>CM046666.1:21566602-22821628 GCA_025594165.1 Tamias sibiricus | reverse complement strand
AGCAGAACTCTGAAACTGCTAAAAGAAAATATAAGCCCAACATTGCAACATGTTGGCTCAGGAACTGATTTCTTTACCAAGACTCCTAAAGCACAAGAAGTAAAACAAACAAACAAACGAAAATCAGGATGACATCAAATTTAAAAGCTGCACAGTAAAGGAAATGATTAAGAGCATGAAGATTAAAGTCTACAGAATGGGAGAGGATCTTTGCCACTTGCTCCTTAGATAAGGCATTAATATCCAGAATATGCAAAGAAATACCCCCCACCAAAAAACCCAAATAACCCAACTAACAAATGGGCAAAAGAGCTAAACAGACACTTCTTAAAAAAGGAAATACAAAAGGCCCAAAATAAATGAAAAAATATTAAACATCTCCAGCAATTAAGAAAAAGCAAATCAAAAGTACAATGAAATTTCATCTTTTTCGAGTCAGAATGGTAATACTCAAGAATACAAATAATAACAAGTGTTGGTGAGGATGCAGAAAAAAATGTACACTCATTCGTAGTTGGTAGGAGTGCAAATTATTGCAACCACTCTGGAAAGCAGTGTGAAGATTTCTCAAAAAAAAAAAAAAATCCTCAGAATGACCCAGCTACCTAGCTATCCCACTCCTTGGTTTATATCCAAAGTATTTAAAATCAGCATACTACAGCGATGCAACCACATCAATATTAATAGCACCTCAATTCACAATAGTCAAGCTATGCAACCAAACTAGGTGTCCTTCAAGACATGATTGGGTAAAGAAAATGTGGTACATATACACAATGGAGTATTACTCAGCCATAAAGAAGAATGAAATGATGGCATTTGCTGGTAAATGGATGGAACTGGAGACCATCATGGTAAATGAAATAAGCCAGACTCAGAAAGCCAAAGGTTGAATGTTTCCTTTGACATGTGGAAGCTCGTCTAAAATTTAGGGTGAAAAAAGAGACAAGAGAAGTAAAGGTGTAGGGCTTGGTGGGAGAATCCCATCAATAGAGAAGAAAGACCAGTGGACTAGATGAAGGGGATCGAGGGGGAGCTGGGAGGGCTGGGATAAGGGAAGAAGAGTGGGATGAGCCTGACTCTCCTCCTCCATACACACACGGATATTCTACAGTGAACCTCACCTTCACGTATGTACACAAAACACTAATTAAAAAAAAAAAAAAAACCGCCGGGCGCGGTGGCGCATGCCTGTAATCCTAGCACTTTGGGAGGCTGAGGCAGGAGGATCGCGAGGTCAAAGCCAGCCTCAGCAAAGGTGAGGCACTTAGCAACTCAGTGAGACCCTGTCTCTAATAAAAAAAAAATACAAAAAAGGGCTGGGGATGTGGCCCAGTGGTCGAGTGCCCCTGAGTTCAATCCCCGGTACCACAAAAAAAAAAAAAAAAAAAAAAAAAAAAAAAAACTATAAATAAGTAACAGAAAGATCAGTAATGTAGAGAGAAGTGAACAGGAGGAGAAAGAAGGGAGGGGAAAGGAGAAGGACTGGGGACTGAATTAGAGTCACCTATATCCCATGCTTTATAACTATGTCAAAATGAATCCCAATCTTACGTATCACTAAAAAGACCAATTAAAAAAAGAAAGAAAGAAAGAAAAAAGCCCCTCAACTCTCAGGATTATGTATGCTGTTTATAATAATTCTTCTTTTAGCTTATCAGACAAAAAGTCTAATTAGACTGCTAATTTTTAGCGATCTAGAATCTCAGAATTCAGGACTGTGTTTGTAAGCTGTTGGATAAGAACCATTAAGAATTTAATAGATATTTAAGACAATAGAAAGTAGAATTGACAGTTTTAGCTGTAACCCTCATAAGATCACGCAAAATATGATTGAGAAGTGGTTGAAGAAAAAGACATCTAGGATCCTGGAGAGAAGTCACTGCATAATTTAAAAGAGGGCATTTGAGAAATAGACATATTTCTTTTCTGTGAAAAGCAAAATCAGTGGCAAAAATAATCGTCTTTTTAGCTGGAATTTAGAAAAGAATGTGGCAGATTTTGTTATCTCTGCCAGAAGGCGGCACCTCCCTGCCCTTGTGAGCAAAGCCCTGTCCACCGCACGGGGTGGTAAAGTGGGTTTGGGATGAGGGAAGGGGGCTCCGACAAGCTGAGGAAGAGAGAGAATAAAGCACCCTAAAGAGGCAACTCTGCAGAAGGAAAATCAGGCATCTCTGAAAAAGATCCCTATAGCATTTTCTCATTTCTACAAAATGAGAAAAGCAACTGTGGCTTCACCTTTTAAAACACTTGCATTCGTAGAAGCTCCTCTTTCTGTACTAAGGCAACACTTGGACCTCTCCACTCATTAAATAGGACATTTACTGTTTTTACTAGCATGTAAGACTAAGGAGACCCATTTTCCATGTTGATGCTTTTAATAAGAGAAAATCAACAGGCTTCTGTCTCCTAACATTAATTACTGGCACTGATTTGATCTTGATTTGAGTACCAGCAAAAAAAAAAAAAAAAAAAAAAAAAAAAGGATTAACGGAAATATGCTTTATCAGGCCCAGAGTTAATCTTTCTATGCAGGAAGGTGCCTCTTCAGAAACTCCTTCCTTTCAGGTAAGCTAACTTTGCCTAGAAAATTAAAACCAGAATTTTTGCGAGACAGTTATAAATTTCTGTCCTCAGTTCAAGATTCATGTGACTCTAGTTCCTTCAAAATGCATGTGAAAATCATATGTAAATCAGCTAAAGCCAAAAACCTTTAGTTTAGACTGCTGTTGCTTAAACAAGTCACTCTTGTGATGGAAAGTGGCTTTGGATTCAGACGAGGCCCCAGGACCATCACTTTCAACCCCTGGCTATAGATGACGTGCAAGCCAAGGTTTCTGCATCACTGAAGTTCCTCCCTGAATTAGCAAATGGAGACACTGTATTTCCTATGTGATATCTACTTAACATGTGCTCAATACATATTATTTTTCTTTTCATAAACAAAATTTCCCTCACAATATCTGCATACAAGTGATTTCAACACAGTATATTTTCCGTGCTCATTCTTGTGCACTTTCTGCTCTCTATAGGATCCTGCTGGACAGGGTACTGATGGCCAGACACGGTGCAGGTCAAGAATGTCATTGAAACCAGTGGACCAATTCTTGTTTTCAAGCAGTTCATGGACTCTTTGACCTTGACAATGATGAACACTCTGCCAAGGTGGATGGGTGTGTGATAGAGAAGGCAAGATGGACAAACAGCAGGAGAAGAGGCCCCCAGATGCCGGGTGGGTAGAAACCTGTGAGGAGAAAGGAAGAACTGAGGAAAAGAAGAGACGGAACAGTTCCCCCAGTTGGGAGAGCTGTGAACACAATCGAGCCTCCGGTGCTTGTTAAGAAACTGAAAGAAATAAACCAAAATGCAGTAGAATTGGTGTTGGCTTTTGGTGGCTGTGACCAAAATATCTGATGTAAACAACTTAAGAGGAAAAGCGCATTTTGGCTCATGGTTTCAGTTCCCGATGGGCTGGCTCCACAGCTGTGGGCTGAGGTGAGGCAGAACCTCATGGAGGAAGAGAGGTCTGGAGGGGCGCAGACAGGAAGCAGAGAGAGGAAGGGGTGGGCACTCCCCAAGTGATCTACTTCCTTTAACTATGCCCCAGCTCCTGCAGTTTCCACCACCTCCAAATGGTCTATTCCATTGTGAACGCATCAATTATTTAATCCACCCATGAGATCAGAGTCATAATCCAGTCACTTCCCAAAGTCCCACCTCTGACCACTGCTGTACTGCAGACAAGTCTTCAACACATGAGCCTTTGGGGGACATTCCAGACCCAAGCTATGACAGCTGGATTAGGTGATGCTCTACTTCTGATTCTGAATATCCACCAAAGGCACTGTTGAAAGCTTGGTACCCAGTCCATGGTATTATTGAGAGGTGTTGGTAACTTTAAAAGGTGGGGCTTATTGTCAGGTTTTTGCTCATTGCAGTCATGCCTTTGAGGGAGACTTGTGGGACCTCGGTCTCTTCCTCTTTTCCATCCAGGGATGAAGGTGCACATCCTGGGAGACCAGGATGGTAGTGGGTCACGTGGTCCAGGCTGCACAGTTTTACGGTGGCCGCTGCAGGCTGCAGAGGGAGAAGCTGCTCAGGTGAAAAGGCCGGAGCCTCAGAACAGGAGGGACCAGCCCCAGTCCCAGGATGAGGGCCTGGAAGCCCCTGGAGAGTCGCGAGGGCAAGTTCTGTTCAAGGTTGGTAGATGCGACCTGATGGCCAGAGAGAAGGGCAGCATCAGAAACTGCACCTCGGTCCCTTCTGCCTGTGCTCCTTTGGGCCACACCCAAGTGGTTTCCCTACTCACCTGGCTGGGCAGCCCACCACGGGTCCCTGGAAACAGCCCTGTGGATGCAGCCGGAGCGTGCTTCACCAGCTCCCCAGGCATCTTTTAGTCCTCTGCAGTTGACAACCAGGACCAACCCTCAGGCCTGCAGAGAGAAACAGTGCAGCAGAGTGACTGTGCCCCCAAATTTCCTGAGTCCACTTGCCCCTGACCTGCATGGCAGGAGAGACGGACAGCAGAGGAGGTGGGTGGGTCTGATGCCCTGCCTTCTGGAAAGAGTGACCAGCTCTGGAATTGCTGGAAACCTGGGAATTGCCCCCCACCCCCATGTTCTCACACATCCTCTCCCTTGCGGTATACCTGGTCAATGGTTAGGCAGAAATGAACTAGAATTGTTTCTCCCCTTATATTCCTTTGCTTTTGAATCTTTCCTTTTTATTTTTTTATTTTATTTTATTTTTTTAGCAATGATCGTAGTTGCCATGACTGTGGGGGCTCGTGGAGCAGCTGTCTTCCTGGGATCTCGTGTCAGAACAGCATGGTGCAATCTTAGCTGCTCTGGGGGCCTAGGCAGGAGGTTGCAAGCAGGAGGTTGCAAGCAGGAGGTCAACCTGGGCCACTTGGCGATACCCTGTCTCAAAACAAAAAATAAAAAGGGCCAGTGATGTATCTCAGTGGTAAAGAACCTCTCAGTTCAATCCAAAGTTAAATATATATATTATATATATATATGTATATATATATATATATTGTTTATTTAGTTCTCATCTACCTTAGACCCCTAGCTTTGCTTAGTAAAAATGACCTATCTATTTTTTAATATCCATGGTGATTATGCCATCCACATGTTGGATACTGGCTTAAGGTGAATATATAAAAATATTTATTGAGTCAGTAGCTTGAGCAGCTCTGGAACCACATTAGCAAAATGAATTCCAACTGCCACTCACTTGTACCATATTGAACAAGTTCTTAAACTCTCGGTGCCCCAATCTCCATTTAGTAAAAGAAAGGTAGTAATGGCAACAATCACATCGTCACAGTGCAGATTTAATAGATTGACTAGTGTGTGGTGCATAATAAGAGATCAATATATAGATGTTGGCTTTTCTCTCAGTCTGCTCATCTATGTAACTAAGAATAAAATAGCTATGCATAAGAAGTTCTTATTTTTCATGCATCTGTGGGTTATCCGAAGGAGCTCTGTCAGTCTCAGCTGGTGTCTGTGTGGTTGTGCCCAATAGCTTGCAGGTCCATGCTAGTGCCGGGGGCAGTTGGCTTGGTCCTTGGCTCTATCTCAGGCAGGCTGGTTGCCCAGGGCAAGCTTCTCAGTTAGTGATTGGAAGAGGCAAAAGAGGGCATAAACTACCACGGGACAGACATTTCAAGTCCCCGCCAGCATCACGACTGCTAAAATGGCATTCTCCTAAGCAACTTATACAAATGGCTGAACCAAAGACAAGAAACAGAGAAAGGGGGATTCATGATTTTGAAAACAAATTTAAACTACTCTGGCTTTAATTGTCATTAGTATCTTCAAAGCGAATCCTGGCTTTTACTCATTATTCCTTACCAAAAGAACGCTGGGACAATTCAAGTGCCTAGGATTGCATCTTGCCTAGAATATAACAACTCGTGGAGTTTGAAAGAGGGAAGAGATAAATATAGGTTTATTAATCACATATATTTGTTGATGGTTTGATTGATTGAGCTAGTCTTCATAGAAAAAAATGAAAACATGCTTCAACATTATCTCCAGGCCAGCAGCCATGAGTCATTTATTATCATTTGTTGGTTGCTACCAAATATTAAACTAATTTGCATTTTGGGGATAGGAGAAGAGATTTATATGAAGTCCCACTAACATTTTTTTCCCTTAGATAAATCTGACTTTCATTCCAGTTCCTTCCACTCACTGTGATGTGTGGCTTTCTGTGTCATGAAAGAAATGCATGGTTATGTTAGAGTCATAGGAATCAAGCTTTCCCAAAGGGTAAAATCCAGTTTGCATACTTCAAGAATAATTAGAGTCTAATAAAAGACAGGGAGTCAGCTACCCTTCAGAACGAGATGGGAGAAAATAAATGACCATGATTTCTGAAGAAAAGGAAAGTGTGTTCTTTCTTTAAGTCAAATACTAGATTTCAGAGGATTAAATTTATCTGCATTTAGAATATCTGGTAGGTAATATTACAGTTTTTTTATTCTGAGGGAATCAGTTTATCTTTTTTTCTGATTTTAGACAAAATATAATAGTTTTGGTTAGTCTAGAGAATTAAATAATGTGTTGAGATATATTATTTAGATTTTCTACTAAGGAAACATTTTGTCAGATTTAGCTCCTATATTACTAAAGCTCATTTACCATCCTGCCGGGTAGAATTTTATGGAAGTAATCTCATCTGGACTTATGTAAATACACATTCATAGGGTGTATGTGAAACATCCAAGGATAAGCCCAGGTATGGATACTTTAAATAAAAATGGCAATGTCTCTGAAGCAGTTCTTCAGTCTATCACCCCCCTCCTTTTTATAAAATGGATCAAAAAATACAGCTTCTAGTAGCTCTGATAATGTAATTTAGTTATAAGTAAGTCATAAATTAACATTATGTTCATTTGATTTTGTGTACTGTTGTTTATATTGAAATTTATGAATAAATATGTAATTTCAGAAATAAACATTTTAATATATGGCAAGTTTGTGTTTTGCGTTGGTCTTTCTGCTTAGAAATTTGGAGTGAAGGTGAACATATTTTTGACGAGGAGATGATAAAAACATGCACTGTGCTCCTGCCCTCAAACAAAGGGCAGTCACCTAAATGTTTGAAACAAGCATATGTTTTCATAAGACCTCATGGATTTTTGTGACAACTCTACACAGATCGAGCATATAGAAACAGCTATCGCACAGAGATAAAATTTTCCGATTCATCAGAATAATCCTCTCCCCTTTTGTTTTGTAAAATGCTGTTGCAAAAATGAATTCCTGTTTCTTCATCTGAATCACAATTATTCCAGATGCCAGAGGGATTCCAAAGATACTGACCTGCACTGCAAGTCTCTGGCATTCCACGTGCAGGCATTTCTTGACTCATCTAATTGATACTTTCTGGTTGGCTTTGAAAGGGACCGCCTGGATTCTATGCTGAGAACTGGCACCTACAGGGCAGTTCTTCCACAGGTGACTTTGGAGTCCATTGCTCTTTCGAGGGGACAGATCCCCTGGTTTTCTGAAGGTTTCACTTCCCCAGTTCCTGGAACTCGACCCCAGTCTTTGACTGAAAGGAAACCCAAGCCCACAGCCAGCTGATGTCTTGGCACTGTGGTGCAGGAGAGCCAGCAGAGCCACCCCTGCGGAATGGCGCTGAGTTGAGAGCCAAGGCAGCTGACAGTGGGGAAGACGGGAAAAAGTGGAGACACTAAAGTAATTACATATCTGTCTGCTCCTTTTTTTTTTTTTCCTATTAAACACTCACCTATTTTTTTTCCCTGTGAAAAGTTCATTTAAAGCTGTCTGCCCAAGCTATATGAAAAAACCCAGAGTACATTTAATAGTATAATACAAATCCAGAATGTTTTCAAATTTCCCTCTTTTGTAGGTTTTGAGATTGGCAGCTCTATAATTAGGGATAACAAAGAAGACGGGAATTAATAAGATTCAAATATAGGGCCCCCGTCAGAAGTGTAGAGTGGGGGAAAGGGAGAGAGGGGAAATCAAGGGGTGTAAATCATATAATCTTATTGTACACTGGAAAGTTCCATGCTCGGCTTTTGCACAGCTAGTCATTTGTTTAGATTTCATACAACTAGTTAGATGTTCTCATTTTATGAAAAAAGTGGCTTTTAGGAAATTTAAAATTGATCCTCAGACCCTGTGTCTGAGATCAAAATACCGGACCAGAACACACAGAGAAGGAAAAGTTTATTTTTGGCTCATGGCTTCAGAGGTTCAGTCCATGACTGGCTGAGTCCATTGCTCTGGACCCAAAGTGAGGAAGGACATCACAGCAGAAGGTAATGGTGGAGGGAAGCTGCTCAGATCATGGTGGCCAGGAAGGAGAGAGAGAAGCCAAGGACAAAATAAATCCCCAGGGGCATTCCCGCAGTGACCTAATCCATGCCCCACCTGTCTACAGTAGTCCATTCAAATTATTAACCCATCAAATGGGTTAATCCTGATTAGGTTACAGTTTTCATAATCTACTTATTTCACCTCTGAAAATTCCTGCTTTGCCTAACACATGAGCTTGTCAAGACATGGATAGCCAAACCTTAACAGAGCCTGATGTATACTAATTGATCTTAGATAACGATTTGGTGGAAATTTCCATCTGAATACTTATGTACATTAAAATGATTCCACTACCAAACGGTCTCCTGGACAGCAGGTTAATTAAATAAAGCTCTCATTATCATAACAAGGGGCTTAGGAACTGTGCTGTGTGATGGGAGAAGCATGTATGAGAATTTTTAAGCAAAAATCGCCTGATTTTCATCCAAGCAGCTGTTCTATCTCTTCCAGATATCTTTTTTCATGGATTAGCTATTTGTCTGATTAAGTTAGCTCATATATTATTCTCCAGGAGAAAAAATCATGTAGAGTATATTCATGTTTTAATTTGTTACAGTACCATAATTTATTTTATTGCGTAGTATTAACTTCTACTTTGATACTTACCAATTTGCATATTCTCCTAGATATTTCTGATTTAGAATAAACGATTTCTATGTTTGATCATCTTCTGTTCAGCAAGTAAACCAATGGTGTTAATAGCACTGAAAGTTGGATGTTTATTTAGTCATTTGCTAAATGTTAATATGAATCACTTTTCAAAGGGTAAATCTTTAGCAAATAACTTTAGTGAAGCACACACAAATCTGAATTAAGTAGTTACTGGGAAATTTGGGTTTTAGCTATCAACTCTGACACTTTTTCTGCATCCTTACCAGTTCTTTGCAAACATTTATTGCTAATTCAAATCCCTGTCACTGGCATACAAAAAATTTAGTCAGATCAGCAACCAAGAGTTTAGTAATACGATATTAGCTCTAAGAGTGTGCTAGCAGGCAATGGGTCAGGGAGGCACAGCTACAAAAACCACTAATGCTCTTTGCAATGAGTAGGAAAAACATCCGAGAAAAGCAAACTGTGGCCCATAATTCTCTAAGGCAGAAACACCATAGCCCATGAAAAAGAGTGTAGATAGCTCATTCCTGCCAACAGGGGAGCCAGTGCTATGGAAGGTAGGTGGGAATGGAGCAGCGTGAACAGTCCCTAGGGCTGCTAGGGCCCAGATCCAGCCATAGTTAGAAAGCTCACAATTGACACAGCTCTCGGAGGAGAGGGGCTGGGTAGGCCTTGCTTCACATGGAAAACAGTGGCTTGCACAACTTAGCATCATAAATTCACCCGCAGAGCTGTTGGGATGTAGATTCTTGAGTCTTGCTTTCATATATTTGTCTTCAGAAGGTCTGAAATAGGGGCTTAGGAATCTGCACACTGAGTAGCCAGCCCCCATGGGCTACAGGCAGTGAGCGATCTTCACTTTGAGGACAATGCGAGGCTATCAGAAGAAATGTTGTCATCAGTGCAGTGACATCGCCTGATCTAGACTTTAGAAGGCTCCCAGGTCTTCAGTGAGAGCCATGATGTGGAAGTGCAAGACGGTTCTAAACTGCTGTTACAAACACTGTTCATGGTTTTACTTATTCTGCAGTTAAAACAAAACCGGCAGCTTTGGAGCCCTCCTACAGGTGAATTCTAGACCATTTCTCTCTCCTTGGAGTCTGACTACTGGGTGACGTCTAGGTCATGATGAATGTGCCTCTGTGTAGCTGATGTCAGCAGAGTCAAGCACAGGTGTGTGTTTAAAGCTATCTTACACCTCAGGTTTCGGGAAAGATATTTTTCTCCATCATAGTTTGGGTTATTGGTAGTATTTCAATCCTGTTTGTTTGTCCTGTTTTTGAAGTTTTCATGGTAAGCTCTTCCCTCAAAATGTGGGAAAGTACTAAGAACTAAAACATAATGAATGAACTAGTCAGTTCACGGGTTACTTTCAAGAGGCCTCAGTAACAACTTTTCTATATTCTCTGGTCCCATGAAATTATGAGAGCGAATTATTTACGGGCTTTCTTTCTGAAAGCCATATAGGACTATGGCTAACGAGTAAATCAATTGAGTTGCATTGACAATGAGTAACTTAAAATAAGACTTAGGATCAGGATATCGACTTGTTATGGATTGGTGACCTACTCTCCATTAAAATGTAATAAATTAAGCATCAAAATGTTCACGTAGGTCATTCAAATGAACCAAATTTCCTGTACCACCTACTACACAAAACCATGAGGAGGTAAATATATCTACCACTAGTCTTTTAGGTTAGTATGTCAGGCTAAGCATCTTTATTGCTTATACTGTCTTTTTTAAGTGGTATTTTTTTTTTCTGCCTCGATTTCTTCTAGTGTCCTTTATTGGATTCTTTCTCTGCATCCACTTCTTACTTGCAAAATGTGTCATTCTTGCCGCTTGCAGCAACGACACTGCGGGAGAAAATTCGGAGGCAGGATGGAAATGAAAAAGTTCTTTTATTCTTCTCTCTCCGGCTCCAACAACCTCTCCAACTCCAACCACACCTCTAACTCACCCTCACCCGGTTAAATACTTTTTGCCTTAACAAGGACACGTGCTAACAGCTCGCGCTTACAGGTGCGTCACGCAGTGTTCACGGGCATAAAAAGATTCAGGTGAAAATACTTGAACACCTTTATGGCTCTCAGCTGGCCGCCATCTTAGCTATCTCCTCAATTAGGGCTCTTACACATTCTAAGCCTTATCTATATTAATTCATTTTTAGCTACCTGCTCAGCCTTATTATCCTGCCTCTTTCAGCTCTGGATACCTCCTGCCCCTTTCTCTCTTGCCTCCCTGATGGAGAGTTGTAAGCATGCCCACGTCCTCTCCAGCGTTCAGCCCAGATCTGACTTCCATCAGAGAATTTCAAGGCATTTTTTGTGTATAGCTTACCCTTCTTTGACCCCTCATCTTCTCTGTAACTTAGCAACGTATTTACTTACATTACCTCCTCGTGATCTTGACTGCACAATGTGGGTATATAGAAAAGATACGGGCTGAGATCTGAGGGTAGCCCTCTTCATCCTGTGGTTTGTCCTCGAAATTACACACCTTCAGAACAACAGCAAAGAACTAGCAATGTGGCCCTTGTTTCTTTTCCCTCAAGATCAGGCTGTGAGCTCATAGAAAACTAACTTGAAAAGGCACGATGCTAATATCAATAAATAAAAGATGAATTACTAGAATTTAATAGAAACAAATCATGATTTTAAGTGGCTTGGGGGTATGTGCTTGCTATTTGGCAAGCTTACATAATGGAAACTAATGTGCCTAACACATTTTATTAATTCCTTTGGCTGAGCATAGGAAGTGACTTTGAATAAGCCAAACGCAGAAATTAATTTTCCATAAGTATAGATGGAAGGCCAATTCTGCATTCAAACCATATATCTGTAAACATAAAGGAGGATCTTCTGTTTCTACTAATCAGCTAATTGAATTGAAGGTGAATGCTCCAGGAAGTTGATATTAAAGAGAATTTGTTAAGGAAAGGGCATTTGACACAAAATTAGAATTTCTTTCAAATGGATTGCAAACTGATGTTTTATAAGCAGATCATGGCTAGCCATGTAACTCAAGAAATTAGAAATAGAATACCAAGCCAAAACCTTACCACAGACCCAGGGGAGGCTGTGTTTCACTTAGCAACAGTGCACACATTTCTCAGACACCCCAACTGCTATTTAAAACATCAAATTAATTTTTACCACATTCTAGAAAGTGGGGGTACCGAGAACGGTTTCATTCCTAGGTAAGTCTGAGAGGAAGCGAAATGATGGTTATTTAAATTACTTCGAGTGTGTATATTTTCCTTGCATCAATTCAAACCTGTCAGCAAGCCCAGTGTTATCGTTGGATTTTAGAAATGTTACTGTCTTACAGATATAAAGCTGCTTCAGCAAAATAATTTTCGAATCATAAAACTCTACTTGATTTCTTTCTTTGCAGAGCTGTTAAAAATAATAATCTACCCCAATAAATTTTAAAGATAAGGGCACAAAATTCAACTAAGAGAAAATATACTTGTAAAAGTGATATACCTAGTAATCACCAGAGCATTTCCCTGCTTGCGAAAATACCATTCTTAGGTCTTAATTCAGTTTACATTTATTCTCTAAGGACTCATAAAATTTCTTCAGGATTTTATGGGGTTTTTAACACACCAATCCTTTAACTAGTGATAGGAATGGTTAATTGTTTATAGCTTCCCTGTTTGTGTGTGTGTGTGTGTGTGTGTGTGTGTGTGTGTGAACAGATTTTATCGTGTGTTATAATGCACACACATCTAGGGTCTCATGCCAAATGTGTAATATGTGTCATTGTCCTACACTAGCTCTGGAGCTTCCTCTCACGGCACACCTTCCTTAGTAAAGAAGTAAGGTTGTCACCTGTGACTTCAGGACCCTCTTGAGCCCTACTGCTTTTTCCTTGCTTCCTAATTGTAATTGCTGCTGTGTTATAAGTGGCAACATCCTTTCCCATGTGACGCTCAAATATCACAGAGATCCCAACGGCTGGAAAATTGTGTTACGAAACAAACAAATAAATAAAACAGAAACGAAACCCCAATAACGCAAGCCAGCTGTTTCATCAAAGGTGACATGGGTATTAAGCAAATCAACGAAACGCTTTTCTAATAAATACATGAAGTAGCCAGCACCCAGGTTAAGATGGGAGCCACATGAGCAAAAGGAAATACAAATAAACAACAAAACGTTTCATCTTTAGGGAGTCCTTTGGGCCATTTGAAGACCAAGCTGAGAACCAGAAATGCTGTGCGTTTCTGGACTTGGTCTTGCCACTGCTGATTCTCATGACTGACGCTCAGGTGGTGAGTTCAAGTGCTCTGGTGTCAGCCATTGCAGAAGATCACAGCCACCCCATTTCCTCATACACGCAGCTGCTTTGAGTTTCTTTTCTCTCCAAAAAATCGCACTTTCCTGATTTTGAAGTACGCTCCTGAATCTCTGCATTAGAGACGGTCCATTATTTTCTTCCCTTTTCTTCTGAGTGAATGATTCACTGTGATTGAAAAGCCAGACTTTAAAAATACAGGCTCTATGCAGTTAAACAATTTAACATATCTTTTTAAGTTAACTATGAATACACGCTTTATAGCTACGGATATTCAATACTGACGAGAGACCAGACTGGAAAAGCGGCTTTTATGGCATTTAAAAGAAGGTTGGAAGGAAGTGGCTTTCTCTTGTTATCTTTTCAGAAAATTTTAGGACTCTGGCCCTGAAAACCATTTCTTGAGGGGGTTTGGTTTATTCAAAAGATTTATGCTCAATGTACTAAAGTAAAATGGAAATAAAGGCAGAAAACATCCTCGGGAATGTTAAAGATTTTATTTTTTAATTATCTGCTTTTATACCATAAGTACCATCCAAAAAAAAAAAAAAAAAAAAAAAAAAAAAAAAACTGAGAACCGTCAAAGATCTAATAATAACACAAGGAATAAGAGCCAGTGAAGAATATCTGCATCTCTCAAGTGTTTAGACTCAGATATTTTAAAAACTTTTAATTAAAATTCAAATCTGGAGGAATGTGTATGAGAATGTTACAATAAGATTTCAGAAGAGACTTTATATTTATTTCAGGCAGTGTTTGATACAGCAACATTCTTAAGCATAAAAGAAATTGGACTTTCAACTGGAGTTTATTTTATCACAGTCCTTTTTACTGACCACAATTAACATAATAGGTCATAATGATGCTACTAAATGAAAACAACACTAATGATAACAACTGTTAAGAATTCACATTCTTTCTTTTAAAATTCTACAGTTAGACTGGATAATTGTTCTTTTCTAAATGTGAAATTCCAAAGAAGATCAAATAAGGAATTATGGGTGAATTCACACTCTCTCTCTGTATTCCTATGGAAAAAATACTTCAGAGAGAGTAAAAAAAAAAAAAAATAGATACTTTTCTTCTTCTTCTTTTCTTCTTTGATACCAGGGATTGAGCTCAAGGACACTTGACCACTGAGCCATATCCCCAGTCCTATTTTGTATTTTATTAGAGACAGGGTCTCACGGAGTTGCTTAGTGCCTTGCTTTTGCTGAGGCTGGCTTTGAACTTATGATCCTCCTGCCTCAGCCTCCCAAGCCACTGGGATCACAGGTATGTGCCACCATGCCCGGCTTACAGTTTTCTTCTTATACAAATTTTAGTACCTCACCCCTCATGTGCTGTTGTAGACACTGTCAGTGACGTGTATTTTCCAGTGAATGCTTTCCTCCTAGAGAAAATTAAACTCCAGATCTGAAATTTCCCATTTTTCAATGTTTTTATGTAGAACCCAACTTAGCGAAAAGGTGAACAAACAAGAGATTGAATGAACACTAAACACCTTTAATGTAGAGAACTGCATTGGGATATCTGATGAGAAATCTAAAAATTCTGCGTAAAAACCCACTATAGTTTGGATCTTAAATGTCCCACAAACAACCATGAGTCAGAGGCTTAGTTGCCAGCTTGGTGCTATTGGGAGATGGGGGGGCCTTAGCAGGAGGCCTTCTGGTCACTGGGGCTCACACTTGAAGGGGACTACAGGGCCGCAGCCCCTTCACCTTCCACCCTTGCACACCCCACAGAGGAGCACGAGCGTACTCTACCACGGACTTCCACCTCTGATGGTCTGTCTGCACAGGCTCTAAAGCGTTGGGCCAAGTGACCATGACCTGGACCTTCTAAAGCTGTGGGCCAACCTAAGCCTTCTCTCCTCCTAAGATGACTGTCTCAATGGCAAGCTGACCAGCACATTGGACATTGTGGGAGTCCTTCTGCCTAACACCAGAGTTAAGTAAAGATTACTCAAAATTTACTCACACTTAGTTTACAACTGCATCATAAACTTGGCCGAGGGAAATTGTGCCTTAAATCGTCTTTGTGGAGGCCAATATGACACCCTCAGGAGGGCACACTAGGCAGCGTGAGAAGAGCTGGTTGGACAGGAAGGAGGAGCATTGTCGGGGAGAGTCCGCAGCTGCAGCCCCAGGTGAGGTCTTGCCTAGGGTGCGTGAGGTTCCGGGTTCCATCCCCAGGACGCACCCACAGAGCAGCTGAAGCTATGGAGATGGCCTTGCCTTAAAAGATGTGAGAGTCATCCAACAGCAGTAGAAGCTCCTCTCAACTTCTTACGGCTCACACGTGGTTCCCAGCTTCCTCCCTGAGGGAACCAGTGACGAGATTGGAGGTCTGTTCCTTTACCTTTCAGAGCCTTTGTCTTGTAATCCCATTTCCCCACAAGATGCAGAACTGACAAAGCTCCCCGTGTGTTGTGTCTGTGGTGGAGAAGTTAATAAAATGAGCTGAGTGAAACAAATGAGGTCTCTGAGTCTGCATTTACTGCCTTTAACCTTTTGAAGCTGATATTTTAGTAAAGATTTATTACTTGATTTCAGACCTGAAGCTAGTGAGGTGACAGGTAATTTTTGCCTTTCGTGTGAAATTCAGACAGTATCACACAAAAATGAATATCTTGCCAAAGGTCCTCGTGGAAATAGAAGTTTTCATTTTAAATACAGCCACACTTCAATTTTGATGAAGACCATAGGCTAGAAGACAACAGAGGAGCTATGAGCTGATGTCCTATCTCGCATTACCTCTACGTCTCCAATTTTGTACAAGCAGCAGAAAGAGGGAGGCTGAGTGGAGGCCATCAGAGTCCTGGGCATGGAGTCCTAGAGTCCTGGTTCCAGCCACTTGCCTTGGTGAGTTATTGTCTCTGGTTTTTCCCCAACAATGGAGGTCAGCAGGAGGGTCTGCCTCTCCCTCTGCCTGTTGTATAGACCAAGTGAGAGGACTCTGTACACCTGTCTACACTGCTTCCCAGCCTCACCCTCATCACCCAGTAGGCAGCCAGCACTGACTGCTTCTAGTTGTCACCCTTCTGCTTTCTAAGGATGACGTCCAGGATTTTATCACGCTGCAGTGCTATAGATGGCCCTGGCACACACACGGGGGTCTACGTCAGTCACTGGAGGTGGTCCCCTCAGGCAGACACGGGGAGCAGAGAACAGCAGGTTGTAAGGCTGTTCTGGGTATCACGCCATGTCATTGCACGTTTTTCCCGAGGAGAAGGATCGCACTGTAAAACAGCAAAAAACTGTGCAGTACAATAATTGCGCACACTAATAACACAGTGGTTTGTTATTTGCAAGTATGGTGTGCTGTGCATAGTTACACACACCATCTTTTCACGTGACTGACAGCCCTGTAGGTCGTTCACACCAGCATCACCACCAGCACATGAGCAATGCCTCCTACCAGTGCTCTAGGACAGCGTGACCTCACTGGACAAGGGGAATCCCCACTGGCATTGCAGTCATTCGGGACCAGCACATGGCGTCATTCACTGGCCAACACCATCAGTGGACGTTACCATATTCAGGTGGGAAACACCTGGACCTCTGGAGGGGCTATTGGAAAACAACTGGCAATAATCAATCCAGTGGACTAGGTCAAGCAGTTCCAAATTTAAAATTGTTTCTAAGACAAGGGAGAATTTGAAAACCCTAGTGCCCAACTGTGCACTTCGGTTTTATTAATTTTACTTTATTAAATTTCTGTCGTTTCCTTTCTGTCTCGAATGCCCAGCCTCTAAACTCACCTATTAGCCATTTGGACCACTGCATTCATTTTTGACGACTCTGACAGAGGGTCAAGGATGGGGACCACAGTCTTATTGCATGCCTACCACCTCATGCACTGAAGCATTTCCAAGTCCCAAGCCGGAGGTGAGCAGCTCAGGTAGCTCAGAGCAGGTGCACCCAAGTGTCACTCAGCTTCAGTTGTGGGGTGAGGAGATTTAATGGACCTGAACCAAGCCAATCTACAGTTCACAGCACTGCATTTTATAGAGAGTGGATGTCAGCAGCATCACATTAATTCTTTTTAAGCAAAATTCTAAATCATAAGAATAAGATACTTATTAACCCACAGCTATAGATTACCTTACTTGCTGTTATATTTCAGTCTTCAAAGGGAAATAGTATGAGCATGTTTTATGTTAATCTTGGCATGTGATATAATCTATGTCTTGAAAATCTTTTAAATAAATGATTCTAAGCAGACATGGCGCTACCCACCCCCCATGTATTTTAAACATCATTGCTCTAAGGAAAGGGTAGGTTCCCCAACAGCTTTCAAATGGAATATCTGATTTAGATTTCGTAGCTTTTTTTCCCTCCTCAAATGATAAAGACAGAATCAGTTTCAGTTTTCTTCTGCAATAGAAATCTTTATGAATAGTTTAGCATACATCTTCAGGACCTAAGATCTAAAAAGATCAATCTTACCCATGGACTGCAAATATATGCAAAAGTGTTTTCACTTCATTTCATAAAGAATTATGCTAGCATATCATTCCCATTGTGTTTTATTTTGTTTGTTGCCTATACATTTTTAAATCATACATGATATAAAACTGTATTCCTGGAAGAGAAATCTTCCTGTCTCTTGCTAATGCCTTGGCACATTCCCACATCCTCACGGACACTGTGTTGCCTGCTTAGTGCTGGTTTTGAATGATATGATAATAATAGAGTACTCTTCCTGATTGTAATTCATTTTGCTTGCATATCAATCTTGCTGTATTTGAATGTATACAAAGAATACTAATCACTGTACTGTGTGTCTTTAATCTCTGTCATAAAGAAGCATCTTTATTTGCATATGCATGATTTTAAATAATATTTGCACAAAGAGAAAGTCAGACACTTTGATTACTAGTAATCTTTTCACAATCTATAAGGTTTCCCACTTAGGGGGTGATTTTTTTCCTTTTATTTGTTCCTACTATATTAAGCATCCTCTTAGGCCCATTTTTATGCCCATCTTAGAAGATGTATCAGTAGTGCACACAATTCAAGAAGGAAAAACAGTGAGAGGACCTCAATTTTTAAAAATGTTGTTATTGTTTACTGGGGCCAGTGGCACATGCCTGTAATCCCAGCAATTTGGGAGGCTGAGGGAGGAGGATCACAAGTTCGAGGCCAGCCTGGGCAACTTAGCAAGACCTTGTCTTAAAATAAAATATAACAAGGGCTAGGGTATTTGGCCTATTGGTAGACTACCCCTGGGTTCAATCTCTAATACCAAAGTAGAAAATAAAAGAAAAATTGTTAATACTGATTGATAATCTATTAATTTATCAATTTAGGAATATATTCAAATCAATTTTAAATCTAGAAAGGTAAAACCTTATTTACCCCTTTAACTAAAATAACCTTCTCTTCATTCCCATATAATAAAAAGTAGACATTCAAAGATCTAGGGTTGAACAGACAACACATAAAACCTTTCAAACCTTCCTTAACAATCTTCCTTGGAACACAGTTAAAGAAAAAAGGAAGGAAAAAAAAAAAAAAAAGCAGCAGCTACCAAACATGGTAACATTTCCAGAAATAGAGCAACAAGCTTTCTTACTTTGTCCCTGGTCTCTTCAGTTGCCACATTAATCTTACTTTGAAATGTGGGAGATTCCAAGATCACTTCTAGTTTACGGGAAATGCTGGGAAATGCGGGGTCGTGAGGCGAGGCACAGGCCAGCCCTGATGCGTGGTTTCCAAGGTGCACTTCAATCTCTGCCGTGCCAGTTTCTGAGTCTGTGCCACCTGCTCCTTGATTTTTCTCCAGAATCACACTAATCCTCGGAAGCACACATCTCCTTGTCCCCTCCATCTATCTGAAGCCAGCCAGTGACTTTCTATAACAGCAAATTCTCCTTCCTCCATTTTGATTTCTATTTCTTGTATTGCGTTTTCTTCTAAGTTAAGAATGCTACTTAACACATAGAAAGTATTGAGTGCTTTACTCTTTTGTTTTTATAACAATTTTATAAGTTGGACCACTTTTCCTCCCACTTGGTGAGTTTCTTGTGTGTGTGTGTGCGTGTGGACACACTTCACATTTAGAAAACACCAGAAATGTCACTGCTTAGTTTATATTCCAAGAAATCTTCCTCACAGCAGCTTGGCTAATGTGTATCTGTGGAACATTCGTTCGTGATCTCACAAATATGAGAAGGCATGCTTCACAAAGTTGTCATCTCCACTTTGCACGTGAACAAACTAAGAATGAAGAAGTTCGAATACTTACCCAAAGTAGGACCCAGGTAAGCCCTGGGTCAGAGGGCGACCCTCAGGCCCGCCGCTGTCTATTTCCTGAGGCAGGGGGACATTCAGCCAGCTCAAATGGATGAGAATGATGATAATAAGATGCATGTGATCACGTCATTGCTGTGGAACAAGCAAGGGAAATCTATGTAGTTAGACCCTCTTCTATGTATCAGGATATTTGTGTTCAGAAAGATAAATTGAATGGCCAAAGACCAGAAAGATAGTCTATGGTGGTGTCAAGACCAGCCCTCATTTTGTCACTTAGTTAGTTCTGAGTTTCAGGTAAATTAAAACTAAGGTGATCTAATACATTAATTACTGTGCCAATCACAACATTTTGAGAAGGAGGCGTCTTCAGTATTTCTGTCACGATGGGCAAATGGGGACATGCTTTCCCCAATCATAAGGTGCCTCTGTGTCCTTTTTGTTGGTTTGCTTCCTAGAGACAATTGCCTGCCTTTAGGTCGTTGTGTGCCTGTTCTGAAGAGCCACAGCAACAGGATGTTTAGACTATTTTGTTCAACTCATTTCATTTTTTTCATTGAGATGAGGTTGCTTAATTCCCATACACAAAATACAATGGGGTCAATTAATTTGGGAAAGGATGAGAAACAAATTGAGCTGAATTTTAAACCAGCATGTTTTAAAAACATTTTCTGTTGGCAACAATGAAAAGGGTCTGGTTCACTGGCTCTAAGTTGGAATTGGAAGAAATAGGATTGCCCATGTTTTTCTCATACGGTGGCTCCCAGGAAAATCACATTCCCATAGCCTTCTTTCATTTAGCTCAGAGAAAAATGTGGGACATTAAAACACTCCATAGGCTTCTGTCTCCCTCATAAACTCTAGCAAGTGTGCAAGAATCAAAATCTGATTAAAGAACGAGTTCATTTTCCTAAACATGATACATCAACTCTGCTGAAAGTGACACTCCTTCAGGTGTTCTTGATGGGAAGACTTAATGTACTTTCCTGTATTCTATCTCCGAGGGAGAAAAATCACACACTGCTAAGCAGAAATGATACGAGTACCTGAACCCCTGGCCTGCACGCCTGCCGTGGCTGCCTGTCAGTGCAGCCAAGGGATAGATTTTGAGCACCTGCACGTACCTGAAGTTCAAGCTGCAGTTCAAAAGCAGAAATGAGTGTATGTCAGCAACCAACCAAAAAGTAATCACCACATCGTGAAAAATGGCTACCTGAGTGAGATAATCAAAAATAAAGGGGAGGCCCTGACTTAAGCATTAGGGTTAGCATAAAAGTTCAGAGGAAAATATAGAGACAGGTTCTGGGCAATAGCAGGAATAGATGTTTTGAAGCAGAAAGAGCTTGGAGACCAGTAGGGGAATCACTGTTTGCACATAGCATGTAGTGTCTTGGATAAAGAAGCCAGAACTTTGCTTTCATTTGCAAGAAAAAAAACATTTTTATAATTTCTAAGTGATTGGAAAAGAAGATCTGCAATGTGCGATACCTACAGCTCTCTGCTCTTGCTCCTGAAGGATTGTGATATCTTCATCACCTTGAGATGCCCTGAACCTGTGGTGACTCTGTGTTGAAGGATAGAGAACGAGGAGCCCTCTGGGCACTGTGATAGCACCTGCCTCCAACAGCGGTCAGACGTGTGGTTTTCTAGAGCACATCTGCAGAGGAATAGGTGCATCTAGGGAGTCCGTGGGACTGTTGAATCCACAGTGCTCCCCCTTCTCTTCTTCAGAAGTGGCTGTTTAGAGCTCCCATGAAGACATCAGGTTGGGAGGGAGGGACATCTGTCTGTTCATTGTAAGGTCATCTAACCATGGCCTTTACTTCAAGGTACATATTTTGAAATAATAATTTTACTTTTACAGTTAGCCACTATTTTATTTTGAAAAATACATCAGAAACCTCAAAGGGCAAGTTGAAGCTGTGTATGGATTGTAATTCTGTTCCAGCTGGTGTAATAATGAAAATTAAAAACAACAACAACAACAACAATGAGAGAGCATGCTGAAGGTGCCACCATGGCCAAATTGTGTCCCTCTAAATCCATGCATTGAAACCCTAGCAGTGAATGTGGTGGTGTCTGGAGATGGGGCTTGTAGGATATGACCAAGGTTAGATGAGGTCCTGAGGGTAGAGCCCTGATCTGCTGGGATAAGTGTCATTACAAGAGGAGACGTCGAGAGTCCTCTCCCTCTCCCTCTTCTTCTCTCTCTCTCTCTCTCTTTTCTCTCTCTCTCTCTCTCTCTCTCTCTCTCTCTCTCTCTCTCACACACACACACACACACACACACAAACACACACAAGGAAACTACGAGACGGCTACCATCTTCGAGCCAGAAAGAGTGCTCTCTCCAGAAATCAACCATAATGGCACCTGGATATTGGACTTCTAGCTACCAGAACTGTGAGAAAATAACTTTCTGTTATTTGAGATAGTTCTGTCCTGACAACCCTAGCGGAGCAGAATAAGATAAGTAAGCATGATGGCTGTTAAGACAGGCATCCCTGAGCTGCCTGAGTCGATGGCAGAATGTGTCTCTTCGAACATGACCTTGGACAACTGGCCTAAAAATCACCTTTTCGTAAAATCTTCTGACTACCTATAGTACCAGGAGTACCAGGATTCCTCTTAACCTGCGGATTCCTGGGCCTAACTCCAATGGAGTACGTCTACTTACAAGCACCATCTCCTGGCCCTCCTGGAGAGCAGGACCGTAAGGCGAGGGACAGGTGCTATCCTCCAGTGCTGGACGCCATTTCACAGACCCCTCCTGAGTGTTGGTTGAACTGGAAGCTCAACCAACACTCAACCAACACTCCCATTTACATCCTATAGGTTCTGACAGGAAGGGAGCCCAAAACACCTGCCCTGAGGGGGTGGGGGTGAAAGATGCAAGGGTCTTGTTGAACCATAACAAGATCTGAAGGAAAGGGGTGAAAATGGAGTGACGTCGTCACAGGCAAATCATCCTGAGACTGCTAGATAGAGGTAGAGTTCTCCCCTACTGGTGTGAGCTGGGAATAAATGAGGAATCCAAGTTTGAATTTATTTTCAATGACCATTTTGGAAACAAGTAGCTTTTCATAAAACCCTCTGACTACCTGTAGTATAGAGTACCAGTACATTTACTCGATCTCTCCATCAATACAAAGTTTTTATTGTCACACTTTCACACTGTTGGAGCATGGGGCAAGCACTATTGTAAGGATACAAAACATTTGGCACATCCTCAGCTCTGGCACAAGCTTCCTGCTCAAAGGCAAGTACATTAAAATAATGCTCTAAATCAGTTTTCTGGAGTTGGGCTTGATCTTGATGATCTCTATATAATGTAAAATTCCATGACTGTAGGATTTTATCATCAGAGAAAAATTCTTTCTCCAAATACTGATTGTTCAAGACGAAATCTTCCGATGATTTCAAAAATTACTCTGAACTGAAATAGCACAAGAGCTTTCTCCCCTTCCCTTGTAAGACTTCTGAGCTGTTTGAAGAGAAATAAATGTTCATGGCAATCATGCTTAGATAACTAGAAATGGGTGGGGGCACTTTTTATTGTTTGTTTTGGTTTTTCGCATACACATCAATGGGGCCACACAAGTGCGAGAGGTAAAGTTAGGTGAAGGTGACTGCGTCCCAGATAAATGCTCTGCCACTAACAAACACTCCTGCCTGCTCCGGTCTAACCCTCTCTGAAACAATAGCCCATACACTCCATGTGAAATATATTGAGCCATAAACTGAAAAACATACACAGTTGATTAGGAAGGGATATTTTCATTGGTTGTGCATTTGAACTTTGGGTGAGAGAGGATAGGTGTTAATGGAGGAAATAATGGAAGCTGGAGAGAATTAGGAAATGATGCTGGGACATCGGGATAACAAGCAATGCAAGAGGTTCAAATCCACAGGTTTCCATACGACACAGACCCTCTGATGATTTCTGCTGTGAAAGAGTAAAGACTACGATCAGCATCAGTCGGGGACCTCGGGGGCTTTGACGCTTCTCACACTGTCCCCAGCTTGCCTCCGTATTGACCTGGCAAGTGAGGGCAACCGAGAGATCACAGCTCCCAGGGGAAATCAGGGGACATCCCCCCAGCTCTGTCACTCCAGGACCACGCCTTCCCACTCCTGCTTGTTCCCTGCATCCAGATTTCCAAAGCAAAGCAACGACCATTGTGTTCAGGAGCACAGTAGGGCTGGTCTCCCACACGGGCCAAGTGTGGGCAGCTCTGGGCACCGTGGAGACCAGGGTGGTTTTAGGCCACTGTCCCTACTAGGATAGTTTACTCCTGTGCCAAGGAGGCAAGGAACAGAGAGGGAACACAGAGCCTCTCTGGTGTTCTCAGAGAGCCTTTACGCAGACTGGGAGAAAATGTCAATTCTGAACTACTTGCAGCCAGAAATGGGGGTAAGATTAATTTTGTCTGGAGAAAAGTGCATGGAATAAGAAGTCATCTGTCTGTTTCCGAGGCATGCGGCTATCTGATGGTGCTAAGTGCAAGCATCGCTGTTAGCAAACAACTTACAGATCTGCCCCATGGCTAGCACAGTAGGAGAGCTGTACATGGGCCCACTGAACTAGTTCTTTGTATATCAGCAACAGATCCACAACTCCCCCGCACCTGTGGAAAGGTGATGGGTGACGGCAGGAATATAAGCAAAGAACTAACAGCTGCGGCATAGCCAGCGAGCCTCCACCAGCTACCTGGCCACCCCGTTGCCCAAGGCCCTTCTGGGGTCCATGTCCAGTTGGTCCTCTATCCATTCTCTGTCCATTGGCTCCTTCACTGTCTCAATCTTTCCGTCACTAGTCCTCCAGCCCCAGCTACGCACCCCCCTCCACATATACACACCTAGACACACACACGCATGCACACGCACACACCTTACCTGAATTCTATTAAAATGCATAGATGTTTCAAACAGGTACATCTTTTTTTATTTTTTTTATTAATTTAATTTGTTATACATGCTTTTAGAGTGCAATTCCTTTCATATTACACATAAAGAACACAGTTTTCCAAGTCATTGGTTTTACACAAAGTATTTTCATACCCTTTGAGTTTCCATACATGAACTTAGTGTATATTTTTTTCAAGTTGCTGTCAAGTAGGTACATCTTGAGGCCATTCTAAATCAGTGATCTCTGGAGAGCCAATTCAGTGTCTGAATCTGATCTTCAAAAATTCTCTGTCCTTTATTGTTAGTATGGTTGTTTTGCCAATTAACTTAGATCCTCTATTCTGCAGTCCTAGAACTGCATTATTTTAAATCAACATTGCATATATAAGAAGATCCATCAGTTTCAATGAGTTTGGGCAAGTGCATGTCCTTCACCAATACCAGAATTATGATATGGGATAATTCTATCACCCCAGAAGCTACTCTGTGCTCCTTTACAGCCCATCTGCTCTCCTAGCCTCAGCCACTTAAGAAAGTTCTTGCAGGATTGAGGTGAGTAAATGTAGAACTCTTTAGGAAACTACCTAAGTGTTTTCCAAACCAGTTATAAAATTTGCACTCCTACCAGTAATGTGCCAGGGCTATGACTGCTCTTCCTTTCTTGGTTTAGCTACACTTAAGTTCAGCCATCCTAGTAGATAGTGCACTGGTTCCTCACTGCGTTTGAACTTGTATTAATGACAAGCCATGCCCAACAGGGTTCATGGGCTCACTCGCTATTCGGTACCTATTTTTTTTTTGGGGGGGGTGGGGTGGGCATGTATTCAAATCTTGGGCTCATTTTATAAATTGGACTTTTCTTTCACTGATTTGTAAGAGTCCTTTATGTATTCCAGAAATGAGTTCTTTATCACACAGATATTTTGAAAATAGTTTCTCCCAGCCGGTGTGCTTCTTTTTATTTTCTGAACAGTTTTAAGTTTACAAAGTTCAATTTATTTATTTTATGGTTGTTGGTCCCTCTGTTCTATTTACCCAATATTTCTCTCCCAAGTTTGTGATGATTTATTTTTCCTAAGTTAAGATTTATAAGTTTTATAGTTTGGGCTTTTGCATTTTAGTGCATGATCCAGTTAGAAATAATGTACATATGTGTGAGGTAAGTAAAGGTCAAGTTATTTATTTTTTAGTGGTAGATGGACAATATCTTTATTTTATTTATTTATTTTTACGTGGTGCTGAGAATCGAACCCAGTGCCTCACATATGTGAGGCAAATGCTCTACCACTGAGCCACAACCTCAGCCCCAAGAGTCAAGTTTTTATGTTTGTATTTGAATGTTTGATTATACGATATATAAGTATACCATATAGTTATTGGAGAGATTGTATATTCTTTATGAAATGGTCTGGGCATTATGTTTAATAACTATAGTACCCATGTGTGTCTCTTTCTAAAATTCTCCATTCTATTCTGCTAATCTATAAACCTACACTTACCCAACACTACTCTGCCTTGATTATTGTACCTTATGATCACTTTTGAAACCAGTCCTTCAACTATGTGCTTATTCAAAATTATTTTGACTTTCTTAGTCCTTTGATTTACCCTGAAATTTTATGAACTTTCCTCCCCACAAATTTCCTCTAGTGATTATCTTAGCCTGTTTCCCTGCTCTAACATTAAGAATTTTAATTTTTTTGTATTTATTTATTTATTTTTATTCAAAGTTGTTGTATTTGTAATAGTACAATGCATTAAATTCATAATACACATATAAAATTTTAGAATTTCTACCAAAACATAGGCTTCCAGGATTTGATTGGGATTGTACTTGATTTATTGACCAATGTAGATAATTTATATTTCAAAAATATTAATTTATATGATGCATAAACAGAGCATGTCTCCATTATTTTAGATATTCTTGAATTTTCTCAGCAATGTTTGTAGATACTGCATGTACATTAAAAACATATTCTTAAGTAGTTCCTATGTTTGATGTTATTGCAAGTAATTTGATAATTTAGTTTCCAATGATTCATCTATAAAATATACAAATGCAATCCATCTTTTTTCCTGGGACCTCAGCAAATGCATATATTATTCCTTGTATCTTCTTTCTTCGTATGTCCCTTAGGACTTTATACCTAGGCAATCGTGTCCCTGTGAGTGCACACCATCTTCCTTCTCCTTCCTGCTCTCACCCTGCTTCTTCTTTCCTTCTGGTGCCTGGGACCCTAAGTGCCGTCAGCATGGTGAGAGCTGCCTGCTAGGCCCCCATCTTCCGGAAGAGCTCCCCCTGGCTCAGGGGCATGTCAGCGGCAGGTTTTGTTAGAACAGTTCATCTCGGCTAGAAGGAGCGTCACTTTGTTCTTAGCCAACAATTTTATCATGAATAGGAGCTGATTTTGTCAAATGATTTTCCTTTGGAGTTCACTAATATGCTAAATCTCATTGATTGATTCTTTTTTTAATGAAGCTAACTCTACATCCCAGAGTTGCCCTGCACGTGGTCATGACATATTTTTCTGTTTCTATGTCTCATCATTCAATTTTCCTGTTAAAGGATGCTTACATCTACTTTCACTTGTGATGTTAGCCTGTGATTTTCTTTGCTTATTATATCTTTCTGGTCTTTGCATCATCAAATCAGAGGTCTCTATAAATTTTAGAGGTGGAGAGTTTTGTCCTTGTTATATTTTTTGAAAGCTTTGTGTAGAATTGGTGTTATTTGCTCTTTAAATTTTGAAGAAATTGCTACTGAAGTTTATTTAAGCCTGGATTTTCCTTAGAAGGAACATTTTAAACTACATATTTAATTTGTTTAATACAATGGTCAAGATTATCAATTTCACCTTGAGTGAGTTTGGGTAGTTTGTGTCTTAAGGAAGGAGCTTGTCTCAATTATGTTATAGAATTTATTGGTATAAAATTGATTATAATATTCCCTGATTTGTCTTTAATGTGATAGAATCTCAAGTAATCCCCCTTTCACTGTTTGTTTTGATAACTTATATATTGTATATTCTTTCTTTTTCCTAATCACATGTACTAAAATGTAATCATTTGTTGATATTTACATAGAATCAATTTTTGTTTCAATAAATTTTCTCTATTGTTTTTCTGTGCCATTAATATATCCCCCTTTTATTGTATATATATATGTGTGTGTGTGTGTACATGATATATATATATACACACATGCACGCGCACACATGCACACACACATACACACACACACACACACACACACACACACACACACATATATATATATATATATTTTTTGGACTTCTTTTGTGTTAGATGGCTCTTCTTAAGATAGAAGCTTAGGAAATTGACTTAGGATCATCCCTCCCCCAAACTTTCCTTTATTGGCTTAGTCTGTTTGACTGCTATAAAGGACCCTGGACAGGGTGGTTTAAACATATTCTCATGTTTCTGGAGGCTGCAAGCTGGAGGTGAGGGTGCCAACCAACACAGTGGGGAACACCAAAGGCCCTGGTGGGCTGCAAGTTGCCAGCTGCTCGTGTGTCTTCACGTGACATAAAAGGACAGAGAGATCTCAGAAATTCCTTTAAAAGGGCACTAATCCCACTAATGAGGGGCTTCACTCACATGACCTAGTTGCCTCCCCAAAATTTCACCTTCTAATATCACACTGGGGGTCAAGATTTCAACATAGGATGTTTTTCTGAGATGAGGGTAAGGGATCATTTAGTCCATTATATTTGCACATGATAAATTTTGATGTTTTGATTTTAAGTAGGGCCTAAATGCTTTCTAATTTCCTATGCAATTTTTCATGTGAACTGAGATTTTAGAAATGAATTGTTTAATTGCTATATATTTGGGAATTCTCCAAATATTTTTCAATTCTTTGTTGGTCAAAGGATATATTATTTGTGTTTTCAAATTTCTGTAAACTATTGAGATTTGTCCCCCAAATGCAATCTATGGTTATAAATATTCTGTGTCAATCTATCTTCAGCTATTGATGAGTGGAGTACTTAATAAATATCAATTATGTCAATGTAATTGATGGTATTGTCCAAATTTTCTGTATTTCATTGATTTTTCTGTCAATGTTTTCTATCAGTTTCTGTGAACTGAGTGTTAACTTTAACAATAAATACAGATACTTTGTCTCCATCAGTTTTGGCTTAATGCAGCTTGAAGCTCTGATAGTAGGTGCACGCCCCATTACAATCATTATGTCTTTTGGGAATTGACATCTTTATCAAGATTCATATCCCCCTTTATGTCTGGTGCTATTTTTAATGTGCTTTTTACACAGAAGAAATACCAGGATCTTCTTTTTATTACATACAATCTTTTTCCTAATTGCCTTGTTCATATAATTTTTCCTCAGTGCACTGTCACTCTGCGGGGCCTAGGCTGTCTGTCTGGGTGTTGCTTTCCACTTCTAGTGTCTGCACCCAGTTCCTTCTCTGTCTCTTTGGGGTGTGGGGGGCAACTTTTGAATGGACAGACTGTCTGATTGATCTCTGCCTTCATCTCTTTAGCTCTGCTTCTATGCTTTCTGTTTTTCTGATTCTTCTAGAGGTTACAATATGAGCCTTTAATTTTACCTGGTCTATCTACCTTCTACTGTTATGGTTTCTTTTTTTTTTCTTTCTTTTTTTTGCTTTTTTGGTACTTTTTAGTCGTAGTTGGACACAATACCTTTATGTTATTTATTTATTTTTATGTGGTGATGAGGATCGAACCCAGGGTCTTGCACGTGCTGGGTAAGCACTCTACCACTGAGCCACAACCCCAGCCCCTGTTATGCTACTTTCTATGTAATAAAATCTCATTAAATTAGAATAGTCCACTTACTTCCCCACTCATTGTGCTGTTGCTTTCATATGTGGCTCTTGTTTGATTTAAACTGTCCCTTGTGTCTTATGTATATCTAAATTTTTAAAAATTCTTTCTACCTCTCCCCCATTTGCCATTTTTGACACTCTTCATTTTCTGTGAAGATTCAAATTACCAGCTGACATAGTTTTTCTTAGAGAATTTTCTTCAATGTTTCTTATATTGTAGATATAAAAACAATAATAAATTGTGCAGTTGATAATATATGGAAAAAGAGAATATATGACAATAATAACAATGTTTGAGAGGAAAAAAATGAAGTGTACTATTGTGCCTCATGTGCATAAAATGGTAAAATATTGCTTTAGAGTGTGATAAATTAAAGATGCACACTATAAAGCCTAGAGCAAATGATTGTTATAGCTAATAAGCCAGCAAAGGGGCCAAACATGGAACCTTAACTCCATTCCAGAAAAATAAAACAAAGAAAATAATAAAAAAAAAAACAGCTGAACAAATAAAAAATGAATAAATAAATAGTCAGGAATGGTCATATACCTGAAGTCCCAGCAACCTAGGGGACAGAGGCACAATGATTACAAGTTCAAGATCAGCCTCAACAACTAAATAAAAATAAATAGGGCTGGAGATATAACTCAGAGTACCTGGATTCAATCCCTAGTCCTAAAAAAAGAAAAATACAGATGAAATAAAAAATAATGTGATGAAATATTAAATACAACCTTATTAGTGATCATGTCATAGAGTATACATCAATGAATGTTCATGGCTATGTTCTAATAAAACTATTTACCAAAATAAGCAGTAATCTTTCAGTAGGCAAGTTTCTTAAAGAGTATACAAAATCACTAAGTATGAAATAAAATGTTGAAAAATTATACTCTATAAAAATTTAAAATATTTGTTTATCAAAAGATACCATGAAAAAAATCCCAAAGACTGGCCATAAAAAGGAGACAAGGTATTTGAAAAGCAAATATTTTAATGAAGGACTTGTATCCAGAATATGTAAGAGTACCAACAAATCAATTAAGAAAAAAACAATTCCCTCCTCAACAAATATGGACAGAAGATAGTCATTTCACAAAAGAAGGCTCACAATTGGCCAATAGGCACATGAAAAAATGCTCAAAATTACCCGAGTAATTAAAACTACACTAAGACAGCATTACACAGCCACTGGCACAACTGGGCTAAAACGCTTAAAAAGAAGAAATAATGATCAAGGTGTGGAACAACTAGAACTTTCCCTTATTTTTACTGGGTATATAAAATGGTACAACCTTTTTGGGAAACCATTTGGCAAGTTTATATCAAGGGACTCATACCCATCATTTCTATTTCTCTTTTCCCTTGAGAATTGAAAACATATCCCTCAAAAGAATTGTACAAGATACTTTTCATAGCAGCTTTATATAAAAAACTAGAAACAGTTCAAATATTTGTCAACAGGAAAAATTTAATATAGCATGGAATATTCATAACATGGAACCCTACAGGCAATGATTACACATCAGCGACTGATGCTTATATGAATGACATGGATGAATCTCAAAAACTTTCCCATCAAAAGGAGAAAAAGATAAGGCCACTCATATAATGCCGTTCTGCAAGAAGTTCACAAACAAGCAAATCTAATGGCCGACATGAAAACAATGGTTGCCAGTTAGGGATCAAGTTGATGAGAAAGACACAAACCACTTTTTTGGGTGCTTGGAAGTATTCTATGCCTTGATTATGACAGTAGTTACTAGGACATGTTGATTTATCGAGAAGTATCAAATTGTACACTTAAGAGTTAGTTGGTGCATTTTACTTTAGGTAAAGTCTACCTCTATCCAAAAAATTGATGGATTGTTAGGAAAAATAAGTACATCGTTTTATTGGAGGAGAAGTATTTGAAGGAGCAAGTGAGAAGAATGGAAAATGGTGGAGAGGGAAGTTTAGAAAAAAGAAACTGATCAAGAAGGAAAGGAAAGAGAGGAGGACCAAGAGAGAGAACTCAAGAATAGGTTTTTTGTTGTTTGTTGTTTTTTGTTTTGTGTGTGTGTGTGTGTGTGTGTGTGTGTGAACCTTGCAGAAAAGCCAAGAGAAATAAAAAGGATCACAATTTATCTTACAGTTTTATGACTATTTTGGAACTACTTAGAATCGATGTCAAGTTCACTGTCCCTAGCTGAGAGTGTTCTCAGATTCAACAAACAAACAATATATATGTCAGAGGATCAGCAATCCAGAAGTCTGAGGCCCAGGGGAGCGTGGAGGGACAATCCGCCTCCCCAGATGCCAGCTGATTGTTTATAGGCACAGAGCCACGTGGAGGCTGAGCGTCCTGGGCCTCCACTCTGCAGAGCGAGGATTACATAAGTGCTCAGGTGTTCCCTGCACCGTGGGGCTTACGGGTCTCACAGAGGAAGGTTATTTTTGCAAGATAGCAACCTATATTAGGCACACATGCGTTTATATTGTTTTTGGCATCCGGGGGCCGTTTTTACTAGATTTTGTCAAACACGTTTCCTTTCTGAACAGAGGCTGCACACAACAATTGGATGAACAATTTTGCAAAATCTCTCAGGGGGCCTCTCTTGAGGCCGAGGCTGTATGAGATCACGATATGAGAATATGGCTTGGCTGGAGTTTTATTTCAGTAAGTGATCTCATTCACTTAAAGCACTAATCATTTTAACAGGAGAAAAATACAGCCTTCCAAAATCACAGCAGGAAAAAATAAGGGAAAAAGCATGTCAAAGAGATCTTGTGGAGGTTCCCATGTGATTTTACACTGAAAATTTTCCATTTATACATCATCAGGATGGATATACAGTCTGATATTACTGGTGAAAGATATATGAGAAAGTCGACCTAATGCAAACAAATTGGATTCCAGGCTGCAGAGCTGACTTACCTGGTTTGGGTTTATTATATTTGACATGAAGAAAACCATTTTCCCCCTTTGGAAGACTTTCCATCATAAGACAAATAACATCTGCATGAACAGAATTTGCAGATGAAAAAGGTTGTACTATGCATTACAGCAAGCTTGACAGCGTGGAGAGGGCCAGCCTGGTACACAATATTTGGATGAAAATGAGAAATTTAAACATGGCCACCACTAACCATGAATCCTGGTTTTACTTTATTTTATTTTTATATTTGGTTTGGATAAGCAGAGTTCTTTCGTTTATGTTGCCCATCTTCCCGACTTTAAATCTGTCCCTTTGCTTATTTCTGATTCTCCAGCATGCAAGCTTTGTGCCGTATATGGAGCAGAACACTTTTAAACATTGCACCCTAAAGGGAGTGAGATTATTTACAACTAAGCCTAACAAGTCTGCAAAGAGCATTAAACCCAGGAACCACGCTAGCCTAATTCTATTTTCCATCAGTAAATGCATGAGGAACAGATTCAAGGAAGTTCATGGAATGGTTCGATTTTAAACAAAAGTATGTGCCCACTGTGGGAGAGGGCACAGGGGATGAGGGGCTCTCCTATCTTTGTATTTGTGGCCACCCACATTCTTGGATTTTCTGGGGACAGCACTGACATACAACAGCCCATTGCCTGGCAAGAAAATTGGTGTAACAAGGGGCTGGCACCGAGAGGTGCCCACGGCCAACTCCTGCAGATCTGCAGGACTTGGATTAACAGGCTCTGCTCCAGCTCCCAGGGTGGGGCTGCCGACCTTGGCTCTGCACCCTCACTCTTCCACACACACTGACCAGGAGGGAGCCTGCAGTGCGTGGGAAGCTCACACACAGATTCTGTCATCAGAGCCCATGAAGTCAACCCAAGGCAGAATTATCTCCAGCACCCCACCCTTCAGAATTACAGCTTCCACAGCTATGACTGGTCTTTCCCAAGTGAGTAGCCGAGGGCGGCATGATATTTGGGAAGGCTGTGGACGATTTAGGCTGCCATTACTCGAATCTGCTGTCTTGGCCCATTGCCCAGGCCTGAGTCTTTCCACACACCTAGAATCCAGGTTCTTAAGCATGGGCTGCTCCAGACCCGTCTCCCTGACCTCACTGCAGGGTTCAGCACTCCCGCTGTGAGCCTCTGGAACTCCTGGTCCAGAGTGGCCAACTTCTCTCTTAGTGGCGAGTGCTCCATTCACCTCCTTCTTCACCAGACCTAGGAATTGCCTCTTCCTTGAAAGGCATTGATGCCTAAAGATTTCCATTTAGATTCTGAAATTTCACCAGCATCCTCATATCTGGGGATGATCAAGAGTTGTCATCCTTCCAACCTCCATTGTGAATTCTGTACCATTTCTCCCTCTCGGTGGAGTTAAAATCCTGCTCCTTGGGCTTGTGCTGACCCCCGTACAGACACTTCACATCACCCGCGGCCCTTCCGATCACTCGTGCTCACTCACTAAGGGTCTAGTCGTAGCTGGGGTCTCTTGCTCCTGATTAAATTAAGGCTTTATTTCAGATGACCTCACCTTCACTTTGGCAACCCATGTAACATGACAGCCTCTCTTTTCCCTCATGCATTCTGTCCTGGCCATTCACTTGCTGTCCACTGAATCTGCATGCCCATCCCCATGGTCAGAGCCTGGACCGTGGCTTCTTCTCAAGCTCTTCCACCAATGGGCTGATTGTCAGGAACTTGGCTGAGATAGACAAGAGGGAAAGAGGTGAGGAAGAATCAAAGGGGCATTTTGTTTCTTTATTTCTATGCAAAATACTGTCAAATCTATATGAAAAGAGTCCAATGGAGGATGAATAAGTAGATGAAAGCTATGGGAGAGAGACTTGGTGAGGGAGAAAGATGCTTAAGGAAAGGAAGGAAAGTGCAAAAACGTCTAGATGGTAAGAAGGAACAGCATTTCCTGTGTCAAGGGTAGAAGTGAAATAAGAGTAAATATTTACATATGTGGAAATTTAGGGAATGTATTCCTAGCGGTTTCTTCATTTCTCTGGAAGGAAAAAGTAGAAATTTCCTGCTGAGTGAAAACATGGGAATGGGAACTCGTGAGCATCAGGAAGAGGTTTGCCAAACAGTCTGGTACATCCAGGTGGATGTCCAAACCACAAATATGTCCGAGTAGATGATGTAGGAGTGGTGACTTGAGGGACATTTGCTGCAAAAGGCATGAAGCTGAAACTTCCGCTGAGCAGGAAGTTGACAGTAGTGAAGCCGTCCGGTGGCCTCCGGGGTTGGAGCAACTGGAGGAATCCAAGGACAAAAAGCTTCAGGAAGGTTGAAGAGGCACGGTAATGAACACAGAAGAGAAACACTGCAGGGACAGGAAGTACACAGAGCAAAGAGCCAGAGATATCCCCAGCATTCCTTTCTCCTGTGAAGAATCATGGGACTCACGTTAAGTGGCATAAAAATATCATTTCTACATAAAAAGTTATTAGGGACTTACAAAACCACAAGCACATGACAAATGCATTTTAGTGACACGTTCTGTTTGTAATTTGGAAACTGGGTGTTTGCTCAGCCTTGTCAGAGCCTAACTGAAGTGGAATCTTTAACCCAGTAGCTTATTTAAGAAGAGAAAAAGGAGCCTGGCACAATGGTGTATGCCTGTAATCCCAGCACTTGGGAGGCTGAGGCAGGAGGATCACGAGTTCAAAACCAGCCTCAGCAATGGTGAGGCACTTAGCAACTCAGTGAGACCCTGTCTCTAATAAAATACAAAAAAGGGCTGGGGATGTGGCTCAGTGGTTGAGTGCCCCTGAGTTCAATCCCTGGTACCAAAAAAAAAAAAAAAAGAGAGAGAGAGAGAGAAAGGGAGGTTGTTTGGTAGAAAAAAATGAGGAAAGCAATTCCATACCTAATTCATTTAACCACAAATTGCCTTGATCCCCCATCCCATCACGAACAAACAAATGGCAGACATTCCTTTCAAACAATGCATAAAGTTTGCAGAAATGGAATTATCACTCCCCCCATCCCATCACGAACAAACAAATGGCAGACATTCCTTTCAAACAATGCATAAAGTTTGCAGAAATGGAATTATCACTCATTAAAAAAAAAAAAAAACTAATAAAAATATCATTAAAAAGCACAACCAAGGGCTGGGGTTGAAGCTCAGTGGTAGAGTGCTTTCCTTGCATGTGTAGAGGCCCTGGGTTCAATCCTCAGCACCACATAAAAATAAATAAAAATAAAGATATTGTGTCCATCTACAACTAAAAAAGAAAATTTAAAAAAGCACAATCAAGGCCGGGCGTGGTGGCGCACACCTGTAATCCCAGCACTTTGGGAGGCTGAGGCAGGAGGATCCCGAGTTCAAAGCCAGCCTCAGCAATGGCGAGGCACTTAGCAACTCACTGAGACCCTGTCTCTAATAAAATACAAAAAGGGCCGGGGATGTGGCCCAGTGGTCGAGTGCCCCTGAGTTCAATCCCTGGTACCACAAAAATAAATAAATAAATAAATAAATAAAAATAAATAAAGCACAACCAGGTTTCTATTTCATGCAGTATTTTACTTTAAAATCAAAAAGGGGCTTCTGACAGAGACAACACACAGGCAACCCCAAAGGTGGCTAAGAATCAAAGCAAAATGAAGAACCCCGAAAGGGAATAGAAAAACAGCATTGTGAAGTTTCTTGGGGAATTCTGTTCTACAAGGGAAGGAGCACGTGAAGGGGGCAGGCTCGGCACTTCCCCATGAAGAAAGGCGGAGCTGTGGGGTGGGTCTCAGGGGGGGAGGGGGTTCCACGGCAACGGGGCTTCTCACAAGGGGTCCCGGATAAATCCTGGAAATCCAGCACTCAGAACTATCATTCACTGATAACTTGGAGTCATGTCGTATCCCATGAAACTTGTAAAGGGCGGTATTTGCACTGCATTTTCCTACGTGTAGGCCGAAGGTTCTGGGCACACTACGTTGAGCCAAAGGGACCAATCAGCTCTGTTACCACTCGGCACTTGACTGCTCTTGTTCACTGGGGACTGGGACTCAAGTTCAACTTGCCTTCCAAGGGGAAATATGCTTGCTGTTTTCAATAAAGTCTCTGGTAGACAGTGAACTGCACACAGTGCAGTCCAGGTCACAAAGAGAACTTGGCCAAAGCTATCAAAGAGAATGAACTGGAGCAGGAGCCAGTCCCCAGGGCTGACCTGGGGGGGGGGGGGGGGGCAGTTGTTTAGAAAGTCCATTCAATGACAAAAATGGAGATGGCAGTGATATGCGCTTTGTCTGGATGTTCTGAGAGATAACAGGAGGCGCAGGGTCGGGCGCCCTGCCTTCCCTGCCCTTGAACCAGTTAGTAGAAGGAGGAGTGGCGGAGGAAGCTTGCCCTTACTGGGCGTCGGTTCTGCCCCCTTAACGCCTTATTGAAAGGTCACCATGCAGATGTAAACAAGCAAATTGTACCATGCTGGGGCTCTGCTGGAGTAATACCGTCATGCTCAGTCATACCAGACAGGAGCTATGGAGATTCTTTTCCTTCCTTCCAGGACAGGAAAAAACAAAGGAGACACGAGTGCCTGTTTATACATTTATCCATTCATTCAAGAAATATTAGTTAGTGCCTCCCAGGAGCTGGGCATTGCTTTATGTGCTTCTGGTGCACACACAGGACATACTCCCAACACCTAGAGGAGCTTACATTCCAGCTGGAGGAGAAGCACAGCAACCAGACACAAGTCAGAGACTGTGCTGAAAAAGAGATTGTGCGCAAGTGATTCCGTACGAGGAATCAGAAGGACCAAGTCAGCAGAGGTGCTTTTAATTCAATAGTACTGGGAATTGGCAAAATATCAAGTGACATATTAATCCAAGTCTTGCAACAGTTGGGGAGCCAGCCCCATGGCGATCTGGGGAAAATGACGCATGCACATGGGGGAGGGTGACATTTTGGAACCAAGGACCTTCAGTCTTCTACCTTCTCTGGAAAGCAGGAGGCAAAATCTAGTAAGAACTGTGCAGACTTACTGTAATAAACTTCACAAGAGTGTGGAAGAGCCACAGCGAAGCAAGAGATAGGCTGGCAACAAGAAAAGGCACGAAGTGGGTTCCAGCGGTGCCAGGGGAGTCAGTGACGCAGGGCACCGGGCGTCTGTCTTGGTGCAGTTGGAGTCCTTGCACGGGAGTCTGCAGGAGGCGCTTGGCAGAGCAAGAAATGAGCGGATTGATTCTGAAGTGGGAATTGGCCAGGGAGAGAGCCGGGGGACCAGGAGCTGCGCTCACAGAGCACACGTGGAGATGGGCCAGGGCACCCGGCTCGGGAGAAGCAAGTGGAGACCCACAGGAGACCCGGCTGCGGAGGAACGAGAGTTGGAAGGCACTGGGGGATGCAGAAAGCGAGAAGGAAGTGGACAGAATGCCGTGGTCGAGGGGCCTGTGGATTCTAACCTGGGGACCAGCTGCTTCTAGGAGTAACCACGTGCAACCTTTTTTTTTTTTTTTTCCTTAATTTATTATTATTTTTTTTTTTTGTAGTTGTGTATGGACAGGGTGCCTTTATTTTATTTGTTTATTTTTACGGGGTGCTAAGGATCGAACCCAGTGCTTCACACGTGCTAGGCAAGTGCTCTGCCACTGAGCCACAACGCCAGCCCCACGACTGCAGTCTTGTTGGGGAGTTACAGAGAGGCTATGGGAGAGGATGGTGGGATTGCAGGTCAGGTCGTCTAGGCTCAGGTTGCACTCGGCACCCTGGAGGGTATTCACCTGCCCCGGCACTGGGAGAGAAAAGACCAACCTGGCCGCTGATTTTAAAGACCACAGGCCTTATTTCGCTGATGAGCTCTGCAACCTTGAGAAAGTTCATAAAGCAAAAGAAACTCCCCTCACATGCAAAACGGATAAAATGGAGTGCAGCACAGGACTATTAAAGAATAAATGAGCTGGGCATGGTGGCGCGCACCTGTAATCCCAGGGGCTCGGGAGGCTGAGGCAGGAGGATCACAGTTCAAAGCCAGCCTCAGCAATTTAGTGAGGCCCTAAGCAACTTGGAGGGATCCCGTCTCAAAATAAAATGTGGAAAGGGTTGGGGATGTGGCTCAGTGGTTAAACACCCCTGGGTTCAATCCCCAGAAAGAAAGAAAGAAATGAATGAATGCCTGCGATGTAGGCCCAGCACGGTGCAGGGCCTATCGCATTTCTTCCATTCTAAGATGCTTTCACGTAGAACACTTCAATGCTAGAGAGGTGTCCTATCCAGGTTTCCTCCTGTAATGCTAATATTAAATTGACAATGCTTCTCAACATGTCACAGTTGATGGTGTTTCAGAAATAAAGTATCATGGCCATCCTCCCCTGTTTTCCTCTATCCTTTCTTCCATAGTGGAGTCAAGGAAATGACTTAGATGAGGATGGTGAACCTGGCTGTCAGGCAGCTGAGCCACGGCAATGGCTGTACTGGAAGGTGTAGATTCAAACGATCCACAGATGGTCATGATGACAAGACGACGGCACTTGGTCTGAAGTATGATTTGATGTTCCGTGCTTAAATCTCACCTTGCACCCCAAGTTCTCATGAAGAACTTCTAGAAAGTTTCAAGGGTATAATCCTTAGGAAGGACCCAAGCATGATTGATAATGACACCAGGAAATTACTGAAATGTAGTAAAGTAACCCTCTATCCTATTTCACAGAAAGAAATAAACCACCAGAAAAATCCATATTTATCCACTAAGCAACTCTCCCATCCAGATATGGTAGAAAGGGAATGGTAGATCATAGAATGCAAGAAGTAAATTGGTGGAATGTTAAAAGGAGTCTTCACAAAGTCCTTATCATTATAACAAACGTAGAACACAGGCTTAAAATTACAAGTTCTACCCAGAAATTATCTCAGTGTGAGGGTGCCCCAGGACCTGCTGTATTTGAAAGCCTCCCGTGTTATTTTCTTCAAGGAGGCTGGTGAGGGGCTAGTTCTCAGGTCCTGGCTGGATAATTCAGGTCACTTAACAAAAAGTAACTTATGGCAGCTAAGACAAAGAGGAAACCCACGGCCTGGGGGGAGTCAAAGCAGGACATCATCGGCAGTGACACAGGGACTGAACCTGGGAACCAAGAGGAGCCACAACCAGAGGTGAGCCGCAAGTGCGTGAGACAGGCGCGGAAGGAACAGGTCTGGAATCGCTGGGAGCCGGCGAGCACAAGGGCTCCGGGCGGAGCTGTGGGCAGGAGAGAGCAGCGGTGCAGCCAGAGGGTAAGGGTCTCCTGTGCTGCTGCAGCTGCGACAGCTCAGGGGCTCCTGCACTGAGCTCACCCGTTAGGAGCTCGTCTCTTCTGCTCCATTGCTTTGAATCCCTCTGCACAGCACGAGATCTGTGACTATGGCACACAATGGCCTCTTGTTGAAATCTCGGGGTGCAGGTGAAATCCCTGCAGGTAAACTGCAGAACATTGTCTCTTCCATGTAACCTGGAAGGCTTTACTTCTGGGCCTGCATATTAGTCATTTTTAAACTTTTCGTCTTCTATTTGGCTTCTGTCTCTCTCTGGATTCCACGTAGACTCATGCTAGGTAGCTCTCTTTGTTATAGACCAAAACATCAAACTTCGTGTATTTCACAGAGTGGTCAAGTGTGTATACGCACATGCACAGCACCATCCAAGTGCCAGCTGAGAGAAGGCTGTGTGCTGTCGTCAGAAGACGGACACACGCTTTCTTGACACCCATTGACCATGCATCTGTAGCAGGCACTGTGCTGTCTTACTTACCTTACTTACTTACCTCATCTCAGCTCAACTTAGCATCCACAAAAATAACCAGCTTCTCAACTGTAGAGATGAAACTACATGATAGTTGAATTGCCTCGAATCCTAAATCTTAGAGTAAAATCCCAGAACTTCAGGTCCTGACTCCTGACTTCCAATTCATAGAGCTTTACCAACATCATACGCTCTTTTCACAGAAACCCTCTAAATCCTCTGCCTGTGGTTGCAATCAGCCCCTCTCACATTCCCATTTCCCTTGGTTTTCTTAACTGATTTGCCCCTGGCCAGCTGAGAGTCCTCGTTTTGATGTGCAGTGCACTTGTTCCAGCCTTAATAGCATTACCCTGCTTGCAGAGCTCCCAGCATCTACTCATCTCATTACCCATTACCGCGTCTTCTCTTCCTGGGCCTATCTGTGCCTACACTTTGAAGGCTCTGAGCCTCGGATCCTGGTCAGGGCGCCTGGCAGTCCATAAATGTTTGTTAGGAACATTAGTGAGAATGAACTTGGCCCAGGACTGTGGCATCTCCTCCCTTTTGCAGATAATGCTCCTGTCTAAATGTACATCTGCCTGGGAAATGGGTTTTTGTCACGGGTTATTTCCCTACAGTTGTCTCCTATGAAGTTTTCAAGCAGTGACTTTCTTACTTGGAATAGGAGTATCTGTCTAGGAATTGTTTAAATTTTAAACCTTTCCCCTTTGTCCTTCATAAATGAACACATTGTAGGTCAAAGCCAATGGACAGCAATAGCATAACCAGGATAGTAACCTTTGCAATCCTTTTGCCTGTGTTCATTCAGGAGTAAGTGAATTGCTTCATGGGATACTCTTAGCAAGTAGGAAGTAAAATTTAGAAGCAGCTTAAATGTCTGTTGCCTCTGAGCATCACTGAAGTCACATCTCACTCTGTCTCTACCTAGTATTTAAGTGGCGCAGCATTAGTGGGGGGGGGGAACGTGGGTCACATTTCAAAATTCTAAAGCTGTTTAACATCGACCCGCATGGAAGTCATCCACAGGTTTGGAAACTGAATAGCTGAGATCATTAATTCATTAATGGTTTTCTGTCTTTCACAAAATATTTATTCAACAACTACTTTTTGTTAGGATTTAAATTGCAATACTAAGTCATGGAGACAAGACAGTACTCCCTCTTTCTCTCCAGACGGGGAAATGAGGTGGTGAGGAAGTAATCGTAGCACAGTATGATGTGTGTGTGCGGGGGCCAGGGCTCTTCCCAGTCAGCTATTTTCCACTGGAGGATCTTCCATTCCGAATTGCTTGAACCAGAAAAGCACAGAGGAGCTTTGATTTGAACAGATCCATCCAAAACAGCACAGGATGGAATTTACCATTGAATTCAAATAACAAAAATGCATTCAGTTGCAAATATATGCAAACTATTTTAGATATTAATATAACAATGACTTATCTAAAGAAAAATGTATATTTACGTGTCTTTATGATATCCAGTGGCAAAATACGGCATTTTTATATCCTTTTGAAGATAGCCTCTCTCATTTCTTTGAGGTCTGAAGTAGGACTCCACGGGTCTTCTCCATATAACCAAACAAGATAGCAGAGAGAAGAACTATGAGCCAAGTCATCTGGGAATTTGCGGTGTCGCCCCTATGCACGCTCAGCGGTCCTGGACTGTGGTCTGGTGGCTGGTGACTTCCCATCATGTGCTGGATCTCCCTGTCCCCTAGGGGAGGGGACAGAGTAGGCCCTGTCACTGGAGACCCGGGAACTGCAGACGCACCTCTTCACAATTATTCTTGCCTTTCATTTCATTCCTTTGTCCCTTACAGACCCACCAAGGGCACCATTCTGTAGTCCCATAGGTGGTCAAGAGAGAACACCTACACAAATAAAGCAAAGAAAGTGGTCAGAGCACGGGCCTTCCTTGGGGGAATCCTATTTCCATTCATTTTAATAGGAAAATAGGTCCATTGTGTGATGAACATTAGTTTATTTGTACTGAAACCCTTACTATTGCTTATTAAATGTTTTCATATGTTAATGCTAATTATTAATGAGATTTTTAGAAATTAATTATTGAATCCCTATTAAAGTAAATTAAACTAATTGTGGTGACTACTAATGAAGTCTTGCAAGGGTGGTGCACTACAGAACTTTCTTTTTTGATGGAAATTCTACTGGATAGTTATACATATCCACAGAGAAGCTAAGGCAGTGGTGGGTCAGGGTTGGGGACGGCATGAAAGGATATTCTAATAAAGGAATAACACAGATAATGCCCAGAGGCAAAAGAACACAAAGAAACATTAAAGCCAGAAGATATTTGCTGTTTCCTATGTGTGTAACAAGGCAGGTAAAGGCAGGAATTCAGGCTGCAGAGATAGGGGCAAGATAGAAACACATGGCAGATTGTTGAGACACTAATAATGACTTGACTTCTTTAAAGAAAGAAAAGAAAATAGAGTTGGTTGTCTGCCAGAAGCTGTAGGAGAAAGCTTCAAGAACAGAAAGAACATCATGAAGAAATCCCAGATAGATAAGGGTGCATAAAATCATTTTTGTGCCCCTAAAATCCTGCTATCGTAGAAGAGTTTAGAAGGAAAAAAAAAAAAAAAAAAAAAAAAAAAAAAAACCCAAAGAGGTGGTTACAGATAGAATTGTGTCTCCCCAAATGCATGTGTTGATGCTCTAAACCCAGACGCACCACATTTGAAGATGGGGCCTTTGAGAGGAAATTGAGAATGAATGAGGTCAAAGGATGTGACAGGTACCCTATAAGAACAGGAAGAGCTTTCAGACCTTAAGGCCATTGGAGAAGGCAGCCATCTGCCAGCCAGGAAGAGTCCTCACCAGACCAGAGTGCTGGAAACCAGCTCTACGGGCACCTGAGTGCTGGACTTTGTCCAGCTCCAGAACTGTGGGGAAACAAATGCCTCCCCCAGCCTGAGGTCTCGTCCAGGCCCCCAGCCTGAGGTCTTGTCTAGGCCCCCAGCCTGAGGTCTTGTCCAACCTGAGATGAGGCCTTCAACCTGAGGTCTAGGCCCCCAGGTCTCGTCTAGGCCCCCAGCCTGAGGTCTCGTCGAGGCCCCCAGCCTGAGGTCTCGTCGAGGCCCCCAGCCTGAGGTCTCGTCGAGGCCCCCAGCCTGAGGTCTCGTCGAGGCCCCCCAGCCTGAGGAGGTCTCGTCTAGGCCCCCAGCCTGAGGTCTCGTCGAGGAGGTCCCACCCCCAGCCTGAGGTCTCGTCGAGGCCCCCAGCCTGAGGTCTCTAGAGGTCTCGTCCTAGGCCCCCAGCCTGAGGTCTCGTCTAGGCCCCCAGCCTGAGGTCTTGTCTAGGCCCCCAGCCTGAGGAGGTCTTGTCTAGGCCCCCAGCCTGAGGTCTTGTCTAGGCCCCCAGCCTGAGGTCTTGTCTAGGCCCCCAGCCTGAGGTCTTGTCAGGCCCCAGCCTGAGGTCTTGTCGAGGCCCCCAGCCTGAGGTCTTGTCTAGGCCCCCAGCCTGAGGTCTTGTCGAGGCCCTCAGCCTGAGAGGCCCCCAGCCTGAGGTCTCGTCCAGTCTAGGCCCCCAGCCTGAGGTCCTAGGCCCTCAACCTGAGATCTTGTCTAGGTCTCGTCTAGGCCCCCAGCCTGAGCCTGAGGAGGTCTTGTCTAGGCCCCCAGCCTGAGGTCTTGTCAGGCCCCCAGCCTGAGGTCTTGTCTAGGCCCCCAGGTCTTGTCTAGGCCTGAGGTCTTGTCGAGGCCCTCAGCCTGAGGTCTTGTCTAGGCCCCCAGCCTGAGGTCTTGTCTAGGCCCCCAGCCTGAGGTCTTGTCGAGGCCCCCAGCCTTAGGGCCCTCAGACTCTTGTCTAGAGACCCCCCCAGCCTGAGGTCTTGTCTAGGCCCCCAGCCTGAGGTCTTGTCTAGGCCCCCAGCCTGAGGTCTTGTCTAGGCCCCCAGCCTGAGGCACCTTGTTACGGAAACTCAGCTGACAAATGGGGTCATGTTGCATCAGCTAAGGAGAAGGGAACACAGACTGAAGCTTGTAGGAAGTTGAGTTTGACTGTGCATAGAGGTGTGTTGGGATTTTCAGGGGATAACACAATTTTTTTCTTCCACCTCTCTTCTATTAAGAATCAACGAAGAGACAACTTAATATTAAAAACCAACTTTGTCACCAAGATAATTGCAGATAATTTTTATTTACAATTTAAAAGGCTTGTTAACATTATTCTTCAATTCCCTTGTCCCAGGGAGATGACCCTGTGGCAGAGGGCAAACTAGGGTGTGTGCCTCTTGCAGAATGCGCTGGCTCCAGGAAGACACTGTCTCCTAAGCCTGCCTGAATGAATTGCTACAAACTTGGTGCCTGAAGGCAACAGAAAGATATTCTCTTCTGGAGTCTCAAAGTCCAGAATGGAGGTGCTGGGAGGGCCAGGCTCTCTCTGAAGACTGGAGGAAGCAGTCCTCCCTCCTGGGGGCTCGCAGCAATCTAGACACTCTGTGGCTTAAAGCTGCAACAGGGCACGCTCAGCCTGTGTCGTCCTAGGATTGTCCTGCTACCTTTACGTATGCTTTCTTCTCATAAGGACACCACCGCTCACTGGACTTAGAGGCCAACCTGATGCAGTATGACTTCATTTTCATCAATTACATTAATAACAACCCCACTTCCAAATAAGATCACATTCTGAGGTTCCAGGTGGGCCTGAGTTTGGGGGAAGCACTACCCACTAAAATCTGAGCTAGCCATGCCCAGGTACTTCTTCTAAACTCCCGAAACACATGATAATCCAGTTCTCTAATGAAGGAGCGGTGAGGAGAGAGGTCAGGTGAGTCACTGTGGGAGAAGCTTCCCAAGTACACAAGTGAGCTCAAGGAACTAGACATCCACCAAATTTCAGCAATTTCTCCCCAATTCATTGCACTTGGCCCTTGAATCTGCACTGCACTGACCATATGGCCACCGTCCATCAAGACAGGCCCATCCGTTCCTGATGAGTCTGTCCCCTGGGGTACCCACCACTGCTGCTCAGGGTTTTCTTCTAGAAAGCATTAGGCTCTGAAATGGGTCAGGATCATATATGAAGTACAGACTCCCACTGTTTCAGAGGACAAATAAATGCTCCTTATTTTCTTTTTACTGATTTTTAAAGTACACCCCAAATATATCACTCACAGTAAGTTTTGCCATTCAATTAAATGCCAACATTAAAAAAAAAAATTCTAACAAGACGTCAGCCATATAGAGATACCCTGTATTTAAATATCAGTACCTATCATTATCATCTTCTTAAGGAGAAACGAAAACATCGCAATAAAATTCTTACAAATCTAAGTCCATAGTCATCAAAGTCCAAACTCAAGTTAATATCCGAATACAATAAATTCTCAAACCAGTTTTCTTGTTTAAAGACACTAAGTTAAAAGGAACTCTAAAAATCTTCAAACTGAAGCCCAGAAGTCATCACTGGATGTATTTTTAATCCTCCTAAATCTCAGCTAGACAGACGGGCTCTGCATCAGAGTCTGCAGCCTCCTCTGTCTGCCTCTCGCTGGAGAGGATGGGGAGCTCAGGGGCCTCTGACGGCACGTCGCTCCTGTCAAGTCTCTCGGACTCTCCTGCTTGTAAGGTGCCCACCATGTGCTGGGCACAAGGAATATCTAGCCTTAAGCCACACACTCACAAAACAGACTCACTAAGCTGTTTCCCAGGCCTGGTATCAGTTACCCTCAGCAAAAGGAAATTTCCAGAAACACAGTTAAGCTAGACCCACACAACCCTTGCAGAAGACTCCGTGATCTCCGAGCAATGGAGGACAGATGGAATTAAGAAAACTCTTTGTTTGAGGCTCACCAGGTTGCCAATCATTCTATCCCGGGGGTCTAGCCTTCAAGACTTGTAAATTAATATTCATTAAGGAGAAATACCTCACCACGGAATTAATTATGGCACTATTTAAATTCTCTGTGCTGGAGAGAAAGTCTTCTTTCTCAGCGTGTTGCACTAGAGTAATCCCACTATCGCTATTTGTTCAAAATTTGCAATGAGAGTCGCCCCATTCTTCAGGATTTATTTTCATCTAGCATATTTTAAATCTCTTGATTTCTAGTTTGTCTGTGAACACTGAGCCACCCACATCCTGGAGCTACATTGACTTAGGATACATGTGGTCACAACTCACACCCAACACACACACACACACACACACACACACAGAGGCTTACTTAGAAGGCATTTTTATCCCAGTTATATCACAGCTTCTTGAAGACACTGGCTTTTGCCATGTCATGGCTTTGGGTCCCCAGGGCAGATCCTGCAGGCACGGCTGGAGATTCTCTCACCACCTTACTTGAAGAAGCAGGACAATGCTTTTGACACCTATGCCCCTGGAAACTAATAACCGACATCACTCAGCTATCTGCTCTATAAGACGCTATTTTTACTTAATTATTTTAATGTTTAGGGTTTGAGGATTTTTCCTCAGTCTACTTACCCCATAGTTTCCTTACTTCTTTGCGGAAAACTCAGCTGCAGTTTAGACAGTTAAACCCACTTTCTTGACCTCATCACAGACTGACATGTTTAGCTAGATCTCAGTATCACCTTTCCTGGCCCTGACACAATTTTTTTTTTTTTTTTGGCTAAATTTTTAAAAGATTTTTTTAAAGTATTTCTCTAAACATTTTCTTCTGTGATCCTTCATACCGAGAGATTTGGAATAAATGCATCCTAATTTTGGACACATTGATTGTTGGCACAGTGTTTTCTCCAGCACAGCACACAGTACTGCACCTAACTTACTCATACGACTCCAATTTGACTAAACCGTGTGCCTGTCACACAGGCTCACAGAGACAGGCCATTCAACCTAGGCTAGAGATGAATGTGGGTACCACAGGGTAGGAATTTGAAGACATTTTAACAGAAGACAGAGTTAACAAGCATCCTCACCTCCTCTTCACTTCTCTCCTGAATGTACGGTCAGTCCCCATATGGGCAGCGATCGTCTCCACACACATTTTATTCACTCCAGCTCCCAGGACTGAAATGTAGAACGAGCATCCTACCACACACTCACCAGGGGCCAGCCCCCAAACGGGGCCAGAGACAGTCTGCATGAATGTTCCTCACCTTCCAAAACCACGCCTGGTGTTCTCTGTGGCCTTACAACCCTGCTTGCTTACGCTTCTGGGGTGTGGCCCACAGGGCAGCAGTTACACCCACACACACAATATCTAAAGCTCATAAATGAATGCTTTAATAATTCTGAGCCGAGAGTCCCAGCTTTACCTTTCAAATCATCCGAAATGTTATGTAATCACTTGGGAAAGATTCCCAGTCTTCAAGGGGCCATTTCCCGAACGCTCTTATTTGGCTCGCCTTTAAAGGATGGCTCGCAATTGCTTCCTATATTTTGGTTCCCGCTGAGGAGACATTCCAGGTTATGAATGGAGATTTTTGTCTCTCTGTCTTTTGATATGCTGCCTTGAGGGCCCAGCGTCAGCTCCTGACATAATGGCTACGGAATCCATCCACCCCTTCCTGATGCTCTTTTCAGGAGCTCTGAGACCTGCGGGCGGCCCGTTCTGCTGGTCTTTCCTTGAGCCTGGCCTTCAAGGTCTCGCTCTTCTCTGCGTATCTGTCCTGCAAACCTTCCCATAGCTCAAGCTTGTTTTCTACAGATGCGGCTCTCTCTCCACCTTCCTCAGCTCTTTGGGCTTTATTTTTCTTTCGTTCTCTCATGCTCCTTGCTGACAGTAAGACAGAAGCATCATCTCCAAACCTCACCACTTTCCCTTGGACTTTCTTATTTTTAAAGGCAGATTCATCCGGGGATAGACATTTTGAATGGTCCTTAGCCTTGGCACTTGCAATAATTTCTCTGAGTCAAGTATTCAGAGAAGGAATTTGTTCGGTTTACCTCATATTTTTCTCATTGATATCTTTGGTCTCTGATCAACTCCTACATGGACTATTCTTGCAGCTGGTGAACAACACACACACACACACACACACACGCATGCACACGTTTCTCAATTAAAAAGCATTTTTACTCCAGTTCTACTGCAGCTTCTTGCTCTTACTGATTCTTGCTATATAATTGCTTTGGGCCTCCAAGGAAGCTGGCGGCATCCCCTAATGTCAACTGATGTGAAAAGGGATCTCAGGGTATACAAATAAAGTTGTTCCTTCATTTCAGAAATCGGAGGATTGTGACTTTTTTTTTTTTTTTTTTTTTTCTGAAGTACCGCTTGGGGGTTGGAAAACATTGGCTGGTGTTTTAGTGAAATAGAGAATATCTAATGGGGTCTTAGGATCAAGGCGGGTACTGAGCCAATGTTTGCAACTAGGGTATGAACGGAACATCTGCCTTGACTTAAGATTTAGAAATTGCTGTCCACAGCGGTGCGTCAGTTAGAGGTAGGTGGCACAAGAGGCACATGTGGAATAGACTGGAAGGCAGCCAGACTTTTTATAAGGAAATGCAAACCTAGAGGAAAGCGTGGGGAGAGGCTGCTATGGAATATGAAGTCAAACAGGCTTCGGGTAACTGTGTTGATGAGGAAGCTGGGACATTGAGGAGGCAATACAGAGCTGACCTTCCTGGGGGTGACAGGAGTGTGAGCAGCAAGAGGCTGGTCAGACACACCCAGCTGCATGTGCACCATGCACAAGTCCCATGCCCATCCTAGGGACCATGACAAAGTCTTGGAAGAATTTACCATGGGGTCATGATAAATGTAAATGATCCCAGATAATATGTATACAAGGCTCTGCATTTCTTTAGACTCCACATCCACAAATTCACTAATGGCAAAAAAAAAAAGAAAAATCAGAAAAACACTTGCATGTCTACTGAACACATATGTATTTTTTCTTATGATTGTTCCCTAGATAATACAACCATTGTACAGTATAACAACGAATTTCAGAGCATGCGCACTGTATTGGGCACTGTAAGTAATCTGGAAGTGATTTAAAGAACATGGGAAGATGTATGTAGGTGACATCAAATACTACACCTCTTTAGATGAGGGACTTCGGCATCCATGAACCTGGGTCTCTGTGGGCACCAATCACCCCAGATACCCAGGGATGACTGTATGTTGCCAAAATTGCATCAGACTTACTCTCCAGACGTTCCCAAACATACACACATGAGGAAAACTAATTTTAGAAGGAAGAATATGGCCAGGTTGTCAGTGTCTGTGTGTAATTTACAATCATCTGTTGACACTAAGCCACAGGAGTAATATCCCAAAGCCGCGGGCTGCGTTTTTCATTATTAACCTGTTAGCGCGCTGTTTATACTGTGTGCGTGAGAGAGCGGCTGCACGCCCAGGGCGCGCTCCGGCATGGAGGCTGCGCTTTGCATCAGCTGGAGAAGGACCTGCCTTCCCTGAGCAGGGGCAGACCCGAGTGCTCTCCTGTGACAGCGCTGCAGGTGTAGGCGTGGAAGACAGCGCGCTCGTGCCGGTGGTTAACCAGTTTCAGAAGTCAGCTTCCCTATGCATCTTTGAAGAGATAAAATTGGGTAGAGGACCAATGGGTTTGTAAAGCAAACACTATCAAAAACCACTTCTGCTGCCATTGCCATTGCTTCCTGGAAACCATTCTGTGTCAGAACAACTGGGGGCATAAAGAGGCCGAAGCTGTCAAACCCAGTGTTGCTGTGAGGGCTGAGACTGACATGACTAACTGTTCCACAAGGCCTTGCCACACCATAGGCAAAACCTGAGTAAGTCAGGACTGACATTCGTATTTCGAATCACTCTCCTGGAAGCAACAGAACTTTCTACAATTCACTATACCCAGGATGGCACATTTTAGGTAACACATGCTATGAAGGGTCAGGAACCAGTGCTCATTTTAAAATTGTACACTTTTTTTTCCTGGTACTGGGGATTGGCCCAGAGGTGTTTAACCAGGAGCCACAGCCCCAGATCTTTTTATATTTTATTTGAGACAGGGTCTTGCTAAGTTACTTAGGGTCTCACGAAGTTGCTGAGGCTGGCTTTGAACTTGCGATCCTCCTGCCTCAGCCTCCTGAGCCTCTAGGATTACAGGCGTGCACCACCATGCCAGGCTCTACGCCTTAGTTTTAAGAATGTGATCTACATGTGAAGTAGAGGCTGGCTGTGGTTGGTACCAGGTGCAGAAGTAAAATGCTGGCTTGCTCTCCTTGTGCCAGCCTGCAAAGCAAGAGGAGGCATGGCTGGCCATTTTGCAGGAAACCGGGGTTCTGAGAAATTGAGACTTGATAAGTATTACTCTAGATAGCAAATCTGGCTGATTCTCAATGTCATATCACAACAGAGAATCATTACTGGGACATGTTCAACAAAAACATTCAGTCATGAGGTCTAAGTTGTAAAGATGCCTTTGAACTCCTGTCTAACTAACCCTACATCACAGGGATCCTGCTTCAACCATTTCTGGTACCTAAGTAAATCCAGGTTTGTGGGCAAATAGCAATCCTCCCACTGATGCTGTGGTTCTAGTTCTCCTTGTCACTGGTTGATCTGGTATGAAGTGATTAGATCTAGCATCTCTCCTCTTCATCAATTTTAAGTTTAACTACACACACAAGCGCACGCACGCACGCACTCCCCCACATACATACACACACACACACATAAATGACCTCTGACACCCCCAGCAGCTGGGCTGACATCGGGGATGTGGGTTTTGCTGGTTGGCAGTTCCCTGGTACTCACAGCTGGCCCTTGACGTTCTGCTGTTAAACATGCACGGCTTCATAGAACATCAACACTGGATCAAGCCACATGTGGGCTGTGATGGGTCAAGACAAAATCACGTCCCCAGTCCCCCTCTCAATTGTGTCTGAATAGAGTGAAAAACATGAGCACTTATTTTTTAAGCCACGAAAATCACGAAACATCCCAAATGCTGGCTGATAGGTGACTGCCGCCCCTTTTCCTTTATAGCTTGATCCTCCTCTAATCTTCTCGCCTTCTGATGATAGCTATTAAGGCAATCGTACCCCACTTCCTGACAACATCCAACCAGGGAACGCCCAGCTTTTCCCCACACCATCCAGTCCACCAACGAGCTCTCCGAGTCCTCCCGTTCTTGTACTGAAACACCCTACAGCCACTGCTGCACTGAACAAGGGCCACAGCTGTGTCCCTGGTGGCCTTTGGCTGAGCTCAACGGTGACATTCTGTGTTCCTAGCTGTCACCGAGCGACCATTTCCCATGACATAATATCCTATCTAGAGATGATTCACAGCTTCGAAGGCTTCCCCGATTGCATCATGCACTTTATATCAAACTTGGTTTCCATTCCCACTTCCCATGCAGCGTTTGTTAAGACTCGAGGTGCAAGATGACATATCTAATGGCATCAGCTAGCCCTTCCAACAGTCACGGAGGATGATGGGAAGCGATCTCCGGTGTGGAACTCAGGAAACCGAGGAGCAGAGAGGCTGACTGTGTCCTGCGGCTTCCTGCAGAGAAGCAAGGAGAGCATCAGACGGGAGTGGAGGTCCGTGCAGGAGTCCTGCCTTCCGCCCTCCCGTGACTCGTGGGCAGACCTGATCTGAGGACTCGCCTGAACTTTCCAGACCTCGGGGTGTTGAGCTGCTGCTCCCTGGCCCCAGTCCCGCTCAGAGGGGCCCGCCCCCAGGGCTCCCCCACAGCAGTCACCCACTCCTGGACTTCCCCAGCAGTCACCGGCCCACTTCTATCTCCATTAGAATAAAGCCCACTGAAAGGCCTGCCCTGCGTTACCAGCCAGGCGAGTGTCAAAATGTGTGGTGGGGAGGGGAGGCGGGGTCTGATGGAAGGATCTCCCAAGATCCTGAGGCGACCCTCATGAGGGTCGTGCCCCCGATGATGGCAGTCGCTCCTGGGCTTTGGAGGCCTCCCTCCTCTCCCTGCTGCCCCGGGAGCCTGCTCGTCCTGCACAGGGTCTTGCCGGCTTCTCTACCCGGCCCGGCTTCTTGCTTCCAGACCCTGCGCTAGTGCTTTATCCAGCTTCCGGGCAGTGCCCACCCTCCCGTCCCCACTCCCCTCCCTCCACGAGGAAGTCCTGGGAAGTCCGCTTGTTCCGGGAGGCGCTGGAGAACCCGGCCGCGCTCAGGAAGGTGGACTAGACCTCCGCCCTTGGCCCTGCCCAACTGCCTCTTGTGCCCACCAGGGGGACGTTACTGCCCTAAATGGAAACGAGCGCAGGCGCAGCTCCCAGCCCCAGGGTGAAGCCCAGGCCCACGGTGTGGACAGCGATCGCGTGGGTGAGGACGGCGGATCGCGTGGGTGTGGACAGCGGATCCTGTGGGTGTGGACGGCGGATCCTGTGGGTGTGGACAGCGGATCGTGTGGGTGTGGACGGCGGATCGTGTGGGTGTGGACGGCGGATCGCGTGGGTGTGGGCGGCGGATCGCGTGGGTGTGGGCGGCGGTGGGGCGGATCGCGTGGGGTGTGGACGGCGGATCGTGTGGGTGTGGACGGCGGATCGTGTAGGTGTGGACAGTGGATCGTGTGGGTGTGGACAGCGGATCGCGTGGGTGTGGACAGCGGATCGCGTGGGTGTGGACAGCGGATCGTGTGGGTGTGGACAGCGGATCGTGTGGGTGTGGACGGCGGATCGTGTAGGTGTGGACAGTGGATCGTGTAGGTGTGGACAGTGGATCGTGTGGGTGTGGACGGCGGATCGCGTGGGTGTGGACGGCGGATCGTGTGGGTGTGGACGGCGGATCCTGTGGGTGTGGACAGCGGATCGTGTAGGTGTGGACAGTGGATCGTGTAGGTGTGGACAGTGGATCGTGTGGGTGTGGACAGCAGATCGCGTGGGTGTGGACAGCGGATCGTGTGGGTGTGGACGGCGGATCGCGTGGGTGTGGACGGCGGATCGTGTAGGTGTGGACAGCGGATTGCCTAGGCTGCTCCCTGGGCACGCCTCATGCTGCGCACGGGAGGCCTTGGATGTGCTGCACTCAGGCGTGTCATGAAGACCAGGGACAGCACAGGGGGAGAAGCCGTGCACGTGCAGGAGGCTGTCCCTGGCATCCCCGAGTCCTGTGAGCTGAACCCGTGCACGGCCGTTCAGGAAGAGAGGCAGGGCAGCTGTAGGTTGGACACCGAGTGTCCTCCTGACCTCAGTGTGTTGGAGGCTTGGGCCCGAGTTGGCACCACATGAAGGCGCAGTGGAGCCCTGCGGATGTGGGGACTGGTGGAAGTCCTCGTGTCACGGGGTGTGCCTCCAAAAGGACTGTGGGACCCTGGTCACTTTCTTTTATTTCCTCCTGGTTGAGGACATGAAGGTGGGCCTTGTCCTGGGATCCTGCCACAATATGCGGCCTCACCAGAGGCCCAAGGACATGGGGCCACTCGATGATGGGCGGAAATCCCCAAACCATGAGCCAAACTAAACCTTTTCCCTTCATAACTAACTTTATAAGCTACCTCAGTTATTTTGGTATAGTGATGGAAATCTGACTAATTCTGAGGGATGCCGTCTGCAGAATATTTTTATCCCAGACAGACTTCACCTTCCATAGGGATGGCTAAATATTTGGAAGGGACAGAAAGATTTAAACAGGATAGAAGCAAAAGTGATATTTTTTCTTGCTCTAAAGAGTAAGTATAGGCTCTGGCAAAAAGCCACACTAAACATTAGAAAAATGAGGATTGCTATTTTCTCTGCACATTGTTTATTCTGTGTCTGAACAAGGCTGGAGAAAAACAAACCCTCCCAGCTGGTTGAACTTTTAATTCATGACCAATGGCCTCCACCGGGCCTCCCTGCCCCTGGAGATCATTCTACATTTCCCAAGTCTGTTAGCGCTTGGGATTACATAGCTTCCGTCCCTTTCCTGCAAACCTCCGTCAATCTGAAGCATCAGAGTAGAATTTCCACCACTCTCCACTGACGTGCGCCCACCTTCTCACCAGCTCGCACAGCTGTGTCCACCTCGGGATCACAGATGGGCCCTCTGTCCCCTGTGCAACGTCACCTCTCCACCTGCTCCCGACGTCTCACCCTGGGGCCTGCTCAAGGACCGAGATCCAGCCACTCTTTGCCTTCTTCCTGATGACCACTTCTCTTGTGTTGGACTGTTCTCATTGGCACATGAAATTGCATTCCCCCGTCTTTAATGTAAAAGAAGAAACACACCTTCTCTTGACCCCACTTGGTCCTCTAGCTGGCTCCCATTTTGAACCCCTTTGTAAGCATTGCCTTCAGATCACCTGACATTTGCTCTGTCTTAAGCCTATCCAAAGTCCCCTCCCCTCCTAAGATTCCACTGGAGAGCCACTGGAGAGCTCCTCTCTGCTTCTCTATTGTTCAGTTCTCAATTCTGATCTTATTAAACTCTCAGCACTACTTAATGCAATTTGTCACAGGAGTCTCCTTGGAATACTTAACATGACGTTCTGGCCAACCTGTTCGGTGGCATTTCCTCTGTCTCGTGGCAACTTATCCTCAGGCTCTTGCTGAAGTCTCCTCCTACCCACCTCTTTTCTCCAGCGTGAATCAAGGCTTACCTTATGGTTCTCTCTGTCTTGCTAACTGTGGTCTCTCCTTGGCCAGCTCACACAGGTGCGTGTAAAGCCATGAACCTACAGTCGGGGGGTCTATGACTTCAGCCCATACCAGGCACCCACCTGCTGGGTTTCTCTACCCCCACAGCTTACATAGCATCGCTGACAGAATGTTTAGTGAGTTTCTTAAACGTAATATATTCAACAATTAGAGCCATGATTTTTGTCAAACTTGTGTTTTCTATCTCAGTAAGTAGTAATTCATTCTTCTAATTGCTTGGAACATAAACTTCAGAACTGCTCCTGTGATCTCCTTGTACCTCACACCCACATGAATTCAGACAGGAAACTCTGCAGGTTTTTGGTTTTGGTTTTTGGTACAGGGGATTGAACTCAGGGGCACTTGACCACTGACTCACATCCCAAGCCCATTTTTGTATTTTATTTAGAGGCAGGGTCTCACTGAGTTGCTTAGCACCACGCTATTGCTAAGGCTGGCTTTGAACTCGCAATCCTCCTGTCTCAGCCTCCCGAGCCACTGGGATTACAGGTGTGTACCACCGTGCCCAGCACGAAATTCTGCAGTTCTATCTTCAAAATGGGCCCAGAATCCAGCCACCTGGTACCATCTCTAGCACCTAGTTGAAGTTCCCAGAAACTGTCACTTAAGACTCTGAAATGGTGCCTTTGCAGTCTCTTGCTCAGAGTATTCTCCAAGCATGGCAGATCTTGCTGATCCTGTACTGAGAGCACCCCCAAAGCCCCTCACCCTCTTCAGTGTTATCTCAGACATTCTTACAGGGATCCACAAAATCCCACAACCCACTTCCCTCCAATTTCATTTCCTTCTCTCCCAAACTTCCCCAGCTGGCTCTAGTCCTCTTTGCAGGACTTGGACGTGCAGGGCACAGTCTCTCCTGAGAACTTTTGCACTGAGATTCCTCTGGACTATTCTTTCCTCAGCAGCCACACGGCTAGTCCCCATCATCTCTTTTATCTGTCCACTTCAATGCCACCTTCTTCATGCTGCCAGTCCTGATGGCCTATTGCAACTGCAATTTCTCTGTCTCTATTCCTTAGGCTGCTCTACATACATTTCTTTTCTCTAGCTTTTCCACCTTCTAATATCCTACATAGATGATTTGTTGTATGTACTGCATTGCCTGTTATCTCCATAAAATGTAAGCTCCATCAGAGCCAGAATTTTTTTTTTTAACTACTTATTTTCACTCTTGTATTTCAAGCAGTTCGAATGGGCTCTGAGATAAGAATGTATAATTAAATGAGACTCTGGATTCAGCATTTTGTATATGAAATATTGTGCATGCTACAGGTTGTTAATAAATACTCATTTCCTCCTCTCTATCATTTTCCTATTGTCTCCAGATAAGCGCTGCATATTGACTACATTATTGATGAATTATCTTGTACATGTACTGTATCATTTAGCTACAGAGTCCATCATTCTGTCCCATCTAGTGTAGATCACATTTAGGGCAAGTAGACCCATCTACGCATAATCCTGGATTAAAGAATTAGAAGGAATTATCCCAGATTTGAAAAATCAGCATTCTGTTTCTTATGTTTAAGTGGGATTGATTATGGAGAACAGAGCATCTATGCAGGAAGTCGATCTTTTTATTAATTTGAAATTGTTTATCCAAATCTGCCATGAAACATTGTGATTATTAACTCCCTGGGGCACATTTCAGGTAAAGACAGTGTCCTGTCCAGCTAACAATGGACAGCTGACTGCTGGTTTCATCTTAATTCAGTCCCAACACCTCCCACTCCCACCTCTCCATTCCTACCTGAATAGGGAACTGTCCAATCAAATGTCTTAGGCCACCAAAGGATTCAAAAGGCAGCTGAACCATTCTGTGCACCCCAGTGCTGGTTCTGAGGTCCAGCCATGAATCTATTTGAGAATGTAAGGGAAAAAAAAAAAAAAGGTGACATTAGCATTCTGGACTGTCATTGAACACGTCTTTGACACAATTTGTTAACAATAGCAGGAGGTCCCCACCAGTCACACTGATCTGGAGACTGCCAGTCCCCTGACGGCCGTTTTCTTTGCTTCCTGGCACTAGCTCGCTTTTATACAATAGCATGGGCAACACAGCCTAACTGTTTTGTCCAGGAAATTGATAGAAAACTTGGAAAAAAAGGAATAAAGAGGCAAAAAGAGAAAAATGTTAGATGTCTTAAGTAGATACCATCAGCTAAACGGCAGATTATAGAGCCTGCCTTATCTCCACCACTGTAATTATAACCTTGCTTATCTGAGGGAGGTCTCCCAGCCACGGCATTATTGTATTTCAAACTGAAAATTTTGTAGTTCTGTAATTTGCAGTTCAAAGGGAACACTTGACAAATTGGCCCCCAAATTAACTTGGCACCTGCTTCAGGTCATTAGCAACTGGGCCGGCCTGATGTGTCTTTCCTTCCACCTTGCGTCTGAACCACCCTCTCAATGTGTATTTAAGCACATGACATTTGTGTGGTAGAGAGAAGAGTTTAGTTCATGGCTTCTTGTGAGTTTTTCCTTATTCTGCAAACAAAAAAAAAATGTACAGGTTTCTCGGAAGTTAGATATTTTCTTCTTGCACTTGCAGAGACTAGCGAAAGGATTTTTCAGGAGGGTGGATATGATGTGTTAATAAAAGACTAGCCTACTGCCCCACTTCTCTGCCTGCCAAAGACCCTCTGGATAATCTTTGTTAAGCACTAGTTCATTATCTCTTCTTATCTCTTGTACAGGAGGGATTGACTTAAACACGCAGCTTGCACACATTTAGGGAAAGAACTACCCACACCACCAGCCATGCACACGCGTGCACAGGCCCACATGCACATGAAGGGTGCTGCACAGGATTGGCATGGGTGGTGTGTGGAAAATGGGAGGCAGGGAAGGTGATGGGCTGCATTTCTCTTGAGGTTAAGAATAAAATAACAGGCATTTTCCTAAGTGCATGATACCAGGAATTCTGCTCTTCCCCCAATAGATAAAAGCATCCTTTATGAACTGGTAAGCCTATATCCATGATAAATATGCATTTATTATCTCTAGATAGGGTTAAAATGAAAGTTACCCTTGAATATACAATACACTTATCTGCATTGATTTGCCTTGCTGCTTTGTGGATTAAGGCAGTGAATAAACACCTCGATGATTGACTGATAGACAGGTCCCGGTTTTACTAATATCTGATCATTGCAGAGTTCAGCTGGATAAGCGTGAAGGTGACAATACATTATAGTTGTCAAAGGGGAAAGAGAAAGAAGGGATTCCACATGAAAGGAAACCCTGAATTGGAAACACAGGAGGCAAAAAGAAATTTTGGTTCATTACATGATGTTCCCAGCTTAGCTGTGGTGGTATTTGAGGATACCAGACCAGCATGAAGGCTTTCACAGTATTGACAGAATTGCCTGCAGAGATAGAGAGGGCTGGCTAGGAAATGACAGAGTTTTAGAAATACAAGTAATGTTATCAACAAATCTTTTACATGTGATGCAATTAAACCCAGAATGGTGACCTAGAATGGTTCTTAGGCTACAAGAAAGATTTTGCATAAGACCCATGTTTCCTAAATCCAAAACTTTGTAATCCACTTAGAAAAACATGCTAATAAATTAATGTCATGATGGTTTAAAATTTTACATTAAATTTAGTTGACCAAAAAATACCAACTAGAGGATATGTAGCCTAGAGATTTGATGTACATCATAAGGATTATAGGCGATAATATTGTCCTGTGCTTGGGATTTTTGCTAAATGAGCAGATTTTGGCTATTCTTGTCAAACACGCATGGAAAATGAGTAACCATATAAGATGACATATATGCTAAGTTTTTATTATCATTTAATTTGCTTCAACATTTTACTGTCTATATGTATTCTTTCATGCCATGTTGTATACCTTAAACATACACAATAAAATTAAAATTTTAAATTAAAAACAAATAATAAACCAGTACAATACAGGCCAATACTGATATTCAAATACTTTATTATCATATGTTTCTGTCTATGTTTTGGTTCCTAAACATTTTTAAATCCACTGATTTATTTCAATGATATTCTGTTTTCAACTAGATATATCAGTGTGTGATTTAGTCATTTTGACACTAATTCGAAGACCCCTCTTTTTCTCTATATTTGTCACATCTGAGCTTGAAGCCAGCTCTGACCTCTATCAATCTGGTGCAACAGTCTTTTATGTGGTAGTTGTTTAACTTTCAAACAGAACTTAGAAGAACTATAAAGTAGTAGGGAACTTGTTAGAATAAAAATTAAATGTTATTCATATTCAAAGCTTTTGAACTGATAAAAGTTCTCAAAGGTAGAAATGACCTCCAAAGAAACATTAAATCCTGAATACTCTCTGCGAATCACATCAAGACGTGACAGCAAATGTCTTGTCAGAGCTCCCAGCAAACAAAAGTGATGGCAGAGATCACAGGAGGATAGCTGTTGCCTGGCTCTACCTGCTGCTTACTGTGCACACAGGCCTGCTTGGCAGAAATTTGATGGTATGTTTTTGTTTTTTAACCAATGAAGTAATCTCTTATAACATATGTGGGAAATTCACACTTTTTCAGAGCACTATATTGACCAAAACCTTGAAAATGTGGATTAAAGAAACAAGCACTTTAGAAAATGAAGCTTTGGCCCCTCAGTCTGCTACTGGCAGAAAACATTCTGAGGAAGCTAACTGAATACAGACAGGAGGCATTTCTTATGAAAATGGAAAGGATTATCCAGTAGACATAACAAGAGTCTAGAGAATAAAGCAAAGAACTAGGAAGAACCACTTTGAGAGCATCACCAGGCTAGTCAAGAAATATATATTTGTTGTTTTCTTGTTTTGGTTGCAGAGATTGAACCAAGGGTGCCTAACCACTGAGACACATCCCCAGTTCTTTTTATTCTTTATTTTGAAACAGGGTCTTGCTAAGTTGCTCTTGCCTTGCTAAGTTGCTGAGGCTGGCTTTGAATTTGCAATACCTCTGCTTCAGACTCTATATCTGGACCAAAAGACATTTCTTTAGGTAATATAATCTTTGCATAAAAATCTGAATGGCATGAGAAAGAGAGAAATAGGTTAAAGACAAGGAAGGTCCTTGCAGGCTCATGTAGAAATTTTGGCAATGCTTAGATGGGAAGTCACTCCCATACTTTGAGCAGATAAGTAACATCAAGTAACTTATCTATTCATAGTATCAATCTGGTCATAAAATGTATGCACTTTTCCTTTCTTCTGTTATGACCCTCTGTGTTGTCGGATTTCTGTTGCTGTGACAAAATATCTAATTAAATGATCAACTAATTAGCTAATTAACTTACAGGGGGGAGAAGGTTTATTTGGGCTCATGGTTGCAAAGACTTCAATGAGTGGCTCTTGTCCCCACTGCTGTGGGACAGAACATCATATAGAAGTACACTGGAAGAGCAGAGCTGTCCCTCTCCTGGTGGTAAGAAGGCAAGGCAGAGAGAAAGAGTGGACGGTGTGCCTTCAGGGCCATGTCCCAGGGACCTCACTCCCTCCCACTGGCTGTAACGCCTCTCAGTACCATAGACTGGGACCAAGCCCTTAACATGTGGGCCTTTGGGGGAAATGTAAGATCCAGACCATTATGCCCTCATTCTTGAGATGAAAGTCCTTTGCTATGAGGAAGCCCATGCTGCATGGAGACGCCCAATGGAGATGTTCAGCCCACAGACCAGAGCAGACTGCATCACCGCGAGCTAGGGAATAAGCTTGCCGAAGCCTTCATCCATTGCCAAGGCTCCAGCGACCGTCCGGTCATCTAAGAGCCTCTGAGCCAAGGCTGCCTGGCCAAACCCAGCTATTCCCAAACCACAAAGTATATGCTTTTAGACATCAAAAAGATTCACTATATGCCCAATTTCACCTTGTTTCATAAATGGTGATGTGTACCACGAATTTATGCCATTTGATAGTGGTAACTGCTAAGTTTTAAATGACTCCAAATAAGGTGCTGTATGTACATGGACAAATTTATTTTCATTGTCTGCTCCTCTCTCCCTGGAGATCTTGTATTTGTAGGACTCTGTGAATGTGTGGATGTGTGTATTGATTCATTTTGACTTCACAGTTGGGTGGTTGCTGTTAGAATCAAGACAACTACAAATCTGCCCTGCCATGAGCCTGCTTAAGTGTCATAAACCACTAGCTGCACACAATATGCAGTCTCCTGTTTGGAGCAGCTTTGCAGTTTCTTTATATAATAACCACACACAGCATGCAGATCCTCTTAGTCTCCTTTTTTGTTTTATATGTTTTAATAAAACTTTCAAAAGTCCCGTTGCTTCTCATCTTCAGGACTGGCAGTCCCTGCAGAGCTGCAGACTTGAAGGACCGTGGAAGAATGGGCTCATAGCATCTTTCTCCAGTGAGCAGAATTGAGCTCTGAAACGCCAATAGAACAGAGAAACTCAGTCCCCTAGAAGGAATAGCAGGTCCCCAGTTCAAACTTCATTGTCTAGGAAAGAACAATGCCATCTTCGGCACATGTAAGAGATTTAAGGGAGTGTCCTCTGATTGGAGAAGAACCAGTGATCTGTAGAGTCAGGAAGTGTCAACACCCTGGGGGGGGGGGTGGAAATATATATATATACACACACATATGTATGTATATATTGCTTAGTATTTTTAGCATATATAATCGAAAGCTTCAGGTTGGAATTTCTGGCGAAAACAAAAGAGAAATAATGAAAACATACTTTCATAGAATGCAGAGAAGCACTTGAATGAGAACCACAAAATGGAAAGAACTCAAAACATTTTCAAGGACCACCTACGTATATGCGTATATGCATACACACATGCATAGATCATAATGCTGTCAATATGCTGTAGGACCATTAAATGAACAACTGTCCACTTAGGTAGGTAATTGCATGTTATTGAAAGCAAATTCAGTCATTTATGCCATCTTAACAATACAACGAAATGCACCATTTTTTCCCTCACACTGACAGGAGAACATTAATGACCGAACCTGCCTTGTTCATGGCACTCAATGAGGGTCTGAAAAAGTAATTGACGTTGTCCAGAGCAAAGAGTTCGTAAGACATTCTGAACCACAATTCTGAAACCATCCCCACTGAAATATACGAGCTACGTCACCAAGAGGACTCTTTTTTTTTTTTTTTTTAATATTTATTTATTTGCTTTAGTTGTACACAATGGGTTTATTTGTACGTGGTGCTGAGGATCAAACCCGGGCCGCGCACATGCTAGGCGAGCGCTCTACCGCTGAGCCACAATCCCAGCCCACCAAGAGGACTCTTACCATGAGTTTCCATTCTTCTTCTCTGCCGGACCAGCTAATGAGAACCCGTCCATGTGAGGCAATGCACTTCACTCACGCTTGATCGGATCAGTGAGGACTGGCCTGCCTCTGACCAGACGGTCTTTGTATGGCGGACCGTCCAGAGCTGTTGGACCTCTCTTCCATAGCCAGTGTGGTCAATAGAATTATGTTGGTTTTTTTTAAAACAGTTAATTATTTTTGCTACCTTGCCCCTTCGTTCTTAAATAATTTGATACCAAAGACAAATAAATGCCTTTTCTCGTTCAGTAGGAGTGTTGTAAATTGGAATTTTGACTGACATTTCAACATCCCCTCATCTTTGGTGCTGCCGCCCGGAGCACTGTGGGAATCCTGCGTCTGTCAGTTCAAATATTTTAGTGTTTCTTTGATTAATTTTAGTTTAACAAATGAGACGTTTTTGTTGGATATTTTTAATTTACTCTGGTAGGTTTTGTTGTATTATTTTTCAAGGGGTTTGTAGCTTTCGCTGCGATACTTTTAATGTGAGTTTTAATTCCAAGAGATCAACTTTTCATATGTGTGTTCACAACAGTCACAGAAATATATAAATTCTATTCCCTTAAGCATTGCATTTTTCATAAAAATAGATAATGTATGCCTATAGTTTGTCATAATTATATGCTGCACTCACTTTATGATTCTGAGAGAAAAATTGGCTCTATTTCATGGATATTAAATAGGATTGTGGATTCATTACACTTTTTAGTTAAATTCTAAGGAAAAGCATTGATCTGGTCATCAGTGGATCATGGGAATACAAACAAAGTCCCACATTTTGCAACCAGTTACAGGTCATCTCATTAATTGAGGTCTATTACTGAGAAGATTATAATAAACACAGTTTGGGGAAGAATTTGCAATGCTCTTCACCACAAATGACAAACAATTGAGTTGAATAAACAGGAAGCTTCAAAATTAACAAGTTTATTTTCTTGGAAATCATGGGGATGCAAATTGGAAAATGAGAAACAGAACTCAATAATTAAGGGAAAATAACTTTGGAAATTAAAAGAACCATGCATCTTTTCTATATAGCATTGAAAACATCACACCATCATCCGGTACATCTTCTGCAAGCTCTGGTAATTTTTTTTTTTTTTTCTTTTTAGGACCGAGTTTGGCATGAACAGACCTTTGCTTAATCTTGATGCTGTTATAAAAAGTTCTTGGAAAGTAAAATCCATTATATTTCAGATTATCCAAGAGTAAGATAATACTTATGAATATGTTATCACTTGAACTAAAAGTTAGGAATCTCAAAATTTTGCTAATACACACTTAGCACATTTCTTATGTTTCAACCGTATTCAAAGATAAGGGATCATGAAACAAACTAAAAACAAGTCCCAGATTTTAAGCCATTCAATTCTATCATCCAGACAAACACTTCAATCCTGGGTCACTCTGAAGATTCCAAATTCAGCTTTCCAGTGTTTCCTGAATAAGTGATTTCAGTTACACCTATTTTGTTTGCACAGTCTCTACTCTTCCATATCCTTGGAAATGCAATGTTTTGGGTGCAAGACAATGATTCTGAATATCCGATCTTCTGGAAGGAAAAGAGGCTTTCCTGTGTGAATGTTGACTAGAATAGGGTTCCATCACATGGTGGTTTTACCTAGGCAAAAGCTGTTGTGAAAAGCATATTTTACATATGCTTTTTAAAATGAATAAATTCTGGATGGAGAGCAAAGATTCATTGCATTTTAAACATTTATTGGAATTATGAAATTTCCACGTTGCCTTCAGGGCACAGCAGCTGGGCCGGAGCATTGAACACGGGTGCATCTCCATAGGATGAACTCCATTGGCTGTACACAACCAATCTGAAATTGGGAACTGCGCTAAGTAGTTTAGACAGCGTGGGAACCAAACACCAAATCAGTTGGTGCCCTGCATAGGAGCCGCTGCCCTGTGTCAGATCAAAACTACCAACTTTGCTCTCATCTTGGGTCCACTATTAACATTTGTGCAGTGCGAACCTTCATTTGCCATTCCCAAGCTTAAGATCTGTTTTCCTGGGGCGAATGTAGCATGGAGGAAAATCCAGAGAGACAAAAGGTTCTCACTGATTCACTTTTGTAGCAAGCTTTCGGGATTTCTCAAAGGGCAGGTACATGTATTCTGAAGAAGCTATTGTTTTGAGTTTATTTGAGCCTCAGTTTCCACACTATCTAGGAATTGTTATTTGGAGTAGTGGGACTCATTGATTTTTCAAAAAAAAAAATAAAATTGCTATTTTAAACAATTTTAGATTCACGAAAAATTATAAAGATGATACAGAGAATTGCTCTACCTCGATGCTCAGTGTCTTGGAATGAAGGTAGCACGTAGTGGCTTCCGTTTCTAGAGCACAGGGAAGAGGAGTCACTTCACAGTGGTGACACCTACAAACACCACCTGATCCAGGTGACCAGGAACCACGGCAACAGCAGGAAGTCTCCTGGGTGCTGTTGTCAAGGACACGTGTGTTTGACACACGTGATAAGCGTGGTACTTCTTGGCAGATATCTTCCTCTGGAATACCAATAACACTGCCTGAGAAAAAGAGCAGGAGACTGTTCTACAGAAACACCGACCAGCATGCCTCAAGTCGGAGGCCATCAGCAAACAAGGAAACTGAAAATCAGCCATGTCCAGGAGAAGCCTAAGGAGGCAAGAAAAATAACTGCAGTGTGATGTCCTGGGTTCCTCCTGGAAGAGCAAGGACAAGAGGAGCACTGTGGCACCAGTGCCTCTCGGTCCCCACAGGAAGTCTCTCTGTCTGTGTCTCTTTGCATGCTGTCTCCTTGGAGGAACATTCGTCACTCTGTGAAGGCAACACTCTAGGGACAAGGAGCGCGGTTTTGGATAAGTGTCCCAAGGGTCCTGTGTGGGAGGCTTGGACCCCATCCAGTGGTGCTGCGGGGAGGAATCTTTAGGAGGTGGCCTAACGGGAGGAAGTGAGGTCACTGGGAATGTGGCTGGGAAGAGGGATTGGGACTGGGCCACTTCCTGTCTCTGCCTTAGCAACTCAGCTCCCATGAAGTGAGCAGCTTTCCTCCACCACCAGCTCCACCCTGGGGCACCCCACCACAGGCCCTAAGCAATGGGACGAAGTGACCATGGACATAGAGCTCTGAAACCATGAGCCAAAATAAACCTTTCCTCCGTGTAAGTTGATTATCTCAGGTATTTTGTCACAGTGACAGAAAGCTGACTACTGCAGGAGATGCCTCCCACTTCTTTGAAGATGGAATATCTATATAAATTATTTGGGATTATTCTATGGGGGAATATGTCTATCTCTTTTGGTATATTTATTCAGTAATTTGATCAAATATAGCTTTTTAGGCTGGGGATATAGCTCCGTTGGTATGCACGAGGCCCTGGGTTCAATCCCGGGGGGTGGGGAGGATAAACACACACATACACACACACACACACACACACACACACACATTATTCCAGCTTAAGCCATCTTTGAATTATCTCCCCTGTTCTTGGGACATACACGTAATAGTATGTAGTCTTTTGTGGATTTGTTTTGTGTTTTGATTGGTTGGTTGGTTGTTGTTTTTGTTTGTTTTGTTTTACCATTTCCTTATTTTCTGATCCTACAAAATGTTCCAAATCCATCTTGTATTTTGCATACCTTTATCAACCCAAATAACAATCAGAGAGACATTCTGAAAAAAAAAAATAATGATATTTGTTTGTGAATAGTGTAGATTTGCAAAGGGAAAACACTTGTCATAGTAAACTATGAAAGAGGTTAAGGCCAAGGGAACATTTTTAAAAGCAAATATGAGAAAGATTACAGGATTTATTTGAAAACAATAGCCCTTGGCTACAAAGGCTAATAGCAACATTGGCACCAGCCCCAGCACGAAGAGAAGAGAGACAGTTGCTGGGCACTTTTCCTCGCAGAAATGTGTTTGTGTTAAATTGCTGCAGTCTTTGCACAAGGCGGTGGTTCTGAGAGTCTTTTGCGATGGCCTCTGTCCGGGAACAAAGTGTGAGAGCTCCTCCGTCACAGCCCTTGACTGTGCTCATGTGTTGTGGGTGCTGCTCTTCGAGGTGACAGAGCAGCTCTATCTGGTTCTGAGGACTTTCACATCTCATTCTCAGGACAAGTCTTTTCTGCTAGAAGCTCTTGTTCTTGTTTATGTTTTCAGTTCATTTTTTGCTTGTGTGTTTTGTTTTTTGACATGGGTACCTATATTGGAATCCAAGATCTGAGAATTAGATATGTTTATTGCTGCTGGGATGTAATTTTCTAAGATAGGGCTGCTGTTAAAAAAATATATACAATTTACATAATATTATATAGCATATGATATTATATAACATATAATATATCATGCAAATAATATATATTGTGTCATATAATATATATTATGTGATATGCTACATAACATCATATTATACTGTTAAGGAACAATACTTCTCATATTTTTTCATTATATTCACTTTGGGTTTTCTATGATAATTTTAACAATGCTACATTGTTTTCCAAACACAATTTAGAAATTTTAATTTAGTATATTCAAATACAACCAGAGAGGTGTAAAAATGTGCTCTACAAGTATAATATGAAATGTAATACCTTCCTCCATCATTTCTAACAACTTAGAATAAAAAACAAATTTAAAAAAAGAGATTTTAATTTAGAAGTTTACAAATAACACAAAAATAATTATCAAATATCACCAAACCCATTATCATTATTACATAAAGAGAGGCCCCTTCCACCAAAAGTATCATGTTCTTATCAAGCCTGATGAGAAAAAAAAAAATGAAATCAAATCAGGAATAAAGATGTTCCACTAAAATTTCTATATAAAGTAATATACCATTACTGTGAAAATTCTCCTCCTCCTCCTCCTCCTCCTCCTCCTCCTTTTTCTTCTTTTTTTTTTTTTTTTTTTTTTTTTTTTTGGGGGGGATCGAACCCAGGGGCCTTTACTACTGATCTACATCCCCAGCCCTTTTTATTTTTTATTTTGCGACAGTTCTCGCTCAATTGCTTAGAGCCTCAGTAAGCTGCTGAGCTGGCTTTGAATCTGCAGTACCCCCGCCCCAGCCTCCTGAGTTGCTGGGATTACAGGTGAGTCTCACCATCCCCAGCTGAAATAATTCATTTTCAAAAACAGCTCATGAAAAGATCCGTAAAGATAATCCATTATTGAATTAATTTGGACTCTTCCTTAGTTGATCACTTTAACGGGGTCCAAAACGTGCACCTTAGGGGAGTCGTCTGGAATCACCGAGGAGAGGGGGATCAGGCCGTCCTTTCTGGGTAGGGCGCAGACATTTCCCTTGCTGGCTCCACGGAGGAGGCCCCACTGGCCCGCGGCCTGCTGTATAGACCGCGGCTGTTCAAGGGGACAGGATGGAAGTGTCTCGAGAGTGGCCGGTCACGGCAGGGGAAGGCTGTGTCCTGGGGAAGCGGACAGGGCATTGACACCGTGGAGACGTACACAGCGCCCATCAACGTATCTCTGAGTGTCACCAAGAGAGCTTCAGAGCCGGCCGTGGTGACCTGTGGTCAAGTGCACCGAGTAGGGAGACCCTCGAATTCCGTTCGGGGGAGATCTGAGGGCACGTGGAAACCAGGAGAGCGGACCAAGGCACAGCGCCAGTCCCCCCTGAGGACGAGGACTGTGCTCAAGGCCCGGGAGCTGAGCTAGCCTGGGGAAGAGGTCCTCGAGGCTTCTCCATCGAGATTCAGTGGCCGCCAGAACGTCCGCCCGAAGGCTGGGCCCTCCACCTCTTGGCCTCCCGAGTGCGGCTCTGCTGTGGGGCTGGGGATGAGGAAGCCGATGCCCAGCTCCATCGGACCATGCGGTGGGCCCAGAGGCCTTCTGCACCCCTCCAGATTGGCTGCCTTCAGCGCTGCCCCCACTCTGCCCCCCAAGGAGCCTGTGGTCAGTAGGAAGAGGCAGGCCCTGTGTGGCAGCACCGCCAACCCTGTGAGCTTCGGGGAGCGCAGGAGCACTTTCTTGCTCACTCTGAGCCCCGTCCACGGCCTCCACACCTGCTCGGACGGAGGCTCCTCCCCAAGTATGGGCCGAAATGGATTATGCTGCACACTATTTTTCTGAAATCTATTGTTTCATGCATTTTTCTCATGGAGAAATTAATTCTGTGTCACTTTGTGAAATGGACAGTAGCACAGGGTCCGTTGGAGAGCCAGCGTTTCTGGGCAACATGGTAAGCGTGGATAAAACATTCCTTCCTCCTACGCCTTTATAAAAGATGAGAGGAAAGCTCCGCTGATCACAGAAGTCCCCCGAATAATTCAGCTTATAGTCGAGCGATTGAATTCATCAGCTAATTGTCAAGGGCACCCACAATATCCTGTATTTGTCTCTAGCAGAAGGTCTAGAATTGCTAGCAGGCATAGATTAGGGTTGTTTTTCCAAGGTGAACCAACGGCTGCCTTTCGGATTTTGTTTCAATTTGTCTTGTTGTTGCGCCTTAGTCCCAGAGTCCACCAGCAAGAGCTGGAGTGTGAGGAAAAGTAATTATTCCAATAAGACCAATTTATTCAATAAGCTATTTATAAAGATCCTTGAGAAAAGTAACTGACTGGGCTGGGACTCAACACGGAAACAGGTCCAAGTTTGTCTCAGTTGGAATTTGTAGTAAAATGCAATCTTAATTTTTTTTTAAACCATGAAGGAACAAATTTGAAAGAGTGAGAACTTAATCAGAAGCAAGAGAGAGAGAGAGAGAGAGAGAGGGGAAAAAAGCAAGACAAGTTTTTACTGATTTCCAATTATGTTTGAAATTCTTTGCACAGATTTAACTTCACTTTCAGAGCCTTGTTTTTGAGTAACTGTGACAGTGTGTGAGAAAAAAAAATGAGAAGACAGATGGAGACCCAGGAAGGCTTGTGCCTGCCTGGTGTCGTAATAGATTCTGCAGGCACCTGGGATGTCAACCCAGGAAAGTTTCTTTTGCTTGTTTCCTTCATAGCTTTCTCCCAATTTTGGAATAATATATATTACATGGGTTAATTGGTCACAGTGCCTTGTCATTTATAAACCACTTCCACTACCTTCAGCAGAATCTGCAAGCTGAAAAGCAGCACAAGTTCATCTGTGGGAAGGTGCTGGAATATTAAAAAACCAAATATAGACTGTTCCTGGGGCTGGGGTATAGCTCAGGGCTAGAGCACATGCTTAGCGTCAGGAGGCTCTAGGTTCAGACCCAACACCAAGTAAATAATAAATAAATGAATAATAAAACCTTTCTTAGTAACTAACCTAAAAAAGTCTATCTTGAGTGGCGTTCAACCAGTCCAGTTTGCAAGCCAATAAATATCTCAGAGCTAAGGAAGAAGAAAAACAAAGTGCATTAGCTTAGAAAACACTTTAGGGTCATAAAATCCAACTTACCCACGTCACTGAGACAGGGAGATCTCATGTGAATTAAAAACAACAAATAAAAATTGCTCCTAATCATTAGGAAATAGAATGGGGGAAATAATTCCATCAGTATTACCAACCCAAAGTATAAAACACCAACAAATTGATTTAACTAAAACTCTATATGACATACATGAAGAATCTATTGAACTTAATGACATATTAAAAGTCTTAACTGAAAAGAAAGTTAGATCATAGACTTAGATTGGAATGATGAAAACTCAAATAGAGGTAAATTCATTCCCACTTTAAAAATAGTTTTGATTCAATTCTAAGTAAAATCCTAACACAATTATTCTTAGAAAATTGCAACGTGATCTTAAAGTTTGGGGAAAATATAAACAGACAACATCAATTGAGATAATTTTAGGTTTTTGTAAAGAAAAATAATGGGGTGCTTACAGATCTTGGAACATGTCATAATGCTCAACAACTAAGTAGATAATGATTGGAACAATATGCAACATGATACTAGTAAAGAGTTATGTCAAATACGGATGCTTACGTTGGAAATAATGTGACATATGATAAAATAATGATTTTAAATCAATAGGGAAAGGGAGGTCATTCAATTAAATGACTGGACAATTAGTTTAATATTAAAGGAAATAGAAAAAAAAGTTAGAAATCTATCTTATAATATACATCAATTGTTTCTGTGGCAAAACTGACTCCAGAATAAAGAATAAAATAAAACAACAAAGAAATCATCAAATAAACATAAGTAGGAAAGACCTCTCTACACATCAATACCTAAATACCAAATTCAAAAACCATCCTGGGGAAAGATTAATGTATTTAAAAAGTCCAAAATTTTAAGGAAGTTTGAAAATGTACTAAATTAAGTCACAGATACTAACTTGTTAAATATTAACGTATTAATGATAAATGCATTAGTAGAAAATCACTAAGGAATGTGGAATGCATGCTTCACGAAGGTGGAAATGGTTATGCTTCATTCTCTGCAAAAGTGCTCCATAATTTTTATTTGAATTCACAGATGAAGAAATATAAATGGCCCATAAGTGCATGAAAAAAAGTGTGCATCTTCACTAATTTTCAAACAAATTAGAATTCAATAAAATATCCACTTTAAGATTATTAACATGGCAAATATAAGAACATAAAATCAATGATTTAATAATTGCAACAATAGAAGGACTACAAAGAACAAACTTTGGAAACACACACATACAGCCCTAAAACTATATATGCCAATTGATAGATAATTCTCCAACTAGAAATTTATTTAGATAAGGTTCCCCCACATGGTCTTCTTGGCCCACTGGTTTGGTAATCCCATTTGCCCTTGATCGACACCTTGTTTTACTACATGAACAATCATCTTCTGTCTGCAAATATATTCATTAGAACTATTTTATGAATCTATACTTCGTCTTTTGCAGTGATACTATGCAATTAAAGGATATTTATTGATGAGAGCTTTAGTTTCTTAAAATAATTAATGAGCTAATTTTTTTTTCATGTTTCAATATGAACATGATTTAATGCAATGAGGAAAGGTGCCATTTCAATTGTCATATATCATGGAAAGAAGAACTGGGTGATATAAATGTCAGTGATCCCAGTGACCTTTAATGTTGCATACAAATGATGATTTGTAATAGTTCTAAAACAGAAAAGTGATGAAAGAAAATTAAATCTTCAAAGGCAAACTTAATATAGACAAGAACACACACACAAAAATGATATTGCTCAGAAAGAGTAACCTCTTTGCAATATAGTAGCATAGCTGGAGTTCCACATTGGTATCCATACTAATAACTGACATAAACAGAAACTGTATTCTAAAATTCAGTGCAGAAAAGTTTTCCTAGTAAAAATTCTAGGATCTGAAATGTGAAAAATAAAGTCTAAGAATTATGTTTATGGGCCTAATCTGGAAAAAAAATAAGAAAAATGCAATTAGTATTTTCAATTAAATTCAAACTGTTATCACAAATTAATTATTTTGCTTCTCTTGCTTGAAATTGACAAATATTTTGAGGAAGAAGTTTGTGTATTTGATTTTGTTCAAGGTTTTTATATAATCTACACTATGTAAAAAACCATTTTTTCACTTTATGAGAAAAACAAAACCAAATGTATAGGTTGCAGCTTTGTGTATATATATATATATATATATATGTATATATATATATATATATGTATATGTATATATATATATATACACACACACACATATATATATGTATATATATATACAGAAAAAGATAAGGTAGTATTTTCCGTCAACGTTGTTGGAATATGATTTAGATGCACATAAATTCACCACTTTTAAGCGTTCAGCAGGTTTAAAAATGTGCACACCCCCAGTTACACCTCTCTACGTCTCTACATCTATTTCTCTGTGTAATAATAAATGGCAGGTGTATGGTTTTCTTCTGCACAGGATTCCATGAGTCTAGGGCCATACACGAGCTCATGCAGTCATCACTGAAGCATGGGGGTGAAAAGTTCCATAACGTGAAGAATCCTTTTTGATCCAGTGTCCTGGCTGACTCAAGCCATCAACCCACAGTTTGTCTCTGTCTTTGTAATAGTCATGGGCACAGTTCCAAGTCTTAAAGGGTGGAATTTACAAATTTTCTTTCTCCATTTGTGAAACTATTTCTTCTAAAAGAGAAGAATGTCAGCTCTTAAAATTTATTGTAATTGCCTAACAAAACAACACAGTATCCAGCAAACGAGTAATTCTGCTATTGAACATAAGAAGCAACAACTTTTGGAAAATAGTCCTATACTTGAAAACATATGGTGCACAGTCTGGAGAGCTGCATTTTGGAAACCACGATGCCAGATGAAAAGATAAATAATCAGACGTTGAACTTTAGTCAGCATTTTATTCAAGGGCTTCAGAGAACCTCACCCATAGAAATGATTAATCTTTACAAAAGGCAGGATGGAGACAGATGCCAATGCTTCCCCAAAGCCACTGGGTGCATTGGGACTGAATCACACAGCAGCTTTTGAACTCAGCCACTCAAATGTATTTTTAGCAGAATTCGGTTTCTCTGAACTAACTAGCCTTCTAAAGTCGTTTGTTCTCTGCTTGTTTGTTCCCGGGCAGAAGAAGAAGGAATGGGATGCATTCCACATCCCGATGATCTCTTGAACCTGAAGGAGTGTGCGGCCCTGATGGGTTTTGCTCACCAAGATGTCTCTGGCTCAGTGGTTTCCAGTGGACAAGGAGCTTCCCTGGGAATCTGTTTTCAGTTCCTTCTGGTCACTCAAAGGCCTTAGTCCCACAGCTCTTTTTTATTTTTTTAATCAAATTATTTATTTATTCTAATTTGTTACATATGATGGCAGAATGCAATTCATTTCATATTACACGTATAGAGCACAGTTTTTCAAGTCACTGTACTCAAAGTATTTTCACACCATTCATGTCTTCATACACGTACTTGGGGTAATGATGTCTAACTCATTCTCCAGACTTTCCTAGCCCCAAACCCCCTCCCTTTGCCTCCCTCCCCTTTGCCCTATCTAAAGTTCCTCCATTCCTCCCATGCTCCACCCCTCAACCATCGCCATTATGAGTCAGGATCCTCATATCAAAGAAAACATTCCGCCTTTGGTTTTTGAGGATTGGCTACTTCACTTGGCATTATATTCTCTAACTCCATCCATTTACCTGAAAATGCCATTATTCTATTCTCTTTCAATGCCAAGTAATATTCCATTGTGTATATATACCCCACTTTCCCTATCCATTAATTTATTGAAGGGCATCTAGGTTGGTTCCACAATTAGCTATTGTGAATTATGTTGCTATATCATTAACGTTTCACTGCTCTTTCAAATCTGATTGCTTCTTCTATTTGTATGAACAATTTCTAGGAGGGATCGCTACATGAGCAAATGAAACCTCACTGCAGACACATCTTCTCAACTCAAGTTCAGGACCTATTAAAAAATGGCAGAAGGGGGCTGGGGCTATGGCTCAGTGGTAGAGCATTCATCTCGCATGTGTGAGGCCCTGGGTTTGATCCTCAGCACCACATAAATAAAATAAAGGTATTGTGTCCACCTACAACTAAAAATATATTTTTTAAATAAAAATAAAAATGGCAGAAGGTAGGGCACTTTTTCCTCATTCGTTTTCCTTGTGCTAATCATGCTCTTGAAACCTTCAGCAAGCAGAATGCAGTGGGAAGATAGATCACTGACGATAGGTCTCCCACCTAACTCAGCCGCGGAGCCTTCTGGGATATGTAGAGATTTTCAGAAAGTGGTGGGCAGTGGCCAGCAAGGTCACCTTTTACTCAGAGTACACTTTTAACCTACCATTCGCTCTCTGCTGCCCAATCTGTGGCTTCAGAGAAAATGTAAAGGTGCCTTGCTCAGTCACTGACATCTGGCTAAGAAATCCTGCAAGGGGAGAGGATTCTGGATTTACCTTTGCACCAGTCAGATAGATGGATGTAAGCACATGGTCGAGATGCCAAATATGTTTTTTTTTTTTTTAAACTTGGCTCTTAAGCCCTATCATTATTCCACGAATATGTCCCCATTTGTCAGCTACTAATGCGATACATGGTATTTCACAGAAGACAAACCTTGAAGGTATATGGCAAATAAGAGCCTAATTCTACTCTCAATCTCCCTAAATATTCAATAGTTCTTAATAGACATATGCTTCAAAATTAGCGTTATTGTTATCATCACTCTTAATGCTACTATTAGAGTTTGCTGCTATTGTTTCACAGACATTGCCTCCGGAAGTTAATTTCACTTTCCATCACAGTCTGGCCCCCTGGAAATTATTAACTTGACAGAGATGGGAAGAGAAAAAATATTCAGGAAACATCTGGCAAATTGTGAAGCAATGCTGAGTAGCTTCTTCCCCATAAAATTTATTTTTTAAAATCTCTCTCTCCCTCCCTCACATATACATGTGTCCTGGTTGACTTAGAACACATAAATTAGGGTTTCTTCTTCCATTAGCCCTGTTTCTGTGACCTCCACCCTGGCAGCATCAGCCTCAGTCTGATAGGACTGTTAAGAATATACACCTCCGGAGTTGTCGTGGTAGGAGAGTGATCACATCTGGGCATTTCTACTCATTCCTGGATAGCAGAGTTTTATTCTTCTAATCCTGATCATTTTTAAAAATTCTGTGATGAATGATGCTCACTAACACCATTTGGGTTTTGTAGAAATTTTCCTGAAAATTTTGGGCGTAAGCCCTCTACTTGGGAGCTCCCTGTAAGGATGCTATCCACCTACCTGGAAAGATCTGTGCACTAATTGAAGCGTGTCATAGAAGTGTGTCAGTGTCAATGTGGCTGCTCCGCAGCTTCACCGGAAGTGCTGTCGGGGGCACCACAGATATTCCTGGATGCCCTTGGAGTGCACAGTGTCTGTCCTGATCTTGCCCTAGTCTCCCTCCTCCATGACACTCTGTGCATGTGACCCTGCTGTCTTTCCCGGGTGACTTGGGCATCTCTTTCTGTGTATCTGTTCCTTTAATGTTCTATGGCGTCACCTCTGTCCTCTGGCTTTATTCTCTTACCCTGAGCCTTCCCAGCCAATCCTGCCTCTGCCAGCGGCTGGCTCTGGGACAGTCCATCTCCTCTCCTGCTCCTGGACTCCACACCTCCAGATGAGGGAAAGCACGACCTCAGAGGGTGAAAAAAATTGGCCAGGGCAGCCATTGTCTGGTTGAGGGACTGTGGTGGCCTGGACTGGGCCATGAGCCAAATGATGACCACACTGTTTGGACCAAGGAAAGACTTGAGCTCAGTTGTTCTCACCACTTTTAGAGTCACGCTGTGAGAACTAAAACTTCTTCTGATGTTGATTTCCTCATCCAAAAAGGGGATCAATAGCCATAAACAGCTGTTCTAAAAATCAAATGAAGTAATATATATAAAGCATTCAATGCAAAGCTCGGCCTAGCGTCAGTACTGAATAGAAGCAGCAACCATTGTAGTAGAAAACATTCCATGGTAAATTTCCTACAAACTTGCTGATATGAAGACCCATTACAGTAGGTGAGAGATGCCAAGACGGGTCAGGGGATGGAGTGCCCCTGTCACCCAGGAGCCCTGGGGACCCTGTCTAGGGACATTCAGTGCTGCCCAGGGAGGTGGTGCTGAAGCTCAGCGGACGTTCTTGTTTTCCTTGAACCACGAGTGACAGTGTGAGAGTGACACACAGAGGAGACACGTGACTGATTCCAAGTCAGCTGGTCTATTTGTCGACAGCGTGAAGGTGAGCAGAGGGACAGAACTGAGGATGCGGGGACGATGGCAGGAGAGAAGAAGGGCCTGTGAAATGCCCTTGCATTTGTCTCCTCTGAGGTTATCTAAGAGGGACTTAGGAAAGGACCGGAATTCTTGAGTGGCTGATGGCTACCGGACTGCCCCTCCCTGCGACACCAGGCAGCGCAGTGGCCCGAGCCCTGCTGGCCACTGCTCTCCCCGCCGCTGCTGTGCCCCGAGCCTCCCCAGCATGGCCATGACAGCGCCAGGGGCTCCAACCCGAGGAGCCCAGAACTGGACGACGACATTCACCCTCCGCCGCCCCCGCCAGAGACAAGGCCAAGGCCCCCTCTGTCAAGTACATCTGGGGAGCACCGGCGGCTTTCTTGTCCCCCAAACTCTGCATGAAGTCATTCTCCCTGTCCTGCTGGTTTATCTCTAAACACCTTTTGAATCTCTCCTCTTCGTTGTCATCCTACTCTCTATTACCTACATGCTTTGAATTTTATCATAAAATCAGCAAAGTACATTGAAGACAGAAGATACAAAAATACAAAATAATAGCACATATGAATATATATGGATACATTGATCAAAATAAGGCTGTACTACATATGATACTGAAAATCTCCTTTTTTTTTTTTTTTTTTGTGGTCAATGATCCCTAGCCCGCAGTGCCCTGCATTTCTTCTTAGTCATGAAGTCTGTACTCCACGTGCCCTTAATGTCCCGAATACGTGCCCTAAGTGTGATTGGTACCCAGCAGCATGCCCCAGAGCCATGAATCCAACTGGGTGTGAGTTTATCTCACTGATGTCGTTTATCCCTTCTCCACCACTGGGTGGTTGTGCTGCTGTTTCCCTTCGAGACACTGGTGTTGAAGGACCCGGGTGTGAAGCCTGCAGTCTGTCCCCCTCCTGGTCTGTGAGGCTGTTTCAGTGTGACTTCCCTCCACTGACTCCACCACTCTGAGCTTCCTCTAAGCTGTGAATTATGTTTTTTTCTTTAGAATCCAAGGTAGGTGATGTCATAGACTTCAGGTGGCATGTCATCTGGGTGATCCTGTGTTAACTGGTTCAATTAAGCACTGGAACAGGATGATGACAACCTTACACCTCTGTTTTACAATTGCACCTTTCTGTTTTCAGAGTTAGAAAATAACCTAGCATAGTGTTACTTTGGCACTATGGTAATTTTGAGTTCAAACAGCTGTAAACCTACTGGTGTTAGCACCAATACTAACCATGGCTATGCCAAACATGGCCAGGAGCTGCAGAGTGCTCAGTTTTTAATTCTATCATCTCTTCTATGTTACAGCTGGGATTTTTCTGCAGAGCAGAGCTTTTCCTTATCAACAAGCATCATTATTTTTAAACGCCGGTCCCACTGGGAATGTAATATAAATGCTTACCTCCTAACCCTCTAGTTACGAATCCCAAGGTAAATAGTATGTTTAGTAGATTCTCCACTATATGTTGCATAAGATTTTCTCTTATGTAGAATATCAGAATTTATGTAGATATTTTTATGTAGAAATAATCATGTAGAAAATTTATGTAGAAATTCTTATGTATTTTTCATTCATGATTTTTCTTTTATTTATTATTTCGAACACCCCGATTTCTATTTTTTGTTCACTAAATTCTGCTTTTTAAACATAAAACATCATTTTATCTCTTCCTCCCTTCCTCCCTCTTTTTCTCTCTCCCCCTCTTCTTTCCATCCTTCCCTCCCTTCCTTTCTCCCTCCTTCCTTCCCTCCCTCTCTGCTTCCTTCCCTCCCTCCCTTCCTCCCTTCCTTCCTTCCTTCTCAGTGAGTTTTTGTGGCACACTGTATTTTCTAAAGATGGTACCATCAAGGCTGGGGCTGGGGCTCAGTGGTAGTGCACTTGCCTGGCATGTGTGAGGTACTGGGTTTGACTCTCAGCACCACGTATAAATAAAAAATAAAAGTCTATCAACAACTAAAAGAAAGTATATGTTTTTTTAAAAAGGAAGTTCACATTTTATAAATTAATTAATTAATTAATTATTAATTAAAAAAAGATGGCACCATCAAAGTATCCCTTTCCCTGATGATCTTCTTTCAATGTAGCTTTGGGGTTCCTTCAAGAAGGGTGCATTCTACACCCCTGCCCCCTTGAATTTGAGCAGGCCGCTGAGTACAGCAGAAGTGGAATGATATCACTTGCTAAAAAGTTATAAAAAGAGGCTCAGCTGTGGCCTGGGCCTCCGGGGTGTCTACCTCTGAAGTGCAGCCTCCCTCCTGTGAGGAAGACCAGCACCGACTGAAGAGCCACCTGCGGGTGCAGCTGAGGTTGCAGTCAGCAGACGGTGGGTGAGTGACGGAACCGCCGGCTCTTTCAGCCTCCAGCTTCCAGAAGCCCGGCTGATTCTGCTGATCTGTGTGTGGACCCCACAGGGGCTGATCTCATAGACGTGGGGAATATGATGGTGGCTACCAGAGGCTGGGGCGGGAGATAGGAAGGGGGCTGAGGCAATTTTGAACCAGAGGACACAGGAGTACAGTTAGGTGAGAGGAACAAGTTCCAAGCAGCCTATTGTGCAGCAAGGTGACTATACCAAACGATGATGAAGTGGGTTCTTGAAATTGGAAGGGAGTGGAGGCTCTGTGCTCTCACCACAGAAATGACAACATGTGAGTAACTGTGTGTATTAATGAGCTGGATTAAACCACTCCACAGTGTATAGAAACTCCCAGACATCATGTTGCACATGATAAAAAACATACAGCGCTACCTTTCCCTTTACTAAATAAGTAAACAGGAAAGAACAACCCTGCTGAGCCCTATCCAAACTGCAGATTCATGAGCAGGACTAATAGCTCTCTAATTTTAAATAATTAATTTTTCTCGTTGGTTGTTTTGCAGAAAAAAGATAGCTAGAATGTTTTTCAATAGCATTTCATTTTTTATTTAATTTCAAATTTATAGAGAAGTTCACACGGTGGAGCTCCTAACTCCCACACCGCCTACGATCAGACGCCTCTGCCTTTCATCATCACGACTCTGCCACTTCCGTGGAATGTGGTTTTATTTCCTGCATCATCTGAGTATGAGTTGGGGACATACTGCCACTTTACACTTAAATAATTCATTATGCATTTCAAATAAAGTCACATTCACTAACATGACAGTTTAATTACCAAACATGGTAAACATGAACACAATGTGATTATCTAATCCACAGTCAATATGCAAACTGCCAATTCCCCCAATACTGTCTTCATAGTTATTTGTTCAATCAAGAGCCCCATCCAGGATTATATACTGCACAGAGTGTGCAGGTGGCCTGGTGTCTCTGACTCTGTTTACTTAACTTCTTGTTTTTACATTGATAGCTCTAAGAATATAGATTGGTTATTTTGTAGGATGGCCCTGAGTTTGGGTGTCTTCCTACTGTAAAGTCACTCTTTTTCCATTTGCAAGCAATACACAATTTGGGATAGGCACCTTAAGATTATGCAAATATCTTGTTCTTCATCACATCTTTACCCACCAACTATGTCACGCACTATATTTTCTAGTCCCCTCTTTTTTCTATGTTTAGTAGTCATCATGCTACTGTAAAGAAGGGATTCTCATTTGCTCCACTTTTTCTCCTTTATTTTAATTCTGTTTCATTGGTTATAATCCATTATTATCATGATTCACTTCTGTGTTCAAATTATCTCAACTTCAGTAGGTGTGAGCACCTTCAAGCTTTTTGAGCACTTTATTCATGCCCAAGACTATGTCCCAGTCCTTTGCTCAGAGAGCCCTTAGGTCCGAGTGGTGAAGAGAAGTGTTTAGAAGTCAATTTCTGATCCCAGAGGTGCTCACTGCTATGGGTTTGGCTGCCTCTTATCCCTCTCTGTGAGCTAGGAAAGCAATGAGTTAGGATTCAATCAGGAAAACAAAACTACTGTTGGTGATGTGGAATCCAGGCTGGTTCAGAAGTAGGCCTTACACACTCACAGAAGATGCTCAGAGAATTTACATAAATCTGTTGTTCTAGCATTTGGTGCCAGGTGATGAATAGGTTGACATAGTAAACACTGTTTCTGATGGTCTTTGCTAAAAGGTAAAAAGAGTATTTGCCAGATAATAACTACTTTGTGTTTACCTGCTGCAGCTGTGATTAGAATCCCCACCCTAGTTCAAGCCAGCATCATCTAGTCCCTAGATTGTTACAATAGCTTCTTTCCTGATTCCCCTAGCTCCATCCTGGTCCACCTTGCAAGATCCTTCTCGGAGGTCTGTGTCCCATCAAGCAATCCATCTACTCAAAGCTCTAATGGTTTCCCACCACACTCAGGGTTAAAAATGCAAAGCCTAACATAACCCAAGAGGCCCTACGGTGTGTGACCTGGTCTCCTTCTGACGTAATCATCTGACCTTTTCTCCAGTTCTCCATCTCAGAATGCTCTGGCCTCAAGGTCTCTGCTGTTACTCCTGTGTCTGCCTGGAAAACCCTTCCTTGCCTACACCCCCATCTCCTGCCCTCAATTCCTTCCAGACTTATCTTAATGAAATCACTACCTGCACATCCAATATTCCCATTCTCAGCCTTATTTTTCTCCATAGGGATGTTATCACAATCTGTTTTGCCCTGTATTTTATGTAAATATTTAATATTTTTCTCTGGTAAATTGTAAGCTCCAAGAACACATGGATTTCTTTGTTTTGTTAACTCCACATCCAAAGCCTAGTTAAGTACTTGGCAAATAGAAAGCACTCAAAAAACTGTGTTGAATGAATGAGTGAATCCTACAGCAGCAATACCTACAGGTACTAATTTAAAACGTGTACTTGCCGAAAAGAACAAAATCATCTTATAAGAAGGACTAGGAGTTAAATATGATGACATATCAGACTAAAATAGTAAGAGAGAGAAATATATAATATTGCTTCTAATAATTGATCATTTACTGACCTGGGTAATTCTACAATGGAAAGAATGTGCACCACCGGCATGTGGAGACAGAATACACGAGGTACTAGAAGCAGTGTAATTTTATGAGATGCTTTTCAACAGGATGGGGAGAAAGACAAAACCAGAAACTCAGAAGTTGGGGATTAGCATGTCATTGTTACATGAAGCAGGTATTGGACACCTGAGCATTCACAGGGACCGTCCAAGCCTCTGGGCCGAGTTCAGTTCTGTTTTGACTGAAACATGCTGCTTTGGCAACTTGAGAGGCCTCTTCAAACCCCTGATGTGTGGCCGTCTGTCTTGCCTCCTTATTATATTTCATGTAAGCAGAAATCTCTTTCTATCCCTCTGTCCCTCTCCATCTCCTCCTTTCTGTTTCCACTACGTACAAGTTCAACAATGACAGTTGCACACCAGCCCTTACACTTAAAGGAGGCCATTTGATTGGGTGAAGGCTAAATAAGCATATGCAAATATTGATGCATAGATTGTTAAAGTTGTGTCTTCTATTGTCCTTGATTTTAATATATTCAGGAAAGTGTAAGAAAGCAAGAGGTGACCCATGAATTCAGAAAATATAAGGCCTAATTAAATATCTGTGTAAAATATTTTTTATTTAAATTAGAATGTAATAAGGGATAATGAATTGTCAATAATATAGTCAACACAAGACTAGAAGTAAATTTGTCTAAGGAGCTATTAAACAAATAAGTGCAAAATTATAATCAAAGATTCAACATTGGGCTGGAGATGTAGTACAGTGGTAGAGCACTTGCCCAGCATGTGCAAGGCCCTGCCTGGTTCAATCCCCAGCACTGCACAAAAATAAAAAGAAAAGAAAAGAAAACCAAGCATGAATTAATTTCTTATTGAGGTTGGAAATTTTGAATGGCTGTCTTTATTGCATGGGTTTTGTAACTTCTGTGAAACAATCTTGTAATAATGGAAGAAGCGACAAGAAACAAATCTGACTGTGGTGTGATGTGTAGCAGCCGAGGATGCCGTGTTGGCAGCTTTGCTGGGACAGGAGGAGTCATCACCTGGCAAAAGTCAGAAGATGCACTAGTAATGATTTTTGGCTGGTGGATGTGGTGGACAAAATGTAAGCTTTTATAAAATGACAGGAAGCTCTTTATACTCTAGAATTGTGACCAGGCACAATTCGGGTATAGATTTTTCTAAGTGTTTAAAGCAAAAAATTAATTGCTTCCAATGGACCGATAGAACATTTTTGCATTTTTGTAATAGCTTTATTGAAAAATAACTCACATACCACAGAGTCCTCTCATATGAATTTATAATTTAATGCTTTTTAATATATTAAGAGATATGTGTGACCATCACTGCAGCCAACGTTAACGCATTCACACATTCTCAAAGACACACCCTGTGTTTTTCAGCCATTGGCTCCCCATTGCTTCAATCCTCCAGTCCTTAGCCACCACTCAAGCACTCCCTGTCTGTATTTGTCTTGTCTTAGCATGTCATATTAAATGTAATTCTAGAATATATGACCTTTGCAACTATTTCTTACTTAGCAAAATGTTTTCTAGGTTTGCCTATGTTATGAGATGTGTCGGGACTTCACCTTTCTTTACATTTGAAAAAGATTTCATTTTCTGGAGATACTGTACCATACTTTGTGTATCCATTCATTCATTGGCGGACACCTGAGTTCTTCCCACGTCTGTCTTTTTGGAATAGTGCTGCAGTAAACATTCACATACAAGTCTTTGTGTGGACACGGGATTTCTTCTCTATTGAGCGCACACTTGGGGAGGGGAACGCCATGACATTTGGTGACTTTATGTTCAGTCATTTGAGGAACAGCCAGGCTGATATGCAAAGAGGCGGCATTGCTCCCAAGAGTGTTCAGAGGTCTGGATTTTTCCGTATCACCAGTACTTACTATTATCTGTCTTTTCAATTCTAGCCATCCTGCTAGATACGTGGTGAAGTCTGTGTTGTTTATTTGTATTTCTCTGATGACTAACAATGCTAATAATTTTTTCCTTGTACTTACTAGACTTTTGCAAATATTCACTGGAGAAATATCAGTTTCTTTGCCCATTTTTAGATTGAGTCATTTATCTTATTAAGCTGTAAAATCCTTTTATATTTTGGATTCAAGTATCTTACCAGATATAAGATTACAAACATTTTCTCTCATTCTGTGTTTCCTTTTCATTCTCCTAATATTGTCTTTTAGAGCATAGAGATTTATACTTTTATTCTATTTTTTGATTGATACATAATAGTTCCACATATTTAGGAGGTACAATGTGATGTTTTGGTTCATGTATATACTGAGCAACTTTTATAAGCTCCAATTTTTTTCTCTGTTTTTTTTTTTTTTTTCAATTTGGTGTCATGTCTAAGAATCCATTGGTAAATCTGAGGTATGAAGATTTAGCCCTATGTTTTGGCTAAGAGTTTTACTTTTCATTCTTACACTTAGGTCATTGATCCATTTTGAGTTAGTTTCTGTATGTGGTGTGACTTAAGAATAAGGGTGAAGAAGAAGAAAGAAAAAAAAAAGAAGAAAAGAAAAGAATAAAAAAAGATGGTAGAATGAGATGGATATCATTACCCTCAGTGCATGTATGAAGTCACGAATGGTGTGAATATACTTTGCATACAACCAGAGATATGTGAAAATGTGCTCTATATGTGCAATATGAAATTAATGCATTCTGCTGTCATTTATAACAACTTAGAATAAAAAATAAATTTAAAAAATAATCTTTTTTTTTTTTTCATGAAGCTGTCCAGTTGACCTAGCCCCTTGTTGAAAAGATTCTTCTTTCTCCCACTGAAGGGTCTAAGTAGGCTTCTTGAAAATCAGTTCTCGTCTTGTTTCTGTGCTCTCCATTATTTCCCATTTATAGAGCTCCTCACCGTTGTGCCATCACCATACAATCTTGATAACCATTGCTTTGCAGTAAGTTTTGAAATCAGGAAGTGTGAGCCTCCAACCCTGCCTTTGGTTTTCAAGGTTCTTAACGCTCTTTTGAATCCCTTGATATTCAACATGGATTTTTGTCAGTTTCTACAGAGCAGCCAGCTGAGGTCCCACAGGGATTTTGTTAAATATGTAGATCATTCTGGGTAATGTTGCTATCTTAGCAATATTAAGTGTTCTGATTCGTGAACATGGGATGTTATTCCATTTATTATATATTCTTTAATGTTTTTCAATAACATTCTGCGGTTTTCGGAGTACAAGTTTTGCCGTCCTGTTAAATTTATTCCTAAAGATTTTATTATTTTTGTTGTTATTTTAAGTGGATTTTTCTTAATTTATTTTTCTATCATTCAATTGTATTGAATACATAAAATTTGTATGGAATATACAAATTATTCAAAAGTATCCTGATCTTATAAAGTTACAACCTTGCTGAACTCAGTCTTTACTACTTTATTAGTGGGTTCAGTAATCACAAAAGATCATGTCATCTGTTAATAGAGGAGGTGTTTACTTCTTCCTTTCCAATCTGGATGTATTTTCTTTCTTTTTCTTTCCTAATGGCCCTGATTAGAACCTCAAGTGGATGTTGAAGAGAACTGGTAAGAAGTGACATCCTTGCCTTCTTCCTGCCTTGGGCCGCACCCAGCCTGTTATCATTGAATCAATGATGTTAGCAGGGATGGGGTGCATGTCTTCCCTTCATTAGATTTAGAAAGGCCAGCATATCCCCACTTGGATATCTCAGCAAATCATTAGGTATCACTGGGTGCCATTGGATTCTACTTAACCAGTTCATGAATCAACACCAGTTTAACAATGAATTATTTGTGTAGAAAAGTGAAAAAAAAAAAAAAAAGGAAAAAGGAAACAACACAGAGAATGAGACTTTAAGAAATACACTACTTACCTGCCCACCAACCTGAGACTGCTAGTGTTGACGTTGTCATCTTGTATTCTATGCATTGAATCTAATTCAGTGAGTTGATCTGTTCCTCTAGTGCTGGGGTAGAGCAGTTTCCAGATTTTGGCCATTTTATCCATTAAAGTTCACTTGTGAGTGTGTGTGTGTGTGTGTGTGTGTGTGTGTGTGTGTGAGAGAGAGAGAGAGAGAGAGAGAGAGAGAGAGAGAGAGAGAGAGAGAGAGAGAGAGAGAGGAGAGAGAGAATATATCATTTATTTATCTTGATTGAGCAAATAAATAGGAATGGAATTCCTGTGAAATATGGTTAGTATTTTAGTAATTTTTGAAGAAACTGACAAACAGGGCTCTAATGGGTTCGACTCATTTTATAAGCCTGGAAATGCCCTGCTCCCCCACAATGCTTTGCATGTCTAGTCTTTTAATAGAACAGTCTAGTGGGGAAAGAAATCAGAGGAAAACCCCAAGGCAGATGAAGTTTTTGTGTGGATACCAGAGAAAGAGCTTCCCAGGCACAGGGAAGAGCCATCGCCAAGAACCTAGGACAGAAATCCCCGGGTGCGTGGATGGCCTGCGTGGCTGGGGCAGCGAGGTCCTAGGAAGGACAGCAGGGCCACCGAGGGGTAGGCTTTGTAGGACGCCATAGGACACCCGGCGGGCCTTGGCTTGCAGTGAACGCAGGAAGGATCGAAGCCTTGAGGAGCGAGTGGTTCAAGCTGCCTGAGGAGAAGAAATGATTTGGGGGTGCGGGGGGGGGGAGCAGAGAGCTAGGCGAGTGGCCATGGCAGTGATCTCCGCAAGGACAGACAGTGGCCGAGACTAAGCGGGGAGCCACGGGGAGCTGGGAACTGCAGGACTTTGTGGATATGTGGCAGTAGAACCAGCACGCTGTCCCAGGGAAGCTGGGTGCTGAGCCAGAGAAGCGTCTGGAAGGACCTGAAGTCTCTCCTGAACCACTGACTCACCACCAGCCAGACCGCACACAGAGTAAGTCTGGGAGAACCTGAGCAGGTGTGTTTCACACTTGCTTAGCTTGAAACGTCTGTGAGAAAGACATCCCAGCACACACCCTGAGCAGGCGCTGCGCCCAGGGTCCAGAGCCCGGTGCAGATGCTCCAGTCGGTGCGGTCGTCAGAGTAAACCCGTCACAGCCATAAGCCACCTTACTGTTTTGTTCCATGTTCATGGTAAATGTATTGTAATTTTGCTAGATTTTTCTCTCTGTTTTTGAGCATTGCACTTTAGAACCCCTCCAGTTTTCATGCCACTTCATAGAGATATATAGAGTGTTTAGTGATCTATCAGCAATCATATCTGTTGGCATCCCAGCTGTTCCTCGTGGTATCTCCCTCCCTCTCAAAATCAGAAACCAAGAATAAAATGACACCTGACGACCTTGCTAGCTCGGCACATCTGGAGAAATGGAACGCCTGATGCAGGAACGTGCACCAAACTGACAGGGTGAGAACGTGCTGGAGAAATCGGATCATCATAACTTGCCATTTTTGAAGGGTTTTAGATAATTAGAAAACTGGATTTGAATGCATAATATTCTTAAGTGATTACAACATTCCTTCCAACTATGAACTTTTAAAGACAACTTAAGCATCATGTGCTTTGGAGGCCCTTGGAACACTTTAAAATCCTCCCGTTGCTCTGAAACACTTACAAGGTGCCTGTGTAGGGTGGAACCTTTGCAGATTCAAATCTGAAGCAGTACTTAGAAGGACAGCTCTGAGCAGCAGCCTGCTCAACATAAACGGGGACACCTCTGCATCCTACTAGAGGACATTCGAATGATGGTATAGACAGGCCTGAGTTCCTCCTGAGTGGCACTATACCAGGCTCACGTGTATGCAGCGTTGGCGCAGAGGTAACACAGAGACACAGAGGTAAGTCATGTCCAGCAGATGTCATTTCCTCAGTTTCTCATTTGCTTGCTCAGAGCTGGAAGGGACTGACTATAGCGAGGTGACTTGGGATTTTTCTCTCCTTCACTTACATCCTGCTGGGTTTTACTCAAGTTCAAAAACACTAATCATAGATAGTGGCTCTGGGAATCCAGGCAACGATTCATATGTTTCTTTGTGCTCAGCACACTTGAAATAACATTTCTGCTTCTTCTAATCCACTAAAGGTGGTTGCAGGTCCTTCTTTACATGACTTGTGATGAATAAAGAAAATCATTTTTTATGAAAGTGGGACAATGTCCTTCCCTGGGCAAAACCACATACAGACACCTACCGGAAGTCTGGTGCCATCTTTTTAACACTTACCTTAGAGTTCTTGTTTTGTAATGCAGTTGTTGTGTTTGTTTTTATAATGGCTGACAGGAAGCTTGGAAACAGAGTTACTAACTTACAGCTTTACCTCTTGGCTCACATCTGCTTGCAGAATATACCACAACATATGTTCAACTCTGCAAAGAGGGGTATGTTTCTGCTCTATTTTATATTACTTTTCATTTTGTCATATATATATTTGCAATAAGTTGCAAGGAGTATACACACCCTTCAGTCAGCTTCACCCAAAGAGAGCCCTTCCTACAAAATCATGGTCAAATGCCAAGACCAGGTCTTTGATGTGAATACAATGTGTGATAGTTTCACTGTTCACTGTTGTTTTATCATATGTATAGGTCTGTGAAATCACTGAGGTATGTATGCATTTTTATGAGATGTAAAAATGTGGTTATTTTTTTTAATTAAAAAACTCACACATGTAAATGAGGGCTGTCCCTTAAAATAATTTCTTAGATATCTGCATACTTCCTTCAGATGTGGGTATCGCACTTAACATATATCTGAAGGTCACTTCTACAATGGTACTTCCAATTCATTTGCAAAAAGAGTAGAAGACACTCGGCTGGACCATGAATCCTGCCCTTCTTAAAGTGACTACCCCATTCGCTGCTTTCACCTCACCAACTCCTCAGTTCTTCTGCCTCAGGGTTCCCAACCGCCTACGCCTCTTCCAGCACATTGCTTTGCCTCCAGATTCTGCGAGGAAAGAGGGCCCTCAGACATGGAGTCCTCCAACTTCCCATCAACCCCTGCCATCATGGAGGATTAACCTTCTCCCTAACCAAAACAGTTCTCCTCACCTTTCACCTTCCATAACGACTTTCCTAGGTAGGAGACTAGGGGACTTCCCTTCTGGGTAGGAGTGTGGTGCTTTCGCTCCCTGAGCCAGAATGATCTCCTCTGCAAACCATCCAGTCCCTCTCATTCACCCATCAAACCTGAGGCACCCTACTCTTGCTTTGCCAAAATGTAACCCCTCAGCTCGACATTAAAAAGACATGACTGTTCTAATTAAAAAGACATGACTGTTCTAATTGTGAAGACGACGTGCACATCAAATGGGAATCTGTGTGCGGTTGTGTGTTAGGACTTATATTTGCCAGTTAGGTGGCTTGTGGGCCTGGCCTTGTGCCTGCCTGTTGGCACGCAACCATGGCTGAGGGAAAAGGCACATGCCACATACCTTGTCCTCTGTGGGAGCGACACAAGACCAAACAGCACTGGAGTCTGTCCTGGTGGACTCGCGTGGGTGGAATGCTTGCCTGTGAGACAGCGCTCCTGCAGCAGTGCCCCGTGGTTTATGGCTGCTGATAGGACTTGAAAAAGCCTCTGAGACATAACATTGAAAATGGAGTTCGTTCTATTAATATTTGAACACATGTATTTCCATGTGAAATATATACTTTCAGAGCACAGACATTTTGAGCCACATTTGACTGTCTTTCACCTTGCAGTTTATTTTCATTGTGTCACGAGCGTGGCATATTTCAATATTTTGAATAACCTAAGACAGAAAACAGAATATTTGATTTGCACGAGCCTGCTGTGTGTATATGTTACTTTCTTAGAGGAAGCGTGCCTATTTTAGTGACCCAATTAGGAGTATGCTGAAATAATAAAAAATAATTTGGAGATTCAGGGGTCTACAAGGAATAGCAAAGCTAATCCCACACTGCTGTTTGCCTCGAGATTGCCCCCATTTCCTCGGCAAGCACTCTTCAAATTTGTAAGCGACCTCAGGCTAAAACCTGTTAAATCCATTGTCAGTTCATTTGCAAATTCTTCTCTCTCCCTAACCTGGAAATGTTTGAATTTGCTAATCCATTTAGTCAGCAGTTGCCTGTGGAATTTTTGCTTACCCTAGGCAAACTGGAAATTTGCACACTCTTTCCAAATTCCTTCCTTTGATTCACACACTGGTCATCTTGCATTTGGGTGCCACCTGCTCTGTGTCCCTGGTAGAGTCAGACCTCCATTTAGAACACACACCTTTCTAATGACAGTTACAGCATTCTGTCCGCACTGCGATGGAATTCTGGTTCCAATTAGCCCGTGAACTTCCTATTTAGTTGTTGGAGTTCCAGTGCAGTGACAAGAATCATTTCTTCTCAAGCTCCTCAGAGACACCGTAATGAAGTTTCCTGGTTGGAGTGGTGTAGAAAATCTATTTGGGGGTATTTAGAAAAGATCATGTTGCAGGTGCCAGAGCTCACACATGGAATTCAAATCCTATTGTCTCTAAATAGGCAAAAAAATGAAAGAGAAGATTGTATTAAAATAATTCCCTTCGTCACAGTCATCTATTGCACCTGCTGAGCTAATGTTGTCTACTAGCTCTCCAAAGTAATTAGTATTTTAATAAAAGCGTGCTACCTGGCAGAGCCAGTGTACTATCTGGGCTGAGAAGTGCTACTTATTTTCTTTCCCAGCAACCATCATCACCCATCAAAGTTTGGTCTATGTTGCCCATGATCTTATCATCCCCCACATATCATGACATAACCTAAGAATTCAGGAAAATAGTAAGAGCACGTGGATCTTTGTGTCATCAAATCTCACATAGTTTATAAGAAGGGGGTTTTAAGTGCACTCTCACTGAAGCCATATAGAACAAAGCACTTCGGTTGCAAGTATATATGTGTGTATATGTTTTTCAACGTCAGAATTCTCTTACCCTGATTTAAATGTCTGTAGGTGAACACTTCAATAAAGCCTTTGACCAACAAAGGATAGGTGTCCCCTGCATTGTCTTTCCACTTCTTCTGTCACTCTTCTATAGAGTGTCATCTCCGCAGAGCTGCCACAGTGATCTGTTTTCCTCTGCTACCGGACGGTGACACTACTACATCTCCGTCAGAATGAAAATAGTCTTCAGATGCCCGACCCGAGCTTTTCTAAAGTGGCTCGGCTACTCCCTCCTCCAGCCTCACCTCATCCTGATGGACTTCCTCCAGTTTTACGGCCCTGGCTTTGACTTCTGCTTTGGCCTGTGACATTCTTCCTCTTTTTATTTGCACAGCGACTCCTTCATGTCCTTCAAAGCTTTACTCAAGATCCTCTGAAGGTGAAATACATGACCTTGCTACTTTAAAATTAGAAACCCAACCCCGCCTCAGTGGCCAGTTCTCTCAGTACACTAGGTAAGTATTATTTGGCATGCTATTTGATTATTGGGAATTTTCAAGCTTTTATTCTCTCTACTAGCTGAAGAACTGGCCCATCGTCATTTCAAGAAGGCCGGCAGAAGACACAAAGGAGGTCAGATCCGGAGGATTTTCTTTACTAGGACACAGCAAGCACATCGGCATGTCGGCATCACTCCTCACCCTCAGGTCGCAGGGACCCAGATGGATGATGTCATGTCTTAGGTGTTTCAGGAGATAAACCTTGAGCTTAGGGGACCTACTCTTTTTATACTAGGCAACAAGCATGCCTGTTCTGTTCCAGAGCAAGATATTATCATTTCCCAAAACTATTCATTGTACAAGTACTCTTGTTAAGAATGGCCTGGGAAAGGGTAGTCAGTGCCTCCCTGGCAAAATGTGCAGAAACACAAGAGACACAGGAAGAATTTCCTCCCAACAACAGCAGAAGGTTCATGAGTTATTATATGTGCCTCTCTCAGTATGAAATCCTGAAGACAGAGCTTTTGTGTTCATTGCTATACACAAAATGCATGGAAAATAGATTTAGACTTTACCAATCTACAATCTCCAAATCTGATATTTCTTCCCTTAGTTACCAGAGTAATCTCTATTAGTATCTATTTTCTCAACTATGGAATGTGACTAAAAAGCAATGCCTCTCTAATGTATTGCGGCGAACAGGTAATGTAAGTTATCAGTGGTGCTGAAATTCTCCAAGACTGAAATGTAGATGAGATGGGGAAACTACATCCTCCTCGTAGTGATGACTCTCACACTTACACTAGTAGCCCAGGCTTTTCCCTAATCCTTGTCCTCATCCTACTGTCTTCATAGGCATGTGCACCAACACTGAATTCCTGTTGTCTGTCCAAGGTGGATCTCTTCAGGGTCCCTGAACTCAGTAAGTGGCACTTCCATCCAATTCCAATGGTCTCAGATCAATTATTTCTTATCGTAACAAGTATTTCTTAATCTCTCCTTTAATATGCTGAAATTCATATACTATATTTCCAAATTTATACTCAAATTTTCAGAACAAGAAGATATTGAAATGTGAAATATATACATAATTAAAAATGAGTTCTACTAAATCAACATGGACTTCGGCATGTAAATGGCAGGCATGGCTAGACAGAAGACTGAGCAGTGTTATCAGAGGCCTGCACCTGCACCAAGTTCTGTCGACATGACAGCTGCAAGCCACACAGGTTCATTGTCTTGGATGCAGATAGCATGAGGAACATTATCCGCAGTGGCTTGATTTTTCAAAAAGGGCAAAACTCAGTAATTTGCCAAGCAAACTGAAATATAATTATCTTTCCACTTTCATAGTTGATGCATTTCTGGAAAACTCAGTGCACACTTACATCACATAAAAATACTGTGTTTCTATGTAAAAGGTAATTAGATGCTAGGCAGATTTTTCATTTATATGAAAGTCTCTGCTATTGAGCATGACATTCTAATGTTTTGTGAAACACAGATAATTCTCCCTTTAAATTTAAATGTCCAACAAATTGCAAGATATGCCTAGGAGACCTGGACCCCACTGACTACACTGACTAGTAAGAGCCACCCCACCAAAACAAAGCAACAGAAACAGAACAAAAACATTCTCATTAATCACCAGCACCGTCCCTGAAGGGCGATGCCACTCCCATTCCCAACTATGCTGAAGGTCAAACTCCTTTTACTCTTAACTCATTAGTCTCCTAATGGTCTTTTCAATGTTATTCTGATAGTCATTAATTTATTCTCTACCAAAGTCAGCTTGTTTCCCAAACCCAAATTGTGCACCTTCTGTTAATCTGGGTTCTCCAGCGAAACAACCATAACATGGATGGATGTCTAGACAGATAGATAGACAGATAGACAGATAAACAGAGACATTATCATACATCGTCTGTTGAGGAGCTGTGATCCTCCTCCACCCCACACTGCCCTTGGAAGTTATAAGGTCCTTTCAGAACATTTTATGCTAGACTTTTCTATTGCCCATGTTACACTAACAATACTTAACAAGTGTGGCATCAGAAACAACCCGAGTGCATGCCAGCCACTGGACCACTATTCTGGGGACCCTAGGCTTGAGGGTCAGCCCACTTGTTGTTGCACCGTGGGGTGGTCTGAATTGGGATGATCCACATAGGCCTGGGGAGAGAGGCTCACAGCTGATGCATGTAGGCACCAGGAGAATTAGGGTGGCTGTTGAAAACAACCCGTCTTTTATTATCATTCTTATTGCTGACAAGTCACATGTCAGTGTTGACTTAGATGGAACGTTCCTGCAGATTTTGGCAGCACTCCCCAATCAACCCTACTCTTGGAATACCAAATTATAAAGGATATAGCCCCACATCTTCTCCTTCAATAGACTTCATACAATCACAATGTTATTTGACTTATCAGGAAATGAATGAAACTTCTACCTCCAGATCATAAACTCAGAGCAGGCAAGCCTTAACTCTAGTCAATAATCCCTCCCAAAAATGTGTGGTGGATATTAAAGTCAATAAATATTACAAAAAGTATGAATGCAAATTTGTTTCCTATTGATAGTAAAGTGACACGCATTAATTTCCTTTTTTCCTTCCTCCTCAACCTAAGCATAAAAGAATATAATTACATTTATTTACTTTAAACCATACATAGTAATAACTTCCAGACATCTAACTATATGAAGGTTTAAGCCAAAAGGGAAATGACCTAGGAAGTCTTTATCTTTCTAGAGTGTCTGGCATAGGACAAGGAATGGGGGCTTCTTTCTTGATACCTTGCTTCTATTTTCTTAGCCTCTGAGCGCTGGGTAAGTGAACCCAGGCTGGCATCAGAGCCTTGTTCCCCTCTTACACGAGCATGGCACGTCCTGCTAGCTGGATGCTTGGCCCACCCGCGTGCTCACCTTCAGCCTCAGGAGGAGCAAGGGAAGGCCAGATGTCCGCCGCGGAGGGCACTCAGGGTTACCTAAGAGCCAGGGCGGAGGGCAACTAAGGACCCTAATTAGGGTTACCTAAGAGCCCGGGTAGAGGACAGCTAAGGACCATAATTATCAGTAGTAAAACAATAAGTTGTACAAAGAGGAAAGTGTTTCTAAAGAGAATTTAAGGAACTCATTATGCCTTGGGAACAAAATGAATTAGGATACCACAAATTACAAATTCTCATGATAAAAAGCCATGGATAGACTTTAAGTATCATTTATATACTTTGAAACCTTAAAATGTCCAAAACAAAAGCTAGATCTGCCCATTTTCTTGTAGTTTAAATTATCTAGTCTGCTCAGTGTTCCGTATAGTTTATGGCTCTGTGAAAATTAAATGTAATTAGTTCGTGGAAACTGAACAAAAGCCTAAATTCAAAGCACATTTTAAAAATCAAATTCATTAATTTGGGTCACATACTTATGACCCCGTCCTGTCATCTTTCCCGAACTTTGTACTTCTTCTCTGTGATTAAACCTAAAAATACGCTCAGATGAGACCACCGTATAATGAGAAACAGCTTGATCCACTAGCCAGCATAGCCTTCCCACCTTTTCTGAGCCTCTAGTCTCCCCCACCTGTGTCCTCACCCCCACCCCCAGCCGCAGAGGTGCTCCTTCCAGCTTGACCTTAGGAGAGGCCAAATCTGAAGATCACATGGCAAAAGTTTGCTTTTGACTTTCAAAACCAAATCAAGCCAAAAGCCAAGACCTAAGAAGAAAAGAGACTTGAAAGAATACTAGAGCACAACCTCAGAGCTCTAGATAAAATTTCCAGATGGGAGGATGGTAGGAAGAATAGAAAGAAAAAGAAAAACAGAGAAAAAATAGTGAGAAGGTCCCTCCCTGTACCTGTCCCCTTTCTCAGAGCCCATTTGAGGTGAGGAGAATACTGGAATTCTCAGATGGGTTCAAAAATCTAAAAGCACAGAAGTGTATTCTCAGCCAGAGAGCATTCTAGGAACCGGCAAGTTCTGCTTATTTATGGGAAGGATTTCCTGTACACCCTGGAGGAACGAAGAAGTTTCAAAGGGTTTTTCATAGCCCAAGAGGGTTCAGTGTTTCCCAGGTGAAAGAAAGCAGCCAAACACTCGCAGGGCCTCACAGGTGCATAGTAACAGCAGGAAGAGAGCCGGGACTGGGAACTCAGACGGGGGCACAGGGGACACAGCCACAGCTCCCTGGGTGGGTTGAAGTCTACAGAACAGGCAGAAATACAGCTCAGCAGATGCCCGCCCAGGGTGATGATGACCCGGAACGGCTGCTCCCAAGCCCTGCACGGTCCCACAGAAGGTCTCAACACAGAAGCCCCTCAGAGGAAAGGGCTCAGGGAAACTAGCTGGACTGCAGTTTGCTTTTTTCTACCCAAAGATGTAGGCACAAAGTAGGAGTTAAGTCAGTGCGTGGAAAATTAGAAGATATTATTTCTTACACCTTAGAGCTGTTGGGAACTTGATTTCAAGCCCTTAAAGGATGATGTCAGGCAATTCCTGTCTCATTTTGAGCTCTTGTCTGTATGAGGATACCAAGACTCACTAAGATTTTGATTTTACTATGGTGAGTCATGATAATAGGTAACAAAAAGTTATACGACAAAAGGAAAAAAAAAAAAAGCTAAAAGAGACAGATGTTAAAGGGATACACCGTGGTGCCATGCAATCATCATGCTCTGTTTGCTGAAACTTAAGACAGTTTCATATGAATGCACAAACGGGCACCCACAGTGTTCTGCTATCCTTCATCACATTAAAGTATGTGATTTGATTCCATATATTTTAATATAGTATATTACCAACATATACCATAGCACACACATATTAGTGACTTCATTTTTTTAAAAATTGTCATTTTTTAGTTGTAGTCAGACACAATACCTTCATTTTATTTGTTTATTTTTACGTGGTGCTGGAGGATCGAACCCAGGGCTGTGCACGTGCTAGGCGAGCACTCTACCACTGAGCCACAACCCCAGCCCATGACTTCATTTTAAAAACACCTCTTTGTGCACAGTGTTTTTTAATGCACGTATTGGTTTTCAACACACGGTACTTCTACTCCTGTGGCGGGTCATATTCTATGGTGTTACACTGACTTTCCTTTTAATGGAGGACCAGTCCTGCCTGAGCAAAGCTGGAGGAATAACTCTTAGAAACATCTTCCAAATAGGCACCAAGAAACAACTAGAAAGAAGTAAGCTTCAGTGTTCTGTTACACTGGAGCATGGTTATAGATTATTAGAGATAATGCACAGTATATTTCAAAAAAAAACCCAGATGAAAGGACTCTGTTTTCCAGCACCAATATAAGGATAAATGTTTGAGGAGGGAGATGTTTACCCTGATTTGAACAGCACACAAGGTATGCATGAATTGAAACATCACATGCTACCTCTTAAATAGGCACATTTAGTATGTGCCAATCAAAAAACAAATATTCTTTGCAGAGGAATAACTTCCACACTCATGGAAACAGTTCCCTAGTAACTCATGGATGTCAGCGTTTCCCGGAGCGCGTGTCTTGGTGCCACTGAATTTATTGTGACAAAGTGGATCCGAGGCGCTACCTCGAATCAGTAGAGATGGACGGAGGGTAAGAACTGAGTGTGGAAACCCCAAAGCCCGCGCTGCCCCTGCAGGCCCAGGACAGCTTCTCAGGTCTGGGCACACCCTGCCACCTTGCGCGTGGCTCTGCCGCGCAGGGACGCCGGCCAAAGCTGCAGTTCCCCTGGTGGGAAAAGCGTCTGAGTGTCACTGGGACGAATTCGCCCGCTGGGAGTCTGCCCCTGGGGTGAACCGGGTTCGCAGAGCTGACGGGCAGCCGAGGGAACAGACTGCAGCCCCGATCCCGCTGAACCAGCCGCAGCCCGGGGCGCAGCGCTCGGCCCAGCGCCCCAGCAGATGGACCGACCTCGCGAAGGGCCAAGGCGCGGTGTGTCGCGCATCACGAATGATCCACGGCACGGCGTCCAGGGTAAATGGCACATGCCCACTTGTCCCATCTGGGTCGCGTTATTCATCTCTCTCTCTCCGTGACGAGCATTTCGGCAGTTCCCCTCCCGCGTCCCGCGACCCGCAGGCCCAGGGAGGCGCAGAGGCAGCTCCGTCCGCAGCAGGGCCGGCGTGGAGCGCACGTGCCGCCGGGCGGGCGGCGCTCTCTCTAGGGCAGACTCTCCACACCCGGAGGAAGCCCAGGTGGGGATGTGATTGGCTGGCGGGCCTGGAGAGCCCGAGGTGCAGGCCGTGTGGCTCACGAGTGTGCAGACGCTCTTGCCAGATGGCCGTCCCCAGAACCAGCCGCGGTTGTGAAATGCCCCGCATCCAGTTTCGCTGAGCTGCAGAAGGAGGCCCTTCCCGGTTGAATCTCGAATCTCGTCTGCCGGAGATAAAAATGGGGTCAGGGTGTTCCTTTGACACCTTGTTGACTCAGGCTGCCACGAAAACAAGCAAACCGAAGTCACTCGGGTGCAGTAACGTGGCTTGAAAGAACGCTGGCACAGACCGGAAGTCTGCTTTTCACTAGGGGTGCGAGTGGGGTAGGACACGGAAACAAACCGTCCCCAGCAAGGTCTTTTTCCCACTCGTGAAACAGGCGGGGCCAAGGCAGAAGCCAGCGCCTCTCCACGTTCCTGCTTTGTCTGCGGCTCCTCTTAGCTGTTTCCACAATGATGACCTGTGATTTGTATTTTTAGGTTAGCCCTTGCACTCAGATTTAAAATAGCTTGCTATTTCATTCCACACAGCCTAATTCTACCCATGTTTTTATTCATATTTACAGACTAAGCTGTCTTTATAGATTCACTTTAAATATGTAGAATCAGAAAATTGGTAACAAACTTGTGATACATGAGCATTGTCTAATACACAAAGAGAGAATGTAAAGAAATAACCTTTCAGACTCTTGATTAAGAATTACTGTTATCATGGGACTGCAGTTGTAGCTCAGTGGTAGAGCACTTGCCTGGCATGTGTGAGGCACTGGGTTTGATCCTCAGCACCACATAAAAATAAATACATAAAATAAAGGCACTGTGTCCATTTATAATTAAAAAAAAAAAAGAATTAATGTATCAGGATCCAGGAGTGTTGGTGCACACCTGTGATCCCAGAGACCACATAGGCTGAGACAGCAGAATCCCAAGTTGGAGGCCAACCTCAGCAACTTAGTGAGACCATGACTCAGTATAAAATATAAAAAAGGGCTGGGAATGTAGCTCAGTGGTATAGTGTCCCTGGGTTCAATCTCCAATACCAAAAAAAAAAAAAAAAAAAAAAAAAAAAAAAAAACTACTAGATTTACTAGATTTCAGTTCCTGGAGTACCTTTAATGTTACATTAATGTTACATATAACATAAAACTTAGTAAATGTATTATACATATCTTTAAAGATGGTGCTGCCACATCAAATGATGAAATAAGACATTTGATTCAAAACAAAATCCAAAATCTTTCCCTTAAAATATTATTCTGATTATTTTATCATTTCCACAATTACTAAGTCGTCTATTGATACAAATTACTCTGCCTATAACCAGCTATTTTTCTATCTGTATCTACATCTATCTCTCTAGTATAAGTTTTATAATATATTGCTGATTACCATATTAGTTCAAAATATTAGTTCTCCCTTCCCTTTCTCTGCTTCTGTGGGGATGCCACTAATTTAATTTACCTCCACAATGACAGAAGCTTCAGCTCCTGAAACCACCCCTCCAAGGGCAGGAACTAGATACAACTTCACAGCTGCCTTTCTTCATCTGTCCCCTCCACCCCAATCCTTTGGAGACCCATATTTGTCATAGCTTCAGCCAACGGAGTGTTTTAACTATCTCCTGGAAAGCTCATAAGAAGTCCAGACACTCACTTGCCTTCTTCCCATTCATTCTGGTTCAGCTCGTCCAAAGGGGGCCAGAACCTGTATATTATATGACCTCCCAATGGCTGGGATGCAGATAGTCCTGGAATCACACTTTCAGAAACAGTGATCTTATAATCTGAGTGTGTCACAGCTTAACCCTAGTGGAGTCATTTCTCCAGAAGTGAGAGTCAGGAACCTGTGTCTTGATCCTCTGGCAGAAACGGGCATCTGCTGTGGTTGAGCATGGTGGCTGGCTTCCTGACACCGGGGCGCAGGGTGTCTGAGTGATGATACTTCCTGGCATGCTCACTCCATCCATGTCCACCTGTCCTCTGACGCCTCCTTGTTAACCACTCCCTGAATCCCACAGGAACTGGCCCGCCCTACTGTTTACCCCTAGGCATTAAGACTTCCTGAGCTGGTCACTTCTCCCAGGATCTCACTCTCTTGTTGAAACAGGTGTCATGGGCCAGGTTAAAGACGACTGAATTTCAAATGCATTAGGCTTATGAAAGTAGCCAACTCTCAAAACTAAATACTGGATTATTCCATTTATATGATATTCTGGTGACAACGAAATGATAGGGGCAAAATGTAGATCACTGATTGTCAGAGCTGCAGATGGGGAGAGAAAATTGATTACAAATGTCTGGGAGGGGACTTTTTGGTATGATGGAAATGATCTGCTCTTACTTTGATGGCGGGGACCTGACTGTATGTATTTGTCAAAACTCACAGAAATGTGCATCCAAAATAAAGGATGAATTTTATTATATGTTATTCATACATCTAAAAACTGACATCAGAATAAAATTTAGTTTTGTCAAATAGGGCAAGAGCAAGATCTTTTCACAGAAAAGACATGACCACTCTTTTCCTTGTAAGCCCTTTGCAGATAGAGCATAATTTTTAATTGAATTTCTTCCAACTGAAATTCTATAATCTTTAAAACCAGACTTCTTCTGACCTCATAGTAACAGATGATGAATGAGCTGAGAGCAGCTCCCTTCATAGTTTCCAAGAGTATGCAATGGGGGAAGGGAATAAAGGTCGTCTTGAAACATAGAATTTGAAAAGTCTAATTGCAGTCTATCTGGTGACCTCTAGAATTACTAGTTTCCTACCAGAATGACATGTGTTTGCCTCACAGTTAAATATGGATATGCACATGAAACAGAAGTAAAGGATTGTGGGGGCGCGGGGAAAGACAAAAATCTACCACCACCACCAATACCTACCCTGTCTGTTATTTTAATTCTTAAGTCATGGCTAATATCCAACTTATTAAAGTGCTTTAAAAATCAACTCCCTGCTTGCTGACCATGCTGTGGCCACCCATGTGGTCACCCAAGATTACCTGTAATACAAATGATCCAGCCGTGCCATCTAGCACATCATGAAGACTGAGTGATCACTGGTGATGGAGAGATCAGAGAATGGGAGCCAAAGTGTGACACAAATGGGCTCTTGGAAAATCCATGGCGTCCTAGCTTTTTCAGTCTTCAGAACAGATGAAGTCACTTGGAGAACCCCCGTGGCACGGGTAATGGAGCCTGTGTGACAAGCAAGATTTCCCTGTGAACCAAAGCATCTCGTGAGAACAAATGTGTGAAAATGAGCGACCATCGATGCTAATGCAGGCGGCATCCAAGACTGTGCAACATGATGATTTTGCGGATGTCAATAACACCTCTGACAAAAGCGCTAAGGTCCAGCGGGAGGAGTCCAGCGGTCCTACCTCCGACCACTCCGGTTTCTGAGTCAGGAGGGGTGCTCCAAGCTTTGCTGAGGCTTCATTGAAAATTACATGTTCACTGTCATTAATTAAAAATGGATTTAAGGAACGAGCAGGTTTTGGATTTATCTGCATGAGTGCTACCATCTGGGTTAGCACCATTGCATTTTCAAGCAGAGAAGAAATACACCATTTATGGTAACCCAAGGAGAACCAGGATGGAGAATCGCAAGATAGAAAAGGTGTGGTATGCGAAATAGCTGTAATCATCCCTCGGGAATCCTACAGTCATTTACAGGGTACTAACTGTGTGCAAGGAACTGACTTAAGCTCTGGAGAAAAAAATGAGAAAAAAAAAAACAAAAACGTGTTTTCTAATGTTTTCCACAAGCAGTTGAAGATTCAACACTAGATACTTAAGTTATGAAAACAATAGCTCCAATCCAACAAACGATCCACTGCACTCAAAACTTCCATAGTCAAAATACCACTGTGCTGGAGAGAATGCAAGCAACAGCCCTTCAGTTACACAGAAAGGACCTGGAAATTAGGCCTCTGGATTAAAATGAAACCAAATTTCTGAAATTTATGCCACAGACAATTTTAAAGCAAATTATAACCCATCAATAACAGCTTTTAATCAGAACATCCATAAACACGTCCACAGCATTTGTTTGATGAAGAAAATCCTGCAAGATATTGTTGAGATGTGCCTAATACATGAAATTTACAGTATTATAGCAGGCACCTTTACAATGTAGTTTTGTAAACTGTAAGACATGAAATAATTTAAAAGAAAGCTCACAGAGAGAGTAGTACATATGTTCACATCATTCAGTGGAAACCAAATACCAGGTTTGAACATGTTGTCCTGCATTAGCTGTTATGGATCCATAATCTTGACCAGAAATGCCAGAAATGTTCAATTTTATTAACTTTTTTCATGACCAATAAAAGATCCATAAATTATTTTATATTGCTTTTAGTTTCCCAAACCAATGTGTACAAAACTGAAACCAAAAAATAGGTATGTGAGGGGAGGCACCATTTGTGACGGAGGAAACATAATGTTGTATTTGTGAAGTTGTCGATTGGTGGAGGGATGCGCTGAGGAGGAGAACAGGAAGGCTATAGACAATAGGAGTCGAGTTGGGGGTATTTTGATCAGCCCAAACTCTGGCTCTTAGATTGTGTTGAGACTGGCTGGGATCAGAGAGGAATCTGACACCAGGGACCTGGTGCGCATTAGATGTGTAATAAGGGTCTGTTGTGCTGAAGTGAAATCGTGTATGTAGAGAACGTTAGGTTTACGGTCAACCAAAAATGTCAATCAGACCCAACTAGGTTTTCAGGACGAGCCAGAAAAACTGGGTACTCATGCCCAGCCACAGGCCGCATGTCAGAATGTATTTATGGCAGTGAAGAATTAAATCTTCAGTGACCACGTGGGAGAAAAGCAAAATGTGCCTAGGCTCACGGTGCAGTTCCTTATGGGTGGATGGGACGCAGCACAGCTGAAGGCTAGGGGTCCCTGTTGAACAGCATCGCCCCTTCAGCTCCAAACCTCTTCCATGCTGCTTAGTGGTAGGAGAGTGTTAACCAGGAAGTGAATCAGTCAACAGAAGAAGGAGCAGTTCCGGGTCAGCAACTGCTTTAGGAATCTCTGAAGAAGCTTCAACAGGGAGAGCTGGGAATCGCCCAGTTCTTTTGCTTCCTTTGGTTTTGGTTTCTTCCTGAGGGAGGTTGCAGGTGCTAGCCTCCAAGGGCACTTCTGTGTCTTTGCTTCTGGCTTCCTGTTCAAATCAATGGTGACATTGGACACCAGATTTCAAATCAGAAATCAGCAACTAATTGTGCCCTCTCCTTGAGCTGGCTTAGTTTATACCCAAGCAGTAAGGCCCTTCTGCAGTTAAGCCTAGGAGGAGAAGCAGCCACGAGGCCAGGGGTGCAAAGTCATCTGCTGTGGGACCTGTGGTTTAATGCTACGTTAAGAAAAAAGGAGAAAATAAAAATCCTCAACCTTAAAAAGGTTAAGGAAATATTTAGTAGGGCAGGGCTGTTATCCAAGCATTTTCAGAAGAAAGGTGAAACCATATGAGATCTGACTGGATGCTTTCAACCCAGAGAAATATAAAATGCCTGGCAAGGCTCATGTACTTGACATTAATGTTGGAAAAAGTTACTTCCATTTGTAAAAGGAAGAATATGATTTTTTAAAAAAGATATCAAGTATGTTTATTAAAAAATTTTCACAAGGAGTTCTGAATTTGGCGGGCATGATGACATTGATGGATATTAAAGAATGGTGGTTGGTTTTTAACCTTTGTTCTCCAAGTGAAATGTACATCCAGTTTCATTTAAAGGTTTGCATGTTCCAGTCAAATGTGTGTGGAAATGCGGGAACAAGTCCAAGCTCAGACATTATTAAATGGAGCATGATTTTTGAGATGACCAAATGCGATGAACTCCCTTTTTCCACAGGTACAGCATTCTTTGGGACTTAAAAGAATATAAAAAATTAAATCGCCTTCAATGTCCTACTTCAGAATCAAATTGATTCTCAGAAGGTACTTAAAAATCTTAACACTGGAAAAATATTTCAGACTAAAACCACAAGTCAATTCTGTGAATATATTGAGAAATCAGTTTCTCTTTATAAATTTTTCTAGGAATGCAATTAATCTTACTTCCCCCAAAATATTTGTATCAACCTCAGAGTAATAGAATCCAATGTAAATGAAGGAAGCCATTCTTACTGTCCATATATATATATTTTGAGAGTGGGTGAAGGAAGGAAATAATGCTTTAAATTTAATGGGATATGTATTTCCCTCAATCAGATATCTGTTTTCAATTTTGACCATGTATTCGTGACTCTAATAGAATCTCAAAAAAGGAATCAAGCAAAAAACAGACACAAAGATATCTTGGATCCTGTTTTTTTGCAGTATTTTCCATATATATATATATATATATATATATATATATATATGTCTTTTTAATTTCTGGGGGCATTTGATTTCATATATTTATTTCAATAAGAACATATAAATTCTTGTTTTGGATTTATGAAGTAATAGGATGTCAGGAGAAAATTAGATCAGTTCATTAACATTTTCTTCTTCTATACAGCATAGTTTGATATCACCATGTTTTCAAAGGAAGTAGTCCAGTGTGAAGAACATGACCTTGGGAAGGATATATGAGCACTTTGTGTGAAGAATCATCAGTTTTTGCACTTATATTATGTGGATAATAATGTAGATTTATTATGAACACAACCTTGACAATACATTTAAAACAACAGAAATTATTAATTACATTTCACTTTATTGGTAGTTTTCAGATAAACATCAAATAATATTTCCAAACAAATTAAAAGATTCAGGATATAATAATGAATAAATGTATTTTACACAGTATAATAAATAAACATACCACATATAAACTTGGTGTGGACTGATCGTTTAGATGGTGAATGATCACAGCTTATGGGCAATGCTTTGGGGATCTCATTTTTATAGTTAGAAAAAAATATTTTTATTCATGTACAAACACGTTTTGCATTTCCTATAGGACTCGGGAGTAAGTTTAAGGGGACATCAGGCAGACAAAAAAAAAAAATTAAGCCTACTAAGCATTCTGTTTTTAAAATTCCAGGTTATTACAAAAATTTGTAAGCAATGGAGTGGGATCCACACCATATTGCACAGATTAAAAGCTAATAAGGATATTGCCAGTCTAGAGAAGAGGCCATGGTCATTTCTTCTTGCTCCTCCCCCCCCCTAAGCATGACTATAAACCCTGGACGTGGCACAAGAGTCATTCAAAGGAGACCAAGGAGAGGCTGTAAGAAGAAAGGAACAGTTTGGAACAGCACCCAACAGAGGAACCACCCAGAGACAACATTTCCAGGGCCTGAGTCACAGGGCTCCAGGCTGACTGGGCTCCCTCTGCCCTCCTCGGCACAGCCTGCAGCACCAACAAGAGGGCCCAGTGGAGAGTCCCACCAGACACAGCAGCCAGGCAAGCACTTCTTTCCTCCAGAGGCCCGAGACTCACCTTTCTCACCAAGAGATACCGATGTAACACAGTAGACCCGGCAAGAGAGACCACAGGAAGCAGCCTAGTCCAGCAAGGCCTCTTTGTCCTTCTGAGCCCAACCTTCCTTCCTCACCCGAGACACTAGTGCAGTGGGCAGAAGGAGGGAGCCTGAGAACTTTTGTCCCCGTGAGGTAAGATGATCCTTGCCTACCCAGAGATACCCGGCCACCCATGGTGGAAGGATCCTTCACATTTCTCCAGACACTCAGTACCCCAGCTTGGGAAACCCTCAATCCTGAGATTACTCCAGCAGTGACCTTTGGGAAGCCCACAGTACATTCCAAACCATAGCAAAACCTTCCAGTAGGTTATCTACCATTACATGAGATCTGCTGTTTTGGAAAGATACCATCTGCCAAAATATTTCAAAATATTCAGATTGTATGTTTGTAGATGTACAAAATGCAGTTACTTAGTATTTTGTGTTGGATAATTTTAGTAGCAGAAGCATCTGCAGATCAGTAAATTCTATTCTATTCCCAATTTGCCTATAGTTTACATGAACACAGAGATTGAATTTTACTAAGCACTGCATCTACATCCAAAAAAAAAGATCACATGATGTTCTCTTTCACTTTTTGAAATGATTACTCATATTTGTAAATGTTAGTCCAACTTAAAATTCTTGGGAATAAATTCCCCTTTTTTGTCAGGTGCTTTGCTTATGTAGTTATTTATTCAGACAGCACAGATTTGTTTATGATATTTGAGTCTCTGTGACAGTGAATTGGAAATTTCATTTTTATCTATGGTCTTTGTTGGATTTTTATAGCTAAGGTTATACTAACTGATGAAATTAACTTAGAAAGGTCCTTTCTTTCTGCAGTATTTTGGAAAGTTTGGGTAATATTCACTTGGAAAGGTCCTTTCTTTTTTTCAGTATTTTGGAAAGTTTAGGTAATATTAGAATTATTTCCCCTTGTTCTGAATATTCTCACAGAACAAACTCTCTGAGCATAGAGTTTACTTTGTAAGAAGATATTATAATACCTCTCAGAATATCAGACATAAAGCAATTTAGGTTTCTAAATTAATTAATCTAACTCTTTGGGTAAGTTATAATTTTTAGAAATTTTTCTTCCCTATAAATTTTAAAATTTAATTTTAAAGAAGTGTTGAGGTTTTTTGTTTGGTTGGTTGGTTGGTACTTTTTGTTTTTAATCATAAAATCATGGTTTGGATCTTGAATGTCCCTGCAAGGCTCATACAGGAAAGTATACCTTTTCTCAGGCAGTTTATCTCGGTGTTTTGCCACAGTGGTGTGAAGCTGATTAACACAGTTATCATTTTAGAAATCTGGAATATCTACAGGAATGCTTTTTATTTCATTCCTTATTTGCTAATGTTAATTCCTTTTTGTTAATGCATTTAGTCACTGTTTCTTAATCTCACTAATGGCATATTGATTTTATTAGTCTTTTTAAAAGTACAACTTTTTGTTCTCTTTCCCTCAACTTCCTGATGGTTTTGTTTATCCTTACTTATCTCATTTTTAAGTGCAACGAGTAGCTATTTATTTCTAATTTTTCTCTTCTTCTAAAGTTATTTAAGGTTATACATTTTCATTCAGGTACTGATTTACTTCTATCTCCAAAATTTATGATGTATAATTGTTTTATCATATAAAGTATTCCTGATTACTATTATAATTTTATCTTTGCCTCATGAATTCTTTGGGGGAGAATATTTACTAATTTCTAAGTACATAGAATTTTAATGTATTTTAAATTGATCTCTCCTTTAATTTCTGTGTGATCAGAGAGTATTATTTAGATTTTAATAATCCTCTTAACCTTGCTGAATATATTTTATAGCACAGAATCTCTTTAGTACCATTTTGCCAATTTCTCCCTCCCTGTCGTCCAGTAATTATCTATCTATCTATCTATGTACCTACCTACCTACCTACCTATCCATCCATCTATCCATCTATTAAATTGGAAGTTATTTCCTTACACACATATTCTGGAGCACTAATTTTCCTTTCAGCTCTATCTTACCTGACATTACCCTTGCCAATTTAAAAATTGCTCTGATTTTACTTTTCATCTCTGGCAGCACTATTTGATTCTGTTTCAAATCTGCCTGCCCCATCTTTATAAATTCTCATTCTTTTCAAAATATTCAGATTGTATGTTTTTAGATGTACAAAATGCAGTTATTTAGTATTTTGTGTTGGATAATTTTAGTAGCAGAAGCATCTGCAGATCAGTTTTTGCAGTCTGTTGTTCTGCTGGCTCTCCCTGATGGTGTCTGGTATCTATTTTCCTTTTGAATGTAATATCTTGCTCACTGAGTGAGTTTTACTTATAAACATACTTATATGATTTATTTGAAATCTGGAAGACTATGAAATCCTACAGAGAGGTTTTATACTTGTTTCTTCTGGGACCCTAGTATAAATAAAATTCCAGGATTACTTTACACTAAATCATGGGTTTGATATTTTCAGACTACAGAGCTGTAAAGCCAGTATACAAACATGAATGAGAGTCTGCTTATGGATACAAATTCGGAGGGGTCATCCCAGTTCCCAGGTCAACAGCAAGGTTAAAATAGGCAAATTTTCCTTGCAGTCCGTCTGCATCCAGCTAGTTCAGCATCCCAGGTAAGATAAGAAGGTCCTCCAGCAGGCACTGGAGTCGTCTCACCTACTCCAAGACTTACAAAGTTCTGATACAGATGAACAAGTCCACCCAGCTTCATGTCCTTTAAAACCAATGTCATGGCTCTGTTTGACTCTTTAGTTTCCCACTGTCACGCACTGTCTGACCGAGTATTTCTCAATCCCTTGCCCTTTCATTCACACTTACAAGCCGATGCATTATGTGTTTTTCCAGCATTTTTAGTTACTTTCAGTAGAAGCTTCATTCTTTGGAAACTAATCTGTTATTGGATATTGTAATTCCTTTCCTTTCACCATTAAGATTCAAAGAAGAGTCGTTGTCTTGAATCATTTTACTCTTTGCACCTTATTAAAATGAGAAAGAGTAAAGCATGGTAGTACAGGAATATAATCCTAGTGACTAGGGAGGTTGAGGCAAGAGTATTGCATGTTTGAGGTCAGCCTCAGCAACTTAGTAAGATCCTATCTAACATAAAGAATAAAAGAGCTTGGGATGTAGTTCAGTGGTAAAGTCCCCTGGGTTCAATCCCCAGGACCAAAAGAAGCAAGGAAGGGAGAAAAGGAAAAGAAAATAAATAGACCATACTCAAGGTAGCTAAGAGATTGGAAAAGAGAATATGCAAAGCAAGACCTGGATGTTCGGTGACCTGGCACTAATATCTGGACTAGAAAAATCTGTCTCTGATTTCTGCTTTTGATATGTCTTCTCATTGATTAGTCATGCAATATTGAGCAAAGGTGTAACAAGTGGAGGATTTCAATGTGACCTTAATGGTGTAATCAAGAATAAGACAATAATCCTGCTGCCATGAAGAATCACCTGCCTTATGTCACATATATATATGACCCATCTCCAAACATGTGCATTCTCCTCGACGGTATTCTCCAGGACTTTTACCTCTATTACAGCTGATATCTGTTTTCCAAGTACCAATCAACTCTCCCCCAAATCATACCACAGATACTCAAGGGACTTACTACTTTCCAATGCTCTAATTAATTTGAATCTTTGCATATAAAGAAGATCAAATGAGTTTAATATGACAAATAGGTACTTCTCACTAAATATTTTGGGAAAAAATATGTTTCTATGTTCTGTTCCCCCTGAAAGTAATAATAATAAAAGAACAATAAAAGAGAAATAAGAATCTTATTGGAAGCAGCAGAAATTCCAAAAAATGACAGAAAACAACATCACTATAAAAGCATGAGTGAAATGATTTTTAAGTGACACATATAATTCTTCTTCAAAAAAGCTGAGAAGTAGAACTGAATTCTCTTCCCTAACATAATTAATACAATTTTCAAAAATAAGTCATACCTGAATCTGAAAGTTGTCCTATTATGCTGTATGCTAGGAACAGATGGAGATAGAGAGATTAACACCAAGTCATGTCCTTGGGTAGCTACACTTAAAGGCAAAGAAATATTTCCTTGGTGATTCCAACATAAAACACTAGGCTTTAGCAGGGAGAATCAATACTCCTTCTCCATAGGAACAGGAAATGATAAAAGAGAGGGAAGCAATCAATAGATGCCAACTCCTTGGAGAAACAGAGCAAGAACCAAGATGTTCTCCTACACAGCCAGCTGGATGCAAAGGCAGGAGAGACCCAATCAAATACAGAAAAAAGAGCTCAGAGAAGACAGCAGCCAGGGACCCTTGAACAATGAAGGTCAAGCAAGAATTCTCAGGGTTGCAATTTAACCAAGAGATGCACTGAGAAGCTGTGGTGAAATAACTAGTGTGAAAGGTCAAGTTCATCAAAATATAGAACTGAGGACAATGGCCGGGGTGTGGTGGTTCATCAGGGAACACACATGTTGTAACATGTGAGCCTTGACTCAAGACTCACTTGAAATGTTGGGCGGAGAGGTGAGAGGGGGTTAGACTTTCATTCTTTCTCATTTACAAACATTTCATAAATTTTACTAGCTTAGTATTTAAGCCACTATTGAGGTGGCTTTTTAAATTATCTTTTCTTTGTTGATTTTTAACTACATTGCCACATGCATATTTTACTGCTCTATGAACTCACATTCATGTCATAATATAATAACATTCTGGTTATAGTACCAAATTATTGCAGTATGAACAATAGTTTTAAAAAATGGAAGGTGGAAAGGTGAGAACAGGTTAAACACAGCATTTCCAATTGCAGGTGTTTGTAATTTTAATTATCAGTTTATCTCAAACCCGGAAGCTTTTCATTATTTGTCATTGTGGCTGCCGTCTTGGTCCTTGCTGCTTTGGCTAACTTTTGATTGATGATTTTCAATTTTGCTGCTTTTTGATCAGAGGAGAAAAATGGAGTTTTGGAGGTTAACTTTGGAATCCAATAGATAGTCACTCTCGTAAGAAAGAATGTATTTCTATTGTTTGATAAAAGTCTTCCAGCATGTGAGAACATCACATAAACACAAAAGTACGGTAGAAACTAACTTGCCGAGGTGACATTCTTCTACTGATGGGCGCTTTCAAGGCTTCTGGTCGTGGCCACTACACTAATGCTGCCCTAGTACTTAGTCCTTTTCAGCAGTGTGTCGATGGCATTGTGAGATGGATTAAAAAGATATTTGCATTTTAATTATAATACTGCCAGCTGCCTTTTAGAAAGACTGGTTGCTTCACGTATGTCACCTCTATGGATGAGCCTGCTCATTTGCCCACAGCCCTCATATGGAAAGGTGATTTCCTTCTAGTTTTCTTTATGATGAAGGCTTCCAAGATGCTTCCTTCTAGCTCTATGAAATGACATGATTGTTATCAACAGTCCATGCTACTATGCAGTAGCACCCTGGGTCTTGCTGCTAACTGGTCAACCTCTCCCCATCCCCTCTCCCCTTTCTCCCCAGCCTCTGGTGACCACCTTTCTAATCTCAATCCACTTGATTTAGATTCCGTGTGTGAGTGAGAATGTGGGGTGTTTGTCTTTCTGCGCCTGGTTTATTTCACTTAACATAATGATCTCTAGTTCCAACCGTGTTCTTGCAAATGACAGGATTTGTGCATGTACAAATGAGGTTTTGGTTGTCTACGAATTCTTGAGTTGTATTTTTAACCAATTTATATTAAAATCTTTGTTTTTCTATTTGTGAGACCTCATTCTTGATTAACTCTTTGTATGCCATCAGATTAGAAAGTTTCATGGATCAGTCATTGCCTATTGACTATTTCTCCACATAGTCTTATTTATATACAGTAGACTAGACTTATTTGTAGCAACTCTCCAGTTTTCCAGAAGCAATTATGATGGCCACTGACCACTCACAGCTGTGTACCCACAGCCTTCTTGCTAGTTAGTGGAGTTTTCCTAGGTGTTTGCTCACTCTGTTACCACCTAAGGCTCTGTACAACCTGTCCCAGAGAGCCCACCACTTTTGCTTTTCATATTTGTTTAAAAATCCATCTGTTTTTCATCAAATTAACTTCTTCTTTGTCATGTGTTAAAAGACCTCCTAAACGCGAATGTTCATTCTATTTCTATTAATCTATTTGATATTTATTTCATTAGGGGAAAAATATGGCATGCCTAACACACCTAACACCCATTTCTTTTCATAAACCAACAGTCAGTTGCACCTAAAAGCTGGGGATGGTATTTGGAATATATTCACATGTGCATGCATATTCATTTTCTTATAACATAAAATCATGTCATCCAGGAAATTGTGATGTGTTCAATATTAAATCACTGAGTAAGATGTAGCATTTTCTTTCTCTAAACAATAGCATGCTTGTTAAATATAGTTATTCAGCATTTTTGGTTTTTATTGTATTTATTTATTTGTTTATTTATTTGGTCCTGGGGATTTAACCGAGAGCTGCTCTACTGCTGAGCTCCAATCTTCAGTCCTTTTTACTTTTTTATTTTGAGACAGGGTTTCACTAAGTAGCTTAGGGCTTCATTAAGTTACTAAGGCTGGCCTTAAACTTGTGATCCTCCTGTATCAGCCTCTTGAGTTGCTGGGATTACAGGCATTTAGCGCCATGCCTGGCTATTTGTTTTTTGAATAGTTTTTGTCATTTCCATCTCTACTTAATACTTCCAGATTGGATAAAAAGCCATTGATTAAAGTATCCAGAAATCATATTAATTGTAAAGTCTGTTTGATAGATGGGCAGGAGCCAATAGGCTTAAAGGTCAAAAGTGCACCCTGTTCTACAGGCAGAGGGCCAAAAGGTTGCTCTGCTCTCTGGGCAGGATGTTTCATCATCCCCAGGCAGGAGCCAATAGGCTTCAAGGCTGCCCTCACCCCACGGGCAGGAGCCAATAGGCTTTCAGGTCATCAAAAGTTCACCCTATTCCACAGGCAGAGGGTCAAAACTTTGCTCTGTTCTCTGGGCAGGATGTTTCACCATCCCCGGGCAGGAGCCAATAGGCTTGAAGGCTGCCCTCACACCATGAGCAGGAGCCAATAGGCTCAAAGTTCCCTCTGGTACACCCCCCCCCCACCAGTAATCCCCATATAAACTCCTGTCCATTCAAGTTAGAGAGCCAGATGCCAATGGAGAGCCAGCCAGAAGACAGAGGGCCAGCCAGAAGACGGAGAGCCAGACAGAGAGCCAGCAAGATGAAGAGCCAGAGAGATGATGAGAAAAGAGAGACAATGACGATGAGACAGAAGACGACGGAGACAGAGAAGAGGCAGCCACTGTACACTTACCCACTGTCTCCAGCCTGACAGCAGCTGCCCTAGCCGATAGCTCCAGAGACTGCAACCGGCGTGACCAGATTCCCACCTTCTGTTCAGAACTTGCACACTCTTCCACCAGAGCTTGCACACTTCCTGAGCTTGCACACTTCCCTCTCCCTGGCCCCTCTCTCCATTCCTTTTCTACCCTTAACTAGCTATAAAGCCAGTTAATAAATCCCTTGGCTGCACGGCCATCCCCCGTGTGATTTTTGCCCTTTACTGTTAACAAGTATCTCTTAAGGTATTTCTATCTTCAGTTTTATCCTCAGCAAAAATAACTGTATTTACCAAATGCTTATGTTATTTTATTTTCTTATCCTCTGCTTATGTTTAAATTTTAAAGAAATAGTAATGATAGTGTTGGTGGAAACCTTACCTAATCCCTAATTTTTAATAAAGTGTTTTTAATTTTTGTAATTTATGATAATATTTGCTATTGTTTTTGATATGTAGCCTTTAGAACATTTAAGTGTTTTACTTTTATTTTCAAATTCTTTAGAATTCTAACTAGAACTGACTGCAAAATTTTGCCAAATACTTTTTAGCATCTCTTGATAATGTTCAAATCATTTTCCCCTTTGGCATACCCCAAATCATATTCCTCTTTGGTGTAACCCTATAAACTACCCTCAACTCTTGAAAGGAACCCGGAGGACTTGGTGCATTGTTCTCTTGGTACATAACCAGAGGGTACTTGCTATTATGTTATTTAGAATTTTTGCCTTATTACTGAGGTTTGTTTATAGCTTTTTTTACAGTTATCAAGTGTTAGTATCAAAATAATGCTGATTTCATAATGAACTGAGAGGATTCTGATATTTTCCATAGGCTTGCATAATTCAAACAATACTGAATTTCTTGAACTACATTTAACGATGGTTTACTGTTTGGCTGAAGCTGTTGTTCCTGATCATTTTCCTCTCTGGATGGCTTGTCTCTGGTCTCTCCCCTGGCATTGCTTAGTCCTCTTTGTGCACTGAATTGTTAGGGTAGTATGCTTGCTCACACTCACGCATGCACATGCACAATCTCTCTCTCTTTCCTTCCATCTTCCCTTTCTATCTGTAGATGTGTCTCTTTGTTCTTCAGTTCTAGAACTTTTCTTCTAGAGTCAGACCTCCAAGGGATTTACATACTTCATTGTTATTTTTTACCCAGAAAATTGACTAAACTACCCTTTGAAAGTTTTTGATTTTGCTATTTCATTAATTTCAATCTATCTCTATTTATTAATGCTTCTTGCAGCTTTACGTTCTGTTCTGCTTAAACCTTGAAACACACCCCTATCCCTTTTTATTTTTATTTTTTTATTTTGAGACGGGGCCTCACTAAGTTGCTGAGGCTGGCCTAGAACTTGGTGATCCTCCTGCCTCAGCCTCCCAAGTTGCTGGGATAACAGGAATGTGCCATCAAAAGCTTTTAAGACTATTCATTTCCTTCTAAGAAAAGAGGAACAATATACATTCATATCAGTTTGCTACAATGATGTTCATATGAATCTTCCTTTTATAATTTTCTAGATGGTTTGTCATTTCACATTTGCGTTTCTCTTTGACTTGTGATTTCTGATTCCCTTTTGAATTTACTTTAAGAAACTGGTTAAATTGATCTCATTTCCTCTACCTTGGTGTATTTTATCCTCAATCCTACATTGTTGCTTTCCTCACTTCCCCCCCCCCCGCCTTTTTTTTTTGTCCTCCTAATTAACCTACTATTTGTTTCCTTCTTCCATTGTTAATTTGGAAGTTTCTATAAAGATTTCCCAATCAAGAGAGTTACTGTTGCTATTACTACATACGTACTTATGATTACGCTTTTCACTGAAACTAAGATAGTTATTACTTCTTCCACCAACTGCTGTAGCAAGAGACTAAGGACTATATGTTGTTTTTGTTTAAAAATTTCTTAAAATTTTCAATAATTCCTGATGACACACATGCAAAAATTCACAACAAAATACTGGCAGATGGAATCCAAGAGCTGGTCAAGATAATACACCACAATCAAGTGGAATTTATACCACGGATGCAAGGATGGTTCAACTTGTGCAAATCAATAGACATAACACAGTACACTAACCAACTGAGGGACAAAAACCACGTGATCCTCTCAAGAGACACAGCTTTTGCATGTGATAAGTATGGTATCCTTCATGTCAAAAACTCCAGGAAATTGGGTGTAGGATGAACTTAGCTCCACTGAGAGTGTGTATGAGAGCCTCATACTAAACAGGGGGAAGGGCGACAGCCTTTCCTCCTAGAGCTGGACTGCAGCAAGGATGCCCACTTTCACTCCCCTGCCCCCCTCATTATTTCAAGTACAATATGACAATGAGAAAACATCAAAATGCCCAGGATAGCTAATATTCAAGATGCAGAAATCTCAACTTCCCAAATCATTGAAGCATGTGAGACATTTCCATGCGATCTCTAAGGCCAACACGACTGTGCTCTTGGGATTCCGGGGAAACAGGGAGTGGAGCTGTAGTCTGGCCGCGCTGGTTCTGCTAACGTTTTCCTCTGCAGTGGGACGTGCTGGTGTGTGCTGGCTCGTCTGCCCACCGTGCCTTTTCAGACCTCTTGGACATGCCACGTGAACCCCTGAGGTGTGGTCATGTCTCCTGTTTGATGCTCATTTTGCCTCCTTGCTGTGTACCTGTCATTGTCACCAGAGAGAGAGATCTTGACTGGTTTAGGACTACCATCCAAGAGCCCTTCGCACATCCCCTACTTTCTTCTTCTTGTCGTCTCTTTCTTCTTCTCCTTCTCATTCTTCTTCTTTCTTCTCCTCCTCCTTCTTGTCCTTTTTAGTTTTTTGTAGCTTCCACTATTTAGAGATGAAAAGCCTGATATCAACCTGACCTTCCTTTTTTTTCCCCTTTGGGGAAATTTTCTTATTTCTCTCTGGAAGAGTGGTCTTTTGATGTTGTTTTTGTTGTTATTAAATGAGTTCCTATAGTTGAATTTTTTTTTTTTTTTTTTTTACCAGGAACTTACTAGGCTTATCTTTTTCTCTTCATTTTAGCCTGGAACAAAATCAGAACTTTTTATTTTATCTCAGACAAAACTTTATTTTATTATTTGCTTACATAATGTCTGTCTTCCATTCCATAATTGCTTTTTCTCTCATCTGCGACTATTATTGTTTATTTATCTCCTCTTTCACCATAATTTTATTTCATGATGTTTGTGCTCTGTGCATGGAGATGGCTTTCTAGGCCTCCAAGAAGTAATAACCAACCCCTTTCAGGTCATCTAATAAGTTGCCATGGCTGGTTTCATTGTTGTGGTCACTATTCACTTCTTCTAAGTTGTAAGAGATAACATATGGAACCCAGGTTTTGTCATGTGGCATTACTGCAAACAGAATGGATGTGTGTGATCAACATCATGTCCAAAACGAGACTCTGGGAAGACAGGCTCCCACCGGCACTCAGGCCCCGAGCCTTCTGCCAGGACAGGAGTGATTTCCATGTGAGAAGGCAGGTGGGGCAGCTGCAGCTCCTCTGTGGGTGTCTCTGGGTGTCATGAGTCAGAAACAAATCCTGTGGCTTGTAGTCACAGGGATTTGGGGCTTTTGAAGTTGCATCCTTTGTCGATAAACTCATACCTTCTGAATGTCCTTGGTCACAAGAGTTTACAGGCAGTCATTTAAGTAACGTGTTTACAACTGTATGCCTTGACCCCTTTGCCACTGAAAATAGCATCAGGAATGCCTTTAAATCTGAACAAAGCAGAGAATGAATGCCAGAAACCTTAGAAACACTTTGGAGAAAGCATTATCCACGTTCATCTCCTGGAACACTTTTTAGTGCCAAATTTTGTGTGATGTTTTGATCAGAGATGCACGTTTACCAGGAGTGACAGCTAACTGCTAGGTTACAGTGTTTGTGTCTCTCCAGTGCAATGATATTAAGATGGCAGGACTTTGAGGAAGTGACCAGGAGACCTCTGTCCTCACTGATGGGATCAGTGCCTTGTGAGAGGGCTACGTGGGGACCAGCACAGCTCTTCCACTCCACTGTCCCTGTCAGGTGAAGACACAGTCCTCTCTCTGGAGGATGCAGCAAGGTGGCGCCATCTTGAAAGCAGGACAGCCCTCACCAGACACGGAATCTGCTGCTTCATAGGTCTTAGATTCCAAGCCTCCAGAATGGTAAAAGAGAAACTTCTACAAATTACTCAGCCTGGGGCATTTTGTTACAGCAGCCTCAATGGACTATGACACTAATAAATACTTAATTGAGGGGACTGACTTTATAAAATTGCAAGAGCTGCTTAAAACCTGGGTCTGAAGTGCAGGATGAGAAGGCCACCTTCCACAGGAAACGTGGACAGGAACTGAGGGGACAGGGGCCACCTTCCACAGGACAGAAAGCTGAGCAAGGTCACACCTGGGAATGAAGGACCAGCAGGAATCTGCGAGCATGAGATAAAATTCACATGGGTCTACCTTAATCCTGGAGAATCTACCTTTCATGATAGTTGGACCAGAAGCAAAATCTGGCATCTTTTGTCATGAAAGTAAACTCACATACAGTCCAGGAATCTGGGAGAAGAAAGGAGGAAATCCAACAGGATACGGCTGCCCCATGGGGCCAGCAATGTCCCATTCCAACAAGGCGATCCATGAGACAAGTGGCACTGTGTCCAGGGAGAACATTACTGATCTACTCCCGCCACCCAAAGCTCAAGCAAAGCGTCTTTTGTCTTGAGGCCCACACACCTGGAACTTCTCAGGCAGGGGACTTCTGGAAACTAGTTCTCGCTAAGCTAACATACAACGACCAAAGGACATGTGGAACCCTCTCAATATTCGATGAGTGGAAAAGTAAATGAATGAACTCACAAATGAATAACTAACGTAATCATTGGTAAGACGTAACTGCGTGACTTTCAGATCTCTAAATTGCCAGGGCTATTCTTTCAGGGACTGGACCCTTCTTTTGCTAGGAAGTTTATTTACCACTGATTTGTTTATTTGCTCGGAACAGATTCCTCACCTCATACCTACTGCAAAGCAGCATCTCTACCATCCCATGGCATTTCTGTTTGCTTTACTCTGAACCCATTTATTGGTGTTGAGGAAGTCATACTGCCCCCCCCCCAGATTAACCAAGCATCACACTTTCTTTATGTTTTGATTATTCTAAATGTGTCTCTCAACATGCAAGAGTAATCAAGTAGCATTTATTGAAAAGGTTCAGGAAGAGATAAAAGATAATAAAAGCTGCATCTTGTTTAATGGAGCATGCCATGTTAACTTCTTTAGATAATGAAAAAGAGGAGGCAGGGAGAGATAAGGAAAATAAAGATTATCTGCTTTCCCTCACCCCCAAACCTCAATGCTAATACATTTATAACTAGGCCAAATCTATCAGTGTAAAGATGCATATTAAAAAATTAAGAGATGTCTGATCACTTTTGTTATTATTAAATAATTTTCCAGTGTTAGCTAATTTGGATATAGAAGGTTAATTCATTAAGAATAACTCATATATGTTTCAAATTGAATTGTTCAGCACCAAAATACAGCAGCAGCCTGTGGCATGGATCCTTTGTATACAGTGGTTCTCAAAGTAGCATGGGGAAGACTCCTAGGAGCACATCAGTCAAGGGTAGATTGCAGAGCCTAGCTCCCTGACTCTCAGACCCAGCCGAGCTGGGCTGGAACCAAGACCTGCGTCTCCAACAGGCTCCCAGGTGCTGCTGAGGTTGCTGTTCTGAGGACGGCACTTTGAGAAACAGTGATAGATTAAAGCCACCGAAGGAGGTGGAGAGGCTGTCTCTTATTTGGTCAGGAGCACTTAAAAGTATATCTTGTAGGCACCTGCAATTAACTCTGTAATTAAAGTGCTTATTATCACAAGTGGCTAAACACTAAGTTATGTGTCAAACCACTGCTTAGCACAACCTGAAGTCAAAGCATCTACTACTGTACATCTTGTTATCCAGCCAGTGCAGAGAGTTGAGCCAAGCATTTAAAACCCTGTTTAAATAGACACAGTTACTATATCTAATCAACACCGCAGTGGGGCTTGCCAAAAACCTATAAAACTAATGGATTTGTAAGAAAATTACATCACCTTCAAATCCGTGCTGGTAACACAGGTGGCATTTATACAAAGTAAAGAAATTGACATTAACCCAGCCTGTCTCTGCTGCCTGCCAATGAGTACTCCAGCTTAGCTAAGGAAAGATCTTTTTCCCTTCCAAGCATTATGATTAACTACTTGAACTTAAGTCTTTCTAAAATCGTGTAGTAGAAAGGACCATTCCAAACATGATGATCATTGATAGGCTGAGGGTATTTGAGTCTTAGTATCATACGAATGTGTTCATTCTGCAATGGACAAATCAACGTGTGGTTCTTTTCCTGTTAAAATATAAATAAATAAAATAATTCACTTTTATCTCAAACAATTTTTGCTCCATCCCCCAAGGAGCCCACAGAAATTGCAGTGCACCCATAATATAATGAAAAAGCAACTGAAGATTCTAAGCTGTGGCTGCATGCATCACCTCTGCTCTGGGGACCTGCATTACTTAGCAGGTGGAATTAAAATTCTGATAAGTGATATAAACCGTCTGCAAAGGAGGAAATTGGTGTGTGGCCCCATCACCTGCCTTTCAGCCCCTCCTCTTTGCGCTGCCCAGCTTGCTGCTAACATCAATCCAGGAAGAATCATTTTCACCTTGAAAAATGCAGATGTTTGTGTAAAACGCAGAAATAGAATTCTCTTTGGAAATGCTTTCCTGCCTAATGTTGGATGAGTGGGAAGGACATGTAGAAAGCACACGCACAGAGAAACACACACAGGCATGCATGCGCACACTTTACCATCATAAAAGAGCTGTGTCGCATCAGCACTTCTCCTAGGAGCTACAAGCGTGATCAACAACAAAGCCCTGGGACCTGGCAGCGGCACGCCTTCCCCTGACTGCCCTGAACACATGCCACTGGCCTCTCTGTTGCCACAGAATATTTGGATCTGGGTTCAAAGTACCTTTCCCATCCACCGGGAACATTTTGTATCTCATCTTGAAAAACATAACACTTAGAGAAATGCAAAGGCATGGGCTCTATCCTGGAAGATCCAAACCAACAATGCCCTGTTTGGTTCTTTGTCTTGGTGTCTTGTAGCTTGGCTGTTCCTGAGGGCCACAAACACAAAGGCCATGTGTGAGCAGTGCCCACATTAAGAGCAGCGAGGGCAAAGGCGTGTAAGCGTCCTCCAATGAGTTGTTCTAGAAAAAGAGGGTTTGAAGAGGTATCCACAAACATGAATTAGCTACAAACTTCTTTTTTTTTTAATTTTTTTTATTTTTATTTTTATAATTTTTAATATGTACAACTCATAGTGCATATATTTAGTATCTTTTTTCATACAACTGTTTGTATACAAAGTATATTCATACAATTTAGGTCTTCAATCATGCATTAAGGAAAATGATATCTGTCTCATTCAACCACCTTTTTTTTTCCCCCCTCCCTCCCCTCTTGCTCCCTCCCTTACCCTCCCGTCCCTTGACCATTCTAGTGTTCCTCTAATCCTCCTATGTACCCCATCCAACAATACTTTGAAATAGCCTCCTTATATAAGAGAGAACATTTGGTACTTGGATTTTTGAGACTGACTAACTTCACTTAGCATTATGTCTTCCAACTTCATCCATTTACCTGCAAATGCCATTAATTTATTTTCTTTTATTGCTGAGTAAGATTCCATTGTGCGTATATACCACATTTTCTTAATCCACTCATTTACTGAGGGACATCTAGGTTGATTCCACAACCTAGCTATTGTGAATTGTGTAGCTACAAACATTGAGATAGCTGTGTCACTGTAATATGCTGTTTTTAAGTCCTTTGGGAATAGAGCCAAGAGTGGGATGGCTGGGTCATAGGATGGTTCCATTCCCAGTTTTCCAAGAAATCTCCATACTGCTTTCCATAACGGTTGCACCATTTTGCAGTCCCACCAGCAATGTATGAGTGTGCCTTTTTCTCCACATCCTCTCCAACATTTATTGTTGCTTGTGTTCTTGATGGCTGCCATTCTGACTGGAGTGAAGTGAAATCTTAGAGTAGTTTTTGATTTGCATTTCTCTAATTGCCAGCGATGTTGAACATTTTTTCATGTATTTGTTGATTAATCGTGTATCTTCTTCTGAGAGGTGTCTTCTCAATTCCTTAGCCCATTTATTGATTGGGTTATTTGTTTTTTTAGTGTAAAGTTTTTTGAGTTCTTTATATATTCTAGAGATTAGTGCTCTATCTGATGTGCATGTATTAAATATTTGTTCCCAATTAGTTGGCTCTCTATTCACCTCACTGATTGTTTCTTTTGCTGAAAAGAAGCTTTTTAGTTTAAATCTATCCCATTCATTAATTCTTGGTAGTAATTCTTGCGCTACAGGATTCTTATTAAGGAACTTGGGTCCTAATCCAACATGTTGGAAATTGGAGCTTACTTTTTCTTCTATTAGGTGTATTGTCTCTGATCTAATTCCTAGGTCTTTGATCCACTTTGAATTGAGTTTTGTGCATGGTGAGAGATAAAGGTTTAATTTCATTTTGTTGCATATGGATTTCCAGTTTTCCCAGCACCATTTGTTGAAGAGGCTATCCTTTCTCCACTGTACATTTTTGGCACCTTTGTCTAATATAAGATAGCTGTAATTAAATGTATTAGTCTCTGTATCCTCAATTCTGTACCATTGGTCCACCAGTCTGTTTTGGTGCCAATACCATGCTGTTTTTGTTACTATTGCTCTATAGTATAATTTAAAGTCTGGTATGGTGATGCCCCCTGCTTCACTTTTCTTGCTCAGGATTGCTTTGGCTATTCTGGGTCTCTTATTTTTCCAGATGAATTTCATGACTGCTATTTCTATTTCTTTGAAGAATGACATTGGGATTTTGATAGGAATTGCATTAAATCTGTATAATGCTTTTGGTAGTATGGACATTTTGACAATATTAATTCTACCTATCCAAGAGCAAGGTAGGTCTTTCCATCTTCTGAGTTCATCTATAATTTCTTTCTTTAGTGTTCTATAATTTTCATTATACAGGTCTTTCACCTCTTTCGTTAGGTTGATTCCCAGGTATTTTATTTTTTTTTTGATGCTATTGCAAATGGGGTATTTTTCATCATTTCCCTTTCAGAGTCTTTGTCGCTGATGTACACAAATGCCTTTGACTTATGTGTATTGATTTTGTATCCTGCAACTTTGCCAAATTCGTTTACTAGTTGTAAAAGTTTTCTGGTAGAGTTTTTTGGGTCTTCTAGGTAGATTATCATGTCATCAGCAAATAGTGCTAATTTGAGCTCTTCTTTTCCTATCTTGATCCCTTTAATTTCTTTCGTCTGTCTAATTGCTCTGGCCAGAGTTTCCAGTACTATGTTAAATAGCAGTGGTGAAAGGGGACATCCCTGTCTTGTTCCAGTTTTTAGAGGGAATGCTTTCAATTTTTCTCCATTTAAGATAATGTTAGCTTGGGGCCTTGCATAAATAGCTTTTATTATGTTAAGATATGTTCCTGATACTCCTAGTTTTTCTAGTGTTTTGAACATAAAGGGGTGTTGTATTTTGTCAAATGCTTTTTCTGCGTCAATTGAGATGATCATATGATTTTTGTCTTTAAGTCTATTGATGTGATGTATTATGTTTATTGATTTCCGAATATTGAACCAGCCTTGCATCCCTGGGATAAACCCCACTTGATCGTGGTGCACTATCTTTTTGATATGTTTTTGTATCCGATTTGCCAGGATTTTGTTGAGGATTTTTGCATCTATGTTCATTAAAGATATGGGCCTGAAGTTTTCTTTTTTGGATGTGTCTTTGCCTGGCTTTGGAATTAATGTAATATTGGCCTCATAGAAAGAGTCTGGAAGAGCTCCCTCTTTTTCTATTTCTTGAAATAGTTTGAAGAGCATTGGTATTAGTTCTTCTTTGAAAGTCTTATAGAACTCGGCTGTAAACCCATCAGGTCCTGGACTTTTCCTTGTTGGTAGCTTTTTGATGACATCTTCTATTTCTTCGCTTGTAATTGATCTATTTAAATTATGTATAGCCTCCACATCCAGTTTAGGCAAATCATATGACTCTAGAAATCTGTCAATGCATTCAGTATTTTCTATTTTATTAGAGTACAAGTTTTCAAAGTAATTTCTAATTATATTCTGTATATCTGAGGTGTTTGTTGTGATATTCCCTTTTTCATCACGAATGTTAGTAATTTGAGTTTTTTCTCTTCTTCTTTTCGTTAGCATTGCTAAGGGTCTGTCAATTTTGTTTATTTTTTCAAAGAACCAACTTTTAGTTTTGTCAATTCTTTGAATGGTTTCCTTAGTCTCAATTTCATTAATTTCTGCTCTGATTTTAATTATTTCCTGTCTTCTACTGCTCTTGGTGTTGGTCTGTTCTTCTTTTTCTAATGCTTTGAGGTGTGATGTTAAGTCATTTATTTGTTGGGTTTTTTTCCTCTTAAGGAATGAATTCAGTGCAATGAATTTTCCTCTTACTACTGCCTTCATAGTGTCCCAGAGATTTCTATATGATGTATCTGTGTTCTCATTTACCTCTAGGAATTTTTTGATCTCCTCTTTGATGTCTTCTTCAACCCCTTGTTCATTCAGTAGCATGTTGTTTAGCTTCCAGTTGATGGAGTAGTTTTTCTTATTCCTTGTTTTGTCGTTGATTTCCAATTTCATCCCTTTATGGTCCGATAGCATGCAGGGTAGTATCTCTATTTTTTTATATTTGCTGAGAGTTGCCTTGTGACATAATATATGGTCTATTTTGGAGAAGGAGCCATGTGCTGCTGAGAAAAATGTGTATTCGTTTACTGAGGGATGAAATATTCTATATATGTCTGTTAGGTCTAAATTGTTAATTGTTTTGAGGAGGCTTAAAGTTTCTTTGTTTAGCTTTTGTTTGGATGATCTATCCACTGGTGAGAGAGGTGTGTTGAAGTCCCCTAGAATAACTGTGTTGTGGTCTATTTTACTCTTGAACTTAAGAAGCGTTTGTTTGATGAATGTAGGTGCTCCATTATTTGGGGCATACAGATTTATGATTGTTATATCCTGTTGATGGATGGTTCCCTTAAGTAATAAGAAATATCCATCTTTGTCCCTCTTGATTAATTTTGGTTTGAAGTCTACCTTATTTGATATGAGAATGGAAACCCCTGCTTGCTTCCGCCGGCCATGTGAGTGATAAGACTTTTCCCAGCCTTTCACTTTCAGTCTGTTGATGTCTTTTTCTATGAGGTGTGTTTCTTGGAGACAGCAAATTGTTGGGTCATTTCTTTTAATCCATTCTGATAATCTGTGTCTTTTGATTGGCGAGTTTAGGCCATTAACATTCAGGGTTATTATTGAGATGTGATTTTTATTCCCATCCATTTTTATTTGACTTATGGTCTTTAGCTTGATTTGGTTTCTCTTCTGGTTGGTATTTCCTTTAGTTTAATATCTCCCTTTGTTGATTTTCGTTATCATCTTTCTCTTCTTCTTCATGAAAAATGTTGCCCAGGATGTTCAGAAGTGCTGGCTTTCGAGTTGTGAAATCTTTTAACTTTTGCTTGTCGTGGAAGGTTTTTATTTCATCTTCGAATCTAAAGCTCAATTTTGCTGGATATAAGATTCTTGGTTGACATCCCTTTTCTTTCAGAGCTTGAAATATGCTATTCCAGGATCTTCTTGCTTTTAAGGTCTGGGTTGAAAAATCTGAACATAATCTGATTGGTTTCCCCCTATATGTAATTGGCTTCCTTTCTCTTGTGGCTTTTAGTATTCTCTCCTTGCTCAGTGTATTAGGCATTTTCATTATAATGTGTCTAGGTGTGGCTCTGTTGAGATTTTGTTTGTTTGGTGTTCGGTATGCCTCTTGAACTTGGTTTTCCATTTCATTCCTCAAGCTTGGAAAATTTTCTGTAATTATTTCATTAAATAGATTACTCATTCCTTTGGCTTGAAACTCTGCCCCTTCCTCTACGCCAATCACTCTTAAGTTTGGTCTTTTTATGCTGTCCCATAATTCCTGGATGTTATGTTCATGATTATTAACAAGTTTTGCTGTATGGTTTAAATTCTTCTCTAAGACATATATTTTGTCTTCATTGTCTGAGGTTCTATCTTCCAGATGGTCTATTCTGTTGGAGATGTTTTCAATTGAGCTTTTATTTTGGTTTATTGCTTCTTTCATTTCTGGAATTTCTGTTTGGATTCTCTTTAGAGCCTCTATTTCCCTATTGAAGTAATCTTTTACTTCCTGTATTTGTTTTTGGAGTTCTTTGTCAAAATGATCTTTTGCCTCCTGTACCTGCTCCCTCATCTCATTTTTGAGTTCATTCTTAAGTTCCATAAACATTTGGCATATGTAATTTCTAAATTCCGTCTCTGGCATTTGACCAACTGTGCTTGCCATGACATCTGCCGATGAGGTATCTTGATTTGTTTGTGTCATTTTCTTTCCTTGTTTTTTCATGTTGCTTGTGTGTCTATTCTTTCTGCACTGTGGGACCTTGACTGTTTCGATTTTACCTTAAAGCCTTATGTTGTTCCTGTAGTACAATGCTATCAGATCACCTTATAATTCCTTTATACTTTTAAAACCTAACACTTTCTATTCAGAAAATCCAAGTTTGGTCACAATGTACAGATTTTGTTATCCCAGATATTATTTCCAATTTACTCTGTACGTTTCTGATAGGGTTTTATAGCTTCAAGTATTGGATACAGAGGTGTTATGTTTAGGAAGAAGGAAGTGTCTTGAATTGTTCTTTCTTGGAAAGTATGAAAAGAGATATCTATTGAAATGGTTTAGTGGAAGTGGTTTAGTATCAGTAGACGATGGAAGAAAGAGAATGGGGTTGACAATTAGGTAAAAAGATCAATTTATATATATAGTAAGTTGGAAAAGAAAAAAAAATGATAAAGAGTAGGAATTGGTGTAAGAGAGAGGAGAGAGAGAATCAAGGAAATAGAGAGTAAACTATATATAACACCACTTTGCTACCCAGTTCAATTGCGCCGGTTCTAGAAATCCCAAGTTTTGAGTATAACTTGTTTTTGGCTCTGTTTAGTATGCACTGGCAGGATGTAAACATGAAAGATGAAGGAGGAAGAAAAGATACAAGGGTGAGAAGGAGTAAAAGAATGAAAGAAAAAAGGGAGCGGAAGCAAATAAACACACTAACAATCAATGCGGAAGGAAAAAAAAAAAGCAGAACAAAACAAAGCCAAAAAAAAGAAAAAGAAAAATAAACAAACAAACAAACATACAAACAAAAAAAAAAACCCCTCCCTGCAATCCAAAAAATCAAGCAGACCAATAAAAAGAAAAGGAAAAAAAAAAAAAAAAAAAGTCAAACCCCAAGTCTCAGACAAAACGGGCCCTGGGAAGCCCCCTCTTTTTTTTCCTTTCCAGTTCAAACCAATTGCTATTGGATCACAGTCTGTGATCCTGTCAGTGAAATCAAGGCTGCATCCTAGGCCAGCGGCTGCACGGTTCAGTGAAGGAGTGGCCCAGGGGGACTGTGTGTGTCAGCAGATGAATGGCACCGGGAAGGGGGATCTTCCAGAAGGCACCCCCTCCCCAAGCCCACCCACAGTTGCAGTCCCCTGTGGCCGCTGTGCCAGCCTCAGAAACGCCTTCCCCTGCTGACCAACCAAGTCTCACCCAATTGTGCGTTGTCTTCAGAGAGCTGGAGAGTCCCTGGGTGGATGCAGCAGTCGCTCTCCGTCTCCTCCCCTTTGTCAGGACCAGCCCCTGCAGCTTTCAAAGATGGCGGCGCTCTCCTTCCAGTCAACAACAGCTCCGCAGACTCCCAGACTCCCGTATCCTTGCCGATCGCACCGGGAAGCCACACCGAGGGTCGCGTCAGGCGGAGTGTGGATTCGAACTGGTGTGTGGACCCGCGGTCTCCCGTGGCTCCCCAGCACCAATCCCGCCGGCTGTTATCGCTGGTTTTTATTGCCGGTTTCACGCTAGTGTGCAGTGAGTTTGGCTGGGGTTGCAGCAGTAGCGCGGTCTCCTCACACTGACCTTGTTTCGCACGGCCTGTGCACCGCCCAGGCGGTTTTGCAGGAGCCTCGCGGCTCCAGCCGCTGCAGACAGCTTGTCTCTTTCTCTCTCTGGTAGTGGTAATCAAACCATCCAGGATATCGGTATTTTCAGTCCATATATATATAATGAAAGGCAATTTATCTGCTTTGTTGGATTCTTTCTACGGAACTGTCCTGAAGTGCGGCTTCCTCTAATCCGCCATCTTGGATCTCCCCATTGGCACCTCTTAATCTTGACCAGAAGCTGGATAGTCCACAAAGGCAGTCTGTGGGCTTGAGAGCTGGAAGAACGAGTAGCTGTGTAGTGCTCAAGATGAAGCTCCAGAAGAAGAGAGACCACGGTGCTCCCTTAGTAGTAGATCAAAGGCTTCTGGAGAATCACTAGCAGAGTCCACTTTGGAAGAGTGAAGAAGCAAGAGTCCGACGTTGGATCACAGCAGCAATCAGGAACCTGTGCAAGAAGAAGCAGCTTGCATCTCACAAACTTCTTTTTTTAAGAGCACTGTCTTAGACTCTTACAATCGTAACAGAGTACCATGGACTGAGTTGCAGAAGAGAAGTTTGTTTCCTCACATGTGCAGAGGCTAAAGTCCCAGGTCAAGGTCTAGCTGGATCAGTGTCTGGTGAGGACAAGCCCTTTCACCAATCAGTGTTCCTTTCAGACGATAAAACCACCTAACAAGCCACGCAGGCCTCTGGCGACCACTGCTCCATGACAGGCTGGAGCTGGCTTTGCCACAGAGGACCCAGCTGACCCAGACTGTCAAATTCCTGACCACCAGGGCCACCTTGGCCAGCCACCCTGCATCCAGACTGGAAAGGGGCTGGTGAAGAATAAAGGAACCAACCCGATGCCCATCAGTGGATGAATGGACAGGGAAACTGTGGTATATAGACACAATGGAACACTGCTCAGCAGTCAGAGAGAAGAAAATCATGGCATTTGCAGGTAAATGGATGGAGTTGGAGAAAATAATGCTAATTAAAGTCAGCCAATGCCAAAATACCAAAGGTCAAATGATCTCTTTGATATAAAGATACTAACTTATAAAGGCAAGGAGAGAGGGGATGAGAGGAATGAAAAAACTCTAAATATAACAAAGAGTGGGGAGGGAGGGGAAGGGGCAAGGGGATAGGAATAATGGCAGACTGAGTTATCCATGATTACCCTAAATACATGTATGAAGACACAATTGTAAAAATACTTTATACAAAACAAGCAACTTGAAAAATTGTGCTCTTTATATGTAATATTATGAAATGAAATGTACTCTGCAAACATGTATAACAAATTAGAATAAAAAGATTTTTAAAAAATTTAAAAAATATATATATATACAAATAAAAGCATTGTTTTACTTAACTATAATAGCATTATTACAACCAATAAAACTAAAATCATTCTGTGCAAATATTAAAAAAAAAAAAAAAAGAATAAAGGAAGGCAAGGCCATGCCCTGAGTCCTTTCCAGAAAAGTCATGAGTAGTCCTCCTGCTTACTACTTAAAATCCTCCTTCTAACCTTACCTTAAAGAACTACTCAGTCTTTGTTCAGGCTGAGGAGCTGATTTGTGAGAGTGTCACCCAATTCTGTTCTTGGTCAAAAATAAAAACTGCTTTGCTTTCCCCCTGCCGTAGGGTTTCACTGTTGTTTCTGTGACTCTCAGGAGAAAAAATGACCCAATGTGGGGTTGAGAAAAGAATCCTATTGAGGGCCCCGTCCTAGCCCGCAGATGCCTCCTGCCTGCCCTAGCCCCTCCCAGAGCTGGCCGTGCTGTGCGCATGCTTGCAGAGAGAGGAAGCTCTCAGAGTCTCTCCCAGCAAGGACACTGATCCAACCTGGTCAGGGCCCCACCCTTGTGATCGCGATTTTTATGAATTACTTCTCTCGTCAAATTTAGCCACACTGGTGCTTCAGGTTGCAGTACGGGCACGGGAGATGCTTGTCTACTCGGGCCACACCAAGCACAGTGCCCAACCACGTGTGTCCTCAGCACCCTCCTGCATGTTCGTCTAATGTAATTACAGAGATGAAAGAGAAACCATGATTTCAAACATATCGTGTCTGCAGTGCAATCTTGGTTCACTGTGCTCCAAAGGCTGGCAATTTGAATCTCAACAAAGAACTCGCTGTCAAGAAAACCTTGTGTCCTGCCTAAGACTGCATTGATTGGTTCTTACACTGGCCCAGGGAGGGGCCCAGGCATTACCTGACACGGAGGCGGCAAGGGTCACAATCCTTCCTGTCCCACTCCCAAAGAAACTGAAACGAAACAAAATGTAAAGTCACAGGCTTATTTTTGAGCATTGTCTGAGCAGGAAATACCTCCTTTGCTTAAATTATGGACAAATATCTGTTGACATAGAAATGCAAAACAGCATTTGTTGCTTTTTTTCTAATACAAATGTCTTCTAATCATGCTAACTACACAGAAGGTAGATGACATCCCTATACAGTGCAATGATTCGTACAAAGTCCTAAATTGAAACACAAAGTAAACATCCTGCAAAATAGTCATTTGCCCTCCCTCACTTTAAGTCCCTCTTTTGGTCACACTCTTCTTGTGCCTGAGCATTTGATTTCTTCACTTGTCCCAACAATTCACTTTCTTCTCCAACCTCACACTTAACCAACTTCCCTAGACACAGGACAATAACTGTCATTACATCAGACATCATTCCATTTCTCCAGGGAGAGAGGGTTCCAACATGGCCGCGCTGACAACAGAACAGCCACGAAGCTTCTCCACTGGACTGCTGGGTGAATGCAGTGGACCGCGCACCGCAGCCTCAGGGCCACGGGAGTAGCACTTAGTTGTCACTATTAGAGACTTGGGAGAACATCTGAGATGGATGTGTAAGAATGTGTAAGAGAGAAGCCTGAAAAATACACTTTATTGGACAAATATCCAGAACCAACATTGGACAAAGTCATACATTCTATTATTTTTATTTATCAATACAAGAGCATCTTTACATTTAGCATTACTCTGAATCTTTAAGAGACCGCAACAGAGGATTCACAATCATGATCAATCACACAGGTGACATTTCTGCACATGTCTACCTAGATATTCTCCATCACAGTAAGAATGACTCGAGCAGTTTGAAGTACAGATGGGAGACTCTAACCCAGGGACATAAAGCATATATAATATCAAGTGTGTGACGGCACTAACATTTTTCTGCTTGTAATCGTGTCACCACAAAGCAGATCGAAGTCTGAAAGACAGAGTGATAATAGTTTTCACCAGCTATATTCACACCATTCAAGTAAAGGCACAGATGGAAAACATTCCAATTGCAAAATGTTAACAGGCGGTATTAAGAGGAGAAAGAACAATTAAGTTGAGCAATGAGCTATTTATGATTTCAGTTGCCTTGAATCTTGAATTTTCTTTACCTCTGTGTGGTTGTGATTATCGCTTAATTGAGTTTTGACCTGAATATCTAATATTTGCATTTTTAATAAATAAGATGCTGCCATCAATATAAGTGACAGAAGTCCTTTTGCTATTTTTTTTATTCTTCCTAATGTCCTTTCTCCACTTTTTTTGCACAATGTCTATGAACAGGACATTACAGCCAAATGGGACAAATGTCACTTGCCCCGAGAAACATGAAAACACAAGTGCAAAGATCCAGCTTTAATGTGTTAGATTTTAAGCCTCCTGAGGGCAGGTACCCTTCCTGATTCATTCATACACCAAACAACTAGAATACTTCCTCTCAAATGGTTGAAAAGAAATGCCTCTTCTTGAATGAATGAATACGCAACAATGACATGACTTACCAATATTCATACAAGCAGAATATCATCAAATATACTAATAAGAAGAGTTGCTCTAAAGTTAATTTTTATTCTGGGACTCTGAAAGAACCAGATGTTCTTTCCAGCCCTAAACGAGCAGTGTAGACACTGGTAGATACGACAATCAGATTTGAGTTATTTTAGCTTTTAGTCATTTGGGACTTTTATTTTTATTTATTTATGTATTTTGGTACCAGGGATTGAACCCAGGGGTGCTTACCCACTGAGCCACATCCTCAGCCCTATTTTGTATTTTATTTAGAGACAGCGTCTCACTGAGTTGCTTAGCACCTCGCTTTTGCTGAGGCTAGCCTTTGAACTCATGATCCTCCTGCCTCAGCCTCCTGAGCTTCCATGTTACCTGAGATTATAAGTGTGCACCACCGTGCCCGGCTATTTGAGCTCTTAATAGGACCCTAAAATGTAAGATATCTTCTGATGGAGTCTGAAAAGCATTAAAAGCTTTCACATTCTCCCTTTGCCCATAAAGGTAGGCTTAGAATAGCCTACTTTGTTTCTTAACTTGGTCCAGCTTCTAAGACACATCTCTAGCAGCAAGTAATAAAGATGCAGCACTTTTGTCAAAGGAGTCAATATCAACATGTGTCCCAGGAGGGCTTTTTGGCTCTCAGATAAACTCTACACATCAAAGAGTTACCAATTTCATATCCATTATGGGAACTCACCAAGACCAGATTGTTCTCTATCTATTACTAGAGAAAGGGATTTGCAGGAAACATGGGAGCTGGCTTCGGGGGGCTTCTCCCAAACTGAAACAGCCCTTGCTCCGCACCGCTCTCCATCCTTCCTCCAACTGGAGCCACTCGCCGGTCACTGCTCATGCTTCACCGTCCTGTCACTTATAGTGTTTACTTAAGAGCTGAAGAGATTCCTTTAACTCAGACTTCATAATAACCAACAAAGAACTAGGAGAGGGGAAAGGGAACTACTTTATGGAATACACATTCACAAAGAATCATTTATCTCATAGATATTTACAGGCAGCTGCCTACATGCAAAAAAAAAAAAGGGCCACTAAACATGACACCATTGGCCTTTGTCCCCACACATACATGGCTAGTAACTGACGTGCAAGTGTCATTGCAGCCTATGGCGTGCGATGGCCTCCCGGCGTAGTACCTGCCACGTCATCTGGAAGCAGCAGGACAAGGGGCCAGGCCTGGGTCTTCAGTCAGACCTTCCTCCACTTTGCAATTCCACGTTCTGGCTTCTCCTGGAGTCTGGGAGCGACTGCTCTGTTAGACGTGACCTTCTCTAAGCAATGGTGGAGCTTCCTGGGGCTGTGCATCCGCAGCTCTTCAAATCCCATCCTTATTCCACCCCCTACAGACACCGCTGCCCTAGGTCCGTGTGTGACTGCACATGGTGTGACTCTACATCATGTACAACCAGAGAAATGAAAAGTTGTGCACAACGGATTGAACCCCATTCATTCTGCTGTCACGTACAACTTATTAGAACAAATTTTTAAAAAAAAAAATAAAATTCCATCCATATGTCCTCTGTGCCTCTATTGAATACAATTTCCCCCTTGAGCATCTTGGTGACTCTTCTGATCAATACTTACTATAGGCCAAATCCAAGTAATGATCACAACCATTAATGGGTACGAAATATGTTTAGTGCTTTAAATGGTTTTCATATATTCCCCAGCTTCAAGTCTGTGATGGGTAGAGATTTGCAAACCTGCTTAAGTTAAAATACATAGAAGAACCTGTAGAGGAAAGCCCAAGGCCATTTTCCCAATGTTTTTCCTTTGACCCAGCTCGTCACCCTCCCCACAACCAGGCTCACTGTTCTCCGTGGCACCAGGAGTTGAAAGGGGGATCTGAACGTCTTGCCTTCCCTGATCTCGTGTTGGTTGACAAGGCGAGCTTCCGCTCACTCACGAAGACGAAGATGGCTTTGTCCTAGGCTGTCACCCAAACCCCTAAGAATTGTCCGTGTTTCTGCTTTGTTGTCCCCAGCGTTTATTCACAGTGCTGCCAAAGTACTTAACCATCCCACAGTCACTTATTTTTGAATGTCCCCTCAAGAAACTGTAACCCACAAGGAGGCAGAGGAAATGCATTCCTTTGCCTAGTTCAGTGACAGCTATGTTGAAGGTGTTGGTAATACATACTTATATGAAGAATTGATTAATTAATTTAAATCATTACTTTCTTCTGGGGGAAAAAGTCTACTTAATTGGGTTCACTGCTTAACTGTTTCAAGGCATTTACGAACAGGATACATTTCCCTTTCAACATTTATTTTTACCTGAACAATTATGATGAGACATAAGAGGAAAGTTGTAACCTGACTTGGAATATCGTTCTAGCACACAGGACGTAATCGCAATTGAGACATGAAATGCCTTCCTGCTTTCTACTTGCATTCAACCAGATGTCAAGCCACACTGACCAGTCCATGTTGGCCAGTGGGGCAAGAACAGCTGGCTTGTTGCATGCGGACTCTGCTGCCATCTCACTGATAGCCCCTATGAATTGGTGACATGCTTCGTCTCTACCTGAGCTGGAGCACATGGACTTGGCCTGGTCACCTTCCTACATGTGGTGATTTAAAGCTATGAAGTAAGCCAGTTTGGGCTTGCTTGCAGTTGAGATAAATATTTTCTGCAAATGTGAAATCCTGCTCTGTGTGGGAGGAGGATATTTTAGAACAGTGTCAACTGAATTATGTTGGCTGATATTCAGTTTGTTTTCCACCAGCGGGCATAAACAAATGAACAGATTTACTCCTTCTGTCACCACTACCCTGACACAAGTCACAATACTCCAGAAAGCACTTAGCACATGCAGGAGTGTGTTATAGAACAGGAACATTCAACCTCACTTTCAAAATTTTATAAAACTTGGTGGTCTGGGGATCCCATGACTCTGAGGACCGGGAGCGATTGAGAGCTCCTCATGTCCCCTGCACAGATTGAAATAGAGCTTTCCTCACGGGATTGTCAGCAGATTGACAGGAACTGCAGAGGGACACTCCGTCACTTTTGGATCTCTTTATGGAACTCAGGAGTCCTGTTCTACATGTATTTTGAGTAACTTTTTACCACCTCTGGATTCTGAAAGGAATGCTCAAGCATTGTTAGATCCTAATGGTTTTGGCCACTTCTGAACTCATTCGTGGTCACTTTTCTTTTTTTAAATATTTTTTAGTTGTCAATGGACCTTACTTTTTTGTTTATTTACATGTGGTGCTGAGAGTTGAACCCGGTGCCTCACACATCCGAGGCAAGCGCTCTACCACTGAGTCCCCACCCCAGCCCTCATGGCCACTTTTCTTAACCATTTTCCTCTAGTTTCTGCTGAAACCCTCTGGCTTCCCGTGCACATGGTACAGACCGCTGGTGACAGGCCGTGGCTTCCAGCTGGGAGGCTCACTGCAACTGATTCTGGAATGAAGTTTCCCCTTCCGCCCATTCCTCGTGAATGGAAGGGAAAGGCAGGAGGCAGGGTGAGCAGTGGCTTCGGCAAGATGACGGCAGCAGTCAGGACAGGGTCCCTGCCTGTCACCCGGCTTCTGATCCTACTCTGCTTCTCTCTGTGCATCAGTTTCCTCATGTGTAAAAACGGAGGTAATGATAAGAAGAACTACCTACGTAGCTGTTGGAGAAATGAAATGAGCAAATAAATACAAAGTCATAAAATGTGCCTGGAAAAAAAGCAATTCTTCAATTAGTATGTTTATTGTTAGCATAAAAAGCAAGGTGGGAAGTGAAAAAGTGTTTTAATTGGTATTTTGTGAAGTGCACAAAATCGAACAACAAACTCAAAACACATAAAAACATACATGGGAAGGTATGACTGCAATTGTAATAATTTGCTTTAGATACTTGGCCACTTCCTCACTTAGAAATTGCATATTGAATACTTACTCTGGGCCAGGCATCTTGAAATATTAAAAGATACAGCTTGTACCTCCTACCAGGTGGTCCGTGGGGAAGGCAGGGTCGAGACCCCCCCAGCGCCGTGCTGGAGTTGAGGACTTGGGGCTGGAGGCAGCTTGGCGGCACGCAGGGAGTCCCCTTGATCTGCTGTGTCGTCACCCCTGGTGGGGGAGCCACTGACGCCCTCCACAGTGGAGTAGGAGTAGTGAAGAGGCAGAACACCGGGGAGACATTAAGATGAAGAACAGAGGAATTGTGTCAGCACTTGGACTGAAAAGTGAAGAGTGGAGGAGAAGGAAAGGATATATCCTGGGGTTACCTGGGTTAGCCAACCTGTTGGGTGGGCATTACATTCATCAGCAATACACAGGAAGATCAGGTAGATTTGGGGAAGAACTACTCTTCTCAGATTTCCATTCCTGTAGATAGATTCATATGGAAATTCCTGCAGTGACTTAGTTGGCAATGAAACCTATTTGTTTATTACACAGAAGAAAGACCTGGATCAGTGCTGAGGTTGTGGCTCAGCAATGGAGCACTCCCCTACACATACGGGGCCCTGCGTTCGATCCTCAGCACTACTTAAAAATAAATAAATAAAATAAGGGTATCGTGTCCAACTACAACTAAAAAATAAATATTTTTTTTAAAAGATGTGGATTAGAGATGTGGACCTGGGAGTTGTGAGAAGGACGGCTGGAGGCGCGAGAGCCGCAGTCTCACCTGAGAGCAAGAGATGGGGCGATGGGTGGGACCCAGACCCAGGCCAGCGATGGAGTCCAGGACCCGCAACATTTAACACGTGGCATTCACATGGGGACAGGAGAATGGCTGACAACAGGAAGATCAGGACAAGGTGGGTCCTGATAGCAAGGGAAGACGAGGCTACAGAAAGGGGGGTGTCTCCAGGAGCAGAGCAGGCGAGAGGTTTGAAGAGCTATCCACCCTTTGATGCCGGCACCTGGACAGTCATTGGCAGTCTTGGTAAAGAGGGTTAGGGGAGAGAACTGGAGTCGTGGAGAAGGTGCGGAAGTGTGGATGGATGCAGCAGCAGAGACCTGGGTGGTGTGCAGGTGGCCCTCCAGAGGTCTGCCAGGGTAACCCCTGGCGGGACAGGTGCAGCCTCGGGAAGCTCGCTGCGGCTAGATCTGTTCTGGTTCTTAGGTGTAGGCTGATATTTGGTCGGTGTCCCAAGCCCAGGTGGCATGACTTTGCAATGGGGGCACCAATTCTTAGGCTGGCATAGACCTCAGATCTCGCTGTACTCGCAGGGCTATAATGAAGAAAGTGTAGTAAAGCAAGACTATCGACAGGCGACAGAAGGACTGGGATGCCAGGGAGGCTGTGTGGCTGGAACTGCTTTGAGGGCAAAAGCCACACCATGTAGCTGAGTCAGCCCAGGAGAAGGGGCTGAGAAGGTGAGCATTGCTCCAACACGGAAGTGCCCAGGCCTCGTCCCCAGCTCCGTGTGCATAGGCACCATCTTTAATCTTCAGTGACAATCTAGCTTTAAATTTAAGGAATGAAGCCATATATATATATATATATATATATATATATTAAAAAAAGCACTGTAGACTTATTATGTATCTATTTCTCATAGAAATCTGGATGTCTAATTATACTAGGTTACATGTTTTGCTTCCTATTATTTAAATTATAGCTCAGGTGCCTATTTTTGTCAAACATTCTTAAATACATTCAAAGTTATTGCACTTTCCTGCTTTATTTTTGTTTTTCCCAGCAGAAGACAGCATCCTTGAGAGAGAACAAAGGAGTGGGTGAGTTCTAGGTTGGAACTCCCTGTTCCAGGTCTCCCAGTTGGAACCCCCACTAATACATCCCAATTCTGCCATGTATTAGTGTGTATGATCAACCAGCTACTTAAACCCTGCCACCCTCAGATTGCTTCCTTGTATAAAAAAGACCTTAAAGAGAAAGAGAGAGAGGTGGGGGGGAGGGTTTGGGTAGATCTCATTAGATCTCTTAATTCTAAAATCCTTTATAAAAGACAGAAACTTTACTTTTTCACGGTCAATTTAAAATATAGCATTAAAAGTCAACCAGAAAAGAACACCTGCACGCAGAGTAGGTAGCAGGCCATGCCCACGCATTCCCGAAGCCTAACACTGACACCAGAGTTTTATACTGCAGCAGCATAATCGCTCCCCCCAGCATGTCCCATTAAGGCTTGACTTACTGCCAGGGAATTCACCTGCTGACACAGTGGAACTCCTAACTGGAAGCATTAACATTGCAATGTCACATGGCAGAGTGGGAAACTTGTTCATAAATCCCACAAATGTGCGCCACTTTATTTGGGATCCTGGTTGCAAACTCATTATTTATGCTGTGTACAGTTGGCCATCAACATATCCCACTGGGAAATTAGTTTGCAATTTAGAATCGTTTCAAAGTACAAGTGATCCGCGAGTCATTTTCCCAGGTTAAATGCGAGCTCTTATTGCTTTCTGTGCGCTCGGAGGGAATCTTGACTCCATGTGTTCCTTCCTCCCCAGCTTCCGCTAGCCTGTCTTGATTTTTCTTTTTGAAATGCACTTTGGTGCTAAATCTCTCCTTTCAATCTTTGAAAGCTGGTAAATGGAATGGTATTTATTGTATTTTCTTGCTTGCTGGAGCTGTTTAAGTACCTCACTTTGGGTTAATGTTTGATTCTTAGCTTAGTCCAGAGAGGTTTTCCCGTTCTCTGCACCCGGGGTTGCTTGGCTAGCAGAAGAGTGGGTGGCATCGTTTTCAGGATGCTGCCATGCAGCCAGTCAGAGGCCTCGGACAACTCCCACTCCAGCCTTCTCCCTCCAGGCCATGCCACTGGCCAGGGGCAGGGATTCAAGTGACTCCAGGTAATGGAAATCAGCCATGCAGCCTTGAATGGTGGCTTTGAAGCTCAAACACAGAACAAATTCTTTGGACCCTTTTCACCTCCACACACCCCTTTGATTCTCTCCCTTAGGACATCCTTGAGTGACTTCTTACTTTATTCACTGGTAAAATGTGGGAATATCCTTCATCTTACCTCAACCTAGGCAACTTGGCCTCCGCCACCTGGCCGTTTCTTCAAAACTTGGTATTATCTATGGGGAACAAATAGCACTTATTTAAGTGTACATTTTACCCACATTAATCCACAATATGAAGATGTTGTAGGAATTTTGTTTTTCATTCCTCTTTTCCCAGTAAGTGTCTAAAATACCAAGACCTAGTAAAGCTTGACCCAATAAACCAAAGATCAGATAGAAAATCAACCACAGTTGCTAGGCCACATTCAGTCTCCCTTCTCCCCCAACAGCTAGAAGCACTGAAGTTTCTCTGCACGAAGATTTCAACACCTCTCGACATCCTTAGAAGAGCGTTTCCACAGGCACAGGCTACCAAGTGCACACACCGCAGAGATTAAGTGTTTAGTTTCAAAATGTTTGAAATCACCAGCTCAAACACAGAAACCACACACAAAGAGTGCAAAGAAACAATGAAAGCAAGAGATCAACAGAGTAAATATCACCTAGAAATACTAACAGTCTTAAAGGTCAGAAATCCTTAGCTAAACAAAAAGACCCATCCATTAAAAACAATCAATTACGAGTTAACCTGAGAATATCATACTACGAATTCCCTTCAGAAGCAGAAGTTACTCAGCTAGCAGCTATTAGCTGTGTGCTCAAGAGGTTACAAACTAAAGCAAGTTACAGACAGAAACTGAAATTCAAAGGAAAAGAAGCAGAATAATATGTGCTTTCAGAACTCCTCAATATTGAACTTGTAGGATGTAGTCCCAGGATGGCCCAACTAGCCTCCTGATTAGGTCTTTGGAACCCCATGGAAGGAAAATAAAACGATTGCCCAGATTCAAGATTCTAAGTCAGTAGTTTTGGTTTAAATTGACTTAAATATCTTCCCTGAATAGTGATAATTCAAGTCTTTTCCACCACTGTTTGTGTGTGAAAAAATGGTTCAAAACCAATTCCCTTGCTCCTGTGTTGTTCTTTTGTACAAGGGAAGAAATAACTCTCTAGAAGCTTCCACTTTTAGCTTCTCAGCATTGTCATCTACTTTGGTTGTGCAAAATACAGCTTTCGTTGGAAGATTTATTGTAAATTTCAAAAATAAATGGAGGTATGTATTTTTCTTCCTTTGCTCTTTCCCGAATATATTGAACTTTGCTCAAAAACCTGACATTCACCAATGTGCCAAAGGATGCTTCACCTACCCAAAATAGGATCCTCACGACTGGGCAATCACAGCCTTGAAAATAATTCCAAGAACCTAAGACCCAGGGCGACCAGTGTTTTCTAGATCAGTAAAACCTAGAGCAATACTATGGCTGCAGGTGAAGTTTTACAAACTGCAAACTCATGAAAATATCAGTTAAAAACCCAATGGCTGACACGGCAACCAAAGGGCTCTAGGGTAGAATTATGCTCATATCAATATACTGGTAGAGGGACTGGCTATGCCAGTGCAAATCAGGAATTCTCTTTGCTTAAATACCTGTCTGAATCTAACCCTAAATACAACCAGGGGTTGACCTTTCAAGTTCATTGGAGCTAGTAGGCCACCCTTCTAACACACAAACACTTGCTCCCAATCAAGGAATGTGTAATATCAAGGAATTACTTATTTCCACACGAGATAAAATCACACAATTTTAATATTTTCTTTTTAAAAGTTTGAACTCTTTCACCAATGGGAAAGAGGGACGTCAAGACATACACATCCTATGTCTAAATACTGAGTTTCATGGGCGGGTGCTCTTCAAGGCTGTGATCAGGCCTCTGCAGCACAAATAACATACAGAAACAGCCTGACCATGAGGTTCTCAGTGATAAAAGTGAGTTTTTAAAAGAGGCAGCGTAATCAGCCCCAAACCTGCTTTTGTAGACATATAAACACAAAAGCTTTGGGGCCTTGGGAAATGAGGTCATTAAATCTTTCATGGCAAGTCATTGAAGCCAAGAGTCAACAGAACACAGAGCATCATCCACTTCATCTGGTGTCCACAAGTCTGTCCTTCCACAAGTCTGTCCTTCTCAGCAGCTAAGTCTCAAGACAGTCAAAACAGGGCCCTGGAGTTGACCCCACTCCCTCCAAAGCTGGCTGCTGGGCCACGTGAGGACAACGTATTTGTGACATGTTTTGAGTGTTCTTGCTAAAGACAGAGGCAGAGGGGAGACAGAGGTACCACGGCACATTGATAGTTCAGCATTATGGCACTCTGTAGCCTTTTGAAATTTTCTTAGAAAAATGGTAGCCCTCCCAGGATAGATTTTTCAAGACCTTCTGTCTACACTCCCTTGGAAAGAAAGGAAAAGAACAAAAAAGAAAGGAAAAGAAAAGTCAGTCCATGTGGCACAGGGCCAGATTTGGCTTTAAAAAGTTGCTAATTTTGGACTCCATTCTCTCCATTAGGACAGTGTAAGAATTACACACACACAAGTCTGAGGCTTTTCTCTGCTTAGAAAACATCTGCATTCAATTAGAAATAAGCCTGAGTGTCATGTTAATTCTGTAGAACCAAACAAAATCATGTTTGTTTAAACTCCTTCAGTACTGGGAGGATGAGAGGTTAAAGGAGGAAAAAAAAAAAAAAAAACAATGATGCGGGGAGACTCCCATGCTCCCCTGGAAGGAAGCTCAGGTGCAAAGAAGAAGCGCCTTTTCCTCGAGGATGCAATCCTGGACTTCTCTTCAGGAGATTTCTCCCCAGTATTTCTCTCTTGGATGAAGGGGCCAGGGAGCAAGCCTCCATTTTCTTCTAAACATGCGACTTTTAATGCAGTGGAAACTTCTCCAGATTCCCCCAAGATGAGTTGGGCCACAGAATTGATGTGTTTAGCAGACAAGTAGCCATTTCTTTTTCCCTTCTTTCTTCAGTGCTCAGGATGGGACCCAGTGTCTCGTGCATTTTAGTCAAGTGTTTGACCACGGTGCTACAACCCCAGCCCTTGATTTCATTTTTTGACATGTGGAAAGTAAAAAAAATTAAAACTGTGGTCACAAAGCACTTGTGCATTTCAAAAATCATTTTCATAGTTATTGAGTGTGACTGGTGCTCTGACTTCTAATGTACCCAAACACAGCTTGCTATGGAAACACACATCTTGTCATGACCATCTATACCCATGTCCACTTTCCGTAGTCTCCGCAGCAAATATTCCACTGATTCGAGTCTATCACTCTCAAAGTCTGTAGCTACCATTTACTTCCACACAAGTGCACGAGGATGACAGAGTCCCAGGCTGATGCTCCTTCGACAGAGTGATTTCAGCTATGTACCTACATAATATTTCTTCTCAATTAGGTCCTACCATGTCACAGATAAGGAAGGGAGGTGAAGACCCCCTCACCCCCCCCCTTTTTTTTTAAGTGTTGAAGGATATGATTCAGCCCTTTACCAACAGTGCCAAGTAGTTGTACACCAGGTTCTTTTAAGCACATAAAATGTTTCAAGTTTCTGCTATTTAATTTCATCAGAGAGAGGGTTATAGGGAATTGTTTGCTGATATAGGCTTAACAGGCATGCTAAAATTTCATTTTGTAAGTATATTTTTTACTACGTCTTTGGCTCTAACCAAAGCACAAGAAGGCTGGGCTCCCAACCGCAACTTTGGCCCCACTTTGGTCACCTTGTACTAAATCACAGAATGACGTCATGCCAGTTGTCGGCATCGAGGAGCACCACAAGGAACAGGCTACGAAAAGGTGGCATTCTGCCTGCTTTAGGGATTCCTGTTATATCTTCCAATACCTCTGTATGAGAAGCCATGAGAGAAATTTCTCAGTTAGGTTTGGGGTATTTTTCCCCAAAATTGTAGTTTTCTGTTCTGGTTTTCTTCTCTGAGTCAGAAGAACACTGACTCCTATGAGTGCCCTCCTTTTTTCTGCTTTATTTGCCAAGAGCCTTGAGCCCAAGCAGGCGGTGTGGCCAGCTGCCTGGGGTGGTGCTTCTGTACCCCGAGGGGAGGGCTCTGCCACAGCGTGGCTCTGACGACCCCTTACTTTATCTTCTTTCCTTCCCTTCGCTTTCGCTTCTTGTGTTGATTTTTGCACATTCTCACACATTTCTGCTGTGAAAAGACTCAGGGCGTTTGTACAAGACCACTCTAAGGTAAGCCCTGCCCTTGAAGTTCAGGCCTAGTTCACCATCACCTAGGAACTCCTTTCGCCTCTTCATGAGTGCTCGGCACTGACATCGATTTTGTGACATCACCAATTTTGTATTTTTTTTAATCATATGACTTTTTATTTTGTCTTCAGAATTTCTAAAGGAGTGAATAAGATTAAAACGTGATTTTGAATACTTGTAAAGAAACTCAGGTGAAAAATCTGAAATGATCACGTAATTGACAAACAGGGCACAAAAATGTAAGAGAAACGTCAGGCTGCTTGACTTTCAGGGGGAAAATGATTATAATGTGAATTAAATAGTTAATATTCAAAATGTCAACTTTTACCAGAATATGTGCAGCTGTTCTCTGCTGCTTTAGAGAACAATGCCTAAGTAAAAACCAAAGGGCTTGCACTTGAAACTCTGACTTGACCCTTGGAAGGGCCCATTGAGGGACTCATGGCTTATGCCATCACTGGTGGGTGGCAGACACTCTAGGAGGTGGGGCTCAATTGGAGGGAGCAGGCCCTTTGGGGTGTGTCCTTGGGGACTATGTTTTGTCCCTTGCCCCTCCTCCCTCTCTCTCGCTTCCTGGTTGCCACGAGGTGAGCAGTCTCCCTCCACCACACCCTCTGCTGTGACGTTCTGCTGCCTCAAGACCACAGCCGTGGAGCTGCTGACCAAGGGTTGAAACCAGGAACCAAAATATATCTCTCTGCCTCTAAGTTGTTTTTCTTAGGCATTTTGATTGCAGTGACAAAAAGCTGACTGACACACACTGGGGACTGATTAATGCCCCAAGTTGGTAGAAACAAGAGATATTTTGCAAAGATAAAGATTCACTGTAGTCATCAATGGGTGGATAAATAAGCTGTGGTATCTACACTCAGTAGAAGAGCAATTAGCCATACAAAAAAATAAATAAACAAATAAAGATCTAATTATTGCTAGAGCATGCATCAAACTCAGAAACATTATTCTAAGTGAAAGCAGCCAGACAGACCCCTAAATCCCCACATCATATGGTTCTGGTTATACGAAATATCCAGAATCAGCAAATCTATGGGGACAAAGTGTATTGGTCTTCCCATGGGGCTGAGGAACATAGAAATCATCTGTTTCATGGGTTTAGGGTTTCCTTTTGGGGTGATGAACATGCTCTGGAACTAGACTGAAGTTGTGGTGGCACAACATTATGAATTCACTCAATGCTACAAAATTGCACACTTTAAAATGTGTAATCTTAAGTTGTACATTTTACCTCACTAAAAACAAATTCAACTATTTGGAATGATTCAACACAAAATCTTTATACCAAACGAGATATCAAATACCCACATTTTCATATATTTTCTCTTTTGTTCTTACTTTTCATCTCATACTTTATCTTACAAAATGTCAATTACCATTAAGAAGGATGTTAGAAAATGCTGTTATTTATTGTTGAACTAATTATCATAAAACTAATAAAAACGTTTTCCTTTATGGTTATTTTTATCATATTCTAGGGTTACAAAGGTTGGCTTTAATGACATTTGATGGGGAAAGTTTGACATATTTTTCATAGTCTTCGTTGAGCCTGCTGATGATCATACACTACTTTGTCAACAAAGAAGTCACCATTTTCTCCAGGAGACTAGACAACGTGTTAAGTGTAGGAGTGGAACAGACAAAAGGAAGTCCTGATAGTGATCACTTCACGGCATTGAAGGATGCCGAGGGATCATCACTCAGTGTTCATGAAGACCTAAGAAGTTGTTTAACTCAAGTGTTCCCTCTCTGAAAGTATCACTCATAAATAAATGTTTGATGGGTAGAAATGAGTTTCTTTTTAAAAATAACATAAACATAATAACCACTTGTTATTCTCTGTCATTTATTTTCAATAATTAAGTAACTCTTTTTTTAATGCACATAACAACATCATGGGGTACCTGACATGAGCCCAATTTACATACAAAGAAATCGAAATACACAGAGAGGTAGTCCAGAGCCATGGGAACAAAATTCAGCTTTCCTTTATCTCTAAAGTTCATGGCCTTCAACCTTGTATTATATGCAAGAAGGATGTTACCTCATTTGGAACCAACACCCTTAAGTCCTGTTTCGTGAAGAACTTAGATTTTAGAGTGAATAGATATCTCTGTTACAGAAAAAGTAAATTAACGTAGAGATGGAGCTAAAGTTCCATCCATGGTGCCAAACCCCCCCTCACCTCTCTTTACCTTGGCATATTTTCATCCAGTGTCTTGAGATGGATCACTCACGTGGCAGCTAGCCAAAGCCTACAGGGATGATGGGAAATGCCAGAGGCCAGAGAGTTCCCACTACTTTGTCAGATCACAAAGACCCATTCTATTTTTCACCAACAATTCCTTCTGTCTCCTTCCTGTCTCGCAAGATTACACAAAGATTGAGATGAAAAGTCAAAACAGAACATAAGTCATTTAATTCTTTACAAAATTTAGAAGTGTTGATTCTATGCCACCCTAATTCCAATTCTATGTGATTTTAAAGAAAAATATTGATACAGAAATAACTGGTGAATAAAAGAATAGTCACTGTACATCTTAGCATGGGAAGTGATTTGAGTAAACAATTATGTAAATTTATATGTTCCTGGATCCTGAGTTACACACAGTAAACTTTCATATACAAGACTTACATCACTTTGTCTTGATCAACAGTTGAGAACTACTGCCTGGTAATCATAAGTGACCATTTAAAATTTTTAAAGAAATGCTTACATTTCAACATGAAATCATATTATCACAAGAGCTTTTCCATTAATGGGGAAGGATAAGAATAATAGTGAAAAAGAAGTCCAGATCCAAGAGGATATAAAATCTTTCATGTTTTTCTTAGGTGGATTTTTTTCATCATGAGTTATTCTAAATTTGTCATTATTTCCCACATGAGTACTACCCAGGTAAGTTATGGCTTACATTGGCCCTCCACTCGAAATGAAAAGCAGATTGCCTTGCAGACTTGAATTATCCCCCAATATTGTGTGATATACAATCCATCTTGATGGGAAACTATTGTTACATATTTCATCGTTACGATTTCCAAGGTATCAAACTCCTCATTATCTTCCTGTGCTGGCCAGCTATAAATGCCAAAACGCTCCAGCTTCCAGTGTGTGTGTTTCTAAACTTATAGTCCTATGTCCTGTGTGTGTTTAGCATTTTATGGTGTGCATAATATAGAAATGTCATAATACTCTATCAAAAGCCCCATCAAGGCTATTGACAATATAGGTTTCATTTCATTCCTGGATGCACCAAACATTCTTTGATATTTTCTGTGTAATATGATAAACACCAAATGCAATACTTAAAGTGAATATTTAAAAAAAAAAAATCAGGCTTGAAATTTAATTTTATCTAATTGGCTTGCTGTATTCTAACAAAATTGAATGACATAAAAATTTCACCTAATCTATATAATTTTGCATTTTCTCCAATCATAAAACAGATAGTTTTCTCTTTTAAATTTGGTTGAGATAATCATTTAATTTACAAAATTAATTTACCCCTCTCTCATGCATGTTGCAGGAAGTGTACAGTATCATCCTAGGATCATAATCAGATGTGCAACATGATTCTATGTGAGCCACTCTATCCATGCTTCACTTCCACAGTTAATCTCCAAGACAGCTAAGGGGCTTGAAGAGGTCTTTGGTCTGGATTACAAAGACTGACTTTTTTTTGCACACACATTTCTAAACCAAGCTATAAATCGACAGATGTAGACCTTTTCTAATCCCCTAGAAATTTCTGGAATTAGGCATGCTACATTGATCCATCTTCAGACAGAAACGGGCCTTCCATGTGACTTAAACCATAGTGAATATTATCAGTGCCCTTGGGAAAGAACAAATAGGTCTTAATTGAAAATATCAAAGCAACAACAGCAGCTGTCCTATAAACATATGACAGTAGGGAAAAATACATTTTTCCTATAGTTATTATGACTGCTCAAAAAATAAATATATGTAAATGGAAGAATGTCCAGACATAAATTTCAAAAGACTATGAAGCACACGTTAGCTTCTGATTATATAGCATCCATGAATTACTATAGTCCAGACTTGGCTATCTGCCATACTAAGTTGGGATTAGTGAATTTTCTCTTGAAGTTAATTTTTACAAAGAATTGACTAAAATAATTTTATTGTTGCTATTTTACCATAATACCAAGTAGCAATTTTGATGGTATTTTCTTTCTTTCTTCTCCTTCTGATGGCCACATTACCATAGATCTGAGTCTGAAAAACAACAAGGTAATGTAGATTCAAAAATGCTGATTCAAATATTGTGAACTAAGATTAAGATTTTCATAAAAGGTAAGAAGTGTATCTATTTGCCAACTCCAAACACAGTGAACTCTGATAATAATCTTCCTTAGTACAAAAATAAGTTTAAGTCTTGTAAAATCTCGATTAAGTTCACCTTTGTATATTAAAGATGAGTCAAAACAAGACTCACAACTCTTCTAACCAATTTGCTGTTGTTGTCTAACATCATCCTGCCAATTAACTGGCTGGCACAAGGAAGCATGAGTCATGGTGTTTGTGTGATACTGGAAACTTCAGCGGTGAGCTAGACAATCTACACAGAATGGATTTGTACTGCTAAAGCCATGGCCTAAGGTATGCTGACTCTCTGGCCTCTAATGGCAGGAACAGACAAAATATTTCAAGAAGCAAAATACACACCCCTTTCCTGCAAAGATTTTGTCCTGACTAGGATCATCATCAATAGTTTGATTTTTTAAAAAATTTACTGGTGCACTGGTGCATCATAATTATAGGTAATAGTGGGGTTCCTTGTGGTATATTTGCACATGCATAAAATTTGGTCATTTTCATTTCCCAGTACCTCCTCTTTCTCTTTCCTCCTCCCTCCCCCCGGATCCCCTTCCTCTACTTGACAGGTCTCCACAGAAGCAATCGTAAATGTTCCCACTTATGAATTATTTAATTAAGGAACACTCATTGAGGTATAAGGACCACTTTCTTCAATTGAAAATTATGATAAAATGGAAAAGGTTGTTCACAGGCTCCTGTATGAAAGTTGTTATTGTCTTTTCCCTCACTCCATGTTGCCGTTTTTGGACTAACTGGGAAGGTCTGAGTTTTACCCATGCATCTGATTCATATTGAGATTAATCCTACTGTTGTGATTTATGGTGCCCTTGGTTTCATATTTACTGCTAGCTAAAACTAATAAGCTCTCCCTGGACCAGTGCCACGATACGAGGTCAACGCCTAGTTAATCATGCCATTGTTTTTCCATACATGTTGCCCTCTGGATTATCTGCATTGATAATTGATTAAAAACACATCTTGGATGATGTCATTTTTTTAAAGGAAAAAATTCAATTTTTCAAAGTTAGCTTGTTTTAAGTTTGTATAAGAGTCTTTTTGAACATCTTAAATCATCTTATTAAATAGATTTTGCATTCATCAAGAATATATATATATATTTAGAATTAACATTAATCACCATTAAAGTCCTTTTTGAGTTTCCATTTATAAAACTACAGTGCCTTGAGCTCCACATATGAGTAAGAATTATATCATACCATGTCATAAAAGAGGAATTAAAGTATATTGACAGCTTTATTTTTGACATATTATTTCATACTACATAAATCCATTCTTTTATTTTCTACATTTTATTGAAAGTAACATTTTCTGTAAATCACATTAAACCATTCAAGATACAAGTATAAAAAGGATGAGACATTATGTGCACAGCTGATATTTCAGTAGTGGGACTGATTTCTATTGAATCTCTCCATATATATTCCCCATTAAGAGACCACACTATCTTACAGTTTCTGCTATCCAAATAGTATTATTTATAGTCAGTAGACCTTAAAAGAAGTCATTTTTAGATCTGTCTTTTCCAAGAAATCCAGATTATTCTAAATGCTGCAGAACTATAAAAGGAGTTAAAGGGAAAAGAGTGCCAAATATTAAACCAAGAAACAAAAGGCTTTGTATCTATTTCTGTTTTTATACATACTGGTCTGAGAAGGCTGCTTTGCTTTTCTGTTTTATGTTCCTTGAAGTAAATACAGCCTCTGCCTACTGACAACCACAAATATATTACATTATGAAGATTTAGCCACTGGTTGCCAAAAGCAATCAGCTCCATGAATGTCATGTGGTTTGTTTACTACATTTATATTGGTTACATGCACATAATTAAGAGAGAACAAATCCATATTCTACTGGCTAAGGGTCTTCAGGAGTGCCTTAAGCAAATTGTTCTTAAATAAAACTGAAGAAATCTTTGGAAAAGAAAGTAGTATGGAGAAGATGAGGGGGGGAATTAGAAAGTGGTAATAGAGAAGCAGACACAGCAAGGCCCAACTGGAAGCTCCCATCAGGGACATGAGGGTGGCTTCAGTGCTGACACATTTGCTGCTGTTGTTGCTATTCGTTCCTTTCCTTCTGCATAGGTCCCCATTCTCATTCACGCTGCTTATCTTCTAGGGGCTGAGAGTAGTAACTATTAGCACTCTGTATTCCAGGAATCATAGGTAAATTTCAAAGGCTAGCATTAATAGCTACTTATCCCTGTTTGACTTTATATTATCTGCACTAGAAAAATTAAAAGAACCATAATGCTTTGGTGGTCAGACTCCTCTGTGTGAATGGCTCTGTGTAGGATACATGGCCATTCTTATCACACCACCGAGCTTGGGGTTCCTGGCATCTGACCACAGGTACTACCATTCAGGGTCCAACCTCTCCACTGTCCACAAAGTTCCTGATTAGTCCCTCCAGTCACTGACAGTGAGGCAAATACCCTGAAGCTCAGATTGTCAAGACCTGGTTATTTCATCTCTGGCAGGGATTATCTTGGGACTAAAAGGTCAGTCATTCTAGGTTCTAATATGAGCTTTTCTGCCGATTCCAGGTATTGCTTGAGATTTGGGGGTCTCAATTATTTCCTGATCAATAAGGACGAGTTGGGTTAAATGACTGCTAACTCCAGTAACTATAGAATCGCATGGCCTCCGCTTGACAGACCCCTCTTCCCCGTTCAGCTCCAGTTGGATCATGAGCCCACCACTTGTATCCACTCCACCAAGGTCAACAATGCAGCATCTCCATCACTTCCACCATATCCACCACCAGTCTGGTTGCATCTAACTTTCAGACATAGCTCTGTGCCTGAAATAATCTAAAATAACCGTGAGGCATTCTCTCATACTAGCTGTGTATGGCAATACGTAATCCACGTTGTGCCTTCCTGGCTGGCTCCAAGGGACACTCTAATCAGTATTGACAATGGCCTAACCCCTGCCCACTGGCACCTCACTCACAGAGGGACCCACATTCAAGCACCAGAGGCTTGCCTGCGCCACTTCTGGCTTTCAGGCATTCCCCCAGCACCCCATCTAAATGTCCACCCAGCTTCTGAGGGGGATGAAAGGGGTCACATTTGGCTGCTAAACACTGATGAATCCATCCACAGTGAACATTCAAATCATCCCTGGAGGTTCTTTATAAAATTCAGGGATTTAGAAAACGTAGCCCCAAGATGGCTCTTCTGTGAGTCTTATCCAGCTCTATGGGAACCTCTGAGCTCCACATTACTGGTCCATGGCAGACCACATCTGCTGAGCTGGAGTCTAATGAAATCAGGAATAACATTTTTCTTCTTTACTGAAAGGTCATTTTAAATTCAACCAGTGATCAGTTCTGAAGTTCTATAAAGGGTAAGAAAGCCCAGCACAGAAGGAGACAGAGATGACTGACAAGGCCAGACTGTGGGGTGAATTATTCATAAAACATCCCAGTCCTTGAGATTTTCCACTTTTTGCCATTAAAAACCTTGCTCTAACCAAATGCTTTTCACTGGTCATTGGCGTGGTTCCCTCTGCCAGTCTCCCAAGTGTCTGCTAGCAATTAGCCTGTATCAGTGGTTTCCAAAGCTTGTTTATTTGAAAATCCTACAGCAATTTCCATTCCCCAGGGATCCAGTTTCACTTGTAGAACCAGGAACTTTGAATTAACCCAAGCTTGGCTACCATCAATCTTCTCTGTGCTTCCAGAAGTGACTTTAACCCCTTAAGAAAGCAGGGTTCCCTGCAGCTGGGGTTAACTTTTCCAGGAATCACCAGGAGGAACATTTCGAAGACTTCTATCTGGTGAACTCATAGACAACTAACTGCAGGACCTGTTTTTTCTCTGGAACATAAAGTCTCACACAGCACATTCTCCCTTGAGGAGAAAATTTGACCTCAGGTTAAACTTTATTTTATATATATATATGTACACACACACACACACACACACACACACACACACACTCACACACATACACACACACAGTACTACATCGCCCTATCACCCTTCAGGGACATCTGGGTGAATCATGAGGCCTCACCTCTGATCCTGAATCAAGGTTCTCAGCTTCCCCTCTAATTAAAACAATTACACTAGACTTGAACAAGATAGTTTTAATCAGGCTTTCAAATTATTTGAAAAAATATAACAATAAGAAATAGTAGGATATATATATATGTATGTATGTATACATATACACACACACGTATGTATATATATTTTTTGTTTAAATGTGTGTGTGCATTCACATGCTCAGTGTATCACAGCTCAAGAAATTTGCTAAACTCACCTACTCCTTGTTATTATATTTTCCAAATAATTTGAAAGTCTGATAAATAAATGTCTTGTACAGTCTAGCGTAATTGGTTTAATTAGAGGGAGACGGAGAATATTAGTTCATGATCAGAGGTGAGGCCTCATGATCCCTCCAAATGCCCCGAACAGTCATGCAGTGCTGACCCTGCGTGGACTTTCATTCAGTCTGCAAACAAAAATCAACCATATAAGACTTACCTCAAAACCTTTACTGAGAATCTTAACACTGAAGAAGGAGTGCAGACTTCACGCAAGTGTGCACATGCCAAATATGGGGACTGATGTGTGTCTCCACCTATTTCTCTCCAAAAGGGTTTCCCTAAATCCTGAACTTCTCTTACCCACCATCAAATCCCAGTGTGAAAAACTATCACCTATAATTAGCACCTCCCATTCTTCCTTCTTGTTCTTTCTCTCTTCTGTGTACAGTGACTAGGCCTCCATGATTTAATCTTTCTTTCCTCACCTGTCATTAACCAGGATATTACAAATAAGGAGAACTGGGGGCTTATTTGGGTGATGACTACCAGAGTTCCTCTGCCTAGGATGGGGGAAGAAGAACACTGGTGTCATAGTTTATTTAGTGAAGTTGCTGTCTCAGCATCCAGTTTTAGCTATTTAAAATTCAGTTGTTTGTACCTTGTCACATCTGACCTGGTCAAAACATCTTTTTTTTTTCCCCCTGGAGAGTGGCTACCTTGGTAGTAAGAACTTGGACGAAAGTCAGGCGACAGCCACCAGCATCTGTCAGTATAAACAAGATTTTGTGAGAGGGACAACTGTCATGTGTCCAGCCATGGAGGCACTAAGTCATCTGCCAGGACAAAGAGGCTCCCCGTGAAGAGCAGACCAGGAACCTCCAGGACCAGCCCTCCAGCTCTGGTTAGAGAAGGGAGAGGCTCACTGCTGTCCTCAGGACCGCGGCCCTAAGGCCAGTGAGAAGTAAAGCACGGTACTAGAAAGCACGCAGCGGTGGATGGTCAGACAGGAAGAGCTCTTCTTTTCTTATGTAACCAACCCAGAGTCTTACATGCAAGAATCAGTCTACGTTTTTGTTGGTCCATTAACAAATACTACTGAGAACCTTCAAGGTGTCGTCCTAGGTGCTGGTGACATTGTGATGAGGAAAACAGACCAGGTCTCTGCTCTCAGGGTGCTTACCTTCTAGCTGTGGGTAGCAGACATAAAAATAAACACACAGCATGTCAGCTGGTGGTTAAGAAGAAAAATAAAGCAAGGTGAGGAAAAGAGTGGGAGAGTGCTGTTTAGATTGCCCTTGACACTTTAAAAATTAAAGCTCTTGGAAGAAATTTGAGATTTCTATAATGATCATTGCATGAAAAAGAAAGTAACTATGAATTATATTTCTGAAAAGGCATTTGTAAATTACTGTTTTATTATGGATACTCTTACATCTTTCACCAAGCACCTGCCAAGCAAGAACTATGAGCCAGGGGTTCCTGGTAGCTGTTGTTAGAGTTAAAACTAATCAGGAATAGCCCCACACCAGCGGAGCTTATAGGTAAAAGAGACAATACACAAACATTTTCCACTAATTAAAGTGCAGATAAGTGTTCTGAGAGAAAAAATAAGTTACCACGGGAACATAAAACATGGAAACCATTCCAACTCAAAGGAGTGGTCTGGAGGAACCACCCTGTTGAAAACAATGGCAAATGAATCCAGGAGAGTATACTAAACCCTGAGACGGAGGAGTTGGATGCATTCAAGGAATAGAGAACTAAGCTGGGGAGCCATGCACTTAAGGAAACTTTTAATCTGATAAAGACATTAATTAGCAAAACATCACATAGGACACAGTGGCACACATCTGTACTTCCAGCAACTGGGAAAGCTGAGGCATGAGGATTGCAAGTTAGAGGCCGGCCTGGGCAACTTAGTGAAACTGTCAGTAATTTAGAGAGTCCCCTTCTCAAAATAAAAACAATAAATAAAGAAGACTGGGGATGTAGCTCAGTGGTACTTACCCATAGGTTGAATCCCCAGTACAAAAACAACAACAACAACAACAAAAAACTTGATATTTTAAACCAGGTACAGTTGTGCACAAAGGTAACTGCAGCAACTTAGGAGGCTAAGGCAGGAGGATAGCAAGTTTGAGGACAGCCTCTGCAACTTAGTGAGATACAGTCTCAAAAATAAAAAAAGGTTGGGTATATAGCTCAGTGGTGGAGCACTTTGAGTTCAATGTCTAGTATTAAAGAAAAAATTACAAAAAAATTCACTTAATGGAGATAAGGCACATAAAGCTTTAAAGTCTGGATCAAGACAACAGTATTCAGTTGACTTTGCTTCTACTATTTAATATCGTTTTAGGGTCCTGGTCCTGGCCAATACACTCTGATAAGAAAGTGAAGAAGCCTTAAGATTACAAAGAATAAAAAATACTTTTTATCTTGTTTTGTTGTTCAGCCTCTCAGACACTTACTGCCGGCATTTTAGGGGTGGGGAGGACGACTCACTTGCTGCTCTTGTGCTTCTGCTGGTTTGGGCTTCTGTGCGGTTCCCACCCTTCCCCCACAGGAACACGCCCAAAGCATGGACTTAAAATGCTGTTTTAACCAACATATCCTCAGTTCCTGTCTCCTCCTTCTTTAAATTTGTTTTCTCTTTTTTAAATCTCCTGAATTGCATACATATATCTTATGTGGCAAGTTGATTCATATGCATAATTTCTTCTTAAATATTGAATAGATTTGGCGGGGGGGGGGGGGGGTACTGGAGATTGAATCCAGGGGTATTCACCATTGAGCTAATCCCCAGTCCTTTTCATTTTTTATTTTAGACGTGGTCTTGCTAATTTGCCCAGGCTGGCCTTGAGCTAAAAATCTCTTGCCTCAGCCTCCAAAGTGGCTTGGATTACAGGTGCGCCACTGTGCCCAGCTAGAATGAATAAATTTAAGATATTGGATTTACTTTCCATGTATAGGTGGGACCTCCAGAATTCATGACTGTAAATTGCAGAAAATAATCTAGACAGTTTAGCGAGAATGAGACATGTTGAAACAATTTAATTTACTAACCTTTATGGCATATTAAGGTGGAGTTCTTACATTGGTAACAATTTCAATCTTGATTTTCCCCAAATGGTCAAAAAATGGTATCTTCTTTTCAATTTTCCTCAATAACTATTCAAATTGATGCTATTTCAAATATAAAACTAGTTAGTTTTAAAAGTAGTCATTCACTATTAATTTCTAAATGTTTTATAACAAGAGATCACCCATCTAATCGCCTGCTATAGAATTTTATTGAAGTTGAAACAGCATTTAATCAATATTTTAAATATTCCTTTCAAAGGAAATATTTTATTTTCCATTTTTAAGTTACAAGTCTTAAAATGTTTGTAATAATTATAATAATCCAAAAAAGTTATGTGTTGAAACCATCGATATCCTTTCTTTTTTAATTTCTGTTGTCACCAGTAGGGCTCAGCTTTCCTTATTGCTTTACACAACAGAGAGTTGATGATAAATTACTTATTATATAAAGCTGCATGATCATTAAGTATTGAGAGTAGAAGATAGTTCACAAAAATGAAATTAACCCTCATGCCACTTTTATTAACTTTGTCTTGGATGCTCTTAGATTTTTCTGTGACAATAAGTGTTGTTACTTCTACTTCCTTTAATAGTTGTTATGAATGATAAATATTAGCTCATACTTTATTTTTAGTCAATTTTGTTATTTAATAAAAAAATGTTTAATAAAAGCTCAGAGGTATTGGTTTCCACATAGTTTTGCTAAAATGTCCAAAACAGAATGAAAATGTTACAGGACAAAAAAATGGAGGGGGTGATGAATCCTATGTAGGAAAAAGAGGCTACTAATAGAATCTGCCCTGAGAAAATACAGACCTCAGACCAACAAGACAAAGACTTTAAATCAGCTATTACAGCTAAGGTCAAAGAAATAAAGAAATACATTTCTAAATACTTAAAGGAAAGTATGAGAATTTCTCATAAAATAAAGGACATTAATAAGAAAATGTAAATCATAAAAATTCTGAAACTGAAAGGTTCACTACAGGGACTTAACAGTAGGTTAAAACTGTAGAGGAAACAATTTAGAAAATGAAGGCTCATCAACTGGGATTATTCAGTCTATGAAGAGAAAAACAAAATGAAACAATGAAGAATACAAAATAGAATTCTGATAAATACAAAATAGAATTCCCACAAGTTGAGGAGAGAAATGGTAGAGGGTATCTGATGCAGCAAAAAATCATTCTAAAAGTTGATGAAAAATATTAACTTGCACTTCCAAGAAGTTCAATAATTCCAAGCAATATAAACTCAAAGAGATTCATACTTAGAATCTTCATAGCTAAACTCAAGCCAAAGACAAACAGAAATCAAAGAAGCAGAAAAAATGGCTTGCACAAACAAAAAAAAAAAAAAAAAAAAAAAGAAAGAAAGAGTAGAGAAGAATTCACAGAAACCATGGAGACCAGGAGGAAATGGCATGACGCATCGCAGCTGCTGAAAGAGAGCCCTACCAGGTGCCAGGGCTGGGGCCAGTGGTAGGACACCTGCCTGGCCTGCACTGGGGCGCCGGGTCAGTCCCCAGCAGCACTGAAACAGAACACAACAACAACAACAACAACAAAGCAGCAACAACTTCTATACGCAGCATTAATCTCCCTCAAAAGTGAAAAGAATTAAGACAAATTCTTAGAAAAACAAAAACCAAGATAACTTGTCACTATCAGACTTCCCTAAAAGAAATTGCTCAAGGAATCCCAAACACCAAATGGAAGGACATTGTAGAATAACTTGAATCCACACAAAGAAATAAAGAGCACCAGGAAAGATAACTGTATAGGTAAACATAAAAGACAACATAAATGTATTTTTGTCATACTACTTTCATTCTCTTTTTTTAGTTTAAAGCAAACTGCATAGAATAATGATTTCAAAACCTGTTGATAAGCTATATATAATAAAGATATAATAAGTATGGTAATATAACAAAGGAATGGAAAGGCAATGAATTATATTCTTGCAACATTTTTAAAAACTATTAAAATTAAGTAATTGAATTCATCTGTGAAATAAACTGGTTTAGTTAAAATGTTATTTTCAATCCCCAGAACAATTAGTAGAGAAACAATTTTCTTAGAGTAAAAGAAATTTTACTTGAATTAAAATGATAAGCTAGAAAACAGCTATGGAACACAAAGGAAGATGGTGATTTAGGAGTAGAGGAACAAAAGACAGAATAAATAAATAGGAAAATAACAGCTTACATCTCTCCTTGTGGGTAATCACATTAAATGTAAACAGACCAGAGACTCTAGTCAAGTCAGACACTGAAGAATGATAAAAAACTGATCAAACAGTGTGCTGACTACAAAACACACGTTAGTTTCAAATACACAAATAAGATGATTAAAAGTAGACAGTGGTAAAAAGATATGCCATGCAAAAAAAAAAAAAAAAAAAAGACTTTAAAAGAGTTTCTACTAGAGACAAATTAGGATTTCCAAAATGTTAAAAAAGTGAATGCCTCAGAAAGACCTAACAACTCATATCCATGCACCTAACAGGGAAGCCCCAAAGCACATTGAGCACTGGATTGAGAAACGCACAGTTCAATGACAATAGTCAGGATCCTTGAAGACTTCAGTGCTCTGCTTCCAGTAACAGAACAAGTAGGCAGAAGGTGAATAAGGAAATAAAAGATGAACAAAATCATAAGCTGACAGACATCTCTATAACACTCCATCCAACACAAGACACACTCTTCTTATATATTATGAAGCATTATCTAAGACATTCTATATGTTAGTCTGTAAAGCAAACCTCAATAAGTATAAAAGGATTGAAATCATACCAAGTATGTTCTCTGACCACAACAGAATGAAATCAGAAATCAGTGGTAGAAAATCATTTGAAAGGAAATTTGAGAGTCATATATATATATATATATATATATATATATATATATATACACACACACACACACACACACACACACACACACACACGTGGAAATTAAGTGATGGAACCTTAAAAAAATGGAACTAAGCATCAATCACAAGAAAATATTTGAGAGGAATAAGATGAAAATATGATATACCAAAATTCATGGGATACAGTTGTATTAGTTTCTGTGGCTGCTATAACACAAAGTACAAAAACAGTCAGAACTGAAAATGAATAAAAACCATTTGGATTGGATAGGCATGATATTATATACCCAAACTCTAAAGAATCCACTAAAACACTCAGAGACTAATAACAAAATTCAGCAAGGTGTTGGGATACAAGATCCATATACAAAAATCAATTGCTTTTATATGCACTAACAAAGAACAACCTGAAAATGAAATTAAGAAAGCAATCCATGCTTACAAGAGTGCAAACAATAAATAAATTAAACACCTAGGAACAAATTGTATTAAATAAGTATAAAGCTTATACACTAAAAGACAGTAAACAGCACTGAAAAAAATTAAAAAGGCTTAATAAATAGAAATATATCCCTTGCTCAGAGATTGGTAGATTTATTATTGCTAAAATAATAACACACTCTAAACTGATGTATAAATTCCATGCAATCCATACCACAGTCCCAGCTGGGATTTTTTAAAAGAAAAAAATGACCTCATCGTCCTAAAACTTATAAAAAAAGAAGGTAAGGAACCCGGAAGAGTCAAAGTATATATACAAAAAAGAAAAGCCTAGAGAATTCAGACTTCTTGATTTCAAATCCTATTCTGTATGTATAGTAATCAAGACATCATGGTACTGACATTTATATACATATATATATATATAAATGAAATAGTGTTAAATATCTAGAGATAAAGTCATTTGCTATTCAATTCATTTTTGACAAAATTAACCAGACAATTAAAGGGAGAAAATACAGTTTTCTCAAAAAATGGTGTTCGAATATCTAGATGTTTATATGTGAAAGAAAGAAGTTAGACTTTATACTGTGTACATGAATTAAATCATTGGACCATAGACCAAAGTTAAAGAGATAAACTGCAAATTCCTAGAAGAAAACATAGGAATAAGTTATAGGCATAAATTTTTGGCTGCATTAGATTTAGGACATCTAAAGCACATGCTACAGAAGAAAAACAACAGATAAATTAAATTTATCCCATATTAAAATGTTTTGTGCTTCAAAGGACACATCTAAAAAATGAAAAGAAACCCCACAGAATGGGAGAAAATATTTGAAAATCATGTATCTTGCAAGGGACTTGCATCTAGAATATGTGAACTCTTATGACCGAAGGAAAACTGCAGCTCTCAGAACAGTCCCAAGTGGCTAACTGGGCCCAAGTTCAGAGCAGAGCCTGGCTGGCATGGCGGGCACCGGGTGATAGGGACTTGGGGTAATACACTCATATTTTTGTGTTCCTGGAAGAACCACATATTAAACTTTGTGTCATTGCCTGGGCATGTTCCTGTTCCAACTGTCAAGATAAGCAGCCTCAGGAAAGGCTCGTTTGCTGCCTGGGCAGTGAGCTACAGTCTGCAATCAGCCAATTAGAACCAGCCCTTCCTGAGTGCTTGCATCCATCATTTACACAGGTGGGCTGCAGTCGTAGCCTGGGTGGAGGGGACATTCTTTAAATAAGCCAGCCCCAACATTTGTTTCTTCAGAGTGTATGTCTGTTCTGTTCTGAAGTGCTATAATTTGGATTTGGAATATTCTGAAAGGTCCATATATTGAGAGCTCGTCCCCAGTCTGTGGAACTACTGACAGGTACTGGAGCAGTTAGAAGGTAGGGCCTAGTGGAAGAAGTTATGTCACCGAGGATGTGCCCTTGAAGGGGACAGTGGGAACCTGGCTGCTGCTGCTGCTGCTGCTGCTCCTCCTCCTCCTCCTTCTCCCCGGGCCTTCTCTCCTTCCTGGCTGCCGTGAGGTGAGCAACTTCCTCCACTACGTGTTTCCACCAAGATGTGCTGCCTCGCTGGAGGCCCCAAACACCTGGCCGGCAGAGGACGCATCCACTGAAACCTTGGAAACCATGAGCCAAAATAAACCTTTACTCTTCATGAATTGATTTGTCTCAGTTGTTTTTCATAGTAACAGAAAATTGACTAATACACCAAGGCTGCATTTCTCTGCATCACATAGTCTGTTCTTTGAAATAAAATGTCCCATTTTTTTGCCTAGCATCATCTTTCCTAGTGAATTTTTGTTAACGCAATACACCAATGAAAAGACAACCTACTTTAAAAAAGGGCAAATGTTCAAATATTTATAGGTACACACCTACAGACAATTCAGTAAATACACCAAGAGTTACACATGAGTTCTAGTCATTAGGGAAACCCAAACCAAGCTATATGAGATGCCTCCAACCCATAAGATAATTAATGTAAAAAAAGATGGATAAAAGTGAGTGTTAGCAAGGCTAAAGAGAAATGAGAACTCTTGTACATTACTAGTTGAATTATAAAATTGTATAGCTCTTTGGAAATCTACTTAGTCATCCCTCAAAATGTTAAACATCATGATGTCATTGTCTCCATCATTCCATTCTAGGTATTTACACAAAAGCACGAAAAACACGTGCAAGAAAAAAATTGTAGATGCATGTCCACGGAAGCATTGTCAATAATATAAAAAAAGAAAAACAACCAATGGCCATCAACTGAAGAATGGGGGGAAATGCAATATTCTCATACAGTGGAATGTTAGGCATGAAAAGAATGAAGTGGAATGAGACTTCTAAACCACTATGCTAAGGTGAAGAGCCAGACACGGAAGTACCACATGTCTGAGCTCATCTATGCAGCAGCCTAGCACAGGCAAATCCACAGAGAAACAGACCAGCATCTGCCAGGACCAGGGAGAAGGGAAATCGCTGGAGTGACCGCTAATGGGCAAGTTTTTGTTTTGGGGTGATGTAAATGTTCTAAACTTACATACCAGTGGGTGTATAACTCTGAATATACTAAAAACAGCTCGGACTTTCATGCTTCCAGTGGGTGGATTTTTACTGGCTGCAGCGGTGCACACCTGTAACCCCAACGAGTTGGGAGCTGAGGCAGAAGGATCACAAATTCAAGGCCAGCTTCAGAGACCCTGTCTCAAAATAAAATGGGTTGGGGATATGGTTCAGTGGTAGAGCACCCCTGGGTTCCATCTCCAATACCAAAAAAATAGTAAAATAAAATAGGGTGGATTTTCTGAATCATATCTCAAATGAGCTATTATTTTCAGAAACTCCAATGGCAAGTTCATTTTGAAAGACGCCTGTGCTCAGTCAGGATCACCTGTGGAGTGGCCTTGTGCCCTGGAGGTCGTCTGTGTGCTCTTGCCACCGTGACCGCTCTGTGCTGCAGGAGGCTGGCCTACTGCACGCCCCCTGGCACCCCTACCTTGGGGCTTTCTGCTGAGTTCACCAGTGGGAAGCTCTGATGCGGCTGGCAGGAAGGGAGGGAGGCTGGAGGGGTATTCGCCTCTCCTTCCTGCTGGGCCTGAGTGCCCTCTCTGGTCACCAGGGACAGTGCTGCCTAGAGGCTCTTTCTCCAGACACACATTCCGGGTTTTCTTCCCCTTTTTTTTATTTTCCCACTCAGGCTTATGGGAAAGCAATGTCTCTGCCACTACCGACCACAGGATGTGAGTTCACCTTGGTGGCATCCCTACACCTGCAGTGCTCTTTGGGCAGTGCTTTCACTGAGGTACCAACTCCACCCCTCTTGCCAACCCCTCACTGATACAGGGTTTGGTATTCACTTGGTTCTCATGCTATAGGCCTTGATTTTGGTTTCTTTGCTTCTTACACTTTCTGTCTGGCTATAGGATCTCTATATCCATTTTGTTTACAACAGGCATTTTCAAGATAGATGTCCTGGTTTTTGTTCTACTTGAGATTGGTACTTAATATCTCAATGCTACTCTTGAAATTATGAACATTATACTATCAATATATCTAACACAAAATAATCTGGGTCTGCCTTTCTTAAAGTTAAGAGTGTTTCCCTTTTCCTGCCACCCTTCCTCTGTTTTAGTCAATTTCATCTGGGTTCGTCAAATCTTTTCTTCATTTAAAAATTCTTCATTTGCCTATTAACTATTTTGTACTGGGCGCCAGGTGTTCAGTGCTGGTTCTTTAACTCTGGTTTGCGGCGCATGGTGATAGAAGGAAGGCCAGGGGGAGGTCGGCCCTCAGGGCTCCTCAGGAGCCTTTGGGAAACTGCTCTCCCCAGGCCTTCAGAGACTGGACTCTGAGGAGTGGGCAGATCTGGTAGGTCATTCAGGGTAAGTGAAGCAATTTCATGAAAAAAATGAGTTACTGTGTGTTATACTATGTCTTAAAGATCAAAAGACCTTTTTACCCTGCACTACAATTCAGAGACTTGAATCCTGTGTTTTATTTTATAATTTACAAGTAATTTCATTCCACGTCCACCATTGACTGCCAGCACTTTGGCTTTCTGTTTCCATTACAAACACAGCATCTGATTGGGAACATGAGCGGGACTCAGTTAAGATCTGGGTGTCTCTGAAGCATAAATATCCGCATCGTGAGCCTCAGTGTTAATTTTTTTGTATAGCAAAATTTTCATGAAGCTATCTTTTTAGCTTAAAACATTTAAATGGTGACTTCATTTACGTTCCTGGTTGGGTCCATTTTCATCTTTTGTGGTATTTCCTGAGACGGTCATTTTGAATTGCTGTTCAAGTTTTACATTATCATTAATTTTTTATGTAGTTGTCTTATCTCCCCAAATTCATTTAAGCTTTTTGAGACTGCAGACCTTTTAATTTATATTTTACATACATCACACACCTAACAGTCCAATGCTGGAGACATGGAGATGTTCAATAAATATTTCTTAGTTTGATTTATTGCAGTTCTTATTAGTTCTGTCTGCCCAGTCTGGTAGTATGTTCCCTTCTGTTTGGTATAAAGCAGGCAGCACTTGATATACTTTGAAATGCAGTCCAGAGTTAATAATCTCAGAGAAACCTGATATGCTTTTAAACTTCCCAGACCTCTTGTTAGAAAGCTCAAGACACTTTCAGCATTGCTTTTCCTTATCTGTTGCCTCACTTGGTACACATTCATATCTACAGCAACATCGTCCAGTGGACCAGGACTCCACAAATCTTTGGATTTGTTTAAAATTGGCATTTAATACATATTTTTTTTTTTTCTTTTTAAAAGCATTTGGGGAGAGTTGAGCTGGCAGGTCCCCTGAGCAAAATGGTTTTCTCGACACTACTTCTGTGTTGTCTCACACTCATGCATCTCTGGCCCTGTAGCTTGAAAACAGGAAAGGAGGGAGGGAGAGAGACCTTCTGTTCATTACCAGTGGCAATCCACTGGGACTCTGCGTACTCGAATATTGTCAGTTCGGTAGAAAGCCTGAAGCTATAATAAAGGAAAACATACAGAAATTCTAAAACAGTAAGCCAATTCCATATACATCATAATAATGTTCAAATGGACAGAAGTTTACATCATAATCCTCTTTGATAGAGGCTTAATTGTATAAATAGCTCTGTGGCTCCTGCCCCCATTAAAGATGAATCTTCAAAATTCATATAAAAAGCATTGAAGAATATCATTATCTCCATATGTGTAAATAAGCACGTGTTTGCCAGCAAATAAAACAAACATCCTGGTGATTGACTGGATTTCTTTCATATTTCTTCCAAAGCCTCGCAAAGACATTAGAAATGCAAGTTACCTACTAGATGGTTCTATGTCTAATAATCTATTAACTAAAAAGCCATGTTCATAAAGAAAAGAAGTTAGGATTTTGCCTCAAGTATTATCCCTAAAAACACTGAACATGGAGACGGTGTTTTGCTCTCTGCCCCAGCTGGAGGCTGTCCCAGAAAGATAGTGGGATATAAGCATTGGTGAAGAGGTGCTTCTTCTGTAATTGCTGCACATGTACTTGGGCACAAGTGACATCCTATAGATGCTGTGTTGATAAATGCTATAGAAATGCACCTGGGCACCCAGAGATAAGACAGCTGAATGGATATGAATTCCAAATGGTAGCAATCCCTGAGGTCATTCTGCTAGAAGTCCTTTTAAAGGATTGAATGATTAATGGATACAGCAATCCTAGGAACCACAAAAAGTCAATTTAAAAGCCATTTTTTGTTTGGAAAGAATTCTTCACTTTTATGAGCATTAAATTTTCTGTTATTTTTATGTGTAATATAGCCCACTGACTTCTAAAATAATTGGAAGCATTAATTGATGGCATCACTAGGATGGGTCATAAGATCTAGTGACAACAGACATTCATGACTGAATATTATTCATATCACGAGAACTCTCTGGCTTGTCACCATTCTTTCCCCACCTCAGACTGAAATTTTCCAGTGACCTTTACCCAGCGTGACCTAGTGTTTTGCAGCTGTCACTAAAAGAGCCCTCATTTAGTTTGATTACTTAGGCAATTGCAGCAGGTAACTGTGAAATAACAAAAGAATGGATGCCATTGATCACAGTGAATGTTTTTTCCCACTGTTTTTCTGAGGCATGGTAATAACAGGATGCCTCACTCTCCGGGCCAGTGACTGCAGGGCTTATCGAAGCTGCCTTTCCCTTTCCTCTGACTTCCCCCTTTGTCTCCTCCAGGGATGCAGAAGTGACATCAAACTGTTCAAAATAGCGCTGCCCTATTATAGATGACCAAAGAGTTATTTGCTTTATTTTGAGGAAAAAAAATAATAGTTCTAACCTTTTGTTTTCTGCAAAAAAAAAACACAAGACAAACAGGATACACTTTTTCATCATCACCATGTTTTATGTCACCCTTTCCTGCTCTTTTGAAACAAAAGAAGTCAATTTTAAAAAGCAAAGAATAAATACATTTTAAAAAGAAAAGTCACATAACATTTTCCCCTAGTAAAGTTCCAGTGAGAATGTACACATCATGACTACAGATCTCATTGTTCTAACAAATGACTGCAGACCTCAATCTCTATTTTAAGGACATAGCAAAAGAAATGGAAATATCTCACACTTGTAAAGCAAGTGGATTTCTTTCAACAACGAGTGTTAACAGTTGGCAGCGAGTTCAATTTGCAGCATGTCGAGCCTTCACCCGGCCTCTTCAGAATCTCTTTTAGCTTCTTTGAGGCAGTTAGATCTAGATCGAGTCATATCAAGATAATTTCTTTATAATTCAGCTGAGCTTGTTCCATAATATCCCACTTGAGATCACCCCAATAGGCTGTGCTGTCTCGGAAAAACACCTGCTCACTTATATGGAGGAACTCAGGCCCCACTTCTGGGTGCCCTTCCTCGGTGATTCACAGCGTTCCGCCTCCCTGGCCCCATGCACGTGGGTTTGATCATGCGTCCTTCTCTACAGCAGTGCTGCCTTACAGCCATCTTGACAATGATGCAGATTGCTTACATTTGCCTTGTCCAATATGGCGGTCTCCAGTCAATTATGACTGTTGGCATTTGAAATGCTGCTACAGCTTTTAACTGAAATATTTGAATTTATATACAACTAATTTAAATTTGAATTTACATACCATCAGCTAGTAATAATCACAGTGGATAATATAGCTCCAGAATAGGCCAGAATCTATCTCCAAGTACATTCTTCAATGTATATTTAAATAACCAACAACATTTTTGATCCTTTATTTTGATAATTATCAAATAAAATAAGAAGCATCTGTCCTCATATTGTGATAACCGGAATGTTCAGTAGTTTTAGATAATGATAATGAAAAATACAATATAGGGTATTTTGACCTAAAATTTCAAAGACCATCTGTAGATTCATCATTTTGTACTATAATTATTTTAGTTTTACCAAAACCAAATTCAGTGGTATTGTAAAATATTTGCAAATATAACAATGTTTCAGAGAGTCATATTCATAAGTTCTCAGATACCAGTCAGTACACATATTTATCTCTATGTTAACATGACTAAGTAGAGGTAAGAACCCTTAGTGTTATTTATGTAAGAGGATATGTAACTGAAAAGGTTCGGATGGGTACACTGAAGACAGCATTAGCTCAAGTTTGGGAAAACCTTGTTTTGGAGTAACGTTAAGAATAAGTTAGATGATTCTAGACTCCTCATACTCATGGAGAGTGGGAAAGAAATTGGATCTGGAGAACTGGGAGTATTCAGAGGCAATTCACTAAGGAGCTAGGCTGCAAATTTCTCCCAACCCAAAGAAGACAAGAGACTTTAAAGAAATCACCAAATGGCCCCTGTATCTTCTTATCCAGTGTTCCCTGACCAAAGGAATTTAGGAAGCACATAATCAAGTCATATCAGCAATATACACAGGTGGGCAGAGAGGGCAGAGATTGCTGAAGTAGGGATGTATGAACACTTCTCTTATGTATATCTGAGGGTCCAAGAAGACCACTGGGCAGAGGGATGTCAAGGTTATAGTTGGATTCCTAGGACACTGACCATCCTCAAGGGAGCTAAATGTGAAACCTCAGTTGAGTAGGAGTGAGATGGGAAGCGAACACACAGAGGTCTCCAAAGAATTCACAAATCTCAGGACCACGTATGTTTTAAACATCTATCAAGTTCCATGAGTGCTGACACCAGCTCAGAGGTATTTTGTTAACTCAAGAGCTGCCTTGCTGTGCTTTCCTCTGACTTCCCTGTTTCCCAGCCTCTGGGGTCCAGGCATTGTAGAAACCAGCTAAGGGGAGAAGCTCTTGAGGTAGCGAAGAAGGAAGATGCCCACCAGCTCCAACCCATGCTGGTCTTCCCCACCCACGGTGAGGCGATACCTTCATACCAATTCAAGTTCACAGTTCAGATTCTTAAAATGCGAGGGTTTTTTTTTTTTTTCTGAAGTGGAGTTTTATTCTGTGCCTAAAAGCATCTTCCAATAAGGTTCTAGAACCTCTGCACATTTTCATGTAGGGACAAGAGAAGAACTAGGCTCTTAAAAAGATGGTAAGAAATAAAAATAAAACAATTTTAGGATTATGCTCCAAGTATTGTTCAATATAATGGTGACTGTACAGTGTTGTCATTTACAAGCAAAAGAAGAAAGGCAATTGTGATTATGTAAATAAAATCAAGTTCTCTTTCCTTCATATGAATAACAAGATTTCAGGATTTTCAGCCTAAGACATATTTCTTATGACTGTTAAAAACTGACATCTAAGAGTCATCTTTGAGTCACAAGCCTGAAGTGACATTTTTACTAGGCAACAATGAAATGAATGGACACTTCAATGTTTTTTGGGGGGGAAATTATAGGAAATAAATGTATCTTGTCCACATAAGTAAATATGTTCTTAGATTAGAATTAAAACCTTAAGGGAACTGGTTTTCCAAATGAATACCTAACAACATTTGGGAATACTTTCAATAGTCAATATTATCTGTTGCAAGAATAAATTAGGAATATTAAATATTCAAATAAGTTAATACTGCAAGTATAACTCCCCATTCCAGTTTAATTCCTATAGTATTCTACATGAAAAAAAAACTGTGCTCTAAATCTACTTTTTAATGTGTTATGTTAAACATTCTGGTATCTTCTCAATGGAAAAGGAGAAAAATGCCCACATATGTCAGATTGTCTGCCTCAGACAGGAAGTGCATCTCTGGCAAAGGCAAATTGAGTCCTGCACCTGGGGAAAGAATGCAGATCTGTTTAAAAGCAGATCATTTGCCCTGACTCACTGGGCTTTATTAATGGCCAGTTGAAGAATAACCAGGCTTGAATGGATCTAAAAACTTAGTCTAACTTCTACACTGTGCAGATTATTGAGCTTAGCTTAGTTTTGTCAAATGGAACTAAAGTGAATTAAAAACTAAAAACAGATTGAGAGTCTAAATGACTTTACTGCCTTTACAATACTCAGTGCCCAAGCCAGGTCTTATAACTTGGTGTCCTGGATAGATTCCCACACACAAAAGAATGATCTTTGCCATCTGACTTTACTCTCAGGTTTCCTTAGCAACAGTTTTCAAACCTGAGCCTGTCTCTGATATATAGGCCTGTCAACTTTTGTATCCATCCTAAATATACATTCAGACCACTGTCCATTGGAATTAATTAACTCTACAGACACAGTCCATTCAAATTTCTGAAAATGTAGAAATGAAAAATTAAACAGATATTTCTCCTAATCTCCTGAAAAGCCAGTATTTAAAATGCCCTGGAAAACAAACTGGCATAATATAGTGAGTTAGTTTTTAACCTTTAGTTTCTCATCTTTGTTCTTTGCCATGAGCTGGGTGAAGCTGACAGCTGCCAGTCATGTCAGATTAGTTTAAATCATCCAGGTACTGAAGCATGGGACCCAGAGTCCCTGAGCTACCGCGATCACCTCCTGGCAAAATGTTTTGACCAGCAGCTCCTTTTGGAAGCAGCGTCTTGGATGGGAGCTAATGTGGTGGTGAAAGCTTCCTTCAGAGCTCGACTCAGCCAGAAAGAAAGCTAGGATGTTGTGTTTCCTCCCTTCTGAAATACTCCCCTCACCTCACCCACATGTAAAGCAAAATGGTGGGAATGGTAGATTCTCAAAAACATAAACAGCCCGATCATTTCTTTTCTCATAGCTATCTCATGGTTCTTACTAGCAAACATTGTTTTCCTCAATATTAGTACATTTTGCTTTTAAGGAGAATAACAACATGACAACAATATTCTGTTTCTTTTTTTTTTTATGGTGAAAATTATATTTTTAATACACTACACTTCAAAGAGTATATCAACTTGAATAACTAGTAACATAATTTTTTTTTATTATTTTTTTTATTTATAATTTTTAATATGTAAAACTCATAGTGCATGTATTTAGCATTTTTTTACATACAATTGCTTGCATACAGAGTATATTCGTACAATTCAGGTCTTCAATCATGCATTTAGGAAAATGATATCCATCTCATTCAAACACCTTTTCTTTTCTTTTTCCTTTTCTCCCTCTCCCTCCCCCCTTGCTCCCTCCCTTACTCTCCCTTCCCTTTGACCATTCTAGTGTTCTTCTAGTCCTCGTATGTACCCTCCCATCCAACAATACTATGAACTAGCCTCCTTATATAAGAGAGAACATTTGGTACGTGGATTTTTGCGACTGACTAACTTCACTTAGCATTACGTCTTCCAACTTCATCCATTTACCTGCAAATGCCATTAATTTATTTTCTTTTATTGCTGAGTAAAATTCCATTGTGCGTATATACCACATTTTCTTAATCCACTCATCTACTGAGGGACATCTAGGTTGGTTCCACAACCTAGCTATTGTGAATTGCGCAGCTACAAACATTGAGATTTCTTTTAATTCTAAATTTTCTGAGGCCTGGTTATGTCCTATCACATTTCTCACCAGAGACAGTTCCGGAGGAAGCCTGGGCTGCCAGAATACTTTATGGCAACCTGACTTCAGCAGTGAGCACAGGTTCCCTTCACAGATGCCACAGCTGTGGATGAACTTTTTGAGAAACATTTATGAACTATTTGGACTTTCTCTTCAGTGGGTGAGGATCTTGTCTACTCCCAACACCAGATCAACCACGGCTTCTGCTCTTACAATACAGAGCGAGAGCCCAACTTCCCACTGATGAACTGGATTGAGCCCACTCCTTCTGAGCAGGACCTTTATGACCACAAATTCATCAGCACACAAGAGCTAAAGCCTAATGTCAATACATGCACTTCTTATTTAATCACTGACACTACTTTCTGAACTTTAAGATGCTCATCCATCGGGTATCTTCCAGTTTACAGACTTGTTTAACTTTCTAACAACTGTACTTATTAAGAGAACTAACTGAATCTAAAACATTTTTAGTATACAGGACAAAAGAACTTTCTACAATAAGCAATCTTATAGACCAGGGTTTTCTATGATCATTCCAGTTTTAAATGTGTAGTTCTGTTTTCCATAGTTATAAATTTTACAAATCCCAAAATATCACAATCTTTTGCCATACCTAATGTGTAGTTTTTAAATTTGGGAATTTACCAAATAATAGAATATACTCAAAATACAGATTTACCCTCCTTTTACTTTCTAACCCTCCTAGTAAATGGACAGCCAAATTTGCCCCATCTTACATGTTAAACAATGTTGTTGTTGTTGTTTTTCTATCTGCCAAAGGCAAGAGTGAGGAGTAGGGGAGTTTATGTGTCCAAAGTTAATTCAAGAGATTTTCCGACAGCATATTTTTTCCCAATTCCTGTGTCTGGACAGATCCTTCTTCTCTCTTTCTTTAGGCCTGGGTCTATGGGGAACATGCCTGCAGGCGCTGTCTGCTGTGCTTTCTACTCCAACTTTCTTATGATATAAGAAACAATAAAATTCCAGGGGAATGGATTTTACAAGGAATTTGTTGAATAATGCTGATAATCATATGGACTAGATTTAGAAAAGTCTTATTTCATATTTTCCAAAAGTTTTGACCTGTTACTGCATTTTTTTCAAATATTCTATGATTATAGGGGCCAGGTTCAATTTGAAGCATTATATAATTACAGAGACCATGTTTAATTTTGTACAGTAAACACTTGCTAGGCTCTTAACATGTGCCACATAACAGGAATTCAGTGCGTAACTCAGATGAAATGCCTGATCCTGCAGAGTTAGTTCAAATGGAAAGGCAGAAATAACTCAAGCATTACAATCCAGCAATGCTGAGCAATGGAGTTATGCAACTAATATAGCCAATGAAGAGAATTTTTGCAAAAGAGGAAAGAAAGAATCTCACAGAATGAGGGTGAGTTACTGTATGAGAAAAACAAGTCAAAGGAAATATTTCATACTCTCAGAATATCAAGATAGAAGGTAAAGGGACATAAGACCTCCCTAAGTAAAGAAATTTATGGTTTGGGGGTTTTGCCCAAACATAAAATGAGCGTGGAAGGAGCAGGGGATGGAGGCCAGGACAACTGTGGTGGTGGCCACTGCATGCCAAGTTGCCCTGCAACCAGGGGAAGGCAAGGCTGGCTTCCCATTCAGAGCAGCCACATGTTGAGAGATGCTGGCATTAGGTACAGAGAGAAGAATGGAGTTAGGGAAGCCAGACATCAGGATGGTTTAGAGATTCAGAGGAGGGGTGATGACATCCTGAGTGAGGAAATGGCAGCAGGCAGCAAGAGGAAGAGAGAGAATATGACGATGATAATTACTAAAAGGAGGATTCAGAAAGAGGTACTTGAACTCGGGTGATGAGGGATAGAGGATTGGTGATGACCTCAATCGAAATGGAAACTCAAGAGTGGGAATACTAGTAGAAATGGGATAGACAGGGTGTAAAAATCTCAATTCTGAAAATGGAGATTGTCATTTGCATTTAAAATTCTGAAGCTTATTATATAATAAGGGACTAAAGATAACAAAGGGGTGGATCATTTGGTGAATGGGTGGAATTAAATGCATGAGATCAGATGGGGTCCTGAGGATTCATTGACAGAGTAAGAAGACTGGAGGCAGCCTGAGGATAATCAGGGACTTGTCAGAGGTGGGGAATGGGACTAAAGGGTGATCCTATGGACAGGAAGTTCTGAGAAGTAGATGGTGCCATATAAACATAGCCAAGATGCTTAATGTTATATTACAGATATCCCTGACATCTTTGTTTAGGTAAATTAATGAGGTTTTGGGTGTTACATAGAAAGCTGGCCAAGTCCTGTTGTGAAATATCAACACAGTCACCATTAATTATAGGGAACATACTTAATGTCTCATTTTATCATTTTAATCTTTTCAACAATTAAGAATTAAATGTCATAGTTTTTTTTTTTTTTTTTTAAAGGCCAGGGAAATAAGTTTAAGGTCTCAAAGATGATAAACACAAAAGTTCTGAATTTTGGTCTCTAACTCCAAGAGCCAAGTATTTAATCAACAGTGTTTGCTTTCTTCCCCAGGCTACACCAAATCAGTTTTCCTTTGCACACAACTGGGTTTGGATGTTATGCCAATCCGCTACTAGCCATCCACTAAGTTCTATCATGGAGTTTAGAGAATGCTTGGGATAGGATAAATACTCCTGCAGCCTTGTGGCACAGGGTCATAAGCCACCTCCTTCCTCTGAGTTGCCCTTGACTTTCTGTACTTGGTAAAACAGAGCACAGAGGAGATGCACCGTCACCCCTGAGAAGGTTCCGTGTGGCCCCGAGAGGCACTTGAGAGAGGAAGTGAGAACGATGCAAACTAAAGCCACGCTGTGAGAAACAAGAGCTGTGAGCCACATCTGAAAACCCCAAGGCCTGAGCTGACATCCCCAAGTCTTGATGTGGAGGTATTTTCCATATATAAATGAGACACGTGGATGGACTCCAGGGCTAGAGGAAGGAAGAGGGAGAGGTATGATCCTTTGCAAGTATATACAAATATTTTAGAATGTGTATTTCTGAACTGAGTATCAGTTGTCTTCTTTAGCTATTCAAAGAGGTCCAAGAGGAAAAATTTTAAGAATTACCTTTTTTCCCCAAATTATACTAAACTTTTAAACATACACAAAAGTAGAGAGAACAGAAGAAATTCCCAAGCACCAGCATTTTGCTGATTTTACTTCTATTCTTCACTACCTGTTAATTTTGTATTTCATATTATAAAGATCACAGGTGTTTGTAGTCTTGCACTGATTCTTGAACCCATGTCTTCCATTCTGTATCACTGCTGGGTCTTCTGAAGGTGGCATTAAATATTAAATATTAAATATTTAATTAAATAAAGGCTTTAAATATATCCCAAGTATTTCTTCCAGCTAGTCATAATGTCCCTCTGGTCAACAATGCTGAGACATATGCTGCTTATTACTCAAGACTTCTCCAAGAACTCTTCCAAATAATCTTCATCTTTCCCTCATCTTTAATAACAGAATGTAATTGAAGCTTATCCTCCAAACAACTTGGACAATTGCTGAAAGAGGTCTGAAATGTTTGTGTGTTTAGGACTAAGATTATCCGTGACTCTTTAAAATATCTTAGTTCTGTATTCACCTTGCTAAATTAACCACCTTGTACAGTTAGGACTGTAAATTCCAAATTCCACTGGGCCTCTCCAGAATATCTCGGATAGCTGTGAGGCACCTGACTCCTATGAGCTCTCAGACACTCACGTGTTTAACATGCATTTGGCATTCCGACAGTACAACTGTACAAGATTATTTCTGCATTTTAGATAAGGCTTTAAATATATCCCAAGTATTTCTTCCAGCTAGTCAGAGAACAGCTGACTTTCGTGTTCTGATTTCCAACCTGCTGTATGCAGGCCAACTCTGGTACACACTAGTCAAATGCCATACCATGGGCATTTGTCCCATAGCTTGCTGGCATGAGTAGCCTGAGTAATGTGCACAGGTTTACTAGGCCACTCTGCTGGCCCTGCACCCCAGCTATAAGGAAGAGGAAAGGAAGGTTATCCAAGGCAGAAACAATTGTGGAGGTTGATTTTCATACATCTTCTTAGTCCAATTCCCAGAAGAACACAACAAAACAGGTATTATTTCTTTTACCATACTTTTATTAATTATTGGAATTTTTGACACGGGAAAACTGACACTCAAGATGCAGACTCTCTGACTAAAAAGTGTCTTGCATGTTTCACTGTAGTACAACCATCTCCAAAGAATTCACGAGGCTAACTTCCATTTCTTCTAGGCTTAATCCAGGCGGCCTGTGCTTCCCAGACCAAGAGCAATGTTGGAGTCACCAAACAGTCAATGTTTTTCATTAGTAATGTATCTGACCAGATGACAGTAATCAAATAATCAGCCCTGCAGCCAGCTTTGCTGATGACTAAAATCACTAAAGGATCCCATCCTCTCAATCCTAACCAAAGCATTCTACTCTCAGTGCCTCCCTCCCTCCCTCTCCCTCCCTCCCCCTCTCTCTCTCTCTCTCTCTCTCTCTCTCTCTCTCTCTCTCTCTGTCTCTCTCTCTCTCCCCCTACCTGCTCTGGATAATAGATTTCTCAGTGACTTATAAGTAATTATAAGCTTATTAAAGAGTCTATTCTGAGAACTTTATTTGCTTGGTCAAATAAAAAAATGACCAAAAAAAAAGGCCCATCTCAATTTATTTCTAGACAAAAATATACTCAGGATATTATATGTCTGTCTAGTACAAAAAGAATAGACAGGAATCAGCACCTCCTACTTCTCTTAGTATAAACTCGATAACAGGCCCTTTAGCTGTCTTTGTGCAATGAACTGTTCATGGGGTTGAGTAGTTTACATATAAATTTGCTGAGTGTAGTCCAGTTACAAATGAATACTGCAAAGTACTTTTTGACAACTTATTAAAAATGTAAGTATGATTCCAAACCCTCAGGCTACTTGATTTTTAAAGTTAAATTTTCTTCTGAAATAGCAATGCATGATGCCTGTCAAAAATCCAGAGCCCTAATAGCTTTAGGCTATGTTCCAAAAATAAAATTGCAGTCCCTATCAGTCAGCAAAGTGCCAGCGCCTTGTCATACATGGCCTCCTTTAGTGGTCCCTAATTCCTACAGTTGAAATCTGCCTGCAACTTGGCTGGAGAAAACTGGACCGTGTGATAATATGAAACAAATTATGCCCTGTCTATCAAGGTGAAGAAGCAGGAGTGGACAAGCTGTTTTGAAAACCCATTGGGTGAGAAAATGACTTACTTTTTCCAAATGAACAATGAAAACTTAATCAAAATACCCCAACATGAAATGCTTCCTTGTTTTGTTCCCTCCTCTTTGAAGAAGGGGCAGCTTCAGGAAGGAAACCCAGCGTTCATGAAACACCTGCTCTACGCCAGGCACTGCACACATTTTCTTGCTTTGTTATAGTGATGGATTCTGTCCAAAATGTAGGGATTCTTTCTAAGTTTGGTAACCTACTTGAGCTAGGGGAGGGGAGAAGAAATTAAAAGAAAAAAAAATTCTCTACTTGAAATTGTCTTTCCTATCTTAAAAACTATACTTTTTAATTCTTGATCTGTGCCCCTCAACCTGGGGTAGCACCACCCACACAGGGAATGTTTGCAAATGCACACATATGTCCCAGGGCCAGAGTGGGGGTGATCTGGACTTTCCCAATAATTGGGGGATGTGCCCTCCTGGTGTTCAGTGAGCAGGAGCCAGGGTATTGATTTTGGTGCACTGAGACAGACATTCGAGTTCAACATACTAGTGTCACCTCCACCCCACGCAGCCATTTGCTGATCCCCACCATTCTCTGGAGATTTATTTTATGTAAACATGATAGGAAAGGCCATCATTGATATTATTCTCATTAATGTTGAGAATATATGAAAATTGAGAATGAATATTCAGTTTCAATATGTACAATGATGATTAGAGGTAATTTAATATGAGTATGTAAAGAAGAATAGAAAAGATTTAATGCATGTTCATGCTTCACAAATCAAACACAGCCAGGTATCTATTATAGTCAACCTTACTGTGGCTACTGTTACTACTACTGTATGCTGGAAATAGAATGCTCCTTCTTCAAAAGATTTTTTTTCCTAAAAGACGTGTCTCTTGGCTTGGTCACCAACCCCTCCATGAGGCTTGTTTATCTGCAGGACAGTTTGCAAGTCACTATCTTCATTTCTCTCACAATATTGTGCAAAAATAGTTACGGCATCTGATAGTCAGACATAGTTTATAACAGCTTAGTTATTCCTAAAATAATGTTCCCAGCAACCTCAAAAAAAAAAAAAAAAATAGAGTTTGATCCTGCCCATTGGAACGAGCTCCCTTCCACCATTCTTTAATGTCATGGACCTTGAAATGGGAACTGAAAACAGCGCCGGTGTGGACATAAGGAGAAAGTCATGTGAGCTCAACTAGAACTTGCTAATCGCTGGCTTGGTCTATTTTCTTTCCCAAGTAGCCTCTCCTGGAGGCACATATCACCAATCCCTTCGTGGGCTGCCCCTACCCACAAGACCAACCAAGGCAAAGGCATTTTCTCTCTCATTTTCTTTTCTTCTCATTTATCCATACCTTTTTTTTCCTCAAACAAACTTGGTTGTATACGCAATACTTTATAATACTCCACAAAGACGTCTAGGCTGTGCTATTTCAAGTCACAGGACATCTTCAGCAACTGACAACCAACAGTCTGCCTCGTTTTCAAGGAAGCGTGTCCTTCTGGCTCTCCTCTCAACTTCCATGTTTCTCGTTTTTCTTTATGACTCCCTCTCAAGGTATCTTTGGACAGCAAGTAACAAATTCAGAACTGATCTTTTCCTCCACATTCCCTATCTTTATGAAAAGAATAAAAATATGAAGAAATTGGGTACTGAAAGCAAGCTCTATGCACTCATGAAGCACCCATGGTCTACAGAGCACCCTAAGCTGAACTCTCCCGTGTCTGAGAGGGGTTCAGGGAACCTAGAATTACATGAAACGCTCAGGACTAGTGAGGTGTCACTTGCCAGGACAGGACTTCAGCCACTGCCACAGCACAAGTGAACTCGGGGTGGTGTCAAGGTCACCTTAAGCTGCAGTCTCTCACCTGGTGTGCTAGTGGGCTCACTGGCCAGCCTCCCAGTGGACCCCTAATTATCCCTCAGGTACTCTCACATGCACTCATGACAACCAGGGACCATCTGGTGATCCTGAGCATTCCTGGAAGTGGCAAGAATTTTAAATTTGTCATTTGTGATTTAGAATTTTTATATTATTAGGTTCAATTATGTGAATAGGATCTTGTAGAGGCGAGGGAACTACCTGGATAGTATTAGGTCATCCATTCCTTGAAGGTAGGAGGTGGCACCTCTGAAGAGAGTGCAACCAGAAAGAGGAATCTGCAAGTTCTTCAGTACCTTATCCACGTCAGAATGTTTGCATTGTCCGTGGATTAGGTATTCGGACAAGAATTTCAAATACACTCATATTTTCATTCAACTTCAAAGAAACTCTGTTTTTCACAGCAACATTTTATAATATCAATATTCTTATGTGACATGAATAGACATCTTATTTATTTTCTGAAATTTGGGTTTTTCTTGACAAGTTTACTTAGAGAAAAAGGTCATTTTTGTGATGTTGCTAATAAAACCAATACTGTATTTTTCTAAAATGAATCGGGCATTTTATTTTGTTTGGTTTCTGCTACTTACATCACAATTTCAGAGGCTCATTCTTAGGGAAAAAAAGTGTGGCCCAAAGCCAAGCACTGTCATGGCTGCCAGCGTGTCTGGCTCCGGACAGTGAGTCAAACAGGAAGCGTGGACTGGGTACAGGGGCTGGGATCTGGTGCCCATGTCAAATGCCCTGGTGTGGCGGTGCCCTTTCAAGTACCATGTGTGATAATAAGAGCAATAATAACATTTTTGAATATTTACTATTGAAGTGTTTTGTTTGTATTTCAACATCACCTGCATTTTAGAGGCAAGAATGTCATGTCTTCTGACCAAATTATAGAAGCAAAGGCCCCAGACATTCAGCACTTTGAGTACTTGTTTTGTGTGGTATTGCTCCCTGTTAGTTTCTTAGTGCTCCTGTAACCAAGAGCCACAAACTGAAATGTGCTGTCTCAAAGTTCTGCCAGTTAGAAGTCCAAAGTCAAGGTGTCACAGGACCACCTTCCTTCTGATCCCTGTATGGGAATCCTCCCTTGCCTTTTCTGGATTCTGGTGACTTGTCGGCAGCTTCTGGTGCTCCTTAGCTTGCACAGGCATGAACTCCCATCTCTGCCTTCATCACCCATATGGTTCTCCCTGCATGTCTTCGTGTGTGTGTGTGTGTGTGTGTGTGTGTGTGTGTGTGTGTGTGTGTCTCCACCTTTCCTCTCTTTATATGGAGAATATGATCTAGTCATGGTACATTGGAGCCAGCCACAGTGACCTCATTTTAACTTGTTTAAATTTGCAAAGATCCTATTACCAAATAAGAATACATTCTGATACTGGCAGTTATAACTTCAATATGCCTTTTAAGGAGAATGAATTTCCACCCATAGCACTTGATATTATGATAAAAGGAGGAGATATACAGACAAATTAGATAGGATTCCTGCCATCAAGTCATCACAGTGTAACTGGATAGAAATGGAAGTAAACAATCACAACATAGAGTGGCAAATACTTTGGTCAAGTGAAGTTCAGGATACTAAGGAGGCTACAGAAGATTTTAAAAGAATGACAAGTTGAAGAACCCTTTAGGTAAGTCATGAAAAATAAAGAGGATTTTTCAAATAAGTGAAAGAGTATGCAAGAGAGAAAAAAAATGAAAATTAGAAAACACGATACATTTTACAAGAGTTGAGTATGGCTGGAGGTGAGGGAGTTTATGTGGATACTGGGAAAGGGACAGTATGATAAATAAATAATGGGGGTCAAAACCATCAAGGGCCTTCTATATCATCAAAATAATTTCGAATATGCTCCTGATGACAATGGGGAAGTATTGGGAGATTTTTAAGCTAAATAGTTACCTTTTAAGATTTGTATTAAGAGGTGAGAGGTAATTGTAAGATAGAGCAATACTTTTTAAGTCCGAGATGTGACGGTGCGCAAGAAAACAGTAGAAAGGATGATCACCAGTATGTGCTTTCGGAACTTGTTAGGAGCCCGGACCATCCTTCGATATGCAAACTGCAGCCAAAAGATCCATTTGGGGAATAAAGAATAATAAGTTCAGCGTGGGACATTTTGAGGACAGCAGATCTGCACTGCCTGAGAAATCAACAAGTTGTTTTGGGAAAGCAGCAGTTGCCTCTGCAGTTCTGGAGTGGGGCTCAGAACTAGATATGGCAGTCACATGGGCACAGGATAGGGAGGTCAACTGTGGCAGTCAGCAAAGTGGCAAGAGAGGGAGACCTCACGAAGATCTTAACCCAGGCACCTGACATCAGCATCCTATTAATGTTGTAGAACCTGGGAATCGATATCATAGCACACAGAGAAATGACCAGAAATGACCAGAGTCCACTCTCCAAGACCTTCTTTTGCCCCACTCCCACAGTCCATTTGGTGGCAACAGGGATGTGCATCACAACGATAAACCACTGGTACCACATCAGAGTACTGGGAGACTTATCGTGAAGCTCTTGGTTATATAAAGTTAGACAATACTAACATGATCAGACAGAAGAGACAATTCAAGAAAAAAATGACGAACCAGAAGACAGTGAAGAAATTAAAAAATGGAGACATAATTTACACAGCTAACTGCTCTGAAAGTTCAAGGTAATGACTTACAAGTGCCTGATGCACATAACAGCCTGGATCTTTAATGATCTTGGCAAGATCTGACTCTGTGGGATGATGGATGCAGAAACTACCTTTAATGAATGAGAAATTGAATGAGAGTTAAATTGGAAGCCTCAAGTTCAGACTGTTCTTTCTAGTGATTTTGGCATTGAAAGAAGAAGAGGAATGTATGATCATTAAATTTTTAATTATTAATGTTTTAAGGATGTTTATATATCCTGGAGAAATTAAAGACAGAGGAGAGAGAAAAATTGATGAGCTCCAAGGAGGCACTAAGGGCACCTGGTTCAAGTGTAGCTGCAAACCTTGGGTGGAAGAGGAACTCATCCAGAGATGGAAGGACAGGAAGGACAGAAGCAAGGGGATGTGGTACATTAGCTGGACTGAGTGAGAAGCATGATATTCTCTGTGAAATAATCTTTGTTGAGATTAACAAAAATCCTAATTCTAGGGCACTCACAGAGAGTAGTGTTCATTTGAGAAACTGTTGTAGAAACATGAGGGCTGACAGAGGGATATATGAAGGTATCTGAGGGTGGTGTCAACACACACAGAAGACAAAGACACAGACCAGGCACGAAGGCTCAGGAACTGTGGAAGAGAGACCTGGAAGTCAGGAGATGATAATAAGAGTGGAGGTGGGCCACAGCAGGGGAAGAGGCCTTCTTATCCTCCACCAAGAGTGGGTCAGCAATTCATTTAGAAGATTAGATGAGACACTGGAGTGCTGAACCTGACAGTTAGTTCTGGACCCTGTTTTCTACAGCTCTTGAGGAAAACAGTCACCATTAAAAAAAAAAAAAAAAAAAAAAAAAAAAAAAAAGCCTGCTGGGTCAAACGTGCATGAAGTGGTCAGTGTCATTCCCAGGACTCACAGGCCCTGGCACTCCCTTGCCAATTCTGTCTGAAGAAGAGTGGTGTGCAAGGTAGGGGCTGCGTCCACAAGCTGACTTTGCACCCCAGCATCAGGCAGAGCCTCCACAGGTCACCTGAGGACTTACTCGGAGGCAGGGAAGGCTCAGGAGACCTGCACCCTCTTTCTCCCAAGCACAGCAAGACTTGAGTGAAAACAAAAAAATGTACAAGCGGTGTTGCATAGACTTGCTTCCAGCAGTGAAGCTAACTCGAGAGGCTGAAGTAGAAGGGTTGCAAAATTAAGGCTAGCCTCCACAATGCAGCAAGACCCTGCCTCAAAATAAAAAATAAAAAGGGCTGGGAATGTAGCCCAGTGATATGGCACCCTGGAGTTCAATCCCCCTGTACCAAAACAAAACACACACACACACACACACACAAAAAAAAAAAAAAAAAAAAAGCAAGAAAGAAAGAAACAATGAATGAGCACTGTACAAGTAACTGTTTGGCACAGTATATCCACAAGTTTTCTCAGCAAGCACTGGACATAAGGTATTCCAGAGGCAGTGCTAAGTTCTTCCAAGAACCACTGTAAACTGTGGTCTGAAGATGAGCAGTCTGCCTCACCTGGGAGCTTATCAGAAATGCAGAATCTCAGCCTGTACCCAGGACCTAGTGCATCAGAACCTGTTTTGCACCAAGATCCCCAGAGAATTCCTTAACACTTTAAGTTTGAGGTGTTCAACTCTGAGAGCCACGGTTGCTAGAAGCTTCAATCTGTTTGTTCCTCTGAATACAGACAGGCACTAGCACACATTATGTACTCAGCTAGCTTTGACTGAAACAGAGGTCTGAGAGCCAGGGAAAGCAAACAGCCCTCTGGGACAGTGGCCCAGATGCCCGCCTTGTCCAGCAGGCTGGGAGGCTTGGCAATTTGGACTAGCACAGAGGCACACAGTGGGATGGAGAAGGGACTGCAGAGCACATGAGTGTGTGTATGTGTGTGCGCATGTTGTGTATGTGTGTGCATGTGTGTTGCTTCCTCAGAACTGGTGTTGGAGTGGCAATCATGAGCTCTAGGGAAAACTCTGGAACGTGTGCTCTTGTTGTCAACTGCTGCTCCAGTTCCTGGAGGAGGGTGTGACCTTCAGGTTCTGGAATCTATCAGGCAGAGCAAACTGTTGGGGTCTGTCCCCCCAGGATTCCCTCTGTGTGCACTGTATGCCTCCTTTCCACCCTTGGGCACCCAATTCAACAGACTCACTGCAAGTTAGAAAACAATGGATGTCACAGATGATCTCCACCAATCGTACTGGCTCATTCAGATTAAAAACTGTCTTCAGAGTGTGCCTGTTTCAGCCTCAGTCTTGACTACATTGTAGCCTCAGTTGGTTCCAGAGGAAAAGGGATCCCCTAAACTTCTCGGTGTAAAAAAAAAAAAAAAAATCTTCCTGTCTTGATATTTTGATGGTCTCATCCATAAAAAAGAGAAACACAAAGTCAATGACTCCTATTTTTTTGAACCTCAAGTTTGGCCCTGTGTCAAAATAATGCCTATTCAGAAAGTATGGGATCCAACAGAAACTTCAGTGAATGTATAAGAAACATGTGTCTTAAAATCAGCATACTATAGTGACACAGCCACATCAATGTTTATAGCAGCTCAATTCACAATAGCTAGACTATGGAACCAACCTAGGTATCCCTCAATAGATGAATAGATTAAAAAATGTGGTATATACGCTTAGTGGAATATTACTCAGCTTTAAAGAAGAGTGAAATTATGGCATTTGCCAGTAAGTGGTTGGAGTTGGAGAATATCATGTTAAGTGAAATAAGCCAATCCCACAAAACCAAAGGTCAAATGTTTTCTCTAATATGTGGATGCTAATTCACAATAAGGTGGGGGGCACTAGGGAAAAATAGTGTTACCTTAGATTAGGTAGAGGGAAGTGATGGGAGGAGAGAATTGGGGATGTGGAAATAGGAAAGATAGTAGAATGAAACAGACATTATTACTGTATGTATGTATATATGTGACTACATGACCAATATGATTCTGCAACATGTACACTTAAAAATGAGAAATTATATCTCATCTATGCATGATATATCAAAGTGCATAAACACATTCTACTTTCATGTATAACTAATTAAAACAAATTTTAAAATTTTTAGAAATAAATAAATTAAAGCAAGTGACTCTTTTCCATGAATTAGGAAGTGCGTCTGCCCCATGCAGTTGCATTTTAAATCCAGGCAAATCATATAGCTTCTCTCTGTTAATTAAGTTTTCCTCCTACCTACCTCATTTTTATGCTAAGCTGGGGGTAGAAAGAGAAAAAGAGAAAGTTTAAGCCTCAGCCTACAAGTTTCCCGATACTCGAGGGAGAACTTTGACCAAGAAAAGACAAGTTCAACACCACTGGTCTAGAGCAATTGTATGAGAAAGTACATATTCAAAATACCCTGTGATTCACTTGAATCTTGTTTTGAATGTCTTTCTTCCATTACAGACTCTGCTTTAGTCTCATTCTTAAAGTTATATGTATGTCCATATGTGTGCATCTAATTGTTTTGTTTGGTTGAGGTCCAAATCATGGCAGGCTTTTGAACTATTACTTTGATTTTCATAGTGAACAAAAGATTAGCTTCAAGTCAGGGTTAACCCACCCCATGCAATGTGCCAGATACACATTCATTTACATAAACTCTACCAAACATATATGATCGGTTTCATTTATGTTCACTAAATGATTTTCCCAAGGGCACTGGTAGACTAAAGAACTTGGAGGCTCAGTGCTGTTTTTACTACATCGAACCTGACAAGGTAAAGGTTTCCATTCTTTCTAAGTCTTTTCAGACCATTTGTTTCTGCACATTAAAACATAAGTGACCCAGTCTTGAAGAACCTTATTTTTTCCGACATGTATGGAAATATATCAAATGATCTCAATAGCCATGTTGAAGAGATGGACACGTGTGCACACACTCACACACCCTGCCATGGGTGTGGGCAGCCGCTGGGGGTGAGTAAAGAGGAGCTTTGTGAGAAGGACGTGAGCTGCTTTCAAGGGCGATCACTTTGCAACAGGAAGCATTTTACTCGCTCTTGTTCGTTTTCTTTTACTTTCTCTTAAACAAAGAAGAGACTGTTTATAGCAGCTCAGATATATTTTGTAACACATCGTTAAAATGATCCAACCCAGGCAGCTCACAAGAGCCAATTTTTTAGGTAGTGATGAACTTGTGACATATAGAAGCCAGACAGGTTATTCTGCTGATTCAGTCATTTTCGTGAGCCTGGTATGCACATATTTTCCTAAGACAAAATTAATATTTTTCAAAGCACCAAATATATAAAAAGAAATACACTAAGATTCTAAGTTAAAGGTCACATTTCAATATGCTTTTCTTTCTGCATCAGGGAATCTAAAATGATCATGGAAACAGACTAAATAGCAATGATCGTTTTAATGTGCACTGTATACCTATTTTCCCAACTTGTCATGAACTTTAATGTTACAAATTATATACTTTTTTGAGAAAATGACTTTGTAGAATAAAAATGGCTATTCAAAGTGTCATCCCTTAAGTTGCCTCTAAATGTGACTTTTGCATGCAGAAATAGAGAACATGCACTAGAAATTCAGCATTACCTCTTCAACTCAAGCACTTCCCGTCTAAGTGTTTGGAATAAATTATAAATGTACAGTACCTTGCATACATCTTTTTTTCCTTCCTGCCAACAGATGGAATCTCCCTTCTGTTCCTAGACACCAGAGATGTCATCAGCTGTCATGAGGAAAGACAGGTTCCTAAATTCAGACCTTGAAGGAGAAAATCGTCTTACTTCACCTTAGTAAGGATCTCATTTGTACATGTTCCTGCCAATCGAAACATACTGCAGACGACCATGAGGGAACGCTGAAGCAAAGCGACATGGCAGAGGGAACGAGGTGGTGGCAGGGGCTGGAGATGCTGGGCTCTGCCATCTGTGCACCCGCGGATCCTCTCAGCATCACGCCCCTCTCACAGTTCCATCTTTAGGGAAAGGTCACCTACATTTATGTATTTCACCCAGCCTGCCTTCCATTGAGAAAGGTGGAGCTCAATCACAAAACGAATGGGAATGTCTTCAAATATGACAAAATTAAATTTCACAACAGAAAGTAGATTCAAAATCAAAAAAGAGAAAGATCAAAGGCAGCCACCAAAGATCAGCTTCAGCTTATTCCAAATTCTGCTTTTAGCAGTCTTTGTTTCCGTATGATCGGCTCATGAAGAATCTGAGGCAGAGAAATAAGCCCCAGGACTCCCAGTGAGGGAAGAGCAAAATTTCAGGAATATTTCACTGGTCCTTTTTTAAGATACCATATAATCATAGTCATAGTTTCCTTTTAACTGCTATATCCCATAAAAGTTTTTCATAATTTTCCAGTCTTTTAAAGATATGCTGCTGATAAATACATGATTCTATGAAGTTATTTTCTTGTACACACCAAGGAAGATTTGGTATTTACTCTTATTAAAATTAGCCTTGTTATATTGAGACTGATTACTATACACTGTGATGAATTTGTTGGTTTCTGCAAGTTCCATGGTATACACCTAAGTATAAATTCACTGAGAGAGAGGCACAAAGGAAGAAAATGAAGTGAAAGAGTTCAGAGTTAGCAATCTTATTGTGCTTCGAAAATTAAGGAGGATTTTGATAAATGAACGTGGCAGAGAAAGAATGATTGAAGATCTGAATGGTACTTATATACTTTGTATACAAGCAGTTGTATGTAAAAAGATACTATACTTGTGCATGATGAATAAGTAAATAAATAATAATAATAAAAAAAGAATGATTGTCTCATCCTGCTGTAAGCTCTGCTCCTGGCTGTTCATCCCTTCCTCCTCCAGTGCCCTCTGTGTTGGTCAGCTTTTCATTGCTGTGACCAAAACACTGGATGCGAACAACTTAGAGGAGGAGAAGCTGATTCTGGGCTCGTGATTTCAGAGGTTCCGTTCACGGTCAGCTGGTTTTGCTGCTCTGGATGGAGGAGAGGTGGAGCCTCGTGACTACAGAGCATAGCACAAGACAGCAGCTCAGCGCAGGGCAGCCAGGAAGCTGAGCAAGACAGAGGGGAAGGGGCTGTGGGGAAGCCGAGCCCTTCCAGCAATGCGACCAGTGACCCACCTCCTCCAGTCATGCCCCACCTGCCTACAGCTACCACCCTGTTAATCCATTTAAACTACAATGGACCGATGAGGTTATGGTTCTCATTATCTAATCATTTCACCTCAGAAAATTTCGGTATGATGCACAGGAGATTGGGTGGAACACCTCATATCCAAACCATAACTCCACCAAAATCTATCACACACATAAAGATTATACTTGTGGGTCAAGGAAAATAAAAACATAAAATGTCAACAGCAGCACAAAGAACCCTAAAATAATTATCTTGATTTTACTTTATATTATAAGCTGTGAGGAATTTGAGAAATTCAAAACAAAGGAAGTTATTTTTTAACTAAATATCTCATTTGTAAATAAAGAAATAAGAGTTATACAATGGTTTAAAATAGATTCCCAACTAAGGTGATATCCCCCACCCAATTCATTACAAAATGTGAGAGTTCAGGGGAGGGGATTGGTGTCAAGATAAATGGAGGAAGGTACTGACCTTTGATATCAGGAGCAAGGGACAGTAAACACACTGCAAATTTTCAGGCAGAGTTGACAAAGAAGAATTACTGTGCTGCAAATGCCAATATCAACCCCATCGCCAAACAAGAGCCGTGGTCAAATGATTCTTCTAAATCACTGGATGTGTCCCAGAGCCAGGACACAAACTCTGCCTTCATTATCTTGTATACTGCAGTATAGAATGTGCACCAATCAAGATTTAAAATCCTGCGTGCTTGTAGTGTAAAGCGCTTTGTAAAAATGTGATAGAAACAGATCCAGCAGTCATTTTCAGTTTTGCTTTTTATTTCCTGAATGGCTTCTTTGGCATCAGTTGTGTGCTAGTCTACAAGAATTTAGACAATATAAGAATCTGAGTGTTCCAGAAATTGCTGTATTTGGGCATGAAACATTTAAAGGATGTAAATAAATGTCATTTCATCAAATAAACAGAACTTTTAAGGCACAATCCTGACTAGTATTTTATTATAACTCTAGTTCTAAACACACTGACCTATGAGATATACATACTCTTAACTCTTTAGTTATGAGTAAATTAATAAGGAAGTATTTATATGTGTGGGTTGGGAGTATACTTTATTTGTTAAGCATCTTATTATCATCCTCCCTAATAAGATTCTATCTCTAGATAGGATTCTGGAAAAAATATTTTTTTGATTCCAACAACATGAATGATGAGGAAACCCTAGCAAGTTTCTTTTAAAAAGAAACCTTTTAAAATTTGGCATATTTATTTTAAAAAATTCATGTCAAATATGAGCCAAAGTCTATAATTACTTTAAAATAAAAAGTTTAAAAATATGCATGTAAATAAGAGGATAGGCTGCAATGCATATAAACAATAGGCTTCATCTAAAAAGCTACCTCTAGTTTGTAGGGATGCATATAAGCATGCTCCATATGTTGGGATTTATGGTTGGCCTGAGTTGTGCCAACGATCTGAGGATGGGACTGTACTCTGCTATTTCTTTCCCAATTGATTAATTAAATTGGCCAAATCCCTCACCTCTCCTGCATGTCATCATCTTCACCTCCACTAACACATCTTGGGATTTGGGGACATGAGAGTCTATAAATTCAGAGTGTGACAAATAGCACAATAATCATTTTCAGGGAAAGAGTAACTATATTTTTAGTTAATTAACAACAGTGTGCCTTTGACCATTTTAAGGAAATTGAAGTTTATTTTGTTCAGGTTGATTATTTGAGGGTTGTGTTGTGTTTTTTTTTTTTTTTTTTTTTTTTTTTTTTTTTTTTTTTTTTTTTTTTTTTGTTTTTTTTTTTTTTGTTTTTTTTTTTTTTTTTTTTTTTGTTTTTTTTTTTTTTTTTTTTTTTTTTTTTTTTTTTTTTTTTTTTTTTTTTTTTTTTTTTTTGTGTTTTTTTTTTTTTTTGTTTTTTTTTTTTGTTTTTTTTTTTTTTTTGTTTGTTTTTTTTTTTTTTTGTTTTTTGTTTTTTTTTTTTTTTGGTTTTTTTTTTTTTGTTGTTTTTTTTGTGTTGTGTTTTTGTTTTTTTTTTTTTTTTTGGGGGGCTTTTATCATATGAGTTAATATGTTGCCAGCCACATGGCTGAGAGGAACTGTTTCAGGCCCAGTCTGCAGATAGTCCTCCTCCCTCATGTTCAATGCCCTTTGGTTTCCTCCTAACATGAACTCAAGACTTCCACAGTCTTATGCCAGTCATGCATTGAAACTATGTCAATTTTTTTCTAGGTAGAACTCTTACTAACCATCTATAACACTGTTCCATTAGTGAAATTTAATTTTCAAGATGAACCAAACAAAATTAAGAGGCGACCAAAGAAGAATGCAGCTAAAATTCAAATCCTGCATAAAGAAAGTTCTTCTCATTTCAGCTAGAGACAAAGGTCACTCCACCAAACACAATTTCTATTAAACATTCCTCCTCTCATTCTTACTTCCCCATTTAAAGTTAATTTTATGTAACTATGTTAGTTCTTTGAAAATAGTCTCAGATGCCATTATGTTTTTCTCCTAAGCCATATTAATGCTAAAGATAAACTAACAAAACCACACAAACCCAAAACAGGAAAACCCAAAACATATTTAAAGATGTGATTCCACAAAGACAAAATGGTGTGTTGACCTCTTGGGATGATTCTGCTTTAACTGCAGAAGAAATAGTAGCAAAGACAAGAATGGTGGTAACATGCAGGGAAATTAATCCGATACCTGTGATGTCTTAGGCAGTTGGAGCTGTTCTGTAGGATAAAATAACATTCACTGAATTACTTAGAGTGGTGAAATTTCCCGTGAAATGTTGACCACAGTCCCCACTCCTCTTGTATGGAAACCCAGCAGGGCTATTCAGCTATGTCAACCAAATGGGAATTTCTCACTTTTACATTGTAGCTTACTTTATCCCACTAAGATTTTATCTTTTTTTCAGGTGACTTCTGATCCTCTCTATGTGTACAAACATCAAAGACTTTTTTCATGGTGCTTTTTGCACGGCTGCTGGTGGAGGGAGATCACCAAGCAAGTTAATGACCCCACTTCAAACAAGAAACATTGGTTAGAACTCAGGAGGAAGAGAAAATACCCTTAATCAGAACCATCAGGAGAGTCAAGTACTGAGTCCTGTAGATTAGACAGGAAAAAGGTATTTCAAAGGCAAGAAGAGAAAGCTATGCACCAGCAACCAAGTTGGGCCAGGGCTTAGGGTAAGAGATTCATTCCTAAAGGTGAAAGACAATAGGGAAGGAAATAGAAAATGCAAACTCTCCTTGCTTTATAATTTTCCCTCCCAATGGCCTGGAGTGAAAAGGTTCTTTGGGAGAAGTTTTGAACTTCGGACATATAAGATCGCACTACAATAATTTATGTATTCTTATTTTTTAAAACCTGCATATTGAAACTAGATATTAAAATATACTAAGTCCATTTTAATGTATACCAAAACACTGAACTAAAAATAATCTCTTAAATTGGACGTTGGTTGGCTGTTTTCAATTCCCTATCTGGGTATTCCAAGGGTCTAAACTCAAAACATTATGTATGCATCCAACACCAGAGCTGCTGTATAAATAGCGGATTAATTCCACAGCTATTTACTTTCACAAAACAAAACCTGAGATGAACGATGCTTACTACTGAATGTGGCGCAGACCCAGCCAACGCCACCAGGTACGACCCGCGTCCTCAGAACCATGGGAACCCTGGGCTCCACCAGGAAATCCACACACCTTACCTCCAGCCAGGATCTGCCACAGCTACTTCCGGAACAGCTGCTGACCTCCTGGTGACCTGGAAGCCCAGCGGAGAGGCAGGAAGGGACTGGTCTCAGGCTGTCTAGGACACCCCCCCCCCCAGTGACCTCACTTCCTCCCGCTAGGCCCCGCCTCTTAAAGATTCTTTTACCTCCCACTAATGTCCCGGTTGGGACCAAGCCTTCAACACGTGGGCCTTTGGGGGCCTTTTAAGGTCCAAGTCATAAAAATGCAACAATCAAACACTTTATTATCATTGGGCTCTTTTAAATTAAATATATGGGTGTATTTATTTGATCATTTTCAAAAAATATTTATTTATTTGCCTTAGTTGTACACAATACAATGCATTTATGTTTATGTGGTGCTGAGGATCTAACCCGGGCAGCTGCACATGCTAGGCAAGAGCTCTACCGCTGAGCCACAACCCCAGCCCCTATTTGATCATTTTATTTGCCCCCCCCCCCCATTGCATAGTTTAAATAGTCCAATTTTAAGGAACTTAGAAAGTCACCTAATTCTTTTTTTTTTTAATGTGAATTTACTAGTTTTAGATTCTACAAGGGTAGATCTTTACAGCCTATGTCAAAAGACCCCTTTTCAAATATTGTTTTATGGATTGCCAATGATGAACCAGATAACATAATAAATAAAATAAGTTTTATTATAGATCGGTACAGTTAGAAACTTGATTAAGTTGCAAATAATTTTAAGGCAAATAATAACACAGATTATATTGAGTGTAAGGAAATAATTTGGTATTTTAGTCACGTATTTTCACTGAATCCATCCACTGAGTTTGATTCTTTGGAAGGGAAAAGAAGGATAAGACATATTGACAATGGGCAATAAAAAAGCTTTTGTATATATTGCCCCATTGATTCTTTAATATTATGTAATAATAATGTTATTGGAGTATGTATTAATTTCTTCCATTATAGTATGAATTTGCATAATACAAATGTATTAATTTGCAGTTCTTAGAGTCATGAATCTGCATTAGGTCTCAGGGGCTCGAATCAAGGTGTGTGCATGGTGGCTTACTTCTGAAACATCTGGTGGAAGTGTCTTCTCTTGCCTTCCCTAGCTCTTTGTGGCTGTCCACATTCTTTTTTTTTTAATATTAATTATTTGCTTTAGTTGTACACAATGCAATGCATTTATGTTTATGTGGTGCTGAGGATCGAACCCGGGCCGCGCACATGCTAGGCGAGTGCGCTACCGCTGAGCCACAACCCCAGCCCTGTCCACATTATTTAGTACCATCTTGAAAACCAACATCTGCTCCCATCCTAACATCTCTTCTGCTGTCAAATCTCTCCTCCTTCTGAGCTCATTGTTTCTCTTTTTAATTTATAATACTTGGGGATTAAATTGGGCCATCCAGATAATCCAGGATAATCTCCCATTTTAAGATCCTTAATGTAATCACAATCTGGAAGGTCCCTTTTTCCGTGTAAGGTAATGTTGTCACAAATTCTGGGGATCAGAACCTGGACATCTCTGTGAGTCATTATTCAATCCCCCATGGTTGGCCTGGACAATACCAAGGCTTCCAAATAGGAGTCTGAGACACCAGCAGGAAATTAGGCTAGGATTGAGATGAAATGCATGTTGAGTAGAAAATGTGAGTTCATCAAAGCTCAAGCACTTGCTATGATGTTACCCTGATGACTCAGGCAAATAATTAAAATGCTTATATGTCATCTTTAGATTTTTCAATCCAATGCATATTTGTACGTTAAATATTATTTTTCTCACTATGAACAAACAAATGCATCTATCTACTGTTCGAATTTCTGTCAAAATGTGATGTCTTTCCTGAATGCTTTGAACATTTTACAACCAATTATCTTTTTCACCCTGCATTGAAAGCCCAAATGGAAACATGAGAGACGGCTGTATGACATAGATGGGTCATTTGGGTGTTGGGGTCTAATTTTATCACTGGGCTGGGATGTGGCTGCGGTAGACTAGATTCTTAGCATGTTTGAGGCCCTGAGTTCAATCCCCAGCACACAGAAGTGAACATGCAGCGTGCGCACATGCACACGCACACACACACACACGTACACACACTTCACTAATAATTTTGATAAACATAACCTATTAATAATCTTTGACATACAACTGTTTTGTAAAAGTTGTGACCTTAGACTATGCCCCCTTCTCCCCCAAGGACTGGTAGAGAATAGATTGGTGCATTTGCATTGCCTATTGTAATTCAGAAGTATTAGGAACAGTAGCCACACTGAGAGTGGCTACGGGTGATGGCCAGTCCTCTTGGGCTGATCAACCTGGGGAATGTTCCTCTAACTGTCCTAAAGGGTAAGCCAGAGTTTATCAGTCTCATTCATCCAGGCCTCCACTAGGGCCTAGGCAAGAAGGTTTAGAACGGGATCCATATGCAGCTTTCCTGACCTTTCTTTGAGCGAGGATCTTAGCAAGGAAGGGTGATCCCTGTAAGTCTCAGCCTCCACAGGAGATAGTTCTTTAATTATTACATGAGGATGAAAAGATCCTATCCAGTCAATTCAACAGAGAGATGAAAAGGTTACTGGCCCTGTATTCTCCTGTCAGTCATTCTCAGTACAGGCTGAGGAGCCCAGCATTAATTTTCTACTCCTCAGTTTAGTGTGGTGAATTGCTCTCAATAAGGATGGTGCATATCTTCATCATTTTTCCTAGGAAAGAGTCTTGATAAAGACATTGAATGAAAATACAATGAGTTTAATTAATTTAAGGTGCCCTTGTTTTTGCACTTGGCATTTTTATTGGAACAGGTCATTAAAAAAAAAAAAAAAAAAAAAGTGAAGCAAGAAAACCAAACTCTTGTTTGGGTGTAATTAAGGGTCAGGTGTGTAGAACAAAATTAAGGAATTTTCTCCATCTCTGTTTGAATTTTCTCAGATGTTGAATAAAATAGGATAGTTAATGGATCCCAATTTAAGCATTTTACCTTTTTAATGTAAAGGCTACTCCATGAGGTTAACCTATAGAAACATTCCAAACATTCCAGCCAACTCCTTTGTCCTGGGGTGATGGGGATAGGAAGGCAGGACTCACCTGGGTCAGGACCACAGACTCAAGGGCTAATAGCCTTGGCACTTTTCCAGTATCTGATTTTGATTAATGTCCCTACACAAAAGTTATAAAAGCCCCTAGACTAGTACTTTTAAGTGGTCATCTGCTACCAGGTCCCCTAGTGCCTTGCAAGAATTCTATCACTTTTCCTCTCACCTAAATAAATGATACTTCTTTCACTCTTGCCTTCTGTTGTAGTTCTGTGGATTTCATTCTTCAAATCTGTGAAACAAAAATCCAGAAAGAAAATGGTGGTGAGCTACCAGGGTCTTCCGTGACACTGGAGGGCATAGCGCCCAGTTAGGAGCTCAAGGTGCCCCTCCCCAGAAACGGAGAAGAGTCCAGCTGTGCATCTGTGACCCAGGTGCTGACACTACCACAGGTAGTGAGACCTAAAACTTACACAGACCTCACCCACCAACAGAAGCAGGGAATCGAGTTTCATCTCAAACACTGGTTTCAATACTACCATAGCTTAAAAGAAAAACTTCTTAGTGAAGGAGATTGCAAAGATACAGAACACGAACAAAAACAAAGGAGCCTTTCTGGGAGGGCAAAATGTTGACAAAGCCAACAGTGTCCTACATGTCCTCTCTGTGCTTTGTGAAAACATAAGGTGGGTGACAACCTTATGTTGTCACAGATGCACTCTTGGAACTTCCCTGAATCCTGGCGAAATTTATCATCAGCTGGGACGAAGTCAAGATGCCAATGAGCTGTTTCATTTGCATTTCTGATTCGCTTCACGCAGCAGGGATGATCTCTGTGGTCAGGCTGGCCTTCCAGTGATGGCTTTGGCATCCACAGGAGATCTGTCATCAGGTATTGTTCAGCCTTGCTCTGCTTAACAAGAAGTGTGGTCATGGGAGTTCCCACCACGAGGGCAGACCAACAGGGCCTTACTGTATTGGACACACATAAGCCGTCCCCACTTAAAGCTGCCATATTGTGTCTTTAGTTGAGTATAGACACGACTCCCCCTGACACACACACAACCTAATTTTAAAGCCTTTGGGAATGTCAGGAGTCTCTTCACTAGGAAAGAACTCATACAGCAAGCCAAGACCTTGGGAGTTTCTCATCCTGTTCAGTACCCCACTATCCACAAACAAATGGCTTTATGCAATCGGACAAGGGAACACTTGTTTCAAGGTTAGTGAACTATTCTAGAAGATGAAAATGTTCAGGACCAGAACAAATGAATAGTGCATGCCTCATATACCGAGAAGCGAAGCTCCTTCCATTTTCTTCCTTTTGTAAGGTAGCTGTTGTGACAATTCTAGGTGCCCCCCCCCCACATCCACTGTCTAGCAGCTGTTGCTTGGTGTTGAGCTGTATAATTTATAGGTTGCAGAGAGATAACAAATATCAATGTCTTCCAAGGTTCCATTTGAAATAGTAGGCAATATTTTATGTACCAACTGCCTAATACCTGAAGTGAGTACTTTAAACTCAAGAAGATTGGAAGGCCTCAGAAGCAGCCCTCTGGTCTCTCGTCCACCCCTGACACTTAAGGGAAGACATAGAAACTAGAATTCTTCTTCCCCAAAGCCAGACTTAAACCAAAAACATGTTACTCTCACCTTCCCTGCCTTTCTGTGGAAGAGCTGCCTCGTTTGACAGGAAATCGCAGGATCCCCATGCCTGAAGGGGTTCTGCCCCACAAGTGGAAGAAAGAAATGTCAGCACAGAGAAGTCAGAAGAATCCCAGGGGACCACCTTGCTGGGTTCCCACCCACTCAGTTACCTTAGGACAATCACATATGTCCTGGTCCAACCACATTTTGACATCCCTGTCAGTGCTTCGTAGAACTTAAGCTCTGTAAAATCAGGTGGATTTCTCAGTATCTTCGAGTCTTCCTTTTATTTATTTTTTTATTTTTTATTATTATATTTTGTTATACATATTTGCAGAGTACATTTCATTTCATATTACATGTAAAGAGCATGATTTTTCAAGTTGCTGGTTTAATATAAAGTATTTTACAACAATTATGTCTTCATACATGTATTTAGGGTAATCATGGATAACTCAGTCTGCTATTATTCCTTTCCCCTTGCTCCCTCCCCTTCCTTCCCCCTCTTTGTTCTATTTAAAGCTCTTTCATTCCTTTCATTCCCTCTCTCTTGCCTTTATAAGTTAGTATCTTCATATCAAAGAGATCATTCGACCTTTGGTTTATTGGGATTGGCTAACTTCACTTAGCATTATTTTCTCTAACTCCATCCATTTACCTGCAAATGCCATGATTTTATTCTATTTTAGTGCTGAGTAGTGTTCCATTGGGTGTATATACCAAAGTTTCCCTATCCATTCATCTGCTGATGGGCATGTTGGTTCCATAATCTAGCTATTGTGAATTGTGCTGCTATAAACATTTATGTGGCTATGTTCCTGTAGTAAGCTGTTTTTAAGTCCTTTGGGAATAGGCCAAGGAGTGGGATAACTGGGTCAAATGGTGGTTCCATTCCCAGTTTTCTGAGGAATCTCCATACTACTAAAGGCCATCTATGCTAAGCCCCAGGCCAACATCATCCTAAATGGAGAAAAATTGAAAGCATTCCCTCTAAAAACTGAAACAAGACAGGGATGCCTCTTTCACCACTCCTATTTAACATAGTTCTTGAAGCCCTGGCCAGAGCAGTTAGACAGACAAAAGAAATTAAAGGGATATGGATAGGAAAAGAAGAACTCAAATTATCACTATTTGCAGATAATGTGATTCAATACATAGAAGATCCAAAAAATTCCACCAGAAATCTTCTAAATCTAATAAATGAATTCAGCAACATAGCTGGATATAAAATCAATACCCATAAATCAAAGGCATTTCTGTACATCAGCTACAAATCCTCAGAAAGAGAAACTAGGAAATCTACCCCATTTACTATAGCCTCAAAAAAAAATATTTGGGAATCAACTTAACAAAAGAAGTGAAAGACCTCTACAATGAAAACTACAGCACACTAAAGAAAGAAATTAATGAAGATCTTAGAAGATGGAAAGATCGACCTTGTTCATGGATAGGTAGAACTAATATTGTCAAAATGACAATTCTCCCAAAAGCACTATACAGATTCAATGCAATACCAATCAAAATCCCAATATCATTCCTCATAGAAATAGAAAAAGCAATCATGAAATTCATCTGGAAAAATAAGAGATCCAGAAGAGCCAAAGCAATTCTTAGCAAGAAGAATGAAGCAGGTGGCATTACTTTTCCAGACCTTAAATTGTACTACAAAGCAATAGTAACAAAAACACCATGGTATTGGCATCAAAGTAGACCAGTTGACCAATGGTACAGAATAGAAGACTCAGAGACGAACCCACACACCTTCAGTTATCTTATATTAGACAAAGGTGCCAAAAATGTTCATTGGAGAAAAGACAGCCTCTTCAACAAATGGTGTTGGGAAAACTGGAAATCCTCATGTAATAAAATGAAATTAAATCTCTTTCTCTCACCATGCACAAAACTTAACTCAAAGTGGATCAAGGACCTAGGAATTAAACCAGAGACCTTGCACCTAATAGAAGAAAAAGTAGGCCCAAATCTCCATCATGTTGGTTTAGGCTCCAACTTCCTCAATAAGACCCCTATAGCACAAGAACTAAAAACAAGAATCAATAAATGGGATGGATTCAAACTAAAAAGCTTCTTCTCAGCAAAACAATCAGTGAGGTGAATAGAGGACCTACAGAATGGGAGCAAATCTTTACCACAAGCACATCAGATAGAACACTAACCTCAAGGATTTATAAAGCTCTTAAAAGCCTTAACACCAAAAAAAAAAAAAAAAAACAAATAACCCAATCAATAAATGGGTCAAGGAGCTAAACAGACACTTCTCAGAAGATGATATACAAACAATCAACAAATATATGAAAAAATGCTCAACATCTCTAGCGATTAGAGAAATGCAAATCAAAACAACTCTAAAATTTCATCTTACTCCAGTCAGATTGGCAGCTATTAAATAAATAAAAACAACAATAAATGCTGGCGAGGTTTTGGGGAAAAAGGCACACTCATACATTGCTGGTGGAACTGCAAATTGAGTCTTCATTTTAAAGTCTCCCATATCGTGTAAAACCATGATTTAATAAACCTGTTACAAATTTTCTGTTAGCCTGTCTCCTATTATGGGAGAGTTGACCATGATTCTTAGGCTGGAGTAGAAAAGAATCATTGCTTTTAGACTGTACATACTCAGGACTGTACAGACTCAATCATCCCCAAATCTCAGCAGGTAGATGAGGAGCATGCCTATGTTATAGACTAGAAGACTAAGCAATAAAGGTATTAAGACAATTGCCCACGTATTAAGTATTAAAATCATCATCCAACATTTTAACTTCAGTCCTATAGTAGTGATTTATACTCAGCAGACTTCAAAATAGTCAAGCAATATCGACGTGGACTTTTGACATTGTCTCTGGAGACAATAGATGGAGTTACCACAAGACTAAGAGCATCCTAGCTATCAGGTGTCAGCACATTTAGAATGCATGCACTGGATGGAGCGTGTCAGACAGGGACACAGTGACATTGTGTGGACGGAAGGTAGGCAGTTCGCACTACTCATTAGTAAGAGCTAACCTACGTTAGACACATCACAGATCTTGATCTATAAATACTTTTCCAGGATAAATTGCTTTGTAAAAATCTCACTGCACAGATTTTACCTCCTTAGCCATCCCTACCTGGAAAAGAAAGTAGACCACCAGACTCAAAGGCAGCCAATCCCAAAGCTGGTGAGGAAAGTGGGAGGGGCCCTGTTCCCAGAGGAGAAACTCCTTAAGTGAGTGCCCCTTGGGAGGCAGAAGGAGGACATTCTAAGAGACTGAGTCATTGAGCAGCAGGAACAATGGTAAATTAGTATGGGAAAACAATGATGGGCTTGGTCAAAGGTATGAGCTAGCAGAGACCACGAGTTAGCAGAGCAATAAGATGGAAGAAAAATTTAAAGCAAAGATAAGAGCTTTTATTTTTTCAAGAAAAGCGAGCACATGGAGAGTCTTCTCCACATTATTGCCACAAGTCACTGCTGTGGAGGTCTTTGAAAACACCGCGCGTGTAGGGACACCTGTCTCTCTGAAACTCCATTTCAAAATGGCCTTGTGGATAGACCTTCATCCCATTTATTTGAGTTTTTATTGTTTCCTTGTGAACCACAAGCTACTGCCCAGGAAAATCAAGATGCCTTCAGAATCATTCAGAACCCACTTTTACGGTCTTCAGTAGGAGCTTCTGGCCGCTATTATTTTCATTGCTCTTCTGATGCAAGGCTTAGTAACTCACTCTGGGATTCTGTCAGTGACACCGTGGGCATTTCTTAGAGTGATACTGGCATGTGACAGTCTTTGAAGAAATATTCTTTGTTATTTAGTGCTATGAGCTTGCCTCGACTTCAAAGAATGAAAGCTAGCCAAATTAGAATAATGATTAGCTGTAGGAATAATGAAAATATGTGTCTCAAGAAACAGACCTTAGAAATGGAATTGAAAGAGAAATAATTCTTATAAGAATCTATTTATGGAGAAGCTGGAAAAATATTTGGATTGATTTTAATCATTTCCTTGATTCCAACTTCTCCACAGTAAATTAAATAATTAAACAGAATCATTCATCTATATCTATAAAAAAAACTATGAAAAGGATATCTTATTTTTCTTAGTATTTCAGATGTCCAAAATACCATTACACTAAATTCTTTGTTCACTTTGCTTTTCTTCTTTCAGGAAGCTACACGGTATTATTCTCTCCAGATATCTTTTTACATATGGCAGTTGGCTGGTGGTCTGTAGCATTCCTCTGGAGTCACTGTAAACCACATCACCTGAATTTTTTCTTTCATTCTGTCTTGGCTTTTGTGATTAACAGTGATCAAGCTCAGCAAATATAAGATAGGAGGTTTGATTTGAATAGATGGTAGATCAACATTTATAAAATAGTCATAAAATCAAATATCATGTTTTCCTTTGTAATGGCTAACTTGTGAAATGATATGGCACGGATTTTTATTTCCATTTCACATATATCACTAAGAATAGTTTCTATTGCAATCTACAGAAACCTAAACACAAATTGGGCAAGATAGTAAAGGAACTATTGAGTTGACTGGAAACGTCAAATGGAAGGTGTCACTCTGGGCAGCTAGCCTGGGAATCTGTGTGTCTACCTCCATAGTTCTCTCCTCTGTCTTCCTCTGTGTTGGCCTTCCACAAAGATGAGTTTGCTATATAGCAGCAAAAAGGTTGCAGCAATCAAAGGCCTCTCATCTGCTCCCCTGACCATCTGTTCACACAGTCATTTGCTTGACCTGACCAAAGGGTTTTCCTTCCCAAAACAACCACACCAAAGTCCTAGGCCTCCGTGTGACTGGAACAACTTAGTTCAGGTGTGGATTCCTAAGAGTCACCCAAATGTCATGCACAGAGTAATTTAGACCTGGATGAGGGGCCTGTCCCTGCATCGATCTTTGTGAACACGTGATGGGTTTAAGCTGAGCAGATGAAGCGTATAGCCCTAAGAATAGGAAATAAGAAAGGGGTCCTCTCCTAAGCATAGGGCTGGTTCAGGATGCGGCTGCTTACATGATGTGCATGACAGCGTGTGAGGAAGCCACCCAAGGGTGCCTCTGAGAAAGCAGTTTGGAGTTCCCCTTCCCATCCTACTGTTTTAAAATCTGAGACAAGTCACTTTGCCATCCTATGACTATTTCTTTTTTGCTTTTCATTTTTTATCTGATCTTTTTAGTCACACCTCACAGTAGGATATGTTTTGATAAACATACATGGAGCATGACTCCCCATTCTTGTGGTCATACATGATGGGGCGTTGCCTTTTACTCATAAAACAAAAATAATGCCAATACTGTTTTAGTCTGCTTTCTTGCCACAATGACCAAATGACCTGACAAGAACAGTAAGAGGAGGAAAGGTTTATTTAGAGCTCACAGTTCTGAGGTCTCAGTCCATAGATGGCTGACTCCATTCTTCAATGGAAGAGTGTGATGAGGAAAGTGGCTCAGGACACGGAAATCAAGAAGCACAGGGTGCTCCCCTTAATGACAAAATGTAAACCCCAAGGAACAGTCCCTGGTACCCACATCTTCCAGCCACACCCTTGCTGCCCACAGTTACCAAGTTAATCCCTATGAGGGGATGAATGCACTGATTAGGTTGAGACTTTCATAACCCAATTATTTCACCTCTGAACTTTCTTGTACCATCTTGCACAAGAGCTTTTGGGGGACACCTAATATCTAAATCTATGTCTCATAAAATGCTGAATACCAGCCAAATGGTTTTACAAAGTATTATGAGCTAAAAATCTTAGTTTATTTTAGCCAATGTTGTCTCTATTAACATTAAGTGCTATTTTTAACTTAAAGGTAGAGATATCATTTAAAATGAACTGTGAAGCCTTTAAGTGTTTCTTATAACTGAATCAAGCCTTTGTGTAATCACACAATTTTATCAGGATTTTCTGGTACCTTTTGTAACAGTGCAGGAATTTAAAATAGCTACCACTAAGAGGAGACATGTGATTCTGTAACTCAAAATAGTTGGAAAATATCAAATTAAGCAAGAGTAAATTGGTTTCCTTGCAATAAGAGTGTTCTGAATTTTAATATGTGAATATTAAATATGAATTTTTTAAAGAGTTATGTGGTCATATAAATTTCACCATAAAGTTATCAAAGTTGGAAGTTGTTCTCAACTGGGAGTAATTCTCCCCTCCCAAGAGGACATTTGGTAATGTTTGGCAAAGCTATTTTGATTGTTGGAGGTAGGTAGGTGCTTTGTCATTTGGTGGCAGGGTGCTGAATGTCCCACAATACACAACAGAGTCCCCACCACAAGTTGCCCCACCCAGGATGCAAAGAGGGCCTCAGTTACAAAAGCCTGCTTAGACTCATTATGTCATCAACTTTAGGGGACACTGAGCTTTGTGGGGATGTCAGGTTCTGAATGCTAAAGAGGACTCTAGTAGTCTGGTGTTCCCATGACTCACCATCAACTCTGCCTTTATTCACTAGTACTGAAGTGTGCCAAAGCAAAGCAAGGCTGAGTTCTCGGCTGTCCCAAGTACGCCTGACAGTGCTACTGCAATGTGTTAAGTTCACTAAAATGAGTGCAAACCGTATTACGATGCTAGAACCTTCCTCTGGGACACGCTTCTGTATGGAATTGAGCTGTACCTCTCCAGTGGCTACAGCTACACTACACCTTCCATTTCAGAGCCATTTGGTCCTTCCCACATGATTTGTGCATTGGGACTCTTCTCCTGATCATCATCGCCTCCTCATGCAAAGTGAACAGATAAAATTGCCTGCACTTTTACAGAGGACTTGTTAAAGGTTTAGTACAATTTGCCTCTGTTCTGAAAATCGGATAGAATAGTTTAAATAGGAAGATTTTATTTGTCTCGTAAACTCTTACTCAATAAAATTTTATCAGTTGCTCCATATTGGACCGGACCTTATTGGTGATAATAAATATTATTTGAAATTTATATTATTCAAGAATATATATTTGAAAGTAAAACATATTTTTCTAAGACTTAATCTGCTAAACTAAAATAATAAATATTTAGGGATGAAAAGTTGAATAAATTCAGGGGAAGCAGAACAGAATTAGCAGCGGCTACAAGCTCTATGTGAGTGGCTATCACTGCCTGTAAGACAGATGCACACTACAGTAGTACCAGGAGTTTGTAGCTATTTAACCACTCTGTAGCTGGCTGATCTAGGAAATTCCTTCTTTAATGTAGACACACACCTAAAGCTTGGAACGTTAATCATAACAACAAAGCCCTGTGGCCATTCTCAGTTTTTGTCCTGATTCTTCCAAAGTCAAATCATGCTGAGAAATTGTGATAAGAGAACAATTTTATAGAGGAGGGAGGCAAAGGTCAAAGGATTTGACAGATGAGCATCACCATCAAGAGTAAAACAGCTCTTTTGATGATCAGTCACAGCTTTTGCTGCGAGTCCATTGTCTTAATGATGGAATTCCTAGCCCACGGGACTGATCTGACTGGAGGAAATTTTAAGGAAGCTGTTCATCTCTGCCTCTCAACACTACCGAGTGTTAAGGTGAGTTCCTGTCAAACAGCATCATTGATTGCTCTTGCTTCTTTCTTTTCCCCTCTTCTTCTTCATTTTTTCTCCCTACAAGAATTACATGATTAGAAGCAAGCAAGGTCAAGGGAGGTAAAGGGTCCAACTAGGAAGTTGTGTGTTCACAAGGCAGGTCCCAGGACGGCCCTGGAAAGCCCCTGACGTTGTCATTCAGTGAGGCAAAGGTATCTGGCTCAGACTTACACAGGGTGCAGGATCCTGAAAGGACAACAGTGACATTGTGTTGTTTTCTATTGCTTGACTTTTTACAAGTCCTGTAGGTGGGAAGTTTCAGTCTCTGGAGACAAGGAGTGGAAATCCCCATGATGTGTTTTAATTAACCCAGTTCCTTCATTGTCTATAAAGATATGAATATTGTGTGTGCGTGTATGTGTATGTAACTCTGTCTTTATATCTATCTTTATTCCATAAAAGGTACAATGCACAGGATGAAGTTATTATAAAACAGCATGTTTGTTTCATTTCCAATTGATGCTTTAATGCATTTGTCATTCCTATTTGAACCCTTCTCAGAGAAAATTCTCCTAATGTTAAGTCTGCTGGTCTGATTTTTAACCTGATGAGGGATAGTTTCAATGTGGCGTGTGTTCAGGGACTAGGACGCACTAGTGTGCGTGTTGTGATCACCTTCCTCTCTGACTTCCATTCATATGACTCAATATTCTGACTGTCCTTGTAGACATCAGGTCAAATAGTCATCACATTAAAACTTTGGTAAAGGCTTATATGCTGGGCTTCTTTGCTTTTGGGATTTCATAAGTATTTTGGGTGGGGGAAGATGAGTCTAAATCCAGATAGGAGACCAATGTTATCCAAGTTAACAAGTATGGCACTTACTATGTGAAGTCATTGCCATGTAACTATCACAGCAACTAGGTGCGTTAGACAACTCGGTGACTTACATTTTATTGATAAGATTATGATAGCAGCAGACTCCCTGTTGCATATATAGGAAGTGGGGGACCTGGTATGACCTTCTAGCCACAAAACTGACCTGGGTTTGCTTTTCAGTGTTCCTATTTTAATGGTACCCTTTTCACAAACTCCCCCTTCTCTATTAGCCTTGGATTCTTGATTTATACCAAGTGATTCAATGCCAGCTATTTTAAAGGGTCACTATAAAGATATAATAATCTTTGTATTATCACCAACATAGAATGCATGTTTAATAATTATTCACTCACCATTCTTTTTTTCTTTTTTAATTAATTTTTTATTTTTTTAACTTTTTATACATGTTTACAGAGTACATTTTATTTCATATTACCTATAAAGAGCACAAGTTCTCAAGTTGCTGGTTTTATATAAAGTATCTTTGCAACAATTGTGTCTTCATACATGTATTTAGGGTAGTCATGAATAATTCAGTCTGCCATTATTCCTATCCCCTTGCCCCCCTCCCCCATTTTTTCTATTTAAAGTTTTTTCATTCCTCTCATCCCCACTCCCTTGCCTTTATAAGGTAGTATCTTCATATCAAAGAGATCATTCAACCTTTGGTTTTTTGGGATTGGCTAACTTCACTTAGCATTATTTTCTCCAACTACATCTATTTACTTGCAAATGCCATGTTTTTATTATTTTTTAGTGCTGAGTAATGTTCCATTGTGTATATATATACCAAAGTTTCCCTGTTGCTGCCTGCAGCTGCTGCCTCCTGCAGCAACGATACCCCAGGAAAGAATTTGGAGGCAGACTGGGAATGAGTAGGTTCTTTATTATTGCTTCTGCTGACTTTTCTCTCCAACTCCAACAACCTCTCCAACTCCAACTCCAACACCTCTAGCCAACCTCACCCGGTTAAATACTCTTTGCCTTAACAAGTATACACGTGTCAACAGCTCAAACTTACAGGTGCATCACACAGTGTTCACGGGCATAGAAAGATTCTTAGTTAAATGCATGAATGTCAGGTGTAAACGATTAAACACCTCTTATGGCTATCAGCTAGCTGCCATCTTAGCTATCTCCTCATTAAGGCTCTTACATTTCCCTATCCATTTATCCACTGATGGGCATCGGGGTTGGTTCCACAGTCTAGCTATTGTGGATTGTGCTGCTATAAACATTGATGTGGCTGTGTCCCTGTAGTAAGCTGTTTTTAAGTCCTTTGGGAATAGACCAAGGAGTGGAATAGCTGGGTCAAATGGTGGTTCCATTCCAAGGTTTCCTAGGAATCTCCATACTGCTTTCCAGATTGGCTTCACCAATTTGCAGTCCCACCAGCAATGTAAGATTGTGCCCTTATCCCCACATCCTCACCAGCACTTATTGTTGTTTGTGTTTTTGATAGCTGCCATTCTAACTGGAGTGAGATGAAATATTAGAGTAGTTTTGATTTGCATTTCTCTAATTGCTAGAGATGTTGAACATTTTTTCATATATTTGTTGATTGTTTGCATATCATCTTCTGAGAAGTGTCTGTTTAGTTCCTTAGCCCATTTATTAATTGGAGTATTTGTTTTTTTGGTGTTAAGGCTTTTGAGAGCTTTATAAATCCTTGAGGTTAGTGTTCTATCTGATGTGCTTGTCACTCACCATTCTTTACAATGCCATCAAAATAGAGAAACTGGCATCTAAGACAACTGGCATTTGGTGCAGTGGCCCTTGTTGTTGGCCACACGTTAGACTGTCCTAAAAAACTTCTCAAAAGTGCTAATTCTGACAGGGAAGAGGGCACGTGCAGGGTTCCAGGATGCTGGTGATGTTCTATTAATGTGCCTGGTGGCTCCAGGTGTGTGGCTGCCGTGATGGTTTTTTGAGCTGCACATGGATGTTAGCCTTATTTTTCTGGATGCATCTTGTTCAAATGACATGTACGTCAAAGAATGTCAATTCCGGGGCTCCGCCCTCAGAGCATTTGAACCAGCGCCTCTGAGTAGGACCTCGCCACCCATGTCACTCAGGTGCCTTTCAGATGCGGTTGATGTGCAGCCAGCTTTGACAAGTCTTAGAGTGAATGCAAACCTCAGCGCTGAAGCCAGCTGAGGGAGACAGGTTTTACAGAAGCATCTGCCCGATTCAAACATCTGAGGAGGTGTCCTGCAAATAGGTCTGAGCCTCAGGTGAACGTCCTTGTTTCATCTAAGAATCATCTCGAAAGTAAGAAGTGGAATACACCTTTAGATCTAGTCATTTCATCAAAAAGCACTTGATTTTGCCACCCTTCCCTCTTATATAACCACTTCTATTAATCTCTATTTTAGTTGACCTTCTTGTTTTGTGAACATCATTATCCAGTGAAACCTAAGTAGTTTGAAAAGAAAAGGAAAACAAATTTGTGAGTTACGATGTCTACTCTTCCCAAGGGCCCACAATTGAAGTTTAGTCAGACATTTTTCAGTGATCCACAACAAGGAACAAATGCAATAAATGTCTGCATTGTTTCTCCCCCAGCAGAAATAATCGTCTTATTTGTCTCATACTATCGGGAAACTGGTTTGGGCGGCAAAGCTATTATAATTTGCATCTCTCTCTCTCTCTTGATGCTAACACACATATTCACGTTATATGTAAGTTACCTTAGAAAAATGTTTTATAAAAGTAAAAACTGCCAGCATGCTGGTGCATGCCTGCGATCTCAGCAATACGGGAGGCTGAGGCAGGAGGATCACAAGTTTGAGACCAGACGGAGCAATTCAGTGAAGCCCTAAGCAATTTAGCAAGATCCTGTCTTGAAAAAAATTTAAAAAGCAAACAGATTTACACTAAAACATTATAACAAAGTTCGTTTAAAAATACAGTAAATGGAAATTCCTTTGTAATATTTTGTTGCTGACTTTCTAGAGAAATTTTTTACATCAATTTACTTATTTTGATGGATTTTTTTGAAATTGGTAAAAAGACTTCTACAAGATGAAATTTCAGGTATTTATTAAATATGCTTAAGGAACATCTTGTCTGTTTTCATAGACAAGAATTTCACTCCCTTTTTATTTGAATTGCTTCTCTTCCTTTATGTTTTTGTTTGCCCAGGGTCTAATTAGAAACAAGAGCATTTGCATATCTTCTTAGCAAAAAGGAAACGTGTAGCATTGAGGAGGCAGCAGTGTTTGATGATTATGTTTAAACTAAGTTATCAGAATGACAAACTTGGTCATGGCCATATTTTTTCAAAAGCATAAATATCAGGTTTTCGGTATGGTCCAAGAATGCATATGCTTACTAGTTATCTTGGTTGATGAGATAAAATTTTAAAAGGAACAAAGAAAGAAAATAGTAGTCTTATGCTCAATGTGTCAACCTGTAATATTGACATCACCTCCATCTTTTCTCCAGTCAGACAAGCTTTAGACTCCAATAGATTTAATAAACTTGCAAAGCTTCTGGGAAATCTTTGAGTAAGAAAAGCTAAAAAGGTAAAAGCAGCCGCAAATATTGAAATATAAAGATCATTCAGTATTACACCCACCGTAGTATGAAAGGTTGGGAGTACAAGCAGATCCACTGAAGCCAGCGTACTAACAGAAGATTTATGCTGTTGATAACAATTTGCAATTAAGTATAATATGCAAACGCCATGGGATTACACAGTTCAGTTGTTAGGGGGAAAAAAGGCATTCGTTTTTGATAGTTCTTACATATAATAATAGCTGGTGTGGTGGAAAGAAAAATGAAATTAAAAAAAAAAAAATCCTTTCCCTGGATTAGCAGAGAAAGCTACTGTCCGTGAGAGCCATTATGATTGTTATGCGTGTCTCTGGTTTGGTTTCATTCACAGATGGCACAGATATTACTTAAATAAGACTTCAAGAGAGAACACAGATTTTTGAAAACGGGGATTGGTCTCCGATGCGGTGGTTGCCGGGTAATGGATTAACAACTGTCGCTGTGAAATCCATTCATTTCTTCTTATCACTCAGGGGACAGGCCTCCTATCACTCTCTGCCGGTTTAGACTTTCACAGAGAGGTGGGCACATCACAGCGGCAGCACCAGGTTTTATTTCCATGTAATAATAGTCTCATCCTGATGTTTGACCTCCGCTATCAGATGCCTTTGTTATCTTAATCAGTCGTCATTGGCACACTCATGCGATGTTATTGCTGTTTTGGTTTTGCACAATATTGGTCATTTGAACCACACGAGCTTGCCATTTGGCAGTACCAAAATGATCAAAGATTGGCAATTTCACGATTTCATGTGGCTCAATCCTAGTGTTGATTTTCTTATGGATGAGTGAAAGAGCAGGGAGAATTTTACAGCAAACAGCAGCGGTGAAAGAGCACCATGGGGTGTGTGTGTGCATGCGCACGTGCACGTGCTTGTTGCCTAATCGATCCTGCTGGTCGCTATCCTATGCACCACAGATGCAGAAAAGAACCAGATGAAACCCTTGCTTTTGTGAAGGTGATATGTCCACAGAGAAAATGGATAACGGACAAAGTGGTGTGCAAGGTAATTCCAGATAGGTGCTCTGCCAAACAAGGTATTCAGGGAAAGGGACTCTACGGGGACTTGGATTGTGAGTGCAGATGCTACTTTAGAAGAGTAGCCCGGGAAGGTCTCCTTCTGGATATGAGAGTGGAACTGAAACCTGATGGGGGAGGGAGAGAGGGAGAGGGCGGGGTGAGAGATGGGGAACATTTTGCAAAGAAGTGGGGCGACAGAGGTGTGGGCTGATGAATGAGCGGGCAGGGCAGTAGGCCTGGAGAGGAGGGCACTGTCCACTTTAAACAGGAACAAGGAGGCCCTGGGGTTGGAGCAAGCAGGGCAAGTGCAGCATGGTCACAGAGGGGGTCCCAAAGTCGTGGGCCAGATTAGGGCAGGTCTTGGGCTCCGTCCCTTTAGGACTGTATTCCCATAGTAATGGAAAGTCACTCGCACGTTTGGAGCAGAGGAGCACAAGGATTTGATGAGCTTTTTAAAGGATGGCTGGCGCTTCTAAGTGCATAATTGCCCATGAGGGAAAACGCACGAGTGGCAAGGCAAGCTAAGCAGCTTGGCATGGTTGGGTGGGAGGCAGCGGCCTGTGGGCTTGAGGACCCTCCACGCGGGGGGTTCGCTGGCATCCTCTGGGTGTGTGGCTGGAGTGGCCCTGCAGGGGTCTGCATGCATTAGGGCCCCGTGCCTAAGTCCATGCACAGACCTCTTCAATTTCTCACGATTTGAACAGTGGGCCCTGCCTTGTCCCTTTGCACTGAGCCACATTTATGTAACCAGTCCTAAGAAGATCGTGGTTTTTTTTTTTTTTTTTTTTTTTTTTTTGGTCAGAGCTGGGAAATCTTTGCCCAAGTTCACTAAAGTTTTCTCTTGTAGAAGTTTTATAGTTTTAGATTTTACATTTATGGCCTTGGGACTTTGTCAGATGAAGTCATGGTGATTTTTTTTTTTTTCAATAAAAGTTAATTTGTCGGAAAAAAAAGATCTAGTGAGAATGTAGTAAAGAGAAAATGAAAGACAAAATAACTGGATGGTCTTGATAGAAAGTATTTATAGGACTTGTGCTACAAAGAGAGGTGAAAATTGGGGCACTACATGGACAGGCACCTTGTGAGGGGAGTTGGTGGCTGACTGTGTACTGGTAAGCAAAACTGAACCCGTTGGCTTGCGCTTCTGTAAATTAAAATGGTACAAATTGAGACAAACCAGAGCAGAGCAAACACAGTGAAACCTCACTCAGTAGGCTAAAAGCTCCAAGCATAGAAAATGGTTACTTAAGATGAAAATAACAGGGTTCCTGGGGCAAGTAAGGATAAACATCTCTGCTTTTGCATTACAGCCAGAAAAATGTTTGGCTTGGAAAAAATGAGAAGAGGTGGGAAAAGAATTTCAATTTGACCTTAAACTCAGCAGCTTGTCTGATTGAATCTTTTTCCGTGGATTGAGCAAGAGAGAGCAAAGGCCCGATTGGGTGGGGGTGCCCTTTCCTGGGGCAGGACCCTGTAGGTCTCGAATTTCCTGGGCTCTCTTCAAAACTACTCTAAGGAGTCGTTTTAGAATGACCTCAGTGGTGTTGGGACTTTCTTTGCCGTTCTCTCTGCCCAGTGTCACAGAGTGGCCGGACCAGACCTAGGGACAATGCACCCAAGTGCTGAGAGGGGCCTCTGCGGGCTCCAGCTGCCTTCATGGCAAGACATTCTTCAGGCTTTATAAGGGAAAAGAGGGACTGGGTTAAGAAGGCAAGGAACTCCATGGTAGTCAGAGCTAGTACGTGCAGTTTGGCTTCTAGAACTAGATTTGACTCTATGTAAAGAGATTCGGCAGAGTTGAATTGTCATCTTATTTATGTCAGGAACAGTGGAAATGTTCGAAATAAGAACAACATTTATATGACCTTTTAGAGGTAAAGGACTTAAAAACTATATTATACCTTATTCACATGTGCAACTAATAAACAGTCAACAATCCCTAATAAATTAATCATATCTCTGTTACTGCATATATGTAACAGATATGGAGCATTTTGATCCTTGGCTAGAGAGCAATTTCACATTTCCATCATTAGTCTCCTTTATTTTACAGGCTCTGATGGCCTTGTTAGTGGGTACAAAATGGGACCCAACTCAGTGAAGAGCCGGGCACTAGTTCACTTAGGCCAGGGCAATTATTGTCCCAATTCCTCCATATCCAGTTCAGACTATAAATGCAGTTACTTTTTGTAAATGATTATTTTCTACATACCAGTATGTGCTCAATACTTTAATCGATTATATTTTCATTATTTCCCATAAATTTCTAGTACTCTCATACATGTTTTACATAGGAATAACAGGCTTAGAGAAGAAAAATAACTTTCTAAAGCTCACACATGAATCGTGTAAAGAAGCCATGCTTTGAATCCCAGCATTCTCGAGGGCATGTTCTTAACCACTAAGCAACAATTCCCTCCTCAGTAAGAAAGGCTCACATGGGAGCAGGAAACCTTCCAACGAGATGACAGAAGGAAAGCACTCTGGTAGCCAGAAAGGCCTTCAGCAACCATTGTCATTTCTGACCTGCGTCTGGGAATGCCATTCCCAGGTACTTTATGGTCAGAGAGCATGTGGAGGACCAAGACCTGCAGCTGCATTTGCATTTATCTTCAGGCTAAATTAGCCGGGATATCTCAGAAACAATACAATGTGACTCCAGACTCCTGGAACGCCTGCTCAGACCTGTCCAATCCACAGTCTTGGCTCTCTCCCGTTATATGACTCTGAGCATCATCACTTTTGGAGGAACAACCAGCCTCATAAGGGATTCCAGATGTTATTGCTGCCACTTTTGAACCCCAGTGGGTAGGAAAGAATGTCAGAACGTGGAGCAGACTCCCTTGTGGGACTTCCCAGCCCATCGTTTAAATCTAACGCAATATAGCCAAGTCATACTTACTGACTCGTAAGATGAACATGTTTCAAGGGGCAAAGCTTCCCAACGCAATTTTCAAATAATAGTCTTAAACAGGTATGCAAGGACAAGAGCTCTCTGGAAAAGGGGCATGCTGAACTGATGTCTGCTGAGTGCTTGCTTTGGACAGATAGCTACAGCACAATGATCAGGGCCGTGGGAGTTTAGGGTAAGTCTGTGCATTCCTTTGTGAGTATAATTACCTATCTGCACTTGGTTTTCACCCAGTGTGTTTTCCACTTCTGTCAATGTTGCCTATGCTAAGTCATTTTCATGCGAGCCATAGCTATTATTTGATTTCTAAATTATTTTGTAAAAGCATAGAGTACTATGTGTATATATATGACACATTTTTATTTATACCCATTTTTTTTTTTTAATTTGATTCAGGGCCGAGAACTTGCAGTGTCTGAAAGCTTGTGTAGAAGTTAGTCCTTGCAATGGACAGTCGGATCATTTTCAGTTCCCTGGCAGAGCAGAACCTCTGTTATTGAACACATCAAAGCTTTGCTTCCAGGAAGGCTCATCTTCTCAGGCCTTCCCTCTCTGAGTCAGAATTTCAATTTTTTTTTTTCATGTAAAGTAATTGTTGTAAAGTAATAAAGAGGAAATGTGCTCCTCTGTCTCCACCTCTTTCTTCTTTGAACTTCAGGAAAATAAGTCTTGGAAAAGAAAAAAATATGCATTATTATTAAATACATTGCTTTGTGATTCATAAATAAGCATTTATATTGTCAAATATTTGTAGAATTCACACGACAAGACCCATTTTCCTATTAGGTTTTTTTTTTTTTTTCTTTTCTTTTTTCCTTCCTGAATTCCAAGCGGAGGCTTGAGGTTCAATCTCCAGGTTGGAGAGAAACAACTTTTCTAAAACTATGCTAATGTCTCCTCCCTTCTTGCTTGTGTGCTATTTAGTGGCTCGGCTACGAACCCAAGGTCTACAGAGAGCTTGAAAGGAGTGAGTTCCTCTGGGTGCTTCCTCTGGGCCCCACTGCGCTGTGAAACCAGGCTCCACCTCAGTCACTGGGACTGCCACACCTGGGGACCACGACGTCAGGAAGCAGGCACAGAGTACTCCCGGTGCCCCCACGTTGGTGATGGGCACGCCGCGGGCATGGCGCTGTGCACACATAGCTTTTATTTTAAGGGGGAAGAGTTTCAAGACAGGAGTCTCTCTCTGAATCACTCTTCAAAGATGTACTCAATAAACTTTCTGGGAAAACATAGGATAGCATTTCAAATGTTCAGAAAGCCTTCTCCATTTATAGAATCTTGCCTTTCCTATCATTCCTTAAAATCATCATCTCTGTTCACATATACGCTGATTCTATTTGTCTTCAAATCTACCTCACCCCTGGGTCCTGTCACCAACTGTTCCAGAAGGCTGCTGCTCACCTACCTCTTCCCCACATGGAACACTTCCTCTTACACCTCTCCATTGTTGTTACGAAGGAATATGAATCATCTGTGCTTAAACCACCATTTCCCGAAATGCATTCCAACAAAGCATACTTGCATAGGAAGTCCATGGGTGTTTTAAAAATTAGGATTCTACAGCCCATATGCCCATCAATAGATGAATGGATTTAGAAAGTGTGGTATATGTATGTATACGTATATATATATGTGTGTGTGTGTGTGTGTGTGTGTGTGTGTGTGTGTATACACAAAGTGGATTTTTACTTATCCATAAAGAAGACTGAAATTATGGCATTTGTCAGTAAATGGATGAAACTGAAGAACAACATGCTAAGTGAAATAAGGCGGACCCAGAGAATCAAGGGTCAAAGTTTTTCTTTCGTATATGGAAACCATCACCAAATAAAGGAAAGAAGGTGGGGATTAGAAGATCAGTGGAGTAAAAGAAGGAGATAGAGAAGGAAGGAGGAGAGACATTTAGCTTTGTCACATTACGTGCATACATCATATACCACAGGGAATTTGAACTTTATGTAGAAAGCACCATCAAAAAAATAAATAAACAGATGAGGGGAAGGCAGATGAGTAAAGCAGAGGAAGGGAGACGGGGGAGGGAGAAGGAAGAGAAGGTGGCACTGGGGACTCAAATGGAGGAAGTTAAATTCCATGCATGTCTGATTTTGTCAAAATTAGCCCAATGACTATGCATAACTATAATGCTCTAATAAAATAAGTAGATGAAAAAAAAATGAAATTTAAGAAGTCCTTTTCAAATGTCTGTAGAAATACTCTGGGTTGAACAAAGTTTAAATATGGAAAAAAACAAGATTGAACACTTTTCTTTATGTAGAATTTCTCAGAGCCTTCCATGAGCTTGTGAAATTACAAGACTCTCAAAAGGAAATCTCAGAAACATTCTCTTTTTTTCTTCCTTCAGAAAACCTTTGGCAGGGCAGTGGGCTTCCCTCACCCCAATGGTGGGCTTGCTGGCTCAGTTGAACACCCTTGAATTGACTTTTAGTTTCGGCTCAGGTGGGGACAAGGGTCAGAGCCACCTTCCATGTGGTGGCGTTGGTGCACTGTTTGCTGTTTCATGTGTTTTCCCAGATTCCGGTGACTATTCCACAATACTTTAATTGTCCATCATCACCCCAGCGACCTGCTGAAATGAGCAACATATATTGCACGATCTGGGAAAGTTAACATACACTGCATGAGGTCTTGGCATAAATGGCTCAGGTTAAAGATAACATTGTCAGCCGGGCGCGGTGGAGCACACCTGTAATCCCAGCACTTTGGGAGGCTGAGGCAGGAGGATCACGAGTTCAAAGCCAGCCTCAGCAATGGCGAGGCACTTAGCAACTCAGTGAGACCCTGTCTCTAATAAAATACAAAAAAAAGGGCTGGGGATGTGGCCCAGTGGTCGAGTGCCCCTGAGTTCAATCCCCGGTACCACAAAAAAAAAAAAAAAAAAAAAAAAAAAAAAGATAACATTGTCACCTCTTGATTTGGGACAGATTCCCAGTCATTTTGAGGGTCTTCCTTTGGATGCCACAGCACCTGTGATAATAAGGGAAAACAAAGATACCTGTAAACCTGGGTGATGTCACCTGACCCTGGCAGAAGAGTGCCTAGAAGGTCCCCAGAGAGGTTGTGAAAACTCTGGGAGGTAACAGAACACCCTTCTCTCTTCTCCTCTCCCTGAGGAACACGAAACTTCCAAAGCAGAGGAGCATGGATACATGGTTGTGAGGATCCAGCCACTAATCACCAAAAAGCCAAGTGGCGTGATAATCACTCTGTAAGAGAAACCATCAGATTTCTTCTTCATTTTTAAAATTCTTTATAAGTTTGGTCATTCAAATGTTTATTTTGCTAAAGCCAGCTTCCCTCATTTCTTCATTGAAATTTGTCCTGTCCAAATTTGCTGAATTCACAGGTTGTTTTATTATCAGACGAAGAGCTCAGCACAGAGCAGCTCTCGCTCACGGTACCCTGTGATGCCCTTGAGCCTGTTAGCTTATTACAACTGCTGGTCTGTCCCAGGACCAAGGTGAAGGATGAGGTCTCTGGTAGAAGATGGCAGAGAATATGAGAAACTCAAATACTGACAGTTGAGGGGCACTAACGACTTCACTGAGCTCAGCTGAAAGCTAGTTCATGAGAGTAAAAATGCCCTCCTTAAATAATGTGCTAACATTTGGAGGGACTGTTAGGACCCAGAATGGGATGGATCACAACTCTTCATTGAAGACAGGTTATTTTTGGTTCCATGCATGGTGCTATTTGTTGCTTCACTCTTTTAATAATATGTTACAGAGCTGTGAGTCCACCAGTCTGCATTAAAACTAAAACATCCAGAACCAATCAATGCTCTACCTATCGGGTCTCCATTCATCTGTCCTACTGTCTCCATCGACCCAAGTTTATGTGACTATGTCAGTGCAAATGCTGGCTTGGGGGGACAAGTACAGTTTTTATATAATATGTTTGTGGAGCACACGTTTCCTCCTCTTTTCAAGAAATAGCTTGTCATGTCTTTGTACAACCACGGGAGGAGTTTATTTCCAAGTCTTATCAATTAATCATCACTCGCGATCTCATAAGGGTCAGTGGTGTTCACTAGGAATCCTCTCACCTAACATCTGGAAAGAACTACACGGTTAGCAGGCCACTTCCATAAGGAATCCACTTTCACTCTTTTCCATCTGTTCTCGAAGGTGACCGTGATTCATGCACAGGAGGGACTGAGCGTGCCAACACTAGAATCTTGCTGGTGCTCCTAGGTGTTTTCCATGACCAAAATCCGGAGATTTCTGCTGCACCACACTGAATTCAGCTGGCCTAACACTTGACCCAAATAGACTTACAGGATGAGCTGGGTGTGGTGCCACACACGCCTGTAATCCCAGCAGCTCTTGGGAGTCTGAGGCAGGAGGATCATGGGTTCAAGGCCAGTCTCAGCAATTTAATGAGGTCCTAAGCAAGTTAGTGAGACTCTGCCTCAAAAAAATAGCTAGATAGATAGATGCTAGGGATGTGACTCAGTGCTTAAGCAGGAGGAGAAGGAGGAAGAAGGGGAAAGGAGAAGGAAGAAGAAGAAAGGAGGAGGAGGAGAAGAAAGGGGACATGCAGAAGAGGAGGAGGAGAGGAGGAGAACGAGGAAGGAGAAGTAAGAAGACAGGAGGAGGAGGGGGAGATAGCCATAGCAGAGCTCTTTTTTCCTCCTTTTGTTCAGACGACCTCTAAGTAGATGGTGGGACATCTATTTTGACTTTTGTCTGTCCAGACTTGAAGAACCATGTGCTAAATCAAAGCTGCTTCTGGCCATCACTTATCTTCTGTTTTGAAATCACTGTGTAATTCTGGAAAGACTTGTCCAGGAGCCCAAAGCCTGTTGGCAGGGGCTGGTGTATTCAAAGCAAAAACAAGTACTTTCCCCTGCTTCCCCTGCAGCTGTCTTTCCTGGGATTGTGTTGTTCTACCTCCTTGATTACAGGCTTTAGAAAAGATCCGGGGGAAGAGTCTAGCTGGGGAGGGACCTTGAGGGATGTGATTTCTCCAATTCAGAAGTCTATCAGCTTCCTTTTGAATGCATTACTGTGTACTGAGATATTTTGCAGGTCCAATAAAACTGCAAACATTTGGCCTGGTGAAAGTGACAGGGGATATATTTGAATGGATGGAATAAGATATAGATTATGAACTATATTTAACCTTGGTTTTATTATTTTCCAGTCCCCGTAATTAGAACCAGTCTAACAAAGTGTTGCCTAGTCGTTGCCTCTAAGTGGCTTTTCTTAGTTAATAGCTAATAATGATTTGTAATTAGCAAATAATTTGAATGTAAATAGATTCTTCTACACTGCCTACCAATGCTTGAAAACAATTTGTTCTCTTAAATAGCCTAGAAATTACCAGGCAGTCTTGATGATGCTATTAATTTGTTTGGTTTAAAAAAGAAATTCTTTATGAGAAGTACAAAGGAAACTTCAGCTCCACCTGAATTCTGTACGTGAATTGTCAACATTTTGAGCCAATCAGCTCCAAACATTTGAACTAGTACTGGTGTGGGGTAGCAGTCAATATGGGGGAAAATACGTGTCATGGAAAAGAATTCAAAATATGCCTCAGTAGGTCACTGGATGCCTCAGAAAAAATTCCTAAGCCTAGTAACTTGGCCAGTGTCCTTAAAATTTGCCCTGGCAGTGTCCTCAAATTGGAAGGTGAAGAAACCCGAGAAAGGGAAATGCATTAGGAAATTATGACTCTAGATGGGAAAATGAAAGGTTTGGATGGGAACTACGAAGTGAGGCTGGGACATGAGCAAGGATTGGGGGAGTGAGAGGAAGACTTCAGAAGGGGACCGGTGGGACTTGGTGACACGTTACCAGTGGAATCTGAAGGAGACTGAGAAGTAGAAGATGATCTCAAGACTCGGACCTGATTCCTTCATTCATCAAATCCTTGCCCGTCATCACAAAGGGGACCTAGAGGGGAAACAAAGCCTCAAATTTGGGAAAAGAACATTTCTAAGCAATGAGGGGCTCACCGTGTTAATTCCGTAGGCAAAGTCTGGCACGCCGACAGACGAATACTACAATTCGGATATCCCAGACATGAGCAGCGGGAACTTGAGGTTAAGGGAATAATTCTATAAACTAGGTCCACTATGCCGACCCCCATATACTTTCACTTTTAAAAAGCAATTTACCTGCAGCCCTGCCTGACTTAAGTCCACAGGCTATGTTACAATCCTCAGCAAACTACCTGTTATCTACCGGAGAAATGCAGTCCCCAAAATGCCAATAGGAAGAACACAAGTTACACTGTGGTGATGGGGACTTTTGTGACCCTTATACAGATCAGGTCCTGGGATTCAGGGAGTTAAGGAGAATTCTCCCTATCTGTACCATCTGTAGGAATTTATAATTAAGAATCCAGTTACAACTGGTCAGCAAGGGCCAAAGTGACCTAGAGATGTCATAGCACTGGGGACCTGAAAGTCTGATGTCATCCTGTGTTAGTTAAAAGTCAAGAGGTGGCCCTGGGTGGGACGCTCTGGAAACTTCCCTGGGAGCCTCTGCACAACACTGTCGGGAAGAAGGAGCTTGTCCTCCACCTCCTGTCTCAGAGGATCCAGTCTCTCCCGTGAGAGTGTCCCCCTTCCCCCTTTCTCAGCCCTTCTAATAAATTCATGCCTATTATTCTGAGCCACATGTCTGAAATCTTTCTGTCATGATCACAAAAACAAGGGTGAAGAGGGGGGCCTCTGCAGCTGCCTTGGCTTTGTGGGGAGCCAACGCCCTGTAACAATCCCACGCTGTGAAATGTGCTTAGTATGATTTAGAGAAGTGTCCCCTAATGGTCCATGAGTTAAAGACTTCGTCCCCAGCCTATCACACTATTAGGAAGTGGTGGATCATCTAAGAGGTGGGCCATAGGACAGTAAAGAGACCCCTTCCTCTTTTTCTCTGTGTTTTCCCAGCCATAGATACTTCTATGTCAGCCTATAGATCGAGTCTTCTTATTTTTATTTTCAACTGTATTCTTCTATGTGAAATGTACCGCAATTTACTTCACCTGTCTACTCTGGGTGAATGTTAAGTTACTTCCAATCTTTTACTATTAGAGCACTTTTGCAACTCCATGTACTCCCGCCATGATGTTCTGATTCGCCACTGGCCCAAAAGTAACAAAGCCAATGGATTACAAATTAGAACTTCTGAAACCGTGACCCAATATAAGTCTTTTTTTCTCCACAAATTGCATTTCAGATTTTTATTTGTTTGTCTTGTGATAGTGATGAAGAGCTGTCTAATACAGTGCTCAGAGACTGAGTTTTCTAAAACCAGGTGGACTTCCATCAGTTGCACTGTGGGGAGACTGAGGGCCACTTGGTCTCCAGGCTTTATGGGCAGGGTCAGGCTGTAAGACTTCTGGTCCCAACATCCCTGGCATGTCTACCCATAGTGTTGCATCAGTCTAAATGACTAAAATGCATTTCCACTCCTGCCTCTGCATTTCCCTACTGAATTTCTAACCTATATTATAGGCAATGTAATATTATTAGAATTTTATCTCTGCAAGTTTCCCTACCACCTAACATAATTGAATGTCCCCTTATCACCTTTTCCCTGGCACTTCCTGTACCTCGGTTATAACATTTATCACATGTATGTGACTATATTTGGCTTCTCTTAAGTTTTTTGAATAAGTAAGACATTTATGTGATTTACACATTTAAGTGGCTGTTCCTCCTCCTCAGCCCTGTTTGACATCTCAGCAGACCCTCCTGCCCTTAGATAGTCATTGTAATTGGGTTTGTGTGTCCTTCCAACATTTCTTTCTGAACAAATACGCACATTCAACTATATTCTTTTTTTCTCCTTCTCTGTTGCCCAGAGAATAAAGCATATCATATACACTGTTCTGTGCCTTGTCCATTCACTTAATGTTCCCAGAAGATATTCTTATGTCAGTCTACACAAACAGCTTTCTTATTATTGTTTTCAATTTTGTTCTTCTATTTGGAATGAACCACAATTTCTTACCCCTGTTCACTATAGATGAATATTAAGCTTCTTCCAAACTTTTGCTGTTAGACTTGGTGCTGTTAGCGTTGTTCTGTGTATGTGATGTTAGATGTCTAATCTAGAGTTGCCCCAACACTGATGATGTTGCCAAATTGCTCTGCACTGGGTTTGTAAGAATTTGGAGTCCTCCCAGAAATACTTGGGCATTCCTGATTCTGGGGACTTGTCATTCCAGATAAGTGCTGCTTAACCTTTGCATTTTTGCTAACTTTTTTTCAAATTTATTTATTTTTATTCTAAGTTGTTAGAAATGACAGCAGAATGTATTACATTTCATATTATATTTATAGAGCACATTTTTACATATCTCTGGTTGTATACAAAGTATATTCATACCATTTATGACTTCATACATGCACTTAGGGTAATGATATCCATCTCATTCTACCATCTTTTTTTTTCTTCTTCACTCTTTTCTTCTTCACTCTCTTCTGGCCCCTCCCTTCCCCTCCCTTCCCATTGGCCATTCTAGTGTTCCTCTAATCCTCCTATGCTCCCTATCCCAACCCCACTGTGAATTGGCCTCCTTATATCAGAGAAAACATTTGGCATTTGGCTTTTGGGGATTGGCTAACTTCACTTAGCATTATATTCTCTAACTTCATCCATTTACCTGTGAATGCCATGATATTATTCTCTCTTATTGCTGAGTATATATACCACATTTTCTTTATCCATTCATCTACTGAAGGGCATCTTGGTTGGTTCCACAGTTTAGCTATTGTGAATTGTGCTGCTATAAACTTTGATGTGGCTGTGTCCCTGTAGTATGCTGTTTTTAAGTCCTTTTGGTATAGACCGAGGAGTGGGATAGCTGGGTCATAAGGTGGCTCCATTCCAAGTTTTCCAAGGAATCTCCATACTGCTTTCCATATTGGCTGCACCATTTTGCAGTCCCACCAACAATGTATGAGAGTGCCTTTTTCTCCACATCCTCGCCAACATTTATTATTGTTTGTGTTCTTAATAGCTGACATTCTCACTGATGTGAGATGAAATCTTAGAGTGGTTTTGATTTGCATTTCTCTAATTGCCAGAGATGTTGAATAGTTTTTCAAGTATTTGTTGATTGATTGTATATTTTCTTCTGAGAAGTGTCTGTTCAATTCCTTGGTCCATTTACTTATTGGGTTATTTGTTTTTTTTGGTGTTAAGATTTTTGAGTTCTTTATATATTCTAGAGATTAGTGCTCTATCTGACATGCATGTGATAAAAATTTGTTCCCAATTAGTAGGCTCTCTATTCACCTCCCTGATTGTTTCTTTTGCTGAGAAGAAGCTTTGTAATTTGAATCTATCTCATTTATTGATTCTTGGTATTAATTCTTGTGCTACAGGAGTCTTATTAAGGAACTTGGGGCCTAATCCAACATGTTGGAGATTAGAGCTTACTTTTTCTTCTATTAGGTGTAGTGTCTCTGGTCTAATTCCTAGATCCTTGATCCACTTTGAGTTAAATTTTGTGCATGGTGAGAGATAGAGGTTTAATTTCATTTTGTTGCATATGGATTTCCAGTTTTCCCAGCACCATTTGTTGAAGAGGCTATCTTTTCTCCAATGTGCGTTTTTGGCACCTTTGTCTAATATAAGATAATTGAAATTATATTCGTTAGTCTCTGTGTCCTCTATTCTGTACCTTTGGTCTACCAGCCTATTTTGGTGCCAATACCATGCTGTTTTTGTTACTATTGCTCTGTAGTATAATTTAAGGTCTGGTATAGTGATGCAACCTGCTTCACTCCTCTTGCTAAGGATTGCTTTAGCTATTCTGGGTCTTTTATTTTTCCAGATGAATTTCATGACTGCTTTTTCTATTTCTATGAGGAATGTCATTGGAATTTTGATTGGCATTGCATTAAATCTGTATAATGCTTTTGGTAGTATGATCATTTTGACAATATTAGTTCTGCCTATCCAAGAGCAAGGTAGATCTTTCCACCTTCTAAGGGCTTCCATAATTTCTTTCTTTGTGTTCTGTAGTTTTCATTATAGAGGTCTTTCATGTCTTTGGTTAAGTTGATTCCCAAGTAGTTTTTTTTTTTTTTTTTTTTGATGCTATTGTAAACAGGGTAGTTTTCCTCATTTCCCTTTCAGAGGATTTGTCACTGATATATAGAAATGCCTTAGATTTATGGTTGTTGATTTTGTATCCTGCTACTTTGCTGAATTCATTTATGAGTTCTAGAAGTTTTCTGGTGGAATTTTTTGGGTCTTCTAGGTATAAAATCATAATGTCAGCAAATAATGATAATCTGAGTTCTATTTTACCTATCTGTATCCCTTTAATTTCTTTTGTCTGTCTTATTGCTCTAGCCAGCGTTTCAATTACTATGTTAAATAGAAGTGGTAAAAGAGGGCATCCCTGTCTTGTTCCAGTTTTTAGAGGGAATGCCTTCAATCTTTCTCCATTTAGAATAATGTTGGCATGCGGATTAGCATATATAGCTTTTATGATGTTGAGATATGTTCCTGTTATCCCTAGTTTTTCAAGTGTTTTGAACATGAAGGGGTGCTGTATTTTGTCAAATGCTTTTTCTGCCTCTATTGAGATAATCATATGGTTCTTATTTTTAAGTCTATTGATGTGATGAATTACATTTATTGATTTCCGTATGTTGAACCATCCCTGGAAAACCCCACTTGATCGTGGTGTATTATATTTTTTATATGTTTTTGTATTCATTTTTCCAGAACTTTATTGAGAATTTTTGCATCTATGTTCATTAAAGATATGGGTCTGATGTTTTCTTTTTTGGATGTGTCTTTGCCTGGTTTGGGGGTCAGGGTAATATTAGTCTCATAAAATGAGGTTGGAAGTGCTCCCTCTTTTCCTATTTCCTGAAATAAATTGAAGAGTATTGGTATCAGTTCTTCTTTAAAGGTCTTGTAGAACTCGGTTGTGTATCCATCTGGTCCTGGGCTTTTCTTGGTTGGTAGCCTTCTGATGGCATCTTCTATTTCTTCGCTTGAAATTGGTCTGTTCAAATTGTGTATATCATCCTGCTTTAATTTGGGCAAATCATAGGACTCTAGAAATTTGTCGATGCCTTTGGTGTTTTGTAGTTTTTTGGAGTACAAGTTTTCAAAATAATTTCCAATTATTTCTGTAGTGTTTGTTGTGATATTTCCTTTTTCATCATATATGTTAGTAATTCGAGTTTTCTCTCTCCTTTTTGTTAGCCTGGCTAAGGGTCTGTCAATTTTATTTATTTTTTCAAAGAACCAACTTTTTGTTTTGTCAATTTTTTCAATTGTTTCTCTTGTTTCAATTTCATTGATTTCAGCTCTGATTTTCATTATTTTCTGTCTTCTACCGCTTTTGGTGTTGAATTGTTCTGCTTTTTCTAGAGCTTTGAGATATAATTTTAAGTCATTTATTTGTTGACTTTTTCTCCTTTTGAGGAATGAACTCAATGCAATAAACTTTCCTCTTAGAACTGCCTCCATAGTGTCCCAGAGATTTCGATATGTTGTGTCTGTGTTCTCATTCACCTCTAAGAATTTTTAACCTCCTCTTTGATGTCATCTGCAACCCATTGTTCATTAAGTACCATATTATTTAGTCTCCAGGTGTTGGAATAGCTTTTATTTCTCATTTTATCATTGATTTCTAATTTCATTCCATTATGGTCTGATAGAATGCAGGGTAGTATCCCTATTTTTTTTTTTATATTTGCTAAGAGTTGTTTTGTGGCATAGTATATGGTCTATTTTAGAGAAGGATCCATGTGCTGCTGAGAAGAAGGTGTATTCACTTGTTGAAGGATGAAATATTCTATATAAGTCAGTTAAGTCTAAGTTGTTTATTGTATTTTTGAGTTCTATAGTTTCTTTGTTCAGCTTTTGTTTGGAAGATCTATCCAGTGGTGAAAGGGGTGTGTTAAAGTCCAGAATTATTGTGTTTTTGTCAATTTGACTCTTAAACTTGAGGAGAGTTTGTTTGATGAACATGGATGCTCCATTGTTTGGGGCATATATATTTTATAATTGTTAAGTCTTGTTGGTGTATGGTTCTCTTGAGCAGTATATAGTGTCCTTCTTTATCCCTTTTGATTGACTTAAGCTTGAAGTCAACTTTATTTGATATGAGGATGGAAACCCCTGCTTGTTTCCTCAGTCCATGTGAGTGGTAGGATTTCTCCCAACCTTTCACCCTCAGCCTGTGGATGTCTTCTCCTATGAGACGAGTCTCTTGGAAGCAGCATATTGTTGGGTCTGGGTTTTTTTTCATCCAATCTGCTAGTCTATGTCTTTGGTGAATTTAGGCCACTTGTCCTCAATATTTTTCTTTATGGCTTGTGAATTTTGAGTCATAGATTGAAAGACCTTCTCCATTCCAAATTTCTGGTAATTCTGTTGATTTAGTTTTTTTCCCCCCTTTAAGCCTTGATTCACTGGGCATTCATTCAAATACAATAATGAGTTATGAATCTAGTAATCCCATCACTAGTTTTATATTAGTCTGTCTTTTCCACAGTGATTTGAGATATTCTCTGTGTCATTGCAAAATTGAGCTGGATTCTTCAGAGAGTTATTTCTGGGCTTTCTGTTTCATTGATATGTCTATCCAAGCATCAGTACCACACAGGTTTTGTTATTAATGCTTTGTACTGTGTTCTGTGTTTTAATATCTGGCAGGGTTAGCTTCCACCTTTCATTATTTCTCCTCCTCTTTCTAGTATAATTCCCCCAAATACTAAAACTCTGAATTGATAAGTAAAAGCCTAATGACATTTAATGGAATCACACTAATTTTATAAACTTAAAGCAACCTGATATATCTTTTCCATGTTACATCTGCCAAAGCATGGACATAGTATGTCTTCTCACTTTTTCCAATTTCTTTTGATGTCTTCCTATAGGAGTTTATTCAGTATATTTCCGTGAATTTCTTCTTTTATGTCAATTAAGGATGGAGTTTATTTTTCATTATAATATTAACTGAAAATCAATTTGGTATATATTTGTATGAATGACTGATTTATTCTAATAATTTTTAGACCCAATTTATTAATTGTATGCACAAAGCTTTATTTTCATGGTGGCTTCAAAGACCTGGAGGTTAATATCTACAAAGCTGAATATCTATGCTCCTGACTTTAGAGTAAATGTGTATAAAGTTTTCCAAGGAGAAATGGATCATTTGTCATGTCAGGAAAGTGTCACTTGTTCTGAAATCAAGAGTTGCTCAGATTTGTCAAATTCTTCCTTAGCATGAACAGAAGATACTCATAATCTTTTCCTTACATATGTTAATATGATTTAAAGTATTTTGGGAACTTTGCTTCTTTGCTTATTTTATGGAACAGTTTAAATGCCACTGGAGTTATCTCCTCTTAAAAGTTTTGATAGAATTCAGCATTAAACCATTCTGGCTTGAATAGCTGAGATTCTTGACAAATTTCTCAATCTTCCAAAGAAATCTTCTATAGAAATGTTCTGCTTATATTTCTTAGGCCACATATTCATTTCAATAAAGTTTTCAAATATTTGGAAACAATTGAAAAGACATTGGCTCCAGATTCTTCTAAAATGTCTTTAGGCTTGTTGATTTTTCTACTTAAAAATTAACATTTGATCAATTGGCATTGTTTCCGATTTTTTCCCACCTACACCTCATCACCATCTGTTTGTTCTTTAATTAGATTATCTGATGTTATACTTAAAAAACTGTTATTAACTTTTTATTTTATGATTTTTCCATGCTATAACACATTTATATCTATTTGATTTATTCCTTCCTTTAGTTTCCTTTTATTCTTGCCTTTGAATCATTTAAATTTTTTGTAATTTTTTGATTCAGATGTTTCTGAATTAATATCAATTGTATCTACAATTATATAATCTCTTTGAATGTGGCCTTTTGCTATATATCTTAGGTTCTTATGGGTACTTTTTGCATTAATGATATTTTCTCAATGTTCTGGACATCCAGTTTAAATTTTCTCTTTCATCCTAGAGTTGTGTGAAGAAAAATGTTTACATTTCCCCAGGGATAGTTAATTTTTTTTTAATGTTTTGTTATTAATTTTTAGATTTACTGCATTATGACTAAGGAATATTGTTATGAACTATATCATGAATGTTAATTGATGTTAAGGCTCTGTCTGCCAATGTGTTGGTACTTGGAAGTAGGGCCTTTGAGAGGTAATCAGGTTTAGCTGTGGCATGGGATTGGGGACCACCTGGAAGAGTACTGGTCTTAAAAGAAGCAACTAGAGAGCTAATTTTCCCTCCACCCTCAATCTGCCATGTGAGGACCCAGCAAAAAACTGACCTTTTGCAAACCAGGAAGAGAACAGTCTCCATAAAGCAAATTGGCCTGTGCCTTGATCCTGGGCTTGCACACCTCCAGAACTTTGAGAAATAAGTGACTGTTGTTTAAGCCATCAGATCTACAGTGGTGTGCGATAGCAGCCCACATTGACTAACATGAATGCCTTGCCCATGTTTTGAAATGCACTAAGTTTTCCATGTGGTCTAAGGTATGGTGTGGGTTTCTATATTCACTGTTTCCGAGTACATGAGTTACCATATGAATTATAGCAGTCTTATAATTCACATGGTGTTGATCTTTGCACCAGTATTTTTCTACTTAATCTGGCATTCACTAAGAGAAGCAAACTAAAATTTCTCACTTTCTATGCATTTCTGCCTCATTTTGACTTGTATCTCTTTTTTCAACTTTATGGAGTTTGTTTTTTTTTTTTTTCTCGTTTTATTAATCCAAATAATCTATCTGCATATTCTTTCTTTTCTTTCTCTCTCCCTCTCTCTCTGACACACTACAACATACAATCCCTGCTGTTACATTCTATATTGCTTTTTTTCTAAAATATTTTCCACCCATTTTCCCAGCCTCCCTCAGACATTTTTTGATTGATTGAGTTGTGCTGGGTTTTTTTCCTGTTCTATTTCTCTCCAATGGATTTCTCTTCCTTGATTTCTTCACTTATATTTCTAGAGAAGTTCCTTAATATACACCTTATAAAAGGACATATAAGAGGTAATTGCATATTATGAATGCCTTTACTCTCACATTTGACTTATATTTTGGCTGGGTATAGTATTTGACACTGAAAATACTTTCCCCTCTATACATTAAAGTGTCACCATCACTCTAACCCCTGTGTACTGTGCCACCAGCTGTGTTGATAATGAAACTTCTTATGCCAGCTTTATGCTCATTCCTTTATAATTTTTTATTTTAAATTTCAAGAATTTTCAGAGATGCACTTCTATGTATTATGATTTCTTCTAAGTTTATGTTTTGATATTTGTTTAATACATAGGCTTTCATAAACTCTTTCAAATTGCTTTTTCAGAGTTCTGCTGTCATAATCTTTGTTAGTCATACTGGAGAGCTTCCTGTGCTCCCACACTCTCAACTACCTTCTATAACTTGATGGCACCTGCAATGGGCTGAATATTTATGCTCCCCACAAAGTTCCTATATTGGATCAAAACTCTCAAGGAAATTGCACTAGCAGTTAGGGCACTTGGGAGATGGTTGGTGCCCTTGATAACAGATCCCAGAGAGATTTTCCACTGGTTCCACTATGTGAAAACACGGCAAAAGTGATGACCATCTTCAACCAGGTAGCAGTCCTCACCAGGTCTGGAGTCGGCTGATAAAGTGACCTTGAACTTTCTAGCATCCCAAAGTATTGTTTACTAGTCACCCAGTCTATGGCATTTTGCTATAGCAGCCTCAGGGGTCTAAGATGATAACTCTGAAGCTTCTTTGCTCTAAACTCAAAATTTGTATTTCAATGACTTATTTAAAATAATAATAGTAAATACAATTTTAATGTTTATGAAAAATATAGTGTAATCATTTTTTCTAGTGTTTTATAGGAATTTTCCACTGTGTTCTCTATGTTACATAAAGTTCTCAGAGCTGATGGACATTAGAGCCAGCTCTTAGTCTGCCTTTACAGCTGTGGCTACCTTCATTTCTGTGCTATGCTGTCTCTCTCCTTATCCTTATTTACATGACCATAAGCTGCTTATATATGTCACATCTAAAATCTTGTCCACTTTCTTTTGCTCAAGACGATTTCTTACTTTACTTGCCTCTTTCTAACCAATTTAGCTATAACACATCCTGGAGCTATTCCATCTGGGCTGGGACCCTAGTTCCACCACCTGAAAATTATGTGAATCTGGGAAAGTTACCTAAACGGACATGTGCCTTGGTTTTCTGACTCTTAAAATGAGAAAAATAATGCTATCTCATTCATAGAGTTATTTCAAAATCAAATGCCAGGCTCCATACAGAGCAATTGGATGCAATATAAAAACTCAAAAATAAGCCGGGCGCGGTGGCGCACACCTGTAATCCCAGCACTTTGGGAGGCTGAGGCAGGAGGATCGCGAGTTCAAAGCCAGCCTCAGCAATGGCGAGGCACTTAGTAACTCAGTGAGACCCTGCTTCTAATAAAATACAAAAAAAAGGGCTGGGGATGTGGCCCAGTGGTCAAGTGCCCCTGAGTTCAATCCCCGGTACCAAAAAAAAAAAAAAAAAAAAAAAAAAACCTCAAAAATGTTATTATTCTTTAAATTGTCCTTCTCCTCTCTTTTGTTACTGTGTACGTATCCCATCAATCTAAGAAACATAACATTCTAAATAACTTTTAAAACCGTACTTTTGCTTAATTTCTCCTCCAGTTCTCTAGTGAGTACAAGACTCCCCTGTATCGCTATCAAAGCCTTCTTAGGGATTTTTTTACTTCTACTCATACCTGATAAAATCCATTCTCTATGCTGCACCAAAAATGGTTTGGAGAAAGTACAAATCTCATCCTACAGCCCTTGTGCTTAAATCCCCAAGACACTTAATTCCTTGAATGTAGCATCCAAAATGCGTAGCACAGACAGCACAGTCTTGAATGGTCTGGGTCCCGCCTCCTTCTCCAAGCACCTCACCACACCCTTTTGGTCTCTTTCATCATTCTTCAGTATTCCCTGATGCATTTTCGTAGCATTTTCATTCTCATCCCATGCCCTTGGATATGCTGTCAGCTGTACAGCACCTTCCACTCCCAGCTTTGCCTTTGTCCAACAGGTCTTTGGTCTAGTGTTATTCCCTGAAGAATCCTTCCATGATAGTGTAGGCATAAGTTGAGTACTGCCTCTGCTGCTCTTGTAACACATTGGGCCCCTCTTGTCATAGCACAGACTCCGTTTTACAAGTATTCATTGACTTGTCTGTCTCCCTCCAATGAATTGTACTATCAGTGGGAAAGAGACCTTGTCTACCTGGTTACCATTGTGGTCTATCCTCAAACACCATTTCAAAAGCATAATGAGAACTCAAAAGACATCTCTTGAATAGATTAATTGATAAATGAATGAGTCTTACAAGTAGGTAATTGCTCTAGTTTTGATACAGATGATTATTAGCTTGTGTTTCTTTTCCTCAAGGAACTTAGAATCTATTTGGGAGGTAAAAACACTCACATTATTTAATAATTTTTAACTACATGCCAAATAGTATTCTAGGATCTATCGGTAATTTATCATATTTCATATTTTATTAAAGTCCTCTAAGATAGGTATGATCATTATCCTTACTTAAATATGGGAAGCTGAGAACAGACAATATATGTAATGTGTACAAAGTCAAACAGAGCAAGTGGCACAGCTCAGCTCCCTGCCCAGGCAGACAGAAGCATGAACTTACAGTCTTGAGTGCGCACTGAACGAGATGAGAGGATCGCATGTCTACCACCACCTTAGGAGGTCTGAAGGTCTTTACTGATCCATTTCACAAGTTCTTTAAGCCTCCCTAAAACCTCATGGTCCTGTGGAAACTGCAAGATGAATAACAACTCTTGGGTGCCTAACCTCCATTGGTACTGCACATTTGAGGATCTTGTACCACTTTGAACAAACTCTGCCAAGGTCCTTTACATAAATGGCTGCAGATCATTGTTCCTGACTTAGATTTACTTGTCTTTGCCCTCATTTGTTCTTAAGAAAGTGTTGATAGAATAGGTCTTGCAGTAATTGTTCAACCCTCTCACTTCTAACTATCTAGACATTTGATTTAGGTAGAGATATCCCCAGTAATCACTACAGCACTTTAAACACAAGCAACCATAGATGAGGATTATGTATTGAGTTATAATACGAAAGACTCATAAAAAAAAAAAAAGGACATGCTGTCATACAAGATGAGTACTGATGCTTTCAATTAATAGTGTCCTCTGGACCAGAATTTACCTACATAATATGATGTGGTGTTACCAAAAATGTTGCACAAATGATGAAATAATCTGCAGATGTGGGAAGAGATAAAGTCAAATGTTTAATGAACATTAAGAGACATAAGACTATACTGAGGTTACCTGGCCTTTTTTGTCATTCATTCTTTGCTGTTATAATCTTTGCACTTCCACTTTCTCTGGATTGTCTGATTTTGCACTTGTACTGTTTGGCAGTTTATTTTCCTACATCTCATTTTGACATCTGATTTATTTGTAAATTCAAGAGCAAGTAAAAGAGTTTGCATCTTTACCAACTTCGAGGCGCTTTTGAATTTTGGTTTTATGTAGCTAATTGCTGCTTTGTGTCAAATGGTTTTGTTCACATCTAGTGGTATTAATTTTTTTGAAATTTATATGTAACAAGGTAGACTTCACTAGTTAAGTGGATGCCAATTAACCTAAAATCTGAACTGGCTTTTAAATGCAAGTCATTCCTATAAAATTAGCGTTCTCTACAGATTTACTAGATAGCTGTCAACACAATGGAGCTTAGGCATCAATTTTAAGCAATTTATTTTTTTAAGTTTATAATATTAGTTTGATTGTGATTATATATTCCAAATTTATATAATTTTCTGTCAATTACTAAGATCTAGAAGAATTTTGTACATTATTATATTTTAATCATCTTTATAATTAACATTTAATTTATATTCTTTTTTTATTCTGTCTATAGAAGGTACTTCTTTGAGTTTGTCACACAGAATTCGAGCAATTTTTCTGCCAATTAAATAACATTTTATTTTTCTAAGTGAATTGACTGCTGGGGAAATGGGCCTTGGAGATTAAAGGCCTGTTTATTAATAAAAAGAGCCTTCTCCCCCACACAGACACATGCAGCCATCTTACTAATTTTTCCTTCAGCATGGCCCAGGGTCTTTCTGAAACAGGGCTAAGATTTCAAAGTCCAGTTTTAAAAAGTCATTGAGAATGCTAATAAAAGGGATGTTTATTTTGGCATCTCTGCTGCAAATCCTACCTGCTTGGAATTGGTCCACCAAATCAGTGTATGAAATCATCTATAAAACAATGGGAAATGATATATATTTCTTTAGTCTTGTGTGAAAATATAAGCTAAAATGTTACTGTGAATACTCAATGTTAATAATGATAAAATATATTAAGTATTTTTCAACCCTTTAACCCTTAGAGTCATTGTGTGCTCCCCCTCCCCTCTGTCTCTGTCTCTCTGTCTGTCTCTCTGTCTCTCTCTCTCTCTCTCTCTCTCTCTCTCAGCTTATACTCATTTCTATTTTCCATTAATTTGCAGTGATATGGTTGAATTCTGATTCTATAGTAACTTCATTACATTTAATTGTATTATCTTATATTCAATCTTTTTTTCTTTTGCCTTCCATTAGCAAGGAGAAAAATATATGACCAGAGGTTAATAGTCAAAGGCTAGTTATACATGAAATGAGGAACAGATTAAAGACTAGTAAAATGCTAATGCTACATATTTAAATCCTTTGCATGATATGCACACAGCAATTCTTGATATCATGTTCCAATGAGGACCTATGTACACATATAGTGACACAGCATTTGAGAATGCTGAGGGTCTCAGTGAGAAAATTTCCAAGTATATTCATTACTGCAAGTTTACATTGAATGACACGGGCGGCATTTGCAGACCATTTTCTCCATGGAATAAGTTGGCATATCAATTTATTTATTTGCTTATCTATCTATTTATTTAGTATCAGATCAAACCCATTTGAGGGAAGTCCCATCTATTCTTTTGTTCAGCAGTTCTGCAGAGGGGTTACATAAACATATAAATAGCACTCAAGTAATAAAGGACATAGAAAGGATGTTAGATCCCATTTATGAGGTAACAAAAGCTATGATGTTGCCATTATTGCCAAGAGGAGGACCCTTTGGGGATATAAGAATCATGATAAAAACATCCATAACTGCTCAAAAGGAAATACGTATTTGTCCTTTATTATTTATCCTTTTACCATGTGAATCCAGGCAACGAGGTCAAAATTCCCAGTTCAATGAAAAAGGGAGGAGGGATCAGGTCATAATATTTTTATTTAGTGCATCATAATGTGACTCTTCATATCAAAAAATATACATTTATGTACACATGCATGTACATACATATAATACATACACATATGTACCTGTGTATATGACATGTATACATGTACACATATATGGACAATATGAAACCATCTCCTTTCTCCTTTCATCTTAAGGCCTCAACAACTTAGTCTAATTGCTCTAATAAAAACAGAAATGAAACTCTATAAAAAAAAAACTCTCTAATAATTAGCCCCTTAAGATCTTCACAATTTGGTAATTTTTCTTTTCATAAAAAGATTCACTCATTGTATGAGCTCTCACTAATGCTGCTTGTGCAGCAGAGAATATCTTAGGTAACAGGACTGCTGTGGTCATTTAGACAAGTCCCTGCTTTCCTGAGGGTCATTTTAAATGGATGATTGGACATGTTATAGATAACAAGGAGAAAAGTTGCCTCAAAAGATTTTCTGAGCATTGAATGGTAACTAATAAATGTCTTAGTTCAATAACATGTTTGAGAAGATGGTGGATTAAAGAAAAGTTGCATTTCCTGTTGTTCTGTGGCCTGGGATTCAAGCATCAGGAGCACAGCTTCTCAGCAAGGGGGGTGAAAGAGGGATCTCACTGAAATTGAATATCAGACAGTCAGAGACACTTGGAGACTCATAAATTCAGGTGTATTGAACAAAGAATAAGAATGAGGACAGTGCTGGGGTTGTGGCTCAGCGGTAGAGCGCTCACCTAGCTTGTGCACAGCCCGGTTTGATCCTCAGCACCACGTAAAAATAAAGGCATTGTGTACAACTAAAACAAATAAATAAACATTTAAAAAAAAAAAAAAGAACGAGGACATTGGAGCCAAGCCAGTGGTGGCAGTGGCAAGGGCCTTGGTTTACAACAGAGGGGAGAGATACTACAAGTAGAGCGAGAAACACAGTGAACTAATTTGGCACAAAAACCTTATAGAACAGAATAGCAACCTGAAGGTAGCCAATCCAGAGGCTGAACAGCAAACTGGTGTGTCTGAAAATTGCACTATTTCTCAAGTGGCAAGTGGCAAGAGGAAAGCTGAAGTGAAGAGCTATGTTGAGGAGGCCACACTGCAGCTTGCTGCTGCAGGGAGCCAATAGATTATAGAAAACATTGCCATGCTGCTCTGGCAAGCACCTATCCCATGGCCTGGGTTGTATCTAGCAGAATGTGACAAAACAGGCTCAGAAAAGATTCCACCCAGGGACATTCAAGTCAGAGTTGTGGAGGGAAGCACAGTTATTAGCACCGTGGATGACTTGTTGACTCCAGATGTTTACTTTAATGACAAATATAGTCAATGGATGTTTATTGTTTTTGTTTCTGGTAATTCCTGACCCCACCATTCTTTTTTTGCAGTAATTAATATTGCAGATGTCGTAATGGGCACTGGGTATTTATTTTAATATCGTATATTATTTTCTGCAGTTGTTGCTATTATTTGTTTACCCCTTTTCTTTGAGGTGCTGGGAATCTATTGGGACTTTACAAATTCACAGGGTAAAGACTCAGCTGCTGAGGTAAATCCAGCCAAGGGAGAGTACACCTTCCTGTATACACAAATTAACCATCCTTAAACTTCAGTGATACTTAAAAACAAAGAATGAAAAAGACAACCAGACCCAAGTAGTAGTATCTGGGGTGACCTTAGTTTCCACTAATGGAATCCACTTCTCCAGCAAAAGCAGTATTAACATAAAAGCTATGAACACCACACCTTTGAGGGATTCTCAATGCAGATCACTCAAAAACACTTCAATGAGAAGTTCAATAAAGACATGGAGATATTGAAAAAGAACCAAACAAATCTTGGAAATGAAATATAATAAATCAAATTAAAAGTTCACTTGAAAGTCTTTCTAGTAGGGTAGACCATGCTGAAGACCCAATTTCAGAACTGGAAGACAAAGTTGCTGGCCTTGAACATTCAGACAGTATTTAAGAAAATAAATTAAGGAACCATGACTAAAATATACAAGAAGTCTGGACATTAGGAGATCAAATTTAAGTATTACTGGAATTGAAGAGGGTTGTGAGATACAGGATAATATCATGGATAACTTCTTCAAGGACAGAATAACAAAAAATTTTGCAAATCTTGAGAATGAGATTGACATCCAGATAAAGGAGTCAGTCAGAATTCCAAATAGACAAGATTAAAAAAGAACTTTTGCATAACACTATATAATTAAAATGCCTAACACAGAGAACAAGAACAGAATTTTAAAAGCCTCAAGAGAAAAATATCAAGTCACTTTATAGGAAAACCAGTCAGAACTACTTGTGATTTTTCTCAGCACCAACTCTAAAACCAAGAAAATAACTGTCACTCAAGATTGCTATATCCAGCAAAGCTATCCTTCAGAATAAAAAAGGAAATAGAAGTCTTTCAAGACAATCAGAAACTAAAACAACTGATGATTACTAAGCTGGCACTACAGAAATACTTAAAGAAATGCTAGAGAGAGAATTAATAAAAAACTAACCACAGAGTTCACAATGGACAAATCTCATTTGAAGAGTAGCTAACAAATGGAAAACAGTGCCAAATTAAAAAAAAAAAAAAAAAGAAAGAAATTAAAATGGCAGGAACGAATAGACATCTCTCTATAATGTCACTGAATGTAAATGCTCTCAACTTCCCAATTAAAAATCATAGGCTGGTGGAATGGAGTGAACAATAAGACTCAACTATATGCTGTTTGCAAGAGACTCACCCTACAGGCAAAGACAGCCACAGGTTGAAAGTGAAAAGATACCATGCAAAGGGAGCCCCCAAACAGGCAGGAGTAGCTACTCTTATATCTCACAAAGAAAACCTCAAGACAAAATTAATCAGAAGAGACAAATGATCACTTAATACTGGTAAAGGAAACAATCCAAAAGGAAAAATAAATGATAGTAAATATTTATGCCCCAAGCACTGCTACATCTAATTATATAAAACAGGCACTACTCAGGACTGGGGTTGTGGCTCAGTGGCAGAGCGCTCGCCTAGCACATGCACGGCCCGGGTTCGATCCTCAGCACCATGTAAAAAAATAAAGGTATTGTGTACAACTAAAACAAATAAATATTAAAAAAAAAAAACAGACACTACTCAACGATTCAATAAACCCTAGTACAATAACAATGGGTGAGATATAAATAAATAAATATAAATGAGATATAAATAAATAAATAAAACATTTATGACATATGTTATATACATGTAAAATTAACTCATTATAATGTCATAATGTAATGAAACTAGAAATAAACATGGGAAAAAAACCTACAGAAACTATATAAACACATGGAGATTGAACAGTACACTTTTGAATGATGAATGGGTGATAAAAGAAATCAGGAGAGAAATTTAAAAATTCATAGAACCAAATAAGAATATTAATACAACATATGAGAACATCTGGAACACTCTGAAGTTGGTTCTAAGAGGAAATTTTACAGTTATGAGTGACTATGTAAGAAAATCAAAGAGATCCCAAGCAAACAACTTAGTGATACATCTCAAGACTATTGAGAAACAAGAAAAATACTAACCATTTTTTAAAATGCAATGAAAGGAAGAAAATAATTAAGATCAGAGCAAAAATTGATGGAATAGAAAAATTTTAAAGAATCAATGAAACATTCAATATTGTTTCAACAAATTCAGAGTATTAGTAGGGAATATTTTGAAAACCTATACTCCAATGAATAGGAAAACCTAGAAGAAATGAATACATTTCTAGATACATATGATCAACCAAAATTGAATCAAGTGGACATAGATAACATGAACACACCAATAACTATCCATTAGATAGAAACAGTAATAAAATATCTTCCAACAAACCACATGAATTTTCAGATTAATTCTACCAGAAATTTAATGAAGAACTTATTTCAATGTTCCTCAAATTGTTCCATAAAATAGAAATGGGTGGAAAACTTCTAAATTAGTTCTATGAAGTCAGTATCACAATACTAACACCATATAAAGATACCTCAAGGAAAGCAAACTACAGATCAATATTTCTGATGGATATAGATGCAAAACTCCTTAGTAAAATATTAGAAAATCAGATTCAACAACATACTAAGAAGATTGTACATGATAACAAAATTGAATTTATCCCAGGGTTGTAAGGATGCTTTAACATATACAAATCAATAAATGTAACTCATCACATAAATAGAATTAAGGACGAAAATCTAGTGACCTCAATAGAGAGAAAATCTTAGACAAATTAAGCTGGGATTCATGGTAAAAATAATGAAGAAACTAATATAAGAGGAACTTACCTAAACACCATAAAACCTAAATACAGCACACTCAAAGCCAACCTCATAGAGATTAGGGGAATCCTGACATTTTCTATAAAATCAGGAACCAGACAAGGATCTTCTCTCTCACCACTATTATTCAGTGTAGCTCTTGAAACTCTATCCATCCAGAGCAATCAGGCAAGAGAAGGAAATAAAAGTGATACAAATAGAAAAAGAAGATGTCAAATTATCTCTGTTTGCTAATACATGATCTTATATTTATAAAATTAAAAAAAAATCTGTCGGAAAAATTTTAGAGCTGATAAACAAATTCAACAAAGTAGCAGGTTACAAAGTCAACATACAAAAATTACTATTTTCCTGTATACCAATAGTCAATCTGCAGAGAAAGAAATCATGAAATCAACCCCATTCATAATGGCCTCAAAAAAGAAATACAAACACCTAGGATTGAATCTGACCAAGGAGTTGAAAGATCTGTACAATAAAAACTATAGAACACTGAAGAAAGAAATCGAAGAAGATAGAAGAAAATTGAAAGACCTCCAAAGTTTATGGATAGACTGAATAAATATTGCTAAAATAGACTAGCAATATACAGATTCAGTGCCATTTCCATTAAAATATCAATGACATTCTTTATAGAACTAGAAAAAAAAAAGTCCTAAATTCATTTTTGGAAAAATAAAAGATCCAGAATAGTCAATGCAATTCCATGCTAAAAGAGCAATGTTGGAGGCGTCACAATTCCTGACTTCAAATTATACTACAGAACTATAGTAGCAAAAACTGCATGGTACTGGCATAAAATAACACATTCACCAATAGTACAGAATAGAAGACAGAGACAGACCCAGACAGATACACTCATCTGATCCTAGACAAAGATGTCGAACACATACAATGGAGTAAAGACAGCTTTCTAAACAAACAATACCGAAAAAACTGGCAATTCATATGTAGAAGAATGATACTAGATCCTTATAGCTCACCCTGCACAATAGTTAACTCAAAATAAATGACAGACTGAGGACCTAGACTAGAAATTATGCAACTCCGTGAAGAAAATATAGGGTTGAGACTCTAACATATAGGTTCAGGGAATGACTCTCTAAATAGGATTTCTAAAGCTCAGGAAATAATGCCAAGAATTTTTAAAATGGGCTTGCATCAAATTAAAAAGCTTCTGAACAGCAAGAAAATAGTTAGGAATGTGAAGAAAGAACCAACAGAATGGGAGAAAATCTTTGCTAACCACTCTTCAACAGAAGATTAATATCCAGAATATGTACAGAACTAAAAAAATCTTAATGTCAAAATATTAACAATCCATTAATGGGCCAATGAACTAACAGGCATTTCTCTAAAGAAGAAATACAAAGGGCCAAGATGTATATGAGAAAAATGTTCAACATCTTTAGCAATTAAGGAAGGGCAAATCTAAACTGTACTGAAATTTCATCTCACCCAATTAAAATGGCACTCATCAAGAGTTCAAACAATAATAAATGCTAGAGAGGATGTGGGGAAAAAGGAACACTTTTACACTGTTGTTGGGCCTATAGATTAGTACAACTACTATGGAAATCAGTATGGAGGTTCCTCTAAACACTAGGCATGGAACCACCATATGACCCAGCTATACCACTCCATAGTATTTATCCTGAAGAATTAAAATTCAGCACGCTACAATAATACATGCATTCCCATGTTTATAGAAGCACAATTCACAATAGCCAAACTATGGAACCAGACTAGCTAGGTGTCCATCAACAGACACATGGATAAAGAAAATGTGGTGTGTGTGTGTATACACACACACACACACACACACACAGTAGAACTTTCTTTGGTCAGAAAGAAGAATAAAATGATGTCACTTGCAGAAAATGAATCAAACCTGAGAACATTATGTTAAGCAAAATAAGCCAAACTCAGAAAGACTGAGTATGTTTTTTTCTCATATGTGAAAGCTAGAAAAAAAAAAAAAAAAAGAAAAGAAAAGGAGAGGTTGGGGTGAGGCTATATCATGAAAACCAAAGGAAGATCAGTGGAGTAGAAGAAAGGGGACCAAGATGAGGGAGAAATACTGGGGAATGATAAAGGCCAAGTTATATTGTTACATTGTGTGCATGTATGATTATGCAACAACAAATATGTACCATTATATAACAAACAAATTGTATATACCATTATATACAATTCTAATGTAACAGTAAAAATTGGAAAAAATAATAATTTTAAAAGCAAGTTTTTTGAGGTAGTTTTAACAGAATTCTGAAGATTGGAAGATTCAAATCTATTTAAATTTATTTATTATATATTTATCATGCTATAACTCATATTATTAAAATGAGAGTAAATTTCTATGATATGTCTTGAAAATATGCATAAATCAATAATACTAGACAACTAATGTAAATAAAAATACCTGCAGTGCACCAGATATTTGACTTTAAACCTGACTAAATGTTTCAGAACAAGAGAAAATATGATTTTTTATCTAAACTGATGAGAAATCCGAACTTTTATGATATGCCTTCTCTTTTTTTCCCAAAGAGTTCTAGGGCAATGCTTCCTACAGCAATAACTGTGACCATCTGAAATTCTATGCCCACATTTAAAATGAAGTCAAGCATTTTATTCACATGAATTATTTGATCAGTTAGGGTAATGTGTTTACCCTAAAAACATAAAAAAAATAGAATAAGGGACACTATTTATCTTTAAATATAGGAGCAACACCTGTGGAAAGATCCAGATCAGACAACGCTATTTTCATCATTAGAGGGCATTGTGACTTACATGGAATAGAAACATAAATCATCCACTCCAACTGGTGGTACAGCATTAAAAAAAAAAAAAAAAAAAAAAAAAAAAAAAAAAAGCCACTGTGGATAAAGAAAAGGAGACAATTGCTCCAAACGGGCTCAAAGCTGCATGAACTCAGCTGAGAGGTATGTCCTAAAGATGTCTCCACATTGTGCTTATATCTGAAAATGGGTCGTGAGGAAAACAGGCTCCACAGAATCCGAGTCAAGTTGCTGTAAGCCTCGCTAGTATGCCCACAGGAGTACTTGGAGAGAAGAAATTAAGGGTTTTGACATCTGAAAGATTATACAAGGATACAATTTTAGATGACAAGATCCACATCATAGTGAGAACTAGTTTACTTCCTTGGATATCATCACTACACTCACACACTATGGAAATTCCAAGGACTGGTGAAGGCAAAAGTGAGACAACTTGAGACCCAAAGAAGTTCTTGATAATTCTATAGAACAGGACTTGATAGATTTCAAGAAATGCTGAATTTCATTTTCCAAAAGACTTGTTTTAAGCTCTATCTGGTTTTGCTTTTAACTAGATGGTAGTAAAATTACATGTTTCCAAGATTTTTGTGTTTTTTTTTTTTAAATTGTAGAATTTGGTCAGGACTAGTTGTATTCCAATTCCAGGAAGCACTTATGGTAATCAAATTAGAAAAATTGAGTAGAAAATCCTTTATAATCTGTACAATGTTATTGCAACAGGTTCAATTTTTCTACTATTAGCTCTCAAAGTCACATACAGGAAGATAGATTAGTTCAACATTTTGACAAACAGTTATTGACATCTACCATAGGGCTTCACTGTGCTGAGCATTAGAGAGATAACAGAGAATAGCTGTGCACTTTGTCTTTGAAGGATTTGGAGACTAATTTTAATGTGGTTTGAAAAGTGTCTTTGATCTTTCCAGGAGCTCTCATAGGAAAATATTGAGAGATGCTTAGATCAGGACATAGACCTCGGAACTCCTCTGAGATACAGAACCAGTTGCTACCACTGGGCCATAAAACATCAAGGGAGGATGGCAAGGGGGCCAATGGTCTTGAGATCAATGAGTTACAACCACACTTCTGTTGTTGTCACTGTGATCAAAGCAAAAATGGGCCGAAAGGATGGGAATCCAGGCTCTCAAGGAAAAGAGCAATTCTGCTCTCCCACTTTATTCATTGGGTTTCCATGCAAAATTTTATTTATATGAAGGGCTCCATGGGACTTTTTGAACAGAAACTTCACAAAGAAGTTGACTGCCAAATTGCTTCATGAAGATGCGAAAGATGTTCAAACCCATTTTTCATTAACACCATAGTAAGATGCCATGACAAATTTAAGCATGTAGGTTACATAAATGAAATGGTAATTGGAGGTACTGGTGAGATTGCAGTGAACAGACACACATCTAGAAATATCACTTGTCTTTGGTTACCAGAATTTAGTTGTTTCCCAGTACACAGGACATCAGAGCTACTGCTAGGACAGTCCTGAGCAAAGTGGGACTGTTAATCACCTGGCACATACTCTGTGACCTAGTAATTCCACTCTCTGAAATGTGTACATATTTACACACAAAAGTGTAAGAATGCTTGCAAATCATGATTCATAACAGCCTCAAGCTAAAAAAGTTAGGGATAGAATGAATTTAAAAGTACTGATAGCTTCATATAGTAGATTGCTATGCAGCAAAAGGAAAAAGTGAGACATAACTAGGTAGAACTACATGGTAAATATCATGAATGTAATAGTAAGTGAAGAAATGGAAAAAAGATACAGCACTTCATAAACAGCTCAAGTGTGGTATTAGAAACCACAGCAGTGACCATCACTAGTGGCTGTGAGCTCGTGGGGCTCCTGAAATGTGAATGATGATTTATTTTTGGTGTGGGTGCTGGTTCACAAATGTAGTTACCTTAAACTTCACCAAACGTACACTAACAATTTGTGCACTTTAGTGTATATGATGTTTCACTTAAAAGACTGCTTAAAATTCTAATACACCAGCCTGCCCCACATCTATCTGCAGTTTTACTTTCCATGATCAACCACCATCCAAAACTGATGAATGGAAGATGGAAATACATCACTCCTAAGTGGTAAATAGCTCGTTGCTCTGAACAGCCTGATGAAATCTCATACTGACCCACTTTATCCTCCCCTAGATGTGAATCACCCTTTCCTCCAGTATACCCCTGCTGTGGGTGCTACCTGCCCTTTCTCATTGAATAGTTATCTCATTTCCAGGTCACCTGTCACCAATGGTAAAACTTGTGTTCAAGTTCCAGGGAATATCATAACTCCTGTCATCCATATCATAACACGTGTCATCATCTGCATGGTGTCACATCATCACAAGAACAAGGGTGAGTACAGTAACTCAAAATATTTTGAGATCCACACCAATTTACATGACCTGTATTATAGCAGCATATGGTTATAATCATTCTATTTCATTATTAGTTATTGCTATTAACTTCTCATTGTGTCTAATTTATACACCCCGTTTCATCACTGTACATATGTATGGGGAAAAAATGTAGAGTAAATAGGGATTTGTTACTATCTGTGATTTCATCGCAGGTCTCAGAAGGTATCCCCACACACTGCCCTTTCGTACAACTCCTCCAGAAAACTGTAAGGAAACTTCGCCAAAGACTAGGAATGGAACCACCATATGACCCAATTATTCCACTCCTTAGTATTTATCCAAAGGAACTAAAGTTAGCATACTACAGTGATGCAGGGGCATCAGTGTTTATAGCAGCACAATTCACAATTGCCAAGTTATGGAATCAGCCCAGGTGCCCATCAACAGATGAATAGATAAAGAAAATGTGACATATATCCACAATGGGAGTTTTATTCAGCCATACAGAAGAATGAAATTATGGCATTTACTGGTAAATGGATGGAATTGGAGGACATCATGCTAAGTGAAATAAGCCAGACTCAGAAATTGAAGAGTCAGATGTTTTCTTTCCTATGTAGAAGCTAGAGAAAAACGAGGGGAAAACAGAGGGGACTCCCACGAAAATAGAAGGGAGATCAGTGGGGTAGAGAAAGGGGAGAGCAGGGGATGGGGGAGGTACAGGACAAGGGAGGAATGATGGGACGAAATTGAGCAAATTATGCTGTGTGCGTATCTGAGCGCACCACAGTGACTGCCACCTTTACGTGTACCCACAGGGCACCAATTAAAAACTAACAAACCAATGGAAGGAGCCCCTATACAATAGAGGAAGGGGGCATGGGGAGGGAGGAGAGGAGGGAATGAGGAAGCACTAAGGACTGAAAGGGAGGGAATTGTACTTCACGCATGTATGATTATGTCAAAACAGATCCCCACCATTATGTACAATCATAAGGCACTAATAAGAACATTAAAAAAAGAAAGTGTCCTGACAGATAGAGGAGACTACCACTTATGTTATAAACCTAAAACTAATGTTTGCTTACAAGGCTTCAATATCTGAAGTTTTGAGTAACATTCACCTGACTGTATGGCAGAGTGGTTCTAGAGCCCGACTTTCTGGCTTCTTTACCCAGCTCTCTCAGTTTCTAGCTGTGATGTTCGGCAAGTTACTAAAGCTGTCTGTGCCTCAGATTTCTCATCTGTGAAATGGAGGAAAAAATATCTTTAATCCCAGCAATGTTGTGATAATTATGAGTTTGCACCTCGAAGACACGTTTTAGCTGTCAATATTGTTTGTCGTAACTGTTCGATACTATGTTCTGGCTATTTATGGAATCTGGCCACTTAGGATGGAGGTAGATGCCAGCGTCCTCATCACTGTAAGAAGAAACTGAGTTTGAGGATGAAGCAGGATCTTTCTCTGTATTTCAGTCTATGTCTTCTGATTCTTTATGGAGTGCATCCTGCCGTCCTTTCTTCTGTGGTCTTCCTGGATGAGATTTCCACCCTCATCTAGTTCTCATGCTATCTTCACCTGCAGCTGGAGACATAATGGAGTACCTGTGAAGGTGCTTCAGAGATTACTAGGGGATTTTGAGCCAATTGCCATAAGAAACTTCTACAAGTGGTTATATTGGTAGAAAGCATAATTACAGCAGTCACCAAAGCCACTTCAACTCGTGCGGTCATCATGGCCCTTCACATTTTATTTTTTAATAATTTTATTTGATAATTAATTTATTAGGTTGTTGGAGAGAAAATGGTATTGAGTCGATTTCTGTTGAGGGATCTAATGATAAAATCACATGGTTTTTGAGGTTTAGAGATTTTTTTTTTTTTCACTCCCAGAGCTTGCGCAGCGTTTAATTGGCACTTAACCTAATATAGAATGTATCAAAAATTAAGTAGGCATTAATTAGGAACACAAAATGTGAACTAGCCTTAAAAAGTTAATTATCAAATTGGTATAGCTATCTGTCAGCAGACTCCCAGAAGCATCCGGTGAAAGTGGTTTCATTTTTTTAAATGTAATATGTTTCTTAGGATGTGATTACACATACAATATATGGTTGTAATTTTGAGTTAATTGCATAGTAGCTAGATTAACTTTTACATCATTACACTTTAATCAGTGTTTTTCATGATTAACGTTCATTTACATTTAAAGCTTCCAAGTTCTTTCTTCCATTGTCTCCGCTCCTCCTCCTTGTGCCCCTTGCTGACTTCAGAGATCACTACATTAAAGCTCTCCGAGGACAAACTTTGGCATTTTCTCACTTTAGGTACCATGAAAATGCTGGTAGGAAACTGTGATCGTGATAGCATCTCTGCCACAATGTAATACTAATGACTGTAATTATCTTAATATATAGAAAAGAAAGGATAGATATTAGCTGGGGAAATCACACAGCAAATAAAGATAGTAGTTAATCCTCTATATCATTTTCACTTTAGTTTAAATCCAACTCTAACTTTCAGAGGCAAAGAAAGATAATTTTTTTCCCTTTCTTGCATGTGCCTTGAACACAGCACGGATCACATCAGGATCTCTGGAGAATCATCACAGTTTCTTAATAACATACCACAGCTGACTAATTTGACAATAGGTGGAGAATGAAATATCTATTAGTAATATTTCTGAAGCATATCATTACCGATCTCAAGCAACCATTATGGATTATAGGGGTTATTTTTCTTTCAAAGACTGTTGTTTTGTTAATACAAAAATACATAAACTAGTCTTAGGAAACATGTGTAGTGTAAACATATGGATAAAAGGAAGGCTCACCTGTGTCCCATCACCTTCAACATGGAAATGCTCCTCCCATCTTGCACTCTCAGACGCGCGGGGAACATAGTTGCTGCTTTAGCTTCATGTGGACCCTTACTTTTCTTTTATCCAAGACAGTGGAATTGTTACATTATGCGACTGTTTGGTTACATCTGTTTATACCTACCCTCTCACATACCATTTTCTTTGGATTTCATTCCTTCCTCCATCTCAGACCACCCATGTGGATTCATTTCCTTCCGTCTTCAGAAATTTCTTTAGTTAGGATCTTTTAGTGGCAGACACTCTTGGGATTTGTTTACCTAAAAAAAAAAGTTCTTTATTTCTAAAATGGTATTCTTCTTAAAAGTTATTTTCCCTAGGCATAGAGCTCATGGTTGACTGTTCTTTCCTCTTAACACACTAAACTCTCTCTCTCCGTTGTTTCTGATAGCCACTGGTACTGATGAAAATTCAGCTGTTTGTCTATTTCTTATTTGAAAGTAATCTGACTTTTTTTGTTGTTGGTTTCTAAGCAATTTCTCTTTGCTTTGGTCTTCTAAAATCAAGTGGCTTTTAAAGACCCACCAGTCTTTCTGATATTTCTCTAGTAACCTGTTCCTGGAACTGGTTCACCAGGAGTTTGTGGAGTTTGTTATATGGTACCCTGAGTGGGCTAAGGGATGCCCAGCTAGCTGGTGAACCTTTATTTCTGAATGTGTCTGCAAGGGTGTTTTGGAAGACCTAAGCATTTAGACTGGTGGACTGAGTGACCGTCCCCATGCCCAGATGGGGATGGGTTCCATCTGATCATTTTGAGGGCCTAGATTCAAGAGCAAACACACATGGAGGACAGTATACTCCTCCTCCTCTTTTCCTGAGCAGGCACATCCATCCTCTGTAAGGGGACATCAGAGGTCCTGGTTCTCAGGCCTTTGGGTTCTAACAGCACCCACCCACCCCCACCTCTCTCTAGCCCCACCCTTTCCTTTCTCAGGCTTTGAGACGTGACTGGGGATAACAGCCGTCTTCTGGTTCTGGGCCCTGGGTCTCAGTGTGGATCATACTATTGGCTTTCCTGGCTCTCCAGTTGCAAACGTCAGATTTGGGGACTTCTCAACCGCCACGATCATTTGAGCCAATCCCCCATAATGCAGATATGTATATAGCGTACTAGGTTTATTCTCTGGAGAACCCTAATATGGAAGACCACAGTGAACCTATGCCCCTGATTTCTCAGACATTAATTGTTGTTTTCTTAGACTAGGAGGTCATTTTGACTTGCTATAAAATCCTAGCTGTCACAATTTTTGTCTTGAATATCTTAATTTGTTACTTCTTTGACATCTGATATAAAGCATGTTGACATTATGATTTGTTTTTATTTATTCATTCATTCATTCATTTTGTCTAAAAACATATATATATATATGCATATATATATATATATATATATATGTATATATATATGTGTGTGTGTGTGTGTATACTTTTTGCTTTTGTGTTAAAGTCCAGTCATTTTCTGGACTATATCCTGGTTATTTTGGGTCAATTTTCCCAGAAGCATCATTTGCCTTTAAACACATGTTTCAGATTGTATTAATGGCAGGAACATTTTTATGAATCATGTCTTTTAATTTTAGTTTATTTCTATTGCTTTGTTTTTTTATTTTTCTGGAATGTTTCTTATGCATATGTTGGTATTTTTTCTTTCTTTTTGCTGTTTTCTATCTTCATCACTTTCTGTAAATACCTTTAAAAATGTCTTTCTCCCAATTTCGTATTTCTTAAAGCTTTACCATGGTGTTTACTGTTTCATAAGAAAAAGAATATAAACTCTTAATTTAGTATTTATTTTACAATTTTCTTCATTAATATTTGATCCATTTATGAATTTTACTCTACCACATATCTTCCATTTCTCTCCATTTTCAATCACTTCAATTATGTGTTTTTAAAATTCTGATATATATTTGTGTTTATAACTTTTAATTTTCAAAATTTTTATTCTTAATTTCTCTTATCTCATTTAAAAGTCTTAGTTAATCATTTTCTGGGCACATTATCCCTGTTAAATAATCTAAAGGCATAATATTCTGTATATTTTATTATCTTATATAAACTTTTTTACAGGGTTTAATTATAATCTTTTCTCATTATCTTTTTGCTTATTTCTTTGTTTTTAAAATAAATGATTTTTTTTGTACTTTTAGGAAGGAGTAGTGAACCAAGAAAAATTTTAATTTTACTACTTATAATTTCCTCTTTTGTTGCTTTAAAAGTGAATGAAATATGTCTTGACACTTCCGAATACTGTCTAGCTTCTTTTCTTTCAGCACATTAACCTGTGGCGCGTTCTGGTCCACAATTGTTTTTATAGATTATGTTTTATGGAGAGGCACCCTCAGCAGGTGGCCATGGAGACGCACACACTCAAGGTGGATATGGAGAGGCACCCTCAGCAGGTGGCTAAAGAGAGGCGCCCTCCGCAGGTAGCTATGGGAAGCACTCTCATCGAGTCACCATGGAAATGCACCCTCAAGGTGTCCAAGGAGTGGCACTCTCAGCAGATGATTTTCCTGTTGCCTTTGGCTACTTTTATGCTGCATTTGCAGAACTGAGCGGTTGTGAGGACACTGCATAACTGGAAAAAGCCTGAAATTGGTCTTCTCTGGTCTTCACAGTAAAGACAGCACCTCAATCTTGTTCATCTCTTTGTCCCTGTTGTCCTTTTGCCCTTCTCAAATTCAGTCAAATTGTTCCAAATTCTCCTTGGTCTGTACCAGAAGAATGCTTAGAGCCTTCCTGGGCTCAGCCTGCTCCAGCACCTGCCCGTCATGCAGTCCTCTTTAACTTCTTCCCTCAATTTGTTTCTGCAGAATTCCCTGCAGCTGAGCTTCTGTTCCCCAGTTGATTTGCTTCTTCTTTCCTACAATGCTGCACCTTCCACATTGCTCCACCTATAATCCTTCACCCTGGAAATAGCATTTCAGTTTCTATTTCTCATTTTTTTTTCCAGACAGTCCCAGATCTTTGATTGTTTTTACAAGGTAAATATGTGTTTTCATTCACATTTTGATTTTAAGGAATCGATCTGAATAAAATACAGGTGCATAGTGATATATGGCCATAGATGTTTACTGTGTGTTAAGCTACCAAAAATTAGAAAAGAAGTGAATACACATCATCAAGAGGAGAGTTTTAAGTAAAATATTAAGCATCAAATGTCATGAAATGGTAGGCAACAAAGGGATGTTGCCTGAGGAATCTGGAGCAAACTGCAAAACTTACTGTAAGGTGAAGAAACAGGGTGGGACAATACATGTACCAGGATCTTCTTTACATATACAAAGATACGTGTATACGTACATGAACACAGAAAAGGCATGAAGTCTCATCCTGCACTACTGACAGAGGATCTCAGCTGAGAAAGGTGAGTGTGGCCGGTGAGAGAGCCACCTGTACAGTTTTTTTTTTTTTTTTTTTTTTTTTTTTTAAGTGGCTCTCTCTGGGTTGAATCTTTTACAGCAATAATTTATTCATGTGTTACTTGCATGAAACACAATCAATATAAAACACGATTGAGCCTTTTAGGAGATGAACTGTAAGGAATGAGCTTGGGATATGGAGGGAGCTGACTCTCTAGAGGGACGCGAGAAATGGTAAGAAATGATGTCAAGTTGAAAGTGTTTTTAAAAGAACACAAAGAACAGAGGAAGGGCTGAAGACTGCTAATGGGCCCTGGTTCTGAAACCTGTGCTAGGTTATTCTGAAGTCTACACCAGCACAGTAGTACATTCAATAAACACTCTTTATAGTTTAGCTAATGCCTTAAAACATGTAAAGAAAGTGAGAAAGAGCCTACATTGTTATTTTTTTGAATTGAGGTCTGAAGGAAGCCATTTGTAAGAGAAAAATGAAATGAATCTTTTTAATAATTTGAAAAAAAAAATCTGCATATTTCAATATTCAGAACTTCACCAATCAATTCCCCATATTATTAGTTTTGATAAGAAAATATATGTTTTCAAATTGTTACTTTACTGTTACCTTCTTACTATGAATTTTTAAAAACAAATTGACCATTCAAATTATTATCCAGCACTTTGACAAGCAAAAGCTGTGATTTTTAATTCATGCTTCAAAATCTTAATCATCTTGAAGGTGGAAAAAAAAAAGTGTGTGTAAAAATAGATATTGTAATAGAGGCTGCCTAGAATAAAGACATTCAGACAGTTTCAATTAGATTGTACTCTTTCAAAAGGTGTCTCATTTGTATATCTGAAGCAAATTGTAGTCTGTCTGATGAAAGGTATTGTAAGGAGTGCAAAGATTATTTGAGGTGATGCTACTGAGGCTGAGCCAACAGGAGTCTGCCCTGTTGGGGGAAGTAAGTGTGTGGGTCTTTGTCTCCAGAAGGACGCGGGGAGTTGAGCAGATCTTCTAAAGACACTGAGGACTCGCGACCAGCAGCCTTCATTAATAACCTCTGTCGAAGTCCTCCCCGCTGGAAGAGTCTGTCCTGTAAACATTGAAACAGGGGCCATTAAACTGAAGTCAGGGAGAGATGGTCAACAGCACGAAAATTAGGTACACCGTGCAAATATGCCTGGCATGTCCTTCTCCTTCCTAAAGCAAACTGCCAGAAAGGTTTGTTTTTATTTTCTCTCACTAAAACAAGGTCTACTGTCATTGGAAATGCTCACAGGCCTCCTTTATCTCAGCATTAGATTGTGAATATTTCCATATATTTCTAGAACTTCAGTCTTTGTGTGAAGGAATGTTAACGAAGTTACATTTTATTTAGTTTGAATTCTCTTGAGATTTATTTTGTCTTCAGAAAAATAATGCATGCTTATGCTATGCATATTCCCAAATATTGGAAATATTTAACCTAGAATTGTTTTCATTCTTTTAGATGAAATTACAGTTAATCTTCCTTCTTTCTTTCCAGTTACTCAAAATATTTGCACACATCACTTATTACTTTTATAGTCAGGAAAAAAAAAAAGGAGTAAATTAAAAAAAAAAAAAAAAGGAGTAAATAGCAGCTACTTTTTATAAAAAGGAAAGAAATCAGTACTTTTAAAAGTATGAGTTTAAGCAATTTCACAATGGAAAGGAAGGCTCTTTTACCCATTATGAATCTATGGCTATTTTGCCCAGTGTTAGGGCAAAAAATATTTCCATAGTAATGTATGAACATTGCAATCACTAATGATACTTTTGTATCTTAAGAAGTTTCCCATATCTGTGATACACCTGCATTTCTCCTATTCTGGAAATTTTCTTCAATGGGGGTTTTGCCTCAACCACCACCAAATTCTGAGGTTGAAATCCTAACCTTACGTGTGTGGAGGTGAAAGCTTTGGGTGGTAATTAGGGTTAGAGTAATCATGAGAGTGGGACCCTTGGATGGCCGTAAGGCCCTTCTGAAAGGAGAAAAGAGACAGGAGTGCCCTCTATTCCCATGGGAGAATACGAGGAGAGGGTATGTCTACAAACTAGGAGGAGGGTCCTTAGCAGGAACTCAGTCAGCAGAAACCTTCAGCTCGGACTTCTCAGCTTCCACAGGGTGAGAAACAAGCACTTGTTGTCCAAGTCACCCCCCCCCCCCCGCCTGTGGTGACTCTTTATAGCTGTCCTAAGAGGCACGCAGCCCCTTCCCAGCCCTTTAACACAGACCAACTTCCCTTTGCTCCAAAAGCCACTGACAGGATGTGGCATGATTTGTGATTGAGCTTGATTTCAAAGCCATGTGCCTGATAGCATGGCTTATGATTTGGAAATGAGGTGAATCCCTAAAAAGACAGTGAATGCAAGAATATTGAGAAGAAGTGGAAATGATTAGATTGCAAGCGCCTGATCTAATCAGTCCATCCCAGTTTGAATAGACCAACTGGGTGGTGACCGGTGGGCAGGTGAGGCATGGCAGGAGGAGGTGGGTCACTGGCGATGTGCCTGGAAGGGTCCATCTTCCCCGTGGCTTGTCCCCCAACCCCTTTCTCTACTTCCAGGCGGCCATGACGGTAGCAGCTTCCCTCTGCTGGGCCCTTCCCCATGATGTGCTGCCTCACTTGGGCGCAGAGCAATGGCGTCGGCGTCTGTGGACCGACACCTCTGAAACCTTGAGCCCCGAATAAAATAAACTTTCCCCTCCTCTAAGTTGTTTTGTTTGCTCACAATGGCATGAAAGCTGACTAAAACATCTGGTAATCAAAATTATCAAAGAACCTTACATAAAGTCTTTCACACCAAATACTAAATCAGACTTCACTACTGTCCAAATATCTGGGAAATTTTGTGGGTTAAGGAAGGACTAGTTAATCATGACCCCAAAGAAATCTGTTCTACCTGTGATTTCTTTTATAGCTATTTACATGTTCCTTGGCAGATCACTGGCCCCCAAATTCCCCTGAGTATAAAAAGGATTGCTTTAAATTCTAAGTAAATTTTCTTCCAGCTTCATATCATAATTCCTTGTTTTTCCGTGTTAAAAAAAAAAAAGTCAGTGGGAGAACTGAGGCAGGAAGAGAGGGTTAAAATTAAATTGGAGACTGTTGATAAGTTTCCATGCTTGAGATGAATGGCAGGAAGCGTCCCCAACCACATCAGTGTTTAAGACAAACCAGGACAAGGCATGGAGCCCAGGAGGTCTGAGCCCAATCACTGGGTGAAAAGTAACAGAGACACCTTTTAAGTGTGCTTATGTCTAAAAGATACACCCAGGGTGAGACCACACACGACCACAGACACAGTTTGATCATATGCAAATTGGCTCAGGCACAAGGAGAGATTTCAGTGAATTGGGGATAGACCTAGGGCAGCACACGTTGTTTCCCATTGGGTCACATTATTATTCAATTTGTGGATTGGTAAACAAAGACCTCTACACAGGGTAATTTATTCCTTTTGATTCCAACTCGGTAATTTAGATAACTTAATGAAATATTTCCCATAGATAGTAGACTGTAAATTGTACCTACCTTCCTAACTACCAATAGGTATTATGAAAAATCTTTATGCTGTATTTTTAAAATATTTTTATTTATTTGCTTTAGTTGTACACAATGCATTTTATGCAATGTGTTTTATTTGTACATGGTGCTGAGGATCGAACCCGGGTCGCCCACTGCTAGGTGAGCGCTCTACCGCTGAGCCACAATCCCAGCGCCATATGCTGTATTTTTTTCTGAAGTCACTTTTGTTTATGTGTTGATTGGTACTGGGATTGAAACCAGGGGAACTATTTTCTTTTGAGGCAGGGTCTTGCTAAGTGCTTAGGGCCTTGCTAAGTTGCTGAGGCTGGCTTTGAACTTATGAGCCTCCTGATTCGTCTCTTGAACCACTGGGATTACAGCTGTGTAATACCATGCAAGCTCGCTTATGTTTGTTTTTTTTTTTTTTTTAATTTGTTTTTTTTAATTATATATGACAACAGAGTGTATTTTTCATATATTTATTTTAGTTATAGATGGACACAATACCTTTATTTTATTTATTTATTTTTTAATGTTGTGCTACAGATCAAACCCAGTGCCTCACATGTGCTAAGCAAGTGTTCTACCACTGAGCTACAAGCCCAGGAAAGTAGAGTGTATTTTTTTGTCATATTACACATACATGGAATATAACTCCCTATTCTTGTGTTTGTACATGATGTGGCATTACACTGACCATGTATTTATATATGAATGTAGGAAAGTAATGTCTGATGCATTCCACTGTCTTTCCTACTCCCATGTCCCCTCTCTTCCCTTCATTCCCCTTTATCTAATCCAATGAATTTCTGTTCTTCCCCCTGCCCCTGCCTTATTGTGTATTAGTATCTGCACATCAGAGAAAACATTTGGCCTTTGGGATTTTGTGACTGGCTTATTTCACTTAGTATGATAGTCTCCAGTTCCATCTATTTCCCTGCAAATGCTATAATTTCATCCTTCATTATGGTTAAGTAATATTCCATTGTGTTTATATATCACATTTGCTTTATCCATTCATCCATTGAAGGGCACCTAGGTTGGTTCCACAGCTTAGGTATTATGAATTGAGCTGCTATAAACATTGATATGGCTGCGTCACTACAACATCCTGATTTTAAGTCCTTTGGGTATATGCCAAGGAGTGGGATAACTGGGTCAAATGGTGACTCCATTCCAAGTTTTCTGAGGAATCTCCATGCTGCTTTCCAGAGTGGTGTTCCTTTTCCCCCACATCCTTGCTAACATTTATCGTTACTTGTATTCTTGATAACTGCCATTCTGACTGGAGGGAGATGGGATCTCAGTGCAGTTTTAATTTGCATTTCTCTAATTGCTAGAAATGTTGAATTTTTTTCATATATTTAATTTACCTTTAGTATCATTGTCATCTTTCTGAGGGGTATTATGTATGACACACAAACCAATGATAAATGTCAATTAAAATATCAATTATCAAGGTGTTTGGGGTTTTCTTAATGACTACACTATATTTCCACTAACAATGGATCTGATCAGTAAACAAGTAGAGAAAATGTAACGATTTTGAATACAATCTATGTAGCAGTGGGCTGTCCATTTCCTTCTGACACTGACAAAGATCTTGTCTGGCATTCCTCAGTCTACAAGGATCAAAACTAACTGCTGACAGATGTTCCAAAGCGTCTGCCTCATGCACTTGAGCTAGTGCTCCCCACTTGGTCTGCAATATGCAAAGGTGCAACAAATATTTTTTAAATAAAGCCGTACATTATAGTCTTTTAAAAACACTATTTATTACCTAAAAAAGAATAAATTTTTCCGAATTTAAACAACAAAATAATTTTCCCCTTCATATCATATTGTCAACTATTCTCTATCAACTGGTATCACTGGTTGGTTCTCTTTGGTCACAGGTCTGAAGTATGAGTTTTAATGACATTTTGGAGAAAAGAGGTTAAAAGTCTAACAGCTTGATTCTTTGCTGTTCCTTGATTTTTTAAATTGCTTTTCCCCTTCTGATGTACTTTCTGTTAAAATTTTTTTTGAAGCCATACAATTAAACTTAGGGAATTGCTTTATTCTTTTGTTCCAAGTTTTGATTTCAAGGGTAAATGATTTTAATAAATAGTTGCTGAAAAAGCTGGCAAAATAGCTCACATCTGTTTGGGGCAATCTCAGATGGAGGAAGATCAAGAGGGCTGGACCTACAGTGAATTGATTTTAAGAGAAATAAATAGCCTGTCACTAGATAATTACATGAAGAGAGGAAAGAAAGACAAACAAGAAGGAAGGAAGGGAAGGACCTAGCCAATAGATAGAAGTAGTACCATCTTGTATATTCAAAGAACCAAATTTGGAAAATTTTCTGAGCATGATTCTTATTGCATTACACTGCGATGGGGAGGAAAAATCATCTTAAGAAATGGAAAATGTTTTTCTTTGTTAATGACTTATAACTTTCTTTTTTTTTTTAAAAAAAAAGTATTTATTTATTTGCTTTAGTTGTACACAATGCATTTATTTTTACATGGTGCTGAGGATCGAACCCGGGTCACACACGTGCTAGGCGAGTGCTCTACCGCTGAGCCACAACCCTAGCCCTATAACTTTCTTTAAACTAGAAAAGTATTTGAATGAAATAAAGTAGGTGATCTTGAACAATTGTGAACATAGGACTGAAGATAAACTGTAGGAAAAATTGGGAAAAAAAAAAATGTTAAATGTAAGCCCAACATGGTGGTGCACGCCTGTAATCCCAGCAGCTCAGGAGGCTGAGGCAGGAGTGTCACAAATTCAAAGCCAGCCTTAGCAACTTAGAGAGGACCTCCACAATTAAGGGAGAACCTGTCTCAAACTAAAAACCAAAAAGTTCTGTGGATATCTCTCCGTACTTAACACCCATGTGTTCAATTTCTGGAACCAAAATAAATAAATAAATAAATAAATAAACAAACAAATAAAGTGTTCTTTGAATAAGTATTTGAGGTATAAATTAGAGTGATACAGGAATTAAGAGTGACAGATTAGAAGCAAAAATCTAAAACTTATTAACATGGAAAATAGAAGTGCTATTTTTCCCGCTTGCTTTTATGAGTCACCTGGCTGTATCCAGAGGCACTAGATATTTGGCTTAACATTATTACTGGGTGTGTCTGTGAGGGAGTTCCTGGAGGACATGTCTATTTGACTCTGTGGATTGAATAAGAGAGATAACCCCTCCCAATATGGGTGGGCTTCCTGCAAACCCTGGGGTCTTTATTTATAGAACAAAAGGGCAGACGGAAAACCCACCCTCTCCTCCGGGCTGCTCCAGCTACGATTTCTGCTCTCGGACTAGGATTTTCCATTGACTCTGCATTCTTGGGATTTCAAGCCTTCAGACTGGGTCTGAAACTAGAGCAGCCCATTGCTGGGCATCTAGCTTGCCAGATCATGGACTTGACAGCCTGTGTAATCAAGGGACTGAGCTGCTTTTAACCTTTCTTTCTCTGTCCTAGCCCCCCTCTCTTTACTAGTACAGATATTCTGATATCAAGAGTGAATATGGAGGAACAGAATATTAAGAATGAATTTTATGAGCTGATTCTGGATTTTCAGGAATGGGTTCTTGAATACGATTAGTTTAAAGTTGCTAATGGCTGTATTTCCAATAGTAAGGAGAGTGTCCATAGACCATAGGGTGAATGGTAGCCGAGAAAGCAAAAGATGTGCTTGGATATTCTCCATCACCCATTTATAAGAATTTTATATATGATGCTTCTGAATTTATTTTTTTTTTTTTGATAATCATTATAATGAGGTTGACTTGTTGCTCAGTACCTTACTGGCCAAAGTTGTGAGAGAAAAAGATGAACTCAGGGATTAGAATTTCCTTAAAATGTGCGTATGCTTTCTAACAGTGCCCACAGGGCCAAGTTTTTATTAGAAAATGTGGTAAGATTGAGACAACTTGCATATCGTGAACTCCAAAGAAGGTCAAGAAAGAATTATGTTTTACCAGGGAGCAGTACAGCATCCAGGGCTTGCTCCTCGCAACATGAGATTCCTGGGGTAACAGAGCAAACTTAACCAACAGAGGGGTGGCTCTGCTGTATGTACTGTTCCCTGATCACAATGAAACACTGCTCTCTTTGAGTCTTGACCCGGGAATTAAATCCCTGATTTATTTCAGTGTTTTGTGTTCAACAGATGTAAACACCCTACTCCACATCCTGAGGATTAGAAGGAGTATATGACATAATTCCTGTAGAAAAGGCATGCATCTACGTGGTTGCTTGAGACAGAAACATGGCCACGACAGTAGCGGGGGTAAGTTCCACACGACTAGCCTATGTAGCCCAGGGTATGGCGGGCTTGACCTTGAGCTGTTGAGTCCATTGGCATAGGTCAATACTAGACTGTGGTTCAAATATCCCATGAATAAAGTCTGAGGTCAGCCCAGTGCAGTGTTTCCCTGAGATATAGATTTGTTTGGAGGACTTAATAGAGATAATGTTGCAAATATAGGCAGAGTCCGATTTGTGAAAGAAGTTAGTTTCAGCCTGAGTTTTTTCAATCAGTTCCATGAACAACGGAAGAACACTCAGTGGTTTGTCCATCAGCTGAAAAATATCAGTGTGATATTCTATGAGAAGATGGGAAGAGAGAAAAAGCAAGTTCTTCATTCTAGTTAGTGTTATTGGTAACAACTGATCTTTAGGAATAGATTGGAAATCTCAGTTTTTTACCAAAAGACTGCAAATATCAGTTCTTAATCAGTTTTAAATAACCTTTGCAAACAGAATTGCTCCTTTGAGGTTGATGTAGCCTGAATTATTCTTATTTTTTTTATTATTATTATTCTCTGATAGAGCTGAGTTGGTACATCGCAAAATGCCGACTTAAAACTCAGACTGGGCATCTTGCCCACACTGATCCGGTCAGAACCGGCACCAAGCCCTCCAGGGAGTGGCCTGGTGCCAGTGCTGCCATCTGACCACTAGTGGGCAGACGTGGCCCTTGGCTCAGGGAAGCTTCCATCACAGAGGGGAATCAGGGTCGACAACTTCAGGGGGACAGTTTCTTTCACTGCCTAATCCAACTGGCTGACTTCAGGATATGAGTGTAGATTTACCGCCTGTGCCCCTGAGCGCTGGGCCACCACCTTCATGGGAAGGTGATTCTGCCTGGTAATTAACTGTGAAATATTGAGTGGCCAGTGCGTGACCCGAGTGTTTGTGCCAAGCAAAGGTTTCACTTGCATTTTTTTTTCTTCCTTCTTTCTCTCTTTCACTGCCAGTTTGTGTGTATGTGTGTTTTTAAGTATTAACTCTCATGGAAGCACATGCTTATTTAACATTCCCAGACGATGAGTCAGACCTGCTCAGTGAGGTTCCTGGAGAGTCACATGATGTGCTTTGATGAAACTTCACCTTATGAAAGGTTGGAGGAAAAAGTCAGAAGAGTTTGAGACTTGGGTATCTACATATACTATACGCACATGCACACCCATATATGTTCTTGTGGGCCTGTGCTTATGTGTAAGGTCACAATTTTGCATATGTATACACAAGAAGGGGAGAGAGACAGCCATGCATGCAGGCAAAGAACCCCTTTGCTTTTGTTCCCTCTCTTGTCTCTCTGTAGATATTTGAAAATCAGGGAGCCAACAGTTCATACCTCTTTGAAGCTAGAAGGAAGCAGAAGCCCTGAGGTGTGCGTGCTGCTCTTAACTGGTCGTTAGGTATGTACACCTTGGATTCAGAAGAGTGAGACTGGAAATCAAGATTGCAAAGCGATAAAGACCTGGCATTGCCGAGACAGGGCGCATATGATGTTTCACGTACTGTTCTCATTATTTGCTTCATGTGTATCTCCGCCTGCAAAAGCTCTGTACTTTAATTTACTCTTTTCTTCAAACCACTCTGATTAGACGCTTCATGGTATAACTGACATAGTGTGTTCATTTGAGCAACAAAGCAGGCTACCTCCTGTGAATGCATCTGAAGCAGGGTGATGTTTTGAAGCTCTCCCAACACATTTTTAAGTGTAATTTCCCTTAAGGGAAACTTGTTCTAGCAGTGACATATTAAGTACCCTAGAAAGATCCTGTCTGATGATGTGTATGGACAGAGGACAAAGCGGCTGATCATCTCCGAAGGGAAAAGTTGTCTTCCCAAGACTGAGGGCGCCGGCGGCATGTGAGGAGAGACTTGAGGTCTGAAACGCGGCGGACTCCACTGGCTGCACCGATCTGCTCGATTAACGACCAGTTCTGGAGAAGCTGCTGTGTGCTGCCCAGGGCTAAATGCTGCAGATTCCAGAAAAGTCTATGGCAGTCCTTCCACCAGTGCTCCTGTGTGCAGCTGCTGAGAGCTGCATAAACGAATAGCTACAATTCAGGAATGAGAGCACAGGTGCAGGACTAACTAACTTTGCCTAACAGACTCTGGTAAGGTGTCACCAAGGAGGTGATTGTTGATCCAGATCTTTACAGACAAGTAGGAAACGACTTACTGAAAACACTAGTAGAGCAGAGGGGAAATGCCTGGCATGTTGGGGAGGGAGGATTGAAAGAGAAGGGCCTATGAAAGATATAATTCAGCAGAATGGTAAATGATGGTATCGGGGGGTTGAATGTGCCATTCATTTACTCTTGTATCATGGGCCAATACAGAAGAGAAATACATTCCAGAGGAGGGTGTGCAGCCAGGAGTGGGAAAGCCCCTCTCATGCAGGCTTTCATGTCCACCTGTTGGCTCATTACCTCACTCATTCCCTCATTCTGCCTCTCCATTTTTCTTTTCCTGCTCAGCCTTTCTCATCTGTAGACCTCTGCAGACTGGCACCCTTTGCACTTAGACACGTTGCGTCACCTGCCACCATTTCTACCAACAATGCCCACTCGCTAGGATTGCTGCAGCAAAATACCAGAATCCCTGGAGGGAGACTCTTCTTTGCCCCCTGATCCCACACACTGCAGTCAGCGTGGAGCCCTTGAACGGGAAGGAGGTTCTCAGAGCAGGCAGGCTGTGGGTTGAGCACTGTGGGTTGAGCACTGCTCCCCCCCGCCCCGGAGTCATCCGCTTTGTGTGACGATTCTACTTTGAATGCACCAATTGGAAATGTAGGTGGCAGCATGACACTGGGTCCTTTTGCACGATGCCAGCCTAAATGTATTGAGGTTGTTTTCTATGATTTCTTTCTCTCTTTATAATTAGTTCTTGCATGTTTACACACACACACACACACACACACACACACACACACACACACAGTGCGTGCGCGCCATGCTTGGATATCTAGGCTTCCAGGAAGGCGGGTTTTTCCATAAACAGGAGGGTGGAGGGATGATGTTAAGGTCAAGAGTGATCTGAAGGCATTCGGGATTGGAAGTCATTCCTTTGGAAGTCTTTTCCTTACTGTAGCCTGCATGTAAGGTCCCAGGATATCCATGTGCTCTGTGTGTAGGTGGAGCTTACAGCCTGGGATTTCACCCAGCGTGTTCTACCACGGAAAGACAATGGGGTTGGTGGCATTAGTTCCTGTGCTTGGTTTTGTGCCTTTGTGACTTCTAGTCTTAAACTATTTAAATTCCCTGATCAAAGTGTCTAGGAGGTTGTAAGAAAACTACTCTGTGGAAATTGTGAAGAAAATCTTTGTTCCAGCATTTCTATAGATCTGTTAGCATCTGGACTTAAAAATTAATAATTTAGGGTCACATCAGAAGTCATGTCATTCCAGCTTGTATTCATGGAGGTGACTCTCTCGCGGCTTTAATACATTTTCATATATCAGTGGTTCATTGCTTGTGGGTGCTTCTTCTGATTGGTAGCTGGCTCTTCCCCACGATTATAAAAGTGAACCTATTCTGTCTGGTAGTCTGCCATGTTCACCACGGCTTCCTGTTCCTCTCTGCATAAGGGACACAATAACACGGCATTATTCAGGGAAGTTTATGAGCTCCAGGCTTAGAGATGTCACAAACCACTTCCAACCATATGAATTCACTGGGCCAGATGTCACTCCTGTGACTGCATAATTACGAGCATGGCTGCGTTTGGCCCAAGAAGACAAGGCAATAAGTGTGGTAAAAGTCCAGCTGGTCTCCTCCATGAAGTTCTTAGTAGGCTTTCATAGTGTTGATCTTGCTGAGAGCAATAAGGAAAAAAGTATAACTTATTCACTATTAAGCTGACTTGAAATTGAAAATCCCTTAGCAAAATTCAAATTCAATTTGAATTCAATTCAAATTCAGTGTAAATTTCTAAAACATAGTGTCCCTTATGCTATACTGTAGTTTGTATCATGAATAAGAACTAAGTTGCTGAAAAACATACTCACACTTCACAAACACCCAGACACTCATGCATTATTTTGATATTTAATTGAGAGACAGTTTCCAACCTCTTAGTTTGAGTACTGATCTCCAAAAGAGAGAAACAGAAGTGGAGGATGTGTGAGAAGATACTCTATGATTTTCTTACCAAAGTTGGTGTTTTAAACAAAAAAACTGGAATGCTTACTAGAAATTGACAATAAAATATTTTACTATTGAATAAAATTATAAAATCACCTTGCTTATGAGTTTATCGGTCACTGTATAGATTACTACATCCTGCTCAAATTTAAAGTAGACATATTCTTTTATGTTTTATATCATTTCAGGACAAATTGAATATTGTTCCAAATTGTTCAGGGTAATTCAACCTCTATTTGTTTAGGCTTTGAGTTTCCATTGGTTGTACTTGTTTCTTATATTTGTAGGAAATTATGGCAAAGAATTAATTTGGTCAGTTGGGAAAAGAGGGAGTACAAAACTATGTATTTCTTTTTATTAGGTCCAGTCCCCTGGATTTATAACTGTACCTCTCATTACATCTCTGGAGGAAGTGTTTATGGTTTGAATCCTAGAGAAAGTCGTCAGATGAAATCTGGGAACACCCAAGGAATAACGCAACACCACAGAGTTAACATGATTGATGATATCATAGCTCATTTTTAACAGATGTCAAAAGAAGAAAAATCAAGCTGCCATTCCACATACTGAGCCCTTGTTCATTTAACAGAAGACCTTTATGAGTAAATCAAAATTAATGGTAAGTACTCAGTGGGTTAGATGCCGGGCATTTGGATCACTTTTAGACTTTGGGGGAAAAGAAAAAAAGACATATGAGAAAAAGCAGAATTTCTAGAAGAGATGCTTAAATATTCCTTTTTTTTCCCTATATCTAATCATAATGTTTAATTTGGCTTTGGTGAATGGATTCTAGTTAGGAAAAGTTTCTTTTTAGGCATACAACCACATATGTAGAACTCAAAATATCACTTATGCCTCCAATCTTAAAGCTAGCTCTGCTGTCACTGCCCGCTGAAACCCCTCTCCCAGTGGCGTGCTGACTGGGGCAGGGGGTAGAGGGTACTTTTTAATGGCGTCTCCAAGTGAACGTAATTTGGAGAAAGTAAGGGGGAATCCTCATGTCCTGATTTAGTTAAAGAAGATCAGCAGTGTCTTTGCTGAATCCAACATTCTGCTGAGCCCGATTAAATAGCGTTTTCTCCATGTATTCCAGTGTGTGTTGACCCGTCTCCAATAAAAGAATATGGCAGCCGGCCGGGTTTAGAATTGTCTGTGAGGTGCGCTCAGGAGCACCCACACCACCCCTCTCCTGAGTGGGCCTTTGCATTGCTCTTGGAAAAATGGGTGAGCCTGGTGTACACCATGATTCCTACTCCAATGCGGTCCTGGAAAAGTCAGACGTTCCCCGTAAGGGCAGGCACTGCTTCCCTCTTAATCGAGCATCCGGGGATTCCACACATATGAGGCAGGGGCTCTTCCCTAGCCTGAGGCTGATGGATGAACCCTCAGGCCTGCATGGCTTGGGTAGGCTATATTTGCCAGCCTGAGGAGAGCCCTCCCATTTTAATTTAAAATTAGAAACTCAGAAATCTTGTTTTTATTAAACACTCATAATCACATACGCTCACACACTTATATGCACACATTATGTACACCTACCCAGAAAGAACATATTTTGGTTTTCTTTGGAACACCAGCAAAACACATAGTACCCCTTGCAGAGAATGTTGATTTAGATGAACAATGGAGAACAAAAGCACTTTAGGCACAATGTCTCATTTTAAGCTGGAAATCGCATGCTAGCATTCAATTTTGAAAAATCCCCTCAGTGTTGTCAAAAATGCTAATCCATCGAGTGCATTTGTATTTTTAACTTCGTAATTTTTACAGTTGGTAGCAGGGGTGGGCAAAGTTTTCTAGGAAGGGCCAATAAATATTTTAGACTTGGCGGGTGGTAGGTCTCTGTTGCCATGAAAAAATAGCTACAGATAAATAACTATATAAATACATAAATAAACAAGGCTGGCCATGCGCCAGCAGTCGTATATACTAAATCAAGCCACAGGTCGGATGCGGTCCCTGCTGATAGATGGCGACTCCAGCGCCGGTGGTAGCACCCTCGTGGTGGCAGGTGTTAATTGCAGTTGTCTTCTTCACAGAGTCCCAGACGTTCTCCGATGATTCCTGACTGTGGTTTTTTTTTCATCTGATCTATGGACTGGACTATTGTTTCCCCCCATTTGTCAAGAAGGATGCGACCTGCCAGCTGGAGGGACAGACCCAGAATGGCAAGCCTGTCATCTCCGGGGCCTCGTGGTAGACAGTAAAGGTCTGTAGGAACTGGGAGATGAGTTCATCCCACACCCAACGGCCAAAGAATTTGAAGCAAGAACACGGAGTCTCAGTTCCACAAAATGCTGTATTTAAGAGGACACTGCGGAGAGGCTTCATGTTCAGTACTGCTGGGGACAGCCTTGAAAATAATGACCTATTTTCCCTCAGCAAAGCCAACTCGGAGAGAGGATGATGTCGACAAATGAAGGCTCATAAAAGAATATAATTAAACACTGGTGCTCCTCGGAGTGAAAGAACTCTGAGATAATGACTACAGTGGCACGCACTGTACCACAGAGAACAAGATGTCACCACTGTACAGTTGCAGGTTGATTTGATCTGACAGGATTCTTAGCAGCCGTGAACTGGTCTGTCTGTGCAGAACAGCCCAGCCGATGTGCTCCACCAGTGCAGCTCTGTTTACCTTTTGTAAACTTCCACGTGTCGATGAGCAAACTTCTTAATCGGCTGCACGCACCTATCTTTGGAGGTCCCTTTCTGAGGCACAGTGTTTGTAAATCATCCCCTTCATTTAAATAGAGTCTTTTGAAAAAATCTCTGTATGACTCTTTTTCCTGGTTTGACTTTTGAATGATAGCCTCTCGTTGCCAGTGTCTGATTACCTTATCTTCTCAGGAATCCCTCACAGACACGGCGGCCACTAGTAGGTTTGGGTTCCCCTCACAAGCAATGCAGGAGAGGGGAGAGGGGACCAAACTGGGAGTGAAAACCGGGGCCCACGGGCCATATCTCTCCCACCACCTATTTCTGTAGGGGACAGGACTTTTACAATTTTAAATACTTGAAAAATTATCAAAAGAAGATTTTTTTTTTTTGGATTCACGCAACTTACATGAAATTCAAATTTCAGGATCCACAAATAAAATTGTGTGGAAACAGAGGTGTTTGATTTGTTTATTTGGGTCACATGTGGAGCATGGTTGCTTTCATGGTAGAAGAGCAAAGCGCGTGAGCTGCAGTAGAGACCATGTGGTCAGCAAATATTAAAAGTTTTACTGTCTCTTTCCTTGGAGAAAACAGTTCTAATCACTGACCTCCATGAGCCTTCAAATTCCCTTTCTTGTTGTCTATTTTAAAGTGATTGCTCTCTCCTCCCATTTCCAATCCCCACCTTTGCTTTGATGGGGCCTTGCAAGGCATTGTGGGGTGGTGGTGGGCGCCCAGCTACAGGCCTTGACGTTGTGTAACCCGGGGCACCTGACTATGTTTCCATCTCTAGCCTAGGAATTGTAGACGTCAGCCTGGGTGCTCGCTAGTCAAAATGCCTACAGGTACAGGGTGCGTTAACATTCCTAAAGCACTGTCTCCTGCATTGTCTGACCTGCTCCTACACACCAGTACCACCCCCCCACCCCCCCCCCCCCCCCCCCCCCCGCGTACTTCAAAGAGATGGAATTAGAGGTCCAGATGTGTTGATTGACTTTCTGAAAATCATGCAATTCATCAGAGGTGAGGAGCAGACTCTAAATCTGACTCCAGCCTTCTGTTATTTCTACACAGTCCTTTGTGCTCCTTGCTCTGTCCATTGCTGCAGTGTTGGTCTCTGCAGCCCTCGAGGACCATGTCTGTGTGGTGTCCTAGGAGTATTCTTGCCTCTCCCCATCATCAGAGCTGAGATCAAATGCCAACTTGTCTTCAGAGCCTCTCCCCTGACCATTTCTGTCCATCTCTCTGAGCTCATCCTCTGATTGGTCCTTTGAAGCATTGTCCCTCCCTCAAATTACACTGTTTATTCATGGGTACAGTAATTCAATGTCTGCCTTTGTCCTTGCCTGCTGGGACTCAACCCTCACAAGCTGCATAATGCGTGAAGGGATGTGTGCCTCGTAAAATAAAAATCCCCCCTTTTTCTCATGCATCCTCATTGCTGATAAAGGCGAGGAATGTCATCTCAACTAAAAGACAGAATGTGACAGATCTCCCAACCATAGGCTAAAAATATAGGGATTAATGCAGGAAGTAAAATCACAAGTTCACTCTGGAAAGGAAAAAAAAAAAAGAATTTCTAAATGCTGTAGAGATCTACATTATTCATGGCACTGTAAACTTTTTCACCTAAAAGTATATTTTTTTCACGGTATCTGTTTGAAGCCTTGGACTTTCAGTGAGGTGCCCCTTGTGAATTCAAGGCACCGGGAGGTGATTAGGTGTCTTCAGCTTCTAAGGAGTCACCCTTTAAGATGGAGCATGGGACTATCTGAGCAGGACCTGGAAATCTCATTTATCCAGCTACAGCTGTGGTCCAACTCCTTGAAGAACAACACATCTTGACTGACCCAAAGTACTAATGAGAGCTAGTTTTGAGCATGGAAACTCTCTTTTCTTTTTCTTTCTTATTTATTTACTTGTTTTTGAGGTGCTATAGCTGGATCCCAGGCTCTAGGCAAGTGCCCTACCATTGAGCTACACCTCCAGCCCTGGTGTGTTAACCCTTCAGAGTCATACGTGGTGACGGGGAGGGTTCGAATTCTATTTTTCTTCCTTTGATGGGGTTCGTATTAAAAGTTGTATCTCAAAACTCCTAGTTAAATAAAGACACTAAAGATAGCTCTTAGAAGAGCCAGATAAGAATCGAGTAAACTCATTTATGAAAGCGTCTTTTATTTTAAGAAAATACAACTATCCAATTCTGCAATAATCAAGAGGAATAGTATGTTTTAGCCACGCACAGCTCAGTTCTAAGGTACATGGGGATGTACCATTGAATTATGCTTGAGACATGGGATTTAATGAACCATGGAAAGCACATTTACTTCAAGAGGACAAGATGTGTTCAGCATATTTCATCAGGAAACTTAGAAGGAATACTTTTGAAAATAATCCAAATTGATGACTGTAGTGGGATCCGGTTAGAGAAGAGAGGTGCGTATTTGAAACAGTCAATTTGGAGTTGATTGCTAAGAAAGACTCTGTTTGCATAATTTTATGTATTTTTCTATTGAGATCCATCTAAGGCACTCTATGAATTTTGCCATCGATGTTTTTCCTGTGTCCCTTCCTAGAGCTTTGAGATTCCTCTTGGCAACACTCATTCTCACCCCATCCATGCCAACATGGATGTATTCTTGATCTCCAAATCTGTTGGTAGAATAATTTGCTTTCTAAAAAAAAATACATAAGAACTCAGAATTTTAAAATGAAGAAATGATTCTCTAGTGGGAAGACATAAGCTTATTTTACACATAGGTAGGAAAGGTATACCATGGAAAAGACCATTTTTACATTTGTAAAAAATACTGCATAGGCGTTTGCCTGATTTTGCTTATACATAAACTTGACTGGACCACTAAATTACTGATATTACAATTACTGTAACCAGAAGTGGTGTCTGGGTAATGGCCTTGCCCTGACAACTCAATGCAAGGGCCACGGTATTTATGCACAAAGTAGATGGCCTTCTTAAGTCGTGAGAATCCAGTTTCATCGTCATTATTACCATTGTGCCAAATGACTTGTAAAATAAAATAGATGAGATCTACAGCACCTAGTGAGTTAAGACAACCCCCATTCATCATTCCGCTGCAAAACTGCACTCTGGTGGTCTCAAAATGAGGGTGAGAGAGAGGATTAGTCCTGACCTTCCACCGATCAGAACAAAGTGTTATTCTTGATCTCACTTCACTGGTTTCTGACTAGCATAGCAGTTTTTTTGTATTGTCTTATTTTTGTCTCTTCATAAATCAAAGTAAGAATCTATGGAGCCGCGGGACCTGCTGTTTTCTAGTTTTACACAGCGAGCTCCTCGGTGGCCCTTGGAGTGGTTGGTAGCGGATGGAGCAGGAGGCAGATGGAAGCTCCAGGTGGATCCCATGCCACCCTCGTGGACGTTGGACTAACGGGTCTCGGTCGCAGTTCGCAGGACGTGTTGCACACTCACGGGTTCTCCGTGACTGGCACACTGTGTCAGAAAAGTAACAGGCATCGTCGCCGGTGAGGAGAGCCATGGACAGGGCAAATGGTTTGAATCACATCACAATTCTGAGACACTCCGGGATGGGTCTGTGCCGGGCGCCTGTGGACGTGGTTTCAAGGTGACCGGAATAGCCTCTTCGTTCGCATTCCATTGTATAGGCTGAGCCTGCGCCCCTGACCCAAACCCACACACCAGGTTCACAAGAACAGCACCACAGGCTGCCCTGAGCACCAACCCCTCAGATGTGTAAGTCGAGTACAACTTGGGGGGTCACTGAGGGCTTTCGGTTAGCCCCCTTGGCCCAAGGTGATGGTGGACCTTGCTTGGGGAGATTGACACATCCTTGTGAAGTCAGTTTGTGGCCTCTGAGTTGGGACTGAAGGGGACGCAGGTGGTGTGAGCTAGCTGAAAGGGGAGGGGCTTTGGAGCCAGACGAATCTGCTTACGACTCCTAGCACCTCCCTTCCAGAAGGGTCCCCGGCTTAGGATGGCTCAACTTTAAGACTGTTGGACTTTGTGGGTGAGAAAGCACAGCCGTGCCCCCGTTCCCAGCCCCACCCCCCAGGGTTCTCATTTAGTGCGGTGTTCAATGAATTGCATGGATCGTCAACACTCTAGTATAAAAGTGGGTTTGTGCCGAACGACTTTGCCCAAGGGAGTCTCCCCTAAGCCTTCTGATCGCAGGCTGTCCTCAGCCACCGTGTGCAGTGGCTGGCTCAGGCGGATGGAATGCATTTTGGACAATGCTATCTTTGACTTAATGGGTTTACAGAGATCCAATCCCGTGGTGAGTGGAGCAAAGTCTGTGCCATGTGGGTGACTTGTGAGTTGACCTAAAGTTGCTCATCCTCAGAGCTCCCATCTAGGGTGGCAATGTTTACAAATATGGAAGTGTTCATTCTTATCGGGGCGATGGCTTTTGCTATGCCAGACAACGTGCTATGCGGTTTACATGCCTCATGTCAGTTCATATCCACACTGACACCAGCTCTACTAAGACCATTCACAGTGTGGAAGGGTTAATTCTCTAGTTCAGCAGCTAGCAAGGTCAAAATGCCCCTGCTGGTGTCCCTTGGAGCTGGTTCCCTGGTCCCTGCTTCCAGGAGGCGATGGCTGCCCACCGCCATCTTTGCTTTTTGGGCCTTTCTTCTGGGCACTGCTGCTTTTCTCGCCCAGAGCATTGGCTGTGCATAATGATTCCTCCTGGGGTGGGGGGAACCTCATTCCCTTCACACCCCCGTTCTTTCACAAAATACAACTCCACTATTCTGACCTTTTCTTGCCAGTTTCTTGGCGTGGGTTAAGGCCCAGCCTGTGTGTCCTTATCCTGGAGTTCTAATCCACTGCTCCTTGACCTTTACTGCTGGAGTCTTCTTGCTTTTGTGATGCCCTGGGCTGAAATGCTCCCTCTCCATTGGCTACAGCGGGTACCTGCACATTAGAGTTTCTTCAAGCCAGAATCTAGGTTGCTTCCCTGCATCTTCTTGCTTTGACTTTTTTTTTTTTTTATCATGATGCTGGCTGTAATCATGACACCTTCCTGCTTTCCCTGCCTTTCCAATGATCATGCACATGTAAGTGGATATGTATATGCACACATGCATGCATATCCACATATCACCCCCCCACTGTCTAGAGTTCTCATTCTCCTCACGCCCTCGGATTTCCCAAACACTGACGGGCATGCCAGCCTGCCTTGCTTGGTCGATGCCCAGTCCCAGATCGTATGGTGCCCCACAAAACACCCTGGGGCTCATGAATGGATTATTTTCTTTTCAGTCAACAAGTCCTGGTGGTTGCAAACACAACACAGATGTAACATCACTTATGAAAGCCTGTGGGAAGGTAAAAACAAAACAGAACAGAAAATAAACACTTTATCCTACTTTTTAAAAATTGCAAACATCTTGAATCCATATAAAGATACAAAGATCTTTTTTTTCTCTTTGACTTACTGGCTGGGCTGTATTCAGAGGACACATTCAGCTACCAAAAAAAAAAAAAAATGCTATCATCAAAATGAAACATAAAAGCAGAAAAAAATAAGCCCTTTTAGTCTTGTGAAGGTCAAATTGTTCCTTGAAACTGTATACCTAAGTGTTTTTCAAAACCGCAGACTTCAGGGTCAGTTCAGTTTTTCTCTCAGTACCAAATATTTTACTTAAAATGTGAAGAAAGAGCGATGATCCAATGTTTTCATCAATTTTATAAAATAACTCAAATATAAAGTATGCCATTTCTTTTTTACTAAAAGCAAAGAGGAGGCTTTGCACAGCCTATAGGTGCCCATAACGTGCACACACTAGTTACTAGTAAACAGACCGAACTGCTGAGCTCCTTATGCCCAGCCTCCCTTCTGCTCAACCTCTCCTCCTCCCTGAGGCTGGGAGGTGGGGAGGATATGGGACAGCCACAGCCTTGGTCTGTGGAAAACCACAGAGGACATTGATGGCTCAGATTCTGAGAGGGGTCTGGTGGCCCCTGTGCATATAATCACAGTTTGAAAAACACAGAAAAGCATTTGGTAGCTTTTTTCATCATAAATATCCTGAAACCAGTTAGCAACTGAACGGAGTAGAAATGAAGAAAAGGAGCCACAATTTAGAGCCAAGCAAATCCAGGATGCAGGGGAGCCAAAATAAGGGAGTTTGAAATGGACCGAAGAAAGACTGACCCAGAACTCTGTGAACAAGAACTCCATCTGCCTAGCTAGTTTTGGTGTGCTTCTGATGGATTTGGGGACTTTTAGATTGCAGCTAATTTAGAAAGACTTGAGCAAATCAATATATGCCCCCGTGCTAAGGACACTCTAGACAGAGAAATGCAGCCCAGTCCTACTATCAGGGACAGAAGGAGCAAAGCCCCTCACCTGTGGTGCAAACATTCTTACTTGATCATTTTTTGTTTCCCCTCTCTCTACTGAGCTAGAATCTGGCCTCAGGTCCTTCTCCATGGGCACCTCCAAGTATTGACTGCCAGTTAAAGGAGGTGACAGGTCCATTGAAAGTGACTGGCCACCTCTGCCCAAGAAGCTCAACCCTCACTAGGCAGCAGTACACCGCGGCAAGTCACTCGACATCATGCTCAGAGGAGCAGTGCTTTTGTATTTCTGATGTTCTGGCCAGTTTGACAGCAGAAGGTTTCACAGATGGAGTGGCCTTTGAGCATCTTCACAGCAGAAGAGCACGGGAGTGGGAGGAGGTTGTTTTGCAAGAGGGTTATGAAACTGCATGATGCGGGCCTGGGCTGGAGGGTTGCCTTAGGTGCCATCGCGATCCAGATCTCGAGGAGAAAGACTTCCCAGCGAGAATGAGGATGATTAAAACCCCTATGTCCACGAGAGTGACAGATGTGGTCTGCGAATATGGCCCTGAAGGATGGGCTGTGGAGCTCACTGGACCTCTACGTGTGGCCTATTATTCATGAGAATACTAATTCTCTTTTATGGTGGTTACGTAATCAAGTGTTTCTGTGATTAAAAAAAAAAAAAAAAAAGGCTATTAAAGTATTGGACTTGTGAAAACAAAATAGATCACAGAAGTACCTGAATTTATAGGCAAGGCTTCGCATGTGGGGCATTTGTATGGGATTTATAACGGAATCCTTGGACTCCATTTCCCACGAGCAGGAGCGCCCGGCTCACTTTGCACAAACACGTTTATGTTTGAAGTCGAGGACGCCGAGGAGCTATGGAAGTCTAAATTCTGAGTCCTCGGAAGGGTAAGGACACATTTGTCCTTTTGAGCACGTAGTGAGTTCTCCTTCACGCGAAGCTTCGTGTACAAAGGGCAAATTCTCCAACACTCCAGCAATTTTAAAGGCTCTGGGTAGACATACCATTTGGGGGACATCAATCAACACACTACAGTTATGTGCTACCATTTTTCCCGTTATAAACATTGTAAAAACAGCTGGTTTGCCCCTTTTGATAATATTAAATTGATTAAAAATGTTCCTTGACTCGGCAGAGTGAAATTTTACTGTCTTCCAATTTTACTTGTTCATTGGTTTAAATTCTATGTATCTTCCAGACTGTAGGACAGGGTTCTACATCAGCAGAATATTCAATTTTCATTTGCAACATCATCAAACATTTCCTCAAACATTAAGTTCTAGCTTAAAAAAAAAAAAAATTAGAGACATTTCCTTTCAATGAATCGTTTTTGTTGCATGTTCTCCTGAAATACAAGAGTCTATCTGTGGAATTGTTGGTGTGTTATGAGACTATTTAATGGTAGAGATAATATGGCATCGTTAAAATGAAATGGATCTGAATATGGTTCACAGCTCAGCGGCCTTAGCACTTAGAAACGATCTGACCTAAACAAGTCACTCAGTCTGTAAAATGGAGACCTTAGTGCGGCCAGGGCCTTTCATAGCAGGGCTGGGGCCTGATGTGCACCACCTACAGCCAAGCCTCGTGCTAGTTCTTACTTTCTGTATGACATCTGCTACTAACCAGAGGCTGTCTCTAAGGCAGTGTGGAAGGAAACCTAGGTCTTCAGACTGTTCTTTTAATTCACTTGAATGCTGAACCAAACCGCCTCTACCGACAGGTAGATTTTGGTAAGTGTGGTGCAGCTGGAGACGGCCAAGCGGGATCCAGAGCCGTGTCCTGCTTCCTCAAGGGGATCTGCCTCCCGGTCCCCTCGTTCCTGTCTGCTGCTCTGGGGGCTCCCTGCACACTGCCCTGAAAACGTGCTTCTGGTCTGCCTATCTCGGGCTGGCAGACCACCTGCAATACTCCCCTCTTTCCCTGCCGTCTACACTCACCCGCTGTTCGTGGCCCAAGAGGTGTTGCTCACTGTCTCTGAAGGCTCATCCCACAGGGGAGAGAGGGGAGAGGAGGGACGTGGGGGGAGCAAAGATGGGGGAAGCGGATGGATCGATTACCCTCGGTACATGTGTGGCTGCCCACATGGTGTGACTCTGCATCGTGTACGACCAGAGAAATGAAAAGTTGTGCTGTGATTGTGTATACTGAATCAGAATGCATTCTGCTGTCATACGTACCTAATTGGAATAAATAAATAAATACTCTAATTTTAGAAATGATTATTAAAAATAAAATTTGCCAATATACATTTCAAATAAAGGTAAAATGCTTGTTAGGAAAAAAAAAAAGTATGTTTGGTTCTGAAATTTCACAGTGCGTGTTCATTGGACTTTGGCCTCACATGGCTTGGCACTGTTGGAAGATATTAGGCAGCTGTTGTGAATCATCCGATGTAAATGTCCTAAGGTCAACGATTGTGATGAAGAGTTAGTGTTCCTGGGTTGCGTTCTGCAGTCAATGAAATTATTCTCACAATTTCAGGTCTCACCTAAGAATTTTTATTTCTTTCAAATAAAATTAGTTTAACTCCATGTTCCCATAATCTAGCCTAGTGGGAAATTCACCTCAGACTTTTATTGGGGTTTGCTCCCTCAGGATTATTATTAGTCACTAAAAGACAAGCATTTGAACCCTGCAGTGCTTGGTCCACCCAATTTGCATCGGCAAGACCATCATCTATGCCTGGGTGGCCCTTGGGATCTTGAAATGACCAGGTCACATAGGATAGGAGGCTTTCTCGGAAGTGGGAGCTGTCGTTCCTGGGGTCTAGTCCAGTTAATTTTCCTAGAATTGAACCTCACTATTGGGTTCTGAGAAAGTTGTTCTTACAGCCCAAATCCTGGTGATTGTAGAACCCACCCTTCCTTCATCTTGCAGAAAACATTCTTTTTCTAATTTGAATGTTTCTGCCTTCACAAACATCTGCCCTCTTATCCTTACATATCCAGTAGTACCTCTGCATGGAACTGGGACTTAGAGTGGCAGGACAAGAAGCTGTCTTCCGTGACCTTCTGCTTCCAATCCTACGTGGCTATCCTCAACAGGTCACGCTAATTAATTCAACTGGGAAAGCAGGGGTGGGGGGGGGGAAAGCCATGAGACAACACAAGGTAGTGCTTCAGCACATTTTTCTCTCCATCTGTAAGCATCAAAAATATAGATTATCTGGATAGGTCTCAAAGACTCGTGGAGCACACTTAGTGATGAAAGCAGGTGGCGGCCGGAGGAACCTACTGGAAAATAGAGAATTTAAGGGAAGAAAGGTTTCAGCAGAAGAGCTGGGTGTGGGAGCTGTGCTGCAGCCACTCTGGGGGAGGTGCGTGGAGAGAGCGGCACTCAGTCTTTCTGACTCAGGCGTGTTCTCTGGCCTGGAGCTGTTCTCTGAGAGCGACAGTGACACAGGACTGCAAGCGAAGAGTGGAGCAGACCATTGTAAATCCCCCAGAAGACACTGGAGGCTCCTGGGAGCCCTCTTTACCACCCGTTTAGTCTGTAAAATCCGTTTTGTTGGGAAAGAACTTGAGCTTAGAACACTAAAGGCTCTGAAGCAGAAGGTGCATGGCTTGGGCCCGTGGAGACATGAAAACAAGCCCTTCACGTGGGAGTCCCCTCGTGGAGGCCACCACGGTCACATCGACCCCAGCACGGGCCTTGACAGGCCCTTGGGAGCCCCGCAGCCCTACCGTGTGGGTTCATCTCCTGGGCCTCTTTTGCCGTGAGAGTAGGTACCAACCGCAGGCAGGCAACTATGGCAACTTGAATGATGACGAGACCGTGTCCCCCTCCTGGGACGCCATTCATCCTCAGAACCTATGGCAGATCACATTCATGGAGCCTCAAAAACACTAAGAGTTTGGGGAAGCAGAAACATTTAGAGTCAGGCATGAGGAAGAGGATGTTTTATCCAAGGTAGTCTGGAGGAATCATTTGTTAAAACATGGACCCTTCTTCTGGACTCTCAGAATAGTGGGGGGTGGGGGGCTGGAGGGTTGGGTAATTCTTTGACAGGGCTAGAATTCCAGATATATTTGCTGTCTCTGGGCTGCAGCCGGAGAAATACTCTCACAGTGATCTTTGCCCCAGAGCCCCTGGAGCCCAGGCCGTGAGAACATAGGCCACATTCGTATCTCTCTTTGTACTAACATTTATTCAGAGGTCAATAAATACTTGATTAGATAAACAGTACAACTTCCCTCAATTATCTTGACTAATTATTAAAGAAGTTAGTTGCTAAACACTTGGCTAACACTGGATATTTCCTGGGACTAAGTTGAGATGTTTCCCAGGACTGGAAGTTAAAATATTATTGACGGGGTGGGTGCACTTTTATAATATCTTTGGCTGCAAAGTATAAAATTTATTCCTTCAGTATTTCCTGAAGATCTTCTGTTTTCTGCAATGTGCCCTATCAAATTCTAGGTCCTTAATCAAGATATTCCACTGGAGATGACCTACTACTGTTAAACAAGGTCGGCAACCTCTATATAGCTTCATTTTAAATATCACAGCATATCTTATATACAAAAAACTCCAAATAATAATCTTGCAATATGTTTCAGTGAAGGAGCCCTAATTAGGAAGGGCTGTTGCAGCTACCTGGAAGCCATAAGTTCCACCTGATATGTATGTGACACACCTGTAGGCACCCGCAAAGCTGAAGGTATATAACCGGGTGAAAGCGGTCCGAGTTAGGAGAACGGAGAATTCAGTCAGTCGGGCAGTCACTCGGTCGGTCAGAAGAATCAGAGCGGCCAGAACGTAGGCAGAGCGGTTACAGAAGAGAAACCAGATAGAAGAAGTAATGACTGGTCAGATTTAGGCCGAGGCTCCCAAGGAAGACAGAAGACAGAAGAAAGAAGAAGGAAGAAAGAAGAGAGAAGAAAGAAGCTCTAATCTTTCTCTAAGCTAAGCTCTATCTTTCTTTCTCTCTAAGACTCTAAGCTAAGAAGACAAGAAGAAAAGCTCGCTTTAATCTTTCTCTCTAAAAATCTTTCTTTCCCTCTCTAAGCTCTAAGAAAGTAGAAGTAAAAGTAGTAAAGTAGAAGTAAAAGTAGTAAAAGCTTGACTCTGCCTCCGAGAGTTTTCCTCCCGGGTTACGGTACCAGGCAGCTTACATTTCAGACTTTCTTTTTTCCCCATTTAGCATTCCTCAAATTAGTTTCCATAGCACCACTCATGATGGCTAATCTGCCTGTCGACTCGACTGAGTTGAAGGATTCCTAGAGAACTGATAAAGGGCCACTTTGGGGAGTGTCAGTGAGGGCACTTCCAGAGAAGACTCCCAGTGTGGGGGTCAGTGAATCCAGGGAGAAGACCCGCCCTCCATGTGGGCTGGCAACATTTAATGGGCTGGGGGTCCGGATGGGACAGGAAAGCAGAAGGAAGGAGAAATTCTTTCTCTCTCATTCACTCTCTCTGGCTCTTCTTCCTGGGGGTGGAGGGGGGGCATGTTCTGCGGCTGCTCATCTCTGACTCAGAGTCTAGGTTCTTTGGCCTTTGGCCCCTGGGCCTTAGCACCAGTGGCCCTCCTGGACTCAGCCTTCAGCAGGAACTAGGGACTAGAGAACCAGTTTCCCTGGTACTTCCAATTTATCTGGCTCTCCATCCTACAGATGGTCATTGTGGTTGGTCTGCAGCCTCCATGACCATGTGAGCCAGTCTAATAAGTCCATACACTTGCATTGTTTGTTATTTCCTCTTGTTTTCTCACCCTTTGGAGAGCCCCAACTAATGCACCATTTCTCAAGAAATGCCAATTGTCACCTCCCAGCAGATATTGCTCTGTGGAGTGTACTTTTCAAAATGGATGCATTTCTAATGTGATTCAGATTGTCACAATTAACAATGATTCGACTTTTGTTTTTTGTTTTTGGCTTTATAATGGCACAAAAGCATACCCATACAACCATTCTGCTTTTTGCTGTCAGAACAGTATTCAGTAAATTATAATAAGTAGTCCCTTCTTTTTCCCATCTCACCTTCTGTAGTTTATGTTACCCATGGTCAATTGTAGTTCAAAAATATTAATATTTGTCATGTCTGTTACAAGAGAGACCCCAAACTTTTATTATAGCATATTATGAAAATTGCCCAATTTTATTGTTAATAATTGTTAATATCTTACTGTGCTTAATTCGTAAATTAAACTTTATCATAGGTACATGTGAAGAGGAAGAAACAGCAGGAATGGGGTTTCTTACAGTGAAGTTATAGGCATCCTCTAGGAATTGTGAAATGTGCTCCGTGCAGATAAGAGGATCTGCTTTACACAAAATATTCAACACTTTACTATAAAATAGACTTTGTGTAGGACGAGTTTGCCTGTATGTGTTCTGGGTACGTTTAAGATAGGTCAGGCTGAGCTCTGATTTCAGAAGGTTAGAGGTATTAAATACATATTGATGTGCAATATTTTCAACTTAAAGAGGAGTTTAGTGGGATGTAACCCCATCATAAGTTGAGTATCTGTATGTCGTTATAGAAATTTTGATAATTAAATCCTTACCAAAGATAAGTCATGAGCAATATATGTAATATATGTGTGATTTAAGTACACATGCTATAAATATGTTGCATAGATACAATGCATAAAAATGCAGCACACTAAAAATATGAATGCAGGAGATATGAATGTATCAAAACAATCACCAATAAGATAGAGATATGGCAAGACAGTAATTGCTCACAATATCTGGGAAACAGCCGTAGATTCCATGGCCTGTGGATGTCAGAGAACACTTGAGCATAGACGCACATTCTGAGCTGAATAACTCTGGGGCACAAATGGATAGCTACCATTTAAATAAGCAGATGTCTTCCAAGATGAAAAAACTACAGAGTCAAGAGAAGGTATACAGTAACCCGTCATCTGCCAAGGCAAACATTCTTCCAGATCATTCCATATTAAGTCTTGGGCTATGTGTCTTTTTTTGGTTTTGTTTCTTAATTTTACTTGCAAAAAAGGAAGCCTTTAGTATTTGTATATTTAAAAGTTCTATGTCATCTGTTCATGTCATTTCTATTTTCTCTATTACATCAATAACAAAGTTGGTATTACCCTCAAATAAGTCATTCAACATAAGAATATCATTTGATTTGAGTAAAGAAATCTCAATATCGGATACTTTCTCTCTCACCTCTCCACTGACTGCCTTCCTGCACACCATTACTTGGAGTAAGACTCTTCAAATGCCCCACTGTTAGAGCTCTTCATGGCACATAAGAAAATAAATATGTGCCCAGAGAAGGCGGAGAGGCAAAAAAAAAAAAAAAAAAAAAAAAAAAAAAAAAAAAAAACAACCAGGAACTGGACTGTAAGAGTTCTACCCGAGAAAAATAACTTTGATGTTTCCTTTAGCTCAAAATTTGAAATAGAGGGTGCAGCCTCTATTCCATGTATATCCGTATTTAATAAAGTAATGCTTTAATATTCTTCATGAAGCAGTATTTTATATTTTTTCCAAAATCTTGGAGTACGTTTGACAGGCTGGGAAGGTAAGTCCCGTGTGTGTCATGATTTCATCTGACTGATGACATACGATTTCCCAGCCTATTGGGAGATTTAAAATAAATAATAAACATCTTTTTCAGTATACAAAAAATTATGGTTATTCATAGAATAGAGCATAAATGTTAGCCTGCTAGTTCATGGAGCTCATAGACCCACAATTGAGCTAAAAAAAAAAAAAAATCTTTTTTGGAATTTTTTGGAATTGGGTTTTGTTCAGATTCAACAGATGAAAACCAGAGAAGAGATCCAGACTAAAGGGACAAAAAGGAGGCGTAGAAGGGCTCCAACGTCTGTGGTGGGTTGGTAAGACCTGCATCTTCCAGGAGCGAGCATGGCTCCAATGTTCAACACACGTCATCAGATGTCATCCAGAAACAGCAGATGATAGCAGGACCACTGAGTGTCCAAGCGTGTAATTACACTCTGTCTACAACTCTCCAGGTTGCTTTTACTAATTTCACTATGTTGACACATTGGAAAACACTAGGATACTCACACTTGGGAAATTACAAGTGGAATTTTAACTTGACCTATTTTTTTTCTTTTTTTGCAGTGCTAGGGATGGAACCCAGGGCCTCCCCCACGTCAGGCAAGAGGCATCCTACCATCACCTCCACCCCGCAGTCCACAGGTTGAACTTTAAAAGGCCCCTATCCATAAAGAAGAGAACAATGAGGTAGATGCAGCGAGACAGCCCTCTAAGGGGATTAGTGCAAAGCCACACTTTCAGATGTTCTTCATTTTAAATGTAAGCCACACAAATTTGGCGAAACAACCAAACTCTCTTTTGGTAACAGTGTGAGTCCCTCTTCCCTGACCAAACTCAAGTTTTTTTTCTGGTGTATAGTACGGTTCTTATCAAATATCTGTTAACTAAATCAATTCATACCCCACCATACACAAAGATGCCAGTTTGAGTTTAAAAGACACATTTACGTAAAGTGCAGCAACGTAAACATTCAGTCCTAACCTTTACTAATTTGATGAATGGAGACAATGAAAACTCAACTGGTTCCAGCCAGCTTCAGCATCTCACTAGCAACCTGAAGTGGGTAGTTCAAAGCCAGCATGACTCAAGACCTTCGTGCGGTGGGTGCTTTTCTCTTACTCTGGGTCTTGACACTCTGCCTGCGAACAGGTCCTCAACAACCCCAAACACTCTTCAGTTATCCTTGCTCCCAGAGGCAAATTTCAGAACAGCTCATGCCACTCTGCCACCCCCAGGCCTCCACCAAGGAGTTTCCACAGTGGCTCTGGCTGGTCTCACGGCCACCTGAGAATGGCCAGGTGCTCAGCATCCCCTCGCTCACCTCGCACACCTGTATGCAGTGTCACACAGCACACAAATCGAGTAACGCAGTCACTGCCAACGCGTCGAGACCGAGATCTGGAGTCCTAAGCCCTCACTGTATAGAAGAAGAATGCCTAACCACGGGAAGCGACGTGGCTCGGGGTGACCCAAATTACAGCAGACCAATATTAGCTTAGACTAAAGCATCTCCAGGAAACCCCAGAGATGAATCTGACTGATGGGCACTATCGATTCCCTTATTTTTAACTTAATGTATGAATGAGAAGACAAGGCAGCTGGTTAGACAAGAACAGACGCTCTGTGGAATTCAGAGGTTGAACCACATAGCTTTCCTTGTGCTGTACAAATCGTATTCGAAGCCACCACAATCATAGAGTATGCCACATTATTCATACCTGAACATCACACTGAACAGCATACATGGACTTGTGGGTTTTTTTTTTTTTTTTTTTTTTTCACAGCTAGCAAACAGACACAAATAATCAGATACATTGAGCTAGCCAACTAATTTGCTAATGGGATATTTGCTGAAAGGCCAGAACTACACTGGAAAACCCTGCAATTAACCTTTGAAAACAAAAGGAATTGTTGCCTCGAAGGTTTGGGGGCTTAATTATTGATAGAAGCTTAAGGGTAAATCTAAACCATGACCTTAAACATTCTTCATCTTTATATATCACTCTTATTTGGGAAATCAGACAAGTCTGCCTCCTGAACTATTCTCAGATGCAATGGAAAGAAGAAATTTCCTAAGTCTCCATTAATTAATTGATCAGAACAAACTCTGTCTTTAAAAATTTAATTTCATTGTTCCATGAATTTCACAAATAGATTTTTTTCAGTTTGCATGTACCTGTTTTATTAATAAAATAATATTTTTTTAAAAAGCTTTATAGTAGATTTAAAGCCACCATTTTTCTGCATTAAGAAATTATTAAAACCTAACTAAGTCTAATCAAGGGAAACTCTGCATAGCTGGAATTGGATTATGGCAAAGAAAAAATTACAGCCACCTGATTGGCTAATAAGTACTTTTTTCTTAGACACAACCAAACATGCATGTTTGTGAAGTGCCGTGGTGGCATGCTATTGCACACTTGGTGTGTGTTCTTGACAACAAATCATGGGAAGAAAAAGAACTTCAGCTGATCTTGTGCTGTGTATCTGGGACGTGGTGGTAATAACTACTTTAGAATGAATGGAGGTCAGGCATAGTGCCAGCCAATGTATGTGTGTATTGTCATTTAATTGTCTTTTTAAATAGACTAGCTGGGACTTTCTGAAATTAAGTAATTAGCTCAATATTGTCCAGTGATATAGATCCAAGATTTATACCTGGGCCTTTTTGTAAACCCTAAAAATGTTAAACCCTAAGAATTTGATAAACATCAAATATCCATCAAAATAGTCATCTTCTCAATGCAATCCTTTATGTAACTTAAATGATCAGATTGGAGAAACTCATCGTCTGATTAAAATGTTAGGTTATATTATTATCTAACGGCAGGATAGAATGGATAATGTGGAACACTATCTCCTTCAAAATCTCTTTCTACACTATGCAATTCTTTGTTTTGCATGCTGTCTAAATTTCTATTAATAAAAGACTAATTTATGGTAATAATTTTCTTTCCAAATGCAAATATTCTTGGGAAAATTAAATAGGCTGCCATTAATTCCTTAAAGTGAATTGATTAAATCAAATTGCTTCTACCCAGCTGAGATAAGTCTCACTGAAGAAACAGGCATTGCAATTCAGACGTGTAGGCCCTTGATGGGAAGCATAGGAGTGCATTTCCTGTGGGGTAGGCTTGGGAGGCACCAAGGGACACTTCATGTATCTAACCAGCAGCACAAGGACGGTGACACATGGGTTTGCAAAGAGCCGTTGGAGTGTGAAAACATGTAGCTTATTTAACTTAAGTCCAAGTCAGTGTCAAGCTATGTAAAAGAACCTGAAAACCGCTTCCTGACCGATTTCACCCCTGGACACTAGAATCCTGAGTCCTTGGCGGTTCACCTGCGTAGACAGGCACACTCTTCTGTATGACCTCAGCATGCCTCAACTACCAAGGAAACGGCATATACATGGTGGATTAAAGCATGTGTAGTTTCAAAATGTTGATTAAATGGAGCCCACCAAGGCTGCTCTCCTTGGCTGCATCTCTGAGCTCTGTTATGGGTTGGATTGTGTCCCCCCAAAAGTTGCTTGCTGAGGTCCTCGGTGTCTAAGTGTGGGCTTCTTTGGAAAGAGGGTCATTGCTGATGAATAGTTAAGTCAGGCTGAGGTCATACTGCAGTGTGTTGCATTAGGAATGACAAGGCCACCCCTAATCCAATGTGACTGATGTCCTTAGGAGAAGAGGGAATTTGGACACGGATGTTCACAGAGGAAGGACACCAGGTGAACACGAAGGCAGAGACCAGGCTGGTGTGCCTCCTCGGAGGGATGGCAAAGCTTTCCAGCAATCACCAGATGCTAGCAGAGAGGAAGGGGAGAGTCTGTCTCCTATTCCTCAGAGAGAGCCAACTTCACCTTTATTGTAGACTTCTAGCTTCCAAAATTGTGAGACAGTGAATGTCTGCCCTCGAAGCCACTTGTGATGTTCTGCTATGGCGGCCCTAGCAAGTGAATCCAGGTCTCTTATGAGCAGCTCTGTGGTCGTCTGCCCACGAATTCACACAGAGACGCACACACAAGACACGATATAATAAACTGCATCACAAATGACATGTTTGTATGTAACATATGTCACGAAATATAGTTTAGACGTTGCTTAGTAAAAATGCTGAATTTTATTTTCTGAATTAAAAGAGCAAGGTAAAAATTTTCAATTCAGATTAGGAAAAAAAAAAAACCTACACAAATACGTATCATGAAATTGTATCCAAAAAAAAAAAAAATGTCCAAAGCAGTAATAAACATAAATTCTAGTGCCAGGCTAGATTTTCTTGTGGCTGTAGCATGATAAGCATGTTGTTATTCAATTTTTAGTATGACTATATATTATCAAAGACTCCAGGTAGCTACTCTGCGGCTTATACTCCTTCGAGCTTTTGTAATTATTTATAAATCTATGTTACCTGGCTTATATGTTTACTAGAATATGATTTCTAGTCTGATGTATGTGCATGCAATGTGCACTTGCTTGCATATACATGCACATACAAGTAGATTCACCATACTTGTGCGTGTGTTTAAAACCTACTTTCTTGTCAAGAAAAATGTTAAACAGTTTGGATGTTGGAATAGACTGTTCACACCATTGAAGTGAGGCTTCAAGTCATAGGGCCATATGCTGTTTTTTAGAAATCTGATTTATTGCCAGCACACATCAACACATGTGGGGCTCAAAACTATTACTTTATTTGCTTCTCCATTAGGTTGTAGCATTGAGACTGCATGGGGAGGAATGGATGTGTCAGTTGGGGGTGGAGAAGTTTAGTAAAAGCCTTGTCTAGAATAGTCCAGGTTGGTGAGGTCTTCTTTATCTTCATCTTTCATCACCGCGAGTTTATGACTTTCCCTTTTCCAAATATATCTACAAAAGAAGTCAATATAAATAACCAGCAGATAAATGTTAAAAGAAATCCAAGCTGGTAGAAGATGGCAGATAAGATGCACAGAAAAAAATTCTATCATTTGACACAAAGTTGGAGCTGTCATTTATTCTAAACAGGTTCAATGATAACTTATTTAGCAGAGTTTCTGTGGGGAAAGGCGGTGTTAAGCAAATTGATAGTGCAAACTTTATTGCTTGGTGGAGTCTGAAGCCTGTAAGCAAGTTCTTTTCTTACTTTACAGTAATAAAAGCAGACTTTTTGATGGATGAACACAGTAACGAGAAAGGTTTCCAAAGTACGTAATAAAACAAAACTAATAATGAGTCGTCTCCTATTACATAAAATTATTATTGGGCCCAAATTTGTTTTTTTTTTTTTTTTTTTTTTTTTTTTTGGTACCGGGGATTGAACTCAGGGGCATTCGACCACTGGGCCACATCCCCAGCCCTTTTTTGTATTTTATTTGGAGACAGGGTCTCACTGAGTTGTAAGTGCCTCACCATTGCTGAGGCTGGCTTTGAACTAGTGATCCTCCTGCCTCAGCCTCCCAAGTGCTGGGACCAAATTCGTTTTTAAATGTTCTTGAATTTCAATTTTCATTCATCATGACAGTTTTCTCTCTACCCTACCTGAAACTGTGTAAGTGTGGCGTGGGTCTCCCCTGAACCTCCCCAGGCTCTCTCAAGCAGGGTCTTGCAGGACGCGTGTGCCCAGCTGGCCATGGACGGCGCACCTGCAGAGGAATATCACCATTTTGGAGTCAGGAGTTTTGGATCAATGACTGGGGATTTTTCTAGGGGATTACCCATTTTCCAAGTAATAAATAGAAAAACTGGAATATGAAGATTAAAAAGAGAAAGAGAGAAAACATAATTACTCACAGCAAAGCTACTGAAAAGAGTGCCTGGTGTTCTTTTTGTTTGGTTTTATTAAAAGACCAACATCCCTGGTGCTTCATACTATCTGGGAAAAAAAAAGTGAAAAATGAACAAGTCATGGATTTTCAGAGCTCTAATGACTTATACTAATGTATTCCTTCATCTAAATACAGATTTCTATTTAAAATTCAGTATGCAGGGGTATTATGAATTCCAGTTTAATGGATTCCAAATAATTGCCCTTTGGAAATGATGAATAGCTGTTTAAATCCACTGATAAGAATATACTATTCCTCTCTGAACAATAGGCCTTCCACATTAACTGTGTCATATATGCCTGAAATTAGTTTATTAATTTTTTATTGATATGCAAAACCTAAACCAATGACAGATGGAAAATAACCCTTTTGTCAGACCCCCGACTTCCCCCCTCAAATGTTTGTGGCTATTCTTTCGAGTGATGAAGGACAGCAGGGCACCTCCATTCTGAAAGGAGGCCAGGCCCAGGAGATGAAGACAGTGTGCCTCTCATCTTTTATTTTGTCTGTGCAGCTCAAAGAAATGTGCTTCTCAGGTGGACACAATGACCATCAAGGTCCCAACCCACAGACGTGAAGCTGTTTGAAGCTCCTAGTGGTTATGGCCAGATGCCCTTCACAAAGACTTCCAGGACCCTTCCTCACTTTAAAAGGTAACAGAAGCACAGGAGGCAGAGCTATTCGAATTACAAATGTATTATTCATTTCCCTTACGAGACACTGGCCCAGGGTTTTACTTTTATTATTTTGTCCCTTACTGGAATGGATGATTCTCTATACTAGTCTAAAAAATAATATTCTGAAAGTTATGGCCAGAGCTGATGCAATAAACACACCTATGTTGAAGTAATGAGCATGCACTCATTACCAGAGTATCACTGCTTTCTGAATTTGTAAACAATCATATTGCCTTATGCAATCTGTAACATTGTATTTTTGGATGTGTTCAGTTAAGAAAAACATTCACTCATACCAGAAAGGAAAGGGATATCTGAGCTGTTTCTAAACCAAGATATAATAAATGATACAAAGAAAAAAATCAAAACAGGTGCTATTCACAGTACTGATAAGATGTATCACCACCACCTTTAATTTTATACCTTTTACCTTTCAAGGAAATTCGATGGAAAAGAAATCTGTGCTCTTCACAAAGCAAAAAAATAAATAAATAAAAAATAAATAAATAAAAGAATCATCTATGGGAACTGAAAAAAATTTAGAATGCATGATTCTTTGTTCCCTATTGATTGATTTACAAAGTCATTATGCTTAGAGCAGTTTTTCTAGAACTGAATGAATGACTGGTGTACATACAATATATATGTATTGTATGGCCAGCGCTACATATTCAGATAAACACATTTAAATATAGGCAAACTGCAATGAAATGGAGATTTTCAGCCTGTGCCCGACACTCTATGCAGGAAAATATGCATTACTAAGAAGAAGGAAAAAACCCTCAGATTTTCCATTTCACCTCTGCTATCAATATTAATAAAATCCACTCATTGTTCCCTAAGAAATGCTCCTCAGGATACAAGTGAAATAAAGAACGGAAGCAAAAGCTGGTTTCATTTTTTATGCAACTGTGTAAATAATGCTAGTATTTTCTTTCCCTAAATCTCCTCTAAGAGGAGTAAAAGATGGAGGGAGAAGAAAAAAATAAAATAAAAAATAAAAAAACCATTTTCACATATTAGAGGCACCAAGAATACAGCAGAATAAAAGAAAGAGGGAAACCTGAGTCTGTTTCAGCACATTGTATGTGAACTCCAGGGCCTCTGTCCCTGGAAGTTTGTCTTTCTGTGTAGCAGAGGGCGATGGCCTGCTTCTCCAGGCCTTGTCTGCCTCCCCCTGGGGTCTGCTGCTTTCCCTGCACCCATAGCTACCCAGAGAAGAATGGCCCCTCTGTCTTCCTGCCCGCCCGTCCCCCGTGAGTCCTGCCTCTCAGCAGCTGGCCTTTCAGGTCTGCTAACTGCTGCTGTAGGACTTAGTTTTCATGCTCTGCTGCAGGGTTTTCTGAAGCCAGACGGTTTCTGCAAAGTAGGTCTATTTGCATAAACAGTGCTATGTGAGGAGGTCGTTGGAAGCAAAACAGAAACTCACTCAAGCAGATCTTCCTCGTCAACTGGTTTCTCTGCAAGGATCGGCTCCTAGAGTTGCCATGTGTAGGCTAAAATGTGGCCAAGAGTTTGAACAGTTCTTCTCTCCTTTTTCTATGTGTTCGATTTTCTGAAACAAGCCAAGAATATATTTTAATTTCTGAGTTAGTCTGAACTGGATCCGTAAATAGGCGATGGTATGTGGAATGAGGAATGCATTGTGTGTTCAACCGGGGCGGGAGGCCAGCTCCGCATCAGCTGGCCAGCGCCTCCATTAGATCTGTCACAGGAGCCTCATCAAAATGCACATCCCAGCCAGGAGCTGCCTTCCACGGGGCTCTGTGATTGCAGGTCACCGAATGCAGAGCTGCTTCAGCACTGGGGATCACAGAGGGTAACATCCATCTCTGCTCACTTCAGCCCTTTCTCTAGTTTCCTACCCACAAAAATAGACCAAATTATGGTACCAAGCTCTAAACAGGCTGGAGCGAGCAGTTCAAATAAGGCTACATAAACAAAATGAAGAGGAGCGTTATTAAACCAGTCACATCTACAGCAGACCATGCCTGGTTTTTCAAACATCTTCTTAAAGCAAATCTAGCTTGAAAGGGGGTCTTAATAGCAACAGTAAGACTGTAACATGTAACAAAACCCCTGAGGTTACAAGCATGCGCTTAGACAAACAATAGCTACTCTTTTCTCCTATGTGAAAAAAGGGATGAAATTTGACTCATGTCTTTCTTTTGCTTTTTGCAGAAGAATTATTTTTATATTTTATTTTTATATCATGAATTAGTGGAAACAGAAAAAAAGCAGAAATTCTTCCAGCACCTTGTTTGTCTAATAGAAGACATAGCCCAATATTTTTCTGGCCTCCTTGAATAGCCAATCTGGAGAACTTCTCTTTTCCCCTTAAAAATGTCATGATTTTGACTTATAAATACTACTCCCCATAAAAGATTATAAGGCACTTTGAAGAAGTGGCTGATTGCAGATCTGAGGCAGAAAATATACAACACAGACATGGATGTCTTATCCTGCAAGAAAGGGAGAAGCTGCTATATCAAGCCTGATCAGCCAATCTGGAGGGACTCTCACCAGCCAGGGCTGGAAAAATGGAACCATCAGGAAACACAAAACCATCCAGGGCACAAAAGCCAACTAGGCTCCAGTTGGTGAGCTGAGAACGATATTTTAAAATAAAAACTCAATCGAACACCTTTGGAGGGTGTTGAAAGACCATTTCGTTATTTTTTAAAAATTATTTTTGTTTGTTCTTTTTAGTAATTCGTGTCATTTCCTTATTTTGCTAGCTGGTAAATGGAAGATGAAAGTTAAGTGTCCGGCCTCGATGTAATCAGCACTTGAGGGGAACCAGAGTGGATGAGAGCCAGCTGCTCTTCATCAAGGTATTGAATCTGGAATACCCACACTGTAGGCCCCCAGGATGCACTGCGTCGAGCGCTGACCACTGGGGACAAAGTCCTCACTTCCTAAAGCCACTCTTCACAGAGACTCACTATCCTGGTGTGAGGTCATTTCATCAAAACCAACCACCCAATGAAAGGCAATACTGAACTTGAATCTTCTCTGGTCTTCAGACACAAGAGATACAAGGGACCCAGGCATATGACAAGAGACACCTCAGGGATAAAAGTCAGGAAATTCCAGGATCTAGAAAACTCCATGGAGGTATGATATGGATTCTTTAACAAAGTTTCAAGTGGAGTAATAGAGATCAAAAAGGGGCCTGACAGACACAGATGTGCACATAGGGAACTTATTGGAATCCCTATTCAAGTTTATCCATTAGTTACTTAAGTGGAATGCAATAGAGATTAAAATTAAGGTAAATTACAATGCAATCAAGGAAATAAACGTTAACATGACCAGATATTTGATGATATTAAAAAGTCATTAACTTTTCAGTGTGATTAAGGTATTGTGGCTATGTCTTCAAACACTAGACCTTTAGAAAAATTCATTGAAATACATACAGATGAAATTCCATCTGGGATAAGTTTAAAAATATCACTTGCGTAAGAGGGGCCATAAACTGAGAATGATTGAACTTCAATAAGCCAACTTAATTGGACTATTTTCTATACTTTTGCATATATGTAAATTTTTACATAATGAAAAACAAAGAATATTAAGACTCATTTAAGGAGCGGTGCCACAAAAGCAGGTGCTATTTTCCCTGCTAAATTTCTACAAACATTAACTCTCATGACTATGATGAAGGACTGGGTTAGAAATGGGGGAAGCAGATGGTCTAAACAAATATTTGCCAAACTTTGAAAAACCCAAGCATTTGTAACATGTATAACAGACCAATAGATACAAGGCAATAAGAAAGTTAGGGAATGATACAAAAAATGTATCCACTTTCTAAAGCAATGTGTTTGTTAATACCATATTAATTATCTATTTATTAACTTAAAGCATCCAATTAGAACTGTTATGACTGTGGCAGAATTTAACCATATTAAAATGCATAAACCCACTTAGCATAAGAGCTCAGGACAATTTTTTTTTTTTACTGATTTATACCATCTTTGGAATCTTCTGCATACTAGGGCTTGCATATTATTTTCATATTCTTTATGCATACATAATTTGGTTTTCAAAATATTATGTGTGTATGTAGTTGCATTTCTTACACAAAGGACTATATAATGATAAATGAACATAGCTTTAAATAAAATTAGCTCTTTTTAAAAGGTCCCCTCTTTAGAAATAATGATAACATGAATAATAAGCATGATAGCTAATATTTATTAAATGTTTTGCAAGCTACCTTATCTCATTTTATTCTATTTAATCTTCCCAACAGCACTGTGGATTCTCTGTGAGGCACTCATATATCTGCAGGTCTTGAGGGCAGAACTACTGATTGTCTTTTGTTGTGGTTCATTTTATCAAGACTGTACAGTGAACAGCCTTGGAAGACAGAGGCTCATTTAAAGGAATATTAAGGAATGTACCACACTTATGGGATGCTATTAAAGATGCTATTATCCTTCCTTTTTAGCAGAGGGAAAGTCTGTTTTCTGTCCAGCATGATAAAGATAAAGTCTCTTTCTGGAGCAAAGATGGCACTGCTTTGGTTACACCCCCTTATGATAGAGTGGGGTTCCTGAGCCCAGAATCCTTCAGCTATGACACAAAGCTGTTGTGTGCAGAGCTTCCCCCAGGCCCCTCTGCATCACACTCATAGCACATCAGGGTCATGAAGAACCAACACAAGCACGAAACTCATGCTGACAACTATGCTGTGAGTAATAAGCATCTTCGTCTCTGAGCCAAGAGTCTCGTGTCTTCTGCTAACACTGAAAAGCTTTAGTAGCCTAAATTGTTAAGTTGCTAGAATGAAAAATGTTAGTCCCTTCAGAGTATGTGACTTTTTCTAGCAATAAGGATTGGATGTTAGCGAAGGCATGACTTTTAGAAGGGGAAGAAAAATGGCTATAGTTATGGGACAAGAGAAGACTCTTTTGTCTCATCCAAGTAGTGGAGGAAGGGCAGAAGGAATGCAGATTCCCCACTACCTTGCACTAGCTGTCAAAAATGAATGTTCAGAATTGAGTGGTAAGAAATAGGATTGGTAAGAAATATGAAACAATCAATAGTACTTTAGATGTTGCTAGTACTTCAGGCAGGAGGAGGAAGGCTCAAGGAGTCCCCAGAATTCCTCCAGGACTTTGGGTGGGTGGGGAGCACTGGGAGTTCATCCCACTGGGCCGTGAGCAGCAGCTGTGCCTTGCTCCCCTCACTTCTCACTCCCCTGACCTCGGCTCTTCAAGGACAAGATAGAGTTGGGACAAGATTTCTCTGTCTCCAAGTGGGACTAAAGCTTGTTTGAATCTGAGTATGCCGGGAACTCTGAGGAGCATAAGGACTTGAAGTTTTAGGGATCTATCTGATAGAGACATCAACATCAGAACTAGCCCCCTGGCATGATCCCCAGGGAAGAAGCATTGTACTCAACTGATGCAGTTTGTATAGGGTTCAAGTGCGTTTGGAGAGGCCAACAGAATGCTGTGAGTCGGTCTCTGTGCCAGTTCAGCTACTAATTGAGCTACCTGCCATTGCTTCCTTGTTCCATGGCGTCTGAGAGGATGCTTCTGACTGGGGAGAGCACATGTGGAGAAGGGAATGAACAAGTGGAATAAATTTTCCTGCCATTTGCCACCACTGGCCGGTTCAGGATACAGCACCTCTGTCATTCAGAACTTCACTATGAATCTCACATCCTGTTAGGTGACAAGCCAGAAGCCTCTGTCTCAGTGTTCTTGACTACAGCATTATCACAAAGTTGTGTGAAATTTAGGGCCTGGTCACTAAGTCAAGGTCCTCGGGGCCACGTGGTTGGTGTCTCAATGTTTATTCCCCCCAACAGACAGATTCCTCTCTCTTCTGTCCTCCATCACCACAGAGCATCATCTCCTGGTGTTCTTGAGCAATATGTCCCCCACTCAAACATGCTGCTGGTCCCCTACTTGGTTCCCCTATAACCACAGAAGGGTGGGTTAACCCAATTTACAGGTTCATTTCCTTTCAGTGGGAATCACACCATCAGCCACTGGGTGCGGTGGTTGACTGTTAAGACCCACAATCCAACTGACCCCACTGAGATCATGGTCTGTGTGACTGATGGATTTTCTCAACGGAGCCCCTGGAAAAGGCAGGCTGCCTCCACCAGGGGGCCCCACTAGGGTTTCCGACGTGTCCTCTTCCTAACGTAGCTCCCACATACACTGTTGTAATACAGCAGCTCTGTGGACCCTCAACGTCTGACCCATGAGGCTTGGTGACTCTTCAGCCAGCCATGGCTATTTGGTGTTTGGTCCGCTCAGTCTCCATGACTAACAATGTGGCAAAGCCACACAATCTTTCTTAGTCAAGTGAATATGGCCTATTCGGGGACCAGAATGGTCTGGCACAGACCTGTCTTCACATTTTCTAAAATGCAGCCGCTGTTCCAATGAACCTTCATTCATTTACAAATAAAGGGAAGCCAAAACTCACAGATACTCATTTCCTGAAAAGTCCAGTTGGAATCCAGCTGTGGATCAAGCCTGCTCTTCGAGTCTCCTCTGTTGCCTCCCTTACTGCTGGACTCATCTGCACACCAGACGTGGCACGGACACCGGCATAGACAGTGTCCAGTGTAAAGGACTCTGCATTTCTGCTGCACACGCCACCAACGGAGGCCATGCTTGTGACTGCTGTCAAGTTGACCCGTCTCTCTTCCACTGGGAGACACTGAATCTGCCTTGTATCTTTGGCTGCCTGGGCCATTGTAAGCTTTTCCCACAAAATCAACTCAGTTGGTGGTCAAAGTCTGTAATGGACATTCGGCACTCCCTACTGTTTACAGTAGTATGATTGGACGGTGAATTAGCCTCCTCCACAACTGACTTGAAAAGATTTCTACCCTCCTCCCTGGCCTCCTTGTGGTAATGAATTGAATCACTGAATGTAACTGTCTTCATAAAGGACTCCTTCTCTCCACGTGGCTTCTTTAGTCATGATCAGTATGAAGGGAGTTGGAAATTTTATGCACATATTTTGGAAACTCAGGCATCTGCCTTTTCCACACTAGGTATGATTCTGCATCTTTCCTTCTTCAGTGAGAAACTCTTGTCCAGCCTGGCTGATACACTGTCCAAGCAAAAGCCAGGCTCAGAGGGGAACGGGAAGATTAAAAGTTAATACTGCTGTCATTTCATGAAGATGTCCTTATCCCTCTTGCACCTGACCTTCCAGATGAAAGGTTTAGGTGTGAGTTGGGGACAATCAGGAAGAAAAGGGTGATGTTATAGCTAATCAGATTGTCAAGTAAAACACTCTGATTTTGTGACAATGAAGGGAAAACAGACACCCAGCAACATGGAAAGGACAGCTTCCGTCCGGGAGCAACAGGGGACAGAGCGTCATTAATGGTCTCTTGTCTTTCCACATTGCCCCTGGGTCCATCCTCCTGCAGGAGGACGCCCTGCTGCAGATTCCCAAACTGCTGCCCGGGCCTCAGATGTAACTGATGCATGGGTCTGTCATCCCCTCCCAGAGGACTCTGACCGCGAAGTCATTGCCTTTCCCCTTCACCTTGCCAAGAATCTATTGGAAAAAGCAGATGGCCTCAGTCCCTGCTCCTCTCATGCAAAACACCTCCAGATGTCTCTGTGCCCCCACCTAGCCATTCTCCATGGTCCCGTGGAGCAGATGAGCGCTGCCCAGGTGGCGATGTGGATGGACAGCACAGATTGGCCCAACTCTCTTCGAAGAGCAAGGACTGCGCTTGACAATTGGAACAGAACCAGGCATTGAAGGCCAACCAGCCGGCTGGGAAATCACCCTGGAGGTTCTGCCAGCCAGTGCCGCTGAGAGATGAGGCCCCACTTCGGGATAACAACAACCAAAACTGCACTGTCCTTCCAGAGTCGCCATGTTGTATCTTTGGGGACTGAACCTTTTGTGTAGAAGCCAGACATGAATTTCCTTCCTTCCTAAAAACTAAAGTTTAGTTACAACAGGTGGTACAAAATCTTCAACTCTCTGACTTTAGATAAATAGGTAAATTACACCACCCTGGCCTTGGAAGAAACCTGGGTCAGCCTCAAGTCATTGACCAGGCTTTTATGAACTATGCACAGAATCTTCGTTACAGGTGAGGCAGAATCTGTGCAATCACAGATACCTCCTGCCTTACCTGGATTGTTGCCTGGGATCCAAAGAAAATGCTAACATAGACACCTGGGGAGAAATCCACAGTCTTTCTAAGGTAGGTCCTGATGGCCCTGGGATTCATGTAGCTGGTCAATTGTGGGCCAGACCAGGGCCACAGTTGAGGTTAATGTTGATTTGGCCTCATCCTGCCAATGGTGGCCTTAACTTACTACTGGAGCAGCTTTGTTAGTCAGCCTACTCAGAGTGGCTAAGTGGCATACTCACAGGACAATTTGCCAGAAGACAAAGCAGTATAGAAAGAAGAGGTGGCTATGGGGAGAGCAATATAGAAGTGAGTTTTTAAAGGTATCTTCTGAAATCTGAATTTATATTGAGAAAACACACTGCTCACAGGGTGTTTAAACATCTATTTAAACATCTGTTCATAAAGTAATGATTTGGACAACAGAATGCCTTTGTTCAGATAAAATGTACTGAATAAATGGCATTGATCCCTAAACCAACCCAGAAAAACCTAGAAGATATGGTGTATTTAGTTTTAAGTGGTTCCCTAACTTTGCTATTGGATGCACATGTATGTATAAATACACAGATTTTTAGTCCAATGACACTGTAGGTTAAATAGACTTGGGAGGTGAGTGTGGAGAGCTGACCAAGTTCACCCTGTCTTTTCTATGAAATCCTGCACACAGGGCAGGTGCTCCATCACAACTTCAGAACTCAAGTCACAACTGGGATAGGCCACGCGGGCTTAGGAAATGCTCACACCCCCACACAAAGGTTCAGGCATTCCCAGAAGTGTCGAGGAGAAAGTGGAAATTCTGCAGCTCAGCAGAATAGGGAATGTGGGGTCTTCTTTTAGAGGTTGGGAAGTCTCTCTGCAGAGGTCCAGCCATTGGCATGCACAAGTCTGGCCTTAATAATGGGGACGACATTCTATATTATAGAATTAGCAAAAGGCTACCAAATTGGAGTTTGATGGAAAGAGCTATTGAAGCCAAACGTAGTTTTGTTGTTGTTGCTGATTCTTTTTTTTTTTTTTTTTTTTTTACCATAATTGCTTTAACAGAAGACTGTGTCTAAAGCTCTATTTAAGCTAGCAAAGCTTTTTTTCTCCTTCAAGATAGTGATAGATAATTCCATAGCAGAAGCAGGCTTTAAGGTGAAGTAGTTATTACTATTTTTACTGGAACAAAGTCTTTAACATGACACTAGGAGGAAACTAATAAAAAAGAAGGTGTGGTGCTAACCCTAGTGTTCTGAGACGAGGGATGAGGTCAGGGTATAAAGAAAACAGCAAGCAGATGGACTGATGAGATAATTTTCACAACCTGTTAGTCCATGGCCACTTCAGAATGATCTTTCCTGAAGATCTGAGTCTTTCTCCATTAAGAAGCAAGGGTGTCTTATATAAATTCTCTTCCCAGGAAAATATTACATACAAAGTAATAGTGACATAGTTTTCTTTCTAACATCCCAAGCACTGTACTATATTTTGGACATGCATTGAATCACTGAAGTATCACAATTATTCTCTCAGGGAGGTGATATTGTGATATGCAGTTCTGAAGTGAAGAGAGTGGGGGCATAGATGAGTAACTTGTCAAAGATCCTGTTCTAGTGAGAGAACAGCTAGTCTCAGACCCAGGATCTGCCCAAATATACAATCCACTACCGTCTAGTCTCTGACATTTGTATATACATAGGCATGTACAAAATCATATATATATTTTCAAATGGTCTCTCTCAACTCTTGAAGACTAATTTTACAAATCCTTATTCTAAAAGCCATTTAGCAACATTCACTCTAAAAACTCTTATAATATTTGAAGACTATGATCTCATCATCAGAGTCCCCTTCCACCTGAGAGAAAGAACTGTAAGAAAGTGAGTTGATAGCTGATATTCTGTTTCTGATGCAGAAAACTATAGAGATGAATAGAGTAGTTTCTCCTTAAGAAGCGAGTTCTTAGAGTTTCTAGGTATCAGTTATTTCTCCTGTTTTGAAGGACATAAAGATATTAATATCTCTTCGTACAGAATGTACGATATGTGCAATATCTTTCTCTTGCAGATCAGATGGCCTCTATTTTCTTTAATTTCATAAATGTCCCCTAGAGTAATGCTGAGGCTCCATGCAGCTCCATCTTCTGTGGTGTCTGAGAGCAGGTAGAAGTGCACTAGCTCATCCCAATGATGGTGGGAGCCACCGGTCGTGTTGATTTTTAATGTTCTTTTCACTTCAGTTTTAAAAGTTCAGAAACAGCTAAATGAATGAACCCTCATCCCTGTGGCCTGGTGGAGCAGCAGTGGCCTTGGCAGTCTTGTTTTAGTTCCTTGCAGGACCCAACCTCATTCCCTCTTCCTGGGCTTCAAACTTGCCGGTCCACTGTCCACAGATATTCCTTCTCCTTGTGCTGGACAGAGTTCCAGCGTCACCTCCCCAGAGAAGGCTTTCTCAGGTGTGAACATTCTAGAATGCAAGGCCCATTGAAACAGGGACTTGGGGGACCCTGCCAAGAGCTCCCAGGTCCCCAGCAGGAAGAACAGACCCTGGTACATAATATCTAGTGAATAAATATTTTTGAATAAATAAATAAATCTCCATGTGTTGCTGGATCTGATTTCCTTCCAAACCTAAGCAGTCCAAACAGGCAGCTTGGGTTTCGTAGGAAGATAAATGAAAACATAATCAACAGAACGCTTCATTTCTTTTTGCCACTTTCAAACCAGTTTGGGAGTGAGATGATATGATGTCATAACGTATAACTTTGTCTTCCATTTCTCTTCTCTGAAAGGATAAATAATGCACACCTCTGTACCTGATACCCAATTTTCATTGACAGCCATGAGGTGTCACTCCATGAGCAGCAGTGGGTAAGACTTCCCCCACAGAGGACCCGGTCCTCAAGGCTGGTTTTGGGAAGATACCTGAAGGACTTTCTCTACTGAAGCATTGAAGGAGCAGCCAGTTGAGAGTGTTAGACGTGTTATCCACAGGAGCACAGCTGAGGGTCACCAGGATCTACACAGGACTAAAAGTGAGTTTCGTCACTGCCCAGTGACCTTCATAGCTCTGAGGTCAAGGAGAATGGAGGAGAACTCAAAAGTCAAAAGTTACGGATGGATATTAACCTCGAATCACATTCTCCAACACAAAAGCAAATTTTTAAAAATCATGAAATGCAGACTTACCTTTTCCATTTGCAAATGGTCAGTGGACATGATTATTTGATTTTGTTTACCTTAAATAGTGGCCACATAGCCTAATGCATTTAGCATCCCCTGCAAGTCCACAAGGTCTGTATAATGATGCCTATAGTGGCTCTCAAGGAAGCTGCTGTCACCCTGTAATCATCTTATTCATCCTGAAGGCACACTAGCGTCTTTGGGGAATATTCAAATTTGTGAAACATGCAGAAAAGAAATGAAATGACACTTTTGAAAAGCTGCTACTCAGAGAACAATTACTTATTACAGCATTTATCCTGATTGCAAATGACAAAGGATTTTACTTTTTTTTTTTTTTTAATTAACCAAGCAGGGTGATTTTCCAGCAATAATATCCCAACCTTGTTAATCCATCAGTAAGAATTGGCAAGGGTCAGTTTGCTTGGATAACTTATGTTTTCCAAAATTACAACATGTGTTTGTGTGTTCCTGATTTCGGTATTATAAAAATTTATTTGTAACTTTCATTTGTTTCTATTAAAAATCCTATAACTGTGCCTTAAAAACATGCATAGCTCTAAAATAGATATGCCAGCTCTAAACATCTTCCCTTTTCCAGTTCTCCTCTTGCCAATTATTGCAAATCCATCTTAGATTTCTGTAAGCAAGTTTTGTCATTTTCCCCTCATTGGTTTGACCTCTGGAGCCTTGAATCTTAAATTTCTAAGGACTTTATAAATCTTCTACGAAACATGACAACAAATTAAAAATGTCACAACCAACTAAATTAGACTCTGACCACATTCTCTGTTGTTTACTTTCATTGCTAAGAGAGTTCAGAAGAAGTTGAATAAATGATCTAAGTCTGTCATTGATTGAAGAGTGGCAGCGGGCAGGGACTGGTAGCAATGAGCTGCCTTTTAGGCAGGAGCCTGTTACAGTATACAAAGCCCTGGGCACATGTTTTTTTTATTTAAATATTATGCCATTCCTAGAAGATAGGCAGAGCTTATGCTATCTCCCCACAAAGGATAAAGAAATGCAGGCATGGAATGCTTCAATATTCTCCAAAAGGACACACATTTTGGAAAATTATGAAGTCTGTGCTGGGACCCAAGAGTTCTCTTTTGTATTCTAGTACAGTTTATGTCACACAACTATTCTCTCAAAGTAAGTTAGATAAATAGTTTTCTATTTATAATTTTGACAAGTTACATGCAAATAGGCAACTCGTTTTCTATGTAACAAACTTCTAAAACCAAATAATACTAGGTGTCCAGTTATAGTGATAATTTTAGTTTTGTTTTTTTAACATTTTAGTTTCTTATAAATTCAGTAGTTTTTCTAATGCAAAGGCTTGAAATGACTAAAATTTTAAACCTTTGCAACATATGTTCAGTCATTTACAAGCTTATCAATTTAAAGTTATGCTTTTAGCATTGCTTAATTTGTCTATATTTATTGCAACATGGATAGCATGCAAACTGAACAATATAATGTAGTAGATAAGAAATCTTTTTAAAACCTCTTACTAAGATCCTATTGGGACTGGCATATAATTGAAAACACTTAACAGAATATTTCAGGGAATCTTGCCAAGGAATGAATAAGAGAATCTCATTTCATTTCTAAATGCCAGACGAAAGTCGCCTAAAATGATGGTAACAGTGGTTGGAAGGAAGGAAATTGGGCTGGGGAGAGGCATAATTTACATAAGGTGCTTTTTATCTAAAATTTTCTTTCTTTTGTTGAATTTGACAATTTACCAGAGTCTTTTCAGAAGTGTCTGACATCCCTTTTAATTAAGCAGCAAGCAGTTAAAAAATGACAGACAATGTGTTTCTGGAGTATTAATGCAGGTCTTGAGTGAACTCACCCCTCATGAAGAGCTCTAATTCTGAAGAAAGCATTGAGTTCTGTTTCACATAAAACGTTAACATTGAATAAAGCTGCAAGGATTTTATCACATTTAGGTTAAATCTCGTGTATTTCCAGATTAACTAAGCAACATTTTTTTTTATGTCAAGAAAGAAGCTTCACAGTTTGGAAAAAGGCAAGGGGTATCATGTGTTTGCACAACAATTATTAATAAGCAGCACTCAGGATCCTGAGAAAGTCAGAAAAGACTTACTACCTGTATAGATAGGAATGTCGACACTGAAAGGTGGGAGTGCATTGCTAAGGCTAGTGTTTGATCATCAGGGTGTGTGTGAAATAATGATTACACATTATTATTATTGAAATAATGTCATTTTTTCAATTATTATGAATTATTATTAAAATAATAATTCCAATTTTTGTTCTTGTGTCATTTCTTCTAGAATGTTCTTTCCTGACCTAGCTCATGCCATATCTCAGTCAAGCTGTTGGCAGTTCTCACCTCCTCTTCCATTTCTTTTCCATGTCCCTTACCCTAATGGAACACTTTGGTTGACTTCCCTTCTGGCTTTGCCTGTGAGCTTTGCTTCCTGCACACAGATCAGTGTCTCTTCCTACTGGCATATTCAGAGAGAGGGACAGAGGAGACGTAGTGGAGAGAGAGCATCAAAGCTCCAGTGGGCAGAGGGGCAGTGATACACAGTCCTGAGGGAGGAATCACCACTGACTCTGCTCATGTTAAGTCCCCAAACAACCAACCACAGGAAATCCAGGCCCAGCGTTTCGTTGTACCATCCTAACATCTTCCGCTTGTGTAGCTCTTTTAAGTGGATTTCTTGCCACCAGAAAATATTACCTAAGAGAGAAGGCTAGCTATTGCTAGCATGGGTTTACAAGTCACTGTCTTTGCAATTACTCGCTCTACTGTGTCTATTTCAGTTATTCTATAAGCTTCAAAGAAGTGAGGTTTTACTAATGAGTGGCGCTATGAAAAATTAGCAATATTGGGTAATTCATTCCATTGAGTAGCGGTTCACCCACAAGTCTGACATATACTCTAATTTGAATGGCCACGACTTAGTTTTTGTTGAAAAATCCTGTCATGCATATAACACTATCCCAGATTGGAGTAACAAATCACATTGTTGGTGTTGACTGCTACCCGTCTAGCCTGAGAGGATGCCTCTGGCCCATGACTAGCAAGGACTTCCTGGTGGAAGTCTCCAGCTCAGCCTGCTGCTCTGCGCATTTGCTGTGGAATGTGGTGCCTGCCTTGCCACTCAGTCCATTTCACAGTGGCCTATGAAAATTGCAGTCTTCCTGAATGTCCTAAGTACGTGACAGCTCAAAGCAATGAACCAGGGGATCCAGACCTCCATCAGGTTCTGCCACAGAGCTCTTTGTTGATATTTGCAAAGAAAGGGCAGAAACGCAATGTTCTTCCATTCAGTCATTTTAGTTCTTCATGTGACATACACTTTCACATGGAAAACCATCAACAACTACTACAAGTGTTTTTGTCCTAGTGTCTGTGGCAGGTTTCACACACCATTCTATTCTTATTGATGACAATGTGGGTTGCTTGTGACAAAGCAATGGATAGTTACTTCATTTTATTTTTCCCCTAAAGGAGAGGAGGCTTACAGTGGTGGGATACCACTTTATATCCTTTAAGCAGATTATAACACCGGTGATGGGAAAGTAAAATGGTGCATTCACTGTGGGAAAATTTGGTAATTACTCAAAATTTAAACATGTACACAAGTGTTCATAAGAGCTTACAATGAAAGCAATCCAAATGTCCATTAACTGGAGAAAATAAAGCATAGAACACTTATGCAATGGACTCATATTGGGCAATAAAAAGGTATGGTATATATGCCTACAAGGCTGAGTCTTGAAAACACAAAGGTAACTGAGAGAAGCAAGTTATAAAAGACCATGTATTATATCATTCAATTCATATAAAATATCTACAATAGGGAAATCTATTAAGATAGAAAGCATATTAGCGGTTTCCATAAGACAAGGAGGTCGGGATGGAGAGGAGAAGAGGAAAAAACCAGCTATGATCCTGACATTATTACAGGCATTGAAATGCTCTACAATTAGGCTGTGATTATGTTGATATGATTTTGTAAATATATTTCAAAGTGTTAAATTGTGTACATTGTGTGTATGTTCATACATAGACATAACCTATATATTAATAAAGATGTTAAAAGCAACCTAAATGAACAAATAATAAAGTTTTTATCACTACCTTAAAAGAAATATGAATATTCCAGGTCATTTAAACATACGTGAATTGTAAATGTAAATGCAAAATTAAGAAAATGAAAATACAAGCAATGGATTGAGAGAAAATATATGTGAAACACATATCCAATGAGAGGCAGGTATCTGGAATTTAATTGGTAAAATTATTGGTAAATTGGTAAAAGGCAAGGGGTATCATGTGTTTCCACAACAATTATTAATAAGAACTTTTATGACTTCGTAATAAGTAGAGAAATAACCCAAAAAAAAAAAAAAAAAAAAAAAAAAAAAAAAAAAAAAAAAAAAAAAAAAAAAAAAAAAAAAAAAAATCCAAAAAATGGGCCAGAGACATGGGCAAACATTTCTTCAAAGAGGATCCACAACCCAGCATGTGCAGCAATGCACAGTATTATTAGTAATTAGGTAAATGCACATTAACACCAAGAGGTAACATTTTTCCCCTGCTAGACAATAAGAAGCAGGACAGGACAACCGTGCGCAAGGCCATGCAGAAAGAGACCCCATATACATCACTGGTGGGAATGTGAAATGGGACTATATGGAAAACAGTTTGGCAGTCTCACCAAAACTAAGAGGTTGAAATTCTCACTTAATGTAGCTGGTCTACTCCTTGGCATCTACCCACAGAAATGAAAACTCACATCTACACAAAAATTTTCACGGTGCATATTCATATTAGCTTTATCATAGGAGCCCCAATCCAGAAACAGCATAAATGTTCGTCACCTGGTGGATGGGTAAGTGGAAGGTGGCGTGTGCCCCTGGTGGCTACTATCCAGCCGTGGAGGAGAGAATTTCTGCGGGTGGCAAGCTGTGTTATGAATGTCACTCCAGGGCCTCATGCTGAGGGAGAGAGACCAGACATAGGAGGCCACATCTGTGTGAAATAGAAAAGGCAAATTTAAGGAGACAATGGGCAGATTGGTGGTTGCCTACAGCTGGGGTGGCAAGAAAGGTACTCGAGCATGAAGATCTTATTAGGGGACGATCATGTTGTAAAACTGGTTCATGGCAATAGTTACACCACTTTATAAAGGTGCTGAGTGTCGCTGTAAGAGACCTGGAGTAAGTGAATTTGTGATGGGTAAGACATATTTTAATGAAGTTATTTTAAAAGATGAGGTTTATCAGGGGTGACACAGAGCAAAGCATGAAGAATCCACACACTAAAAATGGCACAAAATGAAGAGCTGAGATTGTGGGTGCTGATGTTTTTCTGATTGCCATTACCAGGACATATCAGGGAGCTAAAGGCCAAAGTTCAACGTCACATGCCAAGTTTATGTGATCTCTGCCCAGGAGAACGAAGGCATGGTTAGAGGTCAACTCCTGAGAACTTCTGGGGAAATGGGAAATTCCTGCGTGTGCCCCAAGTCAGCCTTGGATGGTGAATGTTAAGGTTTAAATGTGAGGTGTCCCTCCAAAGTTCATGTATAAGACAATGCAAGTATTCTCAGAGATGAAAGGATTTGATTATGAGAGGTGCAAACCTGATCAGGAGATCAATCCAATCCACTGATATGGATTAAGTGGGAGGTAACCATAGAAGGTAGGGTGTGGGCAGAGGAGTGGGTCCCTGGGGGAAATGCCTTCAGGATATATATTTAGTCCCTGGTGGGCAGAGTTCTCTCTCTGCTTCCTGGTTGTCATGTCCTGGGCTGCTTTCCTCCACCATGCTTTTCCGCCATGATGTTCTGCCTCACCTTGGGCCCAAAGCTATGGAGTCAGCAGACGGCGTACTAAACCTCTGAAACCGTGAACCAAAATAAACATCTGCCCCCTCTCTATTCTTCTCCTCAAGTCTTTTCACCAGAGTGGCACAAAGCTGACTGAAACGGTGAGGAGTTGTTGAGTTTGTTGTTGACATTTTCCCAACTTTGCTTTGGGTGTGTGAGATCTTGACTTGGAAGGTTGCATGTTATTTTTGAGAGAATTCCCTAATGTCATTGAAGACCGGTTACCTTGAAATGGTTTATTTTTTGAAAATAACATTTTTTTTTTTTCAGTTGGAGAGGAGATTAAAGAGAATCAAAAACAGGAGAGAAATCTTGCTAGAAACCAATTGCAATGTTCTAGGTTACATTTTGGGACTTAACCAAGATGGTAGCCATGGTAAGATTTATTTTAGGGATGAAATCAACACCTTGATGATAGAGTAAATGAAGAGAAATTAAGAAAACAAACAAGAAAGCAAATCTAACTTGGGTTCTGAGTTAAGAAAGCTCTCTGTATTTTACTGATGAACAGAGTTACTATATTAGATTTTCATACATACTGTTATTCAACTTACTAGAATAAATATTACTCAAATAAAGTGTGTAAAAGTATACTTTTGAACACAAACACTTTCAAATCTATACTAACACATAAATTTCCATAATATATACATAAAATTATGGTTCTAATAAAATGTGATATCAACATATAATACTTAAATACTACTATCAGATATTAATAAGTACATAAAATAATATGAAATATAAATTTATAACTGTTCACTGAGCTGGTGTCAGATTATACTTTGTCATTAATTCCTTCATCAGCCTATAAGAAGTTGAGACACGACCAAAAGTCTTTCAGACACCACAAATATGCCCTCACCCTGAGTCAGTGCTGTAAGGTCTTGCAGCTGAAAGGTGGTTTGCTGTTTGATCTTGCTGTCGGTGTGTCAAGTTACAAAGAAATGGTATTCCGACTCAGTGGCTCTGCACGCAAGGGGAGGAAGCTCTTGTTTATTTAGATAATGCAGCATAATCCAGTAAAGAGTGGGTACACAGTACAACAGATGTACAAACTTCCTGTCTTTGAAGACAGATACCACAATTCCCCAATCATCAAAGAACGGAAAATAAAGGTAAGAAGGAAGAGTTGGTAGTGGGCCAACTGTCCTAGCACCTCCTAAATTGGCCCTCACCATGGACACCTTTCTTCTCACAGTGGCCTAGTTGTTCAAATCAGACCCCCTCATTTTGAAGAGTAATGCTTCTTCTTTCCATTGCCAGCTGAAAATGGAAGGGCTGCTGATCGCCACTGCATGTGATGCTTAAAGTAATATAAAGGAATGATCTGAGCTATATAATATAATATAATATAATATAATATAATATAATATAATATAATATAATGCAGTGACCCTGGCATTTCCTTGCTTATAAAGTATTTTCATATCAAGTGCACATATATGATCTCCTCCCTTTTGCTTAAACAGTTTACCTAAGTTCAGATAACTAGTAAGTGGGAGACTGAAAATTCCAATTTTTTAGTCCCAAAGAACATTTTTGTTCACTCTCAAGCGAAGAGATTATGAGCCACACTGTCAGAGAGAGAGAGAGAGAGGGCAGGGGACGAGAGGAAGAAAAAGAGAGATTTGAAAACATTACACATTTCTATTTTCCTTCAAAGTTACATCTCTAACGATCTGAAAGGTTTATAAATATTTTTATTTGTAGTCTTAAGAGCTACAAAAGCAGCCATATAGAAGACATGACTTTCTTATCTATCTTCAAGACATGATTTTCCTGAATCCTAGGGTGATCCCTATCAACTTTATACTCTCTAAATTCCTTAATTCACAAATGAGTGAAGCAAGCAAGATGGTCACTACCTGAACCCAGAGAAACAGCTTAAAAATATTGTGCAGCATATTAATATACTTATGGACCAGAAAACACGTGTAGAAGCAGCACATGTGTTGTAGATCAATCGGCCTTTGAAGAATATGTAGTTAGGTCTTTAATGTACTAGGAACCAAGCTTAATAGAAAAGTTGAGTACAGCATTTGGCAGGTCCTACTAGAGTTCATAAACTCAGAAAGCGATTGTGATACACACACACAGTAAAGCTAAGTAGACTGTTGCTACACCTTATGGCCCTTGATCTGCCTCCCACGTGTAGAATAGGTATCAATTGATGCAGGCTGGTATGATGAGGTCAGAAACCAAACATCTGAGGCCCTTCACCTGGACGTATGCTGTGGTCTCCTACAAAGAAGAATTGCAGGCTCAGGTTCTCACCGGTACTCTGTCACTGCTGGAACTGACAGGGAGGCTTCTTCCTTTTCAAAGTGCTTACATTATGCCTTGAGAAAACTTCTTGAGTTTTCAACAGGAGCTGGGATTCCGTGTTGTGCGGGGCTCTGTCCGTGACCTAGCAGGCGTGCTATACCCGGTAGGTTTCTGATCAGGCATCTGAGGTCTCTACAGGGATGAGGAACAAGAATGACCCCACACATAGTTTTTCTGAGCATGAACAACTGGTTTCACTGAGCATACAGCCAGCTGGACATTCCTAGGAGAAGAGCTCAGAAGTGTGACTCACTGGGACCCTCGGGAGACAACAGGAGCCAGCCCTGCTCCAGGGTCAGAGGTGACCCTGGGGTGAGTCAACCTTATGCCACTACAGTGAGTGAGTTCAGTTTCTAAGACTCATGTACGAAATGTCAGAGAAGGTGCAGGGGGACGGAGAAGCGTCTGTGCTGACGCTTGCTGATGCAGAAAAGCTTCTGTTTCATTCTACGTTGATCCTGATGGGAGCGGAACAGGGAGACTCATGGAGAAGCCGAGGAAGGCTGCATTCCTAGCGGCCCCATGGCTTGGGATTCGAGCAGCAGGAGCACTGCTCTCAGTGAGGCGGGTGGAAAAGGGGTCTCGCTGGGATTCCATACCGTCCTGCCTCGGAGACTCAGAAGTTTGAGTGCACGGAGCAGAGAAGAAGGGGCACATTGGAGCCGAGCCGGCCAGGGCAGCAGTGGTGGAGAGGCCTGGTCCACACGCAGGGAGGGAGGACGCAGAGGAGCACAGTGGGCAGATCTGGTCCGGAAACCCCGAGGTGGGAAGAGCAGCCGGGACTCAGCTACACCATGGGCTGGAGCTCGCTCGCGTCTCTTAACTGGCCGAGGGGAGCTGAGGCAGAGCCATCCTGAGGCCACCACGCAGAGGCTGCTGTGGATGCCAGGGGACCACAGCAAGCATCCCCAAGGCCCTACCATGTGGCCCGGGGTGGACCTAGGGGAACATGAGTGGAACAGGCACAGGGAAGACTGTACCAGGCCAGGGCACAGGGGCCCGGACTCACTTTTCCTTTGAGTCTGGCAGCTCATGTGACCAGCTGAAGAGGGTTAGGAATCTGAGGAGGTGGGTGTGGACACACTCAGCGACTAAGCCTGAGAAGACGGTGTTCCTGGGCAGCTGGTGTGTGAGTTGGCTTCCCTGCCCCGTGAGTGCAATTCCTGGGAGAGGCTTGCGATGCAGACTCCCAGCAGAGCGTGGCATCTGCCAGGCCTTCGGGGTGCGTTGATCTAAAGTCCCCAGAGCAGACACCACCAGCAGAGTTCCTAAGACATGACAGGACCCACACCTCAGCCTCCGGAACTCGCCTCCTAAAACTCAGCAGCAGCTCCACCCCGGGACTTCATTGACCTTGTATGTGCAGACAAAATGCCAATTGGCAGGACTGCCCGCTCCACCCTCCTGATCCTGGTGAGAAGAGAGGCTGAGAGCGATTCCAACCAGTTCCATTCTTAGGCCACCGCAACAGGCAGCTCTGTGAGCAACACCAACAGGAAAGGGTCAACAACACCCGGCCCTGCTCTCTCTCACTCTCAGTACATAGCACAAGAAGAAATGGAAAAAAAAGACAGCTGGGCCTAGGCAGTGACCACCCATTCTCATGGGCTATTTTGACCACTTCAGTAGAGGTCATTATTTTTCATTAAGAATCTTTTTCTCCACTTTTATAATGTTCTTGCTGTGCTAATTGGTTTATAGACATAGGTACGTAGGCGTATTTTTCTTTTTTTTTTTCTCATTTTATAAATGTAGTCATTTTTCCTTTCCTTGTCTTTTAGGGGTTAGGATTTTTTATTTGTTTAGTTTAATTTGGTTTTGGTTTTGTCTGTCTGTTTCTCTTGACTGTCTTTCTCTTCTTGTTTCTCTAATAGCCGATTTCTCTAGTTCTCTCACTCCCTCTCCCTTTACTTTCTTACTCCTACATTTTCTCCTCCTTCCTGATAACCCTTACCTGAAACATCTCTCCGGCATGCTTTCTGTTCACCTTTTGAACATTGTAAACTCTCTTCTGCCCTCCTATCACACTTTCTTTTATCTTAACTAACTGTATTCTTATGATCTTTTAGAACGAATTGGTTTGTATGATCCCTGCCCCCACCATTCATGTTGCTGCAATTATTACTGCTGTGGATAACATAGTTGACACCTGCTGTTTGCTTTAATGTCAGATCTAGTTCATGGTCATTTATTGGTTTTGCTACTGGCAGTTGCTGACTCCATCATTTCTGTTTACGTAGAAAAATTAGTGTTGTACGTGCCATAGTAGGAACTAGGTATTTGTTTTAATACTGTGCATTGTTTACATTGGTTGTTGCTATTTTGTTTGTTTGTTTGTTTGTTTCTGCCCATTATGTGAGATGCTGAGAACCTACAGGGACACTAAAAGTTCACAGGATAGAGACTATACTGCTGAACTAAACTAAGCCAAAAGACAATGCATGTTGCTCCATACACAAATCAATGCTACTTAAAACTTCAGCTATATTTCATTACAAAGAATAAAAGAGACAGAACCCCAAACTAACAATCAGGCTCCAAATAGAAACAGCTGGTGGGGCACCTCAGGTCCTACTCACAGATATCTATATCTACAGGAAAAACAGAGAAAATTAACACAAAGAATGTGGTTATCACACCTCTGAGGGATCTCAGTCTATATCAATGTAGGACACTTTGCTAAGATAAGGCTGTGCCCTAAAAAGGTTCACATAAAGAGCTGAAGAGTAATCAATCCATAATGATGCATAAAACTTTACCAGGAATACAAGAAATGCTTTTTTAAAAAAGAAAAACAACATAATGTGATACCTCCTAAGGTTCATAATTTACCAGCAACTGACCCCTAAAAATTGAAGTGGATGAAATACCAGACCAAAAACTCAAAAGAATGATTATAAAAAATAATCAGTGAATTCCAAGAGAATATAGAAAAACAATAGAATGAATTAAGGAAGTCAGTACAGGATATAAATAATAAATTCAATAAGGAGATAAAGATACTGAAAAAGAACCAAACAGAAACCTTGGAAATGAAAGACACAATGGATCAAATAATATGTTCAGTTGAAAGTCTCTCTAAGAGAATTAAACCATGCTGGAGACAGACTCTTTGAGTTGGAAGACAAAGGACTAGACTTGAACATTCACAGGGTATTGGGGGGAAAAAAAAAGTAACTTTGATAAAAATATATAAGAACTGTGGGACAACATTAAGTGAGTAGATTTGAGAATCACTGGGATTGAGGAGGGTTGTGAGATTCGGTCCAATGGAATCAATGGAATAGATAACCTCTTCAGGAAAATAATAATAGAAAAATTTTCCCAAACCTTGAGCATGAGATGGACATACAGATACAGGATGCATTCTGAACACAAAATAGACAAGATTAAAAACCAAAAGACCCTCTCCATGATATATTATAATTAAAATGCCTAACTTACAGAATAAGGATATAATTTTTAGCCTCAAGAGAACGGAGCCAGGTCACATTTAGAGAATCACTTTCAACTTCTTAGCACAAACTCTGAAAACCAGGAGGGATTGGAATCATGTGTTCCAAGTCCTGAAAGCAAATAACTGTCAACCAAGTTGGCTATATTCAGCAAAACTACCCTTCAAAACTGAAGGGAAAATTAAAACTTTCCAAGATAAGCAGAAAATAAACAAATTCCTCACTACTAAGCTGACAATATGGAACTTACTTAAAGAAATGCTCCAAACAGAAAAAAAAAATACAAAAATAAAAAAAAAATAAATCTCAGAGCTGACGAATGAACAAATCTCAACTGGCAAAAAGGATCAAATTAAACATAAAAAATAAATTAGAATAGCAGGAATAAATAGACATCTCTCTGTAATAACATTGAATATAAGTGGTCTCAACTCTTCAATTAAAAGACTAGGCTGGTAGAATGGATTAAAAAATACCTAACAATATGTTCTTTGCAGGAGACACTTTCCAGGCAAAGACAGTCACCAGCTGAAAGTGAAAGGATGGAAATTAATACATCATGCACATGGAACCTGAAAACAGGCAGGAGTAGCTACTCTCATATCTGTCAAAGCAGACTTCAAACCAAAATTAATCAAAAGAGACAAAGAAGGTCACTTCATACTGGTAAAAGGAAAATCCAACAAGAAGTTATAACAATAATAAATATTTATGCATCAAAAATGGTACAACCAATTACATCAAAGAGATACTATGCAAATGAAGCCTCATATAGATAGATCCCAGTACAATAATAATGAATGATTAAAATACACCTCTCTCACCAATAAATAGATCATCCAGATGTAAATTCAGTAAAGACTCTTTGAACTTAAAAATATTATGAATTAAACGGACTTAACAGACATTATAGAATATTTCATCCAACAACAGCTGAATACACATTCTTCTCAGAAGCTCATGGAACCTTCTCCGAAATTGACCAAAATTTAGGCCGCAAAGCAATTCTTAACAAATACAAAGGTTTGATATAATCCCTTGCATCTTATCTGATGAGAGTAGAATCATGTGTGTGGGAGCTGAGAAAATGTTGGTGAAATGATACAGGTCTCTGCCTCATGGGCAGCAAATGCTCAATAGATTCCAGTTGACCTTGAACAAAGTTATATTGTTCTATATAGGAAAATGTGGCAAACCTGTGAATAGTTAAGCTAGCCATGCAAAATTCTAATAATATACAGACTGAGCTACAGGGTAAATATCAGTTCTCATTCCCCTGAATCTTTGATGAGATGAAGGTTTAAGGTAGCACTTAAAAAACAAAAAAAGTTTCAGTTGTATGTAAAAAGAGGCTAAATATGTGCATTATGAATTGTAATACATACTACTATTATAAATAAAAAAAGAAAAAAGTTTCAGAAGCAACCTCTTGGGATATATGCATATTGATTAAAAGTAACTTACATCTTATTACTAGAGCCACTGCCTAATAAATTAAACCTCAGTCAAGAGGTAGATTGTCAGATTAAATCACTTTGCAATTGCTTCTCTTTTCCTTTTCTCCTTTATTTTCCCCATGACGGCAAGTCGGGGAGGTGATGTAGGGACTCTATAGAAAACACACCACCCTTAATCCGGTACCTTCTATGCTGTGAATGTCTAGAGCAGGTGAATACCGCACACCTGCTCTCTGCTTGTTTTTGTTTTGTTGTTGCAGGGCTGGTGATTGAACCCAGGACCTTGCATGCGCTAGGGGAGTTCTCCACCCCACTTCTTTGTCTCTGGATGTGTCCATTATTCATGAGGTTGAGAGTTAGGGGTCAGGAGCCAGGGGCCCTGATTTGAAACCAGCCTCGTTCCAGCCTCCTCACTTACTACCTGTGTGCCCTGTACAAGCTGCTTAATCTATCTTAATCTATTTATCCATCAAAATCAGAATAACAGTAGCACCTACCATATAGGGTTGTCGCGAAGCTGAAATGAGCTTATCTTCATAAAGTGCTTAGTACAGTGTCAGACACACAGTAAGCACATGCAGACGTTTCTAAAACAGATGAGCTAACTTTGATTATTTTCTGACTGTTGGATTTGGGAAGGAGTTTCTGTGATTCAGCATTCTTTACCTTATTATTCCCATACAGCTGTCAATTAGTACACATATGTATGTAGTTTGTGCCATTTCAGTGAAAATCGTGTCACAGTGTCTCACTTTTGTCCAACTCAATGAGAATATTTTAATACTCATCCCTGTTATGTTTTTCTTTAGTCCTTGTTCGATCGCTCTGGCTCCGTGAACCAGCTCTTTCCATAGAACTAGAGCATGCAGCAGTGCTGGGAGGGTCGTTGATTTTTCCCTCTCCTCTGCCACCCACACACAGAAATCGCCCTGGACTTTCTCTTCACTGCGATGTGGTTCCCACTCACATCCACTTGGCCCTCAGGAGACAGATTTGCTACAGGTGGGTGAGTTCAGCCCATGGTGAGTTCAGCACCAATCCTGCTTTCAGGGAAACTTTCCAGGGCAACAGAACCCCATTCACATCACCAGTTTCACAGGCTTCTTGTTGGTGATGGTGTTGAATTATTTCCTGTGCCATTGTCGAAAAGCTAGAAATCAACGTCTCCCTCGTGATTCACATTCAAACTAAACAGTCTCACGCTCTTCCACGGCTCCGCTCCGAGGAGGGGCTTCCTCCCTCCTTTTTTTTTTTTTTTTTTTTTTTTTTTATAGATGGCAACTGCGAGGTGAGAAGCTAGGATTTCATTGCTGCTAGGTCATCTCTCTCATTAACCCTGTGACTTGGTGAGGGAAGCACAGCTGGTCATTTCAGTTTTTAACAATAGACAGTGATATTGGATTGCAGTGTGTAAACTGGCTGCTCCAATCTTTCACTGTTAATTGGTTGATTTAACAACTATGTACAGAGACAAAACCTCTGGTTTAAAAAATAGGCTCAAAACACTGCCTTGTGACTGAGATTTTCTTCCTAATTATTCCATTTTCAGCAGCTGATGGGTGAAGAAATTAGAAAGAGTGAGGCTGTGTTTTATTTTAGATAGCCTCCTCTGCTTCTCTAGGGCACCTCCTATTTCAGAGTTCGTATAAATAAGGCCATGGAACCTTCGGAGCTCTGCACCCGCTTCCCCCCCCCCCCCCCCCCCCGGGCTCGTGCAGAGCAGAGGGCAGGGGCTGCTCAGTGGAAGACACAGTTCAAGGCAGAGCCTGCTGAACACTTCTCCTGATGGCCACAACTGCATCACCTGGGGATTTATGACTTGATTGAAGATTCTTTCACCTCTTGATGCTTTGAGAGATATAACCTCCAGCTCATGGCTTTGGGGAATGAGTCACATCTTTCCCATGTTTTACTCCTTGGAAGGAGAGGCGAGGGCAGGGAGGGAGCTGTAAACATCATTTCTCTGATGTTCTAAAAGTGTAGAAAAAGATCCATCCATTTAACAGGCAATTCTGTGGCACCCATTTTATGATAGGTATAGTTCAGGCATTGAAGAATGAAAGAAAGAAAGAAAGAAAGAGAGAGAGAGAGAGAGAGGGAGGGAGGGAGGAAGGAAGGAAGAAAGAAGGAAAGAAAGAAAGAAAGAAAGGAAGGAAGGAAGAAAGGAAGGAAGGAAGGAAGGAGAGAGAGAGAGAGGGAGGGAAGGAAAGAAAGAAAAGAAGGAAGGAAGGAAAGAAAGAGGGAAAGAGAGAGTGGGAGAGGGAGGGAGGGAGGAAGAAAAGAAGGAAGGGAGGAAGGAAAGGACTCTGGGTTTTCTCCTGTAAATCAATTTTCATTTTAAAAGCCTCGTTACAAAACTGTCTTCCCGGGGCGCCCCACCCTTTCCATGTCCAGATGAATGCACAATTTCAGTGAACAGATGCAACTTCCTCCCATTCTCTCCTTCTTTAGAAAAATGTGTCAGAATCCAGACAGTAAGGCAAATAGAGGAAGAACTGTATAACTTGTAATACATTATTTTTGTGTATTATGATGTTTTGACATCTTATAATCCTTTCTGGTTGGTAAGAAACTTCCTTCCCTGGACTGGTGAGTGTTAAAGGCTCAACCTGACCAGCCAGCCCAGAGCCAGCCCTCGGCTACCACACCTGCCTTGGGTGTCCAGGGCCAGCCAACAAGCAACAGGGACCACCCATGTAGCTCAAGGTTCTGAAAACACACACGTGAGCCAGCCAGTTCTGAGCTGTGTGAGCCGCCTGCCTTGCTCTGCCCTGGGGCACCCTGCAAAGGCTCGGGTGTGGCGCTCCCATTCCCACCGCCTGCGCCTGACCACCTGCGCCTCCCACCTTGCCGGTGTGTTCGGCGTGTCACTGTGTCTGGGCCCGGTGACTGCCAAAGCCTGTTCTCCCGAGCCTCGCCTGCATCTCTTCTTGTGGCTTCGCTTGCCTGGTCCTCACATAGAAATGCAGAAAACGATGACCTGAAATTCCTTCTTTGTCATCAAGCATGAGGTGAGGGGTGTCTGTGTGTGTGTGTGTGCGCGCGCGCGTGTGTGTGTGTGTGTGTGTCTGATAGCGACATTAAGGAGTAAGGTTTACTCTAAGAGATGCACAGACGCAGGAGTTGCATAGAGAAGGTGGTGTGTCCATCATCACCTGGAGGCTAGACTGAAGCACAGAGGTGGGGTCTGTCAGAGGATCCAGGACAGAGAAGCAAGAGGTGTGGATGGGAGGAGTCTGCACGGAGGGACGGGAGGGAAGGAGGATGCTCAGAGTCAAGGTGGTCAGAAGATCAGACCCACAATGAAAGCCGAGTTTCACTTAGGAAATGCTGAGGCCTAGGAGGGCACAAATTCATATTTTTAACTTCTGTGGGATTTTTTAAAGACTCATAAAAGAAGGAAACAGAAACGCTCAGTTCTTGCAGAACAGGGTTTGACTTCTGCAAAGGGCAAGAGAGTGACTATTTTAGAATTTGAAAGCAGCGTGGCCAGTGTGTCAGCCACCAGAGCTGGCCGCGTTCCACAAGACTTCATTGTCAGAGGTGGGCGCTGGGCCAGCTTTGGACACCCCCGTAGTTTGCTGACCCCTGGAATTGAGGCCGCCTGTAGGCCAAAAGCACAACCCGAGCGATATTTTCCCTGGTATTTTGCAGGAAGGTCACATTCACTATCACGAAATCAGATCATTTTCAATTGACTAAATACCAAGGGCGTGCGCAAAGCTTCCGCCAATTGTTGTTTCCTTTCAGGGCAGACGCCTACCAGACAGGTGTATTTCTTATTAATTAAAGACTGTGACAGGCTTCAAATACGAAGCAGTCACCACTGTACATGAGGCATGTATCAAGAAACATCTGAGCAAAGGCTAATAATTGCTTTCAGTTGAGAAGCGTATTTGTGTGTCTACATACATACGTGTGTGTGTGTGTGTGTGTGTGTGTGTGTGTGTGTAAGACTATCTTCTAAAGAAAAAGATGAACAAAAACAGACTCAACTACAGTCTGGTGGAAAGCCTTCCTAGGCTGACTGGCTCATCTCTTCTAAGATTTAAAGTTCAAGAATATTAATATAATAAAGTTTTAATGTGATTTCTAGTGAAGTAATTTCTAATAAAAAGAAACGTTGCTAACAAAATCCCCAGAGACGGTCGTCAAAACTGTGATAATCCCTGTGCAGCAAATGGCTTTTGAAAGCCAAGAAAGGCTTCCCTGTGTACCCGGTAGGGAAAACGTGATTTAGTCATTAAAGCGGTGCATTAGGTAACATTCTCGATAAGCAGCCCGAAATAAGCTGTCTAATGGAAGATCATGCTGAAATTCTATTCCCACTAGTTATGTCCTCCGTGGCTTCCTGTCAACAGATGGAATAAAAGTAATGAGGAGCTATCTATCCTCATTCTTAACATAGCTTTTTGTTTCTCTGCAACCCAAATAGAAAAGAGGGAATGTGAGGAAAAGGCACGTAGGACTTGTGCAGAGATGCAGTGGAAGCCCGTGTTTCCCGGGTTCCGGAGACCTAGTTCCGATCACTAGAGCAGACGGAGGGAGGACATGAACAGACCCACGGGTCTCGTCCGCTGGGACACAGTGCGACTGCAGAGTTGTTGGCCCTGGTCTCCACGGCAATGGGGCTTGTTCATAAATAGCCTTGCTGTTGGTCGGTCTGGTTTTAGTAAGTGCAATTAAAATGTTTCTCTTGACCATTTATCATTTCTCCTTGCTACCAAACTTTCTTGTTCCCTTTTGCTTTGTTTCACGTTAGGAATGCAGCAGTTCCAGTCGGAGGGTGTCCCGGCCTCCTGGGGAGGTCGCAGGGAACTGTGAGTCTTTGCCTCTGCTCCTCGGGGTCTCTGCTGCAGTCCTCTCGTCCGCCTTCTTCTTGCCAATTCATACAAGTTTCACACTCTGTTTGAAAACAGGAACCTCACCTGATTATTTTAAACTAAAAAACTTATGCACTAGGCCTTGGGTTCAATTTCATCAAAAGAGAGAGGGAATGTACTATTTTGAAATAGTTAAGTAGACATGAAGTGAACTAGTAAGTGAAGGGTAAAAAGAAAACTCCAAGCAAATGTTTGCTCAATCTTTTCTGTAAAGGGAAGATAGAAACCGTTCATATGCTGTGGGCACCACAGCTACCTCCTGGCACAGAGGAAGCAAGGGATGGGCCTGGGCATAGTCCAGGAAACCTGCCTTCACAAACACGGGCAGTGCCCAGGACGGCAGCCCTCAAACCAGGCCGAGGTGGGTTCTCCAGACAAACTGAACCAATAGCCTGCGCGGAGACACACATGGATATATTGTGGAAATTAGCTTAGGTGCTTGGGGAGGCCAGCAAGTCCCCTAATACTCTGTCCAACCTGAAGACTTAGGAAGGCCAGAGTAGGATTAAGTGTAAGCCCAAAGTCCTATGAACAAGGAGGGACTCTCCTCTGAGTCCCAGAGTCTGAGGACCAGAGACCTGGGCGGAAGACAGAGCCCGGCTCGAGGAGGAGAGAGCTTGCCTTCCAAGCTCTGCTTTGTGTTCTCTTCCAGCCCCCCCACCACACACACACACACACAGCACAGCGCGCTGGACGATGCATCTTGAGTCCTCCATTGGCTCATCCTCTGGAAACACACTCACCTCCCACCCCGCAAATAAGGCTTTAGCAGCAATCTGTGCAACCCTAAGCCTCCCTAGTAGCCAGGATTTCTACCTCGTTTGCCAACCCCCAAGCCTGTGGGAAGCTCCTTGAAGAACAGCAAGGCTGCAGCCTGCCTTAGCGCCCCCTATGGGCCGAGAGAGCTGGCACAGCCAAATCAGTACTCAGGGTCCCATCACCCAAATCAGTACTCAGGGTCCCATCACCCGCATCTCAGAGGACCACCGAAGGCAGCCTGAGGCTGAGGACCGAGGGCTTAATAACTGGCACTCACATCGAGACCCAAGTTTCTTTCTAACCAAGGTTTTATGATTGAACTTTGACTTAGAATCCCTCAGATTAGCAGCCAATGGGCACACAGGGGATCAAAACCATGTCCAGATGTCCCTCCCATATCTATCAACTTTTCATAATGCAAAGAGTGAATGGTGGTTTAGCATCCACAAAATAAAAGGGCGGTTTTACACATAGGTGTGTGTGCATGCTCATGTGCGTCTGAGTGTGTGTGTATGGTTGTGACTTGTGTCTCTGCACAGACAGAAATATATCAGGAAAATCCTAATTCTTTATTATTGGAAAGGACTGTACATGAATCAAAAATATATCTCTATTTGTCTTTTGATTATATAATTTATTTTATTAAGCACCTGTAATAGCACATGGTATTGGTACTTTCTTTTATTTAAATTATTGTTTGGGAAATAGCATGTTAGCAACTACATGTCAATCTCTCCCCACCTCGAGCCCCCACTCCTTGCTTTTTCTTCATAATTTCACCGTTTGATGAAATACAAAAGGTCTGAAGTGGTTGTTTATAAGAATATCTAGCTCTGATTGATTGATTGATGATTGACTGAATGATTTATTGATTGACAAGTGATGAAGGGTGCTGGAGTGAATCAGTCAGGGCTATTCTGAGCAACGTCCTCTGAAGATCTTTTAAAAGTTAGACAGTTTGTCACTCAGGAAGTTATTCTCTACCATGTTAGTGCTCTTGACTGTCACAGTGGCTTCTCATGCTGATGACCCCCAGTGTTTGTGTACACTGGGACAACAAATGATATGTAGCTGTAAGCTGCCTGGTACCGTAAACCGGGATAAAAACTCTCGGAGGCAGAGTATAGCTTTTACTACTTTTACTCCTACTTTCTTAGAGCTTAGAGAGGGAAAGAAAGATTTTTAGAGAGAAAGATTAAAGCGAGCTTTTCTTCTTGTAAAGATAGAGTTAGAAAGATAGAGCTTAGCTTAGAGAAAGATTAGAGCTTCTTTCTTCTCTCTTCTTTCTTCCTTCTTCTTTCTTCTGTCTTCTGTCTTCCTCAGGAGTCTCGGCCTAACTCTGACCAGTCATTACTTCTTCTATCTGGTTTCTCTTCTGTAACCGCTCTGCCTACGTTCTGGCCGCTCTGATTCTTCTGACCGACCGAGTGACTGCCCGGCTGACTGAATTCTCCGTTCTCCTCACTCGGACCGCTTTCACCCGGTTATATGCCTTCAGCTTTGCGGGTGCCTACAGGTGCGTCACATACATATCAGGTGGAACTTATGGCTTCCGGCTAGCTGCAACAGCCCTTCCTAATTAGGGCTCCTTCATATTCCTCCCTTTTAGTTTAAAAAGGTGCTTTAATTCTATTTTCTCTATTTTATTTTCTCTATTTTCTTGTCCCTACCTAGTTTTTCACCTTTTATTTTTGAAAGGGTGGATATTTGAGCCCTTTTTGAGAAGGTGCTGTGGCTTTAAGGAAGCCTAATGCTGAGGAGCAGCTAACGCACCTAGTTAAGCACAATTGCATAAGCGGCTTTGACTTTTTTTTTTTTTTTTTTTTTTTTTTCCTCTTACTCTGCTTCGGCTTTTCGCTGGCTACTCTGCTTCGGCCTTACTCTGCTTCAGCTTTTGGCCAGCTACTCTGCTTCGGCTTAATTCTTAACTGGCTTCAACTGAGTCAGAGGCTATGCTACTTGTTTCTACTCTTTTTGCTGGTCTCAACTGAGTCTGAGGCTATGCTTTTTCTTTGCTCTCCTTATTTCTTAGCTTTTCTTCCCTGCCTGCCGAGCCCCGGACGGACCACCATTTGTAAGCTGCCTGGTACCGTAAACCGGGATAAAAACTCTCGGAGGCAGAGTATAGCTTTTACTACTTTTACTCCTACTTTCTTAGAGCTTAGAGAGGGAAAGAAAGATTTTTAGAGAGAAAGATTAAAGCGAGCTTTTCTTCTTGTAAAGATAGAGTTAGAAAGATAGAGCTTAGCTTAGAGAAAGATTAGAGCTTCTTTCTTCTCTCTTCTTTCTTCCTTCTTCTTTCTTCTGTCTTCTGTCTTCCTCAGGAGTCTCGGCCTAACTCTGACCAGTCATTACTTCTTCTATCTGGTTTCTCTTCTGTAACCGCTCTGCCTACGTTCTGGCCGCTCTGATTCTTCTGACCGACCGAGTGACTGCCCGGCTGACTGAATTCTCCGTTCTCCTCACTCGGACCGCTTTCACCCGGTTATATGCCTTCAGCTTTGCGGGTGCCTACAGGTGCGTCACATACATATCAGGTGGAACTTATGGCTTCCGGCTAGCTGCAACAGCCCTTCCTAATTAGGGCTCCTTCATGTAGCGCATGAACTTCACTGATGTTAGTGTGCAAATGCCTGCAGGTCTTGCAAAAGGACCCAGCCCCTTCTCCATTCTACCACCTATGATTTGCTTTATGGTTTTGAAATTTTCTCCATAAATTCTTTGTTATTTCAAGATTATTTTTCACTCTAGTTGGACGTTAGCCCTTTTTTGAATGTTTTCTTGATGCAGCAAAACTGTACAGCATGATTGGCAACCAACTGTCACTCTGGCAGGGGAAAGGCCAGAACTGGACGAAAACAAATCTTCAAGCCGTCTCGAAGTCCGTGCCTCGTGGTGGCTGCAGGTGTCTATTTTTATCTTTTTCTAAATATTTCATATCTTCTCCATTATGGATAAGAGTTAAGCCACACGTCTCCTGAGGGATTTTCACAAGCGTACGTGGTGTTGAGAATCATCACACACTATTTTTATTATGTAAGTTTGATGAGTTCTCAAGAAAAGTTACCTAGTCAGGAAATAAGCAAGAAGATTTAGGATGAATCCTACAGGACGATTCTGTGCAAGGTCCTTCATCACTGTGGCCCTTGGGGGAGGGCACACACGCAGTCACTGCACGTTTATTCTGGATTTGTGAAATAAAATGCTCCCCGCTTGCCTGCCCTAAGGAGACAGGGGGTATTAATGGCTTAATATTTGCAAGTGGTTATATATTCTCACAGTAAAGGACAGTGTATCTCATTTGTTAAACATAACCTCCAGAAATACGTGAAAGAAGCCACACTAAAAATACATTTTACTTCTTACTCACTATAGGAAACCGATTTACATTATTAACTAGCTTCCAAACTGTTGATTCTTTTGGTTCTTCTCTACTTGGCCAGACTGAATTAAGAAGGTGCTTTGATCTGAGTGTCTTCTGTCAAGAAAAAGCTGAAGGCTTCTTTATGGGTAAGTGGCTTTAAAATCCCACAGAATTGACACATTTTTAGAATTCCCAAATATAAGTGTTCAAACTTATGAAGATTTTGGAGGCCATAATTTTCCCAGCTGAATGAATGAAGTAGACAGTGCTAAGAGGCCTCCCAGATTATACCACATTGTCATTTAGGAGAATGTTCTAACAGAAGACAGAATGTGTGTTGTCAAGAGTACTGGGTGGGGTGATTTATTAGCTAGGATTGACTCTGCAGCTAGTAGCTCAGATGGCTTGAATTTTTGAAGGGAGAAGTTCTTGTCACAGAGCGGGAAGGAATAAATGCCAACTCGCCAACAGACGAAGGGGCCTTGACCTAGAAATCGCCGTTTACCTGCCCATGCACACAATGTTTGAGGGGCGGGTTTTGTTTTCCTTCCTGCACACACTCTAAACTCCGTTCCTTGCTTCAGGGAACAGTGGACATTTTCTGTGTGTGAAATGTTTTCCTGCAGTGGAACAAACTTTTGTCAGGTCTCCCTCTGGGATGATGGGGGAGATGTCTTCAGTTTCTCTTTAGTTTTTGCTGCAACTACCCAAAACACGACCTTGCCTGCAAGGCTTTTGCAACTGCATGTCTAGAGCTTTGACGACCGCGCTGACTTCCAGTGATTTCCTGTGGCCTCACACCTGGGAACCATCACCTGCAGCTGCCCCACTGCCACATGCCTGCACCCTGCATGGCAGCTCGGCTGTTAATGGAGAGGCGTTGACCTCTCTTGTTGACACCAGCAAGAGAGAATCAGCTTGTCTTGTGCAAAAACAGCCCTGCCTGTCCAGATCTGAGGGTCGTGATTATTCAAAAATTCAGCTGAGCGTATGGGAATAAGAGGAGCGAAAATCCTTGAAAAATAGGCAACTCTTCCTTTTGTTTTTTCTTCCTGTGTGATACATGTTTAAACAGAGTTTTCCTCAAAACCCAAATAAGTCACCCTTCCCTTTTTTGGTCTGTGTTCTATTCCTTCAAACACAGGCTTCTGGTAAACCAGAACTCAGGCTGGCCCGTTCCTTTCCCTTGGGCTAGATGGCCTCTTCACTCTTGCTTGCTACTCTCATGTTACAGTTAAAAGATCTAAATATAAAATAACAATGACAATGTCCAAGAAGAGTCCTTGAGGAAATTTCAATATGTTATCAAGTCTGAGGTGGGCTTTCTGCAATTTTCAGTGAAATATTTTGTGTATAGCATCGAGTCAACTCTGTACTAGGGATTTATTCTTCAAGTTTATTTATAGAAATATAACGAAGCCCTCATTGTCTAAGAAACTTAGGCGTTGATTAATTAGAAATGGATGTGTCACCCGATGAATGACTCTTATCAGAGGAATAGTGCTCATTCCTACGGACGCATCCAAAGCTGGAGTAGCCTCTTTACCCGAGACCATCTCTCTTCAAACGAATCAGATTTTACAGGTCTGTTCCTGTACACAGTCGTTCTTCTATATAATGATACATATTCTGTGCAAATTTGCAGAGCTCTATTTAAGAGCTTTTCATTCTTCTGTGCACAATAGGGAAAATAAACATGAACCTCTCTTTGAAGTAGAATGGAGAGCTCTGCCGTGAAGTCAAGGGCCATTGTGAAGGAATGTAAAATAAAAGGTGAAAAACTTGAGTAACAACCATTTGGAGATGAAAATGCGTTTTAGTGGGAGTCCATTAACTGATCAAAGAGGCATGCATGTGTGCACACTTATTTATGCAGGCTTTTAAACTGGAAGGTCAAATTTGTCTTTCCTTGTGCTTTATCACATGGGTTTGGCCAACATGTTATTGACACCAGCACTCCAGGGTCACATTAAAGCAGCTCTGTTGAAGGCATCTCTCTAGTTCATTACCTGAACTTCCCATCCCATCCTAGTTTCATTTGTCCACTGACTTATGTTTAGCCCTTTCCAGAGGCGGCTAATTCAAACAGGGAACAGAGATGTTCGGATGTGGGCGATCATTCCCACTGGTGAAGCCGGACAGAAAAGCACATCTATGTCAAGGCCAGAGAACCTCGCCTGCAGACGCACCAGGCCGCTGAAATCGCGTTCTGCAGATTTGAAGTGCTTCACTGAGCTAGATGTCTGCATCGACCTGACCTGAAGCTCAAGACTGGCAGGGAACCACTTACCTCCGAGTGACACTGCTGGCACATCACGGCACACCAGAAGGACTAACGGGCACCGTCTCTGTCCTCACGGCACATTCGAGGTGACGAGAAAGGTACCCGTTTGCTCTCAAGTCTCCCTGTTTACTCAGACTGGCTCAAGGTCTTCCCACGCTTGGTCAGGGTGGGGTGGGCAGCACAAAGGAAGCAGAAGGAGAGCTCTGCAGGCCTGGAGTCATTTCCAATGTCCCCTTCTGCCTTCACATCCGGTCCCATTCGGTGACACCATTCTCTTATTAATCGTGAATGCACGAGAACCAGCTCTGTCCCGTTCCTGCTACTGCCTCGTGTTAACTTCAGCAAACAGAAGTGCACCCAGCCTCCCAGGCTCCGGGCCTCCAGCCTCCGACAGAGCATCCTGTGAGACCCACATCACCTGGGGTCCCGTGGCGGTGGGGGCTGGGTGGCGGTGTCCATCGCGGAGCTCAGTGAGCAGGGACTCATCTGCTACCCGGGCCGAGTTCAGGCTGCGTGGGCTCAGGATACAGGTGTCTTCTTCCCTCCTTTTGATCATTTGGAAAAAAAACAGAAACAGATTTGGGTCAAGATACCAAGCTGGGTAAATTTGAAAACTTAAAGAGCAAGACATTCAGCCTGCCAACACGATTATATATCCAATGTTTCAGTTCCAAAAGGAAAAAAAGAAAAATTTTTTCCTGAATTTCCTTTCTGTGCCTTTACAAATGGGCTCTTTTGAGGTCTTGTTTTGTAAGTGTAATGAATCAAAAATGTTTTGTTGCTTTAATGCCGTGAAGCCCTGGTATGGTGAACACTGTCTGGAGACCAGGTCTTTTCAGGGAGAATTTCAATTGGTGAAGGAGAACATGACGAGGGAGCAGTGAGGACCATTATAATGGAAACATCATTTAAAATGAGGCCTCCAACATCTGTTTCACTTCCTAATTACAAGTGCAGCATTCCCTCCTGACACCCAGTCCCACCGTCACCTCTATAAATCACAATCATAAAAAAGTTAAAAAGCAGAGTGATTTACATGGTTGAATGTGCTTTGTATTCAGAACCACAGGCACACTCTGATTATGTCCCCATCATGGGCCATGGGAAACCAGGTGGGAGGAGGGAGGGGAAGCAGTTTTTGTACTAACCCTGCAATTCTTTTTTTCTTCCATGGATTTTCACTGAAGATTCCCATAAACAACAGTGGGCCTGGGAGGAGGCCAAACACACGCACAATGCTTAGAAAAAAAATCACCTCTGGAAAGTTCTTTCAGCTACTTATCAATAAATGTTTACTAAAAACCTACTATGTGGCAGGCTTGGCGCTGGCCCAAGAGGCCAAAGGAGCAAACAAAATAGACACTGCTAGTGTGAACATCCAGATACTAGAAAGAAACCCTTAAAAAGTGACTGCTCACATCAATATATCATTACTGCTATCATGAAAGAAAACTGCAGGAATCTATGACAAGGAAATTTTGGGCAAAAATCCCAACAAGACTGCAAAACCCTAAGGAGACAGAAGAACGGCCTCACTGGAAGCCTTCTTCAGCTGACTTTCAGAAACACAAGCACAGCCTTATTCCCAGGGCTTTTTGATTTCTGAAAAATCAGTAATTCGAAACAGAAAACAGCTTGAGTGATTTAAGTAAATATTGAAGATATGATTTGTAGATTTAAATTTCAAAAATTTCAGACCAAAAGAAAGAGACCACTCTGTAATTCAGATGTTAGCTGTTATACCAAGAAAGACTATGGCTAATGCCGATTAGTATGGACCTGTCTGGTGCATAGAAATGGGCCACAGATTGTCCCGAACTTGAGGAGACAACAAGAAGATTCAGATGACAATTAAAGCAAATAACCCTAATCTAGTGTGGGTTCACACTGATTTCTTGAGAAGAAAATCATCATTAAAAGTACAGGACAGAATTATGTACTGTAAGTTACAACCTTTATGTTTATTTATAAATCCATGCATACTAAGATATTATATATCATACTGAACAGACAGCTTAAGTCTATGCTGTATTGTGTTGGTATAAGACAGGCTCTGCTACTGTAACAAGCAATTCCTGAGTCTCAGCGTTTGACTTGCACCCACGCACCATGTTCTGGGTTCAGGGAGACGCAGTTCCCTGTTGTCCTGAGGACTCATGACAGGTGCTGAGGGCATAGTTCAGCAGAGGCCTGCCTGCCTAGCCTTCACAAGCCTGGGGTTCAGTTCCTAGCTTCAAAAGGACTCGTGATGACGGCAATTCCATCAGCTGAGAGGTCTCTGATTGCGATGGAGATGGAAGGGCTGATGGAGAATTTCCCACTGCTTCTCAAGAGCGTCCACCCGGAGGTTCACTCTATTGAATTTGTTAGATAATTTTTGTTCACTCAAACTTTGTTGGTTAAAGGATGTGTGAGGATGTGTGAGAAGGCCATTATCTCCCCATTTTCCCAAAAATATAGAGGAACCATATTGTTTTTTCTACATCATAAAACACATATGCCATATTTAATATACATTATACGTATATATACATATATGTGTATGTAATATGAGCCTATTTCCTTCTGTCATCTATATCAATAATGTGTTGTCAGATCTCAATGTCTGCATCAGGTTCACCTAATTTTACAACTAAGACACTGAAGCTCCTTCTACTATCAGGGCAGGTTTCTAAGCAGCCTTTGCCTTTTACTTCTGCCTTGTACATTTCCTCTAAACAGGTGCACCTAGCGTACTGCTGTGTGGGAACCCAGGCATTTAGGCCCACTAACCAGAAATGGGGTTACCAAAGAATCCCAACCAGAGAGGAATGATTCCCGACACCCCCTTCCCACCAGAGACTGGTATGACAACCTGCATGTTCACAGTGTTACTGACCAAGGGCCTGCAGTTATGGAAAATTAAAAGAATAGAACTGGATGAGAGGGTAAGCCAAACTGCTGAAGTTTAATTAATACAGACTCGATTTGTTCATTAAAAAGAAGTTTGCCCCTAAAAAAGAGTACGCTATTCTGATACTAGTCAATAGTCAGAAACAAATGTTTTACAAGGGATGAAATATTTCCGTCTCCATTTACAGGGAAATAGGAGTTCATTTCATAGAGGACTTCTTTCATGTATACAAGAGCACCAGAGCTTCAAAATCTGTATTTTAAAAAATGGACATATTGTGCCAAATAGCTTCTGTCACCTCACTCTTCCAAAGCACACCCATACAGTCCTTGCCTTAGGAAATCACTGAAGATTTCCTTTCTGCAAGACAGCATAAACATTGAGACAATAGCTAACCAAACATGCAGGCTTCAAAGGCAGTCTCACAACTCTATATTTTTTTGATATCTTAATGTCTTTTTCTGTTATTGCAAGATATGAACCTTGGATACAGTTATATTCCTCTTTATTTCTAGTTCCTCCCTTTTCCAGAGTTATTTAAAACAACTGGCATCTTATAACACAACATGAAAAAACACCATGAAAAAACACCTGAGTGCAATTAGTATCTTTTCATTGTTTTCTTAACCAACTTAAAAAAAAATTGCCCCTCCTGATTATATGAGTCATCAAATCCATTTGATACATATCCATTATTTTTATTATGGTACAATACACATAGCATGACATTTAGCATTTTAATGATTCAAAGGATAAATTCAGGGACATTTAATACATTCACAATATTGTGAAACCATCTCCCCATCTGGCTCTAGAGAACTTTGAGCATCCCAAAAGGAAACCCTGTGTCCATGAAGCAGTCCCTCCCACCCCTCCCACCTGTCCATCAATCTGTTTTTCATTTCTACTAACTTGACTGCTCCAGATACTGCATAGAAACAGAATCAGAGAACATGTGTCCTCTTGAGTCTGGCTTCTTTCAGCCAGCATATTTTCAAGGCTCATGCATGGTGTGGTTATATCAGCAACTCATTTCTTTCATGGCTGAATAATATATTGTACACTGTGAGGGTGGACCACATACTGTTTATCCATTCTTCAATGATGCACATTTGGCTTGTTCTCGTTCTTTGGCTAGTGTGAGTAATACTCCTATAAATGTTCCTGTGCAGTTTGTTTGAACACAGGTATTCGATTATCATGGAATTGTTAGACATAAGTTAATTCTTTGTGATTGCCAAACTGTTTTCCATAGCAGATGTGCAATTTGACATTCTCACCAGCAATATATGAGGTTCCATCCTCATCAGCATCAACGCCCGTTATTTTTCTTTAAAAAAATTTTTTTAGTCAAATCATCCCACCAAGCATAAAGTGGCATCACATGTGTTTTTAACTTACATTTCTCTGATGGCTGTTGATATCAAGCATCTTTTTATGTGTATTTTGGCCATCTGCATATCTTCTTTGGAGAAATGTCTGTTCAAGTTCATGTCTCATTTCTTCCCTTGAGTTGTTTGTCTTTATGTCATTGAATTGTCAGAATTCTTTACATAATTCAAATACTAGACACTGTTCAGATATGTGGTTTGCATTTTATTCCATTCTGTTGGTCGTCCTGTCTTAATAGAGGTCTTGAGAATGTCTATTGATGCGCAAATGTATTCGTTTTGATAAAGTCCAGTGAATTTTTCCTTCTGCTTTTGATATCATGGTCAAAAGATTCTCCCTCTGTTTTCTGCTAAGAGTCTTATCATCTTAGCTTTTAAGCCTTGGGTCTATCTTGAGTCAACCTCTCCATATGGTATGAAGTAAGGGTCCAATGTCATCTAGTTTTTCCAAGCACTTTTTGCTGAAGAGATGATTCTTTCCCTTCTGAGTGGTTCTATAACCCTTGTCAATCATCAAGTGGCCAGAGAAACACAGGCTAGATTCTGGGTTCTCGATTCTATGTCATTGTTTAATATGTCTATTGTTATGCCAATCTCCTGCTATTTTTTGTTATGAAAACTTGGTAGTAAGCTTTGAAATAGGGAAATATGAGTTCCTAGTTTTGCTCAATAGTTTTTAGGCTCTTTAGGGTCCCTTGAAATACCATATGAATTTTAAAATTAGCTTTCTATTTCTGTAAAAAAGGCTATTGGGATTTTGGTAGGTAATTCATTGAACCTCTAGATCTCCTGGAGATTTGGCCATCTTCACGGTACTAAGTATTCTAATCCATGGTCATGAAATGTCTTTTATAGACACATTTTTAAGTTACATCAAAGATACTCACTTTCAGAACAGCTCAAGAATTGATGGTATCCGTCCTTACATGGGACAATGCTAGATATTTTGAATTCTTATAATTATTATGTAACTAAAATAAAATAAATGTGTGGAACATAGTAGAATTTCTACCTAGATTGTATAAATACATTTATAGGGCTATCGCTTTTAGATCATTATCATAAACAAATCAATTTTTCAGATTCAATAAAAGGTGTAAAGAGAAATCTATCTTGAGAAGCATCCAAAGCCACAGTTTTCAAAATATCTCGATCTTATTTGATTTCTGTTAGAATTCACATCACTAATGTCTTGGTATTTTGAAAGTAAATAAATGATACTCCTTTCCTTTCTCACCAAACTTTAAAAAGAAGATAAAAAGAAATTAAACACCTGAAGAGCACACCATCAGTTTAACTGATACTGGATTAGGGGAAAGTGCTCCACTGAACAGCCTCGGTGAGTTTGCTAGTAATTCCCTAAAGAGAACCTGTTGCGAAGAGGCGGGGGCAGCTCTGCCCCTCACCTCCTCTCCCCAGAGAGCAGTGTGCCTCCCCTCTCTCCTGCAGCAATGAGTGGGGACGGGGCTTGTCCTCACCCAGTGCTCAGGCCACACAAGCCACCAGCTCTTGACCTCACACTGGTGTCCTATCCACTGGGTAAGCGTCACACAGGCATGCGCTCAATCTGTTTAATAAGATGGGGTTTTTTTTCCTATATTTTTCAGCTATAGAATCAGAGTTGATTTCTTTGCGGCATGGATCAAACCAACACAAATGCTAATTTGTGTTCATTATTCATAGTTCTGATTTTGTTGTAGGAATGATCATATTCTTACACCTCTCCATGTCATCTCGTTGTTTCCATGGATCAAGGATGCTAACCTTAACAATGTGGGTTGTTGGTTTTGAAATGTGTGTGAAATACTCAAATGTGGATATCCATTAGGTAATCAGAGGTGCTCTGTGCAGCTCAGGCAAGCCATCTGGGATAGGGACGGAGTTTGGGGAGCAACGAGCTACCCCGTGGTTATCGAAGCCAAGGAGTTGGAAACACATGACTGAATACATTGTATGACGAAAGGAGGAAGGAGATCAAAGCAGAACGCTCAGATACTCCAGCAGCTGGGAGGAGAGCAAAGGGGAAGGGCCTGAAATTAGAGTATCATAAGGAGCAGCCAGAGATGTTGGAAACAAATAAGAATATTGAAGCAAGGAAACCCAACTTCAAAAAGAATGGTGTGGAAAGCACCAGGGAGCGATGGAGTCAGGGAAGGGTTAAGAGCCACCATTGGCATGGGCCTCTAGGAAGAGCATCTTGCCATTTCAAACAAAGCTTTCAGGACGGGTGAGAAAACAAATCCAGGGATGTGGAACTGAGATGGATGAAAGAGAAGATAGTGCACACCGTAAAGAAAAAAACTGGAAGCCTGGTTAAAAGTGAAGGAGAGATAAAGAAGAGGAGTGAGATTGGTCTTTTTGAAAACATAGGTGGTATATCACCATGTTTATAGGCCAAAAGAAGACAGAAGTGGAGACTGAGAGTCACAGGCATAGGTGAGGCTAGGATTAGCTGCTGGGGCAGATCTCTGAGGGAGAAGGCAGCTGTGAGACTCAGAACCCTTTTAGCACCAGGGCTGCTCTTTTTAGTAGATAAAAGAGATAAGATCTTTGCAGACATAGACCTGGGGGCTCAAATTGAGCCCTTTTTTATTTACTTATTTTTTAAAGTTTGTTATTATTATTTTTTTAGTTGTAGTTGGACACAATAACTTTATTTTATTTATTTATTTTTATGTGGTGCTGAGGATTGAACCCAGGGTCTCACATGTACTAAGCAAGCGCTCTACTGCTGAGCCACAACCCCAGCCCTATTTACTTATTTTTGATGCAATGAAATATATAGCAGGAGCATCCAACGAGAGGGGCTTAGGCAGGCAAGGCTGGAGACTATCAAAACATTGTGCAGGTTTTCAGTAGTAACTGGGGACACTGAAGGGGAAGTATATCAAGTACCATTAGTAATTCCGATGAGCAATATTAACAACACTAATGACCCTGGGAGTACTTTGGGTGTCCAATCCTCATGCTTGCAATCCTGATCGAGGATAAATGTTGCTGTTGTTTGGCAGACTGGTTGACAAACGATAATAAACATTAGGATACTAGATTCAATTTTCAGTATATTCAGAGGAACCCAACCACTCGTGGGTCATTCCTGTGCACTGTTCTTTTGTGGTAAGTCAATACTTTCCGGTATCCTCACATCCCATTCCTTCCCCTTGTTGCTTGACACACACCCTTGATTCGATTTGATTCTGCATCATTTGCCCTGATTGTCCAGTTAGGTTTCCGGCAGGGTCTGGCCTGTTTCCCCATGCCACCACCTCAGATGTAGGACGCAGCCTTGGGTGAGGAGGTGTCATGACTCAGAGTTGGGAGAAGGCAACCACATTTTAAGGGGTTAGCACTCCCCTAAATAAGTTATAATGAAATGTGAACATAGAGACAGTCTTTCTTTCTTTCTCTTTTTACATTTTCTAATTGACAGACACAAATCATACATATTTAGGGAATGCCATGTGATGTTTTTATAAACATATACATTAGACAATGTTCAAATCAGGGCCAGCATACTATGTCCTCATCCATTTATCATTTCTTTGTGGTTAAAAATATTTAAAAATCCTTTCTCCCAGACTCTTTGATACATATGGTGTATTATCGTTATCTGTAGCCCTGGCATTCCTACGAGAAATTATTTCCCCTACCTAATTGTAAAGTAGCACCATTAGTCTCCCTTTACCTGTCCCTCCTTCCCTTCTAACTTCCGCATCTCCTGGTGACCATCCCTTCTACTCTCAACTTCTGCACAATCAGCTCTATAGATTCCACTTGAGAGAGCACGTGGTATTTTATACACAGCACTTCTGATGTTGGACTGCTTCATTCTCTCTGTTTATTATTGACTTATCTACTTTGAACCAGATGATCAAATCCAGTCAGATAGGCAAATCCATGCCTTCATAGCAAAGTTATACGTGGCCCAACTCTAGCACGCAGGCCCCAACTTGAGCACCCAGGCCCCACACAGGGAGGTGTTACAGACTTTCGGGGACCTTAGGTACCATCTTTCTGTGACTTCTTCCCACTACACATTTTCACAGGGCACCCCCAGGACAAACTCTATTCAATAGGAGTCTGTTTCCGCTGCTACTCTCATCAACCACCTTTCCTCTTCAGTGGTGGAATCACTGTAAGTCAAGGCAGGGTGAGGGGCACCCGGGCAGACCCTAAGGAACCCAGACTGTCACTCTCAGAACAACTTGGAGCCACCACAGTGGGCTCTGCTTTCTTCACCAATAAGAACATATTTGCCTCTGTGCATCCAGACAGATGCAAAGTCAGTTCTTTGTTTAAAATTCCTTTGGTTTATCTAGGACTGTAAATTTGCATTGTATGTTACTGTTGAAGAAGAAACTCAAAAAAATATTGACTGGTCTACACGAAGATGGTGGGCCAGTGGGGAAGTCAAGAACCATGGTGCTCAAGGGCATGGCTTATCTGCATTCAAGAAGGTGCTCTACTAAATACCGAGGGCAGAGGATATTGAGAAACTTTCTTTCCACATCCATAAACTGGAGATAAAAATACAATTCTCAAAACATTCATATAAAAGTTAAAGGACACAGTGCTCATAGAGAGCCCAGCATGGTACCCAGTTCCTAAGAAGAATGTTGACATTCTTTGTTATTCATTTGTAAACTGTCTTTTAAGAAACTGACTTTTTATTCTCTTTAATTGCTGAAAAATATTCCATTATGTATATATACCACATTTTCTTTATCCACTCATCTACTGAGGAACATCCAGGTTGGTTCCACAACCTAGCTATTGTGAATTGTGCTGCTATAAACATTGATGTGACAGTGTCCCTATAGTATGCTGCTTTTAAGTCCTTTGGGAATAAAATAATGGCACTCACAGGTAAATGGATGAAATTGGAGAATATAATGCTAAGTGAAGTTAGCCAATCTCAAAAATCCAAATGCCGAATGTTTTCTCTGATATAAGTAGCTGAGTCACAGTGGGGTTAGGTCAGGGAACATAGGAGAATTAGAGGAACACTAGAAAGGTCAATGGGGAGGGAAGGGAAGGGAGGGAGCAAGGGGGTATGAAGGAGGAAAAAAAAAAAAGAAGATGGTAGAATGAGATGGATATCAGTATCCTAAATGCATGATTGAAGACATGAATAGTATGAATATACTTTGTATACAAACAGTGTTATGTAAAAAGATGCTCTATATATGTACTATGAATTGCAATGAATGCTATTGTTATATATACAACAACTTCAAATAAAATTAAAAAAAGAAAGAAACTGACTTTTTGATTTAATCCAATGGTCAGTAACTGCAGTCGTGGTTCAAAACCCTCAGAATGAGACAACCATTGCCTGCATCTAAAGCCTGCACCTTGATAGCATAAGACCATCTTCTCCTGTGACCTCTCCCTGAAAAGAGAGCCTGGCTGATCACCTCCACCTGCTTAATGACCCAGCACATGATCGCAATTGCTATTAACTAGCATCTTCACTCACTCTTCCCCAGGCTAAAAAAAAAGAAAAAAAGAAAAAACCGTTTTGCCTCATCTTTCTAGATTGGGTTTGATTTTCAACCCCCAACTAATCTCCATGCCTTACCCTGGAATGTTCCGCGTTTTCTCTCTGAATGTGACTCCGGCCTGCCTGGCCTTGGCTGGTTCTGAGAACTACCACGTGCAACAGTGAAGACCGAGAAGAGCTGCAGGGTTGCAGCCAGATTTGGGGCCACCTTTAACCACAGCCGGAAGTTGCTGGCGCAGCTCTGGGATGTGACTAACGTGGCCTCACCATTGCTGTCTTCACCGTCTGAGTTTCTGGTCATTTCTCTTCTTACTAGTGAGTTTATTTTTTCCTCCTTTGTTTCTTTATCGTAGTAAGGCAATGTGTAGAACATCAAGGAATAAAATAATCATTTGCTCTAATGTCACAGAAATGCAAAACAATGACATTGCGGCCCAAATGGCTCAGTTAATTATATCTATTTTCCATTCCACGCTGTCTCTTTTTACAGCCTGCCTTCTCAACATGTGTTCATATAATTTTAGAGCTGGAAAAGACACTAACAATAATCAAAATCAGGGTCTTTGTAGTAACATGCAGTAAAAGGTCATGTGGCCACCAAGATTGAAAACAGTATATTTTGTCCACCTCTTGGAAACTCCCACAGTTCCTAGTCCATCAAGGCCTGGAGATCCCCAGTGTGGAGATTCACACAAGTGGATTCACACAAGCTACCTGTTCCGGGGACTCTGTTGGGGATCTGCACCAACATCCAATAGGATTGTGTTCCTGTGGAACCCACTTTGAAAACCTTCCATCACTCCACTTCATGACTGGCCACAGGAACCTGAGTCCTTCAGTGACCGCCTGCTCCTCCATCCCTTTTATTTTTGCTCCTCTGAAATTTTATATTCTCCTTCATGCCTACGGTGGGGAAAGTACCAGTTTGTCAGATGGCATTTATGCCACCTTTGCCCCACAGGTATCTCTTACCCCATTTATACCCCAAATGATTGAGTACTGCTCACCTCCCTTCAACAGAGAAACAGTAAAAGAGCAGAGTGCTCTTTAGTGACCTTTGCACCTCTTCCCCAAATGTGTCCCCCTCACATACTTTGCGAGACTTGTCCTTGCAAAGGATTCAAGGACATGAGCATTCTTTAGCTGCAAACCAGAGGCTAGTCTCTGATCTATCATTTTATATGTACTTACACAGCCAGGTTAACTAGTCTCCATTTGTTGTGAGGAAACAACAAGTACCAGGTCGCTAGTTACTAACTCTCAGGTTATAATGCACAGGTAACATACATATCTCAATTTTCAGCTCATAATTTCTACTATCACCCAGAAAAAGCCTCATGGAAGAGAATCACAAACATCAGCCCAGACACTGAAGGCAGTGGAAAGCACCCATCTGCAGACCGAGGCCACTGCTGGTCACAGGGCTTGACCCCGAGCAAGGGTCTTTAGTGTGTCCGTTTTCTCTCTAAAGCATGACTCATTTGAAAATCACTTTGAGCCCCTCACGTGACCGATGGGAACGATGTACTATCAAAAACCCGAATGAGAAAACGCCCGAGAATTGATTTTCTACGTGGCTGTGACCGATCTGCTTTGCATTAGTTCCACTGACTTTAGTTCTAACAGATAAAAATGAGAGCCGTGTGCATATATGTTGTTCTGTTGTGTTTGCGTTTATCAGAAGGTCTCTCCCCACCCCCATGCCAAAGGCTGCATCCTGCCCATGAAGGGGAAAGGGAAAAAAAAAAAAAAAATCCCCATCATTTTCAGGTGGGTCCCAGACCTGAATTACTCCGTTTCCTGCAGTCAGCAAATCCCTGCACAACTGAGGCACTAAACTCAGTTCCTGAAAATATTGCCTGCTTGCTGAATCACCACACTGGATAGGCCCTTAAAGAGGCAGACCTGCCTTGAAATTGGCTGCAGCAAGCCTGCACAGCTTCCCCAGGCCTGGGACTCTCCTGATTTTCCCCGCAGAAGAGGCTTCTGATGTTTGTCCCTGCAGAGGGCAACCAAGAGCCACGCTGCCAGCTAGTTCACGCTTGCACCCGGGAGGAGCAGGGGGGCAGGGCTTCCTGGCTTGGGTCTTTGTGGGACCTTCACAGCAAATCCAAGTCATGTGAAGGGCTTTGAGCTGGCCCATCTCTTCTTTTTAGTTTACCATTATGCACAACTGCTTGGGAAAGACCAATTAGGCTGATGCATCGTTCTTTCAAAAGCCTGACTGTTCTGATGTTGGGTCAAGTGTAGATCTACCATAGACATGTGGTAGAAGCCAGGATCACACAAGGAAGCCATGGGCACCCAGCAAGCCAGCTCCCTCTCTCTGCAGAAAGGGATAGCTTCAAAGTTTGGCCCAACCCCTAACATTTTCTTTAGACCATTTTACAGCAGGTTCATTTCATTAATTAAACTCCTTTTGTTGGGTCTAAGAGCTGTAAGCCGGAATGATATTGGCTTCATAGCAACGAGTCTGATAGGTTTGTTGCAGCATATTTTAACTTTCCAGCTGAAATTGCCTAGTGTGCTCTCAGCACTACCATTTTACAGCCCAGCTAATCTGCTGCGAAGCCAGTGGACTGCTTGTCTTTGTTGCAGTAAAACAGTCTGCACCACTGCATACACAGGCAGCAGCACCACTGCATACATAGGCAGCAGGCAGGCTGGTGGGGAGCCTTCTGGGTTGCCCCATCTCAGGCCTCAATTAATAGATAATCCAACTACTTCCTGAGTCCAGTAAAACAAAGTCACTAATCCTCTGGAAAGACATGAGGTTTAAAATAATATTTCGCAGAGGTTTGTGGAGTTTGCTCATAGGAGATCTGTTGTCCACTTTCCAGCCCCCACATGGTGTGTGCATTATGCAGATCTACCCTCCTGATGGTCTTCAAGGTTACTCTTAGCACACTGTGACGTTCTTGATGGCATCTGTGAATGTCAGGTCCAGAGGGATCCAGGGGCAGGGCGTGTAAGCTGAGATGAGGCATTCCTTGGGCAGGTCCCCGACGTGTGGCTTGCCACCAGCCTCAGTGTCACTGGAAGCCTGGTAGAAATGCAAACTCCCAGGCCCATCTCCAGACCCACGGAAGAAGAAATGCTGGTATTGGCTCCGGGTAGGTTAACTGCAGACCAAACTCTGAGAACCATCACCTTAGACACTTCTGAGGCTCTGGAGAGTTTCATACTAACTTGAGACACAGTAGTTTCATGTATTTGCATAACATTCATTAAGTAGTCAGAGAAGATAGTTTTCCAACTATCTGAAGAAGAAACTGTGTTTTAGAAAGAGGCTTTGTTCAAGAGCAACCTCATGCTGAACCCAAGACCAGGTCAGAGGACTCGAGTCCAATGCTCACCCCACTGCCCTCGCACCTGGGCAGCAAAGTTGGTCTTGGATGGAGGCTTGCCTAGCTCTGGTGTCTGTGTTGCTGACTGGCCAGATAGAGCCCAGGGAGCGCCCCCAGTGGCTGGTCATTATGTGGTAACTGACAAAGAATGAGAAAGAGAAGAGGAGGAGGAGAGGAATAGAGGGAGGGAGGGAAGGAAGGAAAGAAGAAAGGAAGGGAGGGAGGAAGAGAAAGAGGGAAGGAAAGGAAAGGGGAGGAAGAAGGAAGAACAGAAAGAAAACAAGGAAGGAAAAGAAAGGGAAGGAGAGAAAAATGGAGGGAAGGAAGGAAGGAAGGAAGGAACATTTGGAAATTGGACCAAGGAGAAAGAACAAGCTAAGCAATGAAAGAGAAAACCCCAAACACGCACACTGCGGTTCAGGTGTGAAGGCAAAGCCGGCACTCTGTGAACCTCTGGAGTCCAGAGCAGGAGAGCCTGCTTACAAGATGGGGGGGGGGGGGCGGCTTGTCTGTGGCTTCGTGATGGGAGAAATATCATTCAAGTTGAGAGCAATGGCTGTGGCCGCTATCGAAGCTGCAGCAATTGCTTTCGTTCACAACCCCTTTGAGGATGTCTGTGTTGGTGGCGGTTACGGTGGTGCTGTTGTTCCTTGCCTTCGGGTCTCCCTTGCCAGTCAGTGTTCTAAAAGCGAGAGCAGACGGATCATTGGAGAACTTGTTTAAAATTCAGATTTCTGAGCAAATACTTCGATTTACCAAATCTAGAGCTGGGATGCAACATCATCATCTTCGTACCCCATCTCAGGTGAGCTTTCTCAGTTTCAGGTTACACCCTGGACCTGTTGTAGTTTTCTTGTTTGCTTTTAACCAACAGGTTTTATAACTAAAACAAACAAACAAATACCAAGAAGAAAACAAGCTGTGCTTCCTCATCATCCAAGAATGGCTGAGGAAGAGCTCTGCTGTGACCCCAGAGAAGTAGCCAACTGTGACCCAGGACGTGATGGAAACTTCTCTTATGTGTTGACTGCCTCTGACCTGAACTGAGCAGCAAATAAATGCTGTACCTACAATTAATGTATGCTGTTCATAACGTCTGCTTAGACAAATAAATACTCTGGATTGGGAAGCACAAGTATCATGCAGGTATATTTTGCTGTATTGAACATGCTATTGCCTAGGCTTGATCCATAAGGGAAAAGAAGGAAAACTCTGGACCCAGGGGCATACTTTTTGGAAAGTCATCTTTCTTGCCCATTTGTCGTTGTCTTCTGCAGCAGAACAGAAAAGGCCAACCTGGCGAGCACAGCTCGGTCGTTCTCTTCAGTAAGAGATCCTGACACGGAATCTTCAAACCATTCTCCACCACTTAAAAATTAGGAAGTAAAGACTCATGGAAAAAAGCCAGTGGAAGAAAAGTACGTGAATTGGCACAACCCTTCTCTTAAGGTTTGAAGTGTCCCCAAAGGCCCTCATGTGAAAGGCTTGGTCCCAGCCTGTGGGGATGCAGGGAGGTCGGGGAAACTCGGGTAGGCGGGGCCTAATGAGAGGGAGTTGGCCGCGAGGGGCGTGTCCTTGAGGGGAGGTGGGACTCAGCCCCTCCTCTCCTGCTTCCCAGCTACCCTGGGCTGCGGTCCTTGTCTGCCATAGGACCCCCACCACGATCACTGTGCTCACAGACCCGAAGCCAACAGGACCACCCAACCACAGACTGATCAACGGACATCATGAGCCAAGATAAAGCTCACTTTTTTTTAAGTTGGTTTTAATTAAGCTCACTTCTCTTCTCGACTCTTTGACCCCATAACTGAAAGCCGGCTAGTACACCTTCTCAAGCCAACTCCATCTGCTCCAAATAGTAGTCTCTTTCTTATTTTATTCCTGAAACCAACGGTTCCCAACACACACCTTCAAAAAGCTGTGATTTAGTTTCTCTGGATGTGGTATGAGTTTGGGAATTTTCAAAAACAATTCCCAGGTGATTCCGGTATGCAGACAAGTTGGGAACCGTGGCCTTAGAAGCAAGAAAAATGAATGCCAAGTCTTTCTGGTGCTTCAGTGCAATGCATTTCCCTCCTTCAAGGCCCTCAATGGCCACACTCTCCTGTAGGTCTTAAGTTCCAAGTTCTCAATGGGACAAGCTGGGCCTTCTATTCCAAAAGTCTGGCCACTGCCCATCTTGTCAGTTTAATGTTCATCTTCTCACCCTGACAATGTACACTCAGAGAATATGGAACTTCCTAAAGGGTTATGGGAAAAAATGCTTTGTCTTAAAAAAAGCAAACAAACAAAGAACCAGTCTTCTCTCTTGAGTCACCATTGCCTGAAGGTTTTCCCGATCCTTTTGTCCTTCCTTTGGCGTGACTCCTGCTTGGACTTACTAATGCTCAGGCTGCTCTGCCTGCTTCTCTGTCTGATATCCTGCGTGAGGCCCTGGCACTGTTTGTATGTCTGCCTCTCTCCCCAGACCTTGACTCCTCAATGCAGTGCACCATTGGGCCTCTGAACCTCAGTCTGCAGATTAAGCATCCATAGATGCAACCAGTTGCAGAATAAAAATATTCAATAGAAACACATTTGTTCTGAGCACGTACAGTTTTTTTATTCTGGTTACCCAAACAATAGAGTACAGCAACTATGCGCATAGAATTTAAGTTGTGTTAGGCATTATAAATAATTCAGAGATGATTTAAAGTTTAAGGGAGGATGTGTGTAAGTTACATGCTAACTGTGAATTTTGGTATCCACAGAGGGTGTTGGGATCAATACCTATACAAACTGAGAGATGGCTGTCTTCTATCTCGTTCAACTCTCTCTTGCGCCCCTGAGCGCTGGGGCTGCCACATAGCAAGTTCTAAAGCAGTATCTGTGGAACAAATGAATGAAGAAGGATGAGCAAGTATTTCCAGTTGGGCCATCTAATATGGAGCAGTGTTAAAATCAGGACTTCTGCATGGATTTGAAAAAGAAATGCCATTTACCATTTACTTATCCTGTACCAGGTGATTTGCTCTCTCATTTTCAAGGATTGATTCTCACGTTCTCCAAAGGCCTCGCGACTTGCCTCTAAACCCCAGGTGGTGAGAGCCACACGCTGGGAGGCTGGATGGCCTCTGTCCCACTACACCACCCTTTTGACAGGCCCTGCCTCTTCTCGTCCTGCCTTCTGGTCCCAGCAGCTCTCGGGCATGCGTGTGAGAGTGCCCCCCTGAGCTCTGGACCTCAGGGCAGCGAGTGATGAATCTCCAGGTTCAACCGGGGAGCTGGTTAGGTCACACTTCCTGTCCCTTGGCACTGTCCACCATCCCAGGCTAAGACTTCCACTCCTACAAGGCTACAGGAACTGTCCTCTGAGGAAGGTCCTGACTCTCTGTCCCATCCTTTTTTTGTTGTTTGTTGGCTTGCTTTTCCTGGGAAGCCACATCTTTGTCACACCCAGCCATATCCTGTCCACCTCATCTGTGAATCTCAGAATAGCCACTCGTGGCTAGGAATATCATGCCACACAGCCTGGGCGGCACTGCCACAGTACCTGGTCGCTGTCTCAGCCTCCCTTCCCGACAGTTCTGTTTTCGTCTCCCCAGCTCCCTGCTCTGTCTTCATGAAAATCTGGTTTGGTCTTTTTAAATGTGGTTGGATTGGCAACAACTGAGCTGCCTTATTCCAAACATTATTCCTCCAAAAAGGGACCTGAGACTTTTGAATTCTACTGTACAGATTTGTCGGTTACTCACTTAACAAAGTTACTTTAAGGTCAAAATAAACAGACTTGGTTAAAAGCATCAGAAATTGCTACCTTCATGGAGAGTTGGAAGCCAGCCCTCTTGTCTATCCAAGTATAAAGTGCCCTTGCCAGTTACAAAATGGCCCATTGAAACCAAAGCTGCAGGCATCTTCTCCACTGACTCCATTGCGTTAAACCACTCACATATAGGGCAAGCATAAATTTGAAATTGTGTGAACACCTCCAACCACCGAACATTATACCAAGTAGAAAATATACAAGGAGGCAAATATAGAAATTGAGATGTATAATATGAGCATGCTGGAGTTAAACCACGTCATCAGACATTACCCAAGAAAACTCAGATGTTAAGGCATTGCTCCTGGTATTCCTCCTTAACAAAGACATAAAAAAATGATCTGGACCTGGTACATTGCAGAAGTTGAAGAGGTTTATTACGATAGTTCAAGGAAGATGTTTCTAGTCTTGTAGTAAAAGGAATTAATGCCAAAATCCAACAGGCTTTTGTTCTAATACAAGACAAGCACACAGAGACAACACTGATATTAAATGCATCTAGACCAGGGAAAATAAGATGATTCAAACAACAACAACAAAAAAATGTTTGAGTGTCTACTATGTATCAGACTTGTGGTTAACATTCAGGGTATATTTTAATTTTTAAAAATAGATAAATACTTTCTTTTAGTTTTGTGTTTTTTACCTTGGTTCGCAGAAGAGGGAGAGGAAGAGAGTTGAGATAGAGAAAAGCTTTCATGATGATAAAGTCAGTGTCACCACCAGCACACCGAGGTGGCCCCTTCACCAGTCACGTGAACATGTTTCTGAGTTTGGACAATGACGGAGTTTTCTCTTAATTTGCTTTAAGTCCAGTATCTCTGTTCTTAAGTAAGCCAATCATGCCAATGACACTGACGGCAAATAGGGAGGACATTTCTTGCAACAGGAAAATCCTATATGACACGACTCCCTGAAACCAAAACGAACTAAAAAAGGAGAGTAAATATTTGATTCTTTGCGAGTTGGGGCAAGACTATTAATTTAGAGCTAGAAGCTGGGAGGCCTTTTAAAAATAAGTAATGGGGGAAACAGGTCACTGATATCCTCCTAATACAACTGGGGAAGGAGGGATCGGGTTTCTCATTTAGCCAGCAGGAAGGGGCAAGCATTTGTGTTTGCTTTTTCCTTCACACTGGAAATAAAGCTATAATTTTTTTCACTTATAAATAAAATGAAGATTGCTATTAAAAATTCAATATCCATCTTTTTCTGTTTAAAAGATGGTAGAATGAAGGAATATCATTACCCTAAATGCATGTTTGAAGACATGAATGTTATGAATATACTTTGTATACCAACAGTGATATGTAAAAAGATACTGTTTATGTGTATTATGAATTGTAAAGCATGCTACTGTTACATATACAACATTGAATTAAAAACATTCAATATCCAAAAAAAAAATAAAAATAAAAATAAATAAATAAATAAAAAATTCAATATCCAAAAGGCACCCAGAAGACTACATGGTATTCAACTCATTTATAGGTTAAAAAAATCAAGAAACTTAGTAACTGCTATTCTCCATAAATAAGGAAACACATTGATCTCCAATTTACAGAATATAAAGGAGAATCAAGGCACATGAGGTATAAGGAGAGGAAGGAGTAGAAAATCAAGTGAGTTCTATTTATAAATCTACAAAATTTCCATCTATTAAGAAACACCCACCGCACGTGGTTGTGGGTGGCATTTGTGAGGGTCTCGCGAGGCGACTGCACCAAGGAAACCCAAGCTCTCTTTCACTGCCTGGAAACTGACAGGGCACCCGGGCTCTTGGAACAAGTGCTCAAGCTGAGCTCCCAGTCTCACATTTTAAACACAATTAGCAGGATAAACATATGAAAATACACTCAATTATTCATCAGAAGAGTGCGCGGTGAGAGGAGAGACTCTGACAGCCAGAAGACTGGCTCACATGCAGGATAAAGTGAGGGGGAGAAGTGGAGCAGAGGGTCTCTGGAATTCCTGCTGGGAGTGGGGATGACCCCCAGGACACTGGGACAGCAGTGGACAGCACCTCGGAAGTCCATCCGCCCGACCACCTGTGGTTGCACTGCACCCCACCATCTCCTTCCAGCACCCAGGATAGAGCCCAGTTAGCAACATGACCTCCTCAAACACAGGAAGAAACTCAGCCAAACGAGGAGCTTCCGTTTTTTTTCAAAAGGCGTGTGCTTTGATTTAAATCAGCGTTCTTGATACTTACGTTATATTTGACCATCTCTTAAATCTTTTGCTTTGTGTTCAGTGACTTTAACTTTCTGAAAAGGTCCAGAACATGAAGATCATTTTCATGGAACATCTATTACATACTGATCATCCCTAATCCAAAACCCTGAAATCCAAAATGCTCCAAAAGTTCAAGCTTTTTGAGCACCAGCCTAACACTCAGATTCAGATTTTGAGGTATTCCAGATTTTGAGATGCTCAACTAGTGAAATCTATGAACATGTTCCAAATTTTTAAAAAAAAATCTCAAATCTTAAACACTTCCAGAATTAGGGCTGTTCTAACCACAGCCTTTTCAGAAGCACTGTGGCTGGTGGTTTCCTGGGAGTGTGGTTTATCAGAGTCTAAGGGCCACAGTGGCCAAATGTGGTCTAGAATCGGTCACTGAGTCCTATCTGCTAGCTCCGTGTGGGCCACCAAGGACAGCGAGACAGCATCGCTGTGCAAGCACTCAGTGGAGCTAGAACGCACCCTGAGCATCCTGTTTGGCTTGAGGAATGTGACGGCACCCCCACCCCGCCATCCCCAGTTCTCACTTTTTTACTTTTTTTTTTTTTTTTTTTTTTTTTTTTTGTGGTACTGGGGATTGAATTCAGGGGCACTCGACCACTGGGCCACATCCCCAGCCCTTTTTTGTATTTTTTTATTTAGAGACAGGGTCTCACTGAGTTGCTAAGTGCCTCGCCATTGCTGAGGCTGGCTTTGAACTCGCGATCCTCCTGCCTCAGCCTCCCGAAGTGCTGGGATTACAGGCGTGCGCCACCGCGCCCGGCAAACCTTTTTACTTTTAAGTGATTTCAGTGGCTAGAGATTTCTTTGCATTTTCCATCTCATCACTGAGCCGCAACCTTCACTGGAATGGATCATTTGTGGATTGCATTAAGTTTTTACAGTGTTGCGTGGAATCATTTCATGTGTTTTTTTTTCCCCTCTGAGGGAATAAATTCAGTGCTAAGATTATTGAGAGAGAACAATGTCACTTTTGGCAAAAACAACATTCAATAGAAATGCAAAAGTAAATAAAATAGAAATAATGAAGGTATCAAGCGTAATGAAAGAATACCTGTTTTCCTGATTTTTATAGCTCAAGTGCCTTGGACTTGAACATTAACTCAGCAGGGACTTCTCTACAGAAGGAACCTGCTGTGGTTTTTCACCATGAGAGCCAGCCGTCCTGGAGGAAGGAACAATCGCAACCTAACTTAAAAAAAAAAAAAAAAAAAAAGTATAAAAAAAGACTCACGCAGCAGAAACAAAGCCAATCAATACTATTTGAAATTAAAAAGAGTAGCTGTTTTTATTTCTGAAGCACAATCTGAGGAAGTTGGTAAACTTGAGCATGACCATCAAATACAGCAGCTTCTGAGGGGGCGGCCCATTTCTTCCTCCAGACTCTGGGTCTGTGCTGACTCTCAGGTTAATGCAAGGTCGGGTGTCAGACTCCATCCTCTCCAACACCAGGGACCATAAACAGTTTTAGCCTAAGATGGTCTGAAGACTCCTGGAGGTTTAAAGGAGTGTTAGCAAATGGCCATTTCAGTTTCAAAGCTGGTGTGTCCCCTCCCTCACTTTACTTTCTGTCTTGTTTTGTTTAACGAGCCTGGGTCTGCCAAACACATTAGTCCACTTAGTCCTCGAGGTTGAACTGTGACCTGTGACCTCACTGCACTTGAAAACAGCCCATTCTCGTCTGGGAGGAGTCCAGCCCTGCCTCCAGCTTGCAACCCACACACTAGGTCCTTCTCGCTGCCCTCCACTCTCCACGTGCGAGTTACACAAGCCAGAGCCATCTCCAGCCTCCACCAAGGCCGGGGCTCCCGTGCAAGAGTGACGGCTGGCCTAGGTGTTATTTGTACCCTGTCAAGCAGTGATTGTTCACATCTGGCTGCAAGCTGAATGGGGCTTTAGATTCTCCCAAGCAGTTAGAAATGGCAGCAAGGAAGGGGACAAAGGCGATCTTAATTTACCTTGTGGTTTGCGGGCAAGCAGTGAAGTCAGCTTATTAATAAAGAAGCAAAATCAAATATGTTCCCTTTAATAATAAGCATTCCTACAGACACACACCCATACACGCTAAGGCTTCATACTCAGAAGAATTAGCCCAGTTGAAGCAGCACAGTGGAAAGCACATTCTTGCTTATGCGCTTTGCTGAGAACAGTATTATGATTCAAAGAGGCTGGTAGACACATCTGCACACACATGTTAATTTCAGCTATGGTTTTACATCTCATTTCCCCACACCAGGAAACATTCATATTGAACAATTTTATTTCTACATTCTTCCTTTTTTTTTTTTTCCCCCTCCACCTTGGCCATTTTGTGTAATGTAAACAGGGGGATATGTTTAAGGCTCTGATTTTCACACCAGAGGATGAAAATGACCCACAGATAGATAAAAGCTGTGTGCATACTGATAGAGACTCTGAGACATCCTGGCCACGGCTTTGTCTCAAAAGGAATCTCCTGGGGTGAAAAGCACACACAACATCAGTTGCTATTCAAATATTTCATCTCATGTACCTACAGCCGGCCTCTGAGCTGCATAAAAATATATGTGACAGGAAAACAGACGTTGGGATTATAATTAGAGTAAACCTTAGAAAATCACTACATGGGAGGCTAGACACAGACTTGAAAAGCTAGAGGAATCTATAAAATAAGAAATTGGATCTGAAGTGAAGAAAACATCAGGATTTGTTTTGAGTTTTCTTTTTCCCTGACATATACCTTGCTATTCTTCCAAGTGTAATTTGCAAAAATGGAGTTTGTTCATCCTAGAGCAAAACATAGCAAAATGTGCAGAAAAGCAGGCATTGGCCAACTACTCTGGACTATGCCCCAATGAGACAATGCAATTAATCAGATAGGAGATGATTAAGCATATCTCAAAAGCAAAACAATACTGCACAATGGAGCACCCCAGGAGCAGTGCAGAGAATGGTTATTTTTAAGCTGCTGTCTTCACAGTCACCCTGTAACTAATTCTTGGGCCTTGCATGATACGTAAGCAAACAGGAGAATGGAAGGCGTGCACGGGGCTGCTCTGCCGCACAAGCCTGCTTTTGGGTTCTTATCTGCTTTGGCTAAAACACCTGAGATTCAGGTAGGGTAGCAAGCCTTTTTACTTTCTTATATTTTATGATTTATAATGAGAAATCGGCACCCAAAATAAAATTTAAAAATTGCCGGAAAGCACATATTTCTTTAGTAGACATTATTTCTCCATTCCTAGAAAGTAAAATTCTGTCTGTTCCTTGGTATTGAAAGGGATGGTGAGGCCCAGTGAAACCCACAGGGAGAGTCAGAAACGCTGCCCCAGGAAGCGAACCCAGGGAGCCAACAGAAAACACCATGGACCAGGGTGAGGGCCGCCGTCCTAGGAGGCAAGGTGGTCTGCATACAGGAGCTGGGGATGCCGTGACAGCGTGGGATGGACCCTAACCTGCTTTTGTGCTCAGGATAAAGCATTTCAAGTATCTCTTGCTGCACAACAAACCGCCCTAAAGCTTAGTGGGAGAAAACAACAGTAGCCCGTTTGCTCACAACGATGCGATTTGGGCTTTATGTGTGACATGGTGTCATCTGGAGTGCCACAGCCGAAGCAGGAGGATGCACTTTTGTGTTGGCTCATTCGTGTGGCTGACAAGTTATGCCAGTTGTTAGCCAGAAGCTGTGGGGCTGCCAGAGAGGACCTTGCCCTTCCTCTTGCGGCCTCTTCACGGTGTGAGGTTCATCAGTCCTCTGGCCCCCAATGACTGTGAGTCCTTTCCACGTGCAAAATACATTCACTCCCTGCCAGGTCTCAGAAAACCTCATCTCATAAGCACTAGTCTTGGGCTTGAAGTCCAGGTTCTCATCACGTACGTCAGATCAGATCCAGGACAGATGAGGCTGATCAGGTATCATTCCTCTTACCATAAGGACCTGTGAGCAAGCTGTCTGTCATTCCCATCCCCAACATACACTGTAAACCAGCAGCAGGACAATCACGGCACCCACTCAAAGTGAGGGGACATGGAAGGTGCGGAGTAACCATTGGTTCAAAGAAATTCTTAAATCTTTCAAAGTACACAAAAATAGTTCCGTGATTAGGGCTCAGGTCTGCTGCCTAGAAGTTTTCTACAATATCTATTGGCTCTACCACCCAAGAAATTTCTACTTTTCCATAATAACTGACCCTCATTTAAAGATAAGTAGTTTTCTCAACCTATTTCCCATCAATAGTGTTGAGCATGTAGAAGCTTTTGTTAAGTTAGAGCTATATCTGTCCCCTTGGGCCCAATAAGCAGTGCTTCTGCTAATACAATTACCTTAAAAGCTATGCAGTTTTCCAATGAATCATTTTATAGTTCATGTTACTAAAGCAAAATAGACAAAAGTCAAAACGAATCTCTTCCTAACTGAGTCCTCTATAATCTCAGCTGTTGGTCAGTATCTTAAGATTCTTTGATTTTTTATTTTTAGCTGAGGAGGTCGCTCTATGCAACACACCCTTAAGATGCTTAAGAGCCCTGTCATCCAGTAGTGAAGGCCTAGAAAGTACCACCTAAAAATCTTTTGACGGAATTTGCAAAGGATTTTGCAACCTGATATTAACCAAGATGCAGATTGTTATGGCTAGCAACCTGATTTGATCTTTGCCCTCAGGCCACTTCTTGCTTTGAGAATTCTTAGACAGTTGTAAAAGCTGAGAATGAGAGACACATTTATATTTGAAGGACTTGAATTCTGACTTTTACACTGATTCTCAAATTTGCTTAAAAGCTAAAATTTTTGAAATAAATAGATAAAGAGGTAGGTGTGTGGCTTTACCCAATATTTGGCACGGATGTCTCCATACCAAGAGCCACAAAGTATTGGGTGTCCTTCTATCACCCACCTCACTGCACAGAGTGATGGGTCCTTCATTTTCCTGCTGGTCCCTATTTTCTCAGCCTATGGTCAGAGTTTCCTTGAGGGCCTTTAGGGTTCTACCTGCCACCCAGTCCCCAAAATCGTTCATTCCACATGACTCAGTTTCTTATTACAGCCACACTCCACCTGCAGGCCCCAATTTTTGTTTTTTGCTTTTGACTGTTGCCTAAAACCATCTCCCCAAAACTGAGTGATTTAAATAAAAGAGTTGATTATTATTATTATTATTATTTTTTTTTTTATTTTCAGTCGTGAGTTGATATCAGGTGTCTCTGCTTTACTTAGTGTTGAGTGGTGTCTAGCAGGTTAAAATGGCCAAAGTCAGGAGGCAGGTTCACGGCGACTGCCTGGTGAAGCGGGGGCATCTGCTGGGGACCTTAGTTCTCCCTGCTGGTCCAGTTCCTCAGTCCTCTTCCAGGTGGTCCCTCTGTGGGTTTCTCTCAGTGTCCTCAGACGTGACAGTCTGAAGGTAGTTACATTTTTATGTGATGACCAATTTCTAGAAGCCAGAAAGTAAAGCCATGAGGTCATGTGAAGGCTCAGCACAGGATGGACACAGGACCCCTTCTGCCTCATTCTGTGGTTCAAGCAAGTCACAAGCCCAGCCACATCATGCAGAGGTCATTGGCACCAGCAGGTGTGATGCACAGGGGTCAAATATGTTCGTTCACAGACTATCACTACAAAATCCCGTGGCCAATGTGACAGGGAGACCCTAGACTGTGGTTCTTGAAGTGTGGTCCCTAGTCAATAGCATCAGCCAACCATGAAACTTCACAACCGTGAAACTTCACAGATCCAGATTCTCAGTCTGCTCTGAGACCCGCTCAGTAAGAAGGTCTGGGGAGACACCCACAAACGGACGTTCATCAACCCTCGCAGGTGGTTCTGAGACAGGTGAGGTTTGAGCATTCAAAGGCAAAGAAATGTATGATATCAGTTTGTGTTGCATATGGAAATTGCTAAGACACCGCTAACTAGCCAACTCTTAATATGAATCAGTTAAATCAGATCCTTAAAATGACATTAGTTATAAAAAGATGGGTTTTGCTAACGGTGTTCATATGGCTACTGATATAAACCATCCTCTAGAATCAAGGTAGCAAATTTGTCAGTCAAATTAATCAGCAATCCAGAAAACTAAATGAAAATATCTAAGAATTAATTGGCAATTATCCTTCTTATCTTACTGTCTCTGCCTACACATAATCACACTTTTTGTTTCTATTTCTTTTTGCTCTTTGGCTATTTTTGATAGTTGCTTTAATAGTATTTTATGTTTGAATAATAAATTTTCTTTTCATAAATACATGTTTATTGCCAAGGATGTGAACGAGGGCAAAAAAAAGAAACTAGGATACTTGTAAGTATTTTCAGGACACAAGCAATTTGTCAGGAACATTATTTTTGAAGAAACCTGCGAATGTAAACTTAAGGTCAAGACAGCGAGTCGTAGGGAATTAGTAAGTTGTCCAAGGACGTTGGGGAGAGAAAATATTTCACTCCTGTGTGGATCATTCCCTGTTCAATCCACTGACATGATGCATGTGCTATGATTTCAGGCTGCTCTATAATCTTCCAAAGTATTCAGGTATTTGCAAAATTAACCTCTCGAAATATTGCAAGTGGAAGTGGCCCATTGAACTCCATTAATTGATTAAATTCTGCATGCCATTAGAGCAGCCCTGGTTGGATTGCCAATAAAAATGAATCATGGGAAGTGGTTTGTTAGGAATGAGGAGGTAAAAATAGAAAGGATTCACCTCTTATCGGAAGCACGGGAAACTTGTATTGCTGATTTCTGTGCAAAAGTTCTAAGAGCAGATGATATCTGCAGCCTCGGATACTTGACTAGAATACCAACGAGAGCACTTGTGCAAATAAAAAAGCCCTGAGCTGGACGCACATCTTATTTCATTTTTAAATTTTTCTTAATTCAATCAATGCTTAGGAGCTCAGCGTATGTTGCGGGCATCACTGTGAGTCTGTGAATCCCATCCAATCCCGCGCTGCATGCTCCATTCATCCCCATTCTGCCAACAGGGAATGAAAGTCAACTACAAAACGGTGACTTGGATTCAGACTGTCCGCAGAGTTCATGTGCCTATATGCAAGGTGACACATGTTCTTGACCGGGACTTTAGGTCCTCACTTTGAAAATCTGATTGTATACTAATGTGACAGATTCTGAAGAAGTTAAGGAACTTCTTAACACAGCTTAGGTGTGTTAAACTGAATTAGCAGATGAACATCTTTGTGTACAGTCACTTAATTTTTTTTTTTTTTTTTTTTTTTTTTGGTACTGTTGATTGAACTCAGGGGCCCTCAACCACTGGGCTACATCCCCAGCCCTTTTTTGTATTTTATTTTTTAGAAACAGGGTCTCACTGAGTTTCCAAGTGCCTCGTCATTGCTGAGGCTGGCTTTGAACTCGCGATCCTCTTGCCTCAGCCTCCCAAGTGCTGGGATTACAGGTGTGAGTCACCGCGCCTGGCTTAGTTGCTTGATTTTTAAGAGTCTTAAACACATCCCACCTCATTTGGTTCCCAAAATTCCCCAAAGGGATTACTTTCAATTGTGCCACTTTGTAAGACAGAAACAAAACCCCAGAGGCTTAGGAAAACTGAGTAACGGGGTTCCTGCCACTCAGAGTTGGCAGAGTTGGAATGCCAGGACCCTGACGTCAAGTTTCATGATTTCCTGAAGCTCCAGAAATTCTCAGAGGTCCAGTAACAAAGAAAGGGAAGTAATGAGGATTTGAACCAGTCTCTTTGCCTCATTTATACATCCGAACAGCAAAATTCCTAAGAAATATACCTTTAAAGTGCAGTGTGAGTTTTTACTTCATTAATTGCAGTTGTATTCCCAATGTAACTACTCCTGTATTGTGACTTCTTTCTTTGAGGAGGAGAGACAGGGATGTAGTTAGAGCCAGAGGTCTGGGATGTGGCCTGGGCTCTGTATTATGGTCCTTGAAGGGCAAAACATCACACTGGGGACAGCCGTGCAGCCAAGAGATTTATTCAACAGCCTTCATGGCTGGAAGCAAAACCAGAGAAGAGGTGCTCTGGTCGAAGGTTGAAGAGGTGCTGGGAGAGGGAGTCAGGGAGAAGGGAGTGTGCAAGCTCTGGTGGAAGAGGGGAGTCAGGGAGAGGGGAGTGTGCAAGCTCTGAACAGAAGGTGGGTGCTTGGTCGCACCGGCTAGGATCTCTGGAGCTATCAGCTAAAGCAGCTGCTGTCTGGCTGGAGGCTGGAGCTGTCAGCTGGGAGCGGCTGTCAGGCTGAAGGCGATGGGTCTGGAGCTGCCGGCTGGGGCAGCTGCCATTGGCTGGAGGCGATGGGTCTGGAGCTGTTGCAGTGGTTTCCTGCTCTCCGGAGCGTTGAGCTGATGTGTCTGAGTGGCTTCCTCCTCTCAGCAGCTACAAGCTGATGTGTGTGTCTCTGTGTGTCTGTTCTGAGTCTCTCGAACAGGGCCCTATATAGGGATTTCTGGTGGGAGGTGCACCAGAGCAACCCCAACACCATTGGCTCTTTGCCCATAGAACAGGGTGACCTTTAAGCCTATTGGCTCTTGCCTGGGGAAAAGAAACATCCTGCCCAGGGAAGAAACATCCTGCCTGGGGAAGAAACATCCTGCCGAGAATGAAACAAGGTTGCTTCTCTCAGGATGTGGAGAACTCTGGGGGGGGGGGGGGGGTAGCCCATCTATTAGTCTTCACCTGCAAGCATGAAATGCTTAGGAATTATATCTTCTCCAAGTACATTCCAGTGGACAGTGGATGGACAGTCATAACCATGGAAATGTGATGTCATTTTCATTTCTATAGAATACGTGGACTGGCACCTAAAGATAGATGGCATTTAGTGGCTTCATCTCCTGGATATTCCTAACAAATGCCTCAATCCCATGACCCCATTCTCCAGAGCCTCCTTCATTGCTTCCTGAGCAGCTGCTAAGTGAAAAGATCGAATATTGGAGAGGGCATGCGGCCAGAGGAAAAGCAAAAATCAAGAAAAACTGTGAGAAAAAGACAACTGAAAACTGGGAGATGGGTTTGGGAGACAGGGCAGAGCTGGAGAAGATGCATATCACAGTGTCCAAGACAGGGTCAGATGCAGGTCCCTGCGCTCCTTTGACTGAAGCTCTGTTTACTGGTCTGACCGGCCATTATTCTTAACTCTTGGCTGAAGCTAAGTGGAGACTTTACACCCTTTGTCCTGTGAATCCGTGTCTGTAATTTCTGTGACCTGGGCATTCAGGGCAAAAACTCTTTCCATTTCTTCCCATTTCATGCATCGTTTCAGAGCCGCGTACTCACTACATAGAAACTGTGGACGGCGATTTCAACAGGGAGGGAAACAAGGCTCTCTGTGCCTGCACGGCTTGCATCTGCTTCTCCTGTTCCCAAACCAGAGGACGGGAAGTAACAAGAGCAACTGAGTTCAGTTTTTTTTTGTTTTTTTTTGTTTTTTTTTTTTTTTTTTTTTTTTTTTTTTTGTTTTTTTTGTTTTTTTTGTTTGTTCAACAGTGGCTCCTGTGTTTGCATAAGGGTCCTGTTTTAACTAAGAGGCGTGTGTGTAATCCCTTCAGAGAATCAGATTGCTGGCTGGCAGGCCTGTGGGACAGGGACACCTGCACAGCGGACCACAATGCCTGCCCAGGGTGCCAGCCCGGCCCAGCACGTCACATGCTCAGCATCTGACCAAGGATGTCAGCTGTTTCCGAGGGCCAGTTGGCGACGCACAGTCACTGCGGCTCTGTTGAGACTCTGTCCCCCTGGGCCTTTCACTCTGGAGCTGACTGCCCTCTTTCATGCTCTGCCCCATCTTGTATGGCGTAGGCCAAAGCCTGAGACATATAACCAATCTATCAATGTTAAATGCAGAAGGCCTAATCTGTCAGTTCCTGGAAACATCCAGAGAGGGGCATGGATGATCGAAGCGGGGGGCAGGCGCTCTGTGGAACTCCCTGTCCACAGGCAAGCGCTCAGGCTCGGGCCTCTCCTGGGGGCTCACGCCGTCACTGTGCCCGGCTTTCCCCAGCAGTCCCAGCTCTCAGCACGGCCTGGAAGAATGAATGAGGGAAAGGCACAACCAACAAAGGAAGGGACAGAGGACTAAATGCTTCTGATTTATGCAGATGGGACTAGATCTGGACTTTCATTTTGCTTTTTTTTTATCAACTTTTTTATTTGTTTGAATTAGTTATACAGGACAGTAGAATGCATTTGTGCACTGTGATCTATCATACATAGGTGGGATATAATTTCTCATCTTTCAGAGTGTACATGTTGCAGAATCATATTGGTCATGTAGTCACATATGTACATACAGTGATCACGTCTGTTTCATTCCACTATCTTTCCCATCATTTTGCTTTTATAATTAATCTACTTGGATAACTTGAGGGACACAGCTTATTCTTAAGTACTCTCTTTGCGTCCTGCTTTTCTTTTTGCTTACTTTCTTTTTTTCTCTTTTCCCTTTAATGTATTATAAAAGGGCAGATTCTTAGGTAATAGACCTGATTCTGCCTCTGGTAACACATTTTTTTTGAAAGAAAATTGGGCCACTGGATCCAAACCAATATGCACTTTTGAAAAATGTGAATTTTTTTCCCCCCAATGTCAATTTGCTTCTTCTTCACTCTATTGAACTTTCTAGAAAAGGTTATATAGCATCATGCTCCCTCTCTGTTCTGGATCTAAACCAACATTATGGCCACTAGGTAGTGAGCGAGCAATCTTCTAGAAGTCTTAGAAGTCTTCCAAGTATGAGCCAGCCTGAGCAAAGGCAGACCAACCTGCTTGGCCAGCTCCGTCTGGGTGGCTGACAGCTGGCCGATCACTAGGCATTTTCATAGCTATCAAGTTTATCACTGAACCCGAGTGTTAGAAGAGAAAATGGTGGTAGTTATTGCATGCCGGACTGAAACAAATATCTCCCTTTCTGGAAAATTCTCAGAAGTCACAGAAAAATTAGTCAGATCTGACAAACCCCTTGATTTATCCACATGGAGCCAACGTAGTCCACATCACTCTTCCATCTCTAGCTACTCCCAAATTGGAGCTTGCAGTGCATCCAGCCCAAATGTTAGTTTAAAATAATTAAGAATAAAGCTGCTACGCTTACGAACAGATCTGTAAGCCTGCACACACTGACGCTTTCCCACGTGCCCGTGTGGTATGTCATGCTTAAAACAAAGAACAAACGTCATTGTTTTGGGCTGATCTTTCGAAACCGTGACAGAAGGTCACATGACCTAGTGCTGCATCAAAATCCCTCCCAGAAACATTCAGACCACATCCAGACCACTCCCCATGTATCTCTCCCCTGTATTTGCCCTATCGATCACGGCACCACCCTCAGTATCCTAAGACGTGGGTGGGAGCGAGGTGAGGCAAGCACAGGCACGTGGCTGAGCTTTTCTTTCTCTTTGGAATATCAGGTCAATTGTCCCCAGCAAGAGAGACACCGAGGAGCTGCAACAGATTCTGTTTTCAAGCTCAGCTGATTCCGTTCATGTCACGTGGCTAGCTGGCCACCCTGACCAGCGACATACACATGATTTGAAGCCACCTTCCCCGGGAGGGCTGTCGCAGCGACTGGCTGTGTAAGATAGAATGGCGGAGACGTCCCAGCAGAGGGACTGACCAGCAGCAGAGTCTGCCTTCTGGTCCCTTGCTCCTCATCTCTCTGATCCAAAGCAAGGTTTTTGTTTTACAGTTCGGAATGTGACATAGTGTTTTAAAACGCCCCAGCTTCTGCATCGCGGGAGCATCTCTAAACCCACACTGGTTAGAAGGGCATTTCTTTAGAATCACCACCTGCCAGAGCAGCATAACATATTTAACTGTATGATTGTTTTGATGTTTAAATACAGACAGCAAGAAGCAGAACCTTTAGGGCCTGTGGCACTTTCTACTCCGGATAAAATTTGGTGAACTTGGTATCTGGAATACTAATCAGAATATTTGCTACCCATGAAAACAGCAAGCCAGCCATGGAAATGCCTGTCCTATTAACTGTGAAAACTGAAACATGGAGGGAAAATATAATCTGTTTTAAATATATTCTAGCATGCCGAGAAGCGGAATGAATTGGAAGGTCGTGATTGGCATATCTCCTTGCTGTTTGCTAGGATGTGTTTTAGAGTAAACATGCTCCAAGGAGAGGCATAGAAAGCAGCCCAACACTCCTGTGGGGAGAGTCTGGGAGAGATATTTAGACACAGCACTTATTTATATTTCTAGGATCTAAGGCAATAGCTTAAAAAAGAACCACAGTTTTTCCTCCAAAAACATATGCAAAAGGGCTACAATTAAACTTCCTCACTAAAGAAGTGTGTTAAATTTTCCACCCTTGAAGCTATAGCATATGTATTTCTCAAATGAAAAAGAATATATATATACATATATATATAAAGAATACACATACACACACACATATTAGCAAACCACAAACACGTGTGCAAACTGGGATAATTGGATTGCTTTACTTGTCTGAATGAATAGATGCATTTATTTACTTCTGAATCCCTATTTGAATACAAACGGGTGATACCTAATTGTTTTTACTTAGAAATGAACGAGTCAGAGCCTGAGTAGGTGGGAGTGGGTTGAATGCAGGACTGTCGGTCAGGCGGGTCCTCTTGCTGCTGCCAGCCTTACTCAGGGTGGCTTAGCCTGCCTCTCTGTCTTGGCGGCTTCCGGCTCATGATGTGTTCGTCCACTAACGGACATGGCTATCTTTCTAGTCTGAGTTAGTCCACGGGTGTCAAATCAAAATGGACATATTTCAGATTCTGGAATTTTATCACCAGTTTTCATAAACAAGGAGGTGGGAGGAAAGTTGTGCCGGCTGCCATCTTCCAGCTCAGACAGATCGTCCAGCAACACAACTGCAAAGCTCTGAATTTCCGCAGTACACTATGGTCCACGCATTTCAAGCATGGACCCTTACACAGCTGTGTGATCGTCTGAATTCCCTGTCACGCACCTTTTGTCTCTTCAAGCGACTTCGGAGGTCCTGGGTGACAGAAGCTTGATTTCCTTTGTGAGGGCCAGGGAACCTGGGTTCAAGATGTCCTTGGTCATCTCCATCTCCCTGCCTGAGGCACCCTTGCCAGTCTCTCCTTGGTCCTGCCTTGCCCACCTCCTTGCTCCACGCCCCACCCCCCAGCCGTGGGCACATGATTGCCCAAGAAATCCAGGCAGCAGAGGATGAGGAGGACACAGGCATTTGCCTCCGGAATCACGTCCTTAAGGGGCTAGGAGCTTCCCATGCTGAAAGCGAAGAAATCACATTTTAGGGATAGAAAGACACAACAAACCCAAGTCAGAAGACAAAAATTTTCTGGAAAAGAGTTTTGAGAAAAACAGAACTGAAGCCAGGCGCAATGGCACACACCTGTAATCCCAGCGGCTCCGAAGGCTGAGATAGGAGAATAGCCAGTTCAAAGCCAAGCCTCAGCAATTTAGCGAGACTCTGTTTCTAAATAAAATACAAAAAATGTTGGGGGGCTGGGGATGTGGATCATTGGTTAAGCACCCCTGGGCTCAATCCCCAGTACAAAAAAAAAAAAAAAAAAAAAAAAAAGTAAAAGAATGGCACCTAAAGTCATGAAGATGCTGTCTTAGATATTATGAGTGATGTAGTGATGAGTTTGATTACATGGGGGGTGCACACGGCTCAGGCCGTACTACCCCATCTCACACTGAGGCCAAGAACGTTGGTGATAGAGGGGGAGGGGGGGACTGGGCTTCTCATAGCACTGAGCTGTCACTTATAACAACTTAGAATAAAAAATAAATTAAAAAATAAATTAAAAATAAATTAAAAAAAAAATAAATAAATAAATAAAAGAAAGAAAACCAGCAATTGTTTTAGCGCTAAGTCCGTGGGGCCTTTTACTAAATCCACAGAAGGATTTCTAAACTGACACAGGATCTCCTGTCCCCAACTGTGGTTGGCTATTCTTCTTTCTGGTCCTTTATGGTGTTCACATTCCTCTGGATTTCTTTCTCCTGTTTCATCTTTTCTTTCTGTTGGTTTGCTTTAGGTTTGTATTTTCAGTTTTCTAACATTGATAGACTTCCCTGTTCAGTATCTCCCCCAGTATCTATTCACATCCCTCAAGCCTCGTTCATGCTATTATTAACACCCTTTGGTTAAATGTAGGACAAAATAAACAATTTAGTCAATTATATCAAAAGTCCAAATGAGTTTAGCTTAATTAATCACAAGAAACCACAGAGTCGCAGTCCGTTCTAAAGAGGAAAATCCTATAAAAGTAATTTACTTAAAATGTTCTATATTTGGTTTCTTTGCTTTGTAAGATTGAAGCCAATAATGACAAAGTTATCTTTTCATAATTAATTAAAAGCTACAATAAGTTTGTGGTTTTCTCAGGATCCACCATAAATGAACATAGCACAAAGGACCTGAGACATTAAATTGAATTTCAAAGAGATGGAAAAGGTGGAGATTTTAAAACCACAGTAGTAATTAAAACAATATGAAGGTCTTGTTTTTTTGTCATTATAAGAAAGCACACTTTTTTTTTTTTTTTTTTTTTTTTGTACCAGGGATTGAACTCAGGGGCACTCGACCACTGGGCCACATCCCCAGCCCTTTTTTGTATTTTATTAGAGACAGGGTCTCACTGAGTTGCTAAGTGCCTCACCATTGCTGAGGCTGGCTTTGAACTCGAGATCCTCCTGCCTCAGCCTCCCAAGTGCTGGGATTACAGGCATGCGCCACCACGCCCGGCAGCACGCATGCTTTTTAATTATTAAAAGTAGCCCCCTGAAGACTTCATTTTCACGTTTTTCAAAATAAAGTTTAAATCAACAATCTCTCACCTGAATGAATTTAAGTATGATACTCAAAATAATGTTAAAATCAATGAAGTTGTTGGGAAACACCAAAGACTAAGAACTACATTACTTTAAATCATGACTGTGTATGATTTATCCCCAAGCTTTGTGTTATTATAATGCTAGGCCGGTGACGTAGGTTCGGCATTAGAAATGATAGAGTCACTGTCCTATAGCAATGCCAATAGGTGTCTGCAAATGAAGAGTTCAGAGCCAGGTGCACCCTTTAATCCCAGCTACTCAGGAGACTGAGGCAGGAGGATCGCAAATTTGAGGCTAGTTTGGGCAATTTAGAAAGATCCTTTCTTAAAATTAAGAAAATATAAAAAATATAAAGGATATGGATGTAACTCAGTAATAAAGCACCCCTGGGACCCAATCCTCAGTAACACACACACACACACACACACACACACACACACACACCACAAAAACAAAGAAGAGAAAAATTAAAGACCAGTAAATTAAACTGAAATATTACCATGTCCAACGTATATGCAAAATATGTGAGTGTGTGTATGTGTGTGTGTGAGAGAGAGAGAGAGAGAGGAAGAGAAAAGGAGAGAGAGAGAGAGGAACAGAGAAACCATATTCTTGAGTAGCTGGTGTAACTGCTGAGCTGGTGTCAGACTGAGGCAATTCCAGCTCCAGCCTCAGCCAGGCAGGGGAAGCAGGGGTGCCGGTTTGGCTCTCAGCTCTGCCCCTGTCTCTGCACCTGCGACTGAACCCTCCCACTCTGGGTTTCCTCCCCGATGCAGTGGGCCAATGCCGGCCGCCGAGCTGGGAGCCGCGCTATGGGGGTGTCGGTGCATTCCTGAACCCTGGGATTGGGACACCCCTGAGCAGCATTTAAAAAGACTTCGATTTCTAAAATAGCAACTACTACCAATGAAAGAGGTACTTTTAGAATATTTAACTTTCCAATTATTTAATTCAGCTTTCAAAGTGGCCCGTGAAGGCGCATGAGAGGATGAGCCCAGTGGTCTGTCTGTACTTGAGTTTGGAAGGAGGGACCACTGACTTGCAGGAAGAGTAAACCTCTCTGCTCAAGGACTCAGTGTGGACGAGCTGCCTGCAGCCTCCTGCTGCCCACGGCCTCTGCCGTTGTCCCTAGTGTGTGTATGTACAGTGTGTGGGGGAGACAGAGGAAGGAGGACAGACAGGTGGAGCGCACACTCTCCTACCCCGGGGCATCACGCTGGGTCCCCTCCCGTTCCCTGGGCAGTCTGTTGTCACAGAGAGGCGCAGGGCGTCCCTGCCTTTTGTCCTACAGAATGTAGACTCTCGAAGACTTGCTCAAGTGCACGCCCTTCCTAGATCCTCCCTGGCCCGTTCCCTCCAGCACGCCGCCCTGCCTGGTCCACCTGGGTCATGGTGATAGCTAAAGTCCAGGCTCAAGGCGGAGTCGGGGCAGCGACGCCCGCTGTGATCCCCATGGCCACGCAGCACTCTGCTGGGACAAGTTTCCTTCCTCACTCAGTAGACACTTCTCCACTAAAAGCTGGGAAGAGAAGTGAACTGTGTCTGTAGTGCTTTTGCCCAGCCATAGAAGTGGCACTGGTCACAGTCTAGGGCCATCACTCCAAGGGAGCAGCACAGAGTCTGCCCACTGGTCACAGAAGCCGCAGTTTCTAAAAGGCCACTGCTATGAAAACCCAATATGAGAGCAGGAATTTTTTTTTTTTTTTAATTTTTGTGAAAAGTAGATCGGTTGACATTCCATCCTATTTTAAAGAAAATATGTTGCCCTCCCTGCTGCAGAACCTGGTCAGCTCTCCTCCAGGTTCTGCTACCTTTTAAAACATTAAATAAAAAATTAAGGCAACTTTCTTTTTCCTTCGTTTTATACTTTCTTTCAAAATTTCCATGTGGCTAATAACACTGGCCCCATTAAACCCAATAATGTTTAATGGAAAAACAGCCACTCCCTTTGCTGGAAAAAGTAAAACTCAACTCACTAAATAACACTTTCAAGCCACCAGGGGGGAAAAAAAGATCAAGGTTATTACTAGAAAGTCGGGCACGACTCTGTATTCACTCCAACAGCTGTTCACCATGAACAGGGGCCAAGTAAGGAAACTTCAGGCAAATAGTCCAACTCACTGTACTTAGCCCGGGGTCAGCACTGTATGCTGTTTTTGGAAGGGTGGTGTTAAATTTATCCTTAAAAGGCAATTTTTTATGTAACAAGTAGAGTCTCTTATTTTACAGATCTTAACATATTTTAAGCACAAAAAACACGGCAATTTTATGTCTGTATTTTTCCAGAGAATGCATGGCAAAATTAAGAGCCCTGCTAGGGCCTCAGCTGGCCCAGAGAACCCATCAAAACCAGAGCCCTGGCCCCCTTGGCTCACACGTCCAGCCTGGCCTTCCTACACTTGTGGGTCCTCTTGCAGGGCTGAAATTCTACGCAGCTAAATTATATGTTTACCAGGGTAGCAGTTCTTCATTGATTGCACACATCGATGGTAGCTCTTTACCCTTCTCTACGCAAGAATCATCCCACCGGCCTATTTAAGAATTGGATTTTGAAGACTCAAGAAGTGATGTTTCAATGTGACTGCAGATCTCCTCCCCCTTCACCCCAATAAACACAATTTTAGACAACCAAAGCAATCATTTCCTGAAAACATCTTGTTTCTGGCATAAAAAAAAAATCAATTTAATTATATGAGATGTGTCTTACATTTTAATTGTTGTTAAGTACAGTGCCTTATTGACAGAGTGCCCCTGGATCCCGGTTTATGAGCTTTCACGTTACTCAGATAACTTGCGGAGGAGAAAAAAAAATCCGTGTCATTCAAAAGAACTGGAGAGGCTTTGTGCCCAGGGCGTCAGTACCCTTGACTGTGCTCCTGATGATAAATGCATCATTTTTCTTGCATGAAACTCTGGTAACAAATAGCACAGCCAAGTCTTTTCCAGTGCTGTTATTCTGTTTTAAAAAACACTGACATTTTCTTAAACAGACATAATTTACAATTTTAAGGAGCACAACAGTGCCTTGGTGTTTGAGGGCCAGAAAGCAAACAACGCCCCTTTCAGTTCGATTTTGTAGAAGGGAGTCTCGTGCTCCATGAGCTCACTATAGCTGAAGGCCAGAGGACCCAGCAGAGGGGGAGCAGAGCCCGTGGCCACATGCGAGGGTCGTGACTAACGGGTCACGTCACAGCGAGGGTCAGAGCAAGACAGGGAGGTGCAGAACCAACCAGGGAGCAGAGGCAGGAGACGCCCAGCAGTGCCCTTCCCTGCCCAGGCAGCAGCGCCTGGTGGAGGGCCCTGGGCTGCAGACCCTCTCCAGCGGGCCTTCTGTAAATTTCACACGGAGAGCCTCCCTGCCTCGCACACTCGGGTCGATATCCGTAGCAGTGTTGGATTTCCAGAGGGGCGGGCGCAGCCCAGGTGGATGAATGGAAGCGTGGTGGGAGGTGCAGGGCAGGGTCTGGATGCCGCCGTAGAAGCTAAGGTTGCATGCAAAGATCAAAACTCCCAAGGTGCTATTTCTAAGGCCATCCGTGGTTTTCAATGCCCTTGTGAGGCTTCTCTCCTCTGTTTTCTAATAATCCTTGATTAAATAGCTGTGGCGCAGGGCTGGGGGGACGCTGTGTGTGTCTGTGTGTGTTTCCCACGTGTGCCAAAGGGGGCTGTCTCAGTGGGCTAGGGTCCACACGTGTGGCGCTGGTCCCCTAAGGAGCTGGTAGACTCCGTGGCTAGTGATGTGGTGACTGCTGCCACGTCACAGCACACCTTGCTCGGGTGTTTATGTAGTCTGGGGGACAGAAGCCAGTGGGGCTGTCAGTCCTCTGTGGAGTGCCGTGTGTGAGACTTCACGACAAGCAACACGTCATTGGGTGGTGTGTTTAGCATAATAGGCTCATATTGCTCCCTCAGAGTGAGGCCTTCCACTTATAAAAAGAAGAATATTTGGTTATACAAACAGCACACTCGGGTCACGCCAGCAACCTCGGTCACCGGCGCCCTCCACCCTGACTCCTCATGGCAACACCTTCTCTTGGGCTTGATTAAACTCCTGTTGCTCAGCTCACTGTAGCTGCAGGAACAATGTGCTATATGATGTATGTGTGTGTACGTGTGTGGTGTGTAAAATGCATACCAGGCAGACCACAGGCATACTCTAGATTTGTGTAAGTCAGCACAGTGACAACATCATCTAATGAAGCATTTCTCAGAACATCATCAGAATGTGTCCCCACTCTTCAGCCACATAAGTGTGTCTGTGAGAGTCCCTTTCATACATACAAGCCACATGTATGCATATGACACGTGCACATGTAGATGCATGTGCAGATGTGTGTATGGGACATATACATACCTCCTATACAGCTCGCTTCCCCATGAGAACATTTCACGTGTGTGTGTGTGTGTGTGTGTGTGTATGCATGTGTGCACATGATCCAAGTCAAGGTATGCAAATCATGAGGAGTTCAGGACCCAAAATGACATTACCTCCGTATGGAACGTGGTGGAGCATCAGTCTCCCCACTACCACGTTCCAGGCGTTACTGAGCACCTGGGCGCAGAGTCGACCCCCGTGGACTGACTCCCAGCCCTTTGACTCCCTGACTGCATTAGACCCAAACACAATTATAAGCAGGGGCGATGACTGAACCGGGGCGAGCAAGGCAGGTGGAAGAGGGAGTCAGAGAAGGGTCCCCTCTGCACGAGCCGTTTCTGCTGGTTGGGGAGGGTGAGAGGGAACGGTTCTGACAAGGGGAGACCGGGGTGGGACTGGCTCTGGGCAGAGGGGCACGTCCTTAGTGGGCTGCTCCTCCTCAGTAGAACGCGAAGGGCAGACGCCCAGGCGTGGAAAGCGAAGCTGGGCAGTCCAGCAAGCACCAGGTGGGGGCCTGGCCACCCAGGGTCTCTAGAAACCAGCACTGAAGATGTTTAAACTGTGAAACTCGGAAAACGAATTCTGGGATGAAATACATCAAGATGATTCTGGATCAAACCGGTTTCTTCCCTGGAGGATCCTCCAGAGTCATTGCAGCTCCGAATGAACACACTCGGACCCTCCGAGGGGGGTTCCACCGCTCCTAAAGCCATGCGGGTCCCTTTAGGTATTTGGTGAAGTCTCTCTGTGGCCCCCGTCCCTTGGGTGAGGCTGGTGCAGACGCGGGATAGGCAGCGAGATGCGGTAAACAGTGCAGCCGGGGAGGCCCTATCCGGCCGGTCTTGTCACCTTTCCCACATCATCCTCTGGTGACAGTGTGAATCAGGTGGCAGCATGGGGACTGATAAAGAGGTCATTAGAGATCAAGAACAGGCTCCTGGGATGAGGCAGAAGGAACGGAGCTAGAAGAGGGACAGGCGTGGCGCCCTTGGCACCAGTGTTCTCTTAGGCGGGAAACGAGTTGCAACTTTGGAAACGACACTGTGTTCCTGTGTGCCAGAGAGCAGCAGTAAAATTGATCTCGTTGGTTTGAGCTTTATCAATGTCTCGAGAAGTTGGATTTGGGGCCAAGAAAGCCTCTTCATATCATTTCCCAAAGTAAAGCATGAAATAAGCAGATGAGGGAAGAAAGCCACCCCTGTCCCAGTGGAAGGCCACAGGCTGGGCAACGAGCAGAGTCCCAGGCTAGCGGCCCCAGAAAATTCCACGGTCACCCTGCATAAGCAGTTAGCTAAGAAACCTCCTGCAAATGCGGAGTGGCCCCAAGTCACAAAACCCAGAATGGAGAGGTTTGGGGCAGGAGGGAGGGCTCAAAGTGAAACCAGGGGTGGCCACACTGAGACAAAGACCAACAGAAGATCGGGCACCTCCCTGGGGCCCGAGGTAAGATGCATCCTTGAAACAGCGTGGCTCCTCTGTCAATTCACAGAAATTCCACATACCGTCCCGTGTTCCCAGTGTCGACAGGATTCCTCCCACCACCAAGAATGGCGAGAGGCTGGCCAACAAGCGTGGGGGAGGCTGTGGGAGCCAAGGTGGGAAAGAAAACTCAGCAATATATTTTAGGAATGGCTATAAAACAAGCCCCAGCAAACACTGATCACCATATCAAGCCTTCCATTTCTATCCAAAAAAATATGGCCTCAAGAAAATCAGGAATCATGCAAGACAGCCCAAAATGTAGAAATGAATGCCTCGTTCCACCCCTCACCAGCTGTGCAGGTTTTCTGGAAGCCTCCATAAACATGGCCCAGCTGGTCTGCACTGGGCACCCGCTGGGAGCCCTGGTCTTGGGTGCGTGACGCACGTGCCAGGCACCCTGCTGTGTTCTCCAGCGACTCCCGCTCTCTGCCACAGCTGCCTGCGAGGGTCTGTTTGATCCCTGGGCTGCAGGGACACTTGAAAGGCAATGCACTGTCTCACTTTCCTCTATCTTTCCCTGTGAAGATTATCGGGAATTTGAATTTAAATGGGAATTTTAAAAGTGGCTGAAACTGGTCAGAGCCAGAGTTTTTCGTGGGAAAGTCGGTACTGAGTAAGGGTGCCCATCAAAGCCACAGTCTGCCCCACAGGAGCTTTTGGAAACCATTTAGAAGACAACCAGCGGAGGGCAAGTCCACCCTAGGTCTGACTGCAGGCTGCCATGTAGGCCAATGGCTAGGCAAAGCGTGCAGTTGGCAGGTACCAGACACCTGGTCAGGAGCAGCAGCCTCTTTTGGAATATTTTTTTTATTTTTTCTTTCCTAAAAAGAATGAGATCGCCAACCAAAAGCTGCCACCTGCTCCACAGAGCTCCCTCTGAACCTGTGTGCGTGCCCAGTTTATGCTGCTCTCAGCAGCGTCTAGAGAGGCAGTCTGGGGTAAAGGAAGATGCTTAGGAGTGAGTGTGAACTGGGAGGCAGTGCTCAGAGACGAGGCCCACCTCACATCTGCAGAGCACCACAATGTGAAAGGTGTTAGCAAGAGGCTTCCCAAGAGCTCCTGCCGCAGCCCATTTTGCCTTCTTGACTTTATTGGCCCAAGGGGCCAATGGCTTCCATGCTATGGAAATCCCTACACTCTTCTAGGGTCAGCTGGACCCTGGAGAACAGGAGGCCACAGGACCAGTTCCTGCTCAGCACTTCCAGGTACAGAATGAGGAAACCAAATTCATTCCCCCATTCACCAAAGTCTTGATAACTCAAGTGAGAAAGTAGCTCAGTAACACAGTGTTTCAAAGCAAGGATGTCAGGGAAATGCGGACATTAGCTTGGTTCATGTGTGATTCCCTGCCCCCTCAAGGAAGGGCTCCAAATACCAGGAGCAGAATCAGACCCCAAGGAGGAAAGGAACAGCCTCCGTCCAGTGGCTGCTCTCAGCAGGAGCATCTCTAAGCACAGGTGGAGACTGTGAGAGGCCAGGCCAGCCTTGGAGGCCTTCCTCAGGGCCAGTCCTGCCCATCCCTTGCCCATCCTCATGGAAGCCCTGGGGTTGCAGTCTTCTTGCAGCCACTGTCACTACCTCACAGAAGTGTGTCAGTGCTTCTGCTGTGTTCCACTCAGCTTATGTTCAAGATCACACTTCACAGCTTTCAACCATGCTGAGCTGTCTGCTGGACCTAACTAATTTAACTTCCCAGGTACACATCATCACCACCACGATCATCACCATTGTCATCACTATCATCATCATCACCATCATTAACATCATCACCACCCTCATCACCCTCATCACCATCATCATCACTAACATCAATCATCATCACCATCATTAACATCATCACCATCATCATCACTAAAATCAATCATCATCACCATCATTAGTATCATCACCCTCATCACCATCATCACCACCATCACCACCATCACCATCACCACCATCATCATCACCATCATCACCATCATCATCACTAAAAATCAATCATCATCACCATCATTAGTATCATCACCATCATCACCATCATCACCACCATCACCATCACCACCATCACCACCATCACCACCATCATCACCATCATCACCATCATCATCACTAAAATCAATCATCACCACCTTCATCACCATCATCACCACACCACCTTCATCACCATCATCACCATCATCACCACTCTCATCACCACCATCATCACCATCATCACCATCACCACCATCACCACCATCCCACCCTCATCACCATCACCATCACCATCATCACCACCTTCATCACCATCATCACAACACCACCTTCATCACCATCATCACCATCATCACCACTCTCATCACCACCATCATCACCATCATCACCATCATCACCACTCTCATCACCACCATCATCACCATTATCACCATCATCACCACCATCATCACCATGACCACCATCCCACCATCATCACCATCACCATCATCACCATCATCACCATCACCATCATTAACATCATCACCACCCTCATCACCATCACCATCACCATCATCACTGTCATCATCACTAACATCAATCATCATCACCATCATTAACATCATCACCATCATCACCACCTTCATCACCATCATCATCACCATCATCACCACTCTCATCACCACCATCATCACCATCATCACCATCATCACCACTCTCATCACCACCATCATCACCATTATCACCATCATCACCACCATCATCACCATGACCACCATCCCACCATCATCACCATCACCATCATCACCATCATCACCATCACCATCATTAACATCATCACCACCCTCATCACCATCACCATCACCATCATCACTGTCATCATCACTAACATCAATCATCATCACCATCATTAACATCATCACCATCATCACCACCTTCATCACCATCATCACCATCATCACCACTCTCATCACCACCATCACCACCATCACCACCATCATCACCATTATCACCATCATCACCACCATCGTCACCATCACCACCATCCCACCATCATCACCATCACCATCATCATCACCATCATCACCATCACCACCATCACCACCATCACCACCATCATCACCATCATCACCATCACCACCATCATCATCACACCATCACCACCATCATCACCACCACCACCACCATCATCACCATTATCACCATCATCACCACCATCATCACCATCACCACCACTATCATTGTCATCATCATTTTGTGTTTTGATTAGACAGATGAACTGGCATGAGCTCTCCCCACAAACTCTATTACTGAATGTACAATTTGTAGGAAACACATGAGGAAAAAGGCCAGTATTCCCATTCCCCTTAAGTCGTCCTCACCGTCTTTACACACATTGATTGGCATTTAAATCATACATGACCTTAAATTTTGAGCAAATGCTGTGTGTCAGGTACAATGCCAAGCACTTTGTGTATGTTGCTTCATCCAGTCCCCACAGAGCAGCCTCAGGGCGGAACCAGAACTCTGAAGGTGTTTCCTCAGTCCCACTCATCCCCAGTGGGTGGTAAAGCCAGGACCCACAGGAGGCCAGGTACTATACTAGAGATCGTGCTCTAGCAGAAGCGTCAACTCTGGGTTTGGATAAAGGGTCAGTCTCACTCTAACAGGAAGGTCCCTGATGACTACTCAGCTGTGACCTGCAGAGTCCAGCAGCAGCACCGTCTCAGAGCCTGTCAACAGTGGAAAGTCCTGGACCCTCCCCAGATCTCCTGAATCCTGCTTTCTCATCTTGTTCAGTCTCAGTCTGACCTTGGAAACAGGAGAGGACATGAAGTTATTTACAAGAGGGCTGTGAATCCAGAGGAAGCAGCAGGCATTTTATGTAGCACAAATAATCTTGAAGAGTCAATTTTTATAAATGTATAAAGACACTTTTGAACCATTTCAATGCACACATACATGACAATATTTCTGGACCCAAATGAGATTTATTTTGTTAGTACTATATGTTTTTTTTTTCTCACATAATGGATACTGAAACTATATTTGTGAAGACTCATGGACTTTTTTTTTAATTATTAAAAAGGATCTTTACATTTTAAAATTCAGGAAAACTGATGTATTTCAGACTCTGCCTGCTTTCGGCATTTCCTTTGCTCTGTTGCTGACAAGCACTTACTTGGTCCGTTGTGTAAGAATTGCTACTGAGAACCATATTCTCATAAGGCACCACTATTTTTTTCCCCCATCAGATCTCATTTTGAAATGTTCTTTCAATGTTGTACCTACCTGAACCTTAATGGGATCTGGGACACAGTGCTTCAAAATGTGGCCCCTGGGCATGTTGAAAAACACCAAAGCAGGAAGTTCCCGCTGACCTTGCCCTGCCGATGTCCCTTGAAGCAGATCATAAAACCTAGGCAGGTCTATCTGACCTTCCTTTGAAGCAGGGAATAAGACTTTCATTGAAGAGGTGTCCTCATTCCTCCTAGGGTAAAGGAGATGAGGAAGGGTCACAGAGAAGAACCTTAGACATCAGGCTTTGCTAAGTGCTGCCAGTGTCTTCCTATCAGGTCAGACCCCCCTTCCGTAATGCTCCCCCCATCCCCGTCTACTCATCATCAAACCCACTGCAGAACACAGCCAGCCCTAGCCCTTTCCTGGGCTCCTCATTTCTCTATGACGTCTGCCTAATTTATGTAAAACCTGCACAGCATACCTCTATATGCTTCTCTCTTGCTGATCTGTCTTTTGCTGTAGAGGTCTCAGCCCTGAACCTAGGGTGGGGAGTGAAAAAGGTACGTTTCCTCCCTTCAACATGATTGTATTAATTTCAGCCTCTAGAGCTAATGATAATGAGAAGCCCTATCTTGGACCAGTTCTTCAAATATTTAAAGACATAATGTGTCTTTTTGTGCTAAACTTTTTAATGAACTCCTTCAACATTTACTCATTTGACATGACTTCCAGATACTGAGAGTTTTAGTTTTCATTTTTTTAAAATATAAGACCACAAAGGTCTCTCAACGCTCAAAATGGAGCCTTTGACAGGTAAGCTGCTAGCTTCCTGATTTGAGGTGACACATGTCTATTAGGCTAGCTAAGGAACAATTTGGAGTGTTTCCTTGAAACTTAGGATCCACCACACATCTGAGAACTCACTTTTGCTGGTAGAAAACTGGCCCCTCTCAATATCTGTCTACTTGTCTAGCTGATTTGACTTTTTTATACCTAAGCGTAGAATTTTACATTTGGCCCTGCACATTTCACCTTATTATTTCAAAACTGAAATATTCGTTCAATTCTAATTCCTGTTCCAATTTATTAGCTTTCTCTAAAACATTTTGTTCCCAGAAAAATAAAAATATAAGTGATGCCCTATTAATGTATTATTGCTAACTCCTTCTCATGACTATTTTTTTCAATACTCACTACTTATAGTCAGTTTGGCTGAGTAACACATTCTAGAATTTGTCCGGAATCAAACAGAAAATTCCTGCAATATTCTGGTCCTCATGAATTTACCACTGAGCACAGTCTCCTGGCCCTTCACCAGTTATTCCAAGTTCGTCAAGATCATGTGTGATGGCGGGGTGCAGTGGCACACGCCTATAATCCCAGCACTTGGGAGGCTGAGGCAGGAGCATCTTCAGTTCAAAGCCAGCCTCAGCAATGCCTTAGCAACGCAGTGAGACCCTGTCTCTAATAAAATACAAAAAAGGGCTGGGGATGTGGCCCAGTGGTTGAGGGCCCCTGAGTTCAATCCCTGGTACCAAAAAAAAAAAAAAGAAAGAAAGAAAAAAAGATCATGTGTGATGACTCTGTGATAGCATCTGGAAGTTACGTGGGTGTCTTGGAATACACAAGGTCGGAAGACAGGAACACATTTAATGCTAATGGGCATTGTTTAGCATCTGTCTCAATCTGATTTCCTCTTTACCACATTTGTCATATCCATTTTGTATCTGAAGACCATTCTGTTGTGGAGACAGAAAAGAAAAAAAAATGACTATAAACTCTGCTGGGTCAAAATCATTTGTTAATATGATATACCCCAATCTCTGCCTACCTTCCATTGATCTCAGCATATGTTACAGAGTATTTTTTGTGGCACTTGACAGTTGTGTGTATTCTCTGGCTTTCTCCCTCTTAACATCATCATACCAAGTCCTGTCCTATGCCAAGTCTATGTCATGTCCTCTCACCCACCTTGACCAGGGATCTCTTCTGTACAATTCATAGCAGTTTTAAAGGACCTCTTCACCTAACCAAGCTGGAATTATGATTTTGTAACTCCTTTAGGCCTAAAATCAACCACATATCCTAGCTTTTTTTCACTATGAACACAGTAAGGACAGATCCCCAATATTCACCCATAACCACTGACATGGCTTCAGCGTTTGCAAAGGGGAGGCCACTTTCCTCTTGTCCATCACTACTGATCCTCTGTTAGTAGTTATCCTGGTTAATGGCACCAGAACTTAGTCAGTAGTCCAATGCAGGAATTAGGGGGACACTTTGACTCATCGCCGCCCCTCCCCCAGAACCTCTATATCTAAATCACTCAGAAAATCCTTCCAGTTATGTATGAAATGAACCTCTTCCCTCTGTCCTCATTACCTCTGGGTTAGCTTAACTCTGCATCATTCTCCTTCCTTGAGGGTTACAGTCACTTCCTTGGTGATGTGTCTGATCCCAGATGAATCCCTCCATAAACGCTCCTCCACGTAAGCAATGTAATAATCTTTCAAACAACAAATTGTGCATGATACTTACACTGCTCAAAATCCATAAAGAGGTTCTCATTGAATACAAGACAAAATCAAATTCTTAGCAGGGCCTGAATGACCTTTCTCCTCCCCGCCTTTGCAACCTCAAGGCTCTTCATATTCTCATTTCGTACCTGTGTTTCAATCTTTGCCTAAATCCCTACCCACCCGAAATCCCTTCAGATTTTGTTCATCCTTTAAAACTTTAGTAAATTCAATAAGTCTTCCTGTTTTCTTTTACATATTTCTATGATTCCACACAGTTGAATTTGGGACTCCTTCTTTGGGCCACTAGTAGGCCATGAAGATGCTTCTGTTAGAGTAATTATCACACTGTATTGCAAGGATTTGTTTGCAAATCCACTTCCTGGAATTGACTATGAAATTGTTGAAGGGAAAGTCATGGCTGTTGCGTGTCTGAGTCCATTCTCTACGCACACATGCCAGCGTGATAGGTACAACGATGGCCCCTCCCCTAGAGAGATCCACATCTTAATCTCCACACCACGTGAATATGCTGTGCTACGTGGCCAGTGGGAAATGAAGTTGCTGATGGAAGTAAGGTTGCTAACCACCTGACTTAAGAAAAGAGATTATCTCGGATTATCTGGTAAACACAATACATCATAATGGTCCTTACAAGAAGAATAAGCCAAGGAGAGGGCCAGGGCGATGCAATGTGGGAAGGGCTGAATTGGCTTGCTGGTTTGGAAATGGAGGAAGAGGCCACAAGTCCAGAAAAACAGGTGGATTCAGAAGCTGGACAATGTGAGAAGTGTCTTAGGAAAAGGCCATGTGCAAGACAGTGCGGGGAGTGATGAAAAAGATGTGCAAGACAGTGTCAATGATTGTGTTCCCCAAAAGGCCATGTGCAAGACAGTAGGTGAGGTGGAATGATGTTTCCCCAAAAGGCCATGTGCAAGACAGTGCGGGGAGTTTTAGAGGTGGAATGATTGTGTTCCCCAAAAGGCCATGTGAAGACAGTGCGGGGAGTGAGTGGAATGATTGTGTTCCCCAAAAGGCCATGTGCAGACAGTGCGGGGAGTTTTAGAGGTGGAATGATTGTGTTCCCCAAAAGGCCATGTGCAAGACAGTGCGGGGAGTTTTAGAGGTGGAATGATTGTGTTCCCCAAAAGGCCATGTGCAAGACAGTGCGGGGAGTTTTAGGTGGAATGATTGTGTTCCCCAAAAGGCCATGTGCAAGACAGTGTGGGGAGTTTTAGAGGTGGAATGATTGAGTTAACTGAGAGTTAACTGAAGGCAGGTAGGGGGTCCCTAAGGGTATGACTTTGGGGTATGTATTTTGTATTTGGCAAGAGGAATCTCTTTCTCTCTGCTTCCTGGCATGATGTCCTGAGCTACTTTCCTCCACCACACTCTTCCTTCATGGTGTTCTGCCTCACCTTGAGCCCCAAGGAATGAAGCTGGCTGTCTGTAGACTGAGGCCTCTGAAACCACGAGCACCACATAAACGTTTCCTCCTCTAACTACGCTTGTTGGGTCTTTTGGTCACAGTGGTGAAAAAGCTGACAAACACATTCTGATTCTCCTTCAGAGCCTGAGGAGAGGGCAGCCCTTGTGACAGCATGATATTTTTAAGTTTATTTTATCTCATGGTTTCAGAGGCCCAGTCCATTGTCAGCTCACTCCATATCTCTGGGCCCAAGTGAGACAGAACATCTTGGCAGGAAGTCATGGAAGAGGAAAGCAGCTCTGGACATCACAGCCAGGAAGCAGAGAGGACTCTGATCATGAGGGATAACTTATGAACTGCAAAGGCACACCCCAGGGATCTACTTTCTCCAACCACATCCTAGATGCCCACAATTACCACCCAGTTAATCCACATTAATAGGTGAACCCACTGATTAAGTAAAATCTATCATAATCTAAACATTTCACCTTGGAACATTCTGGCACTGTCTGACACACAAGCTTTTGCGGGACAACTTATATCTAAGCCACTACATTCTGTCGTTGGCTCCCAAAAGCTCATGCCTATCTCACAATGCAAAGTACATTTACTCCATTTCCAAGAGTTACCATAGTCTTAGCAGTTGCTGCATTGCCAAAAATCCAAGTCCAAAACAATCTCATCTGAGACTCAAGGCAAATGTTCAGCTGTGAGAGTGAAGAGAACAAGCAATGTACATCTATCCAAAATACACAGTAGCACAAAGCAAACATCTCCATTCCTAAAGTGAAAAATGGGAGAGGGTAGAAGGAAGGGATGAGACCAAAGCAAGACAGAAATATAGCTGGGCAAAAGAATCCTGTACCCCCATATCCAGCATCTTGGGCATGTGGCATCATGTCGTCTCCAAGAGGCTTATGTAATCCCACCCCTGCGCCCCAGCTAGTTGCAGCCCACATAGCCTCTTTCTGGACTTGTTTCTGCTCGATTCCTGCAGCTTTCCTTGGCAGATATCCCACATTACGGGCATCTCTTAGTCTCTGGAGGTCTCTGTCATAGCTTCAGCTTCTTTCACACATCTTCATCCGCTGTTCTCCCAGGTCCTGCCTGCAGGGATTATGATGCTACAATACTGGGAATTACCTCCCAGGCTTTTATTTGAAATTTCATGGAAGCTTTTATGACCCCTAACTCCAGGATCAGGCATTCCTGTAGAACTAGCATCACATGGTTTAAGCTAAATTCTGTCAGCGTCTATCTTAAACAGTTACCAAGCCTCTTGTGACCATAACGGTAGCAGCTTCTGAGTGTCTGGGTAACTGAGTACAGTAAAACAACTTCCTAGGCTCCTAGGCCTCTCTGTACAAGCAAGGTACTCCCATGGTCTCTTCTCAAAGGAATTTTTACTTTTACTCCCTTGAACCTGTGACAGGTACAGTCTTGACAATTCCTAAGGTGCCCTCAAGCCATTTTTCCTATCGTCTCTGTGTGAATTACTTGGCATCTCTTTAGTTATTGTAATCTCTTTAACAACCAAAGCTTTCTTAGCCCAATTTTACTTGCACTTTTCTGCTGAAACTGCAAGTTTTTAAACTCTTTCTGTTCTGATTTCTGCACTTTATTATCATGATAACTTTGGATAAAAGCTGCCAACATTATTCATGCTACACCTGAAAGCTGTGTTGCCTTGAAATTCATCTGCCAAAATAAATTGAATTAAACCAGCAAATTCTTTAAATTCATCTGCAAATTCTCAGGCCATGGGGAAAATGTAGAAAATTTCTTTGCCAGATTGTAACATTAATGGCCTCTATTTCAATTTTCAATAGAGTCCTCCTTCTCTTTTTAAATCTCAGGAACCCAGTCTTTACTGTCCATAGTCTTATTGTCATTATGGTCTTTTGTACTCCCACAGAATTTCTCCATTAAGTTCTCTCTACAACATTCTAAATCTTTTCCAGTTTAAATCTCTAAAGTTTTCAAAATTTCTCCCTCTTCAAACCAGCTCCAAAGGCTTCTGAATTATATAGTTAGGTTAGTCATAGCAAGAGCCCCATTTTCTGTTTTAGTCATTTTTTTTTTTATCATGTCAACCAAAACAGCCTGCAAGTACAACTTAAAGGAGGAAAAGTTTATTTTGGCAAGGTTTCAGAAGTTCAGTCCATAGTTGGTCGACTCCTTAGCTCTGGGCCGAAGGTGAGGCAGAGCTTTATGGTAGAAAGATATGGCAGAGGAAAGCATCTCAGGACATGGTAACCAGGAAGCTGAGAGCTGACATCTTAATTTCTTTCCTTTGAGACCAATGTTAAACTTTTAACCTCTAGAATCATGAGATAAGAAATTTTTGTTGATTCAAGCCACTAAGTTTGTTATGATGTGTTATAAAACCACAGGACACTACTGTGAATAAACTTTTGTAAGTTGGTAAATTAGCTTCAGGTGGATTTTTGGCCTAACTTGGTTAATATACAGCCCTGATAAAGTATATGTTTAGTGTAAAGGGCAAATCAAATGTTTTAGGCAGATAGATTTCATATCAACCTGTGTTCTTTTATAAATCTTGTTGCAGTTTTCTTTTTAATTTTAGAATTTTTTTTAAGTCATCTCTGTGTCACTATGACCAAAAGAAAAGACAAAAACCATGAGAGGAGGAAAAGTTTATTTTGGCTCATGGTTTCAGAAGTTTAATCCATGGTCAGCCAATTCCAGAGCTCTAGGCCCTAGGTGAGACAGAATATCATAGCAGAGGAAAGCAGCTCAGGACATAATATCCAGGAAGAAAGAGCTCAGCTCACCAGGGATAAAATGTTAACCCCAGAAACAGCCCCCAGTGACCTACCTCCTCCAGTTACATTATACCTGCCTACAGTTACCACTAATTTAATCTATGTCAGTGGATCAATCCACTGATTAGGTAACATTTCCAATTATCTAATCATTTCACCTCTGAAAATTCTTGCACTGCCTTACACATGAGCGGTCGGGAGACACTTAATTATCTAAACCATAATAAATTCTTAAAGATTTAAAATGAAAATTTGTTTTCCACAATTTCAGTTCACTCAAAGAAAGAATCCTCCACATTACAGGGAGATGGATTTGCCTTTTCCAGGTATGTTGAGAAATCCTGCTTTCGGTTCCCCAAGACTCTGGTGTGGCTGACAGCTGAACCCATTGCCCTCATAGGGGGCACTTATTGTAAGAGGAGTGTTAAGTGGGCATGACACTTCCAAAGTTCCTATAGAGGAAAGTGTTTGTTTTCCTTGAGGCTAAGAACTTAATTTGTCATTTAGTTTTGCACTGATTTCATGGATCTAAGGCCTGGGGTAAAGAAGAGAAAAAGTGATTACATTCGGTGAAATGGACAAATAATGCCAGAATGAGAAATTCTGTTAAAATGTTGGATATATTCCCCAAGGCAAGCAATGCTATAATTATCATAATATACTACCTCTCTCGCATTGCTGCAAAGTATAAAACACAGCAACTTACCTACCTTTAATTAGCTGTATTTAGTGTTTTTTATGGCCACTGAACATAGTACTCAGATTACCATATATTAGCATATAATTTGCATACACACCTCAAGGTATTTGGTTTTATTGCTATTACCTTTTGTGGTCCTATTTCAGTAATGACTGCAATGGAATACAAAGGAGAGATTTCTGACTCAATTCACTTTACAATCGCGGGAGTTTTACAATGGAAAGTTCCATGTTTACATAGAAAATTCTTTGGAAAAAAATGGCTGTTCCTTCCTCATGTGGTCAGTGGGCATTGGTGTTCACATGGCAAGGGCCTAATGGGTGCCCGGGTGAAAGCATTTCCTTCCATTCGGAGCTCAGTAAAGACATATTTTATAAATTGCTTCATGTTTGCTTAAAAGAAAGTTGCACACACAATTTAATGAATCTTACCAGTCTATCATCAGCTGAAGGCCCAGAGAAAGAAAAATAACAGCTGCAGCTAGAGAATTTGGAGAAAGGTCAGAGGTCGGTGTCTGCATCTGCATTCATGGGGAGATAGAGAGGAAAACTAAAGGGGCCCTCTTTGTTGCAAGTCAGCGCTATTTTAGAAAGTGCAGATACTGACTTAATTACCAGTGTTCTCGTCTGCTCTGGGGTGCGGTGGCGGGCTACAAATCAATACCTAAGGTCACATTGCTAAAAGCACGGAAAAACTCACTCTTTCTCACACTTGGGAGCCTTGTTTTCTGCCTTTTCCTCAGCGTTCCTGGTGCTGGAGATCAGATGGAGACAGAGGGCCAAGTCATTACACGCAGAATGGGAATCATGAAAACCCGCGTGGCAAGCAGGCCTCGTGAACTCCGGGCAGCGGTTCAAATGGGTCCAATCTCTCATCGCTACTTGGTTATTTGTTGTTGTTTCATTCATTTTGAATCTTTACATCCAATCCATAAGCCTAATTGCATAAGTAAATTGTGCTGTGAATTATGTGCCATTTTGGAAGTAAGACTGACATTTTCTGGGCTGGGGTTGTGGCTCAGCAGCAGAGCGCTCGCCTTGCGCGTGCGCGGCCCGGGTTCGATCCTCAGCACCACATAAACATAAATGCATTGCACTGTGTACAACTAAAGTAAATAAATAAATATTTTTTTAAAAAAAGACTAACATTTTCTTGTAATTAAAAAACAATTTCAATGTGTTTGGGTGATACTTACATATTTTTATTAATTTTTTTTTCTGGTCAGCATGCTCTGAAAATCCCTACAGATGATTTCATAAAGTAGAGGAATGTTGTCTCTGTTTGGTAAAAATTATTGGGAACTATCTTTGTAAACCCAGAGAGAGTATAATACTTGGAAAAGGTAATATGAAAAATGAACCAAATAGTCATTCCAAGGTAAACCGGTCTTAAAGAAACACATTTTGATGGACTAAAGAGTTGGAAAGGACTTCTGATATGCTTGAACCAAAGGACTATCTGAGACACCACTGAGGGCCCAGGGCAACCTCTGACCAGATCTGCATGGGATGACCACATCAGCTTTGACCGTTGCAATAACCAATGCTTCCCTCAGGGATCAGATCAAGCATGGATCAGAGCGAGCTGGTTGTTGAGACAAATGAAATGACTACATTGATTTAACCAGGGGTAAAATGAACCACGTTATGGATGTAACATCTTTACTAAAGTCTCAGGACTTCATCCGCACAGTGTCTATAATGGTTTAGTTTTCAATGTTCATGGTTATATGCCCTTAAATGGATTTTGGAAATAGAGCAGGTGCAAATTATAAATATTTGAAAATAATGTCAAAAATTCCTGCAAGACGTCCCAAGTTCACTGTTTCTCTTTACAGTTTAAAAAAGGAAAAAAAGAAAAAAACCAACATTTAATGCTAACATATTTTTAAAGCTTTTTCATTTTGGTCCAACTTTCTGTTTTACTTGTGCTGTTTAGATTGGTTCTTATGGAAGGTACTTTCTTCTAAAGATCACCAATGTCAAGCATTCTATAATTTGTGAAAATGCCACTTGATCATTATGTCATTGAATCATACTATTTTGACTAGAAATATTCCTTAACTGTCATCTAGTTTAAGTTATGAAAAAAGACAGAGGCCATCTCATTTTGCTGCAAGGGCTCAGCTAAAAACAAATATTGCAATTTGGTAACTAATATGTTTTCAGATAAATTTTTCAATAATTAAGAGGCACTGCTCAATGCCTTGCTTTAGGGTAGCAAGTGTTTATTTATCTAATTATCTTTACCAAGTGTCCCCCTGATAACACAAAATCTGGTGCTTTTTCCAGAATGGACAAAAAGAGATTTGAACTTAAATAAAATGTTAGCATAGAGCAGCAACCAGATTTGGCCATCAGAGAAACGTGAAAAAGAATAGTTTCATTTGCTATTCTCTTATGAAAATGGGAAATAGATGGAGAAGGCTGTTCTTCCTGTTACCACAGTGAGTTCTCCAGAATGAACACACATATTATTATAACTGCTCAGATTATAAAACGCAAGTCATAATTGAAGGTAGTATCTGCCCTAAATACTGAGGGCAATCTGCCCTGGCATGGAGCTGCCCAGCGTGCCCTCAGGGACCCATTGAGCATATGCCATTCCATCAGCCCGAGTCTGCCAGCATGTAATGTCTCTCTAGGGTTTCCCCATTACCCGATTTGAACGCCGAGAAGATGCTCATAATTGCTTATTATGACATTAGACAAGAGAATTCAAGTCCCATTTGATTGTAATGAGTTCGTGGAGGCTCTGCCTTTTGTGGGTCCAATCACATACAGAATTGAACTTGAGGCATGTTTGCCGAAACAGAATTACACTTGAAGGGTTGAGCACAAGGCTTGGCCCTTGTTCATTTAAGGTTTTTTTTTTCTTTTTTCTTATTACTTTTGGCAGCATGTTGATGGAGACAAAAATACTATCAATTATTAAATCTTTCAGCAGGGAAATTTAAACTTCTTTCCGACGAATACATTTTCCCAGGTTATCATTAAAATGATTTAGATTTATGATCTCCACATGGCAGATAAGCAAATAAAGTGGCAAATAAATATATTATGTTATAATACAGAGAATGACGTACAGAGGAAATAGCAGAATCCATTAGCAGAATCCAAGAAGAAGTAAATGTATACACGAGATACAGATATGTGCCTTGAAGCCACCTCTTGAAAATTAGGTAAGATTACCAGAAAGTCTCTGTCCTAAAGATGGAAAGTCAAAGAAGGCCTGTTACAGTAACACATGACATGGCTACAATAAAAAGGTGCAAAAGAAGTGGCAGGCTCACACTTCATTTCTAGTGGACAACGAGGGCCTGTGGAGGTGCCTGGGACTTCACCAACATGCTCTTGGATAAAGCATCCCGAACTCCCCCACTCACAGTAGTAGCCAGATGGCTCAAGGAGGGAAAAAAAAAAATGGAAAGCACATTGAAACCCTCGGGCTTTCCACTCAACGCTGAAGCTGAAACCGGGCCGGATGCGGGAGCGCCGTGGGTGTGTGCCACTGCAGACCCCTGCCAATGCCCAGGTGCATCGGGGACCCCACGGGGGCAGATCCACGTCAACCACCCGCCTCATGGGCTGTTTCCCCTTACAAGTTAAAAATGCTGCTGTGGCCGCTCTGAAACCAGTACACATTTCCCTTCCTCTCAAACTGGTTCTGAGTTTTTAAATAAATATCTGATTCCCAGAAGAGAGAAGCTCGAATTAAGATTCTTTTGAGGGAGGGAACCCCTGATAAGTATAGCAAAAAGCATATTCAATAGGAGTCTCTCTGTCTCACAAACTTTAGCAAACACTTGACTCACGAATGGAGGGAGCAGTTGATGTAAAAGTTACCGGACCAGAAATGGAATAAAATCCTACTTTTTTCTTTTTCCTGTGACCAATTAACTGGGTGGCCTCAGGCACTGTGTTCAACCTCTTAATTTGGTTTGGTTCGAACACGTGCAAAGCATCCTGCTTTCAAGTTCAACAAAACACTGATAGACTCTAACTAGGTGACTTTGGGATGCTGGGTGGAATGCACCGTGGAGTTACTTACCTCCAACCTACTCATTTGTCAAAATAAAAAAAAAAAAAAAAAAAAAAAACAGTGAGTAAACACAAGCAGCATCAAATCCGCAGTGCACTGAGTACCCAGCAGCTTTTTCAGACATGGAGTCAGAATGCTAGGAACACAGAGCGAAACAGGCCGTGTGCTGTGCAGGAGTTCAGAGCACGGTGAGGTTCTCCCTGGCCCCCGACTAGCTGCCTGGACCCCCATCAGATTCCGCTGAGCAGGATGGCTCCCTGCTCTCCAAAACTCAGTCGGCAACGTTGAACCTCAGTTTCCTCACCAGCATAACAGGAGTGGTAGCAGCAGCGAGCTCAGACGTTCGCCGTGAGATTTAACCACCACAATTCACATAAGATAACTAGTGCCACCTGATAGACGGGAATCAATACACAAATACCAAATATTAATTATTGCTCCAATCAAATAGATGATGATAAAATGTTGTAAAATGATAAGGAGGGATATATAAAGGCCCCTTTGATGATGGTATGAAGAGATTTACACACTCTACTCTAAGCAAGATAATGGAAACTGGTATGATTTGAGTCCCCGCAACCCACATAATCTGTGTATTGAATCCCTGGTGCCCGGAACCTCAGCATGAGACTGTGTTTGGAGACAGGGCCTTTAAAGGAGTATTTAAGCCTAAATGAGGTTGTTAGGGCAGGCTCTGATCCAATCCAACTGCCGACATTTCAACAAGAGGAAATTTGGATGCACAGAGACATCAGGGGTGTTTCACAGAATGCACACAGAAAAAATACTGGGGAGCACACACCAAGAGGGGTGGCCATCTGCAAACCCAGGAGGCCTCCAGAAAAAGGAAACCTGGTCACACCTTGACCAGCCTCGAGGACTGGAGAATAAACTCTGTTGCTTAAACCACCTCTATATTTTGTCATGGTATTCCTAGCAAACTAATAAAAAATAAGTATGTTAATATAAATAAATGCTCAGGCAACAATGGTTTAAAAAATACACATTTTGTCTTAAATAGCTCTGAGTATACATACATTTTAAATTTCGTTTTTAAAGTAAAAACAATACACATTATTTTCAGTGGCTCATGGAACTTTGTCCAAAACAGATCATATCTTAGACCATATCTCAGACAATAAAGCATTTTTAACAAATGAAATCTTTGAGATGATTTATTCTGTCTTATTAGCTAATAATGGAATAAAATTTAAAATCAACAGCAAGAGAAACTATAGAAGCTGTACAAATACACAAAGATTGAACTATATACTTTTGAATGATAAATGGATCACTGAAGAAATTGAGGGGAAATTTAAAAAGTCCTAGAATCAAATGAAAATGGAAATACAACATACCAGATCTGTGGGAGACAGGATAAGAGAAAAGCTTATAGCTATGAATTTCTACATTTAAAAATTAGAAATACATTAAATAAATAATCTAAAGATGCATCTGTTAGAAAAACATCTTTTAGAAAAACAAGAAATAACCAAGCTAGTAGAAGAAAAGATGTAACAATGATCAAGAAGAAATTAATGACATAGAGACTAAAATACAAAGACCAAGGAAACAAAGCATTGATTTTTTGTAAAGATAAAAGAATTCCTTAGACAAACTAAATAAAAGAAAGATAAGACCCAAATTAATACACTTAGAGAAAAAGGGGAATATTAAAACAGATACTACTGAAATCCAAATTAGTATTAGAAACTATTTTAAAAATTTATATTTGAAGAATATGGAAAATCTAGAAGAAATGGATCAATTTCTAGACATACACAATCTACCAAAATTGAACCAAGGGGGCATAGAAAAACTAAAAAGATCAATAACAAACAATGAGATTGAAGCAGTACTATAAAGTCTCCCAGCAAAGAAAAGCCCCAGTACAGGTTGGATTCACTGCTCAATTTTACCAGAACTTTATGGAAGAATTAACACCAATACTCTTCAAACTACTCTATAGGAAAAAAAAAAGACTTCTAAACTCATTCTGCAAAGCCAGTATCACCTTCATAATTGATAGATAAGGACACAAAAACAACTAGAAAAAAAAAGAAAATTAAAGACAAATATCCTTTGATGAGAATAGACACAAAAATCCTCAATAAAATATTTGCAAACCAAATTCAATAGCACATTAGAAAGATCACACATCATAATAATCTTGATTTCACCGCAGGAGTGTAAAGATGGTTCAACAAACACAAATCAATAAACATACCACATAAATAGTATCAAGGAAAAATCACATGATCATCTCAATAGATGCAAAAAAAGCATTCAAAAATCCCTTTAAAATTAAAAAAAAATTCAACATCTCTTCATGATAAAGTATGTAATAACCTGGGTATGGAAGGATCTTAACTCAACATATTAAAGCTTATACACAAATAACTCATTATCAACATGACACTGAAGGGGAAACACTGCAAGTACTTCCTTTAAAACAAGGCCCAAGACAATGACGCCCATTCTCATTACTCCTGTTCAGTATAGTAGTTGAATTTTCAACCAGAGCAGTTAATCAAGAGAAAGAAATAAATGGGATGCAAATAGGAAAAGAAAAATTCAAATTATTCTATTTGCAGATGATATGATCCTATACTTAAAGAAACTAAACACTATACCAGAACATGATTGGACTGGATAAATAAATTCAGTGAAGTAGCAGGATATAAAATCAATATACAAATTCCACAGCTCTTCTACACACTCATTACCAACCTTCTGAGAAAGAAATCAGAAAATCAGAAAAACAATTCCCATGGTAGCTTAAGAGAGAGAGAGAGAGAGAGAGAGAGAGAGAGAGAGAGAGAGAGAGAGATACTTTGGAATAAACCTAAGCAAGGAAGTAAAAGACCTCTACAATGAAAATTACAGAACACTGAAGAAAGCAACTGAAAAAGGCAAAGACCTCCCATGGTCATGGATAGGCAGAATTAATATTGGCAAGATGGTCATGTTGCTGAAAGCAATCTCCATCAAAATATCAATGACATTTTTCACAGAACTAGAAAAAAATACTAAGTAGGAAAAAAATCCTTAAATACACATGAATGCCAAAGAACAGTCCAGAGTAAAAAGAGTATTGCTAGAGGCATCACAATCCCTGATTTCAAAATATACTAGAGAGCTATAGTAACATAAACTGCATGGTACTGGCATAAAAGCAGACATGCAGACCAATGAAACAAAACAGAAGGATTTGTTAAATACACACAGCTACAGCCACCTAATTCTTCACAAATATACCAAAAACATATGTTGGAGAAAAAAAAAATAGCCTCTTTCACAAGTGGTTCTGGGAAAACTGGATATCCATATGTAGACAGACGAGACTAGATACCTAATACTGCATAAAAATCAACTTAAAATGGACCAAACACTGTGAGACCCAAACCTTTAAAACTCCTGAAGAAAATGTAGGGGAAATACTTGACAAACCAGGCACAGGAAACAGCTTCCTGAACAGGACTCCAATGGCTCAGGAAATAATAGCACATAAGATGATATCACATTTAAAAAAGTTTTTTTTTTTTTTTTTCCCCAGAGAAAAGGGTACAATTACCACAGTGAAGAAACAGCTAAAGATTGGGAGAAAATCTTTGCCAGCTATTCTTCCAAGAGGATTAATATCCAGAATACATAAAGAACTCCAGAAACTTAACACCACCTTATTGGATCATGATGAAGTAAAATCATAAATCAGTAGCAAGAGAAACTATACAAATGTGGAGAGATTGATTACATTTTTGAAAACTCAGTGGGCCATTGAAGAAATTAAGGGGGAATTTAAAAATTCCAAGAATCAAATGGGCAAATGGATGGAAGAGATGCTTCTCAAACACACACACACACACACACACATTGCCAATAATTATATGAAAAATGTTCAACATTGGTAGCCATTAGGGAAATGCAAATCTGAACCACATTGTGTCTCCACTTCATCCCAGTCAAAATGATTATCATCACAAATACATAAAACAGTAAGTGCTAGTGAGGATGCGGGAGCCTCAAATGCTGTTTGTGGGGATGTAAAGTAACATAGTCACTATGGAAATCAATTTAATTTTTTTCTTAAAAAATTAAAAGCAAGACTACCATATGATCCAGCTACAGTACCCCTTGTTGTATGCCCAACAAAGCTAGAGTCAGAGAACTATAGAAGATACCTGCACATCCACGTTTATCATGCACAGTGTACAAAACAGCCAAATTATGGGTAAGCCTAGGTTCCTGTCAACAGCTGAATGGATAAAGAGGATGTGGTACATATACACAATAGAGATTTATTAGCCATAAAGAACAGAATCATGTCATTTACAGGACAATTGGTGGACCTGGAGGTCATAATGTAAAATGAAATAAGCCAGACTCAGAAAGACAAGCATTGCATGTTTTCCTTCATACGTGGAGCCTCGGGGACAGAGAGTGTGGCATGAAAGCAACAAGGAGACTGTTGGAGAAGAGAAAGGAGATGAGGGGAGAGGAGAGAGGAAGGGCAATAATGATGGGTGGATATGATCAAAGCATGTCATCTGCATGTACAACTATGCCACGATGAAATGAATTTTTCTACAAAATTAAAATGCATTGTTAAAAATAGAAATAATAAATGTATAGAGTGATGTGATATGCAAGCACTTAAGGAATATAAAATGAGAAATAAGTTCCCTTCTTAGTTTCATTTGAAATTTTTACTGATAACAATCTATCGATATATTTCTGGGTAAATTATATTTAGCAGGAATATGTTTTATTAGCTATAAACAAGGCCCATATTTCATAACTTAGGGTGCTCAAGTATCCATTTCTACGTAAGAGAATTATACACAACACCCCAGAAAGCTGAGCTGGCCAGAAACAAGCCCTCCACCCTGGAGTTCCCAGGGAACACGTGATACCACACCCAACCAGGGGGCTCCTGAGCAGGATGAACTCAACAAATAGCTGTCTGTTAATTTGATTTGCTTGATTCATTATGCTTTGGATAATATGCTTTATAAACCAGATTCATATGGTTTCATTGAATGTAATGAATTCTAATTGTGAGCCAGGTCTATGTGTGTGCAGCTAGAAAGTGAAATAACATCTATGTCAGTGCAGGGTTTTGCCAAATACTTCTCCGTGTCCCTTTACTGCGTTCATTTGACATACATTCATTCCTGCACTCTGCCAAATAATAAAAAAAAAAAAAAAAATTTTGCATTTAATTTTCATTGCTCTAGGAGTGTCAGTGAATCTAAAAATGAGGATTAACTTTACCTGACAAATAGAATCTTTGAGTCCAAGGGTTAATCCAGATTCAATTACAGTTTTCCTCAATTTCCTGAAGATTCTCTGCAACTTTCTACAGAATAGCAGAAAAAGCAAAGAATCATGGAAGACTTGTTTAAATCAAAGTGCTTGCCCATAGTGATCGTGCTGTAGAGAGTAAATGGTTCATTCTGAGTTTCCCTCCTTTTTGTGTAAGTGGGAATAATACTCTTAGATTCTTAATATTATATTATTGTTTCTTCAAATTCTGTGTATTGGCTGGTTGCTTCTTTTGCTCATCTTCTCTTGTTTGTCCCAGTTTGTATTTTGCATGAAAGTACCAAGATCATCACAGCATTGAAGAAAGATTACTCCAATGCAGTCAGTAAGACTGTTATAGGAGGCTGGTCTCCCTGCTCCTAGGCAGTGTTTTGACCTTGATTCCAGAGTTCTTATTCAATACCACTCACATCATCCTAAAATAATCAGACTGTCTCAGAATATTCAGATGTGAACAATACTAATACAATTGAGGTGCTTTTACTGTTTTTCCAACGTCCAACAAAACCCTTACTTTTTGTATGTAAGTTTGGACTTTGTCAATATAAAGCCATATTCCTAGAAGGACATAGTCTATGCATCAGTGTGGTGAATTTATTCATAATGTTTTGGGTTTTTCAGCAATATGTTTGTGGGCTTCCTTTTCTTCTCTGATTCCAATCCCTATAAATATTAAGGATGAGTGTGGTTGTAGAAATATCTAAAGCAAGATAGCACCAAGATCATTAATACATTTAAGAAATATTACTCCAGTGGATTCAATCTGTTAGGAGGCTGGTCTCCCTCTTTCCAGCAGTGTCTTGACCTTTATCGTGACCTTTGGAATCAACACTACACACGTCTACTCAAATCATATCCTTGGAGAAATTTTTTTTTTTTTTTTTAATTTTCTTTATTGTTTTTCCTGTTTTCTTTTTTTTTTTTTTAATTTTTTTATTATTTATTTACTTATTCATCATGCACAAGTATAGTATCTTTTTACATACAACTGCTTGTATACAAAGTATATAAGTACCATTCAGATCTTCAATCATGCATTTAGGTTAATGATATCCATCTCATTCAATCACCAATTTTTTTCCAACCCCCCCCCTTACTCCCTCCCTCCCCTCCCTTTCCGTTGACCATTCTAGTGTTCCTCTGATCCTGTGTACCCCCTTCCAACAACTCTGTGAACCAGCCTCCTTATATCAGAGAAAACATTCGGTACTTGGATTTTTGAGATTGACTAATTTCACTTAGCATTATATTCTCCAACTTCATCCATTTACCTGCAAATGCCATTATTTTATTCTCTCTTATTGCTGAGTAAAATTCCATTTTGTATATATATACCATATTTTCTTTATCCACTCATCTACTGAGGGGCATCTAGGTTGGTTCCATAACCTAGCTATTGTGAATTGTGCTGCTATAAACATTGAAGTGGCTGTGTCACTGTAATATGCTGTTTTTAAGTCTTTTGGGAATAGACCCAGGAGTGGGATGGCTGGGTCATAGGGTGGTTCCATTCCCATTTTCCCAAGAAATCTCCATACTGCTTTCCATAGCGGTTGCACCATTTTGCAGTCCCACCAGCAATGTATGAGTGTGCCTTTTTCCCCACATCCTCTCCAACATTTATTGTTGTTTGTGTTCTTGATAGCTGCCATTCTGACTGGGGTGAAATGAAATCTTAGAGTAGTTTTGATTTGCATTTCCCTTGGAGAAATTTTGAGGCTCTGCCATGACGTGTTGCCAGGCCAGGAATTCCAGCTACGGCCTATACATTTTCAGACCAGGAGTCTTCAACAGTTCAGTCATAGGTGTAGATAGAGGAGAGCAAGAGCCAACAGTTATCTCCAAAGCCTGCCTACACCATGACACTGCCACAGTGTCACCCTTTGACAATCTCTTGGTGACAGGAAATCTAAGGGTTGATCCATACTCAAAGGGTGGGTGATTTAGTCAGCTCTTTTGTCACTGTGACCGAAAGACCTCGCAACAGCAATGTAGAGGAGACCGAGTTGATTTGGGGGTTCAGGGTTTCAGAGGTCTCAGTCCATCGACGGCCAACTCCACTGCTCTGGGCTCCAGGCGCATCGGAACATCACGGCGGAGGAGAGTGGCTCAAGCACGTGGGGACATGGGAAGAACGAGGGGCTGCCACCAAACCCCCACAAAAATCTATCTCATGATGTCACTTGACTTCCCTGGAATCAATATGCAGCACTTTGGAGCCCCAGCTTCCCACACTGCGGGCCCCATTGCATGTACTCTGAGGGGGGCCACCAGTTGGAACGGAAATAGACATGTTGAGGGCAGACTCCAACTCAGGAATCATCTCTAAGTGCACAGGCATTCCTTGGACTTCGTTTTAATTTAAAATAGCACGAATTCCAAGCAGCCAGTATTTGAAAATGCGCCAAAAATAATTGCTGAATTTCCCCCCAGATGTCACTGAAGACCTATGCGCTTACTGGGTCTTCCTTCACGATGGTGCACCATTCCACAGCCCAGCGCTGCCAATCCACCGAGCTGGGGTGTCACCGCCTGCAGCAATCGCCGCTTGCAGCAACGATACCGTGGGAGAAAACTCGGAGGCAGGCTGGAAATGAAAAAGTTCTTTTATTCTTCTTTCTTCTAACTTCTCTCTCCGGCTCCAACAACCACTCCAACTCCAACCACCCCTCTAACTAATCTCACCCGGTTAAATACATTTTGCCCTAACAAGGACACGTGCTAACAGCTCCAGCTTACAGGTGCGTCACGCAGTGTTCACGGGCATAAAAAGATTCTTAGATCGATGCATGAATATCAGGTGAAAATACTTGAACACCTTTATGGCTCTCAGCTAACCGCCATCTTAGCTATCCTCAATTAGGGCTCTTACACTGGGGGTAGGTGAGCCGCCTGTTTGGTGTAAATAAGTAGTTTGACTCCACAGGATCGTTCACAGCACAAACCTCATAAACATTCACAGCAGCTATTTAGCCCAGTTTGTATGTCTGTGTCCAACAGAGGCATGTGTAGGTCATTTGATGTGCCTATTACCAAGATACTGAGCCTGTTATAGCTCATGCTGACACAGCCCTTTGTGGGGACAGCATATCTATCTTTCTGGGAAATTGTTATCTCTCCATTAGGTGAGCCAGAAATTTAACACGAGAATTCACCCTCTATTAAGGTTATAAGATTCAGAAAAAGAATATTTCATGAGACTTAAATATTTTTTGTTGTCTGTTTGAAATTCCATTTAACTGTCTGTTGTGTTCCCATCTGGAACTGCTCCCCCCCCCCCCCCCCGTGTAAACTTGAGGAGAGAGCATTCAAAAACAAACATGGCTCTGTTACAGTTATTCTCACTAGTATCCTTGCTTTGGATTTCTGAAAGAAACTTTCTTCCCTTTGTATTTGCAGCAGGTATCTCAGTTCATCCCCTATTGTTACGCACTTTGGAAGACTTACCACCTACTAACCGATTTATCTTTTTCCAAGTCCATCTGTCCACTGTTTTGCTCTGTGCAAAGCCCTATGAAGATCTTTCTAAAATTGGCCTTCCTAGAGTCAGGTTCCTTGGAAGTCCAGCCCAAAGAGACACTATTCTCTACCAAACGTTGCCTACTGGCCTGAAACTCACAGTCAACCAGTACTATAAATATGTAACGTTGGAAAGAACCTGAAGAAAGTATTTGTTTGTAAAACTAAAAATGTTTGAAACTGTCTTCCTCTTTCAGAACATTCAAAAGCTCTCCACCATCCATAGGAACGATTCCCAGCTTCTTAGTGTGTCCTCCCAACTGTGCTCCCAGCCCGCCCCCAGCCTCCTCTCCATTCCACTCCCTAGAAATTGCCCTCCTTCACTCCTATGGCTGAGCCAAGCATTTCCCAGAATAATCTGTCTAGGGATTATTTAAAGGTATGGGTTTAAAAAGGATTCTGTGATAAAATACAGCATCGGGAAATACTGGGTTTGAAAAGTTAGACTTCCAAACTGGGCAAGGCGGAATTAATGATGAGAATATGGACGTCCTGGATTTTTCTGTTGCTTCTCGGGTGCTCTTAAGCCCTTCCACCTGCTCGCTCCAGTGTGTACAGCCAGGAGCTGGCTTCAAGGTCAAGCTCCATCTGGCCTGTGAAATCCCTTCCTGGCCTTTCCTCATCCTCCAAGCTCATCTCACTTCTCTGGTTTGCCCAAGGCCTTCTGATTTTAGTCCTGAGAGCTCCACTTTCAGGACACTCCCTGCCCCCAGGCCCAGCCCCAGACACAGCCTGGGGGCCAGCCACCTGTCTTCTCTGAGGATCTCTGACTCTTCCAAGACAGGGCCAGGATTCCCTTCATGGTTAGCAGTTTCAATTGCATCCCCCATGCAAGACAGGGCCAGAAACTTATTAGATACATGATGAATGTTTCTTGAGTGAATGGGTGGTGGTAGAAGAATGTCACATTGAAGAGTCAAGGGAGGAAAGAGAGGAGCAGGAAAGTTGAGAGAGAAATGCAGCAGCGCAAACCTGCTCAAGCCACAGCCTCTGGGGAACTTTACGAACATGCTAAGGCCTGTGGTTTACCCAGAGAAGTCTCTAAAGATACAGCCCTAGCATTGCATGTTTTTTAAGATACTGGGGATTGAACCCATGGGTGCTCAACCACCAAGTGACATCCCCAACCCTTTTTATCTTTTGAGGCAGAGTTTCACCAAGTTGCCCAGACTAGCCGATCCTCCTGTCTCTGCCTCCTGACTGGCTGGGATTACAGGCATGCACCTCCATGCCCAGCTAATATGGGATCCTTTGAAAGCTCCCCAAGGTATTTCTAAAATGCAGCCAGAATGAAGAACCAATGGTTTGGGGCCTTATCAAACCAAGTCAAAACCCTGCCTAGAAGGAATCTAAAAAACACAAACTATAAAATTAAAAGCTGGGGTTGGGGATATAGCTCAGTTGATAGAGTGCTTGCCTGCCTCACATGCACAAGGCCCTGGGTTCAATCCCCAGCACTACAATAAATAAACAAATAAATAAAATTAAAGGCTGTTCAGAGAAAGTGTGATTCTAAAATACTTGTCTAATAACTTCACTGCAGAAGGTCTCTTAATGTTATGGTTGGTCCTGTTGCCTCTTCTGAGCCATAATTATCTTCTCCATCCTGTGGGTTCCTGGCTAATTTCTAGAGGAAAGAAGTGGAAAGTCAGAGGAATGCTGTGGTTGTTCACATCCCTACAAGCTAATGGATAGAGTGACTCTGTCCTAAATTTGTTGTTTGGAAAAATAAATAGCATCCAAGGTCAGGTAAAGAAAATAGTTAACATTCACAATTTTGTTAACACATCCAGGAAATAGACTTGATACTTGCAGGCTCAACAAATGTGTACCACACATGACCTTCACAACCATTGATCTCAGAGTTTAGGAACAATACCCAGCTGACCCATTGGTCTATGTCGTTGGATTAAGAGAGCTTTCAACAAAGAGAGCTTGGATTAAGAAAGCAGTGTGCTGCTGCCAATAAGAAACTTCCTTTAAAGTGTGTGTTTGTGTGTACATATATATATACTCTATATATATTGAACCAGGTCATATGTGATCATTAATCACAGACTCTGCCCAGAACGACCATCCTAAATGCTGTCTCTGAATAAAATCCCCTGCATGAAATTGCCTTGCTATTTTTCCAGGCTTCTATGAAAAACAGACATATTTGGAGGAAAAAGAAAATAAAAAGAGGGAAAAAAACAAACAGGAAATGTGTTACCTTTAAATTTTGTCTTGGATTATTTGAATATTTTTGAATGCCTTAAAATCATTTTTTAATTATTTTGAATTTTATTTAAAATTATCTTAAAGGAGCTTTTCACGTGCCCACACTGTCTTAAAGCACACTGTTTGACGTTCAGCCCAAGTACAATACTTTAACTTAGTATTTTACATTTGATATTTCTCTGTTAACATGTATGTCTTCAGACAGCAAAACCATATTTTGCAGGACTGGACACTTGTACAAAAATGACAAATCCAACATCAAGCCCAGGGTCTGGGGAGGGTCTCTGAGCTCAGGGTTCATCAATATCACAGTGCATCTGCGCTGACCCACCAGCGTGATATTTGGAGACAAATGATATTTCTTCCCTCATGTTTATTGTTTTTAAAATGACATCAAAAATTATACAGGCTTGCATAAAATTCCAATGATATGGAATTGTTAAAATAAAAACTGAAAGGCCTTTTTATTGCCACTCATGTTCTCCTGTGGAGTTTATTGCTTTTGGTGCTCAATATGTGAGATGCACCCATTTTTAAATAGCGCTTCCCAGCAGTTATTTAAAACTTGTTTTCTTCCTAGGCCTTCAGGTGCATATTTTCTTTCAAGTCTTTCGATACTTACGTGCAGTCAGCTCTTGGATATCAGGGGCTGTTGTTCCAATACGTGGGACCCCGGTCCTTCCCTAGCTACTTCTCCCCTAGGAGCGAGCTCCCCGTGGGGACTCTGATCCGGTCCTGTCATGAGCAACGACAAAAGGAGCAACTCGAGTCAGACCAAATGGAATCCCCACTGAGCTACTATAACCTGCATGCCAGAGGGCCGCCTACTTGATTATCCTGACCTTCTCCATCTGAGAATCAGGAATGACCACCAGCATAAAGACCAGTGAGGATTAAGAGAGACGGCGCATTCCAAGAGCTGGGCGCAGTCCTGGAACATCACGTGTGTGGAAAACACGGAGCAAGCCACGCCAACTGCACGGTCGTGAGCTTTACTGGCTCCATCTTCATTTTCATCCAGAGGGTAAACAAGAGAGATAATAAAAATTAAATACAGTTTTTATTACTTCTTAGTAGCTTGGCGGTGGCCTTTGGTGTGTCCTCTGGGAATCCAACTTCTAAGTAGCCTTCGAGAAGGCCCGCTGGCGAGCTGTCCCAAGCTCGTAGGACAGAGGCCCCAAGCAGCAAATTACCCCTACTTCCAGAATGGGTGCACAACTCCGCAGGAGCACAGGGAAGGAGCGGCTTTGAGGGGCTGGGGTGGCGTGCACGTGGGACAGAAGAATCTCCAGGGGTCTGGGGACACACTGGTCGTGTGTCCTTTCTCTCTGCGTTATCAGCCTTCCCGTAGTTGCAAGGATCACGGCAGAGGTTTGGACCAGGGCCTTGGTGGGCGAGCGCTGGCTGGAGCCACTCGCTGCAGCTGCCTGAGGCTGTTGCAGCCACGGCACCGCGGGAGGAAATTCCGTGGCAGGAATCTCTTTTTCTAGCTTTCTCTTTGGCTTCTAAACTAAACTCTTTTCCTTGTATTCTTCTTTTTCTCTTTGGCTTTCTCTTTTTCTCTTTAGCTTCTCTGGCTTCTCCTAGCTTCTCTTTTCTTTCTAGCTTCTCTGGCTTTTCCTAGCTTCAGCAACCTCTCGAACTCTTAACCGCTCTCACTCTTTTCTTCTTCTGACTACGTTCTCATTCTTCTTCTGACTGCTCTTTCTGACCTTTTCTAACCGACCTCACCGGTTATATATCTTTAGCTTTACACGTGAGTCACGTGCATACTTTGAATAATGTAGGAATATCAGGTGGAACTTATGGCTCCCAGCTAACCACAATAGCCATCTCTCTGATTAGGGCTTCTTCAACCCACCTTAGTGAGAAAGACACGGGGTGGGTCCTGTGCCTGTCTCTGCAGCTGTCCAGCTGGCCTGATGGGCGGCTATGACTCAGTACTCCTCAGGCAGAGGACACGTGGCACAGGACAGGTGACCCCCCCCCCAGGTGTTTGATTAAGGCCTCGTGCCCTTCCGTCCCATCCCACCCACCCTCAGAGCACCTGGGCCCACCTGTCTTGGAGGTGCTCCCTCCTTTGCTCGGTTTTTTTCTATCCTTCCTGTTTCTTTCTCCTATTTTCAACAGCAGAATGGCGCATTCCGTGGTCACGAAGAGACACTCAGCTGCACTCCTGAGGCAGCAGAGTAGCTGGAGCTCTGCTCTCAGACCAGTGCGGCTGGACTGGAATCCCAGTGCTGCGGCTGCAACCCTGCGTTTACAACTTAGAACTTCAAGTGATCGTTTTAAAATCTCCAGTGAACTCCACAAAGCCAGCAGATGGGTATGGTTTTGCAGGTCAGGAACAAGAGCCTGAAGCTCAGCGGGGACATGGCCTCCTTGGAGGCGCACATGCATTAAGTGTCGAGGCACCTGGAGCCCAGGCCTTCCCACCAGCTCCCTCCATACGGCAGCGGCACCCAGAAAGCTGGCGATGACCTCCCCTGCCTGGAAACAGAGGGCTTCCAGCCCACTAACCCCTGCTGCCACACACGCGTGCACTGACGCCCTGAGATTCTCCAGTCAAAGGAAGCCTTGAGAACCACTTGATGAATCTCACTTGTTATTTCAGAATGTTTCCTGGGATAAAGCGTTCATATTTGAGAGAATCTGGGAAATTGGAAAGGGGAGAATCCAGAGCAAGCATTCCACAAAGGGTGGGCTGATTTGACCCAGGGTTGCTGAAATGGTGAGACGAGATGTGAGACAGGTAGGAGCTCGACGCGTCTCCAGGTGTGACCACAGCTCTGAATGCCGTCACGTTTAAAGACGCGTTGCAGCTCCACCTCTCAAAAGACGGAGCAAAATACAGGCACAAGGGAGACCGCATGGGTCTGTTTCATTAATCGGCCTGCACACCTGAGTGCAAGTGCAGTCCTGGGAGGAACCTCGCAGGTTTGCGGTTTGCCCGGGGCTGCCCTCGGGGCGTCGTGCAGACTCAGTTATCAGCAACTGCAATTAACAAGGGAAATAAGGTAAAGGAGTGCTGAGCAGGCACAGGAACCGCAGCAGGGAGGAAAGGAAGAGACTGAGGACAGAGAGCGGAACTCCACACACACACCCACAGTCACACCCACAGTCACACCCACTCAAGCACACACTCAAGCACACACACTCAAGCACACACACACATAAGCACACACTCACACACACACACAAGCAAAGCCAAGCCAAACCAGCCACCCAACCAACTGCCAAACTGAAGTCACGTTTGGGACCAACCAGGAAAGTGGGTGCAGATTAGAAGGAGCCTCCTTTCTCTGGAGACGGAGTGCGTCTGTTCGGCCGTCGGATCGGAGGGTTGCTCATCTTCCCATTCCAGGTAGGCCAGCCTCCCCACAGGGAGCCCCTGGTCAGTAGGCTTCTCTCCTCCCAGGCCCGTCCTCACCAAACTGACCATTTCGCATGAGGGTAAGCGGGGCTTTTCCCCGGGGCGTGGAAGTCCTTTACAATTAAATCAGTTCTACTAAATAGGAAAAAAGTGGCCTTTTGCAGTTGGCTGGAAACCACGCCGCCTTTTCTACAGGAGTGATCCTGAGGGCTGCGAGGGAGGGCTCTTTGTCCCCGACGGCCTCTGTCGTGAGAAGTGTGTCTGGGGAGGCCAGGGCTGAGTGGAGGTGGCAGGAGCCTGCTCCCGCCGCCACGCCTCCTGGCTTCCTCTACCTGGTAAGTGGCCGCCCTCCAGGGTCCTTCCCTGTGCCTTGCTGTCCCCCAGCAAGCCTCAGGCCTCGCCTGCTCACAAAGGAAAAACCTCCTCTACAGTAACCACAAGCTTCCTGGTGCTGCAGGTCACATGGTGTGTGTGTGTGTGTGTGTGACATGTGTACACATGTATCTGTGTCCGCAGTCAGGGTCAGCCAGAGATGCAGAGAGGAGGTGGAAGAGAGCGGCTGTGAGGAGCGGCCTGGGGTAGTGGGCCTGGTGCCGAGCAGCTCCGACATCAGGACAGGTGGTTTTTCTTTCTTTTTTAAGCTATCTATTTTTAATTGGCAAATGATAATTATGTATATTTATGGAGTATAGAGTGATGTTTTTATATACATTTACAATGTGGAGTGATTAGATCAGGCTAGTTAAACACAAAAACCTCACATTCTTATCATTTTTTTGTGATAAAAACCACAGGAAGTCTATTCTTTCAGCTACTGTGGAATACAGCTCCTTGATTCAACTCAACTGATCAGGGATTGAATCACACCTCAAAGGACCTTGACAGCAACACCTAGATTAGGGTGTGATTCAACAACCAGGCACTGTAGCTCAGCCACACTGACACACCAGAAAGTCCACCCTGAATGTGTGTGTGGGCCCCAGCCTGAGAACTTGACAAGTTCATGCACTGAAGCCTCACAACCACTCCGCGAGGAAACAGAGGCACCGATGGTAGACTCTGTTGTTCAAGAGGGCGTCATGTGTAAGTGCCAAGTCAGCGTGTCAGTGTCACGGGGCTGGTTCCAGAGACCGTGCCTCCACTGCGACGTTACTGATTCTCTTTGCTGTGAGCTCCCCTGGTGCTTTGAAAAAACACTTTCTCTAATGCTCAACGATATTTACATCAAACAGAAAAATGCTCTTCCTATCACAATCTCTCTTATGCTATTCCTTTGTTTGCAATGATATTTTTCTTTAAGGTTGTGATATTTCTGAGAAATAGGGTCAAAAGTACCCTCACAAAGAGTAACAAGGACGGTGTATTCATTCCCATATCTAGTACTAAGTAGTTCCCATATCTAGTACTACGTAGTTCCCATATCTAGTACTAAGTAGTTCCCATATCTAGTACTAAGTAGTTCCCATAGCTAGTACTAAGTAGTTCCCATATCTAGTACTAAGTAGTTCCCATATCTAGTACTACGTAGTTCTGTTTAAGCTTCAGTGACGCCATCTGAACATGGCACCTATACTACAGATCTATGTTAAGACACATTTTATAGGTGGGGCCACCAAAGCCTCTTGGGTGGCAGACAGACCTGGTGGCAAAGTCTTCCCAAGCTGACAGACCGACAGGCAGACTGAGATGCGTCAGTTCATGCACCCAGGAAGGCACTGCTCGAAGCCCAGGCGACGCCTCTGCAGCTTGGGACTAGACATCGGCCATGAAACCATGCACGGCTTGAGGGGGAGCAAGGGCTCCTGGACAAGGTCACACACAGTCTGGAGATGATCGGGGCCACTTAATCACTTTATATGGAACATTTTTTCCAGGGGTGATCACGGAGGACAGCAAACCTTCCGTGTGTGTCAGGACTTTGTGGTGGCTCGAGGGAATCGTTGGCGGCCACATGTGGCGTGTTTCTCCGCGTTGTCCAGGGCGTGAGGAGCCGGGCTGCGTCCGTCCGCCTGTCCTGCTGACCTTCAGGAGCCCACAAGGAAGGAGTGACAATTCGCAGTGGGGGAAATCAAAATCACCAAATAAACTCACGAAAAGATAGCCAACTTTGCTGCCAATCAGGCACATGCAAACAAGCAAACACATAGGAATAGCACGTTCTGGTGAGGACGGGGGTGTGAGCAGGCGTGGGGCCCGGGTGTTGGCCAGCCAGGGGCAACTGCTCCTACAGCACCTCCGTCCACGGGGGCCGAGAGCCCGTGACCTCCAGCAGGTGGGTCCTGGGGCACAGCGGCGGCCAGGGGCTGTCTGCAAGCTGCCCCCACATCTGTCACTGAGGAGAGGCGCGGCCTCCCTCCCTCTCCAGCCCGGCTCCAGCGCGCTGCTTCAGGAGGGCGGGCAGGGCCGGCCGAGGAGGGTGCCGTTTAGGGCCTCTCCTCTTCCTCCAGCCTCCTTTCTCCCCTTTCTTCCTGCTTGGAGCGTTCTACTTAGTGTTCCTTCCCGAATTATTTTGAATTATTAAATATGGCCATAAAAATAGAGTAACAGAGAGCTGTGAAACTGCCACTGAGAGGAACCGGATGCGAGCACCGGGCGCCGTGGGCCACATTTGCTTTCGATCTTTCAAAAGATAAAGGGCCCTGCAGTCAGCGGGAGCCCCAGGCCACCGGGGCTGTGCCCAGCCCCACCCACCACTCTGAGCTAGGACTGTCCATGCTCCAGCCTGAGGGTCTGCCTATGACTGGAGGGCCTGCCACTTTACCAGTTTGACACCGTGGCACGTGTCCTGTTGCTGTCCACATCGTCACCTCAGGGCTGTTGTTTGGCCTTCCAGGTGATGGGGCCGACAGCTCTGGCTCCGCCAGCTTCCCCACTGGGTCCTGCTGTTGGTTGCTTTGCTGTGGCTACCATCCTGTGGCTTCCTGGAGACACAGGCCAGAGCGTCAGGAGGGATGTGCCCGGCCGTGGAGTGCCTGACCATCAGCTGCGTGGAACAGCGTGGAACAGCGCAGTCAGACTGCGCTCCGCCCGGTGGTGCTGAGCCTGCCTCAGTCGGGGGCTGTGCCGGCAGCTGCACCCCTGCAGGGCGGACACTGGCCCCTGCCCAGGTGACAGTTTGCAGCCCTGCCTGCGAAGACTCTTCACTCTGCTCTCCTCACCAGAATGTGTTATTTCCTATTTGTTTGCTTTTTGCATGTCCCTGATTGGCAGCAAAGTTGATTATCTTTTTGTGAGTTTATTTGGTAATTTTGATTTCCCGCACTGAGAATTGTCACTCTTTCTATTGGGTCTTCTTTCCTCCCAATTATAGAATTTCTTTACTGTGCTACTAATCCCCTGTTACTTGTTCATAGGCACCAAAATATTTGCTCTCATTTGTAGTTTATGTCTCTTTGACCAAAAAGAAATTTGGAAGTTTTAATGTAATCCAACATATCAGTTTTTAAAATGTATTTATATATTTTCTTTTATCTCATTCATGTACACACACATATATAACATGTATAATGAATTTTAAAATATTCTACCAAGGGGCTGGGTTTGTGGCTCAGCGGTAGAGCGCTCACCCATGCGAGGCACTGGGTTCGATCCTCAGCACCCCATAAAATAAATCAATAAATAAAATGAAGGTATTGTGTCCAACTACAACTAAAAAGAATATTCTACGAAGGGATTTATAGGCCTCAACAGATTGAGACAGATGCTCACAGCACAAACATGATTGACAGCCTCTGCTTAGAACCTGCTTGAGAGGAAAGCCCTCATTGGAGAGAAGAAGGCTAAGCCCTGGATCCAGCCATGCCTGAAGCTACTCCTAGACTTTTTAGTCAGTAACCCAAAAAAACTATTTTAAATTATAATTATTACTGCATATTAATTGTACAAAAGACTGGTTTTGAGAGTAGATGTGATCAAAGCACGTATGTGCATACATGGAAATATCAATCTTTATTTTAGGAGTCGTACTATTTAGGGATTTTTTTTTTTTTTTTTTTTTTTTTTTTTTTTTTTTTTAGAAATTTCTACCTACTCAAATATACTACCAGATTCTGTCGGTTTTTTTCTTACTGTTTTTGTGACCACTTTTATAATTTTGCTGTTTATATTTAGTTCTCTAATCTAACTTGACTTTATTTTAATGAAGAGTGGAAGAAAGAGGCCTCGTTTTCTCTTTCTCCACATGAAGAGCCAGTTGGCCCAGTGACAGTGTTTCATAGTACACTTGAGTTTCTAAGTCCTTTCTGCTTTCTCTTTGTTGTCCCACTAGTGTATTTTTCTGTCCCTGAACTACGACATTGACAATTACAGTTCTTAAATAACTCTTGATGTCTTACATTTGAATTTCCTACTAACCTGCGTTCCATGCAAACCTTATTAGTGATCTAGCAGAAGGACACTGAATTCATGGATTAATCATGGAAGAATTCCCTTTGCAGTGACATCGATCCTTTCCCTCTTTATGCATGGTGCATTTCTCAAGGTTTTAGGCATTTCCTTTTCACTGTAAAGTGTCACAATCCTCGCAACGAATCTGGACATTCATGGTGGAAACCACTTCTCCATACCTCCAATTTTTTTATATTTAAAATCACACTAACTGTGTCTTTTGGAGTGATCCTGGAATCAGGGGAAGTTGCAAAGCGAGCAGGGAGAGCTCCAGCATCCCCTCCCCCCACCAGGAACGTCCCCACGTCCCCAGAACCACAGAAGCACCAGGAAGCTGAGGTTGGCTTGGATCCCATCCGTGACACGTCCACTCACGCCCGTGTTGACACGTGTGCGCCAAGCTCTGTGCGGGTCCAACACGGGCACGCGCACGTGACCACGGCACGATTCACACCTGGTCTGTCATCATGCAGGTGGCTGTTGTTTCTTTTGCTTGGGGGGATGGGCTTACTGGGCATCGAACTCAGGGGCACTTGACCACTGAGCCACATCCCCAGCCCTGTTTTGTGTTTTATTTGGTGACAGGGTCTCACTGACATGCTTAGCACCTCGCTTTTGGAGAGGCTGGCTTTGAACTCATGATCCTCCTGCCTCAGCCTCCCGAGCCCTGAGATGACAGGCGAGCGCCACTGCGCCTGGCACTGTTGTCTGGTTTTAGGTTTGCACTGTCCCTAACCCTGGTTCCAACAACCAACAATCACTGTTGAGTCCTGTGTCTATAATCTTGCCATTTTGAGAACAAGGTAAGCGTAGTGTTGTTATTCTTGGCATGCAACCTCACTGAGGCTGGCTTTTCTTCGGCCAGACACAATCCCTAAAGTCCAGGGAAGCTGTTCTGTGTCACTGTTCACTTTTTATTGCTGCACAGTATTTCATAGTACATTGCTCCGTAGTGTTTCATGTCTTTGTGGGAAGCATGATCTAAAACTACAGAGTGTCTTATTTGTTTAAGATATTTTGTTATCTAAAAGAGCTTGTTTCCAACTAATGAACAGAAGGTCGGTGTAGATAACCTTTTATTCCAGACTCTGATACCAGCAATCATTTGTACGGTCTTACCTACACTTAGGAATTGACTACCACTACCACGAACGGGCATATTCGCTTTATTCACATTCCTGCCACAGTTGGCTTCCTAGTCACTACCAACAGTGCTGGCAGGTGCCAGGTGTTATGCAGCACCCAGCATGAATTCCGGGCTGTGGCATCTTCTGTGCAAACATGGCGCCCGTGTTACCAGCCCAGACGTCTGAGCTGGCGATGAGTGACTGTGTGTTGCTGGGGATTCTCGTCCACCCTCCAGAGCCCACCTTTACACAGTCACCAAATGCAGCACATTCTCCTCATTATCGCCAGATTTCCTCTCCCAGCGGAATGTCTCAGCAGCACAGCAACAGCCATGCTATTCAAAGCCAACCATTGAATTCAGGTTCCATTCTTCTGCCAACTCAATGCTGTATTGATTTTTTTCCTTATTGTTTCCAAATATATTGTGCAGATAAATGAGTGGTGGACAGGATTTTTGAAGTTTGTATAAGGATTTAGGGAAGATAAAAATCCAAATGTTTGGGTATTCATACGTTGCTTATCCACTCTCTTTGGAAGCTAGTGGGAAACCATCCAAGAATCTTGTATTCCTGCCAACATTTCCTGCTCTAAGTTGGGTGAAAAATAGCAAGTGTTCCTGCTTGAATACTTCTATGTTTTCAATTTTAGTCATAGCCAGAAACTGCCTCAGTGAGCAATTGGGGGAAACAAACAGGTAAATCAAACTCAAATTGGAATCCCAGAAAGTTGTGTTGTGTTACAAATAGAGGTGTCCTCCACGTTTGCCCAAAATGGTCCCTAGGTCAATACGTCCGTATGCCCACGTGATCAAGGTGAACATGGTGGGATTTAAAGCCGTGGTTCAAGAGCTTTGCGTTGTATCATCATTGGTTTTTTTTTTTTTTTTTTTACATCTGTGGGAATACTTTAGTTGCTGGGTTCTTTCACTGGTAAAAATTTACATATTCTAGCTAACAGGTTTCTTAATGTAAAAACTTACTGCCTTATATTATAGGAAAGAAGCGCTGAGGACGTAGCTCAGTGGTAGAGCACTGGCCTAGCGTGCACAAGGTCCTGAGTCCAATCCCCCACAATGCAAATAAATAAATAAATACATTTAAAAATATGGAAAAAAAAATAGAAAATTCTTGGTACTTCATGACTTTCTCAGGGACCACACATGGTATGCAGAATTATCTCAAGGGGTTCACGTTAGGAATCCATAGTGTCTGTAAGAGGGCCATTATCTGTATCATCAATATCCACCCTAAAAGCCTAGATCAACATACCATGAGGGAAAGTTAGACTCTCATATCGCATGGTCAGTCTGTATTATCTTTGCAGAAACTTTTGGACACTATGAGCTTCTTATTCCGTCCTCTCCTAGATCCGTTGTGTATTATGACAATCACTTTGTCACACTCCAGAGAAAGTCCCAGGACTTATGGCATCAGAATCTCACTTGAAGTCCGACAGCAGCAGGCTTTCTTTCCTCCTCAACACCTCGTGACATGGGTTTGTGTGTGACATGTGACGGGTAGCATGCCGTGGGGTACGTTTCCCGAAAGTTCAGTCCCAAGTAATTTTCAGCAGGGTTGCCCCAAGGTCATTTGGGCACGGCTGCTGATGCACTGATAATGAATATGCTGATATCTAATGATCACAGAAAATTATATCCGGTTAGACCCTGGGCACAGATGTCTACAAATAAGGCTACAGATGCTTTTCATCATCCATGGAGAAAAGCATGATAGTACGCGTAATAGCACCACTTATTGAGTTCTCGCTCTGCAAGAGACTCAGCCAAGCATTTATGAATGTGACTTCGTTGTATGCTTAAAATGACCCTAAGAGGCAAGACCACTGCTGTTTCTGTGTTGAAGGTAAGTCAGGGTGGGTAAGTGCTTCTACCAACAGAGCTGAACCTGTAAGGGGTAGAGTGGGGTAAGATGGGACTGGAACTAAGCTCAGGCACCTGTTTCTAGAATCCACTTCCACCAGGCTATGCTGTCACTGCAAACCTTGCTGCTGCCTGGATACTCTACTGCCTTCTCCCACTAGCCTTTGCATACACCACCTGCTTCCTAAATGCTGACACTCCAGATTTTAGGCTCTATGGACATTCATACAGCAATCACGATGGACACAAGTCTCTGCTCCCATGACTGGAGAGTCCCTGCCCTACAGATGGGACAGAAGACTGTGAGGTTTGGGGAGATTCCAGAAGGCCATGTTAACCTTTGGCTCTCTATCTGAAACCTCTGGTTCATACTCTTGGTTGGGTCCAGTCAGTGTGCTCCTCACCTAATTATTCCAGCAATTCAGAACTTAACCTTCAGGTGGTAATCTGAAAAAGCATGGGTGGACCTCTAAGTGCTCACTGGAATCATAAAATAAAATTATGTTAGTGACTTTGTTTTCTTTCCTTTTTTCTTAAGTATACATTTCTAAGACTATTGCTTCAAATATGTTCTCCAAAACATGTCAGCAATTTCCAAAATTAAACTGTTTCAATTTTTCAATATGATTTTTTTTGTTAAATTTTGAAATTAAAAACAGAGAATAATTTATGAAGTATATATGCACTGTTGTGTTTGTCTCGGGATGACATTTAGTAGAACCTGCTTATGATGTTCAAATCTTTATTTTGTTTTGGACAATACCATGTTACCTTCCCTAAATCTAAACAATAACTTAATTATTACATCTGAGAATGTTGAGAATGATATTTGAGTTTAATGTATAAGTACATAGCATCTATTAATGTATTAATAACAACCATATTGCTAAGACCTGCTGGATTCTGGACACAGCCAGTGTTCCATTATTTATTTAAGTCCTTCAGACCAATAAGCCAGTAGACAAAGGCCATTTTATTTGCAGGCATGCCTTGGATGCTTTGTTCTGATGGGACCATCCTTCTCTTCCTTACACCAAATGACACCTTCTCCTTCTTTAGACCAAAATTTTGATGTTAGCCCATAATGAAATGCCACTCAATGAAAACTGATTGGATATTATTACAGCTTTGGTAATATAAATATATTACATGCTTCTGATTACCCATTGGTTATCAGTGAGACAGAAAGTTATCTTTATGCTGCTTTGTAGAAACCCACTCAACTAAGTTCTATACTGTTCCTAATTTTAACCAGGGCGTGCAGAATCACTTAGTGCAAGCTAAGCTGAATTTAGTGAAAATGCTAAAAATCATCTGGGCACAAAACCAAAGCTGTTTGTTTGGTTGATATTGGTCTTGAGCTTCATATGCTCTGCAGCCTTGTAAGGAATTTGTACTGCAGGCTTTCTCCACAGTCGCTTCACCCAGAAACACGCTGATTACAAATGCTGGCCTCTGCGAGGAAGAGAAATGATGACCGGCCATGGTTCCTGAGAAGGGACGTGTCCTAAGCATTACGTGTCCTGTGTACTGTTCACACATATCCCATGTGCTGGCAGGTTTCTTCGTGCATGCAGGGAGCCCTCCTGGAGGAGCAGCATGAAGGAGCCTGCTCCCTGGCCTCCTCCTCGCTCAGCCCCAGTGCTCTGCGGCCAGTGGACGCCTAGCTGGCCGACCTCTCACCTGCTGTGCTTTCACAGGCTGCAGCCGTACTCAGCAAAATCCGCTGGCTTTACATGGTTCCAACCTGCTCCAGCAATACCAAGGGATTTAAGGAGGTAGATGCTGCTGTATCTTGGCTCCTTGTCTTCCCAGTTTTGCTCAAGGCCACTCTTACTGATTTTGATCTGGAAGAAGAATGTTAAATGTGAATGTCTGGATATTATTTTAAACTGCCACAGGTGACTTTGAAAGGGAAATAGCTCGAAATTATAATATTATAATATTCTCAACATTAATATGTCAGGGATGCTCAAAGGAGACTGTTGGTCAAACTGTTTAAGGAAATTCTTAAACAAACTGGAAGATCCAAACACATATATCAAGAGGGGCACCCTGAGCAGAGCCTCCCTGATTTTCCTCTAGCTAATGTCATGGGAAAGCATCAACTTGTTCTCAGGCGGTAAAGCCCGGCGTATCCAGGCATTGAAAAACAAAAAGCTATAAAGAAGCCCAAATTTGTAAAACCAGACATGAGAAAGAACTGCTCAAACAACTAAATACCATAAGAGCCAATATCAAAGACTAGACACGTTATGTGATTCTAATGGCAATTTGAAATGATTAAATTAAGAATAAATTTATTTTAAAAAAAAGACATTCAATTTTTAAAAGAGTTTGAGAACATACAAAGGAAATATTTCACGCACTGTTATCCTTTGTAAAATACAAACTTCAGTACCAGAAATGGATCAGAAACTTTACAAAATTAAGCAAGGAGTTTTCACCTAAACTTAATGTTTCCTCAAGAATTACTTTGAATGACTTTACTACTGTTTGAAATTATACTCTTTTGCTCAGATAGAACACCTATTTTTACAAAATGATTAAATTGTGATATGCATAAATGATTAACATGTTTTTTTCTTCCTTTGTTATTTTTTTTAAAGTTTACTTTAGCCGGGCGCGGTGGCGCACGCCTGTAATCCCAGCACTTTGGGAGGCTGAGGCAGGAAGATCGCGAGTTCAAAGCTAGTAACTCAGTGAGACCCTGCTTCTAATAAAAATACAAAAAAGGGCTGGGGATGTGGCCCAGTGGTCAAGTGCCCCTGAGTTCAATCCCCGGTACCAAAAAAAAAAAAAAAAAAAAAAAAAAAAAGTTTACTTTAAATTGATAAATAATAGTTGTATTTATTTCTGGGCAGTAATGTTTTGATAGGCTTACAATGTGGAATGATTAAGTAAGGCTAACTAACAAATCCATAATGTGCTTATGTTTTTGGTGAGACATTTAAGTCCATTCTCTTAGCAATTTTGAAATATGTAGTGTGTGGTTATTTATTACGTTGCCCATGCTGTGCACCAGAGCCCTAAAACATACTCCTCCTGACGGAAACTCTACCCTCTGATCAATAGTTCCTCTTTCTCCAACCTTCCTCCTCCCAAGTGCCTGTTACGGCCTTTCTACCCTCTGCTTCTGTAGGTTCCACATTTTAAGATTCCTCATGTGGGCTTGTGCAGTATTTGTTCTTCTGTGTCTGCTTTACGTTTTTTAATGTAATGTAATGTTCTCTAGGTCCACCATGTGCTTCCACATGACAGGAGTTCAACTCCTTATGATTGAATAGCATCCTGCTGTATGTATGGACCACGTTTTCTTTATCCTCTCATCCCTTGATAGACAATAGTCAACTTAGGTGGAGTCCATATTTGGCTACTATGACCAGTGCGGCAATAAACAGGGTTCAGCTGTCTCTACAACAAAATTATTTTGTTCTCTTTGGCCATATATCAGTGGTAGGATCGTTGAGTTGTGTGGTAATTCTACTTTTAATCTCCTTAGGACCTCCCTTGTTGCTTTTCATGATAGCTGTATTAATTGACATTCTCACGAACGGTGAACAAGAACTCTCTTTCCTGATGTGAGGTAATAACTCGTCATGGTTTTAGTCAGCATTTCTGATAGTGATGTTGACTAGTGATAATACCTGTCAGTCGCATGGCAGGCCTTCTTGTAGACGGCGAATATTTCTGGTCTTTTCACATTTTTTATTGGACTACTTGTGTTTTGCTATTGAGTTGAGTCCTCCATATTTATATATCTTGGATATTATCCCCATGTCTAATGCACGCTTCTCAAATGTCTCCTCCCCATCTGTGAGTTGTACCTCCATGCCACAGTTTCCTTTGCTGTGCAGATGCTTTTTAGTTTGGTATCATCCTATTTATTTATTTTTGCTTTTTGTACCTGCACTTGTGGGTCACCTCCAAAGCATCTTCGTGCTGACCAATGTCATGGGGCATTTCCACTACTTTTTCATCAGTAGCTTTATAATTCATGTCTTAGTGTTTGACATTTTAATCCACTTTTGAGTTTAATTTTGGCACAGAAAATTTTGTAAGGGTTTAACTCAATTTCATCCCTCTGCATGAGGATGTCCAGTTTTCCCAACACCATTACTGAAGAGACTATCTTTTCCACAGTGTGTTCTTGGCACCTTCGCCAAAAATCAACAAACTATAAAAGTGCTTTAAAAAAAAAAAAAAAGGTGTTCTAAATGAACATAAGGTCAATGTGTTCATTGTCATGCCAGTACCAGTATGGTATCTTTCATGCACTTTCTTGAAATGCAGGACACATGCCAAACATGGCCACAGCGGAGGAAGAGCAAGTTTTAACATGAGTAATGACCAAGGTCACCTCCAACAGGAAAGTCAGTCTGCACGCTCAGCTGCCATCCATGCTCTGGGGTGTTGAGAAACGTACAACTTATGTCACAGACAGAAGCGTGTCATACACTGAGACTTCAGAGAAAGCACAAGGAAGAGGAGGAACAAATAAAATGTGTCTGTGAAATAATTCTATTTCTACATGATTGAAACCAAGTATTTTAAACTGGCACCAGCAAGGAAGAAAATAACAAAATTCTGGTAGGTTAATCATACCAGAGTGGTGTTCTTTTTCTCAGAATATCTATATTTCTATCTATACATGTAGTATGTACATATATGTGTGTACATATATGTGAATCCCATGTTATTTTGCTGTTTCTTTCCTTGCAGTGCATTCCAGTTACCTATAATCTATAACACCAACTAATTGATCAGTTTCATTTCCTTACAAACTGAAACACACATGTGAAGGGGAAACTTGCCAAGTTCGTGGTGGGCACCTATCTCCAGTCAAGCACTGTGAGAACAATTCATAGTTAAGCATCAGGTGCAAAAAATATAAAGAGATGGTGAGCGTGAGGCGGGAGTGTATGTATTTTAGTAGTTGGTGCTTGTTGGCCAGATTAAAAATCCATGATCTTATCAACAGGAGTGCCACTGCAAAGCACTCTCATTTGAGAGGATAAATAAAACCTATCCCAGAAAATGACATTATTGTCTTACCAACCTGAGGTATGAGAAAGAAATTCTCCAAAGGAAATTCCTAAGGAAAGGAAATTTCCAGGGAAAGTTTTATTTTCTGGCAGAACCAAGAGTACTGAAAATTTGCTATGAAATGCAAAACATTTATGTCAACAGAATCGTGTTGCCCCGAGCACAGGCTGCCGCTGGAACTCTGCTCGTTGGTAACAACACGAGAGCCACCAGGGCAGGCACCAGCAGCCAGACTCACCTGAGGAGGCGAGATGGCCAAGGTCTCCTGGGCATGAGTCCAGAAAGGACGGCAACGTGATGTGCAAGGGAAAGGTGCGGCCAAGAGCCAAGCTGCAGGTCCCAAGGAAGCATCAGCCTAGGAAGGCAGGAGCCCTCGCAAGACAGCAGGAGGCAAACCAAAGGCTGCAAAGCCCATCCATTAGGTTCTGAGCACAGTGGCTTTTGACCTCACCCGGGGGTGAGGTGGAAATGACTAAAATCACTGACCTGATTCAGCTCACGTGATGAGCACATCCTCAATCTGGAATAAAATATACAAAAGCTGTGTGTAACATGCACGTGTGCATGTGTGTGCACACGCGTACACACTCACACACAGTATCAATCACACACTCTCTCTCACACACACAGTAGCAATCACACACAGTAGCAATCACACACACACACTCACACACACACACACTCACACACAGTAGCCATCACACTCACACACACAGTAGCAATCGCACACTCTCACACACACACACACTCACACGCACAGTAGCAATCACACACTCACACACACACACAGTAGCAATCACACACACACACACTCACACACAGTAGCCATCACACTCACACACACAGTAGCAATCACACACTCTCACATACACACACATACTCACACGCACAGTAGCAATCACACACTCTCACACACACACACAGTAGCAATCACACACTCTCTCACACACACACACGCACAGTAGCAATCACACACTCACACACATACTCACACACACAGTAGCAATCACACACTCTCTCTCACACACACACACACACACACACACACACAGTAGCAATCAGGTAAAATAGCAGCCAATGAAAACAGAATTCCATGCCCCGTCAGAGTAGGATTGGGGTATATTGTTTTATTGTGTTTGAATCACTTTCCCCCAGCATCTAACACATCGTAAGCACCATGATGGATGAATGAATGTGAAGAACTTTTGTCCCTTCTAGTAAAATGTGCTTTGCAATTCTGCTTATCAGGAATAAACAGGTGTCCTTAAACACACTGATGCCACAGTAATACATTGATAACCACACCTTGTCAGAAAGTGCTCGCCACCTATTGACTAATAACCCTGCTTTTATGAAGCAGAAGAGAACCCTACTCAGGTTACCTGTGGAAAGACGGGGTGCTGGAGAGGGCAGGAGGAGGTCCCCGGGGACCGGGAGCCGCACTCCTCCACCAGAGAGGTCGGTTCTGGGTGTGTGCACAGTGCGACCATCACGCTGAGCACTTGTGATCTGTGCCTGAGGGCGTGTGAGTTGTCCCTCCAGGGGACAACACCATGGGAGCCAAACAAAACACACACTTAGGCCAGATCTAGGGGAGCATCTGCTTTTATCAAAAGAATTCTCCCCCAAAATCTCTTGACTTGGCCAGAAGCCCCTGGGGCTGGGAGGCAGGACCAGGCTTTGGGTGTTGCCGGTGCTCTGCAGAAGCTCCCTGGGCTAGAACCCACCCCACAGCGTGCCTAGGAGCCATCAGCACACCTCTGAGATCCTCCCAGAGGTCACGGAGCTCGTTGTCCTCACAGCTCACCTCCTGGAGGTGGACAATCTTCTCTCCTCTCTGTGACCACCACAGCCCTGGGCTGGCTGTGAGGGACCGCCCTCCCCGCTCCACGCCTTGGTGCGTCTCCTCGGCTCCCGGGTCCTGTCCTGTCCTGTCCTTTTCCCCATCCTTTCCTTCCTTTTCCTTTCCTGCCCGCCCTCCTTCTCGTCTCCCCTCCTCCCTCCTTTTCTCCCTTTCCTTGTATTTTGTTAGTTCTCTTCCCATGCACTTGAGATTCTCCGTGCAATCTGGGACCGGGGTTCTGAGGAATGAGCCTCATCTGTGTGAAAGCACACAGCACAGTCCCCGTGCCGCCGTGGCCCGGTGGCCAAAGTCCAGCTCTGCCTCCGTCACTGCCCCACATTGGAATGGGGAGGGGTTTGTTCAGCATCCAACACCAGCAGCAAAGAAAGTCATCACATCTTAGTTCACGTGTAAAGCATTAATAAAAAAAATTAAACAAACAAATAAGGATTAGTTTTATAATGAATGCAATCTTCTTAAACTAATAGCCAGAGAAGAGCTATGATTGTTATATGTCGAAAAATCCCAAATGGCAAAATATAATTAAAGTTAGAACTGTTGAACAAATAAACCTGTTAAATACATAATATTACCAGGCAAAATAGCTCTGTGTTTATCACTTTGCCACTGTGATTATGTTCACTGCGACTCTTCATGCATATATTAATATCTCACTAACATTACAGAGGCTAAAACATAAATTGCAGAGCACTGAGCCCAGTTTCAACCAGAAAGAGCTTGGTAAAAATGCTTGCTACTCAAAAACAAGAATAAAAAGACTTGGATTTAATGTTGCTACTAATTGCTTTACTTTGAAATAAAAGATTCTCATACCTAAGTGTATACCAGTCTCAGATGAATAACCATTATGTACTTCCATAAGGGCACCTGGTTAGACGAGTCAGGAAATTATCTATTTCAGGTCTCCAGGATTGTAAGGCAAAGAAATTGTTCCATTTAACTTGGAAAATGAAACACCAGGAAATGATCCTAGGTTGCTATTCCTATGTAAATAGAAGACAAGTATTTTTAAGTAATTTCACCTAATTTACAAAGATTACGAATAAACTGTAATTGGGTGGATGTGGGTTAGGTGGGTGTGTTAGTTATTAAGAGTCAGGAGAGGTCAGGAAATGAATTCCCTTGGGGTGAAACTCTATATCCAAAAACAAGCAAGAACAGACTTTGAAATGATTTCTGAAGTCTTAACAAAATCAGTGCCAAAGATTACATGGGGAAAAGAAAAAGAATTGCTTGTAATGAATAGCAAATGAGAAAGGAGGTAGAGGAAAGGAAAACCCAGTATCTGTGAGCAAAAGCACATAATGAATCTTTATTCTGAGTTCACAAAATGCTGTCAATACCACCAACAAATTATGGAAACAGGGATTGGAAAACTTTAATAAAAATCATGAGCCTTTAGAAACACCATCACCAGTAATAATTAAAACCTTTCCCCTTGAAACTTTTCAGTTAATTGGTTCACTTTTATTTTGACATCAGTTAATTTCTACAAGTTAGTCTTTACCATTAGAATATCCAGGAACTATGGAGAGCCTACAAACCCACACTACGGGGTCCACATAGCCACCAAAGTAACCGGGTGGTCCCAGCGTTAGTTGTGACTGAAAATGTCTACTTACAGTACTAACCATTTTGGAAGGGTCACTTTTCACCCCAAGGGCTAAATTTCCTTTTGAAACTATGTAAAAGAGTTAAATATTTTATAAAATGAAACCAATGTCTTTTCTTGTGACAGTCATTACAAATGTTTTGCAAATTCAGTTTGAAATGAACACCATGGGTAATCTAAATTAATCCCGGCACCTGTTTTGTCTATGACCCAACGGCTGTGACTGCCCTGGCCAGCCCAGTGGGAAGGTGGTTGAGCTCGCTGTTATGTGAAGTTCTATGTCCTTCATTTGGACTTTCTCAAATCACTTCTTCAAGCCATATCACTGAACACCTACTGATTTTTAGCAACTCAAATGATTCCCATTATACCTTAACTAAAACTTAAGTTAGCCAGGTGCAGTGGCACACCCTATAATCCAGCACTTGGGAGGCTGAGGCAGGAGGATCTTGAGTTCAGAAGCCAGCCTCAGCAGTGGCGAGGCTTAGCAAATCAGTGAGACCCTGTCTCTAAATTTAAAAAAAATGGGGCTAGAGATGTGACTCAGTGGCAGAGTTCCCCTGAGTTCAAGTCCTGGTATCCCACAAAGAAAACTTCCATGCTAACTCCAAAGAGAGCAGTAGCGTGACCCGAGGTTAACATCTTCACTCCAAGTGCAAGTTTATTTTGTGTCTAAAAGCCTAGCTCCTTGGCGCCTCTGTGCAAAGATGGAAGAAGGAAGCAATATAAGCACTAAAACAAGGCGGGACTTGAGGAGGAGGTAACGTCTCCAGTCTCTGGCTCTGTTTGCATCCATTAGAAAATACTCCCTTCGCCCGTGTAGAACTGAGATGGGCAGGTGAAGAGCAAAATAAATCCAGGACTTTGTCCTCGAGTGGCAGACCAGGCCGGTTGGAGCGCAGGTCACACAGCCCGGGGGAACCTGCCAGGCTGGCACGAGCCTGAGGCGCAAGGAGCCAGGGCTGCCCAAACCCTGCCCTTATAGGCGACAGAGGCGGGAAAACTGAAGCAGGGCAGAGCGAAGGAGGAGAATTCAGACTCAAGTTGACCAATAGCGTTAGCACTTTCCAAGACCTGATTAGCATACATGTTGACCAATAGCGTTAGCACGTTTCCAAAACTGTTAACATAAATTTGGACCAATGGCGTTAGCAGGTTTCCAAAACTTCGTTAGCATAAATTTGGACCAATGGCGTTGATCCGAGACCTATATAAACCCCTTCTCCAAGAGCACTGAAATCACTTCACAGGTCTCTCACATTTTTCCAGCTTCTCTGCGCTGTTTCTTCGTGTGGTTGGTGTTGGCTTGAGCGGCTTCAGTCTACTTTGGTGCTACAAAAGTCTTTCATCAAAGATCCTCTACAACGTCCAAAGCTGAAAAACCGCAACATGTTCTTCAAGAGTAAGAGCTGCCTTACTCTTGTCAGAGACAAGAGTCAAAACACTTGTGAGAGCTGCAACACTATGTATGATGAGAAGACAGAGCTGCAACACTTCTCTCTGGATGAGAGAAAAGAGCTGCAACACTGTTTGTTTCCTCCTCACCAAAAGAGCTGTAACACTCACTTTAAAAGCAGCACTAAGCCAGGCGCCGTGGCGCACACCTATAATCCAAGCACTTGGGAGGCTGAGGCAGGAGGATCTTGAGTTCAGAACCAGCCTCAGCAGTGGCGAGGCTTAGCAACTCAGTGAGACCCTGTCTCTAAATTTAAAAATGGGGCTAGAGATGTGACTCAGTGGCAGAGTTCCCCTGAGTTCAAGTCCTGGTACCCACAAAGAAAACTTCCGTGCTAACTCCAAAGAGAGCAGTAGTGACCCGTGGTTAACATCTTCACTCCAAGTGCAAGTTTATTTTGTGTCTAAAAGCCTAGCTCCTTGGCGCCTCTGTGCAAAGATGGAAGAAGGAAGCAATATAAGCACTAAAACAAGGCGTGACTTGAGGAGGAGGTAAACGTCTCCAGTCTCTGGCTCTGTTTGCATCCATTAGAAAATACTCCCTTCGCCCGTGTAGAACTGAGATGGGCAGGTGAAGAGCAAAATAAATCCAGGACTTTGTCCTAGAGTGGCAGACCAGGCCGGTTGGAGCGCAGGTCACAGCCCGGGGGAACCTGCCAGGCTGGCACGAGCCTGAGGTGCAAGGAGCCAGGGCTGCCCAAACCCTGCCCTTATAGGCGACAGAGGAGAAAACTGAAGCAGGGCAGAGCCAAGGAGGAGAATTCAGACTCCAGTTGACCAATAGCGTTAGCACTTTCCAAGACCTGATTAGCATACATTTTGACAATAGCGTTAGCACTTTCCAAGACCTGATTAGCATACATGTTGACCAATAGCGTTAGCACATTTCCAAAACTTCGTTAACATAAATTTGGACCAATGGCGTTAGCAGGTTTCCAAAACTTCGTTAGCATAAATTTGGACCAATGGCATTAGCAGGTTTCCAAAACTTCGTTAGCATAAATTTGGACCAATGGCGTTGATCCGAGACCTATATAAACCCCTTCTCCAAGAGCACTGAAGTCACTTCACAGGTCTCTCACATTTTTCCAGCTTCTCTGCGCTGTTTCTTCCTGTGGTTGGTGTTGGCTTGAGCGGCTTCAGTCTACTCTGGTGTTACAAATGTCTTTCATCAAAGATCCTCTGCAACGCCCAAAACTGAAGAACTGCAACATGTTCTTCAAGAGTAAGAGCTGCCTTATTCTTGTCAGAGACAAGAGTCAAAACACTTGTGAGAGCTGCAACACTATGTATGATGAGAAGACAGAGCTGTAACACTTCTCTCTGGATGAGAGAAAAGAGCTGCAACACTGTCTTGTTTCCTTCTCACCAAAAGAGCTGTAACACTCACTTGAAAAGTGGCACTAAGAGCCGGGCGCGTGGCGCACACGCCTGTAATCCCAGCACTTTGGGAGGCTGAGGCAGGAGGATCGCGAGTTCAGAACCAGCTTCAGCAGTGGCGAGGCTTAGCAACTCAGTGAGACCCTGTCTCTAAATTAAAAAAATGCAAAATGGGGCTAGAGATGTGACTCAGTGGCCGAGTTCCCCTGAGTTCAAGTCCTGGTACCCACAAAGAAAACTTCCATGCTAGCTCCAAAGAGAGCAGCAGTAACCCGTGGTTAACATCCTCATTCCAAGTGCAAATTTATTTTGTGTCTAAAAGCCTAGCTCCTTGGCGCCTCTGTGCAAAGATGGAAGAAGGAAGCAATATAAGCACTAAAACAAGGCGGGACTTGAGGAGGAGGTAACGTCTCCAGTCTCTGGCTCTGTTTGCATCCATTAGAAAATACTCCCTTCGCCCATATAGAACTGAGATGGGCAGGTGAAGAGCAAAATAAATCCAGGACTTTGTCCCAGAGTGGCAGACAAGGCCGGTTGGAGCGCAGGTCACGGTCACAGCCCGGGGGAACCTGCCAGGCTGGCACGAGCCTGAGGCACAAGGAGCCAGGTCTGCCCAAACCCTGCCCTTATAGGCGACAGAGGAGAAAACTGAAGCAGGGCAGAGCGAAGGAGGAGAGTTCAGACTCCAGTTGACCAATAGCGTTAGCACTTTCCAAGACCTGATTAGCATACATGTTGACCAATAGCGTTAGCACGGTTTCAAAACTTCGTTTAGCATAAATTTGGACCAATGGCGTTGATCCGAGACCTATATAAACCCATAAATTCTCCAAGAGGATTGAAATTACTTCACGGGACTTTCACATTTTTTTTCCAGCTTCTCTGCGCTGTTTCTTCGTGTGGTTGGTATTGGCCTGAGCGGCTTCAGTCTACTCTGGTGCTACAAACGTCTTTCATCAAAGATCCTCTGCAAAGCTCAAAGCTGAAGAACTGCAACATGTTCTTCAAGAGTAGGAGCTGCCTTATTCTTGTCAGAGACAAGAGTCAAAACACTTGTGAGAGCTGCAACACTATGTATGATGAGAAGACAGAGCTGCAACACTTCTCTCTGGATGAGAGAAAAGAGCTGCAACACTGTTTGTTTCCTCCTCACCAAGAGAGCTGTAACACTCACTTGAAAAGCGGCACTAAGCCAGGCGCCGTGGCGCACACCTGTACTCCCAGCACTAGGGAAGCTGAGGCAGTATTGGGAGCTCAAAGCCAGCCTCCGCATTGGCAAGCCACTTAGCGAGACGCTGTGTCTCTAAGAAAACACAAAAAAAGGCTGGGGATATGGCCCAGTGGTCTAGTGCCCCTGAGTTCAATCTCCGGTTTAAAAAAAAAAAAAAAAAAAAAAAAAGGTCAACTTTTTTTTTTCTTTCAAATCAGTGCATATTAGTTGTGTGGAAGAATAGACTCCATTGTGGCATATTTGTACATACATGTAACATTTCAATCACATCAACCCCTATTAGCCTCCCTTTCCCTCACCTCCTTTTCCTGATTCTCTTTCTCTTTAATGTCCCTTCTGCTTAAGTAGGAAGACGTCGCTGATCTGTACTTTTACATATTTGGGGGTAAGAGGTGATGCGAATCTGATTTTTCAGAGGTGGGAGTGGGTTGAACAGACAATGGAGAGAAACTAGCCGCAGCTGTTGGTCTTGCTCTTGTGCATATCCTGTGGGTATGCACATCCAGAACCATCCAGAACACAGATTCATTCTTCTCTCTCGTTCTCTCGCTTGCACACGCTTGCATGCGTCCCCCCCCCCCCCCCCCCCAAGGAATGATCCACTGTTGTTTCAGTCTTGGATAAAGACTAATGTGATTTGAAAGATCCCGGATACCATCCTAGCCACGTTCACACTGAGGTGCTGTAGGACCAAGCCGACCTCAGTTCTTAAGTGCTTTGGGTACTGATTCTCTTTTAACAGATACAAGCTTCCTCTCCTCTTCAATTATCCAGCTTGCTTCAAACCTGTTTGAAATATCAAGAAAGTCTTCTTGGAGGCCGGAAGCCCACTTGGATGTCCCATCAAGGCTTTTGCAGGGCGATCACTGCTTTGGGGTCTCTCCCGTGGGATCATAAGCTACTTAAAAGATAAAGACCTGTCACTAGTCTCCAAAGCCCCAGAACCCTCCTTCTGTCTGCTTCACATGGGGGAGTCACAAATTCAACCAAGTGAATGAATGACAGACTCAGCACAAGCAACCAAAAGTGGAGACAGGAAAGACAAAATGAAAAGCAGTGACTGTTCTAGAACAGTGTTATATCACTCATGTCAAAAACCACTCTCTACTTGCACTATTCTGCCTTTAAAATGTTTCCAAACTCTCTTTCCTATGTTGCCCACACACTATAACACATATCTTGTTAAGCTGGATTTGAGGGATCTGCAGTTCTAAGAGATTATAAAGATGTGTCTAAATGCAGACAGGTCATTAGTTAGAGTACGAAGTAGCCATGTAACACCTCACCTCAGTTTTCCTCTGGGGCACAGAGCATGATGCCCTGTACTTCAGAACAGAGATCATCAGGAGGCAGGAGCAGGAATCAGAAAGCACCTCCCCAGAGCAATTTTTTGGATTACAGCCTTTCAGTTCATGAATGTAGGAGAGACAACTCCTGGCTTGAGGACACGTAGCCTCAGAACACAACTAGACAGACTTGCGAAGTTAGTTGGGCGATTGATTTCCAGGGACGAGGAGGAAGAACGATGCAAGACCTGGTCGTGGCAGCCAGGGTTGCAGATAGGACTCTCTAATCAAGTAGGACCCAGGAAGCCACGCAGACCCAGAAAGATCCCTGTGGAATGTAAGGGGCACAAAGGACCATCGGACCTGGTTTCACTTTATCAGTAAACTCCAGGCCACATCACTTGGCTGCTGTGACAAAGAGGCCGTGCATGGTCAGGCCGTGGCTGAAAAGATGGCTTGAAGTCTTTCCAAGGTGTTGGCAGTTCCTGGACGTGACAGTAGTGTGCATTTATGCACTGTGATATATCATACATAGATGGGATATAATTTCTCATTTTTCTAAGTGTACGTGTTGCAGAATCACATTGGTCATGCAGTCACATATATACATACAGTAATAATGTCTGCTTCATTCCACTATCTTTCCCATCCCCACATCTATTCCCTCCCCTCTCTTCACGTCCCTCTACCTAATCTAAGGTAATGCTATTTTTCCCTAGTGCTCCCCCACCACCGCCTTATTGTGAATTAGCATCCGCATATTAGAGAAAATGTTTGGCCTTTGGTTTTGTGGGATTGGCTGATTTCGCTTAGCATGATATTCTCCAACTCCAACCATTTACTGGCAAATGCCATAATTTCTCTCTTTCTTTAAAGCTGAGTAATATTCCATTGAGTATATATACCACATTTTCTTCATCCATCCAGCTCCCTTTTACAGAATATCAAAGCCCAGTGACTTGGTGAACATGCTCTTCTCTCTCTCGGCAGGAAATATTTGGGAACACATATTCTGTTCTCTTGGAAAAATGGACTTTTTCTCATTTCCTTGAGAAATCCTGTTTCCCACCTTTGGAGGAAAGACTTAGGCAAGATGGAACTACAAGGGGCTCCCTGACCTTGAGGGAGCTATCCCAATCCCAACTGCACTGTGCCTCCTACACCAAGTCCCACAACAGACCTGGGTTGCGGGAACCAGCCCAACCTGAGATGACCCACGTCTCCTGAGCACGGAGCGCCTCCACGGTCGGAGCTTCCTGGATTCCCCTCTGCCCGCTTCCTAACAGCACGCCTGCCACTGTCCACCCTGCTTATCTCCCTGGGCCTCAAGAACCTCACCCTTCAACGTACCCATGACATTCTACAGCAGTCCGCTGTCAGGACTACAGTGCTGTGAGTGTTCGAGGTTATTCACTGAAGAGGATTCAGAGAAGGGAGTGGGCTGGACACAGTCATTAGAGAGAAACAAACAGCTGTCCTTATGGGGCCAAGGATGGGTCCTGCCAGGCCCCTTATCAGAAAAGTATAAATAAAATCAAATAAATCAGAATTATTCTGCACTTACTATGTTTAGACCTATAAACACTTTATTACCTGACCATAAAATCACCTTGAAATATGATCAGCATCAATTCCAGCTGAGGATGGTGTCTTAATGGGCCACCACATCCAGTATCAACATGACTTGAGTACCTCTCGGAACACAGAATCATTGCTCTTTAGAATATGGATTAGAAATATTTGAGCCATGTCATCCCTTCATCTCATATTTCCTAATTGAAATTAATTAAATTAAACTCCTGTTTTGTCTCTCTATACCTAGCCAATTCAATACCAAAAATGTAAAAAATAACCCCCCACTGACTCCCTCATTTCCAAGAGCCTAATATGAAATACTGAAGTGTAGTAAACCCACACGCAATGCCAATAGCTATTTGGAGACTATGTGCTAGATAAATCTTGCAAATAAATGCATAAATAATATATTAATGCCCTGGGTCCCTCTTTCACCAGATTTATACAGCACAAAAGTGATATGGAGGACTGAAAGGAACTTTAATATATGTAAATGCCTAAATTGGATAATTCAGGCACAAAAATATATTGTAGCTTGGTGCTTATTATTTTAAATTTATGTTTTATGCATTTCCACTGCATGAGTTAATATATTTCTTGGCTTCCATGTTCTCATATCTCCTACAATACCCTGTCTTTAAAGTATTATACAAAATATCAAGTAAGCATTAATCCATAAAGTTAAAACACTGTGTTTGTTTACACCAACCACCTCAAAGCAGATTTCCTTCTCATAATGAGGTGTTTCCTAACAACATGGGAGATTATTTTTAAATTGGCTTTGACAAGCTTATTCTGAGACTGACTTCTCCCAGTCGCACACCGTCCAGAGCCACACCGTGGATACCACTGTGAGCTCAGGGTGCAATTCTTCAAATTTCTTCTTATTTGATATCAATGACCTGGGCTGCTGAAAATTTTCCTGGAGCTTGCAGAGTAGAGAGATTGCTGATTTCTTTGGTTGGCGCACTCTATTTTCTCACTTGATAGGAGGGGTGAGAGATGAAGCCTCTTTGTTTAGCTCTACAATGGATGATTTTCCAGCCCCTTTAGTGCATTCTGTTTGGAAAGAGAGGCCTGGAAATCATTTCTTGCTATATTTATAACTCGCTCTGTGTTTTCAGGGTTTTTTTTTTTTTTATTCAATACAGCTTTCAAGTTCAAATGTGTGAGCTCACTCTTCATGTTCCTGAGGCAAATAAAACAGCTTCCATCTTGATCATCGAACTGATTTTTTTCTTTATACAGACAATCGAGCAGGGACCACGTGGATGACCAATGTGGCCAACGTCCGACTAATGAGGAGCATGAACCGTTTCCAGTCACCAGGGTTTGAAGAGTTTGAGCAATTGTCCCAAGACCTCCTGGCTCTAATTTCCTTACCTCTCTCTTTCTGCTTATTTTTCTACAGGAACAGATGATCTTTTTGCATTATCACAACACATCTGGAAGTTATCATGGTAATAGTGTTAGCACTGCTCTTCCCTCGAAGTGGTCCAGGTTGAGGCAATGTTGCTGCACATATTTGGGAGAAAAAGTATTAGGTCGTAGCTGTTTTTGAGAAAGAGTTTAGGCTCTGGAGACTGGTCTAGAATCATGCCTGGAAGACATTTCTGTGAATAGCACATCAAATTTCATATTGCTTCTAACTTCACACTGGATTATCCTCAGTTTCTGTTCCACACATACCTGTCTCAGGGTGTGTGGTCTTTAGAGGAATCGGGAGTTTAGGCGCAGGCGCGGAGAGTATAGAAGGGCTCTTTTATCCGGGATTGAGGTTTACATTTATGTTGTCGGGGCTACTCCTATGACTGCCTCTGCAACAAGCAATTTCCTAGTCTGGGCAGGAACAAGTGCACTCAGAGCTGCTGCGTGGAATGAAGAGTTGGATAAAGGAGAAGTGCTACAGCAGGAGAAATGGGGAGGATCCAGTGGCGCTCCTGCCGATCCCGGCACACCTCAGTGGCTCCCCAGGTGAGGGCAGCACGGCAGAAACAGCGGGCTTGTTTCTGAGTCCGTGTTTCATATGCAGTTGGATCAAAATAACATGCAGGATGTATTCCTTGCCCGAAGCTCCCAATTTCAATTCATCACAGAGATTGGATAGTGACATCTTAGAAAGAGATGGAACTAAGGTAGTGGGACAGGGGATGAGAGAGAGGGAAGAGATGCAAGAGGCCCAAAGGGACAGGAGGCGAGGGTGGGTGGGCCACTGGAGGCAGCTGTTAGTGGGAGCACTCTTGGCACACGTCACTGGTGCCTGCACCAGTCGGATCAACTCTGCGATTCCTGCCACGGAGCTAAGATCCGTCTGCCGCTTTCTCCTTCATCCCCTTGCTCTGCTTTCCACTTTTCTTGCTGCTTTTGGAGTGCATGGCCTGTGTTGATTAATTATGTTTACGTAGAGGCCAGTGATGGCCCGTCAGAATTCCATTTAGGGGGCTCGCCACGGGCTCGTCACGGGCTCGTCCCACCTGGCAGGTTTGTTCTCCTTTCTCTAGTGTGAGCCAGGCAGATCTTGGATGCAGGGAGGCATCTCCGTGTCAATCACCAGGAGCAACGACAAGCCCACGGGTGTCGTGGCAGTGTGATTTGCAGGCAGCGGGGCAGGGAAGAGGAATGCCAATTAAGCTCAACACGAGTGTGCTCTGTGTGTGTGTGTGTGTGTGTGTGTGTGTCCCAGGGTGGCTTAGATGGCGAATAATTGACACCCTTATAAGGTGGATCACTGTAATTGTCCCCATCGCTGGGGAGGACACCGTCATGTGCCCTGGAAGGACTCGTTCACAGTCTGTGCCTTGCTGTGTACTCAGGTACTTCCCAGGGAGCTGGGAGGACAGTGGCTAATCATGCAGAAGAGCTCTTCTCTCTGAGGAGATCCTGCAGGATGCAGCGGAGTCCGTGAGACCAGGATGGTGCGTCCCGTGTCCCCCGCGTTTCCTATGATACTCAGCAAAGGGCAGGACTCCTTCAGTCACCTGATCAGTGCTCTCAGAACTAAATAGAAAGATGCCAAAAAGAGGGCATTCCACCAGCCACGATTAAGATGCCAAGCCCAAGCCAGGAGAGAGACCATCGAACATGACCCTTCCACTACCATGATGAAGAAACATAAATGTTAGCAAACATCGAATTTGAAAAGGGCCTTGCGTCCACCAGGTGCTAAACCACAGATGGTAAACAGCCAGCAGAATAGCCCAATAAAGATGGACTAGAGACGCTATGTTGCAATATCTAAGGAAAACCCTGCAGTCGACTCAGAAGGAAGATCATGACAAAGGGATCCCAGGTCAGGAGAGGCTGGGTTAGTCTGGGAAGAACCGGATTGAAGACTTTTGCCTAGATGTGCTGTAAGCTGCCTGGTACGGCCAGCCACGGCGCCGCCCACGGGAGGAAAATTTCTCGGAGGCAGAGTATAGCTTTTGCTACTTTTACTTCTACTTTCTTAGAGAGAGCTTAGAGAGGGAAAGAAAGATTTTTCTTCTTAGCTTAGAGAGAAAGAAAGATATAGTAGAGCTTAGAGCTTAGCTTAGAGTCTTAGAAAGATAGAGCTTAGCTTTTCTTCTTAGCTTAGAGTAGAGTAGCTTAAAGAAAGATAGAGCTTAGCTTAGAGAAAGACTAGAGCTTCTTTCTTCTCTCTTCTTTCTTCCTTCTTCTGTCTTCTGTCTTCTGTCTTCCTCGGGAGCCTCGGCCTTACTCTGACCAGTCCTCTGGAGCCTCGGCCTAACTCTGACCAGTCATTACTTCTTCTATCTGGTTTCTCTTCTGTAACCGCTCTGCCTACGTTCTGGCCGCTCTGATTCTTCTGACCGACCGAGTGACTGCCCAGCTGACTGAATTCTCCGTTCTCCTAACTCGGACCGCTTTCACCCGGTTATATACCTTCAGGTTTGAGGGTGCCTACAGGTGCGTCACATACATATCAGGTGGAACCCATGGCTTCCAGCTAGCTACAACAGCCCTTCCTAATTAGGGCTCCTTCATATTCCTTCCCTTTAGTTTAAAAAGGTGCTTTTGTTCTATTTTCTCTATTTTATTTTCTCTATTTTCTTTTATTTTCTTGTCCCTACCTAGTTTTTCACCTTTTATTTTTGAAAGGGTGGATATTTGAGCCCTTTTTGAGAAGGTGCTGTGGCTTTAAGGAAGCCTAATGCTGAGGAGCAGCTAACGCACCTAGTTAAGCACAATTGCATAAGCGGCTTTGACTTTTTTTTTTTTTTTTTTCTCCTCTTCTTTATTTTTCTTTATGGCTTTCTTGCCAAAGCTCAATGGCTTTTTTTTTTTTTTTTTTCTGCATGGTTTTTACCATGCTATTTAATTCTCTATTTTCTTTTAAGCTCATGGCTTTTTTCTTTATACTAAAGCTCAAGGCTTTTTCTCTATATTTTTTTATGGCTTTTGGCCGGCTACTCTGCTTCGGCTTTTGGCCGGCTACTCTGCTTCAGCTTTTGGCCAGCTACTCTGCTTCGGCTTAATTCTTAACTGGCTTCAACTGAGTCAGAGGCTCTGCTCTCTTGTTTCTACTCTTTTTGCTGGTCTCAACTGAGTCTGAGGCTATGCTTTTTCATTGCTCTTATTTCTTAGCTTTTCTTCTCTGCCTGCCGAGCCCCGGACGGACCACCATTTGTAAGCTGCCTGGTACGGCCAGCCACGGCGCCGCCACGGGAGGAAAATTCTCGGAGGCAGAGTATAGCTTTTGCTACTTTTACTTCTACTTTCTTAGAGAGAGCTTAGAGAGGGAAAGAAAGATTTTTTCTTCTTAGCTTAGAGAGAAAGAAAGATATAGTAGAGCTTAGAGCTTAGCTTAGAGTCTTAGAAAGATAGAGCTTAGCTTTTCTTCTTAGCTTAGAGTAGAGTAGCTTAAAGAAAGATAGAGCTTAGCTTAGAGAAAGACTAGAGCTTCTTTCTTCTCTCTTCTTTCTTCCTTCTTCTGTCTTCTGTCTTCTGTCTTCCTCGGGAGCCTCGGCCTTACTCTGACCAGTCCTCTGGAGCCTCGGCCTAACTCTGACCAGTCATTACTTCTTCTATCTGGTTTCTCTTCTGTAACCGCTCTGCCTACGTTCTGGCCGCTCTGATTCTTCTGACCGACCGAGTGACTGCCCAGCTGACTGAATTCTCCGTTCTCCTAACTCGGACCGCTTTCACCCGGTTATATACCTTCAGGTTTGAGGGTGCCTACAGGTGCGTCACATACATATCAGGTGGAACCCATGGCTTCCAGCTAGCTACAACAGCCCTTCCTAATTAGGGCTCCTTCAATGTGCCACATGAAGTGACGTGAAGTGGCATGGGCTAGGCTAGGCGGCAGCCTCAGTTCATTGCCTGCTGGCGATGGGCAGGCTGGTAGTCCTACATAAGAGCAGCGTGCGAGCCAGCCGGCAGACCTGGCCCGCAGCCGAGAGTAACCTGTCTCCACGTTTCTCCTATGTACCTTTTTCTTTTTTCTTCTTCTTTTTTTTTTTTTTTTTTTTTTTTTTTTTGTACTAGGGATTGAACTCAGGGGCACTCGACCACTGGGCCACATCCCCAGCCCTTTTTTGTATTTTATTAGAGACAGGGTCTCACTGAGTTGCTAAGTGTCTCGCCATTGCTGAGGCTGGCTTTGAACTCGCGATCCTCCTGCCTCGGCCTCCCAAGTGCTGGGATTACAGGCGTGCGCCAGCGCACCCGGCTTCGTTTCTCCAATATAAACGGGGGAAATAAGAGCAATTACTACAAAGATTTGCACAAGATTAAATGTGACAATGTCTGCCAAAAAGTGAAAGGAATATCTGCACGTATTAAATTAAATCATCTGCAAATACACGGCTCCACGGCAGGCGTAGCCGAGGTCCTGGCAGGAAGTCGGTGGGTGCTCAAGGACTTCACCCATGCTGGGCTGACCCTGGAGGGGAGAGGAGCGGAGAGAGCAGATGCTAAGCCGGTCCTCCTCGGGTGGCCCTCGGGACTGGACCTCGCCTCTCTGGATTCCGCACCCAAACGCCCCAAACGGTGCAGGACGTTAACCGAGGGCCCACGGCGCCTTGCCCAGGCCTGTTGGCTGCGGGTGTGAGGGCACTGCCCAGGGAGCTGCGGGCGGACAGGAGAGGTGTCGGAACCCCAGGGTGGACCCCAAGAGCAGGCCTGCAAGGCCAGCAGCTCTCCGGTCTTGCTGAGTGTCACTCCAGCAACCGCTGAAGGGGCTGTCCCCGGCCACAGCAGGTGTCCGCGGCTTTTCTCACCACAGAGCTGGCCAAGGCGCCGCAGCCTTTCAGCGCGACCTCCTGCTGTGTCGCACACGCCCGTGACCCACCCAGAGTGACTTCTCTCTCCTCCGTGCCCCTTTTCGAGTCCCTCCTGCCTGGGTTTTACCCTGGATTGCAGATGCTCCTGCTAGACCCCTTGCCACCCACCACTGGCACCCGGGAGCCGCTGTGCCTTGCTCCCCTGGGGCTCAGGCGGAGGGGGACCCGGGGCTCCGCCACCTGCGCCCCGCCTGCCCTCCGCCCGCGCCCCGTCGTGGCCCGGAGGCGGAGCCCTGCTCTCAGTTCCCATGTGCCGGGTCCAGTACTTTTCCCGTAGTTCCATGGGTTTTGTTTCTGGTCAACCTTCAGGGCTCAGCTTGGATGCCATTATTGCAGAGACTTTCCTGATTTTTCAACAACCGTCCCCTTGCATAAACTTCCTCAGTTATAACACATTGAAGCTCGTCCTCCTTAAATTACTTATAAAAGACCACATTGGTATTCCTGGCCTGGGGCCTGTGGTGAGATGGCACCCTTCACACTACACAAAGGTTCCGGCAGAGGGGTGGACAGGGCTGGACATCCCACCTGTGCTGTCACCCTGAGATGGGACAGCTCGGTCCAGAGGATGGGCCTTGGTTTAATTTGCATGGAGAGAACATTAAGGCCAGCAGAAGGCCCGTTCCCTAAGAACTCACAAGCTTAATGAAGAAGAAACTGCCATTCCCCACGGAACGCTAATCCCATAACAGTGACCAGAATCTCCCAACTAATAATGGCTAAATCTATAAATCCTGTCCTTTAGCAATTTCTAAGAACTGCCCGTACACTCTGGTGGTCCCTAACCTACATGCTGCTGAGCACTGGAGGATGGCTTGAGATGTCAGAGTAGAAAGCACCGTAGTAAGTTCAACACTCAGCAAGAAAAGCGAACAGGATGTCTCATAAGATGATCGCACAGTGGTTGCAAAAATGAAATAACGTATTAGGTAGATGTGTTGAATAAACTGTAGACTAACATCATGTGCACACGTGTGATGTCACTAGATACCCTGCCTTCGAGGCTGGGTCCCCCCTGACAGCACTGCTCCGGACCTGTGGAGACACGGCACCATCTCCATCCAGGGAACACCCCAGTGGGTGCCCCATCAATAGTTTCAACATGACACAATCAAATTCATCATCTTTTCTGGTGGCTCACACATTGTCCTCAGAATTCACCAAGGCAGAGCACTGGGGTACCTCTCCGCTCATTGCTTTCATAAGAGGACACACTCCAATTTGCCCCTTTCCTGACTTACCATCTCAGTGCTGTGAATGCAGCCACCAGCCTCCATGGGCAACATGCAGGAGTCCCTTTCTGACAACCAGTGGAGGCAGAATGTCTTATGACCAGATTAGTCTAGCTCGCCAGTGTGTCCTGTCTGTGTTATCCTACCACCAACCCCTCCACTTAATACAGAAAAGAAGAGCTGACTGACTAGGTTTCAAAAATGCATCCTCACAATATCTCATCCTGCTCATTTTTACAAATCAACTGAAGCCAGTATGGTGATGCACACCAGTAATCCCAGCTGCTCAGGAGGCTGAGGTAGGAGGATCGCGAGTTCAAAGCCAGCCTCAGCAATAGTGAGGTGCTAAGCAATTCAGTGAGATCCTGTCTCTAAATAAAACATAAAAAGGGTTGGAGATGTGGCTCAGGTTTAACATGCCCCTGGGTCCAATCACCAGTACTAAAATAAATAAATAAATAAATAAATAAATAAATACCTGCATGTAAATTTACCAACCTTACTAGGAACGTGGTATGGTTTAGATATAATGTTTTCCTCAAAACTTCATGTATGAGAGTGCAGGAATGTCTGGAGGGGCAATGGCTGGATTGTGGGAGGCCTAACCTAATTGGTGGATTAACCCAACGATATGGGTTAGCTGAGGGGTAACTTTAGATAGGTGGGATATCCTCACTGGGGGAGGCAGGTCACTGGGGGTGTTCCTTTGGGGTTTATATTTTGTTCCTGGTGAGCGGAGCTCTCTCTCTCTCTGCTTCCTGGTGCCACATCCTGAGCGTCTTTCCTCCTTCACACCCTTCTACCATGATGCTCTACCTCACCTTGGCCCAGAGCTATGGAGTTGGCCAAGTATGGACTCAGACCTCTGAAACCATGAGCTAAAATAAACTTTTCCTCCTCTGTGTTGTTCTTGTCAGGTCTTTTGGGCACAGTGACGAAAAAAAAAAAAAAAAGTTGACTAAAACAAAATGTTCAGTAGTTTTTCTCTGTGTGTGCCTAGCATTTTAAAAATGGAAATATTATATGTCTTCCTGATTAGGAAACTTCTTCCCGTCTTGATTTTGCAGCATCAGGTCCAGTGCTCCTCAACACCTGGGCAGTTCCCAGTAAATAATGACTGGGTTAGGGGCTGTGGCGTTGAGGAGTGGGAGATGGAGAAAAAGCAGGGACCCCTGAACAGGACAACCATTCACCAGGAGGTTGTGAGATTCTGGTTCAATCAACATTATCCCGAGATTTCTGATTCTAATTGGAAAAGCACTAGACTGGACAAGAATGGAGTTCGTTCTAGTTATTCTGGAGTATCATCCATAGAACCATTTTTTAACAGAATTTTTGGATATTGTTGGATCTGAGACAGATTTAATAGTTTAATCCTAAAGAGACAAAGAATTAAATCAAGGCCAGAAAGACTAAGTAACTGACCCACAGTGACACTGTTGGTTAGTATTAGAGCCTGCACAAGATCACCAGTCTCCTGACTTTAATCTACAGTGGTTGTTCTCTGAGGACACACAGACCACACACACACACACACACACACACACACATACACAATCACTGCTAATAAACTGCTTCGATAAATACCTGGGCTTATTGCAACAAAAGCCTAGATTCACTTGTGAGAATAATTAAAACTAATTGAAATTTATACAGATCTCCTTTTTTTTTTTTTTTTTTTTTTTACTTTTAAACTAAACTAAGAGACCTACAACTTCACTTTTTCCCAGGCCAGGGAAATTCTATCCAGTCAACCGTTTTCAAACCAGTCAGTGCAACAACACCAGGGGTGTCCAGGTCTGCCTGCTTCCTCTCCCAGCCTGGACTCCTCCTCCCACTATCAACACAGCAGCTAACATTTTTGTGATAATTATTCTTTATGATAATTTCTGCAAAATGCTTTACATGCCTTACCACATTTGATCTATAAGACAATCCCATGAGACAGATCACTATTACCATTTTGCAGGTGAATATATTGAGACTCAAGGAAATTTAATGAATCCCACAGGGTCACAGAAAATTCCTAAATGTCAGAAACTGCAGTGTACTAAAAGTTAGCCTGACACAAAAGTTTACACCTGTAGCCACAGATTCAGGCCAGTTATCTGTGCCAGCAACCTCTTTTCTACCCAGAATGATGGAATCATAAAATTAAAAAACTATAAATGGTGTTAGATACTGTCTGGTTTTCATAAGTCATCTGAAAGAAACACAAAGTGAGTTTTTTGAAAACAAGCATATCAGCTTCTCCTGGATTTAATGTTCTTAAAGCTTTTCATATATTTTCCTATATCACATAATAAAGTATACATACTTTTCTTAGTGTGCATACTTAATAAATATGGATGATACAGTCTCATGAATTCTTCCATAAATACATACAACCATAAAACACATGCATATGCATATATGTATATCAATGTCTAGTCTATGTATTTCCAATATTATAGTCCGTTGGAATAACACCCCACCTGTCAAAACATAGCAAAAGAACCACATTTGGGAGAGAATTCCAGTGTCATCACCATTGGCATGGGAGAATGGATGAGTGTCCTCTAATGACTGACTGTCAGGGGCTCCTCTCATCTCAGCACCCCGTTTAAATAGTACTCAGCCAGCTGCCTGTGGATTTAGCCATTGCTGCATGTCAATGCAAGAGTCTAATTGCCCAGATGGTTATTTCTAGGCCCTTGATCAAAAATAGTGACTGAGCTTGGGTTGCAAGCATATCTACCCCACAGCCTAGAGGCTGCTCGCTTTCTTCTTGGATCCCGCCTCTGCAGAGGGAACACATAGATGGTGGCTATTTTCGTAACTCCCGCTAGGGACAGAAAGAGGGAAACAGACGACTGTGCAGCAATTGTCCAAATTGTTAGGGAAAATGATTGTATCCTCAAGTCAACCGCCCTTTCGTCCTTTCTTGTCATTCTTATTGTACACAGAACACCCACCTTGTGAACTTTCATGAGTAAGTGTCTTTCGCTCCTTTCTGCATTCCCCATGCACCAGCACAGTGGCATTGCACTTGGAAAGCAAAATAAAGACATGGTGAACTGTTGCAGCCACAGTACAGGTAAACCAGACAAGCTTCTGGGGCGCTGAGGAAGAACAGGGGAAGAAGTCCAGGCTTTGGACATGGCCTTTGTCTGCCTCCAGGTAAGAAAGTGATAGCCGATTGCAGAAAATCAGATCTCTAGGGCAGTTCTTTCAACTAACTCAACTCGTGGCAAGGAATAGAAGAGCCATGGAGATGTCATCAACAGATACGTTGCCAATTCTGAATGTCTTTTATTAGGAGCTCTCTCTTGGTGGGAGCTGAGGGAGAAGTCCTCGGACACCATCTTTGCCGTGACTTTGGGAGCTACCCTTAATGATACCTTGAGAGAGAATATTCCCATCCTCCTGTAGAAGCACCTCTTTTCCTACAAATTAGATCAATTCAGACGCCCATCAGTCTTTCCTGGTTCTATTTCCATAAGCAGATGTGGGACTAAAGAGTTCTGAGCTTGCTTTGTTTTTTTTTTTTTTTTTTTCTAGTTCTTTCCTCAACCAGGTCCCTTTCCTAATCTCTCTGTTCCCACAGGCAGAGACTTTCCACAGTGTAAAGCCATGCATTTCAGTCTTAGCACTTTCTCTACATTTGGAATAACTTGGTTCAGCTACTCTGACCTTGGAGTGCAGGGCCCCGGCACCATGAGAATGAGCAGGAGCCCCAAGGCGGAGACCACGGACTTCCCACTGCTTTGCAGATCCCTATTTTCCTGGTGAAGGGCATGCTGGTTCCAGAGGTAGAGGGACACGTCTATCATCTCAGAAGAATGATAGATAAGGGTTAGGCCGAATACTGGAAAACATTTAGAAACCGAAAGAAAGACTGTATTCATGGCAGAAATAAAAGGGGCCATTCCTTGGCAAAACATAAAACAGCATCTGTGGCAACAACCCTGGTTCTGAGCCGCTTTGCATGGCATTCTTTGTTGGCCAAGGATGGCAGCTTTACTCAGGCCTTTGAGGACATGAAATGATGACAGATGAAGGTCCTGTGCCAAGAAGCCAGAGAAAAATCACATTTTGATGTGCAACTACTTGGTTCTCAGCCATCTGAAAATACAGAGAGGAGGTTGTCAGGGACATCAAATGCACTGCCTTGGTAGCACTGGGTGATTGATTTCCAGTTTTTACCCTGCTCTGTCACATAGTGTGAAGATGCAGGACCAGAGCTATCTGGCTTCGAGGAGAAGATAAACCCCGGTGTGCATGATGCACTCCAGGTGTGCATGCCTGGGCTCACTGCCCTTCTGCCTGGCACTGTGCCCTGCCCCAGTGACTTTCTGGAGCAATGTGTTGGCTTTTTCTGTGCGGAATATTCATACTAACAAAGCCCAGAACATTCCTATTCGCCTCACATACTGAGAGCGATAGCTCATCTTTGTCGGTACTTTTAACATCATCATTTCAGGTATAAAACAGAGCAAACAAAGACCAGAATCTTGGTCAAGCCTGGAATCAAAGAACTAAATAACTGAGGTCACCTACCTCTCGTCGATCATTAACAAAGCTTTTAATACACACAGCTGATTCTAAGTCGTATTAGAAACAGAGCCAGGGAACATTTTAAATGATCAAGGTCACTCTCATTTGTGTAGTACAGAAAACAGTAAGCATGAAAGACACGCATACTTCACTATTTCATATTTATTCACCAATCCTCTCAGATATGTCTGATTAAAGACCTAGTAACATTTTTTTTCTCCAGTTATGAGGTAACTAATAGATACCAGCCATGCCATAAAAAATTGACTTTGTTTTACTACAAGTAGATTTTATGACTTGCTCTTTTGATGTCTGAACCATGACATATGCCAGGGGCACTTTGTGTCTGTTTATAGTACCTATGTACACACTTAATGAGTGGCCAGCTTTTACTTCCTTTAAGGAGCCCTAACAGTAAAACATTGATCCACACGCTGAAAAATTCACTTAAGCATATTCTGCATTTCCAAAGAGGCAAAGGCCAATGGTCATTGTAATTAACTGTTGGTTCCAGAAATCTCTCTGTTATCTAAAACTACAGCTCAGCTTGTTCACAGTAGATCACAGGATGAGAGACGAGCGATTTAGTTCAAACCAGGATCTTCCAGGGCAGATCAGATGCTGGTTGTGTTTTAAAGATGAAGAACTTAAGAGCAACTCACGTGTTAATCCTGACACTTCACCGATGATCTTAATTTCATTTGATGATCTTAATTTCATCCTAACTTCATTTGGGTTTCTCTGATATAGTGTGGCAGGTGGAAAAAAATTATTGAAGAGGAAGATCTTGGGGAAGACTTGCCTTGGTGGAAGAGTTATCTTTGTCAATTGCCCAGAGGGAGCAGCAGTGGGGTACCCAGCCTCCGGGGGGGCCCAAATCACACCAGGGCCCACAGGACGGTAGGGGTCATCGGAGATCTCAGTTCCAACAGCCAATAAGGTAGGGTTGCCCAGCTTGAGGTTAAACTGTGCTGCTACTGAGGAGACGGTACTGGTAGCCAAGAGGACGGCATTGAGACAACCTTGAGCTGGGGCAGGACTTGGAAGAGAATGCCACAGACACCTGAATCCATCCTCCTGACAAGGCGAGAAGACTCGCAGACGCTGCAGCATGAACTCAGTCGCCACACACCCTGTGCCCTTGAGGTCCGCGGAGCTGCAGGCAGCACCGGGCTCGGGAAGCAACGTGGCCTCCAGCAGGGAGGACTTTGCCTGCTCTTCCTTGGTCAGTTTCTTTCCATTTCTGAAATGACAAATAAAAATCATCTGTCTTCTCCTCACTGTTAGGAAAGAACCACCAGGTCTTTGCTTAGGCCGATCATCGGCTTCCCTGCTCGAGAAGAGACAGAGTTCTTTGTGGTGCTGCCCGGCAGTGCCTGATCTGGCTTTGTGTCAGAGGCCCTGGGTCCCAATTACTCCTCTGGCAGGCAGAGGCATGAAAGTAAAAGTTCTTCGAGTTGGTTAAGGACCCAGATTCTCACCGCCTTCCGGGAGCTTCATGTAAATGTGCATGACAAGTGTTGTCATTAACCTCTGGAGGAATTGTAATAGATGGTCTCTTAAGCTCCCATTTTCTGAAAACTTCCTTTTCCGCCTATGCTGGAATAGTGTGTATGCACAGTATTTAAAAACTGATGATTACGCTGTTCATGCTGGATTTTGGTGCTCAGATTTGCTTATATCCAAACTAAAAGATTGTTGGATATAGAATGTCAAAGGAACCTTGGTGGTTCTCAATGACACTGTGTCAGAGCCTGACAGAAGCCTCTACAGGAGTCACCAACAGGAAAAAAAAAAAAAAAAAAAGAAAAAATCTCTCTCATTTCTTGTTTGGTCTATGGGATGTCCATTAAATCATCTATCCATAATACCGTCCACTTGAGATAAAAACTTGTCCCCCATTTAAGAAAGATTTACTAAAATATTAATAAACTACTAGAGGGGAAAATAGTAATTATGTGAACAACAGAGCCTATAGCAGGGGAATAAAAATAGATGATCTGAAAACATAGTAGGACCCTCGGTCTACATTATGAGGCGTTAATATTTCTGAGTACATTGCGTCAAGTACTTTACATGTTTTATTTAGTATACTCAACAATCCTATGAGGTAGACATTATTATTTTAAAATTCAGAGATAAGGGTCTGGAACTCAGAGAAAATGAGAAATTGACCTTAGCAGTTGCTAAATAATAGAGGAATAACTTGAGCCCATATCTGCCAATTCATTCTTTCCTTTGCCACGTCGGTTCCCCGTTAGCCACATCATGTGTCACTAATTCAACTCTATTGATTTGAGGTGATTTTTTAAGGGTCATGTCCTTCAGAAGGTCAAGGGCAATGCTACTCTGATACCCAATACTTCCCGTGATTCAGCTCCAGGAGTTCAGTACTAGGCAGCTAAAACTGAGATCCCGATTCGCCTCACCTCCAGCCCCTCCTCTCTCAGTGCAGACTCTCAGGTTGATTTCCTGTGCCGCATGCACCTGCCAGCCTTGGAACTGGCATTGAAGGGAGGAGCGGGTTCTCCCTTCAATGGAGGAGCGGGGTCCTCTCAGTCTAGGCCTCGGAGGGCGAGTGAGGGTCAGGCCTGCCTGACACCTGCTCCAGCAAGGTGTCCCATTGTGGTGACATGCAATACCAAGGAACACCCAGAGACCTAGAAACATGGAAACTGGTCTCCTAAGTCTCTCAAAGGTGGCACCGACCAGAGCAAAAGAGAGTTTGTTAGAAGAAACGCTTGCTTAGCCGAGACCTGCCCTGACAGTTAAATGTGCAGAAGGCACAGCCACAGAGGAAGGACAATCTCCCCTTCTCTCAAGATAGGACACAACGGATCCTGAGATACATCGCAAGTCCTTCCCCCATCGGACTCTGCAGACAGCACCGGTTCAGGGCCAAATCGTGATTGTACCTGTCAGTGACTCACCTGGTCCTTCCGGCACCCTAGTCCTGGGTCTGTAAGTGTGTCAGTGCACACAGGAGAAGCGTGCTTGTCCCTGCTTCCCCTGCTGAGGAGGGACGCCTGCGGCTCACCTTTAAATCTGTGAAACAATGGCTTCCTTTCAGACCTGGAATCTGAACAGTGATTTGCCCAAAAAGAACTGCCTTCCACTCGGAATTGTCTTCGGTCATCGTCCTCTATGTTCTCAGTCATGGCTGTAACTATTGCTATTATAACTTAAGCTTCTGGTTGCTGCTCTTCACAGACCCGCTATTTCCTCATCCCTTCCCTACTACTCCATCAGTGGAGCCTATAATGAATTCAGAATCAAAAGCATATAAGAGAAAAGTTAATGTTCTGTACCATGGCTTAATTGTATTAGGAAAAACTAAAATATTTGAAAGTTACAATCTTCTAATAAGAACTTACTATAAGCAATAAAAAAAATTTAAATATTAGAGTAAGTGATACAAAAGAAGGGAAACTTTGGGATAATCTGCCGCCTTTTTGAATAGTAAATAATTTTGTGGTACTTCATCAAGACTTGGTCCATTGTGGTCCTTTCTGGGGACTTTTGGGGTATTGTTACAATGTGAATTAGAGTGGACATTTATATTTAAGCATGTTCTTCTATTAATGAAAGTATTTTTAAATATCATACATATGCTTAACTGAGATGTTACATTACAAAATGTCATCATTTCATAGTAAAATTTCAAAATAGGCAAAAGGATGTATTTGCCTTGCTTATTCAGGTCTCATTAGTTCAGGGCTCTAGATGGAAGCTAGCTTTCAGGGATAATACCACCTAAAATAGAATGTCGGGCACTAGTCTCACTCCAAAACCCAAGTAAGAAATACTCTTCCCAAGCCAGGTTGCATATTGGGGTCTACACTGTGCCCCAGGGCCTACTCTTTATTTCTTTCAGTAATGTCTCTGCATGTGAAAGAAACCCCCGGTACTGCCTCCTTATTCCTTGTGAGCACCCTGACCATTACATGGTTGGTTGTGTGATTGATTGGGCATCAACACTGATTGCTATTGCCTGGCCAAAATGAATGGATCAAGCTCTTGTTGCGTCGCTCAGCAAAGTGTAGCACTATTTACCTTAATCGTGTGATACTGTGTTTCAGTGCTTGACTAGAAAGTAGGCTATTTCTACAAACTCAAACCAACCGCTAACTTTAAAGGCAAACTTGAGACTAGATAAGCTCCAGGTCAGTATCCAAAATATAGAATAAATGCATCTGACCCCAAAAGGAAAAAAGAAAGTAAAATAGCTGATGATTCGAATTCCATTTATTCATCATATTTTGGAATGGTTTGCTCTGTGTAAATGCGTGCCTTTAAGTCACTCATCAGCATCGATCATCTTCAGGGATGTTTTTTGAGATGACAAACTCTCCTAAAGCTTTGGTATCTTCTCTTCTGGAAAATGGCAAAGGAAAAAGAGGATCCTTCACCTGCAAATGCAGGAGGTGGTCTTAGAGGCCTTTCCGAACTCAGAAGCAGAACACACCACACATGTGGACCATTGGTGGTCCGCAGGTGCCTCTCAAACTTCTCGTAGCCACCAAGCATGGCCAGATATGGGAAGAGCCCAGACTTTGCTTCTCTGCTTTAAATAGATAATATATTTCCCCCAGAAATCTCTGCATTCTGGCTGAAAAGATCAATTTGAATCATGGCTTCAGTGTCAGCTTTTCTTGGAAAAGCAGAGCGCATGAGTGCATGCCCCCCCCAACACACACACACACACACACACACACACACACACACACACACGCTTGCTGTTTGCTTTCTTCTTTGCCAAAATGTTCACTATCTCATGGACAAAAACTTTCTCTTCCGTGTTCCTGCAATGAAATTCTTTGTTGTTGCTGTTCATCCTTTCCTTCAAAATATCAATTTGGAAAAAAAATAAAAAAATTCCACTACTCTTCTGGAACAATGACTCTCTTTAAATCACAATATTTACTAAAACATGGCATGTCCGTTGACAGATGTGGACACTAAAAAGGGAAAGAACTACTTCAAAGCTATATAGATAGAAAGCAATCGGTGAGCATCCTGCCTGAAATTAAAAGCCTCTGTGCCCAAACAGAATTTAGCAACCCCAAGTACCCCAGGCCCCTTTCTACCTGGGGCCTGCATTCCAGCCACAACAAAGCAAACCATCCAAGGGAACGTTAGCAGTCTAAAACATGCGGTAGAGCTTTAGGGTCACGGGTGTCTGATGCTGCATGGCTACTGCGACCTAGACAGGTTTTCCAGCTGTGTGAGGGGAGCCCCACAGCCCTCACCGGGCCAGCATCTCCACACCTCTAGATTGGTAAGGAGTCCCAATAGGTGACAGGATGCGTTATTACACTGTGGGTTCGCATCACAGGATGACAGATGAAAACATTGTCTGTTTTTACGAAGCCAGACACGGTTACCCAAGAGTGCCAGATACGCTTGACTCTGTCCCCCTCTCTCCTATCTCTGGATGATCATGACACTCAGCTCACCTTGGGCACATTACACACAGCATTGCAGTTTTTCAGGTGCTGAAGTACTTAAAACTGGTATTTGTCTTCGTTTTTTAAAATATACTTTTATTCATAGCAGCTTGAAATACGTAAAGCATACCAACGCTAAGAAGGTGCCGTGTCGTTTCTTTAAATAAACCCTAGTCACGCAATACATTTAATTGCTGAGGTTCAAGTTCAGATAGCATGAAATGACAAGAGGCTAAAACATATTGTGTAACAAAAGATTAATGTGGCAGTGGGTTTATTCTTTAGCAGGGGTTGTCAAAATGTGATCAGAGGCCCTTCAGGGTCCCTGAGACTCAGGTCCATGAGCTCAGGGTGACTCTCATAATGAACTACGACATGAAGTTTCCTGTTTCACTCTCCTTCTGTCACAAATGTCCAGTAGAGTTTTCTAGGGGGTTTGTGATGTGGGTGATCATAGTAGACTGAATGAAGAAGCAAATCTAAGAAAGCAGCTGTCTTCTATTAAACCAGACAGTGAAGAAGTTTGTGAAAATGTTTAAAAGTGCCATTTTTGATGAAAATGTTCTTTTTCATAAAAATATGCCGTGATTGTTAGTATGTAATGGGATTATTACTTTTCAATGAACTGGTAATTAAATTCACATGAGGTCCAGCAAAACAAGATTGGCAGGGCATTGCTGTGGTGGTCACCAGGGCACCTCCAGAGCCCTGCTGATGGGGCTGAACCCCCATCTAACATCTGCCTTCGCGTCAGAACAGGTTCAAGTTCTTTGACCTCTCTCCAGCTGAGTTAGCTCACTTTAAAATCAGGAATGAAAACAGTGCCTTCTAACCTTGATATTAGGCAGAATACGTAGGCCAACACTTGTAAAACTCTAAGAACTAAACTGAGCGTGTAACAAGTGCTGCACAAAGATCACTAATAAAATATCATCTAACTTCATTGGCTGTACAAAACAGTGCAGGGAAAACTTGGCAGATTGCGCTGTTGTGCTCTTGAAGTGTGTCCAGAATCCAGAACTCTTTAATTCCGTGTTATTGCCACTGTTAACAGTGAGGCGTGGCGGGTGAAACATGAGTGACAGTCACAGACAGGCTGGTCACACGGAGCAGAAAGACAGCAAAGCACAGCTCAGACTGGAGACGCGGACACTCAGGAAACCACAGAGATACTGGAGCATCTTCAGCTGCTGGCGGCACCAGAGCAGCACTTGAAACTGTCTGACCAATCTGAGCAGAAGGCGGAGAGTCAGGCCAAGCCGTCTAATTTATATTTATTTTAGAATCATATGAAAGTCGACATAGTTTCCCAATTGTCATCAGTATCATTTTAGTAGCATAGTTACAATTCTAGTTACTCTTTAAAAGTGCCCTAAAAGATGAAAGCAAAGAATTAGACAACTCCTAGAGCATTCTCTCACACCTGCTTTTCTGCAGTTTCTTATTTCTTATTTTCCAGTTAGATGCAATCCCCATTGTACTCACCATATTCTAAGTCCCCAAGAGGTGGGCACCACAGAGAGGGGACAGACAGTGCTTATGGAAATGGGAGTGTGCTCAGCCCCTTCCGGGATGGTGTTCCTTGTGCGTGGCAGAATCTCCCATTCCCGGAGCGTTCTCAAAACCAACCACAATGCATGACTTCTAATTCTCACTCCTTACATAACAGCTCTAAAACAGTGAAGTTCAATCATTCAACAAACGGTGCTGGCAAAACTGGAAATCCATTTGTAGCAAAATGAAATTAAATCTCTATCTTTCACCCGGCACAGAAATCAACTCAGAGTGCATCAAAGACTTAGGCACTAGAACAGAGACCCTGCGCCTAATAGAGGAAAAAGTAGGCCCAAACCTCCATCAGGTGAACTCCAGGTACAGGGAATCCAGCTCCGTGAGGATCCCCCAAATGCCCTTCAGCACTGAATGTGGTTCCATTTGGGTTCTCCTTGTGGTGACCTGTGGTTCTTGGGGACAGCACCCACAGTAACTTGGGAAGCAATCAAGGGGGACTGTACAGAGCAGCCGCTCACTCCATCCACGGTCCTGCCCTGCGGCCCACACAGCTCCCGCCTCTGCCTTCGCCTTGTCACCACCCCGAGGTTGCTTCCTGAGGGGCCTTCATTTCCATGTGAAACTGGAAAGCTGTCAATCATTTCCTCCTGCCATGTGCAGCAGGGACATCAAAGCAGACTGAACTTGTCGCTCTGACACTGCACGATGGGAAAGGTCCATCTGACGTAATGACACCACGGGTCCGAGAGCTTCACACCCTCCCTACCTTTGCCTTTGCTCTTAAACCAGACCAGCTGAACCCGAAGCTCTCTGCGTTGCACTTGGCCTTACCAGTAGTCTCAGGGTGGATCACGGAAATGAGCAAAGATGGAAGAAAGCTACCATTTTGTGAGAGGGAAAACAGTTCAAATTACAGTTATAAGCAAATTGAAGGGTAACATATTTGGCTATAGGAGAACTAACCAAAAAAAAAAAAAAAAAAAAAAAAAAAGCATTAAATAACAAAGGCCCTGAATGTGTGTGTGTGTGTGTGTGTGTGTGTGTGTGTGAACTAACCAAGAAAACTATAAAAAGAGCAAGATTGTCCTCTCAATTCAGTTTAGCACCAGTGTGAACTTCCCTCACTGAAGCAGGTTTCTGCTTCTGGACCCGTGAATCCAGGTAGAGAAGCAAAGTTTGTAGCCAAACATTTCTGGATTGAGCAGATTATGGGAATAGAAGGTTCTCCTCAGGTCAACTTTAAATCTCTGACTTCTGAATTGGAGTACGTGCATCTGTGCATATTCGAAATGATGTATCTCCATCATGAAAAAAAAAAAAAAAAAAAAAGTCCCAGAAACTAATCTTCAGCTTTACAGCAGATTTACAGATGGTGACCAAAAATCATTCATTGAATCAAAACAAAACCAAAAATTAAAAAAAAAAGAAAGAAAGAAAGAAAAAGAAACCAGCAACAAATGTGCAAAGGACCTGCCACTTAAAACACCCCATGCAGAGCAAAGAGGAAAGGGGAATCGTCTGAAAAAAAAAAAAAAAAAAAAAAAAAAAGGGTGCTTCTCAAACTATTTGTATTTTCATTTCCTCTGCTCTTAGAGGAGAGCACCACTGATTTTTTACAGACTAGGTTTCCCAGGGTTTTTTAAAGAAATGAAAAATCTCCAAAAAAACTACTAAATGTCTAATAAATTTATGAATAATATAGAAATAGTTTGCATTTTTGGTGCAATGATATTTATATTGCTTATTGATAAAAAACTGTGACTGTTAGCAAAGTCGGCATGGTAGGACGCTGATTTTGAATATTGTATTTGTGAGAAGACATAGTCAAGTGGATATGGGATACACAAGGAGTTTAATTAGATGATAAAATTGGTCAAAAAATTATTCACTGATAAAACTGAGATTTGCTTTGCCTGGGATCATAATATTCAACCTGATATATAAAAACAGTACTCATTTTGTAATAATATAAATACCTTTGCTTTATGCTTCATTAAATTCTCTCAACGATACTGAGATTCAACAACAACAACAATTCGTTTTTTTCATTTGGCCAGGCTGGGATGTGGCTCATTGGTAGAGTGCTTGTCTTGCCTAGGAGAGCCCCCTGAGTTCAGTCCCCAGCTCTGCAAAGCAAAACAAAAAAGAAAAAGAAGCTCAAGGCCAAGAAGAGTAAGTCCATTTGCTCCGGGTGGCAGAGGGAGTCCACTGAGGGTGGAGAGCCGCCTTGGGCACTTGGGGTTCCTTTTGGAAGCTCTGTGTTCTGGTGTGGATCTGGGCTGTCCCCAGGGCCTGAGTGTTAAAGGGGTGGCCATCAGCCTGCGGCACTATTAGGAGGTGCAGGCACCTTTTGGAGCAGGGCCTAGGGAAGGAAGCGAGGTCCCTAGGAGTGTGCCCTGGAAGGGGACATGGGGACTCCAGGTCCTTCCTCTCCCCTTTGCTTCCCGGCTGCCGTGGGGGGAACTGGCCTCCACCACGTGTCCCCACCGAGATACGGCCACAGGCCCAGATCAACAGGGCCAGCTCGCTGTGGACTGAAAGCCCTGATGTTATGAGCTGTTCTTCCTTACAGGCTGGTCTTCTCCAACGCTTTGTCATGGCAATGACGACCTGACTGACTGCTGCCGTCACCCCTTTTGGTGCTGCTTCTCCAAGTTAAATTTCAAAGACACTTTACTAATCAAATGCCATGAAGAGTTTCTATGGAAACCTAAAATATCATGAGCTATTCAGCATTCTCTGTCCCTTTCCATAAGTACATATAGACCTAGATAAAATCTTTAATAATTTTGACATATAGTTATGTATTCATAGGTGCACGTGTGTGTGCGTTTTCTCTTATTGTAGAAAGTCATGCGTGTTTTCCTGATGGTTATCTGCTAGAATAACAATAAACTTCCACAAGGGAGTGATATGAAAACAAGTCAAACCTTTGAATCGATCACCCCAGATTCCCTGGGTTTTCTGAGACGGGTGCTGTGTCCAATCAGGTGTGCCCATCAGTCCAGGACCATGTGGACCCAGGCCCCTAGCCTTGCCAGAGGCCCTCAGTTCTTCACCTGGACACCAGCTGACAGAGATGGGCCTCTTGCAGGTCATTCCTGTGTGACCGCAGGGTGCAGACAGAAGCTCCTCGGCTAGTAGCATGCAGCGCATCAGTGAGAGGTTGCACTTGCAGTTGTAATGACCCAGTCAGTCTTCTCACACTGCAAGCCCGCTTGCACATGAAATCAGATTTGTTTTCATAAATCAATAACATATTTTGATTTTACAAGACTTTATTGAAAGAATACTTAGTCCCAAATACAAGACCTCTGACATCCCCGTAGAACGAGACTATTTATATTTTGTTGCTCTTTAGAATGAACAGGTTAGCTTCTGTTATAGTCTCTGAAAATATTTCTTTGATGAAAAAGCATTTATAAACATGCTTTTAAAAACCAATATTGTTCATGTCAACTTCATCATCCCAGCTCCTTAGGATACAACAAACTTAACACCACACTATACTATGCCAGTTAAGAGTGGTCTCAAATAGTAATAGCCAATCCCATGCACCAACCCAGAAAATTCTTCACTAGGCAACCTATAAACTACTAGGTCGATATTCCTTATGGAACGGAATTTGAAAAGAGGAATACCACTTGAAAATTAGCCTGTGTTTTGAGTGAGGACAATTCATCCCTTTTCTTCAAGGAGTTATGTTATGGTTTAGATACAAGGTGTTCCCCAGAAGCTCACGTGTGAGATAATGAAGAATTTTCCGAGGTGAAACAATTGTGTTATGACAGGTATAACTTAATCAGTGGATTAATCCACTAGGCAGGCACAGTGTGGCTGGAGGGGGTAGATAGGTCAGTGGGGGCATGTCCTGGATGTACATGTTTTGTCTGTGGTGAGCAGCACTCTCTCTGCTTCCTGCTTACCATATCCTAACTAATTTCCTCTGCCATGCCCTTCCGCCATGATGTCCTGCCTCACCTTGGGCCCAGAGCTATGGAGTCACTGACGATCGATTGAACCTCTGAAATTGTGAGCCAAAATAAACTTTTGCTCTTCCACGTCGTTCTTATCAGGTCTTTTGATCGCTGCAATGAAAAAGCTGACCACAAGAAGTCAGAAATGCTTTAGTTAAAAGAATCATGAGCCAAGAACTACGTGAGTAGTGACAGTTTGAGACTGGCACAGAGGTACCCTGCAAACCGCAGAGCTCAGGGACCTGAGGATGGTGTCTCCCTTCCAGAACATTCCTCACGTGGCTGGCCACACTCCTGGCACTTTCCTCGTCCACCCTTCCTGCTGCCTTTTGCCTTCATGCTGTGTGGTGCCGGAGGCTCACGCTCATGACCGGTCTGGGCCACCGTCCCCCAGGAGTTTTACCGGGTCATTAACTGGCAAGAAATGTCCCTACGTCATCTCTCCTGCTTTTAAGAAGAACAAGTAAAACTAACCAGTGTAAGCTTGGAGAGAATGGATGGTTGGAAATGAATCTCTTAAAACAAGAAAAGTGAAGAAAGATGGCGTGATGTGCAGAGCAGGGCACGGGCCCTGCCTCCCTGATTTTACTTGTGGGGTGAAGCCACGCAGGCACCCAACGTGATTTTAAAGTAGATGCCCCAGGCACAGGGCATACAGCAAACTCAACCCCTCCCAGCCCACGGAAACGAAGCGGCGTCAATGACTCCATTCTCAGGGTGAATTTATTTTCCACCTCTGTTTATCCTGATCCCTTGGTGTTTGGTCCTGGTCCTCTTTAGGAAACGATGGTGATGGTGGAATTTAGAGAGATCCTATAATAACAACAGTAGCCCACCTAACACGAACACCAGCATTTTTAGAACTTTCTTCGTGCTTTGCGGGCTCTCGGCATGCTGTAAGCCAAGCAGGACCCTGATCTTCACGCGTATAATTAGAGCTACTTTTGCCCCCTTTTAGCCCATAAGTGGAGATGGAGGGGCTACAGTAGTTAAAGCAGCATTCGCTATGAGCACAGACATCTTAATGGTGAAACTAAGAGAAAATTCTTTCTTTCCCCCACACGCGGGTCCAGTGAGAGTGTGTTGGGTGGCCCTCCGTGCAGTGGTCCCAGGCCCAAGCGCCACACTGTTGTGACCACCACCATCTTCCATGCTGACTTTCCAGGCTCGGTGCAGAGGATGCCGAGGGCAGGCGGGCTGCTCCTGTGCCATGTCGGTCTAGAAACAACACGCCGTGGTCCTGTCACCCTCCAGTCCCAAGAATGAGTCCCACGGCTTCACAGAAATGCAGAGAGTTGGGAAAGTGAGTCCAAGCCCCGGAAGCCTCCAGAAGCCTCCGCGAGGACCATCTCCACACAATGGAACGGAGCACAGAGTCTTGGTGACTCAGCTGCTCCTTCTTAAGAGCACTCTGTAGTTAGAAATGGAGCTGATTCTACCATCTTTTTTTCTTTTTTTAACCCATTTGTTCCCTCCTTTCCCCTCCCTCCCCACCGGCCTTTCTAGTGTTCCGCTAATCCTCCTGTGCTCCCCATCCCACCCCACTGTGATTCGGCCTCCTTATATCAGAGAAAACATTTGGCATTTGGATTTTGGGGATTGGCTAACTTCACTTAGCATTATATTCTCCAACTTCATCCATTTACCTGCAAATGCCATGATTTTATTCTCTTTTATTGCTGAGTAATATTTCATTGTGTATACAAACCACATTTTCTTTATCCATTCATTTACTGAAGGGCATCTACGTTGGTTCCACAAAGGGTTAAAAAAAAAAAAAGATGGTAGAATGAGATGGATATCATTACTCTAAGTGCATGTATGAAGACATGATAGTGTGAATATACTTTGCATACAACCAGAGATACGTAAAACTGTGCTCTATATGTGTACTAGGAATTGTAATGCATTCTGCTATCATATATAACAACTTAGAATAAGAGAAGAAAAAAAAAGAAAGAAAGGACCTGAAATTTGAACCCACATCTGCATCCAGACCTTGGCGCCTCCTCCTCCTCCTCCTCCTCCTCCTAATACTGTATTTGTGAAAATGTGACTCATGGTTTACTGGCACCTCTAGTGACCTCAGGTCTTTATGAGAGTCACTGAATACAGCTTAGTAAAATTAGAGCATCTTGTATTTTAGGATATTCTTCAAAGAGCCCCATTGCTTCCTGAAAATTTGCCACCAAGATAACCTTGAGAACATCTAGGATAGTGAAGAGTTAGGCTCTAAGATTTGAACGCAGGCCACAAAGAAACATAATCCTCAGTACTCAAAGGACAGAATTTTCAGCGCTTTGTCAATGGCATTCAGTCGAGAAAGAAATTCCAGTGTACAATTGGCCAAATCCAACGTTTTTAATTGTGCTTATGTCTTCACTGAATCAATCTTATTCAGTGGAGTCACGTGTGACCCAGGCAGCACTGTCTCCTACCACGGGCTTTTCTAGATCTTCCCTTTAACACCGGAGGCAATGGCCCCCTGAGGACACGCTCCTGCAGGTCACGTTCACACTGGACAGAGTCAGAAACCACATCCGCCCCCGCTACCCTGTGTTGCCGCCTGAAGCGCTCGGAGCACCGGAGCCGCGGGAAGAACTTCAGAAGCAAACTGGAGACAAACAGCTTTTTATTCTGATAACTTTTCTCTCTGGTTCTAACAACTAACTCACGCCAAACACACCACTAAAATGGCGCTGACCCGATCAGCAATTTCGGCCAAGTCACTCCAGATCCCGCAACAAAATCCCGTGAGACTACGGGTGGCGACAATGGCCAAATCTCCACGGCTCATAGTCAACTGCAATTCAAGCCAATCCCCAAACAGGGCTCCTGCATTTCCCCCTTTTTGTTTTAAAAGAGGTAATGCTCTAGGACGTCTATGTGCAACCAACATTCTTACCCGTCATCGGATAATCAAGGCTGTGCCCTTGACTCCTGTCTTAGGTTGATATGTCGGCCACATGAGACTGTCCCGTGCGACTGTGCCTGTCTTAGGTTGTCCCCCTCTGGGGATCTTACCCGTCATTGGCTAACCAGCCATCCAATGGAGCCCTTTAGGATCGACTATATATGATGACTAACAGCCGTCCAATTGTGAGGAGATGTTGCGGCTTTAAGGCGACAAGCCTTTTGGTGATGAGCCAAATTGCATAGCATTCAAATTGTTTAAACAAATCAGCTGCCCTAAGTTCCAACAAGTAACACACTGAATTCTCTAGACAAATACCCGCAAGGCATTGTCCCAAACAGGGCTCCTGCAACCCTGCAGACATGGTAGCTCACAGACACTCCAAGGACACAGAAAACGTGCAGAAATGGGAGCGATACTAACATCCTCTTATTTTGCTTTCTTGAAACAGAACATTCAGATGAGAGTCTCCTCCTACAATGCGAGGCATGTTGAGCTCCCTTGAAAGCATAAACAAAATGAAATTGTTATGTAGCTCTTTAATTCAACACATTTAATTCCATATCTATTCATCCAACAATGTAACTGATATTATAAGCAGACAGGACTACCTGGCTGACAGTCTGTGCTGATAATTAACTCTAGAACAATGTTTTGCTCTATCCAATCTTTCCATCAATGACAAGGCAATCAGAATGACTAAATCAGAGGTATCAACGGTGTGCACTTATTTTTAATTCACATGGAAAGTTACTATCAGTAACTCCAAATATTATTCCTTTTAGTGTGAAAAATGAAGATGAAGATTACACCATTGTCGCAGAAAATTAGCTCTTTTTGACCATTTACAGTAGCACGCAGTTGTCGATTAATATTCAGCAAGGACTTGTTGCGGCTCATGATGTGTGGGGGCCCAGCAGACAGTGAGATGTCACTTTTCTCTTCAAGGTGCTTACAGGGGTTGGGAGCACAGAGCCTCTCACTTCTAGAAGCATGATACAGGGACACCCCTGGATTCAGCTCTTCCACAGAACACCTGGGGGCCCAACCTGCAGGATCCCATCACCCCCGCAGAAGCCTGAAAGTGAATAACAAACGTAATTGATTGAAAAATAGGTAATAATGGAAATATTAGGAATCAAGGTGACAACAGAAAAGAGGGGTCTCTGGACCTGGGAGGGCAGGAAGAGGAGCAGCAGATACTCTGGGGTCCCCACATTGGTGTGTGGTGGAAAGGTGTCCTTCCTGCCTCGGGACTCGTCCCAAGAGGGGTGGGATGATGAGGCGGGGGAGCTTTCTGGTGTCTTCAGCTGCTTTTCCTGCACTCGGTCCGTCCACAGCCCTGTCACAGACAGACACTTCAGGAAAGCAGATGAGTGACAGCCTGTCTGAGTGGCGGGTGGAGGAGCAGGGCTCTTTAATAGAGGCGCCCCTTGCCTCACCCAGGGCTTTGCTCCCTGGTCACTATCCTCAACAGCACGTCCCCAAACGTCGCGTGTTGCATCCACGTGTGCCAGGCTGAACTGAACTGCGAGGCTGACAGTCGTCCCCGTGCGTGGAGATGTCATTACCATGGACGCTCTGAGATGAGATGGAAGAGCCCTAACTGAGGAGACAGCTCAGATGGCGGCTGGCGGAGAGCCATGAAGGTGTCCAGGTACTTTCACCTGAATCTGTTTATGCCCGTGAACACTGCGTGACGCACCTGTAAGCTCGAGCTGTTAGCACGTGTGCTTGATAAGGCAAAAAGTATTTAACTGGGTGAGGTTAGTTAGTTGGTGGTTGGAGTTGGAGAGGTTGTTGGAGCCGGAGAGAGAGGAATAAAAGAACTTTTTCATTTCCATCCTGCCTCCGAATTTTCTCCCACGGCGTTGTTGCTGCAAGCGGCAGTCGCTCCAGCGGCAACAATGAATCACCACGGTGTCCCTGGTCCTTAATAAACTGTCAGGTAGGACCAAGGAGAGAAGCAGCCGTGAGCAGAGCAGCAGGACCTCGGGGGGAGGGGCGGAGGGATGGGAGAGACTCAGCCTCGCCAGCTCGCAGCAGGGCCGACCCTCACTGGTCACTGGTTCTGGAGTTCCTACGTACTGCGAGTAAAAGTAACAGCTCCAAAGATAGAAGTTAGAGGGTCATGATCAAGTTGAAAATCTAATGTAAATTAGAGCATCATCTCTGACCATTTCAACCCAGGGCCACTCACTCATTTTACATGCAGGATGTCCAACCACTCGGACCAAGATCTCTGTCAGGCCCAGGACCCTGGCCTCCTAGCCTCCCCCTCGAATAGGGCATTTTGATTTCTCCAAGGAAGGTGCAGTATTTTCAACTTTGATAAAGTACCTCAGACGTCCAAACAGCTCCTTCACTCCTCCCTGTTATTTCTTGGCTCCCCCCAGGGTCTGTTTGAAGAGGCTATTTATTTATGAAACAGTAACTTTCTATTCAGTTTGACTCAGAGGCAGGACATGAAACCCTCTTGTTTGCAATGGCAGGAGCGGGCCTCGAGGCCTTTATGTCAAATGCAGCGAGTCGGGCACAGGAAGACCAACTCGACACACTCTCACACAGCAAGCTGAGAGCACACCAGGGGTTGCTGTAGTCTTGGATTGGCTGGTCCAGGGGCACAAGGCCTAGTTTGCTCACAGGAAGAACTTGTGGTGGTGAGTGGAGCAGCCGAATGAATTAACAATGATGCATGGCCACGAAGAACCGTTCCCCTTAAATTTGTGCAGTGCACAACCTCACAACCACACACAGCAGCCCTAAGGGCACTTGTTGGGGAGACATTTCTCCGTTCTCACTTCCCTGGATATTTGAGAGGCATTTTCTAAGGAGAAACAGGGATCATGACAGGGACACAGAATCAAAGTGCTGAAAACAAGGGCTATCTCCTTCCAACTGAGCCAAGCTTTAAAAAAGATTCCCATAAATATTTATTCAGCTCTCCCGTGAATTTGTGTACTCTAGAGTACTGCAGTAGTAGGAAAGATGAGGTGAAAGAAGTGTTTTCAAGGATTAAAAGTTCATCTCAAACTTGAGTCGTAGCAAGAAGTCAACAAACTAACTGGAGACACAGGGAAAGAGGAGGCAGGCCCACACGGAGTGGAGCCGTGCCCAGGGACTGGGCTTAGCACAGTGGGGAACGGGGGTTCCCTCCGGGTGCAGAGCAGGACCCTCCTTCGGCTGACGACTGGGAGGAATGGATTCATGACCCTCATTATTCACTGGTTCTGGAGTTCATATATACCGTAACAGCTCTAAAAATATAATTTACAGGGTTATGATCAAGTTGAAAGTCAGATGTAAATTAGAGCGTCATCTCTGACCATTTCAACCCAGTGCTACTCACTCTATTTTAAATGCGGGTTGTCCAACCACTCGGATCAAGATTTCTGTTCCAAAGGGGACAACTTGGGTGTTTTCCTAAAATTGCTTCTAGGGAAAGGGCCAGATGGGATTAGAATGAGGGAAGGTAGCCAGAATCAGGAAATTAGGTGTCAGGGGAACAAAAGGACAAGTTGAGAAAAGTTCAGAGAAGTTACTGTGCACTTCCACCAAGAATCTACACACCGGGCTTTATCACAGCCCAGTCTTTTGAGATTCATCTGTCACTAGACAGTACTAAGCACACTGTCTTTAAAGGAAATCTTTGTTCTAATTCCCTCCTGACAGGAAAAAGCTTCTGGGTTCACTCAACCCTATCTTTATCCTTTACAAAAGAAAACTATGGAGAGAATGCACTTATTCCCAGGGGCTGGTCCTGCTCCTGGTGTTTAGCGAGGCTGTCTAACCACACAGCTGCCTGAGACTCCCTGTTCACTGGCTACAGCCCTCACACAACAAAAAAGCTGGCTCAGATGCTTTTATTTTCTTTCCTTTGGGGTTCCTCAAAGTCTAGGTGTCCCAGAAAGGAGTGCTTTGTAACTAGGTCACCTGAATGATGGACAAAGGGGCTGGGACGTTCCAAAGATAGAATGGCTGTGGCTTCTTTCCCCACCCCCACAACAGGAGAGAGACCGTGACCCAGATTCAACTCACCAGAAGCTCAGACTCCCACCCCGATATGAAAACCCAACGAAATGGCAATGATTCTCACGGCAAACTTAGTCGCCAACACAACATGCATGATTCTGAAAGATTGCACACAGACCCTGGCTTCAAAGCAGGGTTGCATCTACCTTGTTTGAGAAAAATAAGCATTCATTTCTTTTTAAGAAACTCCAGGAAATTTATCCACTCTCAAAATTAATTACCCTGATCAACTTTGTACAGAACTGTGTGGCTGAATTTTCTAAAATTTATCTCCAATTGTATGTTTATTGCCTGGATTATCATTACACATATATTGCAAGATTGCAGAAATAGTCCCAAGGGGTCTTTCTAGCCTGGTAATTTAAATAATCGCCTCCAATTCTAATGACCATAACATTTTCATCTCACGTTTACCAAGTAGGTTCCCTAGCAGCAAGGAACAGAAAGTGGGTCTCGCTGATGGTAATAGAAAGACATTAATTGGAAACATAAAGAAAGTGGAGGGTGGGGTCAGATTGAGAAATAGACTGAGGAAGGGAACAGGGACGAGACAAGAAGGAGGAAGTTAATAACTGCCTTCGATCCGTGTCCCCTGGGAGGGTGCTTCTAGGGCCCGAGAACCCTGATGGTGTTGGACACGGCCCTTAGTGGACACCTGGAAGCTGAGAGTGCATGTTAAATCTCTCTCTCTCTCTCTCTCTCTCTCTCTCTCTCCCACCTCTCTCTCCTCTCTCCCTCCACTACGGGCTCCAGATTTAACTTCTTAGGCTGAACTTCCTAATCGGCCACGTCCATCTCATATCTTGGTGTCCCAACTTCTAACTCCTCACACAAGGCCCTTTCGACAAGTCACTGTTGCTGCTAGAACATCCTGTTTTAAAAGATTTCCAGGACAATAAAAAGCTGAGACTCCAAAAGAAAGGGGAAAGTGCCCTTTCCTTATATGGCTGCATAAGATGAAGCAGTAACTCAAAGAGCAATCAAGACTCCACAGGAAGACGACCACTAGCCCTGCACAGGCGCAGGCCCGCCCCCGCTTCAGCTGAGGGTCACTCACGTTCAGTTGTGCCACAAATCCCGCGGGCGTTCGCCAGAACCAACAAAGAAATGCCTCTCCTCTATGTGGGTGTCATTTCCTTGATTACAAGGAAGAAGGTGGGTGGGAGCAGGTGGCTTCCCTCCATCAGCCGAGTTGCTGGGACATGAGAGGGAAGGTGGGGCTTGCAAGATCTGTCATCAGCTGGCAGAGGCTCAGTCATTTCAAGACGTCTTGTTACTTTCTGGAAAGAAGGGAAAATTTCAGAAACTACAAAGCTTCTCTCCGCTTTGATTTGGCCCAGGGCTCGCAACAGCTGTGAAAGTTGACTCTTGCAGGAAAAAAATAAAAAATTACAAAAACAAGGTCAAGTCTGGTTATAATGTGGTTTTGCTAAAGTGTATTGTTTTCAGAGGAGGGAAAAACCACCATGTATGAATTTGCAGAGAGTGAAAAATAAGAAAAACATGTTAGTTGCATTTCAAACTGAAGAGATGGGGTCCACAGTTCCAATTAGTGGGCACTTCTAGGGCCAGAATGGATAATCACTACTTGTCTCTTAAATGCTTTAGGCTACATTTTCACTTTTATCTCCAAAAACATTCACTGTTTTTAGATTTCTTAACTCTCAGGGCCTGAATAATAGAGGTGGGGGACCCCTACATTTTAACAGGTTAGTGAAACAATTTTTTTTTTTTTTTTTTACATAGGTGATTGATTTGCTTCGTATCCTATTACTTCTGAAGCAAAAAGAAGAATTTTTCTCTCTGGACTTAATTCCTTTTATTTATTCCCTGCTATAAAGGAGTTTTTCCCCCAATTTAATTCCAACATATCTCTCTCTAGAGATTCAAACTTTGAATCTCTCAAACTCTAGAGATTCAAACTCTAGATTCAAATATATATCAAAGATGTATATTTATATGTATCTAGAGATTCAAATATATGTATATATATTTGAAAATATGTATATATTTTTTCAAAAGCAGTGTCTTAGGATAAAGAAGTTATATTGTGGGGCTGGGGCTGGGGCTGAGTGGCAGAGTGCTTGCCTAGCATGTGGGAGGCGCTGGGTTCAATCCTCAGCACCACATAGAAAGAAAAAAAATAAAAGCATTCTGTTCATCTACAACTCCAAAAATAAAATTAGAAAAGAAGTTATAACTGTCACACAGTCGCCAGGTGTTTGAGTGTCTGTTATCAGTCAGCGGGAAGTGTCCACAGGACTTTTGACAATAAGCATCAAAAGGAGGGTCTGTGTTCCTTGTGAAGGAGGGCGGGCCTCGGCCCTGGTGCATCCTCCATCACCTGCCGAGCTGACGCTCCGGGAAATCTAGGGCTGCTTCCAGATCTCCACACATGGAGCCCATCCTTGGGGTTCTGTCTTTAGTTCTTAGTTGAATCTGCCTGAAAACTGGGCTGAGAACTCCTTCTCCCGCTTCTCTGTGGTTGGAGATCGAAACTTGTACAAAAGCATTTCCATAAGGTCAGGAAGGAAGAATTTGAGCTATAAATACCCCAACTGTGCCCTTTGATGGGATGACCCTGCCACCTTAGCATGCGAGCCCAGAGGGAGCGTCACCACAGCAGCCATAATACGGACTCTCCTTACCAAGCCCCACATCTGCAGCTCTCCTGCTCCCTAATTAGTCTTTATGACCCAGAAATGGCCCCTTCCACCCTAACTTCGGTATCTCAGACTCTGAGACCCTGGCTCTCCCTACGTTGCTTGCTATAAATTGTATTATCCATCAGAGAATACAGGCATCCCAAGGTCTGTGCCCTCGCCAATTTCTGGAAACATTTTTAAAGTGCTTTTGAGATTGTAAGGATGAGTTTCCCACTGACATTCCCCTTGAGGAGCACAGAAAGCTCAGTTCAAAGGAGCACGGAGAAGGCCGGTGCTGAGCCCAGTTGGGGCCCAACTCCAACAGCACAGGACAAGGTCTCTGCGATCTGACATTCTGGTTCCGTACATCTGAGGTAAAACCTAAAGGTCAGCATTTTTTAATAGGAAGCTCGAATATTCTGCAACAGATGGCTTGCAGACCACCCAGTGAAACGTGGCCATAGACTGTTAGAGGAAACGCTTTCAGAGAAACCAGGAATGTTTAGGTGGAGAAAGCCAAGCTGTCTTCAAATATTTAAAGGGTTTTCCTGTTTGGGAAAAAAAAAAAAAGAAATTAAATAGGCTTAATAAAGCCCTCTTCTTTAAGATCCAAAGAGGTAGAAAAAGAGAAAATGAATTGAAAATGCAGAAACATGATTTGGCCTCAATTTCAAGGAGAATTTTCTAGCAATCAGACTCTGTTGCCTTAGAAAGCAGCATTTCTAGATTTCTTTTCAAGAATGACTTCCTCAGCACAGATACAACCAATGGGATTCAAGAATGCATTGGGTAGATGATTTGGTTTGCTCCTTCCCTTAAAACACACATGCATTCAGAATAAGAAAAATGTCCCTTACAACAAACTTCATCATGGGTCTAAATTTTTATGTCTACAACCAGAGGAAAAAAATACAGATGACCACTTGTACATCAAATTTGATTAACTGAATTTCCTAAATCATCCCATTATAATTTCAACATCTAATCCTATGAAATCTTGAAACTGGCTTTTGAATTAAGAAGCTGTAATCTAAATAAAAATAAAATATCGATCATTTTATAGATTTATAGTCTATTGTCTATGCTAGTCCCAAATAAGGAAAGAGAAAGAGACACAGAGGGTTAGAGATTTACTGATTGTTTTTTTGCTAAGGGAAGTGAAGCACCCGCTGCACCGTGTCTCTCGTGGAAGGCCCCTATAAAAGCATACACCTGGAAAGAATGTGTATGGCACAGCTATTTGAGTTCTCTAAAAGGAAACAATAGTAGCAGGCAGATTAGAATACAAAGGCCAGATTCAGAGCCCCACCAAACCAAGAGCGAATTCACCAAATGTTTTCCCTCTGGAATTCTATTGCCTGACCTCAAGACAGCCTAGAAGGGACCATTACACACAGGGAGATCCAGAACATTCTGTTTGGCTCAAGGAACACACAAGGGTCTCGTGCTCAGAGAATGTGTGCAAATCCATTTTTCTTATTTTTTTTTTCTCAGCTTCCAAGTAATCCTCAAGCAGCAGCGTTATTTCTCTTCCCTTCCTCCCACCTGCCTCTTCTCCCCAACCCTTGTCCTTCGTGGGGTTATAGTCAAGGAAAGTGTGAAGCAGAGCTGGATATATTAGGCCTCCAATTTTTGCCAGAAGACTGAAAAGAAGAAAAAAGAAAAGAAGAAGAAGATACCTAAAGGAACCAGAAACTACTGAGGAGATTTCAAAGAGGCAAGAAAGCGACATGATTGAAACGTGAGCCTCTGCACACCTCCCGAGCCACCCGCGTGGAGATCTCAGCCTAAACAGTGCACGTGGACTTTGGGAACTGAACTAAGGGACAGAGGTCTGCCCAGATCCCAGACTGGCTACGCATGGCACGTGTAAGACAGATGGAGCCACACTGAGAAGTATTTGAAAGCCAAACTGACCGAAGCAGTCTGGCTGAACTTACCACCTGAGCCCAGTCAGGTCCATTGCTGCTAAAGCAAAATGCCAACATTGTCTATAGGAATTCAGCAAGACTCAGAGACTCGACATATTGTCCAAAACGCCCACCAGACACCTCCAGTGGCTCAGCATACACAGAACTTCGAAAGTATCCACTTTGCTAGGAAAAGACAAGCAACAATCCCCACGACTTCGAGAGGATATTCATATTGGAATTGCTTGACAGGAACTTTAAAGTAGTCCTAAGCTGCCTTCAACAAGAAAAGTTGACAAAGACACCCTGAAAGCAAATCAAAAGATTGAAAATATCTGCAAAGAAGTACAAGACAAAGAACGAAATGGAAATTTTAGAACTGAAAACTAAACTCATAGGATGGTGTCATGCAACTCCCAGGGTGGTGTTCACACCAGAATGGTGGGTCAGAGGAAGGAGGCAGAGACCTTGAAGGTGGAGGAGTAATCTTATTCAATATGCACCTGGAGACAAAACACATCAAGGAAAGGAGCAAAGAATAGCACCAGGAACGTATGGCGCAACACCCGGAGGTCTAACATGGGTACCACCAGAGTTCCAGGAGCAAAGAAGAGGAAAGTATGAGGCTGAAACATCGTTGGAAGGAATCATGGCTGCAAACTTGCCAAGACTGGGGAAAGACTGCCTGCAGAAGGCTCTGTCCGCAGCTGGGCTGAGTAGCCAGGAAACAGGGAGAGAAAACAAGTCTAGGGAAGCACCCCAACTTCTTGGAGTTGCACCCCTTGGGAATGTCATCTAGTTTGTCTGCTTAGGGTTCCCATAGCTGTAGCCACCCTGGTTGCCAGGACAGCCCAGGCGCCGGCACAGACAGGTGGTGCGCGCGCTCCATCTCCTTGGCTCCTCAAGCCGGGGTTCTCAGAGTTTTCTCCATGTGCCACCTGCCGTGCACTTCCAGAACTCTGGCCATGTGAAGTCTAGAACAAGGGATACCATTGGGAAATGAAGGAAAGCTCACCGTTGATGTGGTAGGTTTGGGAGTCCTGATTTCTGGAATCTGCTCCAATCCTCTTGATATTATTTATTTCACCGAGTCCACAAAGAGCCAGTCTGTACATTCTGCGCCGGTTTCACGATTGCTTTCAGTAAAGGGACTGGAGGGCTCACTCCACGCTACCAAGAATTAGGGCCGCGCTCTTCCAGAATAATTTTCAAGCAAAGAAGATTAAGAAAAAAAGACATGTTTGGAAATTACTAAATATCAAATCATTAAAATCTTGACTCTTTGGATAATATTATCAGATGATTGCTTAATAAGCCACTTTTGATTTTTCTGTTTACAGGTTATTCAAAGAATCTTGTTTCTTATTCTAGTCACTCTTTCCCATCTTACTACCCACACATATTGAAAAATGAGAATATGTTAATTTTCTCCAAGAGGACTATCATCTAGAAAGCTAAAGCATTTGTCTCCAAACATACCCTTTCCAAATTTAATCATGATTTTGGATTATCCATGCCACGGATTACCAGTAAATAATGGGAAGGAGTCTATATATTGAAAATACATAGAAAATATTAGTGTGTATACATTTACAGGCTTACTGTAAAAGCTACTTCATGCTTATATATATATATATATATATATATATATATATATATATATATATATATATATATTCATGCAGCAGATATTTATTGAATGTCTATTTCCCAGAGGCTAGCTTTGCCAGTGTGGGGATGATTAAACTGGGTGAGGCCCCGGTTTATCCAACTTGGGTATTGGAAGAATATCGGCCTGCTGACAAGCACAAAGGTCCTGTGTCACTGTTTTGAATATGTAGATGTTTTTCCTGTAAGTTGATTTTGTCTCTGGGCAATCTTTACAAAAGGATGGAGACTGGACAAATATGTAGTTCACGAGGAGGAGAAATTTGAGGCCATTGCAAACTTCATGTTCAACCAAGTGACATTAAACATAGCAATGTGATTTAAATACAAATCGACTAACCCTGCTCACTGAGGCTCACCCTCACTGTCAAATCTTGCATAGAAATATTTTGCAAATTTCCTAAATTTGTGCACATATGTCAGCTTTACAAAAGGAGGAAAAGCCGCGCACGTTGAATCCAGTCTTCTTTTGACTCCCATTTGTGCTCTACTGGCTGAAGTTAATAATTATACCTTTTATTTTCTTAAAGCAGCTTTTTTAACTTGAAGAGATTAAATGGCTTGATTAATGCAGTTTAGCTATTCCCAGGTGGTTTATTTAATGCCACAATTAACATCCTCATGCCTGAAACATGAAGCTAAGGGGCTAAAGAAAAGTTAGTCTTGTTTATTCATTTATATACCATTTTGGTCTAGCAGCAAGGGACAGGCCCTTGCTACACATTTATTAGTTCATGACCTTGGGCAATTTTGTTATTCCCGTACTTCAGCCCAGTGGTGGAAGTCATCGTATGTGTAAGTTAAACACGAGAGAGACCTCTTTACATCACTCTGTCCCTTCTCTGTCCTCCCTCGCCCTCCTTTCCGTCTGGCCTTTCCACCAGACCTTCTGATCTAGTTCGCCGCTCTGGTTAATAATCGGTTTGTCAAAACACTCTCAGCAGGTGCTGAGACCAAGCACGCTGTCACTTGTCAAGTGTCCAGGCAGGGTTTGCAGAGGACTCATCCAGAGTCTAGGGCATTGCACATCGCCACTGCATGCCGCATGCACGTGACAACATGGGTGCCAGAAAGTGACTTGCCTTCACTTGGTGGAAACTGTCCAACTAATTAAAGCTGGTGCAAGTGACAGGAAATACATGGCATTCCAGAAATCGCACGCCCTCTCAGTTTGTTTTGAGGCATTTTCCCCTAGCATTGGTTAAATAGCTATCATTTTTTAACATTTGCATTCCTACCAACCCCCAAGGGAGGATAGTTCTATTGTAATTATACTACATTCTTCTGAGGTTCCATAACGAGCTATTATTTTGCTAATGGAATATTCAAGTAGTCTGTAGTAATTTATCAAATAGTCCCAAGGCCCATTTTCTCAGTGTGAATCTTTTTGTTCACAGGTAAATTGATGTGTGGGGGGTTATCAAGGCTTTTTTGTAATTCAAATTACCCCTTCCACCTCCCTTCAAAAAAAAAAAATATGCCATCTTAGAAGAGTTTTTGGAAATGTTTAGAATTAAAATCGTACAGACATCATGCAAGTAGTAATTCCTGCATTTTAATTTATTTTATGATGTTTTTGCATTTTGATGCCTAATTTTGAAAATGCCCCTAAATTGGAGGTGGAGACAGTTGAAAATGTAATTCCACGTCTCTCACGCTGGTGCCTATCTTTTGTCAGCTTGAACCTCTAGCTGGAGAAGCCTGGACCGAACTGAGGCCCAGGAGCTGGGGCCATCTCAGCCTACGCCCCCGCTGCTCTCCTTCTCTGCAGAAGTCTCCACTTCAAAACGGACATGGTTCTTATTGAAACAAGGCCACTTTCCGGCCCCAAGTTCTTAAAGGTACCATGGTTTGTGCATATAGCAATGAACATAAAAGCCCTTGAGCAGAAAACCGCAAATAGACTCACGTTGAGAGCAGGATTCTACAGTACAGGCTGAGGATCCCTTGGTGACATGCTTGTGACCAGAAGCAATTTGGGTTTTGGATTTTCTCAGATTTGGGAATGGGTGCAGCCACATAATGAGGCATCCTGGGGATGGGGCCCAAGTTTAAACTTGAAATTCATTTGTTTCATACACACCTTACACACAGCCTGAAGGCAATCTTATAAACTATCTCTAGTGCACCTGCATTTTGACGGAGACTTGTCACATGAGGTCAGGTGTACAATTTCCTGCTTGTGGAGTCTTGTCAGTACTCAGAAATGATCAGATTTGGAGTACTTTGGATCGTAAAATTTCAGATTAGGAATGCTCATCTTGTATTTAGATAAAATAAATCCAAAGCAAATTACACATAAAACTAACCGAGTACCTGGCTGAACGTGTCCAGTTCCTGGTAGGATGGTAGATGTGCAGTCCTGACTCTCAGTTTCCTCAAATCAACCTTAAAGTTTACCCTATAAAATTCTCAGGTAGGAGTTCAGGGGCACCAAAATGGCAGAGGCAGGGGGACTATCATGTCCCCGCTTAGGAGTCCCTGTTTAGGACAAGTTCCGTAGCCAAGACCACTCCTGCCACTGAGGACTTTCCACCATGACAACTCCCACTGCAGCTTCGGGATTCTAAAATGACCAGTGGGGGCAAACTGGACAGTGTTCTAAGTAGGCTTCCTAAAGTAACCAGTGGGGGGAAATCGGACAGTTTCCTAATCAGGTATCATAAGGTCACCTCTGGGGTCAGTGGGGTGAGGTCTGCAGTCGGGTCTGTGCAGGGAAGAGAAGGCTCAGGGCCCAGCACGCAGGCGCCCGCTCTCAGAGTCAGGCCCGGAGCCCCTCCCTCGCTTGGCCCACCCCACCCGCCTCGCGGAGTGCCACCTTCAGCTTCCACAGGTCCGAGCTCTGCCTGTGACTGTGTGTGTGCGTGACTTGCTCAGTTCTCTGCGCAGCCACCAGGGACCTGGACCCTGACTGGACACCCTGATGAGAACAAAAGGGGGACTGAAAGCCGCAGAGGGGACAGGGCTGGGCTCCTCCGTGGAAGAGCTTCAAGGAGGCCTTGAGGTAAAGTGGGGGAGGGTCACTTGGAACCCGTACCTCTCTTTCCTCTGTGTTGTCACAGGATCGCCATCTCCTCCCTGTTCACCCCAAACTGCTATAGCTACTCGGACCACAAGGGTGTCCCTGAGGTGACACTGAGGTGGCAGGAAGGCCCTCCTGGGCGAGGAATCACTGGAACCTGGTGTGGACAGACCAGCTGTCCTTGCACATGCCTTTCCAACTGCTCCCCCTCCAGACACTAACTGCCCGGCTGAAGGACACCAGGGGGGGGCGTGTCCCAGGCTGCCTCACCACTAAACCAGCACGAAGCCCAGGCCAGATGCGGCTCTCCCTCCAGGAGACAGCTGACAGCCCAGCACGCAGGGGGTGTGCAGTCCTGGGACTCTGGCTGCCAAGGGGCTTAGCCTCGCCCCTATTTTTAACTCACCAGAGTTCACAGAGACTGCAGCCTGGCCTTTGGCCCTTACCCAAACACATTTCCAGAAATGCAAGCCGTGTTTTCTGTCCAGAGGTCTTGCTGGAACAGAGCGCCTGATACGCCAGGGAGCATGAACACACCAACATAGCTGGATGCCAAGGCCTGGAATCACCTAAGAGAGAGAGCACCACAGGGAGCACGCACACCAACATAGCTGGATGCCAAGGCCTGGAATCACCTAAGAGAGAGAGCACCACAGGGAGCACGCACACCAACATAGCTGGATGCCAAGGCCTGGAATCACCTAAGAGAGAGAGCACCACAGGGAGCACGCACACCAACATAGCTGGATGCCAAGGCCTGGAATCACCTAAGAGAGAGCACCGCAGGGAGCACGTACACCAACATAGCTGGATGCCAAGGCCTGGAATCACCTAAGAGAGAGAGCACCGCAGGGAGCACGCACACCAACATAGCTAGATGCCAAGGCCTGAAATCACCTAAGAGAGAGAGCACCGCAGGGAGCATGAGCACACCAACATAGCTAGATGCCAAGGCCTGAAATCACCTAAGAGAGAGAGCACCACAGGGAGCACGCACACCAACATAGCTAGATGCCAAGGCCTGGAATCACCTAAGAGAGAGAGCACCACAGGGAGCATGAGCACACCAACATAGCTGGATGCCAAGGCCTGGAATCACCTAAGAGAGAAAGCACCACAGGGACCACGCACACCAACATAGCTAGATGCCAAGGCCTGGAATCACCTAAGAGAGAAAGCACCACAGGGACCACGCATACCATCTTCAGAAGAAATACCAGCACTGTCAGATGGAGAATTAAAAATAGAATGATAAATATCATCATGGAGATACTGGAAAATATCAACCATATGAAAGAAGAACAAAGAACCACAAGAACGTTCCACAGGGGGATATTGAGTTTAGAAACGTAGACTTGCTTCTCAGAATTAAAGAAAGTTGAAAGATCTGGAATTTAGAAGGACCACTGCTTGTAAAACAGGCTTTATAATTAAAAAAAAAAAAAAAACAAATCCTGCACAGGGTATAATTTAAGGATATCAAAAACAAAGAGAATACGCTGAATACTGCTGAAAGCAGGGAAAGGAACAAATATCCCAAGTGAATACAATTTCAGAAGAAGAAATAAAAGGAGAAGATGGGAAAACCAGATGGTGGAGGAGAAATGGTGCACAGAATGGTCAAATCGTGTGGGCAACACTCAGTGTTGGCAGAGATGGAGACTGAAGGGAGCTGGGGGGACCCAGGCCCCGTGGGGAAGTCTACTGACAGTAAGCCAGAAATGAACTTCCACACATTCCAATGACGAGGTAGGGGACATGAGAAGTGAGAAATCGTCCTCTCAGGGGAAAATCATGTTGTTTGAATTTTTAGGCCAAATATATACCGAATATGTGAGTGTGTACATATATAAGTTAAAGAATTGATCACAACCACAACCATCATGATTGCGGGTCTCTGGGGGAGGACAGCTGCGTGATGATACAAAAACACGACTAGATAGAGATATTCCACGGCAGAACAGATCACAGTCAGCCCAACGGAAAGGACAGGCGGAGAAAGAGGAAAACACGTGAAGTCTATATGAGAAATAAATCCCAATACATAATGGTCGTTAACTATGAAACGAAGTGGGCTGAACAGTGGATGTAAAAGGTGGACACCCCAATAACACAATTTGAAATCAAAGATGGAACAACATTTTGTCTGGAAGAAAAAAAAAAATTAAGGTTTGCCAAGCAAATATGCAACAATCAAGAAGTGACACAGAAGCCGGGCGTGGTGGCGCACACCTGTAATCCCAGCACTTTGGGAGGCTGAGACAGGAGGATCGCGAGTTCAAAGCCAGCCTCAGCAATGGCGAGGCACTTAGCAACTCAGTGAGACCCTGTCTCTAAATAAAATACAAAAAAGGGCGGGGATGTGGCCCAGTGGTTAAGTGCCCCTGAGTTCAATCCCCGGTACCACAAAAAAAAAAAAAAAAAAAGAAGTTACACAGAATCTCATTAAATAAAAAAATACGATTGAAGGCCAAGAAGGATATTCTCCGCGTGAAGGAAGCGCTAGGAGAGGAGGGTGCTCACACAGGCGGCTCCTCCTGGCCCCAGTGTCACTGTCTAGCTACGCTCTCATGGGACGGAGTCCCTCGCTCCTTGGGTACTGCAAACCCTGAGTTTTAATATCTGCCCTTTGGCAGAACACGTTTAGCAAATCCTAGGATTGCTGCTGAGCCTCGGGAGGAGAGAGAGAATAGAACAAAAACAGGATTTGAAAAGGAATGGAAGGACACACTGAAGTTAGGAACACACAAGAGAAATTATATCCCTAGTCCATGTGTTGGAGAATCTCCAGGAAAGATGGAGCGCGTTACAGAGAGAGACGCAAGACACAAAGGACTTCCTCACCTGAACCTGTACCAGTTCAAGCTATAATATCTGAGATCTTAAAAAACTCCTTTGATGGGACTTATGTCTGCTTAAACCCTGCAGGAAAAAACACTAGTGAGATGCAGGATATTAGTAGAAACCATCTTTTGAAGACAAAGTCTAAACATAATCAGTTAGTGCATCAATATGCTCAGGAACAAGTGTGGGTGGGTGGGAGTCCCTGAAAGTTAGGAGATCACGGTATGTATAGAATATCTCAAAAAGTAACCAGCACAATTTTTCCAAATTTGTTCAAAAACCTATCTTTTTCAACCCTCAGATTAAGAAATGCAACCAACCTCAAGAGCAAGTGGCATTAATAATAATAATAATAATAATAATAATAACCAACTCACATCCCAATCAAATGGCTTAAAATCAGTGATAAAGAAAAAGTCTGAACATCAGAGATGGGAAATGCTACTCACATATACAATAATAAAGGTAATATGATAGCCAATTTCTCACTGAAAATAATGCAAACTAAAAGTACTTAAAAAAAAAGTAAAAAATAAGAAACTATCAACCTAAAATCATTTATGTATTGACAATATCTTTAAAAAACAAAGATTAAATAAAGACTTTTCAAACATAAAAACACTAAAGCATTAAAAAAAAACATTGAGAATGATGCTTGTGACAGAATTTATAAAGCTTTCTTAAAAATTTTATTCAGATCTTTTAAAAAGATGATCTATTTTTTAAAAGCAAAACAAATAACAATGAACAACATGTTTTATAAAAGATGTAAAAGCAAAATATATAGTAACAATAGCACGAAGGCTAGGAGGGAGAAGATAGAAATATATGGTTTTAAGTTTCTTACAGTACACATGAATTTGTATCATATCCTGAAAGCAGACTGTAATGAGTTAAAGATGTATATTTTAAACTCTGAAGTAAGCACTTAAATAGCATAATAGATTTGTAGCTAGTTGTCCAAGAAAACACATAATATGAAATTATAAGAGAGAACTCCAAAATAAAGCAGGAAAGAAAAAAAGGAACAAATGAATATCAGCTAAACAGAAAACAAACTGATAGAGAAGATTTATACCTTACAGTGCACATAAACACATTAAGTGTAAATGGCCTAAACCCCAGTTATAAGACCAGGATTATATAATTAGGGTGAAAAACATAAATACAACTATATGCTGCCTGGAAGAAATTAATTATATAAATGTCAAGAAATAGTTCAAAGCAGATGCATAGAGATGTGCCCTGCTAGTGTGAATCAGAGGAGCACTGAGTGGTTCTATCAATACCACACAGATGTTTGATAAAAAATGTTTAGAATCATTATGTCCTTTTGCTAACTTGATCTTTTTTTAGTATTATGATGACCTTTTTCGTTACTGGAACTTTGCTCTAAAATCTACTCTGTGAAGTATTAATAGGCAACACGTTAGAAAAATTTCTTACAAAGAGGAAAAGGAGTATGTTGTGAAGACCCAACTAAATATCTTTCTAAAACACAAAATTATTATAAAAATAAGCAATATAAACAAAATTTGCACACATTATAACATATAGATAACTTTTCATATTTCCCAATGATAACTGGGAGGCATAAAAAGTAGGAATTTTGCTGACAAATTCAACAGCCAGTACAAATAATTCCTAGCTGCAGAATAATTATTTTTAATCAATTCAGTATAACTTGCAAGGGAAACAATTTGCTTTGGACATTATCATTTCAGGTTTACCAAATTAGGGTCTGTGTGCTGTGCCTCTGGGCACGGGGACATGGCAAGGCACAGGAGGAGAGCCTGCACCTTCAGAAACCGGGAGAGAACAAGTGTCCTCAGCACAGTGGGCCAGATGCTCTCTGTCTCAAATACTCAGGGGAAGATCACACACAAATAAAACTTTATTTACAAAACAGGAGGTGGGTAGTATTGGGCTCAGAACTGTGCGTATCAGATTTTCTTATGGAACATTAATTTTACTCTTAGTTAGGAAAAAAAAACCCCTGCTAATATGACATTTCTATTTTCCTAATAAAACTTCATCTCAAATTTGACTTTTAAAATTCATTCACACCTCTCTATGTGATGTATCCTTTATCTGCAACTTAATTTTATATCATTAATATAATTTGAAGCTCTACATTTTTAACATTGCTTATGTTTTCCACCTTTCTACTTTCTGCATGTTTTACCTTTTCTCTTTCTTTCTAATTGTGGACAATGTCTCCTTTCATGAGAAGTGGAGATCTTAAATTGGATATAATGCATCCTGATTTGACTATTGGTCAATTTTAAAATGCTTTTCATATTTCTAATTTTCAAATAGATATCAGTTGATTTCCTATTAAAATCAGATTCATTTTTAATGTATACACATTTAACATAGATATGAATACATATAATTTGCAAGTGTTATTTTTTCATATACTTTTACCTTCCTTCTGTGTTGTAGAATCTTTGCCACTATCATCCGCTTTTTCACCTGCTCTATCATCTGTTGCTTCCTTATTTTGAATTTCTTATTGCAATTCATTGCAAGATATAGTATACACTTTTGATTTTTCTTTTCAGTGAAGGACAGACTTACAAGTAGTAAAGCTGAGCTTTAAATACATGGAAATATATTTTTCTTTTACATGTGAACAAAACTTGGCAAGAAATGGGTCTCTTTCATTTAAGTTTTATTTTGTTCACTATAAACTTTTGACCAGGAGCTGCTTAGAGACCATATTGCCTGCCAATGTGTTTTTGTTGGCCTATAGAGTATTAAGAGAAAATGTGAATTTATTGATGACTTTTTAAATTTGAAGATTTTTACATAAAATCCATACTTCTAGCTTTGCTCAAAAGGTTAAACAGTTGGCAACACTGGAATAGCTTTCTCACATAGCAATTCTGAATTTGGGTTGAATCATAACATCTGCCTATAATCTGGACTAAGATTTTTAATTCACCATAGCACATTCCTGCCATACACATCCTTTTGCATTACCAGTCTAACTTCTGATGGCAGCTGAGATTGTGAGCCTTATGGTACTCAACAGGTTTCTAGAATTTTCTGAATTCAAGAAAATTGTGAACCAATTCTTACTTTTGTTGTTTGGTTTGTTGCTGTATGTTTTAAAATAATTGGTGTTGAGGCTTTTCCTGGACAAGCCTCAGGTGTTTTCTTTAAAAGGCGAATCAACAAATACGAGGAGGAGAAAGAAAAGCTGTCTGAAATTAAGTTTAACTGGTTTAGTCCATTATTTCACTGGTATATATTTGTTCTGAAGGCCAAAATATTAATAAACTGTTACAGTTTGGATATTAAATGATCCCCAAAAGGTCATGAGTTGAAGTCATGGCATCAGTGACATGCATCAATATTTAGTGGTGGGGGCCTTTGAGGTGATTGGATCTTTAGAACTCTTCCCTCATGGATGGATTAGTCTGTTTATCAATTCATAGCTTAGTGGACTATTGGGAGGTGGAATAACTTTAAAGAGGTGAGGCCTAATTGGATAACAATAGACCATTGGGGTTTTACCCTTTAAGGGTATAATTTGTCCCCAGACCCTTCTTTCTTAGCTTTCAGACACCAAAGATGAGTAGCTTTTCTTCACCTTGTACTCCCTGCCATAATGTTCTGGCTCATGACAGGCCCAAAAGCAACGGAGCCAGCCAATCACAGACCGAAATTTCAGAAAACATGAGCCAAAATAAATCTTTCCTCTTTTAGGTTGTTCATCTCAGGTATTTTTGTCACAGAGATGGGAACCTGACTAACAGAAAAAATCAGTACCAAGAAGTAGGGTCATGGCTGTGACTATACCTGACAATGTAATTCAGAAGCCTTTGGAACTATTTTGTTGAAGGAGTTTGAAGAAGTTTGGAGAAGTGGGCTAGAGAAGTCCTAGAATGCTAATGAGCAAGGTTTAGTGGGGAATTCTAATGGGAAACCAAAGGATCAGAAGACTGATAGGAATGTGGACAATAAAGACTGTGCTCATGAAGTTTCAGATGGAAATGAGGACCTTGTTGTGATCTAGACTAGAAATTGCATATGTTACATTGTGGCAGCAAACAAACTTGTCTACATTTTGTCCATGTCCTGAGATTTTATATGAGGTTGAGTTTAAAGGTGATGGACCAATTTATCCTTTATCTGCAACTTAAAAAGAGGAAATTTCGAGGCATCACATTTTTGAGGCAGTGGCATGGATATTACTGGCTGTATTTAACCAGACTTACAGTGAATCTAAGGAGTAAAAAGCAGAGCAAAATTATTTGAAAAACTTGCATTTGGGCCAAAATGGAAGCACATGTAAAAAATAAAAAAATTGTGACCAAGATACTATGACTACCTAAGAAATTAACAGCACTTAAAAGAAGCCAAGTATTTTTCACTGAGACAATAGGAAAAAAAATGCCTTTAATTTATCTCAGTAATCAGCGAGACTTTAGGCTAAGTGGTGGAAAGGTTTAAAACTTTCCTTCAGGCTCCTGGGTGCCTTGATCTTATAGGGTTATCTAGGAAGTTGTTTTCCCAGGATCTATCTCACCATATTCAGTCATTCAGGCACTCACTGGGTGCTATCTATGGCCATGGTCCGAGTGGGCCCAGCTACTGCTCCCATTGGCAGCAGGGCTTGGCATCGTTGACCTGGTGCTTGTTTGGAAGGCTTGCAAGAGTTGCAGAGTCACAGAAGCTTCTGCTAATGTTTCAATGGAAAGCCTGTGAGGCCAAGCAATGTGTGGCAGGATCAGAGCTCCTGAAACCAGGCTGAGAAGGGGATGCATGATCCTACGATGGTGAAGTCACAACTGCAACGGAGACCCCAGGAATTGGAGATACCAGGTAAGTGGAACATCTGCCTAGGAAAGCCCAGGCAGCAAGCCGAGCCAGCCCAAGAAAGAGGCCAAGTGGGCTGCAACCAACACGGCCACTGTGGTTTGACTTCTCAAGCCTTTTAGAACTCACTTTTTGTCACAATGTGTTCCAGATGCTGGACGTGGAGTTACAGAACTTAATGTTTGGCCTGCTGAGTTTTGCTCTTGCTTTGGTCAAGTCATTCCTCTCTATTCCCCTATTTCTCCCTTCTAGAATGGGAATATTTACCCTGTGCCACTATACCTTAGAAGTGCGTGACTTGTTTGTTTGCTTGTACAGGAGCTTACAGTTAAGAGTTTGTCTTCAGTCTTAGAGGACACTTTGGATTTGAACTTTGAGCAATGCTGGAACTGTTAAGAGTATGTGGACTCTTGGAGATAGACTGAATTCATTTTGCATTATGAGATGGATATGAGCCTTTGAGGTCCAGTGTCAGAATGGTGTGGTTTGGATTTTAAATATCCCTCAAAAGCTCATGTGTTAAAGGTCTGGCCCTCACTGCAGCACTGCTCAGAGGTTGAGCCTTTAGGAAATGGTTGGACCATAAAAGTTCTGACTTTATCAATGGATTAGTCCATTTAGGTATTTATTGCTTAATGGGATATTGGAAGTTGATAGGGCCAAAAGGAGAAAGCAGATCATTGACAGCATGCCCTTGAAAGGCATGTCCCCCCCCACACATGCCTTTCTCGTTCTTTCTCTCACTCTCTCTGCCACCATGAGGTGAGTAACTTCGCTTTACCATGATGTTCTGCCCCACAGAGTCAAAAGCAGTGGACCAGCTGTCCATGAACTGACACCTTTGAAACTGTGAGACAAAATAAGTCTTTCCTCATTTTAAGTTGCTTATCTAAGGTATTTTGTCACAGCAACACAAAGCTAATATATATGGGACTTTTGGCTTCTATTAAAATCTATTTTACTTTAATTTGTTTTAATTATGCAACCAGTTAAGTATATGCTGAAGATTTTTCTGTTATTCATATCTATAATCTTTTCTCAAATTATTTTTATTTTCATTCTGTATTTCAGAGAATCACTTAAGGTTTTATTCATTATTCATATCTCAGTTTTCTGTAATGCTAAAGAAGCTCTTTATTATTTCTAATATTGATTTTAATTTTGTGATCACATTTTAGTTTTTTGATGCATTAGCAATCATATTGAGCACTTAGTTATACCAAATATCATTCAAATATTTTGAATGCATTATCTCAGTGATTTTTCCAGAAATGCTATGAATAATATGCTATTATCTTCTCTAAAGTGAAGACAACAAAGTTTTAGGGGATTAAATGACTTTTCCAAAATAAAAGAATTGGAAATAGTAGAAACAAAATATGTAACTAGGTCCACCATCCCGTCCTTCCTTCCCTTTGTCCCTTCTTTCCTTCCTGGTATTGAACCCAGAGGTACTCTAACACTGAGCTACATCCCCTGACCTTCTTTCTTATTTTTTCAGACAGGGTCTTACTGAGGCTGGCCTCAAACTTGTTGTGAACCTCCTGCCTCAGCCTCTGAATCATTGGGATTCCAGGCATGCAACACCAGGCCCAGCATAATTAGGCAATTTTTTAAAATCCAAAACCCATGTGATCTTATTCACCAACCCACACATCTGGCTTTCTTTATTTCTGACTTATTTAGCTCATCTCTCATCTAATTCATCTTTATTTTTACATTGAATATTATACTGGTTTTAAATGTGTTTTAATTGCGGTAAAATATGTACGTGCTATATAATTTTATAGCCTAAAATTATGCTCTTGGCTGTTTTGGAGTGTACATGTCAGTAACATTGCAAACTGATCTCCAGAACTGTGTTCATCTTGCAAAACTGAAACTCCGTGTCCTTAAAGCACAACTCCCAGGCCCTCTTCCTCTCTGACCCCGGAAACCACCTGCCACTTTTGCCAATTTCTTCTTTTTGTCACTCTGATATTTAACTAAATACCATTACTGAATTGTTGTGTAGAGACCTTGTTTCCCTAAACTTTTTTAGAGAACAAAATAAACTAAGTAATTTGCAAGTTTGTTTTTATTAGAAATATTTCCAAGATAAATCCTGCCTTTCTTTCCTAGCGCAATCATGTTGTGTTCGGTGTTGTAGAATCACTTACCATGATACTTTTAAAAAACACATCTCATCATTCTTGAAAAGAATTGGTTTATTCTGATTGGTTTCAGTCCGTTTTCTCTGCTGGAACCCAGTCACAGTGGTCTTTTCGGATCTCAGATTTCCGCGATGTGGGCGCGCACAGCCCAGCCACCTTCCTGGCACTGTGCGTGACCTGATGGCCTGTCTTCCTTCCACTGCAAAGAACTTCAGATAGTGAAGCACACACTTGAGCGCCCGGGCCTGAAGTGTGCCCACACCCACTGTGGCCCCGTTGGTGACTCGCTCCTGAGGAGGGCTGGACTGAGAGCCCTAAGGACTGACGTGTGTCTGGACAAGGGGGTGGAGTGGGGCACCTCTGCCCCGGGAGCTGCGTGATGGAGACCCTCCTCATGGGCCCCAAGCTTCACAGCTCAGCTTCCGGCTCTCGGCCTGAGTTGCCTCTCCAGCGTGGCCTGACACGTTTTGGACCAACGCTTCTAGTTTCCACTGCTGCTGAGACTGCGCCTCTCTTCCTGTTTTCATGCACACTCTAATGGAAAAGTGGCAGAGGGCGAACCAGGCCATGCTAGCTGCCAACAGGATATCGCCTTTCATGTCTGGGGAAGACAAGTGCTGATGGTGCGTCCCTCAGCAGCTGGCCTGCCCGAAACCCAGCGTGTGCCAGTCCCACTGAGACCACGCTGGGGGCAACTGCCTTTGACTCAGCTGCAGCTGGGCTTTGAAGAGCCAGTTGGTGTGGACGTCCACCGTCCCCATCACTGACTTCTCTCAGTGTGGTGGCAAGACCTACAGGGATACCTCGCACACAGTGCCTCCGCCATGCCGAGGAATGATTTGAAAGATCTCTTTGTTTAAGATATTCATTCTTTTCAACACCAAGTTTAATTCTGCTGCGATGACTTTAAATCATCAGATTTCTTTTTTACAGTCAAGGTTCAATGACTTCCAAACCTTCCAAATTCCATTTTATGTCCATGATACACGTTAGCTTAATGAACAGACTTTGTGGAAGTGACAATAGCTAAATTACAAAAATCTGTCAAAAATCCATTCTGCTATGCTCTGGCTCGTCATCATGTGATGTAGAGAGGGGTGAACAAGTTGGTACAGAAGAGGGCAGAGCGTGAAATTCGGGAAAAAATTGTAGGTTGAGGCTTGAAATTAAAATCTCAAGTACAGTTTAGTTTAAGAAACCAAAACAGATTAAACCTCGAATAAAATTGTGTGTGCATTTGAGTGCCCACGCACGTATTTGTGTGGGGGGGGCACATGAACTCCATGAGTTAGCGGGCTGGCCATGTTACCGTGTTTCTTCCAGGAAGAGTGGCCAACTTGTTAGCCTGGTCTCAGCCATCCTGTAGGAGCAGGGTGGTTTACATGTCAAGGCTGTCAACAACACTAATTCCGAACACAGGAAGTATTTGGGAAAGTCCTAGTCAGCAGCTTAGATTCTATTTCTGGACGCCTGAGTTTTTCGTTAGAGGGGTTTTACCTAGGCCTTAGGACCACCATTTCTCTATCTGTTGATTGGCATACTAGTAGTCGGCATTTTATGACTGCGTGGATATTTTGTGAATTTTAATAACTTTAGGTGAACCAACCTGCAAAAATGCTTTAAAGTCTTTGGAGAAACTCCAGAAGAGAAGAGGAAGTATTCTTTCCCTGGAGAAAATATAATATCATTCCATAGCAAGTATTGTGTGGTCCTTTTTTTAATGGAAAGACTCTACATTGCCAAGTATGTTCTATAACTTTCTCCAAACTGCCACTTGGCAGCTTCTGACCAGAAAGTAGCTGTTTCATGTGACCTCCTAATTAGATACTTTTTGTGATCGATTTTTAAATTACTTTTAAAAAAGAAAAAGAATCACAGGAATTTAGGAGTTGGTGTGACGGAAAATTGGGAACCATTTCTGGAGGAACAGTCATTCTTCATGGTGCCGATGAATGTACCTGTGACGACAATACAAGCCCATTGGTCCCAGAGGGAAGCCCTGGGCAGGTAAATATGTAGAAGCAGGTGATTACACTGTTTGTCTGACTGCAAGGAAAGAGTTTGAGATTTAGTCTAGGGAACATAACTGAGCAACTGGGTTTGCAAGAATCTAGAAACCCAATAGATATATTCACCTCTGTCAATTAATGAAAAATTTACAACACACCTTACGGCGTAAAATAGCACATTCATGTATGTAGTGTCACAAAACCTGTGAAATAGAGCAATAGATGAGAAAGCTAAAAATCGGAGTTACTAATTGATTCGTCGAAGGTCATACACTAGAGATCAAGTACTCTAACCCTAATATTTTGATTTTCTACTGCATTAATCAGTTTTGCATTACAGTGAATACACACCTGAGGCAGGCTGACTTTATAAAGAACAGAGACTCATTCAGCTCATAGTTCTGGAGACTCAAGGGCAGCAGCACAGATGTGGCTCTGGGAAGGACCTCTTCTTATCTTGGCAGTAGCTTGTTTGGGAGTGACAGGTTATGTCACCCAACAGAAAGCCAGAGAGAGTGACTGGAGTCCCTGGATCCCTTCTGAGCCCACTCCTCAACAACCTAAGAACCTCCCAGTCTTCAAGGTTCTATCCCTTGTGGACCACATCTCCAACAAATGAAGCTCTGTGGAATCAACCACTTCCAAAAGAGCATCTCCACCTGGTGATTTATGGAATGCACTCCATTCCAAACTGCGGAGGGGGGTCACTTGCATACAGTCTGTCCTCCTGTCTGCCTCTCTGTGACTCTCGCTAGCACTTCCCACTGGATGAGAAACACTGCCGTGGCCGGCCATCTGCCCTGGGAGTGCATTTCCCTGCAATGAGCCTGGGCAGAAATGAGCCTGCCAACCCGAGATTATAGCTTCTGCTGTCCATGTTTTTCTTTCCTTTTTATGTAAATGGTGACATAAGATCGTGAACATGAAATACTTATCTTCACTTTCTCAAGCGGGGGTGTTTTCACATACCCAGATACAGTGACCCGTCCGAGTGCTGGGAGTGGGATCTTGGCTGCTGCTGTCGGGTCTTGGTGACGCTGCTGGCTCTCCTCCGTTGCCTCTATCTAAAGCTAACATTCCCCAGGCATGATTTTCTTCTCTGCTTGTGCCCTGGATTTTCCCTTCACCAGTGCACATTCTAACTGGAAACACATGACACTGAAGAGATTAAAACCCCTCCAAAAACAAAACTAACAAACACTTCATAACTCGACTTTCCCCTGGACCATATTCCAATGAGATTTTCATGTGGTTGCAGATGTTGAACTTCACATTGGCGTCTATGTTTTGGCATAAGCTTGGAGAGAGAAATAAAACAGGATTTTGTGTGTGTATGTGAAAAAATCTCATATCAGCCCCAGAGAAAGAAACCTGGAACTGTTTCAAGAGAGATATACCTTAATTTTGTTGCAAATCCTTTTCTGCCTTCCAGCCTTCAATATCAATGTGTCACACTAAATTATTTCATTAAGTACTTCATCTCCTTTGTAACCTGCTTGTCTTTGAGGACAAACTTCAGATGTGCCGTGTACACGTCTGCAATATTTAGACTCAAAGGACACCTGCTGACTCCTAACTGGAAAGTGGTGTGCCCTCTTTTCCTCCCCCCTTCATAAATATATATTGCAATTGCCACTGTTATTAAAAAAAAATTATCCTTTGGTCCTCAGTGATCCACCATGCTCTACTTTCCCTTCATTCTGAAACTGACCTTGCTCCCTTGGAAAGACAAGAAGACAACCTTAAGTGACAACGAGACAAATTTCATTTTGTTGGGAACTGCCTTTTCAATTATTTCTCTCTTCTCGATTTCTCCTTGGTGACCTGGTCCAAGCTGTTACTTTGACAGGGGTCCCTAACCTCTAAATTAAAATATGCAAATGGTTATACTTCCCACACTTGGACCCGCATAGTCTCTGCATTGTAATTGCAAAAGATTGTTCCGTTCCATTTTACACCAAAAGAATATCTTTACCTATTTCTGCCATTCCCTATTATGAGAAAAAGAATACCCTGCAGACAGATTTTAAGCAATACACTCATACATCAGTATATTTTCTATTTTTAAAATGAGAGATTGTTAGTTTTTGTGACCCATATTTTGCCACAGGGAATATATATCCAGATAGATCCAAATACTTTCAAAGGCTTGTGAGATATTTTCAATGGTTCAATATCAAGATCTGGTCCAGTTCAACTTGAAACATAACTATACCCTTAAGTACTTAATTTTTATTAATAGACTTGAAATATGGAGCATTTACTAGTTGGTGCATTTTCTTTCTGTCTCTCTTCTAGCAATTCTTGGAACTAAGAGGCTTCTTCCCATGGTCACCTGACCAGTAAGGGTTGTTCCGGGCTAATGAACACGTCCTTTTCAAGGTCATTCTAGTGCTTTTCCTGTGTGTGCAGATCAACAGCCCCATTATTTTAGAAAGTTTTATATCTTGAGCTCATAAGAAAATTAGCTTCATAAATACTGACCGTGATGATAAATGAGCTGAAATATACCAATACTTAGAAATTGCTTAAGGCTTATCTCTGTGATGCTTCCCATAGTTCTCAGAAATTTCCTGAGTGATTATGAATTGTCCAAATTCCAAATTCCTCTTAGAAACCACAGTATGGGAACCATGAAGCTATGGGAAAAATGGCAATGAGAAATAAAACTACCAGAAAATCAAAAGGTTATGGGATATATTTAAAAAAATAAATTTATTTTTTTGGTTAAAGTGTGGTTGTATTAGACTGGTTTCTACTAGGCTTTTAATCCCCAAACATTTTTGATTGAAATAAACATATCAAACAATGAGAGAAAAGCCATCTTGGGTTCAAAGTGTTACATAAACTGCAGGAAGAGATGAGTGCTGACCTCAATGCTAAGAGGCCATACGCCAGGTCTATGTCTGCTGGTCATGAGCTGTGTGGACACCATATTGGAGCCTATCTGGGCCTTAGTTTCCATGCAAATTAAATTGCAGATTCGGATTCCAAGTGAGCAGACTTTAGGGCTGAGATGAGTCTAGATACCTCATCAACACTTCTGGTTTTGACAGGCTAAGAGAGGATATGCTATTGAACAGTTACGATGTCCTAAGGCAGTCTATGATGTGAGTCATTAATTCTTTCATTTAATGAAAATGGTGCTCCCAGGAAGGACAGGGCATGGGAGAACACCCCCCCACCCCCCAGGCTGCAGAAAGATGACAGGGAGCCGGGGAGGAAAGGTGTGGTTGGCTGTTACCACAGTCCAAGACCACTTGAAAGTATGTTGGGCTCTCACAGCATTTTCTTGAGAGCTGTGGAGCTAAGGTCTAGCTCTGGGCCCTTTTTTCTTCTTTTATTTGATTAGTTCTCCTCTCCCGGAGGTTACAAAAAGTCAACCCTTAATTACCTCCTCTCACAAGACAGCAAATGGTGTTTAGATTTTTACAAGAGGTAGCAGAAACAAAAAGGGCCCAATTTTTGTTTAGTTTGGTTTGGCTTTCTCCATCAGGATGTTTGGGTCTGACATGATGTGGCATTTCCCCCTACGTCCCCCCCTCTTTGAGAGCCCATGGTCATTGGACCATGATAGAGGAAGGCAACCAGAGAAGCCCTCAAAAGAGGCAGGAGGCAGGACTCTGAGGAGCTGGATGACAAGGAGACCCAAGCCCTTGCAAGTGAATTCTACACATGCCTAGCCATGTGTGTGTGCATGCATGTACACGTGCATGTGTGTGTGTATGTGCGTGCGCATGTGTGCACGTTGTGTAACTTTTGTGAAGCTCAGGATTTAGAGACAGGTCTCTAAACTCTATTAAATGTGGTAAAAAAATCAGTGGAAGCAGGTACAACCTTTGAAGGTTGGTAAATCCAAAAGAGAAATGAACTCAGAGGAAGATACGTATATTTCTTCATTATTTGAAAGAGCTACATGGGAGCAGGAGACAGCCCAGAAAGCGAGGAGGCAACCTTTCAAACCCAAGGGGAAAGGAGGATGGTCCCCAAGGTGCACCCATCTCAGGAAACCTCGTTGTCTGTGGGTCTGGGTGCACCCTCTGGGTGTGCCAGAATCTCAAACCTGTTTCTACAGACCTAAGGTGTGAACAAGTTAAAGGGAACGTGTGCTAAAATTTTGACCTTTTCTAACCTAGTGTGAGTGGTCTAAGGAAAAACGGTAGATTTTTATAGACTGATGTGAAAGTGTGGAAAAGGCTTTTCTCTGAAATCTTTGAAGAATGCCAGCTCTGTAACGGGAAAGTGCTGATTCCGGAACCTATTGCCTAATTATTTCTGTTTGTTGGGGAATTAAAAAAAAAAAAGGAAGAAATTTATCATTATACTTTCTACAATTCTAAAGGTCTGAGGTTATGAAATAGACTCTTTAAAATGAAAACATTTTACCCTTTTTATGCTGTCTTTTCTTTTCCACTACTAAATGCATATTTAGAAATCAATGCAAGTCTAACTTCTCCTTGTGGGGGTAATATTGTAAATACATAATATTGTGATCACTAAATGATTACATCATTTCCCTAAAAAAAAAAAAAAAAAAAAGTTCATTTTATCACTGTGGAAGGAGGGCGCACTAGTTAATAAAGGAATTGTCAATAGAATAAAAGAACTAGGAAGAAAACCAATTTATATTTGTGGAATCATGCTAAGGTTGCTATTTTTAGAAGATGCCTATGATGTCCTAAGAAGAAAAAAAAATACCACTATCATTGTGCAGAAAATAGTTATCAGTGTTGCGATAAAAATCTGAGCTTTACTACACTTTAATGGCCTTAGTTGTTAGATATTTTGGACATCATCATGATTAAATATCAAATTTGTAATAACCCAAGAGTCTGTGTGAGCTTCCTGGTGATGTTCTTACAGGAGTGAGGGCAGTGACTGCAAAGCACAGACGGAGGAGGGGCGCCTAAGCTGACTGATGACATCTGGAGGTATGCTGCTGTTGCAAATTTAGGGTGGTTGGCTTTTCATGTCATTCTAAAATTAACTTACCAGCAAGATAGAGGTGTAGCTAGCAGAACTTTACATGCACTAATATTTTCCCGTTAGAATAATGAAAGCTATAGAACTCTTAAAAAATGCAATTTCACTTTTAGTATCACACCTGTTACTAGGGCCTGTATTCTATGGTGAACAGGAGCAGTTCCTAGGAGATCCCAATGCGCAGGCTGGGGCGTCTTGCCCTGGGCCCGGCCGGCCGGAGGTGGATGGCTTTGTGTCGGAGGATCTCCCCCAGGGGAAGGGGAGGGGCTCAGTCTTGCAGGAGGCACCCCCTCAGTCCTGCTCTTGGTCAGCTCAGGGACAGCACCGGGCAGCCCAAGGTGCAGGCAGTGAGGTGGGAGGACTGGTTGCTGCCACGTGGCTGAAACTAAAACATCCACCTAGGAAGGAAAATGGAAGAGAGCCAGGCGTCAGCAGGGGGCGAGCCCCAGTCACCACGCTCTTCTTCATCAAGAAAACCTACCTGACCAATGGGGTACAGGGGGACGTTTCACACCGTGAGATATCTCTACACTAAGAAGAAACAAAATAAGCAGAGGAAAGTCGGTTAGAAATTACCAGGACACTGGCGTACCTGCCCCTTCTACTATACCCAGCTAGAAAGGGAACACCCTTCTGTCACCAAGAGTCCCCAGCATTTTCCGTCTTCCCTTTTTTAGGCCAATTGCCTTGTTCTCACTGAGACCAACTTGGCACCTGTTTATCGTCCTGGCAGTCTAAGTACATTGCCAATCTCAGGCCCTGCACCACATTTTTGTCAGCATTCAGAATATCCAGCAAGGCTGTGGTTGCTTAATTAATTCAGAGCAATGGTGGTAATAATTAAATAAGATGCACCCTGAATTTTAAGAAGAGTAGCAGCAAGTGGTTATTTTTCTCAGCCAGACCTTGTTTAAATTAGCTATGATGGTTTTCCAGTTTGTTAGCAGCCTGAATTGAGATTCAGTTCGCCTCTCTCTCGGTCATTACCTAACACCTTATGCACCAATCTGCCACCGGCTTTCAAATGCGCTGATTTATATGCAGCCTTTGGGCTTCCCAGAACTATTATAGAAGCTGACTGACCTAGAGATGCCCGTGTTTCCTCCAAGGGACTGAAGTGCCTGCCTCATCTAGGTAATATTAAGGACAACAATTTATTTAAGTTTGAAAGTGGAAAACTAACAAAATTGCACTCACGTGAGATATTCATATCAAAATTCAAAAAAACGAGGATCTCAGAAAATAAAAAAGGTGAAGACAGGTAATATAAAAGTAAATCAAATTTTAATCTAAAACTAGCATCTATACCTTCAATTGACTTACGTTTCTAATGCTATATAAAGTCATTTTGGAGATGCTGTTGAGTGTTTTAGCAATGTTTTATTTTCTCCACTTATATGTTAATCCATCCCTCTGAAGTAATTAACATAATCACTAACATTAGAAGATCATTTTCCTCACTCCAAATAAATGACCATCAAACCAGCGCTTTCTCTCTATATTCAGAAATGCTTAAATAGCCCATTATTACCCCAATGACTGTGGAGACGCGGTGCGTGGGATGGAAAGCATGGTCATGCCAGCCCCCGACAAGGAAAAGGAAGCTCTTCCTCCAAGAATTAATTCCCTCTGAAGTATCTGAGTGTCACGAAGATAATTGAAAGCTCTAAAAATAAAATCAAATGCAATAGGTAATCTAAAGGTCATGAGATTTGCCACTAAATAATTAGAGCATTTTTTAAATTGCAGTAGGTTTTATAAATATGACTTTGGCTTACATTCTGAATATAATTTACTTTTAAATAGAGATTTTGTGACTAAATGTACATCTAATGAAAATATTTTATATGCTATGAGCTTTCGCCTACCAAATCGCACTGTTGATGAAATCCTGAAGGTCATGAGACTTCATGAAGGCCACAGAGTATCTTCAGTGTTGGCAAGAATAAGTTCTAAGTATGACTACGGCTTCTGTTCTGAATGCAGAAGAATTTTGAAAAGTTTTTTTTTAATCTATCTAAATGTTCATCTAATGAAAATATTTAATATGTTACAATTCTCATTCCTTATTTCACTGAATCAAAAAAGAATCTGAAACATCATTTAATGAGCACCATTTAATTGTCTTGAAAAACACGTTCTGTTGGTAATAGGTTCTATCAGTTTGCAAATCCAAACCTATATTATCTGAAGCAAATTAGGAAAAATGTGGAAATATTATTCCTAATTTTAAAGGCAAAAGCGAATTTGCTTAATAAAGAGACATTGTTTTTTTTTTTTTTAAACAGGTTTATACAGTGGATTCGTGGTAGTGGTTAACAAAAGAACTCGGATTTCTCAACACTGAAGTTAAAACTAGGAAGTGGTGACTCTTAGCAGATTTTCTCTGTGTGTGTGTCCCTTCCTGCTCAGACCCCTGCAGTCTCCCCGCGGTCCCCGCCTCCTGGCACCCAGCGTGACGCATGGCCGCATCCCCCCTGCCTGGCCGCAGTGCAGACGATAGGTGCCTTCCCCGACCACGCAGAGACCTGGACCTCACCCCGCGCATGCGTTCTGGGCCAGGTTCCTCCCCCCTGCAGGAGCCCCACCCCCACCCCGGGACTCTGTGCCAGGTCTGCCCTCGCTGGTAGGGGCACCTGCTGTCCTTTAAATTCCCACAGTCCTGATCTTAGGCAGGAGCAGGGTCCCTCTTCACTTTGTCCAGTCTGAATTTGGGAGGTGAATTTTAACCTGCTCTTGCTCTCTACCGTCTGATTGCCTGTTGGGCTACTCCTCGCCCTCGATGGTAGGGACGCGTTGGCCTCTCCTGGTGCTGGCGTGCACCTCCGAGGGATTATAGATCCAAAAGGGTGTGCTGACGGCTCTGAAGGATCTTGAGAAACGGAGGCCTTTTTCTGATCCGAGGAAGTGGCTAATAAATACAATGTATTTCTAATAAGTATATCAAAAGATGCTCTTCATCCTGTGTCACTAAAGTAAAAGAAACTAAAATCAGAAGATGATATTACTAAATATCCACCAGAATGATACTACTAAACAACCACTGCAATTAAAAGGATGTAGAGAAAATTAGACTTGCACATACATGGTGGAAATACACCTGATGCAATTGTTTTTGATAACAGTATGGTAGTGTCTGATAAATCTGAACACATGTATAGCCAGCAATTCCAGGCACGGGCACATACACATGCAAAACATATATATGAACTCTAATGAACACATACAGAACTTTGATGGCATACTACTTATAAAACCCCCAAATTTGCAATGAAAACAATGTCATCTTTGGTAAAGAGTAATTGTGATAACATGCCAGGGAATATTATATATCAAAGAAAAGGAACAAAGACTGCTACATGCAAAAACCATGGATCCATATCAAACAAGGGATAGTCATATAAGGATGACATACTCCAGTAATTCCCCTTATGTGAAGTGAAAGAAAGAAGACACGCTAATCTAAGGCTATCTTTGGGGGCAAAAGACTGAGGAAGGCTCTTGACCTGAGGGATGATTAGAAGAACATGCATTTCATGGAAGTCAACTGGCTGCCTTACTCCACTCCCTCTGAAAGTGGCCCTAGAATGCAGTGGTAAAAAAAAAAAAAAAAAAATCCCCTAAATTTGTTCAAAATCAAAACAGTAACGCATCCTTCACTGACTGACCCCTATTACCCCAGCACATGAGTCAGAAAGGAAAAGAGAATGCAAAGTCATCCATTTAATAGAAATGCAGCTGTTCCTTGTCCCCCACCAGCGTCAAAACGAGGGACATAACAGCTCCATGAAAACAAGCCCACGTGCAAAGAATCCCATACAAATACGGGGAACTAGACACCGATGAAGGTCCTTTCACTTCACCCTGCACAGACGCTTCTCCCTGCGAGGTCTGAAGGCCAGCGTGTTAACTCAAGGTACACTTGGTGACATTCAGTGACACAGCTAGAGTTCGCTTCTCAGCCTCTGATAGAGAGTGTGACTGTCAGAAAGTAAAACAAAATGTCATTGTTTTTATGTAGCAAGCTAAAGTTTAAATTAAAAGTTAATCTAAGTCATGTTTGTCTTGTAGTTATAGATAAAACCAGAAAGGAATTCAGGAAGCAGGGCTTCAGTTCAGAGGTAAAAGCACTCATTCAAGACTCATTTATCACAAAACAGCATTAAATGTTTGTTTTTGCGTATTTGTTTTTGTTTTTGCGTGGCTAGGTGTTGCTCTATGTACTATAAACAAAGTTGTCACCATCATGTATTCTCCCTCAAAGTGATTCCATTCTGAGGGGAGACAGGCACTAGGTGAATATTTAAACAACTAAGAAAGTTTCAGCCGACGATGCAGCATATCTGAAGAAAACATCCTGATTAAGGACCAGGGCTAACCGGGGCGGAGGCTGGGGTCACCAAGGTCTCCCAGCCTGGCCTCACTGCACAGGTGACATAGGCACATGCACCTGAAGGCTCATGGAGAGCCGAGGGAAGAGCTGCCCAGAGAGGACAGAAATCCTGAAGACCCCAGGCAAGGGCAAGTGCAGGACCCAGGAGCAACCAGGAGACCACGGGGCTGTGGCCACAGTGCCCAGGAAGCCCTCAGGGTCTGCAGGTCCACAGACTCAGCAAACCAGCGACCGAAACTATTTGGAAAGAGAATATTGTGTCTGCTCCGAACACACAGAGCTTTTCTCATGGCTGAAGTTCCCTCACGGTGCCCTGCAGGAGCTGCTGACATCGCATTAGTGCCTTTTAGGATATGTGAGTCGTTCTGAGATGAGTCCAGGTGTCCGAGAGGTGTGCCCGGGTTACCTGCAGATGCCCTGCTGGCCTTTACCTTCTACACAAGTCCCTCGAGGACCGTGGGTACGCTGGGGGCAGTGGAGCCAGGGCTGGGGCTGGCGCCCATCTGCAGACACACCTGGGAAGATAGCAGGGAGGAAGGGTTAGTGAGTGAGGTGGGACAGCAGGTAGCACAGACCCTCCCAGCCTTGGGGGACGGGATGGGTGACAACATAGGCTTCATGAGAACTGAACTAAGGAAACAAAACACAGATAACGCCTTCATCTTTTTTTTTTTTTTTTTTTTTTTTTTGGTACTGGGGATTGAATTCAGGGGCACTCGACCACTGCCCACATCCCCAGCCCTTTTTTTGTATTTTATTAGAGGCAGGGTCTCACGGAGTTGCTAAGTGCCTCGCCATTGCTGAGGCTGGCTTTGTACTCGCGATCCTCCTGCCTCAGCCTCCCAAGTGCTGGGATTACAGGCGTGCGCCACCGCGCCCGGTCACACCTACATCTTAAAAAGGTCACTCTGGCACGTAGAGCAGAAGCATACTTCCATTTGAGAGTATTTGGATGTGACATGCCTTTAAAACCGCGCTGTGTTCCTCCGCAGCGGGTGCAGCAGGCTGTAAGCTGTGTGAACATCATGCCCAGCTCGCTGCCTTTTCCTTTGCTTCCTCTGTGCAGTTTCTTGGGATCTAAGGAATGACTAAAATAAAGGACAGAATCACCTCAAGGTTGTGTGAAGGAAAATGTGATCACAAAGCAACACCACGCGACGTGACGTCGCCAACACGTGACAGCCACGATCCCCGGTCCCGGAGTCAGGGCACGGTGCCGCGCTTGCTCCACAGCTCCAGCTACGGCCGGCGGCGGCGCAGGCGCTCCTTGCTTTCGTTTTGGAGGTCTGGTGGAGATCAGCATCTCTAGACCTCCTCGAACGCAGCACAGCAGACGGCGCTCTCTGCGAAGCCGGCCCGCAGGTGAAGAGGGCCTGGCCAGGCGCTCGTGATCACTTCGTATTGGCTCTCAGTCCACCGGAAACCGTGACCAGCCCCTTCGGTCCTGCCGCGGACGTGACCACAGTGGCCTGGCTCGTCCTAGAGAGCAGATGCCGGAGGCGAGCCGAGGACACGCTCCCCACCTCCAGGACCAGGCAAGGGCGGGAGGCGCTGATTCCAGGACACCGGGAGCTCTGCCTGCTGGAGCCTCCGGTGCTCTCAGCAGAGCCGTCCCTCCCAAGAACGTCCTCAGTCAAGAGGCCCAAGCGGAGCCCCAGGCGAGCACTTCCAGTGCCTGGCACAGGGGACACGGGCGGGACAGATGGCCCTTCCACTTCCGGTCTCCCTTCCCTCCAAAGAGCCCAGACTGGATTTCAGGCTCCTTAACTCATGCCCCGCTGCCCAGCGTTGGGGACGTTAAGAAGAGGCCGGTAGATAGACACTCTCTGGCTGGCTCCCACTTCCTGATACGGGAACTTGGCCTAGCCAAGGGGCGGTCCCTGGCGCATGTGCAGAGGTCAGACCGCCACTAGGATAGGCTAATGGCTCCGCCAATGGGATCTGCTCATGCTCCCTACGTGCCCCTATGATCCTTCTGCTGATTGGCCCGTGTGTTCTATAAAGGCCGACCAACTTCCTCAATCAACTCCAGCTCCTGCCTTGACGGGACTCCGTGGGTGTGCCTGATTGTCTTCCACTGTGAGGGCTGAGCCTGGCCACCAGTCCACGTCTGCCTCTTCCCGATTCCGCCTCACCGCGGGGGCGTGTTCCCCCAGCCTTCTCTGCCGGCCAGAGAAGGCCAAACCCGGGTTCGGGGGAGCTAGAAACCCCAGCACCCCATCCTGCCCCATCCACAAAGGAGGATAAGGTGAGAGCCCTAAGCTGAATCGTTGCTCTGACCTGTCTGGATACAGGGGACTCCCTGAGCTATTTGTCTTATCTTCCAAGTCCAAATGATCAGGTTATGGCACATAACCTGCATTGGACCTCCCGGGGGAGGTGCTGGACCGAGCCTGCCTTGAGTGAGTTTGGTATTTTACACACACACACACACACACACACACACACCCCTACACACCCCTGACTGTTGGATAATGTCTTTTCCTCTTTCAGATTCACTCTGGATGAACAAAGATGGCTTCCTTGGGGCTCAGCTCATGAGACCCTCCAGCGGGAAGAGCAGGTCAGGGTAGGCTTGTCCCAAGCCCTCTCCCTGCATGAGCGTGGCCAGCCGTGGCCGCTTCTCCCCACGCATGGCCACAGCCCATCCTGCTGCCCTCTCCTCCAGCTTGCTCTCTCTCCAGCTCCCCAGGTCCCACACCTTGTGACGAGGCCCCAACCAACCTCCTCTTTTCCAAGTTGCCATCTCCTTCCTGCCTTTCTGGACCAGATCTTGCTGCAGCAATTGGTGACTTTCTGTGGTAGATGTCATTATCAATTCTATTGACCAAAGAAGGTCAGGCAGGCCAAGGAGTCACAAGCAGTGTTTTATTTTATAAGAGTTAGTATTTGTTGTAAAAGAACAGTTTTCTAGAACTCCCAGAGCAGCCAACTGGGAAGAATCTGCCTTAGCACATATCTGCCAAGAAACTAAGGTTAAGTTTTAAAGTAAATAGAAGACGATGAGAGCTAACATTTATTGTAAGTCCTTTGTGAGCCTGAGAATTTACATACTGTACTCTTTAATCACTAAAACAACTATATGAATTAGGGCTAGTAAAAATCACAGCAAATATTCAAAAGCTAACCTCACCCTGAGGTATTATTTCTACTTCATTCATGCTGTTGCCATTCTAAGGAATCAATACTTTTTTCCCCCCGTTTTTTATTATTTGCTATCCAGAGATATAAGAAGCAAGTGAGAATAGAGAGAAATGTATAAAAGTTCAACACACACTCTCCTTGTTCCAGCCGTGGAGTCTTCCCTTTGGGGGCAAGCTTTCCAGTCCCAGCCACCTCCCTTGAACTTGGTGTCAGCTGTTTCTCAGCTTAATCTCTCTCAAGGGTCTGAGAGCCTCCACTTGGAGGAGGTTCAGTCCTTCCCACGGAGGGACATTATCTCTTTAAGCTGAAGCTATTGCTCCTCTATTGGTGAAAATTATTGTTCTTTATTTTAGAAGCAGATTGCAAAGAACATAGTTTCTCAGTGAAGCCACAGATTTTGAGCAGAACTTCACCTCTGGCACATTAGCCAAATGCAAAAATCTAGTACAAATGCTGATCCACCATTTTTTTTTTTTTTTTTTTAATTCTTGCCATTAACAAATGGTTCCTGCAGCTGAAAGATTCTCAGCTCTCCCCGGACACATTAGTGAGCAGGCCACTGACCCGCATCTCCTCTGCTCTGTGATTGTGGGCCACCGAGAATCTCCTGCAGCTCCGGTTCCCACAGCTCTTCTCTCCGGGGCCCGCGGCCCTCTCCTCTGTGTCTGGCTCCCCTCTGAGTCTGCTCATTTAAACTTGGCCCCCAGGGCTCCACCCACAACTGGGGGAGTTACTGGAGCCTCCCCTAAGCTGCAGGACATCCTTATCCTTCTGCAGGCTATTCCCAAGCTCCTGTCCTGGAGAGGTTGGGGATCCTGTTACCAGGGGGGTCTTTCCTTAGCTCAGCTGCAAAGGAGCGCGTGGATCGTGGAGGTGCCGAGCAGCCAGTCAGCTTCCGCCATCTTCTAGGATTCATTTCCCCTTTGTCCTGGAGTTGGCTGCTGCTGTTCATTTCTCTAAACCTGGGCATTGAAGATTCTCTTCTGTGCCCCTCTCCTTTGTGTTCTGATCCTCTCTCCCTCCATCTTTTCTCACTCCTTCCTCCTTGTTCTTCTTCTATTCCGACCTTCACTTTTGCTCCTTTTTGGGCAAAATGGTAGGCAAAGAGGGTAAGCATACTGTAAACTGTGCTAAGAATGAGGAACCTGTACAACGTGGCATTCTGCAGCTGGAAATATATGTTGGTCAGGAGAGAACGCAGAAGTTTTGAAAGCTTTTTGCATACCTACACTACGCAATTTTCTCTGGAATTAGGCTTATCCGTATTAAAAAATAAATGCTCCAGGAGCTTGTCCACATGGGCATTGCATCACAGGCAGGGCATCGAGTGCACGCGCAGCCGCCACACTTGACCCCACCGCCATACGGCCCTTCCTATGCAGTAACTATTATCTCTCACTTGGGCTCAGAAGCAGCTTCTGTCTCTTTGAGGACTGAATTCCAAGCCACCTCCACCAGTTGAGAGAGGACACCTCTTGGGAGCTCCAGTTTCCACCCTGAGAAAGCAGCGTGGGCACCATCCACAGAGGGGTGGCCCAGTGAGAGGTGGTGCGGACACAGCGAGGCTTATCCTGCCTCAGGAAAGAATGGAAGCCCAGCGTTGGCAGCAGCATGGGTGGGCGAAAGAAGCCAGGCACAGGACAGCCGAGGCCGCGTGTCCTCACTTACGAGTGGAGGCAGAAAAGGTTGATCTCAGAAAAGTGGAGACCAGCACGGTGGTTCCCAGGAGGGGGTGGAAAGATGAGGTGATGGTCACCAGGTCGTCAGGCACTGGAGCGCGGGAGGAACCACCTAATGCTCTAGGCGCTACTGAGAGGCTGCAGCTGACAATCTGTTGCATATCTCAAAATAGCCAGTAGAGGGGATTTTGAATGCCCCCAACACAAAAAAATGTAATGACAAATGTTTGGAGATGGTATGCCAGCTACTTCAACCTGATCATTACATATTATGTACATGTATTGAAATATGATATACTCCACAAAGTTGTAAAATTATCAGATGTCAATTAAAAATTTTTAAATGTATTAAAGAAATATAGAAACCAAATAGTAGCTGTGATTATTGCCACCTATGGCATTATGCTATTTTTTATTTTAATAAAAATTATCATGGATTGTGCCTTCCATTGCTTACGTTATTTAAATTACTATAATAATTGTGCCTTACATTAATAATCAGGTACAAATGGGTTTTTTTTTTTTTAAAGAAATTGAGTATTCTTTATAATTTGAAGACAGACTCACCAACACATAGATTTGGTTCTGATGATACCAAAGCAGAAATTCATGTACATTGTCTGAGCAATTCTTTTTTATCTTACCCAGTTTAAGTGTTATAAACACCTCGAGGGAATCATATTTAATTATGTCATTTTAAAAACATAAAGACCCGAATTCCTTTTTCAAACACAGTTTCAGGACACTTTTTTATTATTTGTATGGTGGCAAAGAAGGAAAGGGGACATTAAAAAAAAAAAAAAAAAGCTGCGCTGTGATGATTATAGAAACTTGTAGGTAACATCAGGGACTGCAGAGGAATGGTTGTCCCTAAGGAAGAAACATTCATTTCTGCTTCAATTGGTTGAAAAATTTAGGTTATTTTCAGCATAACACTTGAAAAAAATAGTTAACATCCAGAGGAAACAAGACTAAGACAGTTCAAAATACACATGGTATATTCACGTACATGTGTGCATGTGCGTGAATGTGTGAATTCCATCTAATTCCACATGGCTTGCATTTACCTTGACATTTACCTGGACTTTCTAATGGCATTTATACTTAACAATTTATTCTTCACACGTATCTTACAATGTTATTCTCAAAAGAAGCTCTTAGTAAATATTGGTCAAGGATAAGGAATAATGATATGTCAAGGAAGCTAATATTGGCTTTGACTTTTAGCAAATCTACCTCATTTCTATATATAAAATATCGGAAAGCATTAGCATTCACAATCTGAGCTCTAATACCTGTCACAGGAACAATCCTAGGAATGATTTCAGTGCTGTGGGAGAATTTTAATAACTGTTAAGATAGGTTGTTGGGCAGCACAACTTATTGCAGTGACTTAGCTACCTTCTACTTATCCAGAGACTCAAGCTAACACCCTTAAAGTTATAGGACAGAGTCCTGGGATAGTTAAAGTCAAAAAGGTGGTGCACTGCCTTGACAAAAACAGTATCTCCTTGCTAGATTATATGTTTCTTAGAAAGTAAGATAGATACGTTTCCTGCCTTGAGAGCTCCCCACTTAGTGAAGAATACAACCAGACACAAGCACTACTGCAGCACAAGGTGTTCGCCTTTTCTAAATGATGATTCACGATTGTGCTGCATCCATTTCACCTGCAGGCTCTTTAAAATTACATATTCCCAGGACTCTGCTCCAGGTGTCCTGAGTCAGCTTTTAGAATGCCAAAGCATGAGAAACCAGGAGAGACAGCTCACTTCCCAGAGGAAATCAGACTTGAAAATGGACGGGGAGTTACCCAAGAGGAGAAGCTTGTGTGGGGCTGCTGTCAGGGTGCCATGGAAGAGTGTTAACACTGTTACACTTCCTGAGGAAGCAGAATACAGGAGACCTGAAACACAAGTAAGCATTTGTAACAAAAGCATCCTAGCACAGGTGTGCAGGGAGGCAGACACAGTACACAAGAGAACTGAGACCAAGTAAGTCTGATCTAGCTCATACAAGAACTCGGAGGGCCAGTTAAAAAGTTTACACTGTTCCCAAGGTAATCAGAAAGCACAGAGTGTATCAGGCCCTGAAGAAATTCTCTCAGTGTCACCATTTTGGGGATGTTCTTCCCGGCTCAGGTGATGATACAGATGCCATTAAAACTTGCTAACGTTTGGAGCACAGAAAAAAACAGAACAGTCCCTCTTTAAAACTCAGCTTTGCTTTCTGAAGGTTCAGTTACCCAAAATTAACCATGATCTGAAAATATTAAATGGAAATTTTCAGAAATAAACAACTTATGAGTTTTAAACTGCATGTTGTTCAAAGCAGGGTGATGAAATCTCAGTCTTGCTTTGTCTTACCTCAGACGTGAGTTGTCTCTATCCAGAGTATCCATATTGTATATGCTACCTGCCCATTAGTGCCCCTAGGTTCTTAGATCAACCACTGCAGTATCACTGTGCTTGTGTTCAAGTAAACCTTATGTAGGTCACCAAGCTGACCTCATTCATCTGATTGCCTGTTATCATGTGGGCATTATCTCACATCACCACAAGAAGGGTGAGCACAGTATGGTGAGACATTTCAAGAGGGAGAAAAACCACATTCATTTACCTTTTATTAAAATATATAGTTATCATTATTATGTTTTCCTATTATTGTTGTTAACTTCTTACTGCATCTGATTTGCAAATTAAACTTTAGGACAGGCCTGTAGGAATAGGAAAAACAGAAAATAAAGACTTGGGGACTCTGAAGTGTCTGCATTCACTGGAGGTCTGGGGACATACACCTCATGGACAAAGGTGGGCCACTGTGGTTTGGGGAAAGGTGAGAAAGTCTCTTGTAAACACCCTTTCAGGTTCCTGTATTGCCATTCAATTAGTAGCTATACAATCCAGGGGAAAATAATGAGTTACAAAAATAGGTCTTGGAAGCTCCACTCATTCATTGGACAAGTATTTATTAAGCCTTTCTTCTGTCCTAAGCCATATGCTAAATCTAGGGATACAATAGCTACTAAGAGGAGACAGTGCTCACACCTCCTGGACCATGCATGGGATGTCACTGGAGTGCTTGGAGTACAGGAGCTAACCAACCGTGTGCACAGCTACGTATAGGAGCTTACCGACCGTGGGTACGGCTGCATATAGGAGCTTACCGACCGTGGGCACGGCTACATATAGGAGCTTACCGACCGTGGGCACGGCATATAGGAGCTTACCTGAAGGAGCCCTAATTAGGACGGGCTGTTGTAGCTAGCGGAAGCCATAAGTTCCACCTGATATGTATGTGACGCACCTGTAGGCACCGCAAACCTGAAGGTATATAACCAGGTGAAAGAGGTCCGAGTTAGGAGAACGGAGAATTCAGTCAGCCGGGCAGTCACTCGGTCGGTCAGAAGAATCAGAGCGGCCAGAACATAGGCAGAGCGGTTACAGAAGAGAAACCAGATAGAAGTAATGACTGGTCAGAGTTAGGCCGAGGCTCCTGAGGAAGACAGAAGACAGAAGAAAGAAGAAGGAAGAAAGAAGAGAGAAGAAAGAAGCTCTAATCTTACTCTAAGCTAAGCTCTACTCTAAGCTAAGAATCTTACTCTAAGCTAAGCTCTACTCTATCTTTTTCTCTCTCTAAGCTCTAAGAAAAGCTCGCTTTAATCTTTCTCTCTAAAAATCTTTCTTTCCCTCTCTAAGCTCTAAGAAAGTAGACAGAAGACAGAAGAAAGAAGAAGGAAGAAAGAAGAGAGAAGAAAGAAGCTCTAATCTTACTCTAAGCTAAGCTCTACTCTAAGCTAAGAATCTTACTCTAAGCTAAGCTCTACTCTATCTTTTTCTCTCTCTAAGCTCTAAGAAAAGCTCGCTTTAATCTTTCTCTCTAAAAATCTTTCTTTCCCTCTCTAAGCTCTAAGAAAGTAGAAGTAAAAGTACGTAAAAGCTTAACTCTGCCTCCGAGAGTTTTTCTGCCCGGTTTTCGGTACCAGGCAGCTTACACTTACCGACCGTGTGCACGGCTACATATAGGAGCTTACCGACCGTGGGCACGACTGCATATAGGAGCTTACCGACCGTGTGCACGGCTGCATATAGGAGCTTACCGACCGTGGGCACGGCTGCATATAGGAGCTTACCGACCGTGGGCACGACTGCATATAGGAGCTTACCGACCGTGGGCACGGCTACATATAGGAGCTAACCGACCGTGTGCACGGCTACATATAGGAGCTTACTGACCGTGGGCACGACTGCATATAGGAGCTTACTAACCATGGGCACGACTGCATATAGGAGCTTACTAACCATGGCACGGCTACATATAGGAGCTTACCGACCGTGTGCACGGCTACATATAGGAGCTTACCGACCGTGGGCATGACTACATTGCATGAAGGATTCAGACAATGGTCTGTGCTGTGGGACTGTCAACTATTAAGCAAGGAAGAGTCAGATGATGATCATTGGAAAGCAGAGGCAATGTGATTGCATTTTGGCAATGGGGCTGGTGTGGAAAGAACCTTCTAGAAGAAAGGTCCTTAAGGGCACCCTTTATTAGTCTGGTGGTTCCCGTCGATCCCCTTCCCCAAATAGTATTTGTAAACACATAAGATAAAATATATAGAATTAAAAAGAAAGGCGATTATAACAAAAAATTGGCTTCAACTTTCAAAATATTAAGAAAGCAAACTTAATGATTCATGCAAGTCTTTGACACATTAAATAAAATGATGCAGCAGATGGTTAAATAATAACCATAATTTTTAAGTGCTGATGATCATAAATGATACTTAGTGCTACCTACAAAAAGTGTTTAAAACATGAACAACCTCTGTGATTCCTACAGGTAACAAAATTGCAGGTACTTCTAGTGATTTTTCTACATTTTAAAATACAGGAAATACTTGGGGCTTGGGGCTTGGGGCTTGGGCTCAGTGATAGAGCACTTTCCTAGCATGTGTGAGGCACTGGGTTTGATCCTCAGCACCACATTAAAAAACAAAATAAAATAAAGTTATTGTATTCATCTACAACTAAAAATAATTTAAAAATAAAAATAAGGGAAATACTAAATTCTATTAGGGATTAACCAAACTAAAAATGTAATATTTTTCCATCCAGGGCCATGTACCCCATATGAGAGTCCCTGTTTTTGAGGTACAACACTGGAATCCGACAATAGGAGGATCATAGATCATATGTATTACTTGTATGTCTATGACCTTTCCAGGCTTCAAAGGTAGTACTTCCATTTAATTCCAAAATAAAAATAATCTAGTGCCCTGTCATGAAGTGCCCTAAGGCAATTTAGACAAGAACAATTCTTAAGTTACTTTGGGTGCAGGAAGTTAATTCTCAAATAGTTTAAGGAGAGTGGGAGTCAGTTACTCCTACACGACCTTGTCGCCAAGGTACAATGAAAGTAAGTCTTAGACCAAAGTCTGCTACAAACAGTGAATGTACTAGACAAATGCTTATCAGCCATCCAGCCCCAAATAGTTAGTTACCTGCTCTGTGAAGTGGGTGAAACCTCCCCTTTCTGACCTAAGTTCCACCCAGAAGACAGTTCTGCTCTTGGCAATTGTTAAAAACATCCTGAAGATGGGAAATTTGTGACTTTCATTGTCAAGGCCAAGCCACAAACCCTTTAAAGGATCAGTCCTTAGGTGCCACCACAGAAAATGCCCGTTCGAGGCCTGAATGTCTACGTCCTATTAATGTGGATGTGTGCCATATGGATATTGTAGCCAAGTCACATGCCTGGAAAGATTTCCATTTTGTCTGATCCGCCAGAGTACAGTTCTACCAGTGATCATGCTGCTGACAAGTCACTGATTCCACCAAGCAAACCCAAGTCTGGTATTTCTTGTGCCAATCAGGACACCTCCTGTGTTGGACAGATGTGGTAACTGAAGGCTTTGGGGGCACCTCTGGGATTTGCCTCTCTCATACGCTAGGTGCCCCCTTGCAGTGTGGATGCTTGATGAGGGACACTGGTCCTCAAGTCAAGGCTCACACCAACGGGCACAAGCATATTACTCTGTGCCCAAGGAGGGAGGGTGAATTATTGCAGATGCTGCAGCTCAAATATGGCAATGCAATATTTTAATAAGCTCTCTCCCTTTTCTGGAAACCCAATTAATACTCGCATGTCCCTAGTGTGGCATGTGGTCATTTGCTACCTCCATGAACCACTCCTGAACCCCTCTGCGCTTTCCTCACCCTGGTCGTTCCTCCTCCCGTCCTTCCTCCGCCCAACTACCACGGCCTTAGGAACACTGGATGAGTCTCAGGATGGAAACGAGGTCTTCCTTCAGCAAACCCTAGTTTCAGTTGAGGATCTCCAACAGCCTTGTTTGGGAAGACCACCCATATATGAAAGTGTGCCTTATTTATTTATCACTTCACTTGTATCCATTTTGTTCCTTGTGAGGAAGAAAATTAAAAGGTAACGTGAATGCCAGTTATGACACAGAATTCTACACATATTTTCTTCTGTCCACAGGAGCAACAAAACACATTCATTCTACAGGAACCTGGCAATATGTGCTGGTAGCACTCTCAAGTTATTACAGTGTAATTGTACTTAATTTCATTCGCCGGGACAACTAATCTCTCCATAACATTTACAGCGATTGATTAAAATCCACTCCTTGCGAAAAATCAAGGTCTTTAGGTAATTGATGTGCTAATAGACCTGCAATTATTTGAGGCCGTGCTTCCTCACAGAGAGAAAGTCAAGGAATGGATAAAGTCCAAATAAAGTCCCGATTTTGCAATAGGAGGCATGATAATTGCCGGGAGACAGCCTGTTTATCAGCTGAGAGAGGGCTTCATCCTTCATTACTATGTAGTTCCGTTGGACATCAGAGAAACCACCCCCACGGGAATCTTCTCTGAATCTCCCATTATCTCATTTTCCATACACTTGGCTTGACCCACATTTTATCTACACTTGCAGCAAGATCTGGCTCTTTACATCTGGACTTTCTAAACAATCAGCTAGCCGTGAACCTGGGTCCCCAAAGCTCTGCTCAGCGTCGGCTGCAGTACATTTGGACAAGTGTGTACACCAATAAAGTATCAGTGTAAATCTCCCAGACTAAATATTTTAGAAGCAGACAAAATAAATATTGCAAAGTGCTAACCTGCAAATTTTCCATGCTGTGCCTGTGTGTTGGCGTGCTCATTGTGCTGAGCTCTCCGTCAGGGCTCAGCTTCTTTAAGGTCTTCCTGTATCCCTGAGAGCAGCCCTGTCCACGCCTGCTGCTCCCCAACTCCCGACTCGCTGTGCATCGGGCTGGGCTCTCTGCTGAGCCTAAATGTACTCACAGTAAGGTTGAAAGAAATGCTTCGAAAACTCCAGTAGTGAGCCTGGTGTGGTAGCATATTCCTGTGATCCCAAGGACTGGGGAGGCTGGGGTAGAGGGTTTCCAAGTTCAAGGCCAGCCTGGGCAACTTAGCAAGACTCTGTATCAAAATAAAAAATACAAAAAGGGCTGGGATATAGCTCAGTGGAAAGGTGTCCCTGGGTTCAATCCAGCACCAAGAACCGTTTTCTTCTCTGTTGGCCATACGTGATCCAGGTGGCTAAAAGATAGCGCTGTCACATGAGACCAGTCAATTCTATTTTGTCCTGGGGCTAGAGAATGTCTAAGTGAAGCATGATTATTTGTGGCCTCCGTTTCTTTATATTTGCCCTCATAAAGAATACTTTTGCTTCTGAGTTTGTAACTTCAGTGCACTAAGAAGATCATGTACGATTGCAAGAGGGGCAACAGGTTTATCTTTTTTACTCTATCCTCATCATGATAGCTCAAAACAAATATCCACTGTGGTCACTATTGTGGATAAGCAGCAAAAAACCACAGATGTGCGAGTATTAGTAAAATACCATTTTCAAGTGCTAGAACAATGAGAAGTATATACTCTGAGCACTTTCCACGTGCCAGTAAATGCTTCACCCAGACCCTGCCGCTTAGTCCTCATGCCGGGCAGAGGTTCTGGATCTTGGATCAATCCCAGCAGGTGCTATTTTACACTCTACACATGGGTTCATTGAGGAAGGGCAAAGGCGACCTGACTAAGGTCTCACACGTACCAGGCAGCAGATCCTACGACTCTGACGAGAACATGGGTCTGACCCGTCCTCTTCTGAATGCAATGCTTTGTTGGACAACTGGCCATCGGTCATGTCAACCATGCACAACTTTTCTTTTTTATTCTGATTTGTCATATATGGCCGCAGAATGCAATTCAATTCCTAGTATACAGATAGAGCACAATTTTTCATGTCTCTGGTTGTACAAAAAGTAGAATCACATCATTCTTGTCTTCATACATGTACTCAGGGTGATGATGTCCGCCTCACTCCACTGCCTTTCCTGCCCCCACGCCCCCCCCTCCCTTCCCCTCCCACCCCTTTGCCCCATCTAAAGTTCGTCTATTCCTCCCGTGTTGGCCCCCCCATCCCCATTATGAACCAATATCCTTATATCAGAGAAAACATTCAGCCTTTGGGTTTTGGGGATTGGCTTACTTAGCATTATATTCTCCAACTTCATCCATTTACCTGTGAATGCCATGATTTTATTCTCTTTTATTGCCGAGTAATACTCCATTGTGTGTATATATACCACATATTCTTTATCCATTCATCTATGGAAGGGCATATAGTTTGGTTCCACAATCTAGCTATTGTGAATTGAGCTGCTATAGACATTGATGTGGCTGTGTCCCCTGTAGCATGCTGATTTTAAGTCCTTTGGGTATAAACCGAGGAGTGGGGATAGCTGGGTCAAATGGTGGCTTCATTCCCAGTTTTCCAAGGAATCTCCATACTGCTTTCCAGATTGGCTGCACCAATTTGTAGTCCCACCAGCAATGCATGGCCAACTTTTGTCGTTACTGTTGAGTGTGATTTTGTTCCAGGAAATTCACAGAGCGTGATCACCATTGCCTTCCTAGTTCCTGTGTCTCTGGCCCCCCTGTTGAGAATGTGGATCCTTCACAAAGCCCCCTTTGGAGCTATGGAGTTGAAGATGCTGCCCTTTCTAGCTCCTGTTCAGGCCGTGCATAAAACAGAACAAAATATATTCCAGCAAAGTAGAACCGCTACTACCAGTCATCACTGGAATAGATTTTAGAATCATCTTAGATCTAGTCTTAATTATAAAAATCTATTTCAGCACTCCTACTGAGATGATGAGAAATTCATAAATTTTGTGCTAATCGAGAACAGAAATTACGCTGTGTATTAAAATGTTACTGTCTCCATAGCGCCACATATGTAAATCTATGCATACATACATAAATTATACATTAATACGTATAGACTTGAATTTATCAGAACTACTCAATTTCATCTCCCGGTTAATAATTTAGTACTTACTAACCTTCGATATTGCCATCAAGATATCATCTCCTCTCAAACAGAATAAAACATAAAAGCATTCTAGGATTACACGGGGTGTATTTCCAAAACAAAATTTGTTCACAGTTTTGGAAGTCTGACGTCACCAAGGCACCACCATCTAATTTAACTTTGCTCGTTTTTCTTCACAATAAAAATGAGAAGAAAGCTTTCTAAGTGTGTCAGTCCAAGAAAAACTTTAATTAGAATCCCTGGCTGTGACTGAGAATGCATTCTACATCTTATTTCAGCTTGACAGGCAGCAAGAGGCATCCCCTCCAATTTTAGGTCAAAGCCAGAATAAAATGTGTTTTGGAAAAAAAAAAAAAAAATAAACTGTGCTTTCTCTTCTCATAGTCCCCTTCTGCCCATAAGATGAACCCATGCGGGATATTTGAAGTAGCATCTCCAACACCCCTGGCTCTTCCCAGTTTCTCACTGAGGACATCAGCTGGTGACCTTCCAGGAGGTCTCAGTGGACCAAAGAGGAAGGCTGTAGTCGAAGAAGATCCAGGGCAAGCTCAAGTGTTGGACCAGTGGTCATCAGGAGGACTCCAGCCTCACTTATTTGGCCATGCAAATCGGGAGTTTCCCTACCAAACAGTGGGTTATGGGCTTGAAATGTTTTTTTTGCCTGAACAGTCCCTGTGCTAATGGCTGGTGTTAGATTTTGCATGAGACTTGAGTTTTGAAACTCCATGCGGGCTCCTGTGAGTCCTTTACTTTCCTTTTACCTTGAGGCAGAAGGCTGTCAGTCCACCCAGACTGGGGCTGAGCTGTCAAAAGTGCCCGGTCTAACAATGGATCGGCCCCTGGCTAGGAACTTGCTGGCCAGAAAACCTGGAGTTGAAGAGCTCGAAAGTTCTCCAAGGATACGATATGGGAAGAAGTGAGGGGTTGATTCAGAAGTTCAGGCCACAGTTGGAAATGCCACTCAGGAGGAGAAGACGCGCTTCCCGAGATGCTCCTGTCTCCTTCAGAGGAGTCTTTCTCAAATGCTCAAGTAGAGCATGCTTCTCGCTTTAAGTATTTCCGTAACCAGGCCTATCCTTCTTAAACACTTCCCAGGGCCTGGGACAGAATGCAAACAGACATCCATAGCTAAATACTTAAGAGTTATAAATCAATTTAACAATAAATAGAATGTGTCTGCCTTCTGTGAAAAAAATATGCCTTTATATCGATGAAGACTCAACATACATGCAAAGCTGTTTTAATGTAAGAGTGAAGTCTGGGGACGTATTCAAGTTGACTAAATTGTATGATAATTGTACATTCCTGAGTATTCTTTTAGAGCCCAGTGGTATTAGAATAAGGAATGTGTGTATTATCATATTTTTGTAACACTCATTTTAGTAAAATTACTAATATTTAGTCAAGATTTTAAAATATATTTTATGTTCTAGAGATGATAATCATAAAGAGGATTGAAAACACAAAAGCACACAAAAGTGGAATATGCTTTCATTGAAGATGCAAGCTAAATGTGAAAATGAAAATTATTTTTCAGATATTTCATGTTTCATGGTTTTTCTTCTAAAATACTCAAAATATCTATAAAATTTAAAAAGATAAATTATAATAAAAGACTATCAAAATATAAAATAATATCTTTTTAAGAGTGAAGTGTTTTTAATTTTTAAGAGTTTGCTATTTCCCATGCCTGTAATCCCAGCGGCTCAGGAGGCTGAGGCAGGGAGATCGTCAGTTCAAAGCCTCAGCAAAAGGGAGGTACTCTAAATAAAATACAAAATAGGGATAGGGATGTGGCCCAGTGGCCAAGTGCCCCTGAATTCAATCCCCAGTACTCCACCAAAATGAAGAATTTGATATTTCCATATAAGTAAAGCTATTCAAATTTTATCATTCAACATCAAACTATTATGCTTTGTGTTTTTATGTATATATGTTCTTTTGTATGGATTGCGTATTTATCTGTGTACAAGTATACATGTATTTGGTTTTTTTTTTTTTTTTTTTTTTTTTTTTTTTTGTCTCAAAAGGATTGGTCCCAGGAACCCACCCCCCTACCAAAATATGCAGGTGCTCAAAATCTCTCTATTAAATGCCATTGTATATTTTCACATAACATCACACATTTTCCCACAAACTTTACCTCTTTAGAGTTCTTATAACGCCTAACACAATGTGAATGCTATGAAGTTGTTATACTTAAGTATTAGGGAGTAATGAGAAAAAAGTCTGTACATGTTCAATTCAGACCTCACTTATTTTCAGATATGTTTGGCTTGCAATTGGTTGCACTCTCAGAGGGCAGAACCCATGGAAGGCCAGCGGTGTATGCGTACAGAGAAAGCGCGCGCTGAAGTCGTATAAACGTCTAGCTGCGTAAAGCACCCCTTAGTCTCTGTGTGCGGACGCCACCCTGACTCCTGCATGCGTCTTTGTCCCTTTGTCCACCTGCTGGAGTGCACAGACAGGTGAATGGATGGTCTCTGGTTCTGTTGGGTTCTTTTGGTTCTGTCCTTTTTGTATGTAGAAATGAACAGCATGCATGTTAACTGAGCCTTTTTAGTAAATCAATATACTTTTTTTTTTTTTTTTTTTTAAGGAAAGTCACTTCCAGTTTCCACCTCTCAGACTCCTCCCATGCTTGAAGCACTGTCTGTTTCCAGTGCTGGCAGAGGCATGTCCAGGGCTCTGTCCAGCATGTGGACCCCGTTGCCACTAGACGGGGTGCCAGAGACAGGGAGGAATGTTGGCCTGGCCCGGACGCTGGTCACGAGAGCTGGTGTTTTGCATTATGTGTTGAACTGGAGCAGCCGGGCGTGCTGAGCCTCCCGTGGCGGTGGCCTGGTATTCTCTGATAACTTTTCTCTTTTGTGTGACTGTGAAAAGCAGGCCTTCTAAAGCATGGATCCCAGAGACGGCACCCCAAGAGCCCAAGCCTAGAGTAATTACATCAATCACCACCCTGCCTCTGCGACAGAATCTGGGTGTGTCTAACACAACACAAAAGACCAGACTCTAAGGACACAGCCCCATTGTCACATTTGCGTTGGTCAAAGAAAAGTGCCTTTATCCCGCAGTTTCCTTGCTTTTTCTTACACTTGGCGCTTTGAAAACCCTAGTCCCTTTGCTTAGACTCCCTTTCACCTGCCTGCTTCCTGCTCAATTGATCTTTAATAACAAACCAGACATCAGATGGCACATTTCTGGACAGGGTCCTCTTGGGCACTCCCACAACACCTGGGCCTCTGTCCACCAAGGCGTTGGCCACGCTATGGTGTAATTTTGTGCCTGATAGAAGGAGACCCCTCCTACTGGTGAGCACCTTAAGGGCAGGGACTGGTCTTACTTGATGTCACAGTCCTTCTGCTGGTACTTGCCCGCTCATACCTCAGTGGTGCTTAATGAACATGGAATAAAAGGATGAACTGTTAAACAACCAAAGGCACTTAGCTCTGCCAAAATGTCAACAACATTTAGCTCTTATCAACCTTGGTTATATTCGTTTGTGGCCAGAAAGTACAAGGCACTTGCTATGTTTAACCACCTGTGGCCTATGGAATCCAAGCCAGCCCCTGAGGTGACCACCAGGAAGCCACAGAAGTCCTCTGACCCGTCTTCCGCAAGCTTCCAGGGCTCAGCAGCAATACGTGCCCCTCCACACGCACAGACGTCTCTTCAAACCACAGATGAGCTGGGTGGTATCACGTCCTGCTTCTTCCCAGCCTCAACTGCTTCCTTTTGTCACCACGTGTGTGAAGAGACAGCTGACGCCAGTGTTTCCAAAAGGTCAACCAGCATTCAGATTTCTGTTGGTAAAATTCATTCCTTCTCTTTCAAAAATCTAATGAGAAAGGACAGCTTTGTGAAATGGAGGAGCAAGAACAATATTGCCTAAATAAATTGGAATTTGCACTTTGATTACCCTGCAGTTCCTGCCATACTTCATGGGAAATGTTCCCTGCGGTGCAGGTCCTCTCTGGAGTGACATCATCCTAGGAAACCATCCTCACTCTAATTATTTCCATCCATATTTGCAGAGGACATAGCAAGAACGTTCGGTAAGGAATACTTGATGCATACAGGACGATTTAAAACTGGTAGAGTCAAGTCACCAGAAAGCCCTGTTAAAAGGCAAATGATATATCTTTATGCATGCCTCTGACCCCAAAGGAGGAATTTCATATTCACATTAGGACAAAAAGTGTCTTTCAAACAGTGAGACTCTGATAACAGCAAATATCCTATGCATGAAATAACAAACACCACCTAGCTTTAGGGGCTTTTCTTGGAATGATCGATCTTAAAGATGCAACACAGGGAGAATAGGAATATTTCAGTTCATATCACCAAATTTAAGTCATTTTGAAGCTTAAGCTCTTCAAGTACCAACATCAAGTACGAAGATTTTAAAATTTAATTCTTGGCAATCCTGGTTTCCCTTTTGGTGAAGTTGATCGTTCTTTTTAGACTCTGTTTTTTTTTTTTTTAATTTCTTTTTTAATTTTAAGGAAAGTAAAAATGCCAATATAAAAGTATTAATGTTCTCAAAAAAAAAAAAAACACTCACTGAAAACAATTTTTTTGATAATTTCGGTATTATTAAAACTGGGAAGCTGTCATTGGCTTCGGTATTATTAAAACTGGGAAGCTGTCATTGGCTTCCCTGATGATCTGATGTACACAGGCTGGCTTTGCCCAGGGGGACTGTAGCCTCCCAGGGCTGTGAGCTAAAGGGCACGGGCAGGCTCTTTGTGTTCTGGAAAATGAAAGCTCCCACCATCTGTTCACTGAGGCCTGGATTCTGTTTTAAACATGGAAAGACATACATTTACCTCTGCAGTCAGTGAAAAGGCCCCAATTCATTCACTCCTTCCTTCCTTCCTTCCTTCGGAATAACAACTATGGAAGAGAAAAGTCTGTGCAGTAGAAGACCAGTTTACTTCATACAATAGAAGCATGATTATTTTTCTCTGCCTAACCATTGTTTCTGAACTCGCTCTGTAAAATCTCCCTTTCATGTTCTTTGGTGTATCTCATTCCAATTCCGCCCCCCCCGTCCACCATCATGAGTTGTTAGACATCTGGGCTGACTTCACCCAGTCCACCGTAGCAGGCCACGGTCCATGAAATACTCCCTGTCCCCCAGTCCAGCAGGGCTTTCAGCCTTGGTGACCACCACATGGTTCTCTCTCCTAGCTCTCCTGTCCTCTGGGCTCTGGCCTCTCTGTGTTGCCGCCAGGACAACAGTTGGGACACACAGGGCCGCGGGTCCTCTGGTGGGGCCACTACTGGACATCTCTGAGCCCTTGGCAGAGCCCTGAGTGGCAGGTGAGTGGATGCCCTGGGTCTGGGGGGAGAGTGCCAGGCTCTTCCTGGGTCCCGTGGAGGTCTGGTCCCAGCATGGGCTGCGGGCATCAGTGTGCCCTCCGTCACCACCTCTCCTTGGCGCTGGGCCTGCCACGGTTCACTCGCAGCATCTTAATGTTGGGGTCTATTAAGGGGCAGGCTGATGACTGGCATCACAGCTCCCTAGGACGTCCCCAAGTGCTCATCAGATCCTCTCAGGCATAGATTTGATGTCATATAATTTGGCTGTGTAAAATCTTATTTATATTTTTTTATATATTCTTGGCTTGATGACTTTACTCTAAATGAGGACATGTTTAATTAAACTTAAATGGGAAACAGGGTTGAAACATCACATCCATAAGCAGGAATGGCAGGGTCATACATCTCCCTAAGCCAGCAGGCCAATGCCCATCACATCCCCCGACTACGCTGAGGGCAGGACGGCTGCCTCCAGCCAGCTGGTCTGGACGCCCGGAGCTCCCGGGGCTGCACTCAGAGGATTTGGGGGGTAGTCATTTTCACGTGGCACAGAAGCCATCTATCTAGTTGACCCTCTGTGACATGCTGTCAGGAGCTGTCAGAAACACACATTTTCACAATTCTCACATCCCCGTTTCCTTGATTGGAATTTGTCATGGGAAGTGGTAGCCAGTGGGGCCGTTTCAGACCTTGGGAACCGAGTTCAGACCTCACGCACAGGAGAACGCAGGGCCTCTTCTAACACACGACCGACGTGTCCTCTGTGGTTCTTGAGGGTGACTTGCCCACTCTGTAGGAAACGCAACGTCACCTTGCCCTGGCTGTGCAGCCCTTCCCACTCACATTAAACACCAGAGGATCTCATCTGGAGTTCACTATCAGAAACCAGAAACGCTGACTCTCACGGAAAACTGCATTTCTGGGATTTGGGTAATGAGTTATCCCAGTCACTAAATAATGCTCTGTTTGCCATAAAAGAAGCAGTTACATTAAACAAGCCAGCCTCACTTAATGCTCTAAGTACAGAGGGAGCATTAGGCTATTCAGGTGGAGGACCTGTTTTATACCATGGCGACTCATGGCCCTGTCTGAATGGGAAGGCTTTTCAGTAAGTCACCCACACCTTCCGCCTTCATGAATCTTGTGCTTCTTCTGCACATGTTTAAAGAAACTTAACACCTCTTTAATTATACGTTGTAAATAATATTGACCAGGGGGCAAGTAAGTGATTGATTGTAGAGGAATGTTTTTCAAATTTGGCTTAAATCACTATGCTTTCTAATTTTTTTGAGGGGGGAGGTAGGTGGGAAGGATCCAGGGATTGAACCCAGCGGCATTTAACCACTGAGCCACATCCCCAGCCCTTTTTTAATTTTTTAATTTTGCTACAAAGTCCCATTAATTTGTTTAGGACCTTGCTAATGCTTTCTGAATTTTTTGAAGGACATTAAAGCAATGTTCAAAATCCATTCTTGGATTCAGAAACTCTTAAAATTTTTCAGCTTTAAGAGGAGAGTCGCAATGGGTGCCAAAACCTTTACAGAGACAGTGCAACAACCGTTGACCTGGGACCGCAGTGAAGCGAAGGCATTTCAAAGGTCTAGGTCCTGCTTCCTTGCTAGCACAGACGGGCACCACCTTCCCACCAGCACAGCCAACACTGAACGAGGCTGCAGATGCAGGCTTCCCGGAAAAGGTTCTTTTGTGTGTGCCGCATTAGGGAGTCTCTATTAATTAATTTCTTTAGTAAAATCAAGCTGCTGACTTTGAAAGACCATAAGCAGTAGCCTTTCCATTTACTCATTTATTTATTACCTCGTGAGGCATTTATTCAGAGCCTACCACACCCTAACCCGTATATTAAGCGGTAGGAATTTATCTCCATCTCTAGCTGCCCAATGTAGCTGGAGTCTCGCAGACAGTTACCAGCAGAGAGGAAGACCAGAAGATTCATCTCATATTTGATGCATTTTATCAGGCTTTGGGAGCACAGCAGGGAATCTGGGTCTTTGGTGACTGACTGCATGCATAATGAGCAGGGCAGCAAGGTTAAAAAGACAGCCACACGACAATGAATTCAGCAAACTGGATCTCACTAACACATTTGGTTCTTTTAGGAAAAAAAAAAAAATGATGAATTCTGAGCCACCTTGAATCTACAGGCTCCTTCTAATTACTAACAATGAGAAGCCTGCCCTCTCAGTAGCGGCTGGATGCCCCAGGCATCTTTCCAGCAAAACCAACAAATGATGGGGATACTATGATTTAAACTCAAAACCAAAGCACAGTTGGAGATTTTTTACAAGGCTGCTTGAAAGTTTTATGTCGAGGGTTGGCGAGATCATAGAAGACGCGGAAGGACAACACAAGGTCAAATCTGCATCACCTATACAGAGAATAAACTGGTTCCCTAATCTGTGAGCTGTTGCCCACCAGCCCAGGGAAGAACGCGGGATGAATGGTAGGTTCCTTCTCGCAAGTCTATGCTAGTGACCTCCGGTGCCCTGCTATGAATAATGGCCATTATTAGAGGAGGTGGCGGCAGCAGCAGCAATACACCACGGTCTGTCCTCCTGAACCAGAGAGGGGGGTACAGAGGCGCAGCCCTGCCTGATGTATGCTATGCTAATTATTTTTGTGATATAACTCTTGGGGGCATCTGTTTATTTTAAGAGCTTAAACAGCCTTCCAAGTACAGCGCGAGGCTATATCTTGTCATCAGCCATCTGTGGCGGAGAACTTTCCCAGCCCCCCGCCTTACATCTCAAAATTGATAGATATGTAGCATCTACCCTGGTCCTAGGAACTCAGGAACAGAGACCCTGGGTGACAACAGGCCCAGCGTGCTGACTCTGGAGCTCGGCTTCCGGGGTCACTGCATCCCATCATTATTCTTCATATTCAGCCTGGAGGGGCTCTCTTTAACAAGTTCATGGGGTGGCCACAATCAAAGGCCAGAGGTTTGTTCTCTTTCATGGTGTAATATCTGTTTCTGGAGCTGAGGTAGGTGGTGTTTTCCTGAGGAGATTGGGGCGACTCAAGAGAGAGGAGAATGATTTTTTTTTAATTTTTGGTTTTTGTTTTTGCATTCCACACTGAACGCTTAGGGTGTAAAATGCCATTTTCATCATTTTTTTTTCTTTTAAATTTCACGTCAGAAATATTTCAGAATACCTGCACTGAATTATATCTGTATCACATTCAGACATTTATACCAGGGTGACTAAATACGGCTGGGGTGTTCATGGCTCTCAGTAGCCACGATGACTATGAGGAAGGGGTGCTGAGGTACGCAGCCACCTCATTAATTGATGTGGCCCAAACAGCTCAGACATATGTTTGCTCCTTGTTCTGCCTCTCACAGGGACCTGAAGGTGGGTTTTTTCCAAGGCTGTGACATTCAGGCTTAATGGTAATTCCTGCAAACAGGTGAGCCATTGTTAGGAATGCCAACCAAGAGGAAAGAGCAGACATCTGTGTTTCCTCTGCACTGTGAAAAGAAGCTTATTGATTCATTCTGCATTCACCTCTTTGCATAGTCTGTAACATCATCCAGTACAAACATCATCCATGTTTGTATCAATCATCTAAAATGCTTCACTTTAGATTCTATTTTACAAAGACCCAGGATTTCACAAGGCCTCTTGGAAGGCTGGATAGAACACAGGATCCTGGGAACATTTGATTTGAGTCTATTATGTCAGCTGCAAAGTCCACTCCAGCCATAAAGTAACAATTTGGAGGGGAAAAAAAGTATTAAGATGATTTGAAAATGATAAGAGATTTAATCTAAAGGTATCTGTACATAATCTGAGAAAAAATTTGACCTAAATATCATAAAATAGAAATCTGCACTCAGAATATCCTGATTGCACACACACTTCCCTCACTGTGCATGCTCCAGCGTGAACCACCCAGTTTTGCATCCCATGATGTCAGAGGAGACCTGGCCAGGAGGGATCGGGAAAACGCTCCACCCTGCAAGCCTCCAGCTGACGAAGGGCCTCATAAACACTCCTTCATGCTGCTGTGCTGATCATCACCCTACCAGGCCTCTGTCTTGCAGGAAGCTCACATCCCCTACACTCACGCTCCCTGGCTGCTGGGTGTGCCAGTTTCTGCCTGCACTGGGACCTTATTAAGTAAGCTTGGTAGTAGCAATGCCAATCCCTCCTGAAGTGCTTGGGTAGGTATCTCAAAACTACAGAAAAGCAAGCCTGAGGGTCCCTGGGGCCATTAAACTGTAAATATTTTCTATTTGGGGGCAAAATGCATGCATAGTGCTAAATAAAATAAAGTGGTAGGCATTTATTTCCATCTCTAGCTGCCCCAGTGTAGCCGGAATCTTGCCGAGAGTAACCAGCAGAGAGGAAGACCAGAAGATTCATCTCCTATTTGATGCAGACTGGAGAGCACAGCGGGGAACCAGGATCTGGTGACTGACTGCACCAAAAATCTTGGTCTATGCCACAGCTCCAAATCCATCATAAGGATACAGATGATAGATTGCCAAATAAAACATAACAAACAACAATTTTCATTGCCAGTATTCTAAGATCTGAGTGTTTCTGCGGTGAGGTGTGCTGCTACTAATCTATTAAATAACAAGGTATTTCAGTTGGTGGACTGCTTACATTTCAGTAACTACATTGGCTCGGGTCCTCTTTATGAGGAGGCCTCCTGTTCTGTGACATTCTGATGTGATTGAGAGGGAGGAGGAGGAACCCTAGGTGTTCACAGGACCTTGGCCACTACCCCACTCCCTGATCCTAAATGACACAAGCCCAGCCAATGGCTCTCCAGCCACCCTTACCGGGCTGTGTTCCTCCCAGTAGCATTCATAACTTTCCAAGATACAAAACAGAATATCTCTTTTTGTTTGTTTTTGTTCTTCACTGCCTTTTTTAAGCTGCTAAAAAGGAAGCACCAAAAGTCCGGGGACTTAGTTTATGTCCTTTACCAGCGTATCTCCAGCCGCAGGAGAGCGCCGGACACCCAGGCTCTCCGTGGCTGCGACAGTGGCTGCACACGCACAGGCTTGCTGAGTGGTAGCACATCTCCCGGACCGTTCACTGCGCATCACAAAGACCCGGAGTCACAGTGCCATGAGCTTACACTACTACAGAACTATTTTGTTCTACTAGAATGATTGAATTTGAAATCCATCACTTAAGAGTACTCTAGCATGCAAAGTTTGATTTTAACATAATTGGAAATATATATTCCTCACCTAGCCACCCTCTGTCATCCTCTGATCACATGCTGAAACGATCCAGCTTAGTCCTTGTCTCTTTGTGTCCTTCCTATGGAACCCAAGCCTCAGGAGGGTGGACAGCATGTCCATCTTACTGCTGTGTCCAGTGCCTCTGACCAGTCCTGGTACCACATGACACACCTCTTGCTCATAATCAGAATGACTTCTCCTCCAGTCCTCACCCCCTAATAAGCCAAGAAATGTGAGAAAAAGTTGTTATTAGGTTATGAATAATACAGTATTGCCAGGTATGGTGGAGCACACCTGTAATCCTAGCAGCCCAGGAGGCTGAGGCAGAACTACTGCAGGTCCAAGTCCAGCCTCAGCAGGTCTCAAAATAAAAAATAAAAAGTGCTGGAATGTGGTTCAATTGTTGAGTGCCCCTGGGTTCAATCCCTAGTACAAAATAATAATAGTAATCATCATCATCATCATCACCATTATTATTATTCAGTGCTTTTTTTTTAAAAGAAACTAGACTCATGATGATGAAAAGCATCTTTGTTTATTCCTATTTTTGTTTTTTTGTTTTTGTACCAGAGGTTGGACGCAGGGGTGCTTAGCCACTGAGGCACAGCTCCAGCCTTCCTTTTTATTTTTTATTCTGGGACAGGGACTCCCTGAGTTGATATGGCCTCATTAGGTTGCTGAGGCTGGCTTTGAACCTATGATCCTCCTCTCAGCCTCCTGAAAGCCACTGGGATCACAGATGTGCGCCACCATGCCCAGCTTTGCTTTTGTTCTAAGAGACTTTTTCAGGTACAGTCGTGGAAGTAGCTACTGAACAACGTCAGCGCCGTGGCTCAGCATCCAGGGGTAAAAGGTAGGAGAGAAGAAGGTGACGGAAGGAGAGGCAGCTGGTAATGAAGCACACTCTGCCACGGGAGGCTGTGTGGAGGGGTGGGCCCGTGAGTGACGACTTCGGGGCCCCAGAAGAATGGGGTTGAGTGGGTCTTGCTGACAAGTGAAAGGCGGGCAGGGAGGGACTGAGCTGGACGCATTTTTTAATGAAGTGTTAAGTAGCTCACCAGGAGAGGCGGATAATGACTGCGATGAAGACTTGGGCAAGGTGCAGGAAAAAAAAAAAAAAAAAAAAATGGAAAAGCAAAATGAAGTGACACTTGGTAAATCACAGGAGGACCTGAAACCTGAGAGGGCATCTGGAAAGAATGGCCAGTCCCTGCGACACTCCAGCAGCGCCTTTGAGTAATCGAGGTGGGCAGCTCATTAAGATTACGTGTGAAGAGATGGGCGCATTGGAGAAAAGGCCAAATAACGAAAGCAATGCAATTACCATTTCTACGGTGGAAAAGAGAAAGGAAGGAGTACAGAGGTCTGGAGGAGAGGCACTGAGGAAATACCCACTGGAAATCTGAGAGTGGATTCTAGGGAAATAACAAGAGCAATAAAACTGGCCACGGGAGGGATGAGTCCTGCCAAAAAGAGGAGTATTTAAAATTGGATATATCTGTATAAAATAACTCAGCTGCCAGGGAGGGAATTCAAAGAAGCTATTGAACGGCAATATCGGGGAAATGGAAGAAGGCAATTCCAGTGTCTCTCTGTGTTGGGCAGCCTAAATATAGGATCATCACCATGAGCTGCTGGCATCTGGTCAAGGCCTCCAGGGATTTCCTCAATAAGGTTGGCGCGTTGGGCTCCAGTCGTTTCCAATGGCGAGGGTCTCTGGATTCCACTGCGGGATGTGAATGAAGGTGGATTCAGTGCCTGCTTTTGAACCCGCCATTTTAACACATATGAGCGCATTTGCTCCTCACAACAAACCTGCCACAGGAAAGTCACTCTCACAACTTTTAGTGGAGGGAATCTGAGATCACACAGCTCTACCACAGTGGAGCCGGGATTCCAATCTAAGTCTGGGCAGATTCAGAGTCAATGCCACCAAGCTGCCTCCCACAGGGAAGCAAGTTGAACATGGAGCATCGGATTCGTAAAGAGACAAGTGGCTTCCAGGGACGGAGGCTGTGTTTGGTGCAGTCATTCACATGCAGACTCGGACGGCAGCTTGTGTAATCTGATTTATGCTCCTTGAGTTTCTGGATTGCGAAGGCCTGTTATTTCTGTGATCTGAACACATACAATAACAAAATCACTTTTTTAAATAAATGACATCCATTTGATTTAAAAGTCCCCTCAGGTTCCCCTTGCTGTGTTTCATTAGGGGTGACAAAATTCCCCAAACTCCCTCCAACGATGGGGCAGGAAGGGAAGAGCAGTGCATTCCTTTATCAACAGCCCTGTACTGAGGAAGAAGGCACTTTGCTAGGGTCTTGGGATGAGCAAAATGATCATCGTACCCGCCCTCTTGGAGCATGTGACCTATTAGTTGATAAAAACCAATAAAAAGCTAATTACAGGAGATGGGAACAGACGGTATTTGGGGAGAAGAAGGGTCTCGTGGAAACAGAGCTGGAGCCCTGGGTGATTCTGGTGGAGCAATTCAGGGAAAACTGTGTCAGGAGGAAGAAAGGAACGAAGCCAGGCAGCGGATCCGCACTCCTCCAGATGATGAAGCCAAAAAGAACAGGGCACTCGCCAAGGACCCCTGGGCGCCGTCCGCAGGCCAGGGCAGCGGAACGTGTGGCATCTGTTCCTCACGGGTCCCCAGCCAGAACCTCGCCCATGGTACCACCAGGACTGCCCCAGGCAGCGCCACCCACCCTCACCGCCTGCAGCCACCCAGGGACCTCGCTCTGGTCCTTTCTAGGCATCCTCTGGCTTTCTCACACAGCATGTCTCTACAGGAAGCCGCGTGTCTACACCCCAAAAAGTGGGGCAGGAACAGATGTGAGTTGTCTTTGGCATTCTTGACCTTTATGGTGAATTTTGGGCAGAATGGTCCACGGGCGGGCTCCTGTCTGAAGGAGGCAGGAGGCAGCACCCCTTTGCCTGCTGGGGAGCCACGCCACGCACTGCAGAAAGCAAGGCCTGGGTGTGGGTTGCCTGGGAAGGGGCTCAAACAGTGAGACAGCCCGGAAAGATCTGCTTCACGGAGAGGGGCGACTCCCTGGGCCCCCAGAGCCTGAGAACCCTCAGCCTTTCAAGTCACTGACACAGGCCGCTCCCCACAGGGGCCCAGAGTTGTCCCAGCCAGCGCTGTCATTGCCCTGCAGCCCAGTGTACCCCCTGTCTGCTCCCAGAGTCAGAATGTGATCAACGTCACAGGGCCGCCTTCACTCCAGCACCCTGGTACAAGGAGGGCCTGACGCGGAAGCTTGGAGGACTTGCAAAGTGCCAGCCGTGGGATTATTGTGGCGTGCCTTCCAAGGCAGGATGAAATATCTATGAAACATGTTTTCTTTCACTAGTGGAAGCGCAGACAATGCCCAGGAAATTAGGATGTGCTCAGAGTGGGCGCAGACTGGGACAGGACGCCACGCGTGGGGCGGATGCTGAGCGCTGGCCGGGCTCTGGGGGGGGGCACTCCCTCCTAGGTCCGGGGTCGTGCTCAGGTAGCGTGGGGCAGTCTTCCTTCATCAAGAGTGGGGACGGTGAGTGAGCAGAAGATGCCCTGCTGCCTGGACGCCCGCGGCCTCCTGGGGAGAGGTGAAGTGGGGGCCAGAACCACAAAGAAGAGCCTGCAGCTCTGATGGAGATTCCCACGGCAGGTAAACGCGAGGTCCCGTCTGAGAGAAAGCAACCAAACCTGCAGCCTCCAGGGCACCTTTGGGCTTTGCACAGCTGACGCGTGTGTGAGATGCCGGATATTTACAACATCAAAGCCATACAGAAAGGAGCCCCGCGAGGGTGGAGTGTGTTTGTCACGTGTGACGATGTGATAAGCGTGCGTTGGTGTGGCACGCTGGGATGTGATCTCAGAACGTCTCTGAACACATTCGAAGAGCGAGGACTCTTTGGAAAAAGGGGGAGGGGTGCGCTGTCCTCAGGAAGGTAACTGACCACTGACCTGCAGTCTTGCCACTGAGGCACACTTTGTTCAGAAGAGGAGAGAAATTGGCACCGGCATCCTTGGGGATTGTAAACTACTGCCTTTTCAGTCCACAGAATCTCTCTTGGCCACTACAACTTACCAGCGGGCCCACTGCCCGGAAGAGGGCTGTGAATACAGACGGGTTCCCACGCCCCCTCTCTATGGGCTGCTCCTGTGTGTGGAGCCACGGGGCCGCTTTCTCTAGATGTGCCATCAGGTGGGTTACTGTCTCACCATGTCACGGTCACCGAGACGGCAAATGTGCGTGCCACTTCTACATAAGCAGCTTTTTTCTAGTCTCAGCATTTGAAACACAAGAGGAGGAAAGAAACAACACAGAGGGAGCAACGCGAATGGGGGCGATTTCATGTCCTATCTTTCAGGTTATGGGGTCATTTCAGAAGCCGCGTCTCCATGAGAGCCTCACCAACATCACGTGCCTGCCTGGGGCAAATGCACAGAGTCACGCACGTCTGAGAAATGTGGAATGGACGACTGTCCTCATTACTTCACCAAGCCCTTTAAAGACAAAACAATACTCACGTGCTCAAATGACCTTTTACATACCCACAAGCAGTGTTAGTTAAGGGGCTCTTTACCTTACAGACTTCTAAATGTCCACTTCAAAATGGTAGAAGGTGATGAATACTTTCATTTGATTTGATAGGATTCCCCCCCCCCCCCCGTGGGAAATAATAAAATACAATGAAACAAAGCACCAATGATTTAGAATGAGAAAGACCTGCCTCTGATCTTGGCTTTGTCATTTACCAGTTATATGACCTTGGGGAAAATGCCTGAATAGTATCAACCTCAACTCCCTCAGCACTGAAATAGAGATGACAGTTGCCACCTAACTGGGTAATTGTACTAATAAAGACATCAGGTGTAAAAAGCAGAGTACCCCCTGACTTGCTTTAGAGACTGGATGTTAGCTATTGTTTGACTTGCTATTAATACTAAAATGCATTTTATTAACTTCTGGGTTCATGGCTAGTGCCTTGTGAATGTGCAATTCTGGAGAAAGAGCTTAGACCAGAAAATTTTATGTCTGAATTCTGAGTATTCTGTGGAATGCAGGAAAAGCCACTTAGTCCCTCTGAACCAAAGCCTCAGTTGGTGGAAAATTTGCATACCAATACCTGCCTTGACAAATTGCTATAAAAATTGAGTGGGGTCATTCTTCAGGGCACATACTAGACATCAATTATAGTAACTTCTAGTATTAATATTATTGCAATAGCAGGGAACCATCTGACTGAATACCTTGGAGTCAAACAGTATTTTTTTAAAAAAAATTTTGGCACTGGGGATTGAACCCAAGGGTGCTTAACCTCTGAGCCACATCCCCAGCCTCTCTTTTACATTTTATTTAGATACAGGGTCTCACAAAGTTGCTTAGGGCCTTGCTAAGTTGCTGCAGCTGGCTTTGAACTCGTGATCCTCCTGCCTCAGCCTCCCAAGCTGCTGGGATTAAAGGTGTCTGCCACTGCGCCTGGCTCAAATAGTATTTGTTACAAGGATGGTAAACAGGGTTGTGTTCAGTTGCCTGGTTAGTGATGTTCAGCATGTTAGAACTCCGGTATGCACAGAAGCCTCTGCATGCATGCAGTGTTGGTAAGCACAGAGCCTGGACTCCCAACATGTGATGATAATTAGCACCATTTAAATATCCCCAGATATTTGTACAAAGCCACCAAAAAGATGCAAAATATTGTACAGATACTACAACCACCAATAACTTAGCCTCCCAATCTGTCATCATCCAAACATTTAAAATAATGTTGAGTCGATCCTTTCAATTGGCAACAGTCACTATTGCAGATGCAGTGAGAGGTGGATCACAAAGGATCACAAAGCCTGCTCCGGGAGGTTCTGAAATCTCCCTGCATGTAAATCACTTTTAACAGGGGATATACAGAAAACAAAAGGAGCACTGCATTTATAAACCAATCTTCATTGAACGTGGTGACACCTGTAATCCCAGCAACTCAGGAGGCTGAGGCAGGAGGGTTGCAAGTTTGAGGCCAAACTCAGCAACTTAGTGAGGCTCTGTCTCAAAATAAAAAGCACTGGCAATGTAGCTTGGTGGTGAAGCACTCCTGGGTTTAGTCCCCAGAACCAAAATAATAATAACAATAATAATAATAGCAACAACACTAAGAACCAATTCTTCAGAAACCAAAGAACAGGACTGAGAATATTTGTTTTAAAAAGTCATCAACGGGGTTTTATTTGCTAGAATTGAAATAGTCTACGGTTCTCAGATTTAAACTTCCAAAGCTACAGTCAACAATTTTTCATCAGAGCCCAATGGAGTGAATAAAAGAGACAGGAGGTAAGAAGGGCTTAGAAAGATCACTAGGGAGAGGTTGGGAGGGGACACTTATTTGTCTTCTCAGTAGATTACATATTGAATCTGGTGACAATGGTCAGGGGACCCAGCAGGGGCATGTTGATGGAAAATAACAATGCAAGGAACGCGGAAGCCCTACAACAAAGAGAAAGTCAGCCAACCCCGAACAACAATGGAGCCTCCAGTTCTCCCAGAAACGGGTGACATTGGGACCTCCAGGCCCAGAATGGAGGCACACCCAGGGGACTTCTTAATGTTTTAGAAAATCACTTTCATTTAAAAAGCTTCCTCAAACGAGTGCCTTTTCTTCTATGTCCCAGTTATGCAGACAACTCTAGGGTGACCTTGAGGCTGTGGGCGGATGGAAAAGGCAGGCCAGGGTCTCCCCACGGCCTTCCATCACGACCCCAGAGGTCTGACGCGGACAGCTCTTTCTCGCCACTCCCACCCAAGAGCACAGCAGAGTCGAACCTTCAGACCGCAGAAACAACTCTGGAGCCCCAAATGTTTTGATGGGAAAAAGGCCAACTCCCCAGAACTCTCCGGGCCAGCCAAAGGATCTGCGCAAGGGACACCCGGCCCTAACTGCGGCCCACTGCCCCGGAGTCTGTACACTGGGATGACCGGTGTGGAGGGGCAGAAGGGAGCGCAGGAGCTCCCTAGATGGCACCTTCCTGCCCTCCAGCAGGTCCCTGGGCGTCGCCCTTGCTCTTCTCCTCCGCCCGGGCCGCTCCTACCCCCATTCCAGGGCAGAGGTCCGCAGGGCCTGGGGGCCTGGAGCGGCGTCCAAGGTGGCAGCAGTCTGTTGGTCGCGGCCGAGGCCCTGGGAAACAGTTCCAGGCCGCAGGGGCGTGGTGGCCGCGTCGCGTCCCCGTCCGGGGAGCAGGGTCCTGAGTCACATCGGGCCCGGGCGGTGCCAGCCGGCGGCCTGTCCCTCTCCCGGGACGGGCGTGGGGCGGGGCGGGGCGGGGCGGGGAGGGGTCGGTGCGCGGCCCGAGGCGGCCCGGCGGGCTCTCCTGGGCGCGGCGCCTACGGGCCGTCGCCAGCGCCGGCGCCCAGGGCCGCGGCCCGCTGCTCGGCCGCCTGCTCCCGCGGCTCGGGCTCGGGCGGGCCCCGCTGGGCCGCGGCCTCGGCCTCGGCCTGGCGCTCGCGGGCGGCCTCCGCGCCGTCGGGGGCGGGCCTCCCGCGGCCGTTGGGCGGCGTCCCCGGGCGCGCCGGCCGCGCCCCTCTTGGGCGGCCCGGGCTGCGGGCCCTGCGGCGGCTCGGCGGGCTCGGCGGCCTCGGCGGGCCCGGGCTGCGGCGCGGCGGCCTTGACCATGGGGTCGTGCTGGATCTCGCGGAGGCCCTCGCTGAAGCCGCGCCGCTTGTTGGGCTTGCCGAACCTCTCCTTGCACTCCTCGTAGGGGAACAGGTGCCGGGGGCCCAGGAAGGCCGTCTCGTGGGTCCCGAAGAAGAACACCTGGTAGCGGCGGGGCGCGGCCACCTGCTCCACGCGGGCCGGCCAGTGGGCGTAGCCCTTGAGCTTGGCGAACACCAGGTCCCCGGGCTTGAACTGGCGCCCGCTGCGGCTCGACATGGCGGGCGGGCGGGCGCGGCGCACCGGCTGGGCGACGCGGAGGGCGCTGGGGCGGCCGCTGAGCCGCGGGGCCGCGAGGACCCGAACGCGGGCGCGGGCCCCGCCTTGGGCTCCGAGACCCGAGACAGTTGGCCGCCGACGCCGCGCTTTCCGGAACCGGAGCGCTCCGACGGCCGGCGGCGGTTGTGCGCAGGCCCCGCTGGCCCTGCGTGTGGCCGCCGAGCTCGCCGGCGCCAGGGCGGCCCCAGCCGGGCCGTTGGAAAGGAAACAGTGGCCACGAGCACAGAGGTCCCTGAAGCTGGCGCAGGGCACTCTTGCGGGGCCCCGGTGGGCACCTACCTGGGCACCACCGGGAACAGCAGCCGCGACGGGATGGCCGTGTGGGTCAGTGGTTTCTACCGTCTTGTGACTTCCGTGAGGACCAGCGCGGGGGCCTGCAGTGAGGCTGGAAGCCAGACCAAGGGTTGGACCCGCAATGCCTTAGGGAGCCCGGGAACATCACTTGGTAACCAAACTGTAAACATTGTCACGTTTTCAGGGTCACCCAGTGTATACAGCGAAGCCGTGATCACGGCAAACCGGAGTGATTAGAATTTCCTACATTACATGGAAATTTCCTGTTTTACACAAATGTGTGCAGCTCGTGGCGGTGTGGTTGTAACAGGGCCTGGCAGACCGTCTTCCACCGAGAAGAAAACTGGGCTCCTAACGCCTGTGTTGGGAAGAGGTCTGCATCTAGCAAACCTGTTGGTAACAAGGGTTTCCTATGGGCTACAGACTCAAAAGGCAGAATCTCAGTTGAGAAGACATCTTAAGAAAATTATGTTAAGATACAGGTTTATTCTAAGTGATATAAGAGTTTCAGTGCCATTGAAGTTCTGGTACACCTTTCCACATTTCTTATTTTATTTTTGAGTTTTGAGTTCTACCAGCTCTGACCATGCTTTCTGACAACTAGCCAAATTTATTCCAACAGTGCTCTTACACTGGCTTTTATGAGAAAGACCTTTCGATACTAATCCTGTGTTTAACTGGACAGATGTCCCTTTCTAGTGTAATCAGTGGAGTGTTAGAATCACTCAGCCCTTTCAGTGCAACTCAAAATTTGTTTTGGTTTGCTAGGTTGCAACAGCCATTTCACCTTTGGATCGGAGAGACCTGCTGTGGGCAAAGGGAAATAAGTTGTCCTCACAGATGGAGCAAAAATGACATCCTTTGCTGATGCTAAACAATTTCTTTTAGTTTTTCTGCCAAGTCATCTTCTTATAATGTCTATCTGCCCCACAAGTATCTATAGCTCTAGTAAATAAGCAACATCAACAATGAACCAACAACCTATTCTCAGATCCACAGTCGGCTACAAAATTAGGACACATATTCCTCCTCTGAATTCCATTCGGAAAGTGCTAGAAAACTATACGTGCTCAGTGGCTGTGGAAGACGGGTGATCATGGGCAGCTAAGGAGCCCACAGTAGGAAGGAATTTGGAATTTCTGTAAGTGGAAGTCTTGCTAAGTGGTTTTTTGTTTGTGTTTCTTGTTCTTGGGTTCTGAATGTGCTGCACCATTGAATGGAGCATTCATGAAGGTCAAGGTCGTGCAGGTGGGAAGGAGTCCGGCTCGGCACTGTGTCCAGGAGTGGCAGATAGTTGTGTCATCAGCTCAGTCTGAGGAAGGACCAGACCTGAGACCCCCTGCCCAAGGTGAGTGTGATCCCAGGCAAGCCAACCGCAGCACCAGAACAAGCTGCCCGTCCGGGTGCGCGGACAAACCACAGGGGTCAGCAGCCAGGAGGGTTTTAACTGGGCTGCAGCTCTGAGGGCTGGAGCAAGTGACCAAAATCTATCTGAAACAAAGCAAAAAGTACCATAGGAGACAAAGGCAGGAAGGTCTAGTAGGAATGGTCTAGATCTGCAGAGGGCAATGCGATTCTATTAGGCCAGGTAGATTCTATTCATTCCCCAGGGAGATCCCGTGCCTCCTATCCAAGACACAGCGTGGGGCTAAAAGGCTGGCAGGAAAGATGTTTACCTTTGCGGCATTTAAAATCTAATTCAGAAGCCGAAGCTCAGAAAGTTCATTACAGGGTGATGCAAACTAGTCTTCAAATGCTAAATGATGTGTCCTTTATAAACCCCAAAGGAATCCAGGAGAAAGCAGCAGGCGAGTGGCTGTTAGGGCAGACTTAGGGAAGCAGTGGTAGAAGGTAGAGTGGAAAGAACTCTGGCACCTTCACTTGGTTACCCGCCTTTTAAGGCTGAGAGTAAATATGATCTTTCAGAGCTCTGCTGCATGTTGAGATGCTGAGAGTACTACTGAGATGTCTCTTGGGATGGTTACACATACTAATGGCATCACTGGCAGGAGAGTTCAGGCAGTGGGTGGGATGGCTTATGATGTACTAATGACTGTTAAGTAGAATTCTATCAAAGATGGGACTAGCCTACTATTATCTTTAGGCTCAATGAGAGAAAATATATCTCAAAAGGAGTAGAATCATGAATAAGGGCATACAAATGGAGAAATGACCCTCACCGGACAAATTGTTACATACACAGGTACACACCCATGATACAGACCTAAAATTTCCTGTCACTTGGAAACATGATGTTGAAAAGTAATGCTCTTCGATTTAACTTCTCAGTTCATGGTAACTTATTTCAGAAAGGGGGAAACAGGAGGAAGGTTGAGCCACACCAGGACGCACTTGGACTTTCCTGGAGACTGAGTTCACGGAGACCTCATTGTCTTTATGCCTGAATTCCCCACGACGCAGGTGTGGTGATCTTAGCTTCTTTAATCTTTGAAACCAGCTTGTTTTTGTCACAAAACCTTTTGTTATTTGACTCACAGTGACGAGAGCAGGAAAGCAGTGGTTGAGTTGGATCTGGAAGGTTCCCAGAAAGCGCGCGTCCGGAAGGCATAGCTCCCCGGGCAGCAGTGTCCAGAGGTGGAACTTTTAGGCAAGAGTTGGGTCACGAGGACTCTGAGCTCATCAGTGGGCTAGTCCGTGGATAGCTGGGTGGACGACTGGGGGGTGGGACCCTGTTGGAGCAAGACACTGGCAGTGTCTCTGTTCCCCCTGGCCAGCTCCCCACCATGAGGAGAGCAGCCTTCCTCTGCCACGCCCTTCCGCCACGATGTCCTTTCTCATGCGGGCACACAGCAATGGACTGAGGACTCTGGACCTGTGAACCGAGCCAAGTCTCTCCTCCTCTAAAGTCGCTCTTGTCAGGTATTTTGATCACAGTGACAAAAAGCCGACCAACATGTTCATGGTTAGTTCAAAACAAAGTACTCATGAACGATTACAAAGATTGACTTTTAAGAACCAGATCTCCATGAGCCCACATGCTTCTAATAGGTCAGGATGTTTCAAGAATCCAATGTACTGTGTGCACCTGTTTGCAAAGAAGGTGATTTGAGCAGCCTCCTACCTATCAAAACAACACCTGGGAGACCAAAACATAGCACTTCCCAGTTTCTTTTCTGGAAAACTAATGATGGGATTTAAAAGCTGCTTGGCAACAATTATGAAAAATGGGCACTAAAACAATATAATCACACAAGAGAGTAAATAGATACCTAATTGATGTTTTCTTGTTTACTTTTAAATTCAATTAGTTTGCTTTAAACCATGATTTAAAAGAAATGTAATTATTTTCTGTGTGCTTTTGTCTTCATTAAAAATATTAACTGCCTCTGGGCTTATGCAGTAGAAGTGTTTTTACATTGGTTGATATTTGAAATCAAGGCCTTACTCTTTCAAAATGTTCCAGGAGATATAATTATGCAGAAAACAAGCTCCGCCCCCATCATGGGTAGAAAATCCGCCTTTTTCTTTTGTTGTTTTTTCTTTATTTTTTTTGTTTTGGTTTTGGAGATTGAACCCAAGGGTATTTTACCACTGAGTTACATCCCTAGCCATTTTTTATTTTGTATTTTGAAAAGGGTTTTGATAATTTGCTGAAGCTGGCCTCAACCTTCTGATCCTCCTGCCTCACACTACTGAGTCACTGAGATTACATTGGTATGAGCGAACAGACTGGCCCCAATTTTCTTTTTTTAAAAATCCACAACAAGCTGGGCACAGGGATGCACGCCTGTAATCCTAGAGGCTTGGAAGGCTGAGGCAGGAGGATCTTGAGTTCAAAGCCATCCTTAGCGAAAGTGAGGTACTAAGCAACTCAGTGAGACCCTGTCTCTAGATAAAATACAAAATAGGGCCAGGGATGTGGCTCAGTGGTCGAGTGCCCCTGAGTTTAATCCCCTGTAACAAAAAAAAAAAAGGACACAGCAAGTCTACTACCCCTCTATTTTGTCAAATCTACATGTTATCAGTGTCCACTTAGCTTGATTTTTAAAGCCTTAGGATTTCTGTAATCCAAGGGAGCTATAGAGAGAAGTGTGGTATCATTGGGGGTGTCCTGAAGCTCTGGGGTAATTTAAAGATATTCCCTAGGAGGTGCACCATCATCCATTTGAATGGTGGGTCACATCTGTAGCTGACCTGAGGATGGAGTCGGGTAGGAAGAGATGAGGGTGCAGTCTTGCTAAGAAGTATATATATGTGCTACAACTTGGTCTCATTGCCTTGCTATAAATGCTATGAATAGTGTGAAAGAGGGGAAATTATAGGGATCAAAATTGTTTGCCCAACCACTGACTCAGTGGCCATGGAAGGAAATTGTCAACTCTGAAATGAATGACAATGAATGTATTGTGGCTGACAAAAAAAAAAAAAAATGTGTTTTGTTATACTGACTTTGGCATTAAAAGTTTTAAAATTTACTTACTCTTTGGGGGAAAAGTTTATAAATAAAATAATATTTCAATAATGTGAATAGTTTTTCTAAAGTTGCATGACTATATATGCACAGGTCCCGCCGCAGTCAACTGTGAGTTATTTTATATATATCAAAGTTTAAACAAATATAAATTACTAATGCTGGTGAGTAATCATTGGGGATCAGGTGCATATGACAAGGTGGATTTACATAGCAATTACACAATTAGATGGCCATGCCCCCGAGGTCTGCAAGGTTTTTAAAGTACAATTCAGTGACTTGAACATACTCACAATTCTAAGTTGAGTAAAAGTATTAGACAAAATACATAGCACTGGTGACTTACAAGCCTGCATGAAACCCAATTCTTCACCTCCAGTCTGGGTAGTTCTGGGCCTGTCTGACAGAGGCTGTTGGAAGTGAGCTGGGCAGCCACGTCACCATTGGTGTGAGGTGCCTGTGAAGGGCCCAGTTGTCGTTGGCCATTAGCTCCATCTGGCTAAAGGGCAAATCTCTTTCCTCTTTCTTTATTCCTTTCTTTTCTTTTCTTTCTTTTTCTGTTTTCTCATTTTGTGATCCCCATTTTCTCTTGTTCTCATTGTTTTTTTATGTTTTTTCATGAATTATTTCTTCTGGCTCTGAACTTTATTATAAACATAATAAAAACAGTTTTGGAAGACATGATAACAGCAAAGCCATGTGTGCAAGCAAATATGGAACCCAGACTTACAATTTCCATTTTGTGTTCCTTACTATTACATTAAGGAGTCATCTATAAGTGCTTAAAATTACCAAAGTTCTCAGGTGCTCACATTAAGGTTTTTGATGATATAACCTCATCAGCCTCTTACTGACTTTCTTACATAGTTTGCTAGCTTTCAAAATAATTACCAAATTGTTAAGCTTCAGAAATAAGTAATCTGCACCGTTCCCACTTAAGGAAGTCATCAACAATGTGCATGCTAATGAACAGGATGGGAGTTTTAATGAAAAGGTCTAACTTTGAATTAATGAAAATGGCATTTTGAGGATGGACAGTAATTTTGATTAATCAAGTTTTTCCTATTTCATTATTGGAAAATGCCTTTAACTCTTCAGTTAATTTTCACTCAAGGATATCCGTACCTGTTGGTAGTCATCTTTCAGTCCTCACCTCAGAATCAATTAGGTGACAGCTTGCTCTTTTTAAATATGGTGAAAGAAATATTTACCCTCCAAAACAGTTGTGGTTGGTCTGTGCTAGGAAATGTATATTACTTGTTAAATTAAGTAAAGGATTTAGAGAGTCTAGTGCTTTGGTATAATCTCTAAAACTCATGAGGCATGGACCAGAGACCACATACAAGAAGACAAGTGGTAAAAATCCAGGGACTTTGCTAAGCCAGGCCAAGAGGGCTGTGAGTCCCACAACCTGTGCCTCTCAAGGGCAGAGTGTCCTCTTTCCAAGGATGGAGGTGAGGATGCACTTCTCGGTGCCTGGGTGAGACATCCCAGGTAACCCAGAGGGTGGCTTTTCAACAATGTCCTTACCACTTGCTTTTTGGGTCATTTTTCATAATGAAAAACCTTCTTGGAAAAAGTCTTTGCTTTTCAAAATCAGAGAGAAGTCCCATACTCTGTTTGCTTGTCAATGTCTAACCCTAATGAGAATATGTCATATGAATAAAACTGCAACAGAGCTGCTAATTTAACTGCCACTTTAAAGCACGTTATATCCTGTATACGTGCATAAAATTTTATATCTACTTTCTCAATTAGTTTCTAAAACACGTTGCTACACCACCTTGCCCTTCCCCCTTGACAGCCCGTTTATTTACTCTAAGCATAATCACTGGGGAAGTCAAACCTACAGCCAACCATAGAAGCTGGCTCAGAGAAGAATGAGGCAGGTACAGAAAACTGGATCTGCAGGACAGGCTCATGCAGGTGAGGTGGGGAAAGCCACCATCCCCCTAGAGCAGCTTGAGTTCCCGGAGTTGTTCCAGTTACAGCAAAAGTTTAGTCCAATGCAAGGCTCCTTACATTGACACCCGTCTGTCTGCAGGTGTCTGAGTGAGCCTGGTGCCTGAGAATGAAAAGTGCCGGGTAGAACTATGATGACCTGTGAGTGGCATGCGATGTCTAGAGGTAAAATGATGCTGAGCACACATCAAGCAATATTGACCCAGACGGATCTCTCCAAAGTAAATAGTATAGATAATTACTGCTTGTAACTGCTTCCCACATTTTCAATTTAATGGAAAAATATAATAATGAAACAACGTAGTTTTTTACATTGGGAGAGATGAGCTTGGTTCCATTCAGTTTTCTCATGTTCTTTTCTTCCGTTTGCCTCATGGGCCTGCTGTGAGTTGACAGGGAGTTTTAGGCTGAAAACTGTAAAAAGCAAGATGTGGGATGCAGTGTACCTTTAGAGCACCATTTCAGGCCACCCACTGGTATCTGTGTGCTTACAGTGCACCCAACAGAGAGCGCAGCATTTCTGGGAAGATAGCATCAGCACAGAATGCTTTAACCAATAGTTTCACCAAATGGGCTGTGTTATGTTTATTATTTGATTTTTTTGGTAACATCATTTTTGTTCTGCTATGTGATCTATTTTCTAATTTATTTATACATTGCTTTTATATTGTCAAACATCTCCATATGCTTGTTGATTTTGTATCTCCTTTGTCTATTTCTGATAGAAATATGTTCAGATTTTACCAAAATCCATGGTACTTATGGAGTTGCCAGTTCTCTTTAAATTGGGTGAATTTTTGTTTTGTGCATTTTAGGGCTATATTGCTAAGCACATACATATTCTTTATTTTTACATGGTTCTGCTTCCATAACAACCTTCATTTTATTAGATCGAAATACTTGCCTTAACAAATGCTTTTGCCTTAAATTCTATGCCACAGAGTCTTTGTAATTAGCATTTGAGTGTTAATAGTGCTCAGTTTTCTATGCCATTTTGTTTAATCCTACGTCCTGTAACCAGTATACAGGCAGATTCCGTTCCATCTAATCTCGGAGGGGAGAGTTAACGCTCATGTCCTGTGGTCAGTGCTGTGCCTCCCACCTTCTTGTGTACCATGCTTGCTCTCCTAGGTACTTGTGGGTTGGCCATGTTAGTCTCATCATCATCATCATCATCATCATCATCATCATCATCCAAGTATGATTATCTGGTTTTCCCCTTTGCTGATCCAGAGGCTGTAATTCCCTTCATTCAGCAATTATTCCTGAGCAAACATACTTAACTATGAATTTGCCTAGCCCAAATCTAAAGGTTTCAGCTTGTTCAAAATAGCCCCAACACTTTGCCATTTAATGGTTGTCTAAATTTTATTTTTCTCTTTTAAATTACATGTAGTTGTTTTTACCGATTAGCTTATTTTATTTATTCATGTACCTTACCGTTAATTATTGTTTCTTACAAATTTGCTTTGCTTTTGATAAAAGAAATGTGTCATTTTGAAAATTGTTTTAACAAGGTTGTGGAGCAGTAGATAGATTCTCTGAGCACCCGATGGCTAAAATCGTATTGTAACTTCACTCGAAAACAGTGCATCATCAGGCCTGTGATTCCTGTCTTCAATCACATTCCTTCAGGAACAGAAAAGGATGGCTCCATTGCCTCCCCGCGTCTACCATTGCTGCTAAGACGTCTGCCGGTGGTGCGGTGGCCCTTCCCTTTGAAGTGCCACACCTGTATTTTATTTATCCTGTGATGTCTGCCAGTCTCACTAAGGTGTGTGTGAGTGTGGACTTATTTCCGTTTACCGAGACTGGTAGTTGTGGAGGTTGACTCAGGCCTTAGGTCTGTCCCACTTCTGCAGTGCCTTTGTTCTCCCATACGGCCTCTCAGACGATTGCTGGCGGTCTTCCTTCAGAACACATGCAGAAGGGTGTGAAGTCGTCTCTACCTGTTGCCATTTTCTCCATCTCTAACTACTGTGTTACATTCTGCAGTAGTTCTCAAAACTATAGTCCTACTTATTTATTTATTCTTTGGCTGAGTCTGACTTTAAGGTTATCCCAATAATTATCTCAATATAGCTTTCACCTAAGGGATTTCTACTTTTTTGGTATACACCTTTCATTATTTCTTTTATATCTGTTCTGGTTCATAAATTCTTGTTCCTATCTTGGATGTATTCATTTCACTATCTCTTCAGACATTCTAAATATACTTATTTTTAAATCATTGTGGATTTTTTTTTTCTCGTATTTTCCTCTAATTTGTCATGATTTCATTTCCTGCTGCCAAGTGGTGGCTTGGCCAAGGTACCCTGGCCATTTCTCTGCCTCTGTGGGAGGCGGTGTTGTAAATGTCGATTCCCACGGGGGGGGGGGCCTGGGCTGCTCCAGCCCCCCTCCAGTGTCAGGAGGTTCCGCTCTGGCCTACCACCTGAGCAGCAGCAAGACCAGCTCCGGTTCCCTCTGTGTGTGAGGGATCTTGTTCCTTTCTGCCCCATGGAATGCCACCTCTGCTATGTCCAAGCTCAGATATTGAGTGACCTAAAGTGTTAGTTTCTTTTAATATTATTTATTTCATTTTGTTTATGGTTTATCAATTCATTTAGGACTTCTAAGTTGTTTAATTGTATCTCATATATTTTACGAACTATTTGCTGTGTGTTGGATCAGAAAGGGAATGTAGCAAAGCATGGATTTATAATGTCTTATGCAGGTGTTAGGAAATTATAAAAGACCTTGAGTACTCGCCTACTTAAGAGTTCACACATTAATTAGGACAGGAGTTTAAGTGTGACATAACTGGAAAATGCAAAGCAGATTCCGATAAAAACCAAAACATGCACCCATTTACACACGAATTCTAGGGGAGATTTTTGAGATGTGACAGCATTTGGGATTTTTATTAAGGAAAAAACAATATTTGAATGGACAGGAAATACTTAAGTCTTGTTAACTTCTCTACAGACTCACTTCATCATATACCTTAAATATGTAATCTGTGTATTTTCTGCCAGTGGTTCTCGGGACCGGACGTGTCATCTTAATCATGTGGAGCTGCTACAACAAAATACCAAACTGGGATCGCTCACCAGTAGCAGAAATTTATTTCTCATAGTTCTGGAAGCTGATAAGCCCAAGAGTGAAGCACCAGCAGATTAGGAATCTGGTGATAGCCAGCTTCCTGTTCACAATCTCTCTGCTTGCCATGTCTTCACAGGTTGTCCAAGGCCAAGGGAGCTCTCTGGTCTCTCTGTCTCTCCCTCTCTTTTTTGAAAATATACATTTACTTGTGGATGAACCTATATTTTATGTATATGTGGTGCTGAGAATCGAACCCAGTGCCCACGTGTGCCAGGCAAGCATTCTACCACTGAGCCAAAACCTCAGTCCTCTGGTCTCTTTTATAAATGTCTTTTTAAATCCCATTCACTTCCCAAAGGTCCCATCTCCAAATTCCATCCCATTGGAGATTATAATTCAACATTCGAATTTGGGAGGAATATAAACACTCAGTCTATAGTAGACAGTATGCTGAATTATAGACTTTGAGTACATGATCAAGTAGAAATATTGAGAGAAAATAATACCATGAAGGTCCTAGAAGTTTTGTGTAAAAGTTTGTCCTAGGAGTTTCTCTTTTTGTTTATGGAAGAGGTAAAATGTGTGCATGTATCTACTTATGTCTCCTAAGACATTTTAAGAATGCAACTTGTATACTATTGCATTTAAGTGAATAATCTTCCAGGAAAGTATTAGCAGCGACTGATTGAATCGGTGTTGATGCTACACAGAAATCAAGTATCTACAGCCAAGCGTATCTCATTTTCCCTGTGTGCCTGAGTTTCCAAATTTAAGCTGCTTCATAAACTTTTCATAGCTTTAGAACAGTCTAAAAATACTTGCTCTGCATAATTCTCTAATGGATCTCTGATGCATGCGATTCAGGGCATTTCCTAGGGCTCCCTCGTATGTGCCAAGAGCCAGTGAGGCAAAGGGGAAAAGGACAAGCCCTTGCCCCCGGTAGGCCTGTGGTTTTCTTCTCGTGCCTCTGCTTGGGTCTCTCTGATTCACGTTGCACTTGTAGCTGCACACACGGCAGAGGAGATGATTGCCCTGTGCCTTGGTAGTTCTGATGGTTACCTTGATTCAGACTAGTAGGATTCCAAAGTGAAGTAAAAAGTGGTGGCCCTCGTATTGCACAGACAAGAGCAGCTACACTGCCGGCATGTGCCAAGGCTTTGACAAGGTCGGCATGCGGATGACTGGACAGCTTCAGAGTAGGTGATGGAGATCAGGAGACAGAAACGTTAACCTGAGAGACGTGTCTGTTTTCCGTCAGCTTGACTTTCATTTATTGCAACCCTGACATTGGAATAAACCTGTTAAATATATTTTTAAAAATGCAACCTAGTGGTAAAACACGATACCTCGCTTTAAAGCTCTTTTAATTGAATGCACCTGGTGCTTCTCTCTATCAATTTATGTTAATGCCACACACAGACAAGCAGGACCTAATTGCAAATTAAGCAATAAAGCTGTTTATAAGAGCAAATGTTCTCCGGGTCAAGTTCATGGATTTTATATTTATATGTGTGTGTACATAAATGTAAATATGTATACACTCTCTGTATGTCTTAACCTTTGTTATAATTGGTAACTTGTATCACTCAATGCCAGTTGTACAGAGATCCTGCCTGTGCCATGACTTGATTTTCCTAAACAATCAGTGGTATTCCCTAAGTCTCTAAAGTTCTGGATCCTTTTAAGTGTAAGATTAATATTCCTTAAAATGCATGAAGTATAACTGATTGGGACAGTAAGGGACCAAGGCTGATATTCCAGCTATGGCTGCTTCAGATCTTGCATGTGGCGTGGACGCAGGGTGCCACCAGCCCCTGGCCCACAGAGTGAGCCTTCCTTCAGAAAGCCGGTGCGGAGGCTGCAGGCCCGGGAGCACCCCGCAGGCCCACTGCCTGTCCCCGTTCCTGACACTGACGTTGTCAAACCCAGAGTCACGGAGACCCCGCTGCTCGCGCTGTCTCTTTGATGCAGCGGCACTGCAAAGGGAGATCTGAGGGTTTTTATGACTTCCATCAAGTTAGGGAAGTTTTCTCCTGGAACCCAAACTCTGTGGTTGCTTTACGTAGATTTTAATTCAGTTCTGTTACATAAAAATTTGTAGAGCACCTACAGACACCAGGACTGTAATGAATGATTAAATGAAATAGCTGTCTTCCAGGAGCTCGCAGTCAAACACGCTGTCACCTGCTCTGTGTTCTTCGTGGCACTACCGGACACCCCGTGGTCAGTGCTCGGCCTGGACCTGACTCTCAGTAGACAGCATGGGTGTCTCCACGTGCCTCAGCGTGTCCTGATGAACCTCTGCACATTAAAAGTGTCACACACTGAAAATGCACATAGCGTACCTACCCCACCAAACATGGTAGCATAGCAACACAGCACACCATGGAGTGCCTGCTGTTTACCCTCTGGGTCACCCTGCTGACCAAGAGCAGTGGCCAGATGCCCAGCATCGTGAGGGAAAGCTGTGCTGTTCCTGCTGGCCCAGGAAAGATCCAGACTCAAAACCTCAAGTATGGAGTCTGCTGCACCATCCTCAAGCCAGAAGATCTCAGAGGTCAGGTCATGGGGTCATCTCACCCCTTGGTCATCAAGACAAGCACTCACGATGCTTTATCTTGGGGCTTCATCCCCACCTGAGCCTGATGCCTGTCTGCTCTCCTACGCATACACAGTCCAATGGACGTGCTCTAGGTCTCTTGTGAGATGTGTGGTGGCGTTTCGCCTGTGTTTGTGTTTTCGTCTACATAAACGCAGTGTGCCGTCAGTCTCCCTCCATCTCTTATTCCCGCTAATGCTAGGTCTTGGCCATCTAGCCAAGCATTTATATATGTGCAGTTTGTACTTCAGCTGATTGTGGCCCCGTGCACTGAATTCTGAATTCCTCTAGTGGCAAACGCTTGGATTATCTCCAGTCCCTAACACCATACACACACACACACACACACACACACACGCACACACACACACACGCACACGCACACACGCACACTCTAGTGAAGGTGCTCATTCCTATTTACCTGTCTGGTGAGAGCTTCTCTGGGATATAGAAAGTGCTGTATGCACTATAAGCAGAGAGTGACCAGTCAATACAGGGACCAGGTGTAAGGTGAGAGGAACAAGGACAAGGTGCACTCCCTCCAGCACTGAGCAGGTGGTTCCTGTGAGACATCAGAGGCCACACTGAATCCCAGCCAAACCCAGCCACTGTGGCCCCTACATACATACAGTAATGGTCTCCCAGCCCCTGAGACAGGGAGGTCTCTCACTGCTGGGTCTAACCCAGACCTTGGCTGGCAAGGCTCTGTGAGAGTGGCCCACGTGTCCAGCCCTCCCCAGACAAGAAAGGACCTGGAGGAGAAAGTGGGTTTTCACTCCTCGGTCAGGTCAGGACCCTGTCTGTCTGTCTGTCTGGTGGTGATATCTGTTCATCCCTGTTTTAGAGGAGAATGACAACCATGCTTGGAAAGCCCCTGAGGAGGAGTGAGGCTCCTCCTGTGGCTGTCCTCATTGCAGGGACCCTCTAGAGTCTAGGGCGTTGTATTGGGGGATTTCCAAGTAGTGTTACTTGTTTGCATCTTTTCTTGTGCTAGTAGGTTTCCTTCCTGGGAAGGAAGTCTTCCACGTGGAGAGTGGAGTGCCCGATGATGGGCCCTAGGACTGGGTGTGATTAGACTGGGCAGACTGGACTTAGCAGGGACTCTGGACACAAGAGGGGAGGTGGCGGTCAGCTCCTAGACGGCCGTTTAGTCCTCTTTCAGAAAGACGATTCACCTCTGCTTGAGTCTGATGTCCCCATACCTAGAGCCTACCTGGGCCACCTTGTCCATAGGTCAGACATCTGCTGGAGCAGAGGGAGGGTGCGCACTGGCCTCGGGAGTCTGGACTGACAACCTGGAGGTCTAAATGCTGTTCAATTCCATCTTCCATCTTTCCTGCTGGTTACAGCCCCGCCTGAGCCCCGCCCCCAAGCATGCTGACTTGTTTCTCCTGGTCTTTCTGCCCAACCCACCTGTCTCCCTTCCACAAACTTAGCTAGTTCTCTCCTCCTCCTCCTCCTCCTCCTCCTCCTCCTCCTCCTTTTGTGATGCTGGGGAAGAAAACCAGGAATACACTCTAAGCTGAGAGTTTTCTCTATTCTTTAAATCAGCTAATGCATGTCTGTTCCTAAATTTCTAATTCTGTTTGCTTTTCTGTTGTCTTCTCCTCTCCAGTCCCTTTTTCATTGTGCATGTTCACCTCCTGCACCCTTTTGATCTGACTTTAGTGCACCTCCAAGAGAGAACAAAGAGGAATGACGAGTTCCGCTTTTGACACGGTGGTAGGTAATGGGTTAACAGGCCAAGCGAGAGCCTCTGGATGGGACTACTCACCTTTTAGAGCAATAAACCTGAGTCAAAAGCGTGCGAGTACCTAAGTTTGCCTGCGTCTCCACCCGTCCGGCTGCTGTCTGTTGTTTGTGTTTGGTGGTGACAGCTCATTTTTTGATGATCGTCGCCCTTAAGGGTGATGGACGACATTGAAGCTTGTCCAACGTCTGGGAACACGCATCTCTGAATGGGGACACTTTGTGAAGGGAAATACCGGGGTGAGCTCCCCATTTCCCCGGGTCACGCCTTCTGAGCGTATGGACGTGGCGGGCGCTGGACGAGGCGGGCACTTGAAGGCCGGGTCTCTGGGCCCTTGGGTTCCAGCCTCCCGCGGACACTGTGGGCTGAGATCAAGCTTCACCGACTGCGTTCACCCTCCCTGTGCGAATTCCGCGTGCTTCCCTTCTGCCTGTGCCACCCATGTGCTGTTTTGATGATTTCTGTCAGGAGACCTGATTTTTTTTCTTCTGTATCAAAGGTGACATTCTCCTACCAATTCTTTGTTGGCCACGGGCTGATGTGACATATAAGGAAATAAAAGATCTGGATCTTACTCTGTTCCCTGTTCTCTAGACTAACGTGAGCCTCGACTTTCCTCATCTGCACCAGGGGTGAGCTAACCTCCTGGGCCCATACAGGGGGTGGACTTAGGAGAGGCACCACCAGGACAGAGTGTCCTGTCCACAGTAGGGTTGGGAGCGAGGACCCCGTGCCGCCACACACAGCTGGTTCAAATTCCAACTACGGCGAAGGGCTCCAACCTTTTAAGTTGTTTGAGCATGGCATGCCTTCTGTGAAATCAGGATAAAAATGGAAAGTCTCACTCATGTTCCTTTATGCCAACATGTGAAAATTAAGTGTCAAGAATTTGCAAGACATTTAATTGTGCCTCAAATGCACCAAGCCTCCAGTGAGCATCAGCAACAAGTAGAAAACAATATTATATTGCATCAAAGTGGTGCAAGGGCCACGATGGAGGGAAAACCGGTTACATAATGTGTTCACGTATTTGACATTTATTGAGTGCCTGCTAGGATCAGGTGCTATTCCAAGCACCTATGGTCAAAGTCCCCATCCAGAATTTATTTACATTGCAGCAGGAAACACAGTAAGATAGGATATAATGTAATATGAGAACATAATAAAGCATGATGTGACAAAGGCCACAAAAGGAGATGAAGTGGTGGCCCGGGGTGGGGTGCGCTCCTGCGTGGAGGCCTCAGCAGGCTCGCCAGTGAGGCTGGGGAGGCTGCAGGCTTCTGGGGAGGAGCTTTCCAGGCAGCGGTGGGAGCAGGCCAGGCCCAGACGCAGTGTGTGAGCCAGCTGGCCGTGGCCCAAGGGCAGCGGGGAGGCCCTGTGGCCGCAGGTGGGGAGCAGGGCCAGACCAGGTCAAGTTCTCGCAGAGCACGGTGGGACCCTAGCTTCCACTCCACGTGTGATCAGAGACTGCAGGCGTTCCATGAGCCAGGGAATTGACTGAGGTTCTAGTAGGGTTGGGTTATGATTCCTCGTGGAGAGGTCACTGCCCCTACTGACTCGTTTCCTCTCTTGTTGCTGGTTTGGGGAGGCTTAAAAGAGAAACTGTGCCTAAAAGCCATAGGCATGGTGCTTTGTCGTTGCCTGAAGAGATGGCCGCTTGGAGCAACGACGCCGCGGGAATGAGTTCAGAGGCAGACAGGAAACGAACAGGCTCTTTATTCCACTAGCTTCTCTCTCTGGCTCCAACAACAACTCCAACACCATCCACACTCCTCCAACCACCACACAATGGCGCCGACCCAATCCACAATGTCCCGGGCCAAGTCTCGGGAGACCATAGAAGGTGGTAATGCTTGAACATCTTTATGGCTCACAGCTAACCGCAATCTTAGCTATCTCCTTAATTAGGGCTCCTGCAGTGCTTGGTGCAAAGTGCATGCTCAGCATCATTACTATCGGAAATTCATGGCCCCTTTCAATCAGCGCTGGCTTCCCCCAGGTTAGTCTCTGCTGGGCCTTCACCCTCCCGTGGCCTGCAGAGGTCCTGTTGCCCAGGAGGAACTGGCCACCCTGCCCTTCTGCCATGTACTAACAGTCGTCCCCGTAGGTCCTAGTCAGTAATGCTTAGAGCAAATGGGAACAGCAGCTGCCTTGCGATCAGAAATGAGGGTGGCAGCAAGTGTATCTTGGCAGGGACACTTCGTGAAGAAAACCCTAACGGCCCACGGAAGGCAGCTGGGTCTCTGGCCCTGGGGCTGGCAAAGGAAGTCAGGTCACGGTGACCTCGGAGGACTGTGCAAACCACTGTCTACAGAGCGCTGCATCCCAGGTCGGAGCTCCTTCTTCCTCCACACTTTTCAATGGAATGTCCCATGGAGCCACCCAGAGAGTCACAGACACACCCTGGAGCCAAGATCTCAGAGCCAAGCTCTTCTCAGGTTTGGGTTTGACACCCCAGGCTTTCCTGCAGCAAGTGTTTCATTTTGGAAAGAACATTTTCCATCTGATCTTGGCTTCTTAGTTGCTCCTTCTTGGTTTCATCTTTTAGGATAATGTTTGTGTTGGGTCATTGCCTTTCAGTGACTCAGTAGGTGGATATTCGGGGCTAGGGATTTATTTTCTATCTAAAGCAATCAATTGTGGAACTCTAAGGGTACGAGAGGGTCTCTACAAAGTGGACACTGGCTTGTCAATGATTCCAATAATGCCCACTTGCCTTGAACACTATGGAATGTGAATATTAGATAAAATTTTAAGTGCTAGTAAAAATATTTTCAAATTTCAATTATACCTGAAATCTCAGTGACATCAGTAGCAAATTCTAATTATTACAGTGTCCTTTGGGTCTGGTCCATCCAGGAGCTCCTGGCACATTTTGCATGACATAATTTATCATCTTGATCGCAGATGTGGTACTATGTGGTGGAGTTTCCCTGCAGCCTGAAACTCGCTGGGACTCCAAAGCTGAGTCCCATCCAGGGACTCTCAAATCCCTTCCAGACGTGGTTTCCACTCATGCCTCACTTCTCAGAAGGATGAGGGTACTTCTGCTCTAGCCTTAGGAGAGAATCACAGATTTTCTCCTGTATAGCAATCACAGCTCTAAGCAAACCTGTGGTCACCTGGTGGTGTGATCGCTACGAGATAATAATAAAATACTAAGGCTTTCAGCTGGGAAGCTAAGTGAAGGTGTGCAGGAGGGTGGATGATGTTGTCTTTTGAATCCTGCAGGCCTATTCCCCAAATCTTTCTCTTTGCTATTGTTTCCTAAATGAGTCCAGGTTGGCTATCTATTGCTATAAATTCTCATGTAGCTCTTCCAACTAGGTTATTCAGGATGCAGCTTCATGTCCTTTTACCAACATTCCAGCTGCTTCTAATCCTTTTTTATGTGGTCTTGGGAAATGCATTAATACATGAGAACATAGTTTCCATAAGGTAAAATAAAATCTCCCTCGCCCTGCTGCCTCTGGCTCTAGGCTGAATGGCATTTCCATGCCTTCTCCTCTCTCCCCGTCCCTTTTGAAGCCAAGGATTCTAAGGGCTACACTCTCCACCCCATGTTTTCCTTGCCTCCTCCCTGAACTTCTTCCATCCATTACTCATTCTTCCTCTGCTTTGGTTTCTTGCTGTCCATCAGCTCTTTCATCAGCTCTGATGAAAGACCTGCCGTGTTAAGAAGGCCTTCTTCCCGTCCAGCCCCGCCACCTCCACCTTCCCTCATCCTCCTCCCAGGGCTTGGCCACCCCTCCCTCCTCACCTTTCTCCGTGCCCTGCCCTCTACAACCTCACATGAACTGCCCTTTCGAGCCCGCCTGCCGGTCTCTGTGCCCGCGGCCTCTCTAGCTGTGCGTTCCATCGCTGAACCTGTTCCTTGGCTCCCCTCCTTCCACCTGGCTTCCATTTGCAGAGTCTTCAAAACTCAAGTTCAGGGCTGGGGAGGAGGCTGAGTCATCTAGCGCTCACCTAAGGTGCATTCTCTGTGTCTACTCCAGGTTAGGCAAATGCTGGGTCCAGGGATTTAAAACAACTAAAATAGAGTCCCAGACTAGGTGTAGGTCCCAGTCCACCGGGGCGAACAAACCTGTGCACAGACAGAACCCACAAGTCCTTCCCACCACGCCTCCTCTGTTAATGAGGTCGATCAGATTGCCAGGAACTTTGTCTTGATTAAAAAAAACAAAAGCAAACAAAAACCTTAAATTGACCCAAACTATTTTGTTTAAGCATCTCTTTAAATGTCCTGTTTTGCTGCCGAGACAACAAAGAAAATTTTCAAGGGCCACAGGAAGGTGAACGAGTGAGCCAGGCAAGGTCAACAGGCTGGAGCCTTCCCTGAGAGCTGCCGGTCCTACCCTGGGGCAGCAGATCTGAGCCCACAGGAAACACGCGCCCAGTCAAGGACCCTCCCTCCAGCTCTGCCCCAGAATCACCTCCTCGGCCAGAGGAAGGCAGGACGTCCAGACTCAGGGAGCCCCATCAGGACAGTTTTAATAGTTGCACATCCCGTGAAATCATCTTTCAAAAGTGATGACATCATAAGGACATTTACAGGATTTTATACAAAACAAATCAAAAAGACCCCTCGCAAATAGTCCTAAAAGCCACTGTAAGAAGAGGGAAAAATTGTGTCAGAAGAAATAATAAAGAATAAAAATGTTAAGCTGGGTGTGTGTGGAGCACGCCTGTGCTCCCAGGAGCTCAGGAGGCTAAGGTAGGAGGATCATGAGTTTGAGGCCTGTCTCAAAATAAAATATAGTAAAAAAGGTGGGGGGCACTGGGAATGTGGCTCAGTGGTTAAGTGACCTGGGTTCAAACCTCAGTACCAAAAAAAGTTTTTATAAAAAATGTTAAATATTTGAGGTAAACATAAATAAACATTTATTGCATAAACAATAACTACTAGTGAGGGATAATACAAACAAGACTGAATTAAATAGGTATGATAATATAGCATATAAATCAGGAAGGAATAATTGGTGTTAAAGTATCTTAGCTTTATTTTTCTTCAGAATAGTGAATACTTTTATCCACCTATATACCTAAAAGTCTCTAGATTGGAGTTACCATTTCAATAGTAGAAATAGATCCCATAAACCAAACAGCAGCAGTAGAAGGGTCTTCCACTTGTGTTCAGTGGTGGCAATCAGGTGACCCTTCCACCAAAACAACACGCAAAACCTGACAACCGTAAGAAACGCAGGTTCCCAGGACACTGACGTTCAGGCAGTACAGTGACCTCAGAGACACAGGAGAACGGGGTGAACCTGACAAAGCGCTTCAGACTTCAAAACAGAGAGAAAAGCAGCCCAGATGGCGCCTGACAGCCCCGTGAATTGAGGAGACGGAGCTGAGTTTGTGAGTCCAAGGCCACCAGAGTCCACAGGAGGAGCAATGGGGAGAAGAGGAGCTTCAGGGAGAGGGACCTCCAGACTCTCCAGCAGCGTCCCCTCGAGAGGGAGCCAGTATCTGCAGAAACGAGCAGAGAGCCCCTGGAAGGAGCAGAGGGTTCCTCCAGGCCAGGAGCCGTGCCTGCCCCACCTGCCAGACCAGGTAGCTGCGTGATCTGCAGTGCACGTCCTTGTAAGGGCCTGGCCTTGGTCATGGGGACAGGTGGGCCAAGATGGAGCACTGTTCCTGTCCCACTCAACACGTCTTAAAGCAAGATTTCAAAGGATCCTCAAGAATATGCATAGACATAAAAAATACTCATCACCTTATGAAATCAAATACACACTGCCTAGAATCCAATTAAAAATTCATAGGCATTCGAAGAAATAGAATTTTTTTCTATAATGTGTAGGAAAAAAAATCTCAATTGAAATCAACTTAGAACTAATACAGATGTTATTATCACACAATGACATTAAAGCAATTATTAAAACTGTGTTCCTTGAGTTTAAGAAGTTAAGGAGAAACATGGATGCATATTTATTTTTTAAAAAAATATTTTACTTAAACTTACAGAGATTAAAATAATATCTGTGATAGAAATGCACAGGTTGGAAATAATGGCAAATTATACAATTTAAAAATGATATAGTGGTCTCTTCAAAATGAAACACGTGGAGGAAAATATTATTAAAAAACAAAGAAATAGTAAACTGTGAGATAATTTCAAGCTTCTTAATATAAATGTGATTGAAGTCCCCAAAGGAGAAAGAGGAAAAATGCAGGAGTAGAAAAAAAGAGTAAGCAGGGAAAAAAAATTGAAGAAATAATGGCAAAAAAAATTCCACTATCATAAAACTAAAAGCCCATAGATCTAATGACCTCAGCAAAACCCAAGCACAAAGAAAAAAGAAAAAAAGTATAATAAGACACATATAATTAAATTTTCAAGGATACTAATAAAGACAATATCTTTCTCTGCATAATAAAGTGCAAATATGGAAACCCATGGTCAGCATCATACTTAATGGAAAAATACCAAATGCTTTCTCCTTAATATCAGTAAAAACACAAGAATGTCAGCTTTCACCACTTCTTTTCAACATTTTACTTGAAGTTTTGGCCAGTGCAATACAGTAAGAATAAGAAATAAAAGGTACCCAGATGAGACAAGAAGTAGAGCTGTCTTTATTCATAGACAACATGATCCTTTGTGTAGAAAATGCAATGAAAAAATTTTAAAAGAGTCCTATAAATAATATGAGCTTAGCAAATTTGCATAGTTCAAAAGATCAATAAACAACAAATCAATTGTTGTGGTACAATTTCTGTGTACTAGAATTGAACAATGGGTATTGTTCACGTATTTACAATACTCTCAAAAACATAAAATATTTAGAAATGAGTCTGAGAAACATCTCTTCAGCTGAATACTATAAAATACTTGAGAGAAATAAGATGTAAGTAAATGGAAAGATATACTTTGCTAATTGGAGACTCTGTCTCGTTCACATATCATTTTGGCCATTTTGGTTCATAGATTCAAGAAAATCTTAATAAAAATTTCATTATTTTTTTTTTGCATAGAAATTGACTAGGAATTTCTGAAATTCATACAGAAATACAAAGGAAGTTAGATCACTGAAATAATGAATGACTAATAGTACCTACTTGTGAGTTTTAGTTTAAATCTGTCACTTAAATACAGTTGAGGTCTGTATAGACAGTGCCAAGAAACTGGCCCACCGATGTAGAAGGAACTGATTTTCATTCTTATGACATAAAACCCTAGAGATCATTGATTATTGACAGAGGTAAAAGGTAACAACATGAAGACAACAAAGAAGGTTTTTCAACATACTGTGGTAGAATAACTGGAATAACATCTATTTTTAAGAGAAAGGAGGGAGGAGGGCAAGAACAGGAGAGGGAGGGAGAGAGTGAAATGTTTTCATTCATTTTTCTGAAGCACATACAAAATTCAACGCCAACCATAGGCCCAAGTGTAAAGCAGAAAAACTGCAACATCTCCACAGGAAAACAGGAGGAAGTTCTTGATCTTGGCTTAAGCGATGCTTCCATAGCTGTGGCGCTAGAATAGCACACCTACGAAGGAAAGAAAATACATAAACTAGATGTCCTCAGAACAAACAGCCCCTGCTCCTTAGAGAAGCTTTAGAGAGAGTGTGGTCAAACCCAAGTGTGAGAAGCACTCTGTGCATCACACACCTGGTAAAGGACATGCCTCCGGAATGTGTACAGTGCACTTGAAGCTCATGATTAAAGGAGACGTCCTGTCCCATGGAAGAGTGGGGACATGGCGAGAACAGATGCTTGAACAAAGACGACGTGAAAATGGAAATGTGAGCACACGAAAAGATATTCAAATGGGTCCTTAGCGGAAAGCAAATCAAAACAAAAATGAGACATGTCAGAGATTCTCCCCCACGCCGTGGCTGCTGCAGTAGCTTTCCAGTGCTTTCCACAGATGTTTTGGTTCTGGGTCATTGTCTTGACCACGCTGGTGGTTCTCCGTGAGAGCCCAGGCCTAGCTGAGGCCTCAGCTGGAGGGGAGGCCTTCGTGTTGACCTTCTCATTCTAAATTGGTGTTCTTTTTCTAAAAGATCACCCCACAAATTATATGAGCTTTATTCACCTCAAAACATACTAATTCCCCCGATGTCTTTGCTGTGGTCTACAAGTACCAGCTAGATGTGAACTAGCAGGCAGGGACCAGCATGCCCGCACACCGTCCACAAAAGTGTCACTTGATGTGGTTTTAAAGTGGAAGGAAACACTGGGAGAAGGATGAGATAAAGCAAACCCGGACAAAATTAGAAAAATAACTTGTATTTTATGGAAAAAAAAAGACTTTTCAGAAAAATTTATGAAGGAAAACAATACAAGTTCTTCCCCGGTATTTACAGCTCTTCACCATTTCATTCATGATGCTGTATGAATCACCACCTTTTACCCAACCAACTTTACAGAGCTCAGATTATTTTTTTCTCCTTTATTTATCAACAACACAGCTTTCCTCTGTCACTTTATGTAGCTGAAAAATAACTGTGTCGTATTTCTTACCAAAAAGCAGCTGCTACTGGAGTCTCCCCGGGAAGCAGGGACTGAGGCGTTCCCTAAAGCTCCCATCCCACCACCGCTCATTTCTCTGTGCAGGTCCCAGTGACAGTGACGCTATGAGGGGCGCAGTGCATGCTGGGTAATGCTGGCTGCCAGCATTCACACTGTATTAATTAATTCATCACCTAAAAGCTAAGTATTGATTTTTTAATGGTTTTACAAATCTATTTAAGCTTCTGTGATGTGATTAAGAGGATGTGTGTTTACTGTAAATTATCTAACAAGTACAATGGTACTTCTCCCAGACATAGCAAACAATTTAGCTTGTGAGAGAAGGGGGGGGAAAGCTTCATTAAGATATTTTGCCCAATGCTAATCATTTATTTAATAGCCATTAAAATATGGCTTTAAAATCCCTTATTTACAACGACAGGTTCTGTCTCTTGATTTATGTTAAAAATTAATGGTTACATCAACGATTTTTCCCCTAATCCTACGACAAATCCTATAGTAGAATAAATATTTTTTAATTGCTCAAATCAGTCAGATGCATGTCACTTTAGTACTGATTGAGGAAGATGTAGAGATATTTTACATTTCCATTTTGATTTCTAAAAAGTAGCTCACAATCCATTTAGGAATATTTCCATGTGTATTGATAGCATTTCCTTTCTCTTGTATAATATGGGAAACAAAGCAACACAATCTACTATTAATTCACAAAACAAAGCAGGTTTGGCTCACACGTCTACCAAGCTATAAGTCATGTCACTTGTAGGATAAACTGATTTTCAGTAGCAACTTAGGAAACTGAAGCACTTTGATGGTAATTGCTTTCCGAGCACACGACCCTGTAAATATGTGAGGGAGGACAAGAGGCAAGTTCCCTGTGTCCTCTGATGACCTTCAGCATGACAGCCACACCATATGTGACCATGGCATAAGTGCTGAGGCTTGTCCTCTTAAAGGACTTTCACTGCACAGCCCTATCATCTCCCGGTTATTTTTTCAGTTCCTTCTAAAACCACCATAAACCCAAATTTGGGGTTTGGAAAGAAAGTACAGTACAATGCAGCTCGACCTAAAATCCGGCTCACCTTGAAACACTTCAGACAAAATATTCATGACAGAGACATTCAGAGCATGTTGCTTTGATTTAAAAAAAAAAAATAAAAAGCATGCAAGAATTATTTGTGCCTGTGTGTGTGGAAACAAATAACAGGCCATTATTTATATGGGAGGCATTTAGGTAAAGAAGTTTCTTGCTATCTGTCAAGGTGGGAAAATATTCCCGTGCCCCTCTCCCACTGATGGACCTCAGATGGCTTTGGAGAGACCTGACGGCAGGCGGTGATGTGGCTGCTTATCTTCCTGGGCTCCTGCTCTAGAGGAGGAGGCGGCGGCAGTGCGTTTGTGGGAGCAGCTGCTGCGGTTACTCAGTTTGCAGATGACACCCAACTGGCGGTGGAGACGGGAGGCTATTTGAAGCTACTCAGCATGTCGAGATGAAAGCCACAGAATAATCCTGCTCGGTCTTCTGATAGCATTAATTAGCAGCAGAGTCAAGGTTGCTATATATCCCTGACTTTCTTAAGTCAAAGTTAGATTTTTATTCTTAGTGTCAAAAAAAAAAAGGGGGGGGGAGAAAAAACCAACATCAGAATGCCTCATGTTTCATGGATAAGAAGAAAGTGTCCCTTTTTCATAATTAAAACTAAAGAGGTGCATGTGCAGTCAGTTTTAACTCAGGGAAAGATAAGTCCTTTTCCGAGGTGTGGTTCCTTCCTAGTTCCCTTCAAATAATCACCATTTGGCACTTCTTAAAAAGTGTGCATAATTGGGATTTTGAAAAGGCTTTTGTAGATTATGAAGAAATCCTCTCATTTGTGGTTAACTTCAAATAAGCGTTTGGACCCTCAAAATGAAATTAAACACTTCCTATTTACATCTTTGTGCACACAGCCCGGGCTTCCTGCCCCTGTGTGCCCCACATGAATGCAAACCCTCAGAACACTTAATTATGCCACCAACAGAGCGCAGGCAGAGGGCTCCTCCATCAGAACCCACCTCAGGAAGAGGCCCTCGCCACCCAGCACGCCTGTCTCCAGGGGAGGGCATCCCCGGAAGGCTAGATGGGCTGTGATCAGTCTAGAAAATTCCAGGAAGGAGGGATCTTGGGAGACAGAAGATAATAAAATGTGACTTCCAATATCAGAATGGGAAAAAGACTAATCAACAAGGATTCCTAGGGTTCTTCTATCGTTGTTCATGAAGTTGATTTAATAGACCTCAGGCTACTTCCTACTGAATGCAAATAGAAGGGAGAAATCATTAATCAGCAGATAAGCAGCCAGAGAAAGCCCTCTCTGGCATTCATAAGTGTGGGAAGGTTTGGGCAGGATGAGTCGACATTCATTCATTCAGCAAACATTTACTGAGCACTTGCGACCCGTCACCAGTCACCATCCTGAGCAACCAGGATGCAGCCGTGAAGGCAATGCAAACAGCTTCTGCCTTCCTGGAGCTTCCAGTGCAGGAAGGAGGAAAGGAGGAAGGAAGTCCTGGGTGGGGAAAGGGCGGTGGGGAGAGGCGGGGGGAGGGGGAGGGAGGCCACACAGGAAGGGACTGTAGGGGCTACAGTAGGGTGGCCAGGGGAGACCTCAGGGAGCTTATCGAGCAAACACAGGAGCCTGGCTTGGACTGGAGACCAAAGCTGCCTGCCTGCCATGCAGTGTCCCGTCAAGGCCACAGGTGGCCAGTGCTCGCCCCTGAGATAGAGAGGGAGGCTGGGCATGGTCCAGATGTGGTTCCCTCTGACCCTGAGGTCTGGGTCATGCGGACCCCAGGACAGCCATGTACAGGTGGGCCTGTGCTGGGCACGGGGCCTGCGGGCAGGTGTGACCTCTGACCCTGAGTGTGGACCTCTGGGCCCTGAGGTGACCTCTGACCCTGGGTCATGCGGACCCACGACAGCCATGTACAGGTGGGCCTGTGCTGGGCACGGGGCCTGCGGGCAGTGGGGGAGCGTCCCACCTTTGTCGTGGGAGTCAGGAGCGTGGCCGCCCCGCGCTCAGCGGGCACTGCCTACGCAGAACCGTGGCCTTCGGGATCGCAGTGTGTGGAAGGTGGAGTGTCCAAGAAACAGCGCTCATCTGATGAGAACCGCAGCCTCGGAGCCACAGGCCTGGGACCAGGAATGTGTGACTGAGACGTGCTCCGAGGACCGCAGGCCCCTTCTCCACATGGAGGCATTTCGCCACCCCCTCGAAGGTCGATGTGGTAATGAACCACGTATTCAAGAATGCACGCATGCCTCCTCTTGGCGCCAAGGAACTGATTAGAAATAGACTCCTGGCTTACTGAGGGGGTCGGGGGTCGTGGCTGGATATGGAGCTACGTAGGAGGTCCTGGAGAAAACGCCACGGTCAGGCAGAAAGAGCCATCATTCAGACAAGGGGCGACCTTCCCACAGAGAGCCCAGAAATCTGCAAATGGGGAGCGTCCAGGTGTCCAAACAGGCCACGCGGGCCACACTGGAGGCGCTGCGTGAGGCCTCGGGCCTCCCAGGAGCTCTGTGCCCCGCGTGTCCCCCTCCCGGTTGGCTTCTACAGTTGGAAGAAGTGACTGAGAGATGGGCAGGAGGGAGGCAGGGGCCGTCTGCTCCTCGCCTCTTCCTGTGCTTTGCGACACGGGGCAGTGGCTGCGCTTGTGGCTGTGGCCAGGCCTCCCCTCAGGAGGTCCAGCCCTCACCAGGCTCTGGGAGCCCGGCCTCCGCTCCTTTCAGTGAGGGCTTTCGAATGCCTGGTCCACGAAGATACTCAAACGTGATGGCTCCCTTCTGCCTCGCTCCTGTTGAGGAGCTTTTTCGTGGACTGCTCCGATGGCCTCCGTGGACTGATCCGCAGGCAGTGGCTGCGCAGTGGCTGTGGCCAGGCCTCCCCTCAGGAGGTCCAGCCCTCACCAGGCTCTGGGAGCCCGGCCTCCGCTCCTTTCGCTGGTCCCTGGACGCCACACCACATGACCTCTGGAACCCCCAGTCACGCCTGTGGCTCAGTTAGTAGATTTATTTTCAGTGAGATCTTTTGGAGGATGCCGTCGGTTTCCTGCTCCAACACCTGACTGATACGAGCCTTTGTTGTGCATTGGCACAAGATCAGAATAGAAACTGTGTGTGTGATCACTGGACACGTTCATGTTCCCCCGAGTGGGCGCTGCCCGCTGTCCTCGGAGCCTAGCAGCCAAGCCTTCATGGAATCTGGGTATGCCACAGAGTAGCTAGAGGGCTGGCTGACAGGTCTCCTGCCTGGGCACACTGCTAGGCTCTGGGCATCGTTTTGTGGCTGGAGCCAGTGTCACAGTGTCACAGCCCACGGAAGAGAGCATGAGGAGCCCAAACCAGAGGTCATGGGATGTGAGGCACGCAGACGAGATGCCGTGCACCTGACTCTCTGCTCTGGCATCTTGGTTGAGTAGCTGGGCTTGGGGAACCCAGCAGAGGAGGAAGTCAGGAGAGCCCCGCAGTCTGACAAGTCTCGGGATGCTGCCACCAGGGCTGGGCTGGAACACTCCCCGCCAGGCCCCAGGGTCTGGGAAGAAGGCCATCGGAGCAGTCCACGAAAAAGCTCCTCAACAGGAGCGTGGCAGAAGGGAGCCATCACGTTTGAGTATCTTCGTGGACCAGGCATTCGAAAGCCCTCAGCCGTCAGCCGTGGGCTCTGCAACTGACCGGGTCGTGCGTGGCTTGGACCAGGTCCGTTTCTGTTGCCCCCTACTCTCCTCCGATGGAGAAAAGGGCCTGACATGGAAGACCCCCAGAGGGGCAGCACGTGCTGTGCCTCTCAGGCAGCCCTGGCACCTGGGGCTGAGCCCGGAAGTCCTCTCCCCTCCCTGGACACCACTCAGCGGCCATCAGATGCCAGCTGATGCCCACGTGGTGTTCAGAGCCAGTGGGGGGAGAGTGGCCGCCTGGGGCCAGGGCCACTGCGGTGACCCGCTCCACGTGCTCAGTGCTGGGAACACGTCCTGGCTCCCTGGAGGCCTCGGACGATGTTCCTGAGTACGTCCACCTTGAAGGACTGGTCCGTCCACGCAGCGGTGACGAGACTCAGTCTCGTGGGAATGAAGAGCTTCAGAAGACAAGCCAACTCTTTGTCGACGCCTTGAACGGTCTTGGCTTAGAACCACGGCAGTGCGGCTCTTGAGTGCTAAGGTACATCACCAAGAATTTTAAACGTCTCCTGGGAATCATCAGTTACCTCCAGAAATGGTTCTTAAAATGCATCTTCTTCCCTCCTCGCGGATGCCGTGAGTCCTGCCCTTGATGGCATCATCGGGCACGGATGTGCCTGCGCCCCTGGAAAAGCGCGACTTGGGCGGCAAGACGTGATTGAGTCCCCGTGCATCATTTTCGTCGTCACTGCACGAGGACTGGGAGACGTGCTACTGGCCCTCGGCCGTCTCTGCAGTCAACGTGGTGAGCCGACTGTGCTGTCCGTCCAGCTGCTGCCTTGACGGGGCGGCTTTTCCTTGTCGGTCAGACAGCGGAAGCCCCGTCGGTCATGAAGCAGAGGCTATTTCCAGTTCACACTCGCTGCTCAGAGTCATCGTTAGTTATCCACATGGACACCCTGTTTTAGCCAACATCCGTGTAGAGTATCTGCTGGCAGAGTCGGCAGTGGGCCTGCAGGTCACCCGCTCCAGGGCCGCTCGGCCACGCCGCCCCCTCTGGAGCTCCTCCCAGGAGGTGTGCAGGGCTCACAGCTGCCGGTGATGCCAAGACCTCCCTGGTCTCACGCCTGGAGAGATGCCATCCTTCTGCCATGTCCTGGAAATGCTAGTTGAAATATATGGAATGTATGTATTTTAAAAATGAGAAGAAATCTTGGATGAATTTACTCCTCCTGTTGACAAAGCTTCACGATACACAGAACTCCGAGGAGTTAGGCAAACTAGATGCAGTTTCCCAAAAAGCTTATTTTTAAATTTTTTAATAGATTCCTTTTATGTTTTAATGGATATTTTGAAAAAATTTGGGTTTTTGTTTGCCGCGGTCATATAATCCAATAAAATAGTAAAAAAAAATAAAAGAAAGAAAGAAAAGAAAAAAAATGTGAAGAGTAACACTGGGATTTAAAAGAAAATAAAAACACTAGTGAGGCGAACTCTACCTTAACTGCATGTTAGTGGGATGAACTGACCGGGTCAGTCCTTATCCCTTATGCTAAACTTTAAGAAATGTAATGTCAGAGAATATCTATGAGAATCACAATTCATCTCACATTCCACATGATTAAATGTGTAAAAAACATTCTGATATGTTTTCCAGCAAAACTGTCACCCTGCCAACACACCGCGACCGTCCAGTGAGGCCAGCAGCGGGTTTGACGTCCACTAGGACTCTAGAAGGAACAGCAGTTTCATTCTTCACTGTGTCCTCAGTGCTTAGCTCAGAGTCCCCCCGGGGTGGTCAGTCATGATGTGACAATGACAAAGTGACCAGTAACCGTGCGGTTGTGGGATGTGGACAACACAGGGTCGTGGACATAGAGAGCTTCCGGCGGCTGGCCTGGCACCTGAGGAGCTGGTCAGCCGGAGTGAGCGCCATGCCTTCCCCGGGTTTGTCGCGTTGCCTGTCCTGGAGTTCATCTGTGGGGTGCAGGATCTTGACCTTGTACAAGTGAGCAAGTGGACGTGAGCAAGTGGACGTGAGCTTGACCTTGTGCAAGTGAGCAAGTGAGCACCTGCGGGTGTTGAAAGATGGCTGAGAGGGACTATCGGAGAGATGCCTGTAAGGGGGACGTGCTGGGCACAAGGATTCCAGTTACTAAATAGGGTTGAACCACATCAGAGTGTGAGGTACAGCAGCGTGCATGGGGCTGCGTGCACGGACACGTGGAGGTAAGAGCACACGTGCAGAGTGTTGGGAAGTGCGTCTCTCGTTTCTCCCTAAGAGCAAAGTAAACGTCAGACTATGGGAACTGCGATGGCTTCTCCGACCTTGAGGTCTACAGTTCAAGTGAGGGTCACGTTCCAGCTCGGCCCACCCTGTCCTGGTGGGAGGGGAGGTCTAGTGAAAGGCTCTGCAAATGCATTGACTAGTATCCCCAAATCCCCAGACCCTGCGGAGTCAGACTCCTGGTCTTTCCCCGCAACCTCTTCACCACATTGCTTCCAGGGAAGGGATGGCAGGGCGGGTGGGGCAGCAGGAGCCACGGCTTGTGGCCCCACCTGACCACATGAGCCACTGGGAAATGCCCTCTGGGCTCTGAGTAGGCAGTGAGATAGGTCTGGTAAACAAAGCATCTTGGCCTCCGGTCATCAAATGCATGTCCCAGTCTTCCTCCCTTACCCAGAACCCACTTGACCCCACCTCACAAGGAAGGCAACCTAGAGCCCGCTCGGCTACTGTGTGGACTGTCTGCAGGAGCTGCCCCATCCTGTCATGTCCAGATGTGGCCTCCTGGGTCCAGTGACAGGCAGACCTACGAGACAGGTCCCTTGCCACACCCCCCTGTGTATACACCAGGAGGGACAGTAGCCACGATAAAACGACAGCTTGATAAGAGGGAAGTGGACCGTTCTAGTCCCTGCATCGAGAAGCAGTAAGACTGATTCCTCAAGAACCCAGGCTGTTAGGCGCTCTGCACGCCACTCCTGTTTTCACGATGGTCGTTTCTCTTGTGATCTTCTTTTTCCTATAATATCTTGCCAAATGCATTGACTAGTATCCCCAAATCCCCAGGAGTTTATAAATTTTTCCAAATACTTTTACTAGCTACCTATAAAGTGTAGCATATGCTGGTTTTAGTGAGTTTATAATCCAGTTGGAGAAACAGGGCATACATGAAAACAATTGTAATGAAAATGTTAATTTCAATATATACTGAATGGCTGGTGATTAACTTTACAATTTAATCTTTTTTCCAGTTTAAAGAAAGGAAAAGTACCTATCTCGATTCCAATAATGGGAACCATTACAGATTCGGTGTTGAGGAGCAGCAGATCAGAAGAGTTTCTGAAAGCTTCTGGGCAACAAGGCCTATGCGTGTGAGATTTAGCAACGCGGCCTAGAAGCACGTGGGGCCTGCAACCCTCCTGGGCCTTTGTGTCATTCCAGAATTGGGCTGGACTTGAGGATGCCCACCGTTCTTTCCGAGCAGAGATGACATGCAGTGGTCTGAGTCTCGTTTAATCTTTCATTAGCTAAAGAATCCCAGTCTTCTGAGAAAAAAAAAAAAAAAAAAATGGTATTCTTACTCTCCATGTGTTTATAAATATCTGCTGATACTTTACGTTGAGCATTGAAAATAATTCATTAAATGATAGCTGTAATGAAGTGTGAAATAAATTACGTTTTTGTTGGTGATAAAGATTATTGTGCGAGGCAAAAACATATTTATCACGTCGCCCTGACGGTGCAGACCTACCATACCGAAGAGCAGAAAAGCAAAGGGACACCAGCCACACGAAGGTCAACTGCTCCTCATCCCAGCATGCCATACCTGCAGCTGGGGTCAGAGCTGCCCCGGGGGCACCTCGAGTCCCTGCACGGTGGCTTCGGACTCCAGTCCAGCAAGCCCGACTTTCAGCAGCTTCCCAAGGTCTGAGGAGGAAGTTTCATAAAGGAGAGGCTTCCCTAAGACAGGTGTCCCCTCTGCGTCACGAAGGTGATTTAGCCAGACCACCCAACCCACCTAAGTGGTGCAGTGTTTTAGGTCCTTATCGAAATACAGTTATTTGGAGGTGAAACATTGTCACACCATAGCAACTCCATGAGACCCTGTCTCTAAATAAAATACAAAATAGGGCTGAGGATGTGGCTCAGTGGTCAAGTGTCCCTGAGTTCAATTTCCGGTCCTCCCTGACCAAGAAAAGTGGGGCTAACACCACTTAAGAGAAATATTATGAAGATCGAGTTAATATGTAAAAAGTATGAATAATGGTGCTAAGAAAATAATAAATTCTCAATAAATATTATATTTTCTTATTATTATTATAATTATAAACAATTTATAGAAAGATATATAAACTCAAAATAAATAGAATTGAATGCCAATAATAGTTAACACCAATGAGATTCTGGGAGTTGATTTTTCTCCCTTAATTAACTTTTTGTAATTTGTACAATAAGCATCCACAGTTAAAAAGAAATATATTATCTCACCATGTGAGAAGTTCCTTATCTTTGAAGTGAATTTTGTTTGCCTAAAACATCCCCCAGTGCGTTTTAGGGCCACCTGTAAGAGCTGGGTGTGAAGCAGTACAGGGAAATTGAACACATGGGGCATTTCCTCTGGGCTTTCTGCAGATGTGTTCCCAGGAGACAGGTTTTGCTTTTCAGTGACATTTTGCCTCCCTGATTTATTAGGTCTGTAGGTACAACCAACCCACTCTTCCTAGCACTTTCTAACTTGCCCCGATGTGAAGAACACGCCTTCGGTACAACACACTTAGGGTAAAGTCACCATATTCGGTTTCATTTTCACATTACAGACAGGGATGAGTTAAGTAATCACAGAACCCGGAGACTCAGAAGCTGCTGCTAGAGTGTTACTGCTTTGGTCCTAAAGGAATTATTGTCTCTGATACCACGTGGGACCGAGTCTGAAAGGAGGTGCGCTGGCCTCGCTCGAGGAGGCCGGGATCCCAGAGGGACTTGCTCCTTCCAGAAGACTCTCAGGAGGCTGCTGCTAGCACTCCCTGGGCCTGAGGGGTGAGATGCTGACGGCAAGGAGCCTTTTCTGTGTCTTGCCAGCACCAGAGAAGACCCTCCAAGGTGCGTGTCATCTCACGAGGTTCTGGGACACTTCCTAGATGCTCCAGGCGGACATGGGTGAGACTCAGAGATCGCGTTCGCCGTGGGATACAGAGAGAAGAGGGTAGACGAGAGCTTCCCCTCAGCCGGAGAAAGGCACCACACACTTAAATCACACCGTGCGTGTTGCTGTGTCCGTGAGGTCACTGAGTGTCACTGATGGCTTCCAGAGAATGACTGCCTCCCGTTCACCTGGTCACTCCTAAACGACAGTGACAATACAGTGCGTTTTAGCTCATTGAGAACTTGTGACGGCATCGATGGAGCTACTGGAGTGTCATCCGACCTCGGCAGTTACGAGGGTCCAGAGAACACCGTGGAACCTAAACAAAAACTTGCATCCAAAAGGTTTTCCTCTTCCCTCGGAGGGTTCCCGTCTGGGACGGTGACAGATGAGGAGTTTGGGCCTCACCTCAAGGGTCCTCTGGTCCAATGCAGACACATTCAGGCACGCTGAAGGGAACCCACCCTAAGGCTGTAGCAAAGAGGGGAGCGTTCCCTGGTGAGGGCAGCCGGGTCTGAGGAAAGGTGCCGCTGAGCGGATTCTCCAGCCAGGTGGGAAATGCCTACGGAGAAGGGGCTTCCTTAAAAAATAATCTTGTTTTTAAATCATCATTATGGAAATGTGTAATACAGCAGTGTTCAAAAGAATCTTCTAAACCCCCACCCAGGATGGAACCTGCCTTCAGCTCATCGTGATTCCCTGGGAACGGAGCCGTGTGCTGGCAGCCAAGGGCACTGGTGCGTCCTGGGAGCCACAGCGCAGGAGAGGACCAGGCAGAGCAGCCGGGGCCACCACGTCATCCAGTAACAGTGGGGCGGTTCCCTGGGATATCTAAGATGTCCCCCGGAACAATTGAGGTCACCAGTGCTGGAAAGTGTCGTGGGACACATGTGGGGTGTATGTGTGCTGGCAGAGATGGGGTACAGCACAAAATGTGCCAAATATAGTAAAAAAAAAAAAAAAAAAACAGAGTTCCATGTAGTGGCTCGAAGAACTTAGCTGGTCCCCAGACTTTTCAGAGATTGTCAGCTTCACATTCTATCAACTATAAAAAATAAATCCCTTTGCAAACTTTAATTTTGTCTATTTGCTTTAAAAATTAAAGAAAGTTATCAGTGAGCATAAAGTCTCAATTATGGAAGATGAATATAAATTCCAGAGACTGGCTGGATCATCATGTCCCTTTAATTAACAACACTGCATTGTACATTTAAAAGTTTAAAATGGTAGATTTAATGCTGTGCTCTTATTATAATACAGTAAAAAAAATTATAAAGAGGAGATTCTACCATTATCATTTGGTAGAAGATTATAAACTTGGTTCTGAAGTAAATTGCCTCTGTGGAAATTAAACCAAGCATCATTAAATCAATGTGTATATCAAGGAACTCAGTTTTAAAGGGTCTAACCATTTTCTTTGATAAAAATATGAAAAATAATTTTTAAAACAGGACAAAATATCCCAACTTTTATTAAATCGAGATGGCATACTAACCATTAATTGAAAGTAAGGTACATCTTGAACCTTCTGCTAAATTCAGGCAAAATGGTTCAGCGTTCTCAGAAGTCATCATGAATAGACAGAGAAAAGCAGCACACTCAGGGGCTGAGTTCACACAGGGACGGGATGCCTCTCTGCTAAAGGCCTGCTGCCTAATTCCCCATGGCTGCTTGCCTTGAAGAGATTATTTTTTCCAATAACAATTAGGTCTCCAGACACATTAACCTGCCCCGTCTTGTGTTCTTTTAAGTGCAGTTCTCCCCGCCATAATAGTTCACTAAAAGCTACACATGTTAAAACCATTCAATCATTTACACTTAAAATTGATCAAAATTGACAGAGGTCCAACATGGCACCTCAGGTGGTGGGACCTGCGGTCTCGGATGCTTCACGTGTGTTTTAGTCCTCTTTTTCATCACTGTGACCAAAAGTCCTGACGGGAACAGCGGAGAGGAGAGGAAATTTAGTGGGGGTTTATGGTTTCTGAGGTTCAGTCAAGACATGGCCGACCTCACAGCTCTGGGGTGGAGGTGAGGCAGAATATCATGGTGGAAGGGCGTGGTGGAGGAAAGCAGCTCAGGACATGACATTGAGGAAGCAGAGAGCTCAGCTCACCAGGGACAATATAAACCCCAAAGGCACGCCCCCCCCCCCCCCCCCCCCCCCCGTGACCCTCCTCCTCCAGCCACACCCCACCTGCCTACAGTCACCACCCAATTAACCCATACAAATGGGTTAACCCACCAATTAGCTTATAACTCTCCTCATCATTTCACTTTTGAAATCATTGCATAGTCTCACATGAGTCTGGGGGGACATTACATATCCAAACCATAGCGTGTGAATAGTTGGTCAGCTGAGTCTCAAGAAGTTTTTCTGTTCCAACTGCTACTGTCTGTTCCATCTTGCATCAGACTCTTGCAGACAGTTTAATAAGTAGCTTCTCCTTCTGGTGGAAAGCCTTTTCAGATCCTGCTTGGTTTTGCTTCTGTATTGCAAAGTCTTAGATTTCATTGTCCCAAGTGTTTCAGCTCCTACCTTAGACTAGGAATCTTTGTGGGATTCCTAGTCTCCTGCACACAGCTCATTTCACATTTTTAGAAATGTAACATGTTCCTCCCCCAAAATTTATACACACACACACACACACACACACACACACACACACACACGTGTGTATATGTATATGTATATACATGTATATAGAGGCCATTCCTTCAAGGTGATACAAACTTCACCTAGTATGCTGCTAATGCAACACCATTAAAAACATCAAAATTGTATATATACCTTTTGGGTCATGATTTGACATAAAAACTCCAACTGCCTGAGAAACCCTACCCACACTTATTTAGTCCTGTGACCTGCATAGCTAGTGCCGGGCTGTAATTCTTTTCAAAATCAGAAATAGGTTTACGTTGAAGTTTATTGTCAAAAAAGAAATATCATTGTGGTTTTGTGATGTGCACTTCCTCTTTTATTTATTTTCAATAGAAAATCCAATAGCAAAGATTCACTGTGGATGTTCCAGAAGAAAACCAAATATGTAATATGCTTGAGCATATAAAATGATCGTTTGTTGAGTTTTGTGACCTTGAAAGCAGACCAGGCCTCGTAGGAAATAGAAGCGTGATTAAGAGACAGCATTGGGTCAATCTGCTCTTGCCGGGTTTTTGCTCTCATTGAGTTGGACTCTCCCTTTAGTAAGGAAAAGCAGCTGGAACTGTGGACTGCCTCACTAGGGAGTAAAAGCTGTTCCCTGGACAGGCTGCCTGCCATGGAAGGCGGATTCCACTCTGAGGATGATGGGGGAGCACTGGGTGTTTCCCAGGAGGAGAGCTGTTTGGGCTTCAAGACTTCCAGAAAAGGAAGGTGTTGAAGACACGGGGGACTTCTCTAGGTCTCTTTATCTGTATGCGTTTTTTCTAAGGTTTGATGCAGCATAAAAATTATTCATTCAGCTGGGCGCTGTGGCGCATGCTTGTAATCCCAGTGGCTCAGGAGGCAGAGGCCAGAGTACTGCTAGTTCAAAGCGAGCCTCAGCAACAGCGAGGTGCTGAGCAACTCAGTGAGACCGTTTCTAAATAAAATACAAAATAGGGCTGGGGATGTGGCTCAGTGGTTGAGTGCCCCTGAGTTCAATCCCCAGTACCCCCCCCCCAAAAAAAAAATTATTCATATATCATCAGGTTAGATATCAACAGCAATAGGTTATCTTCTATATCTAAGCCACTCTGGGAATAAGAAGAGGGAAGAGCATGATACTCCAGCTAATGAGTGCAAATCTCTCCTTTCAGGAACTTTTGTGGGATTCCTAGTTGCCTACTAGTTTTGATCCTCAGCAGAACATTTAAAAACCTGCCTCAGCAGTTACTTTCCCTGCCAAATGCCACTGGCCTGGACTTTGGTTAAACCCAAGTTACCGCCTAACCCTGTTTGCATGGATGCAGATTTGTATATGTCCCTTATAGAAAATACCTAATTGAAAATGCACAGTAAGGATAACCCCACCTCCATAACCACCTAGTTCTGTTATCAGAGGTGACTAGTTGGTGAGATCCTGAGAGCATCTACACACATTGACACAGGGCTTGGGTAACTGAAGATGTCCTTTCCTTTTGTAAAAATTGTGTGACAATGAAATTGGAACTATGTCACACTACCCTCTCCTAACTTCACATTATTGTATACATTTGTCTCAGTGAAAACTGTAGAATTGGGTTGTGTGCCAGAATCCCAGACTCTCACTCCTACTTGTTTAATTTACCTCTTAAAATTAACAGCACATTAATTAAAATTAATACTGCACATTAATTAAAATTAATACTGTACTCTGAAGTAACCAGTGGCCGAGGGTCACCAGTGCTCTCTGAGATGTTATTTCCCAGCTGAGCCCTGTGCTGGACACGTTTCCTGTGACTGTCCAACGTGAGCACCCTTGGTCATTCGTCATCAGACTCCAAATTTAACCGAGTTAACATATTTTATTTAATCTTCCCCAAAGGAAATATATTGAACCCTACTAAAATAGCAGGGCTTATGTGGGTAAAGAGGTTTCACAATAAATCACACACATGCAGCCAACACTTTAATATCCTGCATATATGTAAAGAAACAGCTGCCTGAGCGGTGGAAAGTATCATGAAACATAACCTCCCCCCGTGGAGAGGGCTTGCTTTTCGGTTCTCTTGCTCTGCCTGTTGGAGGCAAGTAAAAACGTCTCCTTTCTCTTATGGTACCACTTTTAATCTTTATTAAAATGCGATGTAAATGCCCTTTTCCTCTTTCAGTGTGTGTTGGGCAAGATGTGTCTTATCTCAAGAAGAGGCACATGCTTAGAGCTCAGTAGGAACGCAGGAATGACCTGGAAAAGTTGTGATGGAGCACAAGGAGGAACAGCCACAGTGAATGTCACCCTCCAGGGGAAAGCACAGTCCCCCGTGTTCATCCTGCTGAACGACTTGAGCAGTGGCTGAATGACGGAGCAGGGACCAGGTTTCGCCACAGATGTTGTTTTAACAGTCTCTGACACTTTTATGTAAGAAGGTCAGTCCGTTCTGAACAGTGGAGCAGCCTCCTTTCAGGAGAAGAGGGACATGGCGACAGGAACCCTGGAAAGGAAGACAAGGCATGTTCTCCAGACAAGAGTGAGGAGAAAAGTCTGTGACTCAGCTACCAACTGGGACTCCCGCATAGAGCATGGTTTATGGTGAGAATTGAAGAAGTTTAGTTCTCAATGGAATAACCTTTCTTCGTTTTTTCAGGATGTGCCCTATGGAAACAGTAGTTCCCATGTGACTTGAGTCATTTTTTTTCCCCCGTATATTCCTGCTCATTGGTTATTATCACCTCTTAGTTACTTTCTCTAAACTTTAGATATCAAATTTTCATAAACATTCAGGCTACGTTGTCAGTTGAGTAAAAAATAGTTGAGATCACTATTAATATTTCAAGCGAGAGGTTTCTATATTTGAATTTTATGATGTGACCTCTTTTCCACAGTCATGTATTATTTAAGGTGTATAATGCCAAGTTTTTATCATACACACATTTGGCAGATTTCTTCCTTCAGAAGGTATTAATAAGGCCTCCAATAATTGCAAGGTGCCTCCTATATCAGGCTCAGCAGGGGATACAAGACATGACTCTGTCCTCAACGATCTTACAGGAAAATAATGAAAACAGAAAATATATATGCTATAGAATCAATTCACATCAAGCACCACAAGGTCTCTTTCTGTGGAGGCAACTGCAGCGGTTGTGCAGTTTAGGGTGCCGGCCTCAAGGCCAGATGGCCTCGGTTTGAATCCTGACTCTGACCTTCTCAAGCCCTGGTTTCCCTCATATGCAATACTAGAAATATGAATAACATCGAGGTTACGGAGTCATCATGAGGATTGAAGATGGCACATTATGCACTGGACACGGGGATAGTTGAAATGCACTTTCCCACTCTTCCCTAGTGTTTCTGCAGGGCTTGGCCATCTGAGAAAGACACACAAATAGCCAGTGTTTGCGTAAGGAGATACTCAAGGACAGCAACACTGAAGGCTTCTCCCTCCCTGGAGACATCACAGGGAAGTAAAGGCAACGACCTTCCATCCGCTCCCTGGAGGGGATCTATTTACCTCCCAGGGTCATAAGCCCAGCGCTATCTTCACTCAATCCCTCCAGGACATCAGCTTACACTCAGAGCGAAAGGAAAGTCATCATTTAGGGGGCGGGGGGAGGAGAGGACAGGCGAAGGAGAGGACAGGCGGGTCACCAGCCACCCTCAGAGATTCCTAACGTTCAGATATTCCTAACGTGGGGGTTGTTTTCTTCAGATGCACAGGTCACATATGCCACTTGCCACATCTCCCTGTGGGAACTGGGCACTGAGGAGCCCACACAAGGCTACTGCTCTTGCTGATGCTCTAGTTGGAAGTGTTAAACAGCATTTGTCTCTGATCCAAGTAGATGCAATTGATAGATGACAGACTCAGACTGACTGCAGGTACAGCAAGATTTCAGACTGTTTACTTTTTGACCTAGTGGTAGTTTACCTAAGACTTAAGTCATTATTTCCACTAGGAACGTTGGTGTCGCTGTTATCAAAGACGATATGAAAGATGACCTGGCATTTGGACTGGATCCCTTAAGAATGGGTGGAATGGGACCACTACTTTCAGATGGGGTGGAAAAGCATTTTGAAAATCAAGAAGAGTGTAGGCCAGACAGTGTGCAAGAGGGGAGTCTTCATTGGGCTCACACTAGACACTAGGTGGTTCATTGTGCTAAAGCAGTTTACACAGGAAGAGCAGACAGTAGCAGAACTAGAAGAGCTTCCGTCAAGAGCATGCATTGCCTTCTCGGGTAAGTAGCTTGGGAAACATCAGATGACCATACAACCCCTGGCATGCTTAGCCAGCAGCAGGGCATTCATAAGCTGCATTTGTCAAAGATGACGCCATTAGTCAAATGTGTGCAGAAAAACCGCGCAGACTAGAAAACACACTGTACTACTGGGGCCTGAGGTCGCAGGGGAAACGGGGACTGGGGAGCCAGGGTGGAGCGGGCATGGAGCATGCTCCCCGCTCACTGCTCTTCTGACCGTTGTTCCTGAGAGTCTGATCTCTCCGAGATCTTCCCAGAATGCACGCTGCTGCAGGACGGCCTCCTTCACAGCGCCTCTGGCAGCGCCAACCGCGCTTCGCGGTCCACGTCAGTCACCGTTGAGTTCAGCTGCACGTCGCCAGACCTGAAGGGGTTCAAGTGTAGTGACCGCCATCTGCCAGGCTCCCCAGCCTGTCCTCGAGAGGCCCACAAGATGAGCAACACGCGCTGGCCTGAACTGCTGCTGCCCTACAGGGCGCCTTCTCCTCATGGTCCAAGACGGCTGCTGAAGTCCAGTCTCCACACTCACGTGCCAAACTGCAGGACGATGGAAGATGGACCAGAGACGCTGTCCACTTACGTCGCTTGAACAAAAGGTAGTCACAGGCCTGCGCTGAGCCTCAAGTGAGAAAGATAGATGCAGTGTTGTCATGGGTGGAGTATGCTGCACTCCAAAATCTGGGAAAGGCAAGGGAAACATGGGTACCAACAGCAACAACACAAAGGGGCACTTGAGACACTCAGTTTCCCGTCTTCCCGAACAACTTCAGATTACAAATTGGGCTTGCCCCAGTGAAGAGTGAGCCTGCTCAAACCAGCGTCCCCATGTGACATCGAGTGCCATGTAGCACCTGCGTCAGGAAATTCACCTTCACTGCCTGGTCTTGCCCAGTAAGATGCAAGCCCCCGTTGGCCTGCGGAGCGCTCCACAATCCAACAAGCCCCGAGAGCAAGCCTGGAGGAGGAGCTCCCTTCAGGTAACATTTATCAAGGTTGGTTTGTTTTTCAGAATCTACTTTAGTCAGGAGACATCTCCAAAGATGAGAGACGAGGCTAAGCGCATTGCAGAGTGCTGTCAAAGATAGTCCAAGGATATTGACAGTGGAAAAGACCAGGGGATGAGAAAACTTCCAGGAGCAAGTGGGGTTGGCTGCCCTTGAACACCAGCAGGGTTTGGATTACACAGGGACTGGATGGAGGAAGGAGAATATTTAAGGCGAAGGGACCAGAGCCAGAGAGGTATGAAAGCTTAGGGTGGGCCTGTGCCCTGGAACTCCAGAAGCAAGGGCTGTGTGAAGGGAAACAGGAAGGATGGGATCCCAGATGGCCTTGAATTCTTGGCTCCAGTACCTCTTGCTCCTAAGGCGCAGGCGGCCATATGCACTCAGGGTAGCCACTGCTTGCTCTCTGCTGAGAGTGCAGGCAGAGCAGGCACCCAGGCCTGGCACACGGGCGAGCAAGAGGCGGGCAGAGCCGAGCTGCAGTGGGAATACCCCCGGCATCTGCCTCAAGACTGCCCTTGGGGTGGGAAAGAGTGCACGCCACCTCCCAGGAGCGGCTGGGGACCAGGCCAGTCCCAGTCCCAGGCTACTTTGTCTCAGCCTCAAGCAGACTTTCCTCCCAGCTCCCAATCAACCAGTTTCCCACTCTTTACAGGACCACAAAAATAAGGAAGCTTGATGAATGTTTGGCGGTTAGAATAGCTATGTGGCCTTGGACACTGTCAAGCAAGCTCCCATTAAAATGCTTATTGGGCACATAATGAAATCTAATTACGTATGAAACAAGTGTTTGCAGAAGACCACCACCTGCCCCTCAGATCAAGTTAGACCTTGGTCAAACTTTAAGTTCTATTAACTCTTCTTTAGCAAGCCTGAAATGTGGTCAAAGGTGCTATCAAAAAAAAAAAAAAAAAAAAAAAAAAAAAAAGACCTATAAAATATAGTTTTGAACATATAAAAATACTAGAGAAGTAGATGGGAATTGAGTCTACCTTGACATTAGATTGTGTTTTTAAAATCTGCGCAACCCGCACAGAAGGCTAGAATGTATTCCAAGGCTTGATTAAGCCAAACCACATCATTGGAAAACAGATATCTATCGTCTATTTGATTTCATTTTATTTGCCTTTGCATTCCCGAGAAGAAAATAGCCAAGAGTCAATACTTAAAAGCATGCGTGGCAATGTGTTCTGTCCTCCTTTTCTTTCTGTCCAAATTTTTTTTTTTTTTTTTTTTTTTTTTTTTTTTTTTTTTTTTTTTTTTGGTTCCAGGTAAAACTAGAGACGCAAATAAATGGGCCCCAGCGCGCCTGCGCTCTCGTCCCCAGCAGGCTCCTGGGGAGCTCGGCGCCTCTGTCCCTCGTCCCTGGCTGGGGCTCCACAGCTCCTTCGCGAATGCCAGGGACTTCGGGTCTCCTGTCCAGGGCCGGCCTCCTCCAGCTGGAGCTCTGCCCGGCTTCCCCTCCGGACTCCGTCTTCCTTCTCTCGTTCTCCGTGGTGCAGGGGCGGCTGCAGACCAGGCGGAGAGCCCAGCAAGCGCTGCAAGAGCACGACGCGCTTTCCCACGGATGGCTGCTGGGAGTCCCGAAGCGGAGGCCTGGAGCTGTGCGTTTTCACACATTTGTATATAACGTGTGTGATTACAAAATATTAAATATAAATATGTAAATGCACAAAATTAAGACCGTTCCCTCCTCTGTGACCTAATTGTCCATGTCCTGCGCCTCATCTGCTGCCTGCCTCCCACCCTCCCTCTTTTTCTGAATATGTAATGTCAACAGCACCTGTTTATTCTAGATATATTAATCCTCTGTCATATAGCATGTAAATATTTTCCTACTCTGCTGATCATCTTTTAGCTGTGTCTATGAAGCTATTGGTTTAGGATTTTATTGCTGTTTTCAACAGTTTTTTTTCCTATGTAGAGTTTGCATTTTATAGCTTTTTTTGGGGGGGAGGGGACATGCCATGGATTGAACTCAGGGACACTAGACCACTGAGCCACATCCCCAGCCCTATTTTGTATTTTTTTTTTTTTTTTTTTTTTTTAGAGACAGAGTCTCACTGAGTTACTTAGTGCCTCGCTTTTGCTGAGGCTGGCTTTGAACTTGAGATCCTCCTGCCTCAGCCTCCTGAGCCACTTCGATTACAGAGGTGTGCCACTATGTTCAGCTGCATTTATGCTTCATAAGCAAAGTTTGTGAGCCTATCCAGAGATATTTTATTCTGCAATTTTCATAATTTTGTTGTTTTCCACTTCTGTGAATATAATTTTGGGTTCTGTTTTTTAAAAGACAGCAAATTGTCATAATGCCGTGAAATATTTCATGTTTTTTTTCATGGATTTAATATTTAAATTAGCAAACTAAATAGATCCTCCACTCAGTACTAATGATTTTTGCCACATGATATTTATGCCACAGCACAGCATTCCTATGTCCCTTCTTCAGCGTGTTCTGTTGTCACAGAGAGCATACCTGTCCCCATCTCCCACCACCATTTTTTTTTTTTTTTGCCACTATTCTTTTTCAGAATCGCCTCGCCTGTTATTGCCCATTTTCGTGCCTGAATAAATTGTAGTATTGACCTGTAAGGTAACGCAAAGAAACCTACAGTGATGCTAGCTAGGACCGCTTTTGTTAGAAGATTGATTTGGAGAGAATTCCTCTAGCAGATCTCCTATATATAATCCAGTTTCCCTAGTGGACATATGAACCCCACACTCCAAACCCCAAAGCTGCTGCAGAGAGTCCCTAGGCTTCTGCGGGTTACCCATGACATGCAGTTGAACTTGCACGGAGCACAAATCACTCACATTTACATAGTATTTCATGGTCCTATCGTGTTACATGAGCAGAGTTCTTTCATATATATGACTGCATCTTGATCCGGCAACAGGAAGGATACGTAATCCCGAGTTACCAATGTGGAAATCATTGTCCACAACAGTTGATGAAACTTCCAGACACAAACCTACCTTTTATGTTTCCTAGTCAGGCAGTTTCCCACTGCACTGACCCGTGAGATCATTCTCTCAAGACACCATCAGAATACGGCACTTTCTTTTGATAGAAAAGCAGGACCAGTCACTATTGAGAAAGAATATATACAATCCACAAAATGCTATCTGCAAAAGGCAGCTAGTATGTAACCTGAAAGGTCTCTTAGACTTTATTGGGGAAACAAGCATTTCTTTGATTTGTGATGGAAGAAGTTGAGGCTAAGACACTAAAGCCTTTTCCAAGAAGGGCCAGTTCCGCGGTGATTGCCTAGTACAGTGACTCTTTGATCTGCTGGCAGCTCTCCCTGCTTAAAGCTACCATGCTAGATAAAATAAAATAAAATAATGTAAAATAAATTGAAATAAAATGAAATAAATCTGCTGATGTCCGTACCAGAAACTCAGAAAGAGAGCAACGGTAACCTGAGACCTGAGAACCACAGGATGTCCCTACACTTGCGCATCCAAGGTTTGATTATCCCTCTGAGAAGAGACCCATTAACATTAGGATGCACCTACTCTCCACTGTCACCAGACCTATATTGTCTTGCTCAATCAGGGCCCTGTTCTCATGCCCTTATTTTAATTTGAAGGAACACAAATCAGAGCAGGTTTCCTGCTAACCAGATTGCAGATTGTTGCTGAAATGGTCAAAATTTGTCTAGTGTCTGCTTCTCAAAGTGCCTAATGTTTTAGCTCTTTTAAATATTCCTGTAGACAGAAACAAACAAAAAAGTGTCACAAAGCCTTTGAGGTATTTATCTTGCACATAATTTTCTTGTACTTTTACTAATGAGGCTATTTTTAAAAGCAAAACTAATACCTTTGAACTTATGGACGATCCCTGCAGTCACCATTCCAGAGTTCTTCAATCTTGCAGATGCCATCACTGACCACCAGGACAGATGTAACAGAAAGCTTCAATACGGAGTCAGTACTTGGTTTTCCTACAATCCAATCAAGTCTTTGTTGCCAGAATCCTCAACTTTTCCTCAATCGTCTTTCTTTCAGTCCCACGCAGCAACCTCAATCTTGGGTAGGTCCAATCTGGATGGTTGCAAATGGTGGAAACCATCGGGAAACTCTCCGTATTGGTTCACAATTGCCAACCCCACCGGGCCCTTCATGGTTCTGACCCCACCACAGTTCCACCCATCTCTCTTCCTGTGACCTTTGCTGTCTTCAACAGTCTCCTCAGACCTTGAGCTTTTGTGCCGCTCTCTCTTGTAGTGGACAACCTTGTCAGTTTCTTATCTAGGAAGAATCAGGTGATAACTGCCGCTGCTCCCCAACACAGATCCTTTATTCTTTCTTGTAGTTCAGAGTGGAAGATTCCCATCCCTGAACAGGACCAGGAGACCTTCACCTGAGCTCTGGGCGTAGCCTACCTGCAACTGGGCACCTAAGTCTGTGTAGTAGTACGCTTCCTTCTTGGCATGCTCCTGCCCATCACTAGCTCTTGTGGGCAGTGACCTTGTCTGCTCCACTCACAGACGTCTTTCTATTAGCGTGGCAGGGTGCATGACACAAATTAGGAGCTTTCCAATGTGGAAGGTGAGAAGAACCACAGAACCATTTGTGAACCTGCATAACTGAATTCATTGAGCAGCTGCACTGCGCTAGGAATCAACAGTCACCTTCGGCACCATTAAACTTGGGTGAAGCTAATGATGACAGCCCCAGCTTGTGGGGATTATTTTGTCGACGTGTTTCCTCTGGGCCTTTCTGCTTTTCTGCATTAGTTAGACCTGGTCTCTTGGCTTTGAGTCTTTCTCGCTGCCTTGCCTTGCTTGCAGTTGTGACTTGGTTTACATTCCTTATCTACTACGTTCTTGTTGTGTGATGTATTCTATGATTTTCCAGCATCAGGACATCTAATTGTCAAGTCCCTAATGCCCAAGCAGGGACTGACTCAGGTCTCCATCTCACTAAACTGGGTTTATAAAAAAAAAAATTATAAATATACAAAAAATAATACATACAGAAGCATGCAATGCAGAACACAATCGTGCAACACTGCCAAATAAGAAGGGTTGGGGTTCCTGAGGGCTACACCAGGTGAGCAGGCAATTGGTGTATCCTGAAAAGACAAAGACCAAAACACAGTTTGCAGTCTGCCTTCCCTACGTCACTGCCTCAGGGTTTTGCTGAAGGCCCACCCTGAGGAGTCCTTGGGAGCACTGTGGTTAGTCCCAGCCTCTCTGCGGGTACCTACAAGGTCTCCCTGGGCACTTGCAATCTTGGGTTGTTCCCAGCCCTGTATATATTGTGCTTTCTCCTGTGTGCCCTGAGATCCTGCCACATGGAGTCAGTCCTTCTACGTGTCACGCCCTGCTACCTCCTTCACATCACCACTCCTGCCCTTTGGGGCCACTATGAAATAAATTAAAGGTCTCTTGAATATGAACACTAGGATATCTCGACAGGCCATCTGATAACTGAGATGGCTGCTAGGCCACTAACATGCTGGTAGTGTATACAGCACGGATCCGTTGGACAAGGGATGATGACATCTTGAGCAACAGAAGATATCTGCAACACGGAATGGCATGCAGTTTAAAACGTGTGACTGATTTATTTCTGGAATTTCCCAGTTAATACTGACAGAGTGTTTTTCCAAGTAACTGAAACTACAGAAAGCAAAACCACAGAAAAGAGGACTGCCGTCCAAACAAAGCAAGGTCCCACTGGAGCAAGGGCCTGAGAGAAGCAGGTGGCAATGGACTAGCGTCCAGTCTCCACTCCCCTTCCTGCTGTTCTGAACCCCGAGTGTGGGGGATCACAATCCTGACCCCCATTCTGCTCATCCCTGAGGATCTAACGATGACACTGAGGGAGGAGAGAGATGAGATGCAACAGGAAGGTCAGAGTATGTGTCCTCTGTCCTGGAGATTTCACCCTTAGAGCCCATCCCCGCCCCTGACCTTCAACCACCAGATCTCTCAGGCCTGGGAATGAACCTCGGTGTTTTCTCAGCGTTTACTACTAATCAGAATGCATGTTTAAGAAATCCCCCAAATCTCCCAAGGTTGGGTATGAACTACAAGTTTGTCCAGGGTCCAAAACGTTATTCTGGAGTACAACGAAGCTCTCTAATTTTCTAGGGTCCAGAAAGCTGCTCTAGACTAGCCCAGTCTTCTTGTCTCTCCAGGGTGTTCAAGGTGAAGTACAGGAGGTGGGACCTCACAGTCAGTTTGCTTGTAGATCCTCAGAAATTCTGCACGGTTCCCAAGCAAGATGGCTTACTTTTACCCCAGGGATGTGGAGTAAATGTGGAAAATACCATAGTGGAGAGATGCCAAAAAAATATGGGCAACCAACCAAGGACAGGAATCGTGAACTTAAATCTTCTTACCCAATCCCACACCCCCAAAACAGAGGGAGTACTTCCCCCAGCAGACATGTTTCTTTTGTGAACACGATAGACTAACTAATCATTTTTGATTTCTGACTTGAGAAACCACACATTAAACCAAAGACACTGGCAGAAAGACATGGGGTTAAAAAACTGTAGAAAATACCAGAATACATTTTTAAAAGACCAGATAGTTTTTCATGTGATACATGAACTTCTCTCTTGGGAGATTTAATGGAAATGGGCACAGACAGCTAAAAGTCTTGCTTTTTAAAGATGCATTCTTGTTGTGAAAAACAACACATAGAAGGAAAAGCACATAAAACATAAATGTCCAGGATAGCACCATCCAGGTCAAAAATCAGACCACTACCCACCTCATGTCTTCCCTCCTCGATCCAGCCCCCACACCTCCTCCTGACGGAAAACCACGAATTGCCTTCACATCAACAGTTCATGGCTTTGCTACCTGAGCCCCTCTCCATGCACAAGGCAGCCAGGGGGCTTTTTAAGATCACTCTGGTCACCATACTTCTTCCTTTATGTTTGGTTCCTTTGGCGAAACCAAAGCTTATGTTGGTGAGAATTCACTGATGCCATTGTTTATAACTGTAGTTCAACCGTTTTCATTAATACCGAATTCGATTTGTCCATTGGCCATAGTGAGGTCAGTTGGTGACTGTTTTGAAAAATCCATCTGCAGATGCTTTTTTATCCCTATGCTCTGAAGCACATGTGCATGCATTCCTGTTAGACCTACACCTAAAACTGGAACTGTTGGGACATCGGAATATACCTCTACGGCACTCATCACACACTGGAAAACATTTCCCAAAGTGGCTTTCCAAAAAGCTTTGTTTTCCCTGAAGGAATAGGCCAATGGAATAGCTTTTTTTTTTTTTAAGTGCCTACTCAAAACATCTGCCCATTTAGTCTATAGGAATACCTTTTTTATTGACTTATAGTTAAATGATTTGACCTAGATCACACTTATAATAAGTAGTAGTAGAAATATATCCAAAACCTTGATCTGTCTGACTCAAATATTCTTAATAGCTATTGCTTTCCAAATCAGCTATAAAATGGCCTGTGGTAAAAGACAATCACATTCATTAACAATTCTAATCATTGTCAGTTCTTAAGTAAAACATCGGTTATATCTACATATACATATACATATATAGGTACACATATGGAAACTTAACTTTTATCTTTATTCATGGATTATGAGAGCCATCTCACTTATTTAAAGTAAATGAGTGGTCATAGAATGTTCATTGTGTGCCAAGTACGGCTATTTTATATGATGATCCTAAGTATATAGAGGTCTGTACTTATAAAGGATGCTAAAGATAAACTCACATGGCTCTTTTGAACTCATTTGAAAATCAGTTTAACCAGGACATAACACATAGCTTAGAATTGCTGGTGTGAGTGAATTTGGAATTCACACAGTTATACATGTGGCATGATGTTGACATAAAGCTATTGCTTCTTAACAGCTGATTAAACCACAAGGCAGCAATACGTGAGCAGACAAATGAGCTGGAGACACAATATAAAAATTGCGAGGTTTCATGTAAATGAGCTCAAATATTTGTTCTCTTGGTCTCCCCTCTCATGATATTCTTCCTTTTTCTCTATTTTTTTTTTTCCTTCCTCTGCACCCATCTCCCAACCTCTTGTTTGTATTACAAGGGATTTGGAAGCTTGGAAAATTTTTGGTGCCTACAGGTAAAGGTTGCAGAAGAGGGGCAGGGAAGCCAGGAGCAGGGAGTGAGGGGTTTCCTCTGGACTCTGGCTTGCCCTCGGCTGCCTTCTTCCAAGGACACCTTCTGTGGAAACGGTTGCTGCCTCTCAGAACACCCGGCCTGGGGACTGGGGCCTTGTGCTAGTGCCAATAACGAAGCCCCTGCTGTCGAGCTGCAGGTACAAACCCTCAATCAGGACGTGCCGTTCATCTCTGTCAACAGTAATGAAATTCAGAAGCCTGAAGTGACAGGAACGGCAACTGGTTTGGGAGTCTAAAAATTAATACCTACAAGTTTCATTTTCCCATCCCTCCCAGCCTCTCCCCTTCCACCAGGAAGGTGACAGAGGAGTTCCACCCGCCAGCATGTGTGCCCCGCGGTCAAGTCCAAGCCCCAGCAGCAGGGCAGAGCTGTTCTCCAAGGCAGGCGAAGGCAGGGGCTCAGGGCAAAACCTGGGTGCTCTCTTGACCTCTGACCAGATGAGTGGGCCTTCCGAGTCACGATATTCCAGACCAGAGCTGGCAGCAGCATGACTGCAAGTGCCATCTGTCCATCAGAAGCCACAAGGACAAGGACAGATGAAGATTGAGATGCAGCCACAGACTTCATTCGGAGCAGGCTTTTAGACAAAGCAGTCACGATGTTAAGGAGCCTGATTTCTCCAAATCGTTATGACGCGTCTACAAGATTTTATGTAGTGGAGCTGCGTATTTTTCCAAGGTGAAATAAATCATTACCATAGATTATATTCCAAACAAGAGGAACTGCGGACCTCTCTGGGAATGCACTCATACACAGGTTGAGTTTTTTATACATACATAAAGAAGGCATTTTAAAAATGAATCTTTTTTTTTCCTTTTATGATTGGAAACATTCTTTTTCAGCTGCCTGTGTATTTTCTCCAAGTTAATCTGAAAGTTTCCTACAAATGGTGTGAAAATTTGCCATGAATCAGGACCGTCCACATCTGACAGCAAATCCCCGGCTGAAATCTGAGAGCCTTGGTTGAAGGATCCTGTAGTGGGAGGGGACAGCTGCCACCAGGTCTCAGAGGAAATACACACAGCTTTTCTTGCCTCTTTCAGCCAGGGCGGCCGAACCTTCCCTGGGGTTAGAGCAGCCACGATGGCCCCTTCCTTCTGTCTCCAGGCCTGACTCCATGCCCGGCGCCTCTGCAGCCCCTCTGGGCTCGGCTGGGCTCGGCAGCTGCTGACTTCCCCGTGAGCTGGAGCTCCGGTGGAGCAGCCCGTGGGACCTTCCTCCCTGACAGCTGTCCTGGGGTCACACACAGGCCTCCTCGGCTGCAGCTCTTCCCGCGGCGCCCTGTGCACGCCTGCCCCAGCTGCCCGCCCCCTGGACTGCACCGCGCCCAGGCACCGCGAAGCCATCGCGGAGCAAGCATGCTTCCCTGCAAATCGGAAAATTCAGCTCTTCAAATAAAACATAAATAAAAAAAAAATACCCCTGGGCTTTTATGGCGGGGAGTACTAAATGACACACGACTAAAATATTTGGAGCGTTTCTTTTTAATTTCTATTAGGAAAAGCTGCACTTTTACAAGAGGCAATGTAGGAGACCATGTGTTATTAAAACAGGAGCAGCTTTGAGAGCGCAAGCGGGCAGCGTTAATTGATGACTCCCGCCTAGCTGTCCTGGGCTAAGGCAGACATGGTCACCGGGAGCCAGGTGCTCAAGAGGGATCAATCAGCTGACCTCAGTGGCATTGGGCCACCCCCTTTTGACCTAGAAATGTACAGAGTGGTATTTGTTTTCCAAAAGCTAGGAACTGAACATGACATGTTTGGGAAAATTTGGAAAAGATGAAAATGAAAATCTGAGTCTTGGGAAAGGAAATCTATGGAGGAAGGAGATGTAGTTGTATGAGCGATTTCTGGTCAGAAAATCGGCTAACAGGTTTCAACTAAGCACCTTCTACAGGATCAAGCCCTCTCCCAGGCACCCAGGGTACCGGCAACAACTGGTGTCATTTCATGTATGCACAACCCAAGAGTGTGGCCTGGGGTGACCAGGAAAGACTTTAGGCAGCCAGGAGGGTCGAGGTGAGACACTTAATCAGCCAGGGAAGATGTGGCAGCGGGAGGAACGGGTGCTGGGGAAGCCCTGGGCAGCGTGGTGCCATTTATGTCCCGTTTAGGAAATGAGCGGAACGGCCAAGCCAGGGAAGAGGTTCCTGGGGTGGGGTCACAAAGCCACAGTGATCAGCAGAGGGCACTGGCTCCAGGAGAGGGTAGGTGTGTGACAGCTGACAAGCCACTGAAGATGATGAGACGTCAGCCTGACTGTACCTGCCGAGCTACTGCCTGGGAAGCGCTGCAGCCAGGCCAGCTGCTTGTCCTGCCAGTGCCACACAGGAGGAGAAAGACCCCAGTAAGATGATGGCTAAAGATATATCTATACATATGTACGTGTATAGAGAGATGCTTATAGATCTATGTCTATACGTATGTGTGTGCATATATATATATATGTGTGTAGATAGAGAGATATATAACCTAGAGGCACCATGGAGACACAAATCCAGATCTCTGTTGGTGACTGAAGAGTACGTAGGTAGGTCTGGAGTGGCAGACGCAGACAGAGGCACAGCTTCTCAATCTCCTGGAGGGAGGAGCACCACCACACTTAGAGAGCAGGGCGAGGCCTTGGCCTCCAGCTCTGTGAGGGTACAAGGGTCAGGAGACCTCCGGGCGGCCAGGTGCAAGAGCAGACTTGTGTCCTGCGGGCAGGTGAAAGTCAGCTTCAAGTTTGGACCCTGGGAAGTATCGGCAATGCTTGTAATAACTTGAGAAAGTGAGTGAGAGCTCTGACGTTGAGTCGGTATTGAACACGGCAGCTCTGAGACGTCTTAGATGGGCGAGAGCTGGGAGCAGGCAGGAACCAGGAAACCAGCTTTGAAGGAGGCAGGGGAGAGGTCTGAGCAGAGACCTAGGAGTCGGGGTGTTCCAACACCTAGATGAAGGGAACTTAAGAAGGGTATTATTAAGAGACAAAGAGAAGACAGGAAGACCTTTCAAACGCCATTGAATTTGTTGCCTGGATTACTATTCTCCAGCAGTTTGAATGCTGTAATTTAGAAGTGACCAGATACAAAGGACAGGGAAGCAGCAGATGTCTTAAGCGCCTGGAAGTCATCTTAGAGTACAGGAAAGCAGAGCGAAGCCCAGAGGCAGCTTCTGGGGTCAGCGACCTCATCACCTCGGCTTCTGGGAGACACTGGGGGGTAGTAGGAGAAGCACTTCTGGAGTAATTCATACATGGAAGGAAGGTGATGTGATTGAAAGAAGTCACTAACAGGGATCTCCTGAAAACAGAGGAGGGACATCCTGCGCTGTCAGCTAGAGGATGGATGTGGGTACTGACATTGGTGAGGTTTAGTGGCGAAGAAAGTGCAGGTTGGGCTCAGCATGGCCTCCCCAGGAGTCGGCTTGAGTGCCTCTGCCTCCCTCTTTGTGAGGGTCCAGAGCTCCCTTCTGCTGGCGTCTGTTTCCTCGCATTTTTCCGCCAGGCCTTCCTTTCGGTCTTGTTTGTTATGTTTTACTAATTTAATTGGATGACTTGCTCCCCATCTTCTTTAAGGTCCCTCTTAACTAGCATTGGGTAATATCAAAACATTGTGTTTTGTACTCATTGCATTTTTTCATGTATTTTGTGCGGTCCATTTTGTGTCCTCTTTCTCCTCCTGATTTTCAATTAAGATCATTTTTTTTTTTTTTATGATCCCTCTTCTAACTCATGCACAAGTCAAACTGAAATGATAGAGTTGCTTCAGTGAAAGAAGATCTTAGACTATCAAAACACCTCATTCTGCCATTCTGATTTACAAAGTGACTAATGTTAAAAAGTGTAAGTCTATATCGTGGATACTAAAAGCAGAAAATAACACAGAGATGGGACTTCTGATGAGGCTCTATTTTATGAGCAGTGGAATGAATTACAGTTTAGCTGAAGTTATATTGGAGTCAGGGAAAAGTGCATTTGCCAATTAGAAAGGGAGACAAGGCTGAATTTGTGCACTGAGTACAAATCGAAAATGCCAAAATACTAAATAAATTCTTAGATGGATTTAAAATTTTAGATGCACTGTCTTTATTGCTATGTCTTGTAAAAAAAAAAAAAAAATTCTTTATCTGTGGTCTAAATCATACTTATGTAACTGCCAGGTCTTTGTAGGCTGTGAACTATTGACATGACTCCCAATGTGTGGATATAATAACTGAAAAAACTCAGCTTATTATTTAGATATTCATAAACACCTAGATGTTTGGGACTATGTATAAAACATATTTATGTTGAATTTCATTCAGATATCTTATTCAAATATTGTATTCCTACAGCTCCTGAAATTATCTTTTAATCTTCCGGGCCTTGAAAACAGAATCGATTACCAGGCAACTTTCAATCCATTGTCCACATAGAAGCATCATAAACGTGTCCCTGACTTCAACTGGCATGGCCACTCTCACATTAGGTAGCAGTGATCGCGTCCCTGGGAATGCAAAGGTGCTCACATACACACCCTCATTCCATGCATGAGGCAGAGGAGGCTCAGAGAGGTAGAGTGTGTTGTGGATGACAGTACTGGTGTGTGCAGCCGGAGCACAGCCCTCCTGCCGCTACCCTGACTGCCTTTCTCCCACCACAATGGATATAAATCCTTTCCAGCTGGAACTGGATTAATCCAGTGGCCTCCCCACAATGCTTCCCTACCTCAGGTCCCACCAGACTCAACCCACGATAATCCTCTTATCTTCTGCTCTGTCCCTCTCACAACTTTTGTGGTCCTCAGACACAAGGAACAAGAGCCCGGAGAGACAGCTTCCTCAGTGAGACGAAGTAGAAAGATGAGGAAACCTTCACTGTGAAACAGAAGTGGATGGTGTGAGACTTCCTCAGTCTCGGGGCACTTTGGAGAGGTGTTGTGAGTTAGTGTGTGGACACTGTTCCCAGACACACACTCTAAAAGCCTGTGGACCCTTTATGTGGGGTGAGTGCTGAGGGTTCCACATCTAAAGGACTATGAGCTCAAAACGTCCCTTGCCGGTGTCCCAGTCCTCTAGGTCCTTAATCTGGTTTCTCTGCTTTCTAAACTCCTAGGGATTAGTTACTGCTGCTCTTGTTTTTCCAAAATTCTGTCTGTCTGTCCCCATGTCTTGACCTGATTCCAGAAGCAGTTTGATGAAGTCAGGCGCAGGCCCTGCCTGACCGAGGAGCAGGACTTTCCCACAGCACGCTGTCCCGCGGCTCTCGAGCTGCTCTCGCTCCCGCTCACCCAGCCCGGCTCTGCCATCTCTAGCTGAAGGTAGGCCCTCCCTAGACATGGGGAGGGGGAAGAGGTCCCTGCCGAGGTCTAGCACGCTTGCATTGTAATTCACCCCCATACGCGCGTCAGCAAAGGGACTTCCCAGAACCTCTCCTGTCCTGGAGAACGGAAGAGAAGATGCATTCTGCAAACGGAGAGAGATGCACCAGCAGCCCGGGGTAGAGATGTGACCCACACCATCCAGCGGAAGTCACACCCCCCAGCAACCTCTGGGGCATCCTGGGTACCAGGCCCTCCCCAGGTGGCAAAGCACATTAGCACAGCGCAGTCTCTTCCCCGAGCAGGGCGAGGGTGGGACGGGGGCGTCTCAGTGGTCACCCACACACCACGCTCTGTAAGACTTCTTCCAGCGCCGTGATTTTATGGACCTTCACTAAGAAACAGAACCCAGGTGGTAAGCACAGCGACTCCACGCCGCACAGGACTGGGTCCTGCCACGCAGGGAGAAGAACGTGCTCTTGAAAATGTGAAATCTGCAAATGCTGTCAGGAAGGAAGGAGGACGGCATGTTGAGGTCACAATCGACTCCATGAAACCTGGAACTGCTGCCAGGGGCATGGACACCGGGTCAGGCTGGGTTCAACCTGGTAGAAATAAATATGTCAATTCAATGACTTAAGGTACAGATGGTTTCTTGACGAAGTTTAAGTCTGTATTTCAATCCCATAATACCACTGTCACTCAAATTAACCTGTTTTCCAGAGTGAAATGAAGGTCAGTGATTTCAAGAATGCTCAAACATTTTTTTCCCCAAAATATGTAAGTACTAAGTGCAAGAACAAGTGAGATAAAGAATTTCATAATTAAACAACCCATATTTTACCAATACCCTACAAACGTCGACTGAATGAAACCTTAAGCAGTAAAAATAAAAGATTTTCGGTGCCATTAACGTTTCAGTATGAATTCAAAAAATGGTCTTATAAATGGGAGTTTGGAAAGAAACTATGAGGAGAAATGTGTGTAAGGAAAAAAAAAAGACAAAATAAAGTTACAGTGAAATTTGACAGGTATATATAACTTTATATTTTCTGGAACAATAAAAACATGGATGAAAGTTTTCCCATTTTCCTCCCCATTTCCAAAATGTAGATCAATTAGGGAAAAGCTGTATAGATTCAATCATCCTTAGATAAACTGGCCACAGAATTTTCAAATTACTTTAAACATAATTTTATTATTAATATAGTATTAATTTTTGAGCAGATTCTAGCTAATTCCGTACAGAGTACACTTAGATGTTCATCTTGATGTGCACATTAGGTTTTATTGGAAGAATCCTCCAACTATTTTTGTCTCTGGAGAGTAATTTCATTTAATTAAAAAGCACCAACAATTGCCTGCCTTGTAATACCTCTTCTATGACGTTAGTCTTCCTGACCCGTGTGTCCCCCACGTCCCCCCCCCCCACACCCCACCCCCGTCTCAGTCTTTCGGTGCATTTGCTATTCCCTTTGTTTAAACCTTTGCTCCCTGAGGACTCGTGGCTCCAGTCTGATGCGCCTGCGGGAGCATCTTCTGAAGCTTGCGCAGTGGGTAGCACCATCCAAGGGAGGGCGGTCACGTGCAAATCCCCTTGCCGCAGACGCCCAGCTGCGCTCCTCTCAACAGGACGGTGCTAGTTTTGGATTAAGAGAGAGTGGATTGTCTCCAGTAAGGAGCCAACACAATGACCCGTCTTACCAAGCTGATCATTCTCTCCCTTTAGAAGAATTTCGTCAATCATTCCTTCTGATTAATTGCATTAAGCTCTCCTATCTGAGCAAACATGTCAATGAGCCTTATGGTAGGACTGAAGCCTTCCCTAAAGAAGGCCTGCAGGATCAGACACTGAATGTCTCATGCCTAAATGTCCAAGGTGATCAGGAGTGAATGTGGGGGGGTGGTGACCTTTTAACCTGCACCTCTAGCTCTGAGTGCAGCAGCATCACAGCATAATCTCAAACCTTCAGAAACCCGTCACCACCAAGATGACCTCAGTGCTTTATTTCCAAGGGCTTGTGGTAGGCAGAACAACGGCCCCTAAAGATGTGCACATCTTAGCCTGAATCCACTGAACATATTAAGTCGCCTGGCAAAGGTGAAGTGTGGCTCAGTGTAATGAAGATTGCTAACCAGATGACCTTGAAATGGAGGAAATGATCCTGGATTATCCAGGTGGCCCCCAACATAGCCAGGAGCTCCTTAAATAGGTCAAAGGGTGGCTGAATATGCAAGGGGGCCACAAGCCAAGGAATGTGGGCAGATTCCAGAAGCTAGTGAAAGAGACGAAATGGAATCTCCTCTATAGTCTCCGGAAAGTCCTGCTGGCACCTTGAGCCCAGTGCTCTTGCACCTGCTACAGATTTCTGAACTGTGGCGCTGTAAGATAATGAATTTGTGTGAAGAACCTGGTAATTTGCAATTTGGCAATTTGTAACAACAATAGATGATGCGTGCAGGGCATTTTTGTGGGTTTTTTATTTGTTTGCTTGTTTGTTTACGTACTAGGATTGAACCCAGGAATGCTCTACCACTGAGCTACATCCCCAGGTGTTTTAATTTTTTATTTTTTTTTGATTTTTGAGACAGGGTCTCACGAAGTTATTGAGGCTGGCCTCAAACCTGGCCTTCTCCGAATGCAGGGCATTTTGAAGGAATTTCCAAATGGAAATGTGTTGCCGGGTACAAGTCAAACACATCTTAGGGGAGCTACTTGCAGACATAATTTTCATTAAACATGAATTTTAAAAGGTCTCCAATAGAGATATTTGTCATGAAGAACAACCAAAAGATATCTTGGCTTTAAAGAGCCCACGTGGGTAAAAGACAGTATCAGGGACAAAATAGCTTCTCCATAGGTGACTTTGGAATTAGTAAAAAAATAAAAATAAAAATCTGCTTGAATGAGTCAGGGTTCTCTGGAACAAAACCACAGGTGTAGGTGTTTACTTCTAAGAGGGGATTTATTCAACTGGCTTACGGGATCTGAGGCTGGAAGTCCCACAGTGGCCATCTGCAGGCTGGAGAGCTGGAGGAACAAGGAGCTGCTTTGTGCAAGAAGCTGGAGCCTCAGAACAAGGAGGCCCAATAATGCAGCCCCTTTCCAGGACTGAAGGCCTGGAAACTCCCTCGAGGGGCCCTGGTGAGAATCCACGTTGGGAGAGCGGAGGAGCTGGAGTCTGGTAAGGGTGACAAATGGCAGCAGCTGTGCACACACCAGCTCCACAGCAAGGGAGCCGGCACCCACTGCCCCTTGCTCCTCCTTCAGTGTTTTGCTCCATCCGGCCCCCAGAATGTCCGATGGTCCTACCCACATTCAGAGCCGGTTTCGCCCCTCGATTTGCTATATGATGCACCAGCGGTCTCTGGAAACAACCTTCACAGTCACACCAGAAGTCTCCCAATCCTAGGCATTTCCTACAGGTATCGCAAGCCAATCAAGTGGACAATCCAGGTTAGACGTTGGCTGTTTTAACTCAGCTTTTCTAGAGGACATTATTTGATGCATCAACAGATGCTACTCATGCAACATTGAATATTTGGTGAGCAAATACTTGGTGTGAAGCTTTGTTCTAGTGATGAAATTGACATGTTGTATGTTCAGAAGGGAATCTATTCCAATGACTGGCACATTCACCAGACAAGGAGGCTGAAACTGAGCTGGCAGTTAAATCTCAAGCAACTTATAGACACAGAAGAAAGGGGAAGTCATTCTGACAGGGGCACCTTAGGAAAGTGCTCTAACTTGACCACGTGAAACATTTCATTGGCAGGGGCCAAAGGTGGGAGTGCAGGAAAAGCCGTCTCAAGTTCAGTGTCAGAGAAATAAGGCCACAAAAGATCATCCAGAAGGTTGAAGCAATGAATATCCACTCTTTGTAAACTAGGCAAACAATAAATGTACACATCAGAAAAACAAGAAAAATAGTAAATGCCAAGTTAAGAAAATAAGAATATTGAACAGGTAAAAGATATGGACAGAAGTTTTAAGCAAGAAATGATGTGATGGCACCAGAATTTTAGAACAATGAAGTTGTGATCATGTGAAGGCCGTGTGGGAACAGAGAGCAACGGTCAAGAGCTTCACCCCGGGTGTCTATAGTACTGTTATCGCCTTCATTTTCTCTCTGAACCCAGTGTACAGAAGATGTCCCTGCAGAGCCATGGGAAGTGTGCCCATCCTCGAGGGCCACCATCTCTTGTTAGTGGGAGCTGCAGATCTGCAATGCCTCTGCCAAGTCTCACTCCTCCCTCATGTCCAATGCCCACACTTCCACCACCACCATCTCCGTGGCCTTAGTGCCTGCTTATGTCAATCACACAAGCCCAGGACCCCTAGGAAGTTGTCTCTCTCCCCAATATCAACTGCTACATGGTTTTTCACGTACTTTACTGATCCATCCCCTGCCCCTTGCTCCCTCCTGAAACTCTTCCTCTGCATCCTGGGGGACATGGGATACTTCATGAGCAAAAAGCCCTGCAACTTCACTTGCTTCTTTTCTTCCTCTACCCAAAATCGAACTCCCCAAAGCTGTCTCTATCTAAAATGGCCTCCCTGCAGCTCTCTCAAGAGGTGCTGGTTTTCCATCATGGTTCTGTTGTTGCTTAGGGGAGATGCACAGCTACAGAGAGACCATCCCTCCCCCAAGCCCCAGCCTGAACCATACTTTCCATTCTAGTAAACGCTGGTGGATGGCCCATTGTCCTCCTGTCCACCACTACTACTGTGAACGTTCTTGTTGACTTCAGGACATACCTACGCGATCTTTCCAATCCTCAGCCCCGTCCTTGACTTTGTCTTCTCCAAAAGATCTGCCCCTCCACAGAGCAGCCGCCCGCTCCCCAAGCCAAACCCTTAATTATTTATACATTTAGCTCATTTGCATTCTAAACACCCCTGACCACAATTTCACGCACCCCACCTTGTGACCACCATCTCCTAGCTTTGCAACTCACATCTCATGAAGTCCCAACTCCAACATTTTTTGACATCACCGAGTCCTTCTATCATCAATCCTATAAACTCTTATAGCTGCACCTTAGTGGCTCAGCCCAGGAACACCAGAATCACCTTCAAACATTTTTTTCTGTCATTCTTCACATATAATTAGAAAAGTCCACAGATCCAGAATCAAAATAAACCCAGAGCCCTTCTCCTTAGTACTTCCACCATGCCAGCCTGAGACAGCATCCCATGCCCACTGAATTCCTGTGATGGCCTCCGGCCTGCTTCTCTGTATCAGTAATTACCACCTGTCACCAACACAGCAGCAGGAGGGATTATTTTGGAATGTAAATTAGAGCATGTTACTTTTTTTGCTAAAAAACTCTCAGCTTCCTCTTTTAGTCCCAGAGGAGCCAAAGTCATAATAAAGGCCATCAAGGTCATACGGGTGGGTATTTCTCACTAACTGGCCGCATCTCCCCATGCACCCCCATACTCTCCCCTTTCTGTCCATGCCACACCCTGGCTGCTCCCAGAAGATGACCAGCACATCACTGCATCAAGAATGTCACACTCACCTTGTCCTCTACCTGGAACATTCCTCTCCCCAAATCTGCATGACTTATTCCCTCACTGTTCAGGTATAAGCAGCTTTTGATGGATGCATGGATGGACAGATGGGTGGATAGATGGATGGATGGATGGATGGATGGATGGATGGATGGATGGATGGACAAATGGATGGATGGACAGATGCATGGATGGACAGATGGGTGGATGGATGGACAGATGGATAGATGGATGGATGGATATACAACTGTGTGCTTATCCCTAGCAGGGTGTGAACGATCCAGGGCTGAGAAGCTTGCCTTTTTGTTCAATGCTATACTCCCAGAACCCAGCGTAGAGCCTGGTACAGTGTAGGCATTTAATAAATATTTTGTTAAAAGGCAAATGCTGTCCAAAAGGATGTGGAAGTGAAAAGCAAAGAAGATAATTCAACCAAAAATTCCAGAAACCACAAGTGTCAAAATCATGCTGATTACCACTGCTGCATTCTCAAAGACCAGACTCATTATAAAGAAGCTCAGAAAAGATCTGGTTGCTTGTGAACCCACCTGGTTCATATCAATCTCTCCTGTCGGAGTTTTTCCTTGTGTCTTGCCATTCACGTTATTACAGGACCGTCCATTTGCTCTTCTGAAACAACAGTGAGATTCTGATCACTTCCAAGCTGTCCCCTGGCGTGTGATTTAGAAAGCATGTTTTTGCTTCTAAGTGAAAACATGGAGCACTCGGGACCCTGGCGGGATTTCAGGCCCCTCTGTGTCAGGGGAGCTGGGGGCCAGGTGATCCAGTGCAAGCCAAAGGACAAATCCCTACACAGTGTTCCCCTCTGCAAAGAGGGAGGCACACTGCAGAGAAGGCCTCTGGGGGCCTTGGAACCCTCCAGTGCCACAGTTGGGAATATCATTTCCAATAGGGAGGGGCACGAAGGCTGATGGCTGGGTCGGGAAGCAGCTTCAGTGAGGACCAGAAAGGGCCAGCAGCCCTGGTCAGATGACTAGGGTCAGATACCCCAGCAGGTCTCTTGTTGTTAGGGAGATCTGCTGGGGGACAACCTCGATGGAGTTCCGGGAGTGTCACGACTATAGGTCACATCACAGAGCCTGGGGTGCTGGTGCAGGGCCATCCACGTGATGCACGGGTGTCATTGCCTTCCTGCTAATCTTCCTAGGTGGAATGAATCCCCAGAGGCCTGGAGGGGCTCTGTCCAAGCGGTAAGGATGCACTTGGACCGGAAGTGGATGGGAAGGGTGCCTGGCTATTCTCTGAAGGCCACAGCTGCCCGGTTTCATCCTGAGGGTTCACAGTGGAGTCTCTGCCTGGAGGCCACCCAAGGCCACTGGAACCAGGGCAGCCCGTGACCAAGCTGTCTGATGGACACTGACGGGCAAGCCTTCTTGCCCCAAAATGGGAAAACTCGGAAAGGACATCCCAGCTCCAGAGGCTCCTAAAGGATCAGCCGAGGCCTCTATCTGTATCACGTCCAAGGCCTCTCCCTGCCCGGGGCTACTTCCCTCTCTAAAACTGGTGTTGGAAAATGAGACAAACACACCCTACGAACCTCCTGACATGTTGGGCTTTGCTGAGCAAGCGGACCTAAGGGCCACTTATTTATATATGCACGTGTAGAGGTGAAGATGTAGGTATAGCTGCCCCTGAATGTTCTGGTCAGGCGCCACCCAGGGTGAAAAGGTAAATCAGTTTCATGAAAAATTTCTGGTGAGGCAATGACATTAGAATAAATTTTTATGAGTTTTTTTTTTTTTTTTTAATCAATTCGCACCAACCATAGATAAAGCAAGATCTTTGGAAACACTCAATCTATAAACATTGCTACCTCTTAGGTGTATTCACAAAATCAACTTACACTCTAAACAGGACAAACCTGGTTCTTATCTCCTCTGACAACAGAGCATTTTTCAAGTGTCTAGGTCTTGTTCTCTTATCATGAGTCTAAGAATAACTTCTACTTCCAAATTTTTCATTCTTTGGACATTTATGAAGGCTTCTTTGTCAGAAAGTCACTCTAAAACATCATTAAACTGCAAGAGATCCACATGCAGAGTTTTAACAGAAATTTTATGCATGCTAAGGAAGGTATAAAGTTGGGGTCTCGTGAAGGTTCAATTTTGTTTTCAACTCAGTTGGGCTCTCCATCCAGCCGTGAGCTCCACTCAGTTCTTCTGTTCAGGTAATGCTCCGGCGCCTCCGCATTTATTTCCCTTCAGTGCCCGCTGCTTCCGGCACTACAGTCAGGACTTAGTCCTGCTGACCAGGACTCCATGCTTTCTTCAAGCCATTTGGGCAATGTTCCTTCCTCCACCCACAGTCCCGCAGGTTTCAAAGCCAGCTTGTCATTCTTGTTCTTAGTATAAACTCAACAATCCAAGTGACCTTTATTTCTAACTCCTACACTGTATGAAAAAAAATTCATTTAGGCTAATCACAGTTTTAATGCCTCGGAGCTAATTATGTATTGATGTTAAAACTAATGTATCATTGTACTTCATTAGCCTAGAACTCAAAAGCAGAGTAACAAAAGTCTTGACCAGAAAATCAAAAATAAAGTGAAGGGGGTAAGGTTCAGCCCAGAGATTGAAACCGTGGATTCCTAGAGAAATGGGTCAGATGGAACCCAAGAAGGAGTTTTAATTATTCTAAGTATTTTCTTCAGACCCCTTCGATGCAGAAAAGCGGGTGGGGCAGTGAGCTCTAGATTATGAGCAGAATAACAGGAAGGTCAGGAGATTCTTCCCAGTGGCCTGATCTGGAGATTTTCCTCTGTATGTGCACACAATTGAAACTCAATCCATACAATGGGATGTACTCAGTCCACGCTGGGGGTGGCTCCATCCTCCGAGGGTCGCTGCCCGAGCAAGAGGAAAGGTAACAGCCTGCCCCACACAGAGAGACCCCATTTCTGTCCTCAGCCGGTCTCTGAACAAAACGTAACAGAGAAGGCCACAGTTAGTGTGGCTTTCACTGAATTGAAATGAGGGAGCTCTGTGGTCAAAGAGCAAGGTCGAAACTGTATGAACATGAAGACTCAGACTTCTGAATTCATGATAATTGGCCTAGAGTTCAGAAGTCTCATGACAAAGATCCGGAGTAGGAATCATAAGCTGCAGGTGACAGGGTTCAGCCTAGGGAATCAAAGCTGTAGATTCCTCCAGGAACCGACTGGCCACCTATTTCCTATTCTCACTACTCAGAATCAAGTTTATTTGCTGCCCACAAGGCAAAGGGCAAATACTGCATGATAACATGGGCTTAATTCTGTCTCCAAGTTGGTGGAGCCACTCAGATGGAATCTCTGAGTTTAGTCTTCGACGTAGTAAGCACAGTCCTTGGGTTTGCCAAAGCCATGTGTTCTTAATTCAGTGAGGACATTTGGGCACTTCAGAAATAAAGATGAATGGGTACAAGACGAAAAACAAAACTTTCGAGCTGATGTAAAGTTAGGCTGCAGAGTTTCCTGAAAGATTCTATTAAAAAAGCAACTCGTGGTGTCACACATTAATTATAACCAAGCGTCATTTATACAGCCATCTAATCCATCATTAGGGCTATAGGGAATAATCAGCACGAGGAGGAAGACATGCAAGCACCTCGGGAACACTTTTAACATGCAAAAAATAAAAACGCCTTTATTATTATTTCAGCGTAAACTATTTAAATAATTCATTTTAAAGGAAATTTTTCATCGTAAATTCGGTAATAATTTTTTCAATTGGGCGCTGAGAATAATGAATCAATCAACAAAACAGTTTGCTGTTGCTAATCTCTGACAGAATGACATATTGGGCTGTATTTAAAGCACAGCATACCATTTATAAAACAGGATTTATGTATAATTCGTTATGTTCTGACAAAACAAATGCCAGTGGAATACATAAGGAAATAATTCCTGCCATCCTTAGGGATCAGTTATCTCAAGAAAGAAACTATTCATGTTGGCACAAATGCTGCTGTCTTACTGTAATTATGTCTTTTGAATGTCACCAAATCAGAGACGTGACCAACAGCCTTGACCTACCATCTAGTTAATCTGAACTCTCATTGGCAAACCTCGGCTTTAAAGTCCTTCATTTTGCTGGTTTGTTGTCTCTTTGTTCTTTCACATTGACTAAAAAGTGGCATTGCCTATTCCTTCCTGATTAAAAATCAGAAGGATGAAAATGTCAATCCGTCATTTGTGGGTGGGGCCTCTAAGAGGTGGGCTAATATCTCACGGCAACATGCAGAATGTAAGAAACTGGCAGAAGACCTCCACTGTAGCCTAGAACAGAGGGTGGCCCATTTGTCTATGTCCTGGACAAAGCAGCCACAAGTGGGGAGTGACCTGACCTCAACAGGAACAGGTTCTCTGTGACAGGCATGGTCTCCAGCCAACCAGAATGCTTGGTGGCCGTGGCAGTAGCATGCTTGCAGATGCCACCTGCTATGCCAGAGGATCGCTCCTGGGCCCCAGTGATGTGGTGTTTGGTGGTCCTGCACGAGGAGCCCGAGATGTGCCCTGAGCTCAGGGGCCATGCACCAACTGGCAGGACGTGTTTAGTGCTAGCTCCTGGTGTCCTGCGCTGGGTCCCTGTGTCCCAATGTCAGTCCGTTGCCATGTGTGGTTGGCTGATCCTCAGACCGGGGTCTCCAGGGTAGAAGGCAGAAGCTCCACAGATTGGAGAGAGGCGATGCACCTGTGGTGCGTGGGACCTACAGAACAGGCCACCAGAGGTTGACACCACTGGGTCTGTTTCCAGGACCCCAGGGCCTCATCTGGGGGCTGCCATTTATGAGTGCTGTTCCTGTCCCCTGAGGAGCCCCAGCACATCACTGGCTGCTGCATGGTTGGCCTCAGAACACCCGAATTCCAGATCTCGAAGCACAATTCACCCAAAGTCCCATGAAATAAGCGGGCTGCGGGGGAGGTAAATATGCCCTGTCCGATGGTTCAAGAATCTCGAGTGAGGGCGGAGGCCTCACCAGTGAGACCCACGGGCCCAGCTACAGGAGAGTGTGGTGATGAAGGAGCTGAGACATGAATCAGTGATTTCTCTCAACCTGCAGAGGCTCTCACTTTTTTTTTTCAGCCACACGTCTGCTGATCCCCAAAGATTTGTAATATCTGTTTCAAGCCATAAATTATCCAAAAGAATAATTACGATTGTGTAGATGCTAAAGGCTTATTTTGAGTCTCAAACGAGATTATTACAAAATTCTTACCCTGACACAACAGCAAATATTTAGAAAAATGTTATATGAGATAGAAAATAAATACCTATTTTATCTAAATATCTAGTAAAGAGATAACATATACCTGTGTGTGCATTTTTCAGAATGGCCAGTTTGAGCATAGAGTAGTTCTACAAATATGTTGTTCAGTGAGCTTTAAAAAATTCCATGAGAAGAGATGCTAACATACTGGATGAAACAGGCAGATATCCGGGGTGCGGCAGGCCCTAACTGAGCAATTCCTAGGCTCCTTGCTTTGGCATTAAGCTGCCTACATACATTAACCATGGCACAACTGTTGGTATCACTAATTCTGGAGATAATGTGTGCAGTGTTGCATGTCATTCAACTGACAAACAATTGGCAGGTAGCTTTTATAATAGCAAGATGGATTCTTGTATGGAATGTGTTGATTGCTTATGTCAGTCCCTTTGAAATCTAACAGCAGCCGTAATTAAAGCTGTAAATCTCTTCCAACTATAATTAGATTACTATTTATACCCATTGTCACTTTTTTAAACAGCCTGAGACACTGCAATGGAGCAAGAAATGTGGGGGCAGCAGGGAGGGTAATATGGTTCCCTTAAAACAATAATCACTTGCAAATCACGTGCGTGTACTTTGTGAATTTGAAGACTGAGATCCAAGGAAATTATTTGAGAGAGAAGGCTCCATGAATCTTTCGTCTGTGTGAAGGAAGCACATTCCCCAGAGCAACAGATCTGGTCTTGTCACAGGCCTCACCAAGACAGGCAGGAGTGACCACACGCTGTGTGGCTACGTGCATGAGAACAGAAACCAGGGAGGCTCTGCTCCGCAGAAAACCAATTCTGCATTTTGCATCTTATCAAATCTCAGTTCCCTCTGCTATAGTTTGGATGTGAGGTGTCCCCCCAAAGCTCATGTGTGAGACAATGCAAGGTTTAGAGGAGAAATGACTGGACTTTGAGAACCTTAACTCAATCAGTGAATTAATGAATTAATCCCCTGACCAGATTAAGTGAGTGGTAACTGAAGGCAGATAGGGTGTGGCGGGAGGAGGTGGGTCGCTGGGGACTACCTTTTTGGTATGTATTTGGTGAGCTGAGCTCAGTCTCTCTCTGTTTCCTGTTCATCAGGTAAGCTGCCTCCTTCTGCTACAGTCTTCTGCCCTGACGTTCAGCCTCACCTTGAGCCCCGAGGAATGGAGCCAGCTACCGACTGAGACCTCTGAAACTGTGAGCCCTCAAATAAACTTTTCCTCCTCTAAAATCATTCTGGTCGGGTCTTTTGGTCCCAGCAGCACAAAAGGTGACAAAAACACTCTTGAAGGGTCCTTCTGCTGCTCTGTAGTCCAGCACGACTCTGGAATAACACTGGAAGAAAAGGGCTCCATCAGGACGCAGGGAGGCTGCTGGAGGCAGCGATGGGCTCCTGAGCCCTTCACCTCCGTCCCCTCAACCTTCTAGCAAAGCCTAAACAAGCACATGCAGCAAGCCTGGGGCTTTCTCACGTCGAGTGGCTGCTCTGACATTCCCGGCCTTCATTTCCATCTCCACATCTGGAGCACGAGAGCATTATGCTAGGTGATCTTTAAAGCATATTCTAGCTCTAAAACCTCACTATTATCTCTAATGTCTGCCAATTATTTCCAGATTTAATATGAGGTAAAAGTCTCCCAGCTGGCTCTTTAAAAACGTGTGCTGGCTAGTGACAGGATTTCTTCGTGACTCGAGTAGAGCAGCAGTTCCAAATATTGACGCTAAAAAAAAGTAAACCATAACATTACTAGAAGAAAACAAGTTCATTCCAAAACTGGAAACTCAGATAATGCAATTTATTTTTATGTAGAGCGCATGACCCAAAAGATATAAAGAAAAAGCTCAAAGTTTGCAGTATAAAAAAGCTGCATTCTATATGGTGAGGACGCATGTACTACGTATGTGTGTATCTACAAACACTCATGCACAGGCACGCAAACATATATGATATTTTATAACCAGGATAAAACCACAATGCTTGTTGCAAAAATACCAATTATGTTCACACACAGAGTTCTTAAAAAAGTACAGAAATCAGCATCCAAAATTGATGGAAATTAAGACAGTTTATAGCAAAAGAAATACAAAGATCCAGTGAACAGAAAAAATGTAATCAGACTCACTCATGGTTAAAGTAATGGAGATCTAAATAGAAGATTTACATTGCAATCTATCACATTTCAAATATTTTCAAAAGTTAATTATTCTTAGAAATTGAGTAATATGCTCATACTTTTTCAAAAGAGGTCCTGGTGAAACTTCTGAGGAGAACAATTGAATCACACTTATCAAAATTAAAAATAAACCTACTTTTGATACAGAAAATTCCAACTTAAAAAAAAAATGTTTTCTACAGATATAGTAGCATAAGATCACAAAGATAATTTTAGGTATAGGAATGTTAATTAATGCATCAAATACGACTCTCCCAGCCCCCCCAACCTCCTTCTGCCAGTGAAAATTATGTAAACACTTGAGCACTGGCAAAATAATTATGTACCTCTATGTAGTGAAATACTCACTGTTGTTAAAAACATTGAGCTGGATGGAAATGTGTTATGTGATAATGTACTTGATGTAATATACTGTTTAATGAAAACGCATGTTACATAGCATTATGAATCTTAAACCCCCCCACTGTTAGAAAAGAAATATATGCATATTGTCATATAAATACAGGCCTATTTAATAGAAAAAATACATGAATGGTTATATAGAGAGAATGAAATTTTGGGGGGAGAGACAGGTTTTTACATTATTATTATTCTGTGCTGGTGTGTGTGTGTGTGTGTGTGTGTGTGTGTTTGTGTGTGTGTGTTTTGGTACTGGGGATTGAACTCAGGGTCACTCGACCACTGGGCCACATCCTCAGCCCTTTTTTGTATTTTATTTAGAGACAGGGTCTCACTGAGTTGCTAAGTGCCTTGCCATTGCTGAGGCTGGCTTTGAACTCGTGATCCTCCTGCCTCAGCCTCCCAAGTGCTGGAATTACAGGCGTGCGCCACCATGCCCGGCTTGTGCTGTTTTATATTTTTAATTTATATAAATTTATATAAATTATTATATAAATATAATATAAATATATATATTAACTAACTTGGATTAAATGTGCAATAAATACAAAGTTTAAAAATTCCATGGCCAAGGTCTGGCCTCGAGGTGCCCCGGGCCAAGCATTCACATGAAAAGTTGCTCCCCGTGATGTGGGTATAAGCCTCGATCACAGGACAGACACCCCCAAGATTTCTGAAGGACTTATTTTCCTTTTCTTTGGAAACACAAGGTGTAACCAGTCATTTCAGAATCAAATTTTTAGGGCTACAATTCCTTTGGATAAACAGATGATGAAGGGAAATATCTCCATCATTCGCCAGAGAGTAACATCCCCCCACTCTGACTGTGCCAGGCTGAGCCACTGCTGTGGACTGTCTGCGAAGGTGGGCCGGTGATAAGCGCTGTGGCTTGGCGGAAGAGAAGACTTCTAACTGGAGACCAGAAGCCCAGGAATCTGTCTGTGTGGCTTTTTCAGACCACTTGGCCTCTCTAAGCCTCAATTCTCAGTTATGTATTTGGGGAATAATAATATTTCCCTAACTGATGACTTCTACATTTCAAAGCAACTAATGTATGAAAACATTGCTTTAAATACTCAAGGAATGCATCCTCTCTCTTTTATCTACCAGGTGCTCTGGGAAATCAAAATATGAGCATAGGGTAGAAGAGTCAATTTTAACGTGGGTATAAGATGCTATATTCAAATCACTAACGATCATGTCACTTAAAGTTAAATCTTCCTATTGAATAGTAAACTATCTGTTGTATTTATTACCCATCAACTTTTCAAGTTGAGGTCGAGTCAAATTAAAGTAAGACAAATCTGTAATAAATTTGAAAAGCTAGGTCGAGGCACAGGTATAGACAAAAAGAATAATTATATTAGAAAATGTGACTAAGGCAACTTTGTTTCCAATAACAAAATGTCTTGCATCTTAAATACAAAGGTTCTTAGCCTGGTGAGGTGCCGCCCACCTGTAATCCCAGCAATTTGGGAGGCTGGGGTAGGAGGATCATGAGTTCATAACCAGCCTCAACAACTTAAGAGAGTCCCTTAAGCAACTTTGTGAGAACCTGTCTCAAAAATAGAAAGATCTGGGAATGTGCCTCAGTGGTTAAGCTCCCCTGGTTTCAATTCTTAGTACCAATAAATAAATAAATAAATAAAATATAAAGTATAAAGGTTTCTTATATATTCCACATTTAGTTTCTAAGAAATGGAAAACTTGGCTAACAAAATACATGGATTCAACACTTAAATTTTTTATCTAATGGTAAATAACACACATTTGTCTAAGTAAATTGCAACTCTGTTCCCCAGGTGATAGCATCTCCCTACATTCTGGGGTCTCAGACCACATTGATTCTGGGCAGAGATGTCACACATGGATGGCTAATGTGTTCGGATGTGCTCTAGTTAGATTCTCAGAACCACTCATCAATACGGCCATTAGCTGTGCGATGTGCTCAATGAGATTAATTATTAAAACCAAGAATCAAGCTTTGTGAATGATCTGCATGTTGTAACATAAATTATGGCCAAGAAAAGAATGACCATACAGTATCTTTATGATTGTTCCCTGGCTTTCTCATAGACATAACTTTTTCCTGAGTAGGAAATGTGAGAGAATTTCAGCTGAGAAATTTTTGGAATTTCCCCTCAAAACCTTGCGTAAGTAAATGTGATTCACACTGTGTGGAAAAAAAAAAAAAAAAAATTGGTTCAGTGCTGCTGCTTCAACACATTATCTTGCTTGAATAAGTCCTGCAGGAGCCCTGTTTGGGGATTGACTTGAATTGCGGTTGACTATGAGCCGTGGAGATTTGGGCTTTGTCGCCTCCCGTAGTCTCACGGGACTTGTTGCGGGATCTCGAGTGACTTGGCCGAAATTGCTGATCGGGTCGGTCAGCGCCATTTTTAGTGGTGTTTGGCATGTGTTAGTCGTTGTTAGAACCAGAGAGAAAAGTTATCAGAATAAAAAGCTGTTTGTCTCCAGTTTGCTTCTGAAGTTCTTCCCGCGGCTCCGTTGCTCCAAGCGCTTCAGGCGGCAACAAGTCCAACATGAGGCAGCCTGGACTTCACAGACTTGTTCCAGACGGATCCTACGAGAATGCTCGCCAGTCTGCTCACTCCTGATTCATCTGATGTCCACTCAGTTCAAAAGACATGGGTAGAAATAAGCACCCCACTTGGCAGAAGGAGTGTGTGTTTGGAAATGATATCACTGTCTTAGTCATTTCGGGCTGCTATAACAAAATACCATGAGCCAGGTGGCTCATAAACAGCAGAAACTTATCTCTCCCAGTTCACGAGGCTGGGAAGTCCAAGAGCAGATCTGGGTCTGGTACGTGTCTAAGTTCTGGTTGGTAGTGCTACTGGTGTCCTGACATGGAGAAGGAGGGAAAGCCTCGCTCTGAGAGCCTTATCTCACTGGTGAGGGCTCCACCTTCATTAATCTCCTCCCAAAGGCCCACCCCTGATCCTGCCAGGCTAGTGATGAGGCGTGCAACATGTGAATTGGGGAGGACATCAACATTCATATCCAGCACTCGCTCACCGACTTGGCTCTGCCTGGCGTCCTAATGGAAGGATTCCTTGGGGGCTGCCTTTCACCAGCCGTAGATTCCCCCAGCTATAGTTCATGTAATGGTTGGCAAAACCTTGCATTTGTAGGAATGAAGCACTTTGGAGTGTAAGAGCACTTCCATCCGTCCCTCGTCCCTCATAGTGCACTGGTCCTCCCCACTGCCATCTCTTGATGGCTTCTCAAGCTACAGACACTTGCATTTTAACAGATCAAATGCTAATCGTGGTGGGAGTTCTAACACTATCACTTCTATCAAGTTGTGTGGACCAAACCTGCTTGCTAGAATGCAAATAAACGGCAGAAAGAGAATCCCAGGAAAGTCAACAAACTCTTTTAACTCAGGAAGTAATGGACAGTGTTGATTGGCTGAGACTATCCAACAGAAATTAAGGATAATTGGGGAGGTGGTATCAGATATGATAAAATGGCTATCTAGCTATAAATATCTATTTTAATGTATACTATGTGTGACATAATGTTCTGGATCTAGACATGCATGTTCCTTTCCAGAAACAGTTTTGATGAATACATTTGTGTGTGGCAGTGTTCAACACTACTTACCTTCAGTAATACATAAAGAACTTCATGACAATAACAAAGAAATGGAGGATAGCACTTTTCAATTAATTAAATGAAAACAGCAAATATTCAATTAAAGCATAAAATAATTAACGACCTACCAGAAACAATCAACAGCAGGTAGATGCACCTCCTTCCTTTCCTAGATCTGGAGTGATCCTTAAGTAGCTATGCCTTAAAGAAGTAGTGAAACAATATTGTGCACGCCTTCTGTTTGGACTCTCCTGTTTTGTTCTGTTTTTTATTAAAATAATCTAAGGAAACAATGTAAGGCGTTCATGCAGGACAATTTTATCAGCAACCATATTCACAAATATTGCCTATACACGTGGTGCCCGTCTCCACCTTGACTGACATTTACACATGGGTATCCAGTGGCACCTTAGCGGGCCACATGGAAACTTGGGAAAAATTGAAACAAACATGTTGACCCCATAATCACACCTCTTGATCCCATTGCATGAAGCCAACCAAGAAGTCACACCTAACTTTATCGTAATGCATGTGCATACCCTGGGGATTCCGTCTTCAAAATATCATATGAATCTGCTTTTTTTTTTTTTTTTTTTCCTCTGCCCCCTCTTTCCTGGACTAGGTCAGCACCTCCTAGGTCTATTTTGCCTTCCTTTGATCCATTCTCCATGCAGTAAGCCGGTGAACTGTGAAGCACGAATCAAATTATGTCACCTTTCTACCCAAGATCCCAAACTAGTTTTCACCACTGGAAACCCACCTGCCCTCCTGCGCTCCGCCCAGGAGACTCGCGGAGGCGGGACTGTGGCCTCTGATGTCCCGGGGAGGCGTTTCCCTCGCTCCTGTCAGTAACAACACTAAGTGGAGATTTGGGGCCCACAGAAGTTCCCACCCTGTCAGGAAAGGCATGGTCCATCTGCCTATCCACAAGTCTCCAAGTTTACAAAACAGCAGGGGGATTACCTAGGAATCAAAGAACTGCATGAATAAATGCCTCCCCTTGGATTCCGATCTTCTAAAAACTCTGTGTTTTCCACAGATTCCTCCAGAGCGACACTAGTCGTTAGTGTCCTGTGACGTTTGACTGCTCCGAGTTGAACAGTCATGTCTGTGTTGCCTTACCAAGCCTCTTTGCAAAAAGGGTCGGTTTTTTTTTTTTTTTTTTTAATATGCTCTGCCAGGTTTTTAAAAAAATGTGCTTGTAAAAACAAAGGCAATCTTACTTGTAAATGGCAAAGTGCGGCCTCTATGTTTTTGAACCACTGCCACCCAATATATCAAGTTTTAGTCCTTCTATTATAACCTAATTGTTTTAGAAATACTAGAAAGTTAACTTCTTAGTAGTTAATGATTTCTCTTATAATCCTGGCCTTAGGAAAGTAATTATAGGATAACAAACAGCAGGTGTTTTACCACCTTGACTATACTGAATCTTTAAGGTTCCCAACTTTGGGGAAATTAACCAAAACAAAAACCTTAAAAAAAAAAAATCCATATAGATCAAGAATTTGGTTGGAGAGATACCCAATAGCTCTTAGCAAATGTTAGTTTGATGAGTTATGTAGAAACCAATTATAAACACACAAACTAAATTCCTGTCAAAAAACACTGGAGTTTAAAATGGAAGGAGCAATGCATTTGGAAAAATGTATTATGGTCTCTACCACAATCCAAGCGTTTGTGTAAAAGCTTGACAGCTTTGCATCCTGTAGGTGTGTCCAGATCCATTCGATCTTATCAACATTTTTTTTCCCAAGAAATAAAGGCCTCCGACTCACTTAGAATCATTCAATATGAAAAACCTTGTTTTCTCATTGGAAGGAATTCTCAGGTTCTCGTTGAAATTTCTGACATACAAACTACTAAATATTATTTTTCAAAGATATGATAGTGAATGGCTGGGCATTAATTCTGAAAGGAAAACACACTCGCACATTGGCCAGGACTGGCCAGAAGCAGAGGTCAACTGGTACAGGAGAGAAGCAAACGGGCTCTGGACGTGGGAAACCGTACTGCGGAGAAATGAGGGCGATGTGATAAACAACTAGATTTCTGAGTCTGGGTGATCATGTTTGAATCTGAAATAAGTGTCAATGTTTACTATGTATATAAGCTTAGAAAAAAGTTTTAGTGCATTTAGATGCTAAAATGCAAAGTACTGTCATAAAAAATAAGTTTAGCATAGTTCTTCTATAAAACTAGAGCCCTCTCTTAAGGCTGAGCTTCCTGGTGGTCTCCAGAAGACTGGGAACTTTAGGAGCCGGTAATGCAGCTCACTCTGCTGAAATGCCTTGGGGAGATGGTGCTCCTTAGACACTCCGAGCTTCCTTGGGGGTGAGGGTAAGATCAGAGGATAGGACCAGGCTCTCACCGGGCTCACTCGGTCTTTTGTTTCTTCTCTTAGGTCCCAAACGTTTCTCGACCACGTCTTTGTCAGCTTCAAGAGATGCTGTGCGATGAAGTGTGGGGACACTGGGTGTAATGGCTCATGGGCATACGGAGCTCTGTGTGTACTGCAATTCCAGGAAGCCAGGAAGCCATCTTTCCTGTCTCATGACCCACTCTACTGGAACCGTAGCAATAGACAGCCACCTCCAGTCAGCAAGCCACGTGGGGAGAATGATTTTATTGTGAAAAGATTTATGCATGGAAGGAAACAAATATACCATCTCCTTCTCATACCTCCTTATTTCCTTCCTTTTTTCCCCTTGCCCTCCAATATCCAAGGTAGAAATTGGTCACTGTAAGTCCTTCAACTTGAGAGAGATGCACTCACATATCCAGTGAGAGCTCAAGATTGGGACCGCCTCTCTCCCTTCCCTCTCACATGTCAGGGACTTAGAAATACCTTTTTAAATGAATTCCTTGTCTCATGTTCACTCTAGAGAAAGAGTTAACTCTACTTAAGTACTGTCTACTAGGGTTTTATTCCAAGGTTCCACATATTTTTCAAACTAAAGACTATTTCTTAGATCACTTTTTAACATTTAGATGTTAGCTTGCAACCCAGAAGCAAATCTCATTCTAGTATGGAAAAAAAAACTGATTTAATTCCATAATGGAAAACCTACCTGCCCAGCAATTCCAATGCTGTTAGGCTTCAAACCCTAAGTATCATGGTTTTTTAAAACTGAAGTTTCAATCCTGCTTTATAAAAACAAACATAGAAAACCCTGAATTTCAGAAACTGTACAGTGAAAGGAAGACAAGGATCAAAACTTCATCAAGCTAGGCTAGGCCTCTGGCAGTTTCATGATGAAAACTCAGCAATTGCCAATGGACATTAATCTCATGTCTGTAGACCAATGCAAAGCCTCCAGTGCAAACGGTGTTAGTTGACTGCGGTCGTAATTTGGTCATAACTTGGCTCACATATACCATGCAACTTTTGGTACCTGTGTGAGGGGAGACTGGACCACAAAACTGGATACCATCTTCTGAACAGTTTATCAGGCAATGCAAAGAGTAGCCCTTGACCCTAACCAACAAAATCACCTCGATAGCATGTTTTAATGGAAAAAAAACATTTTGAAATGGAAAAAGTTTAATTCGTTAATTAGGAAATGTACCAGGAGAGGATCTCAAGGAAAAAAAGAGGCAAATGTAGGTTAAAATAAATGGATCATTTTAAAGCGTAAATTCTAATAAACTTGCTGGTATTAATTCTGCATTCATTTTTTAAATTACCTATTAGGATTTAAACTAGCAAGCTGAATAGTTATATGTAGATATTGGTATAATATAAAATATAATATAGGTATAAATTCAAATATACTTCAAATAAAAAAGTAGACATTTAATTTTGTCTGATAGCCAAAGAGCATTTTATTAAGGTATGCTAAATTAAAGATACCTTATTGTGTGGACATAAAATTTGGATCCCCCTAGGTAAATGCCAAGTGGCATAATAGCTGGGTTATATGAGGAGAGCATGCTCAGTTGATAAGAGACCACCAAACTGTCTTTTGGTGTGGTGGTCTCGTCTTGCAGGACCACCACAATGAGTAGAGCTCTGCTTGATCCTCACCCTCACCAGCACTTGGTGGTGTCCGTGTTCCAATTGGGACCTTCCTAGCAGATGTGTAGAGGATGTCATTGTTGTTTGATTTGCATTTCTTTGATGACTTGTGGTGCGAAGGGTCGTTTCATATACTAATTGCCATTTGTATGTCTTCTTTGGTAAGGTGTCTATTAAAGTATTTGCCCCAGTTTTTTTTCTTCATTATTATTGAGTTTGAAAGTTTTTTACACATTTTTTAAAATAGTCTTTTATCACCTATGTCTTTTCCAAATATTTTCGCCCTGTCTGTGCCTTGTCTGTTTATCTCTACACACTGTATTTAAAGACCAAACACTTTCAGTTTACATGAAACCCAGATCATCAATCATTTCTTTCATATTGTGCCTTTAGTGTCATATCTAAAATATTGTTGTCAAATCTTGGGTCGTTTCAATTTTCTCCAGTGGTTATCTTCTGGGAGTTTTACAATTTTCCTTCCTACATATTTGTCTGTAACCCATTTAGAACTAGTTTTTGTGAAGAAGGTCCAGTCTCTGTATTTTTTTTTTAATATTTATTTATTTGCTTTAGTTGTACACAATGCAATGCATTTATGTTTACGTGGTGCTGAGGATCGAACCCGGGCCGTGCACATGCAAGGCAAGTGCTCTGCCGCTGAGCCACAACCCCAGCCCCCTCCAGTCTCTGTCTTGGTTCAGTACTTTGCATATGGCTGTCCAGGTGTTCCTGCACAACTTGTTGAAATGACTACGGTTCCCCCATCCCTTTGTCAGAGACCATCTGGCTGTATGGCACTATCTCTTTCTGAGCTCTCTCTTGTGTTGTATTGACCTATAATTTTGACAGTGCCACACCATCCTGTTTACTGTAGCTTTACAGTAAGTGTTGAAGTCAGGTAGCATCTCTCCTCCAACTGTGCTCTGCTCTTTCAGTATTTTGTCTATTCTGGATATTTTGTATCCACATATAAATTTTAGAATTCATTTGTCAATATCCACAAAATAACTTATTAGAAATTTCTGGGATTGTACTGAATCATGTCAGAAATCTTGCCAATATTGAGTCTTCCTATCCATGAACATGGAATGTATCTCTGTTTAGCTCCTTTGATTTGCTTCATCAGAGTTCTGTACCTTTCCTCACATGGATTTTGTATATGTTTGGTATATTTTACTTCTTTCATTTTGAGGGACGCCAATGTAAAAAGTAATGTAGTTTTCATTTTTAAATTTACTTGTATATTACTGGTATATAGGAAAGAAATTGACTTTTGTACATTAATCTTGTGTGCTAAGACTTTGATATAATTGTTTTTTAGTTCAGGGGGTTTTGGGGGTCATTTGGGAGGGAGTAGGGGGGCATTGTACATTGATGATCATGTCATCTACGAATAAAGAGAGTTTTATTATTCTTTTATAATCAATATACCTTTCACCCCACCCCCCAATACATTAGGTATTATTTCCAGTAAGGTGTAGAAAAAAAGTAGTGAAAGAGGACATCCTTGTCTTGTTCTCAATCTTAAAGAGAAAACTTCTATTTCTTCTCCATTTGTGTTTATGTTAGCTGCAGGTTTTTATAGACTTTAAAAATCAAGTTGAGGAAAATTTTCCTCTATTCCTACTTTACTGAGAGCTTTTTTATAAATGCATGTTGGGTTTTTTTTAATATTCAAAGTTGTTGTATTTATAATAGTAGTATGCATTATAATTCAAATATATAGAGCGTCTTTTTACAGAACACTGTTTGTATACAATGTATATTCGTACCATTCAAATCTTCAATCATGCATTTAGGATAATGACATCCATCTTATTCAACCATCTTTTCTTTTTTTCCCTTCATCCCCCCTTGCTCCCTTCCTTTCCCTCCCTCCCCTTTGACCTTTCTAGCATTCCTCCAATCCTCCTATGTACCCCGACCCAACACCACTGTGAATCAGCCTCCTTATATCAGAGAAAACATTCGGTATTTGGATTTTTGAGATTGACTAACTTCACTTAGCATTCTCCAACTTCATCCATTTACCTGTGAATGCCATTATTTTATTTTATTTTATTGCTGAGTAAAATTCCATTGTGTATATGTATCACATTTTCTTTATCCATTCATCAACTGAGGGACATCTAGGTTGGTTCCACAATCTAGCTATTGTGAATTGTGCTGCTATAAACATTGAAGTGGTTGTGTCACTGTAATATGCTGTTTTTAAGTCCTTTGGGAATAGACCCAGGAGTGGGATGGCTGGGTCATAGGGTGGTTCCATTCCCAGTGTTCCAAGAAATCTCCATACTGCCTTCCATAACAGTTGCATCATTTTGCAGTCCCACCAGCAATGTATGAGTGTGATTTTTTCCCCACATCCTCTCCAACATTTACTGTTGTTTGTGTTCTTGCATGTTGGGTTTTGTCAAATGTTTTTTTCTGCATCTATTGATATTTCATTTGATTTTTGTTAGCCTATGGATGTGGTGGATTATATGAACTGATTTTTAAATGTTGAACTAGTCTTAATATTGTGATTAATTCTATTTGTGGAATATACTTTTTATAAATTGTTGGATTGGATTTGCTAGGTTTTTTTTGTTTGTTTTTTAGGATTTTTGTATCTATGTTCGTGGCACCTATTGCTCTGCAATTTTCTTGTACTCTCTGATTTTGGTATTAGAATAATGTTGGTCTCATAGAATGACAGAGAAAGTATTGTCTCTACTTATAGCAAAAACAATTACAAACAATTGGTATAATTTTTTTTAAGACTTTGGTAAAATTCATTAGTGTATCCCCCTGGGACTTTTCATGTTTGAAAAATTTTTAATAAACTTCTCAATTTCTTGACTAGAAATAAGTCTATTCAGATTGTCTATCTTCTTGGGTGGGTTTTAGCAGATTGTATTTCTTAATGAAGTGGTTTATTTCACCTGGGTTATCAAATGTGTGGGTATAGTTTATTCATAATGGTCCTGGATATTTTTTAATATCTGTAGGATCTGTGGTGATGTCTCCTCTTTCATTTATGGTATTAGTAATTTATGTGCTCTATATTTTTCTTAATTAGGCTTGCTAGAGGCATATAAATTTTGTCAAGATTTTCAAGTAACCAGCTTTTAGTCTTCTAGATTTTCTCTATTGATTACCTGTTTTCAATTACATTGATTTCTGCTCTAATGTTCATTGCTTCTTTTCTCCTACGTACTTTGGATTTAATTTGCTCATCTTTTTCTAGTTTCCTGTGGTAGAAAACTAGATGATTTTAAATCTTTCTCCTTTTCTAATATATGTGTCCAGTGCTATAAATTTTCCTCTAAGCCCTGTTGTAACACATCCCACAAATTTTGATAACTTGTGTTTTTATTTTTATTTGCTTCAAAATATCTTTACATTTCTCTTGAGATTTCTTCTTTGACCTATGTGTTATTTAGAAATGTGTTGTTAAATTGTCAAGTATCAGGGGATTTTTTTTCAGCTACTCTTTCTAATACTGATTTCTATTTTAATTTCATTGTGGTCTGAGAGCAGACATTTTGTATTATTTCTATCTTTTTGAGTTAGGTAGAGCGTGTTTCATAGCCAGAATATAGTCTATCTTGGTGACTGTCACATATCAGTTTGAGAAGAATGTGCATTCTGTTGCTGTTAAATGAAAAAAAAATCTATAAATATAAATTATGTCCAATTGATGGATGGAGTTGTTGAGTTCAGCTACCCCCTTACTGATTTTCTGCCTGCTTGCTCTGTCAATTTCTGATGGAGTGGGGTGTTTAGGTTTAGTTGTAAATTCATGCATTTTTCTTTGCAGTTTTATCAGTTTTTGCCTCATATATTTTAATGTTGTATTATTAAATGAAGACACAAAACATTACTATGTCATCTTGGAGAATGACCCCGTTATAATTGAGTAATGCCCTCTTTATCCTGGATAATGTTCCTTGCTCTAAAGTATGCTCTGCCTGAAATTAATGTAGCTAATCCATTTATTATTTTAATTAGGGTATGCATCATATATCTATCTCCAGTCAATTACTTTTAATCTATATGTCTTCTTATATTTAAAATAAATTTCTTGTGGACAATATACAGTAATGCCTTATTTTTGAGCCATTCTTAGAATCTCTGAACTTTAATAGATGCATGAAAACCATTGCTGTTCAGTGATAGTAATTGTTAAGATTTCTTATTTGTTGCTCTTATTGTTTGCTTATGTTTGTTATCTACTCTTATTCTGCCTTTCCACTCTTTTTAAATTGAGCATGTTTTAAGATTCTTTTTCTCTACTTTTTTAGCATATTAGTGATACTTCTTTTTTCACTTTTTGGAGTAATTGCTCTAGAGTTTGCAATATGCCTTACAAATAGTTCAAGTCTATTTTCAAATAACACCATGCCACTTCACAAGTGTCTGAGTACCTGATATTTCTGGCCCCTCCCTTCTGCCTCTTGTATTGTTGCTATCATTTATTTCACTCATACATAAGCATCCACAGGCATGTGCATGTGCATGCATACACACAACAGAATTGCCGTTGCTGATTTTGAAATAATTTGTGTCTGCTAGATGAATTAAAATGAGATAAATGTTTATCTTTATTTATTTTATCTTTATTTACTCTTCCTTCACTGCTATTCCTTTCTTTATGTAGAGGCAATTTTATGACCTATTTCATTTTTCTTTTCACTAAACCACTTTTAGGATTCCTTATAAGACAAGTCTTCAAACCACAAAGTTCCTCAATTTTTGTTTGTCTGAGATATCCTATTTCTCCCTCAACTTTTAAGAAAAATTTTGTATGATGAAATAATCTTGGTTGGTATTTTTTATGTTGTTGTTTTGCTTTGCTTTGCTTAACAAATATTTTACTGCACTGTTTGCCAAGTTTCTGAGAAGTTGGATATAATTCTCATCTTTGCTACTTTATAGATAAAGATCCCCCACCCCCAGTTTCTTACAGGGTATTTTCTTTAAGTTTTTTATCGTTTAAATATGATACCTAGATGTAACCCCCCCCTTTTGAATTTATCCTGCTTGGTGTTCCCTGAGCTTCCTGGATCCGTAGATAATTATCTGACTTTAATGTAGGGAAATTCTCCATCATTATGTTTCAAATATTTATTTTGCTCCTTTAATTTTTTGTTCTCCTTCTGACATTTCTATTGCATGTATGTTGAATCGTTTGTAGTTTTCCCACAGATTCGGAGTATTCTGTTATTCTTTTATCTCTTTTAAAATTTGAAGATTCCTATTGAGATATCCTCACACTTAGAAATTCTTTCCTCATGTGCCCAGTCTATTAAGAAGCCCACCAAAGTCTTCTCCAGTTCTGCCATGTTTTGGACCCTAGAATCCCACGTTATTTCTTAGAACTGCCATCTCTTACCTTGCCCCTGTGTTTTTGCATGCTGTCTACTTTATCCATCACACCCTTCAGTGTCTTAATGACAGTTGCTTAAATTCACCATCTAAGCATTCCAACATCCCTGTGGTGTATCACTCTAGTTCTGATGCTTGCTCTGTCTCTTCAAGTTGTGGTTTTTGCCCATTAGTGTGTCATTTCATTCTTTCCTGATGGTGGAGCACAGTAACTGGGTAGGAGAAAGTGCTAATGAAGCCTAGCCACAGGACATGGATCCTGCTGTGCTGATGATCCTATGGTGATGACAGTCCTACACTAGGTCTCAGCCTTTCTGTGACCTGTGCCTCTCTGGACCAGGAGCCTCGGAACACCTTCTTCTCTCCTGCTCCACCTGCCTCAGGTAGGACACAATGCTGAGCCTGGGCTGTCAATCTCCCCTCCTAGTCAGGTTGTGATAACCAGTTGGAATGTGATTTCCTGGTTCCTCATGAGGACAGGCCTCTCTGGGAATGCTATCACTCGTTCAAGATGGCTCCCTTCCCTCCCCTGTGCTCCTGTGAGAGCCAGGCCTCCTCCCAGAGGTCATCCTCCCAGCAGTTCAGGGCCCTGCAGGAGGAACAGAGCCTTTACCTCCAGAGCCTCCCCACTGAGCCTCCAGCTTGCCGTTAGGGTTCAGGTCTTCTTGCCCAGTGGCTGCCCCCGAGGCTTCTGCTAGGTTCTCTGGTAAGCCAGGACTCTCTGAGCCTGCCTCTGTCTCCCCAAGCTGCCAGCCCAGGCGTGGTTTGCCACGGACTTCACGGCCCCTCAGACGGAAAGCGGTCGCCAATGCTTCAGGCTGTTCCGGTTCTCACTTGTGGCTGCGACGGAGGGCTCACTTTCAGGCCCCCGTCCCAAGGATTCAACAGTTGTGAGCATTTTGTGTCCTGCTCATTTCTCCTGGGATATACGAATTCCATCCAGGCATCTGAGAGCTAAACAAACCCAGGTAGAAGGCTCTGAAAGAGAGCAATTTCTAGCCGGGCGCGGTGGCGCACACCTGTAATCCTAGCACTTTGGGAGGCTGAGGCAGGAGGATCGCGAGTTCAAAGCCAGCCTCAGCAATGGCGAGGCACTTAGTAACTCAGTGAGACCCTGTCTCTAATAAAATACAAAAAAGGGCTGGGGATGTGGCCCAGTGGTCGAGTGCCCCTGAGTTCAATCCCCAGTACCAAAAAAAAAAAAAAAAAAGAAAGAGCAATTTCTCACCACAAAAATGCAAGCTTTCTTCCCCCACCCCCTAAATATAACACATTTTTGTGACTGACTAAGGCAACACATTATTTTCCTTTAGTTACATACCTTCAACTATTTTGGAACTCCTATCCGATACTGTACAGATGGACATTAAGGAGAACTTTGTTTTATATTACTAAATTATCAAGTGAGAGAGAAATTCCACTGTTACACTGGGGACCAGTAATTGGAAATGTCACCATATATTAGCACCCAAGCCATTTATGAACTTAACTGGTTGAATGTCAGCTGCCAATTGGCTATGAAGTCACCTTGCAAGCCCCCGACCATTTCTGTTTCTGCCTCTCATGCTCATGGGAGAAACACTCACTTCCAAGTAAGCACACTGACCTGTCACCCAATTATCCTGCCAGCGAGGAGCAAGAAGCAACTTCCCATGTGACCCATCTGTAATCCTCTGAAGCTCTGTGGGATCTGGGCTCTTCTAGAAGTTCTTTTCAAAGTAATGTGTGTATTATTTCTTTGAAAGAATTTCTGACACTGGACTTCAGATTCTGTGTGGCCCCTAGATGATGCTAAGATGCTTTAAACCAGGTGGAAGTTGACAGTCTCGTAAGTCAAAAAAGCCGTGGCATCAGAACTATCAGTCAGCTGTAAGAAGCCAGTCCTAAGTTGCTAGTGGAAAAAAGAAAGACCTTGTCACTGAGCAACTTCCTTACTGAAAAAAAAAAAAAAAAAAATCAATTGGACATGAAATGTTTGCTTCTTTTATTATTTTTTTACCCTGACAACGATTGAGTAGTTAGGACCCTAAAATACATGATAAAATACATGATTGTTATCCTCAAATAAAAATTACAAACAGTCCCTACTTAGAATGGTTCAACTTAAGAGTTTTTGACTTTACAATGGTATGAAAGTGATAGGCATTCACTTGAAATCGAACTTGGAGTTTTGAATTTTGATCTTCCCCACTGGCTCGTGGTCTCTGGTGTGACGCTCTCTGGCAATGGTGGGCAGTGGTAGCAAGCCACAGCTCCCTGCCAGCCACCCAAGCTCGCAGAGGGACAGTCCACAGTTTGTGGTGTGCTGTGTTGCTGAGCTGGGACTGCCTGTGCGTTAGGTGCCTTTTCGACTGGACAGTATTTTCAGTTTGCTGAGGGTTTGCTAGGATGTAAACCACCCTCGTTAGGTTTATTTTCATGGTTTGGTGCAAATAGAATTCTGATCTAGTAAGTGGGAATCTAATAAAATAGTTGAGTGTGATAATAACCCAGGAATGAGTGCTTCCCTGTGACAAGAATCCAGGGAGAGGAGGCATCACATGTGGGTGCCAGCACACACTGTGTGCCCTCTCTGGACGCACATTAGGTGCGTCAGGTCATAGTAGTCACGCACAGGCTCAGGCCATTCGCACTGAACATTACTTTCACATCACACATTTGGTATTTTAGTTATTGTGCTCAAGTAAATATTAGTTAAGGGTTTCTTTTTCCCTTTTGCTTAAGAGTGCCACGTTTGTACCCAACAAACAAATGTATAGAATGACAATATATCAAATTATCGCTTCAAATCAAAAGGCATATTAACATTAAGTCCAATCCCAACATTACAATTTTTATCAAGTAGTATCCATGGGCAAGTCACTGCAGGAGGAGTGACTTGGCAGGAGCATAAGATGGTCCCTCCCTCCCCACCAAGACCAAGGAACAGCTGCACACCAAGAGTGAGACTCTGAGCGTCTGGGCCTTCCTTCTTTGGCAGAGGCCAGAGCAAAGTTGACAGTTAAGTATTTTGTTACACAAGCACAGATAAGAAGGATAGATTTGCCTCCACCCTCCAATATCACTCACATTTTGCGAAATTCAGACTGAAGTTAGTGGCATTATCTATATCTGTTCAGGAAACATATACGTATTAATTCCAAAGTCAAGGGTATTTGAGAAGATTGAGTTAATACATGTAAAGTACTTAGAAGAAAGCTTGGCTTTGTACACAGTGAGAGCTGAATGGCTGATAAGTATTCATATCATATCAAGAAAAAGACTACCCAACTGTTTTAGCTACAGCAATTCAGGTTTGCAATAAAGGCCAGAACAGCACCATAGAAAAACCTAGAAGAAACATCCATGAGTATTGTGGGAACAATTTTAATGCACATCTCTCCCTCAGGAGCTTAACTTAATAAATAAGGGGACAAAAGTCTGGCTCTTGACTCTGTCAAAGTCTATCATAAGACATTACTTTCATATCACACATGACAGTTCACCAGTGTATAAAGACTCTTGTCCCCGAAGGACAGCAGTGTGACGGTGCGGTGGGGAGGAATGTGTACCCTGCTGACCTTTTGCTATGAAACAATTCAGCCGGGTCAGAGGGAAGGAATGAGAATTTTCATGCGGACTTTATGAAGTGAACTTATCTTGAACCCATGGAAATTTCTGAATTTCATTTTAAGAGTCACAGCACAGCAGCGGCAGTTTAAGGGTTTTCATCAACCAGAGAGCCCGTCACCCTCTGTAAAGTGCTTATTGGTATATTGTTTAGGACAATCAGCTGGCATCAAAAAATGCCCTCCAGTGGAGCTAGTTGACCTTAATTTAAGAACCAAAAACCAAAATGCTGGGGAGAGAGTCCCCCGAGCTCAGTTCTACAAGTACAATTGCTTTGACTTTAGGTTCAGAGCTGTGGCCAAAGCAGAGACAGTTTATGTGAGCACCTTTAAATAAAGGATCCGTATTTGACCCTGGACCTACATGGTCACCCCTGAGATGGCTCAAAATATCTTTACTTACTATAATTTTCAATTTAACAGATAATATTCCAAACTTGAGAAATAAAACTCAACCAGCCAAACATCCTAATCCTGTCTAAACTCATAAAAGAAAGTCCATGAGACGGTAGGAAAGGGAATAAAGCCTGAAGGCACCACTATTCTTTAAATATCTATTATCTGTAGATACTAAGATCTTGCTAACCTTGTCTTAGCAATTAGAAAAAACTGAGGTTCAGAAAAATTAGGTAATATGGATACATTCGCAGGACTAGTTTGTGGCTTATGTCCTGGGTGGAGATCAATATGTGAAGAGTCTCTGAATTCTTTTACCAAGCAGGTATCTCTGTGGAGAGCTAAATCATTCTTTTTTTTTTTTTTTTTTTTTTTTTTTTTTTGTGGTACTGGGGATTGAACTCAGGGGCACTCGACCCCTGGGCCACATCCCCAGCCCTTTTTTGTATTTTATTTAGAGACAGGGTCTCACTGAGTTGCTAAGTGCCTTGCCATGGCTGAGGCTGGCTTTGAACTCGCGATCCTCCTGCCTCAGCCTCCCAAAGTGCTGGGATGACAGGCGTGCGCCACCGCGCCTGGCGCTAAATCATTCTTATGCCAATTTTTTTCACCTTGAAATTGAGGAGGTCTTGCAGACAGACTGGAAGTGATCTTCATGCGACCCTCTCAATTGAGGAGGTCTTGCAGACAGACTGGAAGTGATCTTCATGCGACCCTCTCTCAATTGAGGAGGTCTTGCAGACAGACTGGAAGTGATCTTCATGCGACCCTCTCAATTGAGGAGGTCTTGCAGACAGACTGGAAGTGATCTTCATGCGACCCTCTCAATTGAGGAGGTCTTGCAGACAGACTGGAAGTGATCTTCATGCGACCCTCTCCCCTGGCCTATGTGCGGGCTCTGGACCAGCAGCAGAAGCCAGTGCACGGGACAAGGCTCGTGGCCACTTTGCACAGGACTGCACTGCCCGCCATGCAAGGACACTGTCTGGGTAGCTTTGAAGAGGCAGACTGTGATGTCGGCAGCCACAGGGGGAAGGCCATACAGGGAGGGGCTCAGAACGGCCTCTGGTCAACGCCTAGCAAAGCAAACAGACAGAACCGCCCGAGACCTTTGGTAGCCTGCAGAAAGGCTAGAACTACCACATGAGCTTAGGACTAGAGCCTTCCCCAGCTGGGCTCAGATAAGGACCCGGCCGTGGCCCATGCCTTGGTCATAGCTCTGCAGAGGACTGGACTAAGCTGTGCCCAGATGTCAGTCTGTGACAGTCCTGGTTCTGCTTGATTTAAAACTAAGAAAACTCAGCGTCTGCCATAGCACCGTGTGCAGGTACTGGGCACATTCCAAAGCTAGCGGCTCAATATCAAGAGTTCTGCATCCTCCGACTCTCTCTCTGCTCAACGCCCCCACAGTTCCCAAGATGGCCATCCTTCCATCAAGAGTTCTGCATCCTCCGACTCTCTCTCTGCTCAACGCCCCCACAGTTCCCAAGATGGCCATCCTTCCATCAAGAGTTCTGCATCCTCCGACTCTCTCTCTGCTCAACGCCCCCACAGTTCCCAAGATGGCCATCCTTCCCAGACACGGCACCCAGACACAGGAGTACCCAGAAGCGAAACACGGATGGCCTCTCCCAATCCCAGAAGAAGCCCTCCCTCTGGCTGCTCAGAGACGAGTTCCACACCCCTGTCACACCTGGTACTGCCCAGCTGACATGGCTTCTGCTGCAGCTGGGGAGAGAGGGCCAGCTCCACTGAGGCAGAGAGGGGAGGTCTGGATACAGCGACACCATCAGGCTTTGCCAACTGGAAAAAGAGATGAAAAGTGATTGGGATTGGGAGGCTGAGGCAGGAGGATCGCGAGTTCAAAGCCAGCCTCAGCAACGGCAAGGTGCTAAGCAACTCAGTGAGACCCTGTCTCGAAATACAAAATAGGGCTGGGGATATGGCTCACTGGTCTAGTGCCCCTGAGTTCAATCTCTGGTACCCACCCCCATGCAAAAAAGAAAAAAGATAGTGATTGGGAGGTGACAGCCGGGCCACTGAAATAACAAAGTCCCTTTGCCTCTGGCTCTGTGTGATCCTACGACCCATCCAGGGGGAAGGGCGTGCAACTGGCATCTTTCAAGCACCTGTAGGAGGCGCTGCAGCATCCAAGGGTGGGTGAAGGAGACATGGTAGCTCTCTTCAGAACACATGGCCAATGGGGAAGGGGAGGGACACGCCTAAGTCTTCTTTTCATTGGCTCTGGAGATGCGGCGGACAAGAATGTCATCTACAAGCTCATGTCTTCGGGTCTTCCTGGAAATGAGACGGGAACAGGAGCTACCAGGAGCGTGTGCACCTGCCTCTCCCCGCCACCCCCCCGGAACCGCACTGTCCACCACACAAGCCAAGGGCACTGTGGCTATTTCAAGTCAAGTAGAAATTCAGTGAAATTAACTAGGAGTAAGATTCCGTTCCCCAGCTGCACGCCGTGTGCTTCAAGTGCTGATTCCTTTCCCGTGGCGTGCGGCAGCGAAGACATGGAGCATTTCAATCCCAGCAGAAATCTCTCTTGGAAGCTTCCAGAATGCTCGGAACAGCTTCAGGGGAGTTTCAAGCACAGCATCTCACAGGCACCCCCTGCTCTAGCACTTGCTGTCCTTTGCTGTCGTTGCCAGTGCTTTTCAGTCTCCCCCCAAGAATTCTCAAGCCCATTTACACTATTCACTACTGACTTATGTCCTTACAGCCCAGGCCTCAGTCACTACCATGGCTGGCTTTCTACCAAAAAAAGAGAGTGGAGGGAAAACAAAAAGGTCCATGAACAGTCAAAGAACAAATGGGCAGGCCTGCCCTGACGGTGCGGCAGGACAGCCCAGGAGGAGCACGGAAGGCGCCATCCTGAGTTCTTTGGCTGACTTCTCTGGTGGACGCTCTTCTGATGGCTTCACAGGTTACTCATATGCGAGGAGCAGCTGGACAGCTGGACGGTCAGAGGCGCACGTCCAGCTGCGAGCCCCGCTGGCTCAGGAAGGGCATCTGCGGGCTGCTCTGCTCCTCCCTCCTGACCACTGTTCTGGACTGAGCTCCTGCACCAGGACCCAGACAACCAGACAAATCCGAATGCTGTCACTCATGATGAATGCCATGGAACCAAACTGATTGGAGAAGCAGACCTGTTTTCCCAAATAAATAAATAAATCCGGGCAGTTGCAGCAACCAATAAGAAGCGGCGTAGTGTGGCTGAGCCGGCAGAATAAGAACGCTCCTTGTTCTATTCCCCGTGGAGAGTAACTCTGAAATGACCGCTGCACTTTCCATGCCTTATCTTCTGCTTTCTTCAGCCCTTTTCTGCATACAAAGCCAGGCCCGCGGGCTCAGCTCATCAGGACACTCATTCTGTCTTACAGAATGGCATGTGGCTTGATTTTAGAATCACAAATGAAAGCAAATTGGTTCTTTCAACGAAATCTATTCTAATTTTGTCTTTTGATAGATAGAAAGATCGAACTTCCATATGTCCAGACGAGGTTGACAGATGTCCTAGGTAGCATGGGGGTGATGTGGCATCTCATTTAAGTTAGACAGTTCCAGTAAGATATAGAAGAGAGACCGGCTTGGGACTTGTTTTTTGGGGGAACTAGCTGGCTCCACATATTTCAAGGCATTCCATGAGGTGCTGTGAGTTTGGTCACTTCTCTTAGCATCTGGAGAATGGTGGAGGCGCACCATCACCTCGCCTCAGCCTTGCTTTGAGTTTTCTTCACCACCAGTCCGGGTGAAGAGAAAAGTGAGGGAGAAGAAAGAGTGAAGACGTTGCTTGTTCAGAGAAGCCAGCCTCTTCATCGCCCCAGGCCGGTGACAACTGTCAACTGAAATTAATAAAAGTACGAGCAGGAAATGGGCAAAGGGTGAGGAAGGTGCTGTGGACAGGGCGGTGGACGAGCCAGTGGAAGTTTCCAGCACCTGCTCGAGTCTAGAGAGAGCGTGGGACCCCCCAGGACCAGGAGGAAGAGAACTGCCTGAGACGTAGGTGGCAGACCTGGTCCGTCAACTTGCCCCACTCGCCGAGGTTCATGGTCATGGCCAAGGCATAGAGACAGCAAAGCAAAATAGAAATGAGGAGATTACAGACACCTACAAAACAAGCCTGAAGGCCCTATTATATTACTTTGATTTTACTTTTGGGTAGCCATGATTAAAATCAGATGGGAAAAAAAAATGTTAGATTCTGGATCACGTCGGTTTATTTGCCCTCCCTGAATTAAGTGGCCCATATCATAGGAAAAATAACTCATGACCCTGGAAAGTTGATCCAGCAGGTAAGGAATTCCCAGGCTGCAAAGGGCCCTGCCCCAGGTGGCTTCACGCCTCACTTTGCATTTCCCCCTTTGTCACTGAACCTAGCGAGCCCCTCTCCTATCCTGGAGTAAATATCCTTACTAGGGTCATTTCTTTAAAGTTTAACAATAAATTGAAATAATAACAATGATGACCATGGAGGCTGTCAGGGCACATATTCAAAAACTGCAATCAGCCCCAGCTAAGAGGAACCAAAGGGCGCGTTTGTTTTGGCTCCCGGTCCAGCTGCAGGCTGTCTGAGGTCGCCTACGACATTTCTGTCAACAGACAGAAACTATCATAACAAAACCCATGTCGATCAGGAACTGTGACCCAAGTAAGAGACGCTAAGGAAGTGCTGCTTTTATAATGCATTCCAAAAAGTGTCCTGAGCCTTTCAGTGCTGGTAGGAAAATCCCCACTCCATGCCTGCACTCACCTGCGGTCCCCCTGGAGCAGAGGGAGGCAAGGCCGCCTGGAGAACCCCATCCCTGTGGGTAAACGGAGCATCACTGAGCTCTGCAGAGTTGGATTTCTCTGAAGTCCTTTACAGCTCACTATGTTTTCCCTTCCCAACCTTCCATGGGCCAAGTCCCTGTTTGGGGACTTGCTATGTGAAGACCCACACATGCTACTGCACTGATAAAGCTCAAGGATGCCTGTCTCTCTGCACCCTGCCTACCTCCCTCCTGGTCCCAGACACTCCTTGACATCAGAGTTTGCAGGCCCGTGGCCACCACCAATGCTCACCCACTCCACCTACCACCTCCACTCTGCCCACATACACTGCCCTGGTGCTTCCTTACCCTCAAGCGTCCCCTGACACACAGTGTCACATCCACACAGGGTCAGCTGTACTTACAAGCTCAGCAGAGACACTGGGCCATGCACTCCAGCACCACTCCAAGGTCGGCACACGTATTCTCCATTTTTATCCTTCAACAACCCTATGCTATCTCTTTTACAGATGTGAACATGGAGGCTCTGTGGGGTGTGCCCGAGTTTATATCACTAGTATTTGACAGAGGTGGGATTTTGGTCCTTGATTGCCTTCTGGCAGTGTAGGCACCCTGTTCTGTCAAGCAGAGCTTCTCACATTCTACACAAGCACCTGCGAGGATGGGTCAGACCTTGACTCAGTAGGTCTGAGTGGGCCCAGGAATTTGCATCCATAGCTGGCTCTCAGAAGGTGACTGTGTAGTCCTGGCACCCCCTTCAGATGCCAAAGCTTTGGAGAAACTTTACAAATAAGGCCAGAGTGGGTAGGGATAAATGCTCTGTAATGATTTGTAAATTTTAGGGCAAGTGCATGGACAGAAGGAGCACTCTAAACTCTGGGAAACTTTTCCTCCCAGGAGCCTCCTCACCTGAGGCCCTGGACAAATGACTCTACTTTCTGGTTATCTTTTTTTGGTGGGGTTATTCCTGGCGATTGAACTCAGGGCCACTCAACCGCTGAGCCACATCCCCAGCCCTATTTTGTATTTTATTAGAGACAGGGTCTCACTGAGTTGCTTAGTGCTTTGCTGTTGCAGAGGTTGGCTTTGAACCCATCATCCTCCTGCCTCAGCCCCCTGAGGTGCTGGGAGTACAAGCGTGCGCCACTGTGCCCCGCTTTCTGGTTATCTTGACATTGAAACTCAGCCCTGAAGTAAGGACTGGGCAAGAATTGAGCAACTGTCATACTCCCAAAGAGAGGCCCTTATTCATTAGCAGACAGTTCCTCTGACTCTCGCCCTCAGCCCCTGCCAACCACTCCCCTGCTCCCCGTCTCCGTAGAGTCGAGTATTCTGCACACTTCATATAAAGGGAAGCGTACACTATGTCACCTTTTGTGACTTGTTCCACTTTGTGTCCTATTTTCAGATTCACTGATACAAGCTGTCGCTGCAGCAGGCACCAACCCTGCATCCCTTTTTATTGTTCTGGAACGTTCCATTGTGTAGGTACAACACCTTTTGATCATCCATCCATCCATCCTACCACCCAGAGGAGAAGCCTCAGGGACACGTGCGCAACACTGAACCACGCAGACCGTTGCCATACGGAGCTCACTGCTCTGGTCTACGTGCAAAGAAGGTGTAGAGCCTTAGACACGGTCATGTCTCTAGCGGTAAAGCATGCATTCAAAAGCAAGATCTCTGAGGAAAGATGTGCTCAATTGGATTCATCATTAATTAATTGGTTAACTTTGAAAAACTTATTTAACTTTTAAATATTTCAGTTTTCTCATCTACAAATGGAGACTAATAATAGCATTTGTCTCGAGGATTGTTATCAGAATTAATCAGATGGCATATTTCAAGCACCTAAAACTTATTAGTATTTGAGCTATTTCAACAGATGCCCCAAATATCACATCATAAATTTCCAAAAGGAAAAAAAAAAAAAGATCCATTCTGCTCCCACCATTTTAACTGTAAACTTTAACACACTTGGTCGTCCTTATTATGACAAACATTTATTCACTTCATGTTGAGTGAATTTTTCACCTTGGTCAAAGACGTTAGAACCAATGTCCATTTCAAAGGCCACTCCAATCTGGTGCTTAATGGTGTTTTTGCTGTTTCTGGAAAACAAACTAGCACTTCTCTCCTCGTCCAAACAACAGGGAACAAAGCAAAATGCATCCTATACAAAAGGACTGACTCCGTAACTATGGCAGAGCCTAGGAGCACCAATAAGTCACCAAGACTAAAAGCTCTTACCTGCTATAAGTACGTCTACCTCGTATCTGTCTTCTTCTCCCATCATGATTTTTCCCTTACTTCCTAAATTTAGTACATATTTAGGTCCTCTTCAGAAGACTGCTATAAAGATAGTATGTGTTTGTGGTAAAAGCAAATGCTTAGAACCCAGAAAAACCATAAAAATGTGAGCATTTATTTTCTTCATCGAAATCTAAAATACCAAATAGATGAAAAAACATATCCATTTACCCAATTTTCTTTTTTCATTTTCCCCAGGAAAAGAAACACTAAGAAAAATGTATGTGGTGCCTACAGAAAAATGTTTGCTACAAGGGAAATCTCTGAGCTCAAAAAGCAGACAAGATAAAAGCAATTTATTGTCGTGCTGCCCAACATTACTATATGAGATTACCACCGTGATGAAAGATGTTGTCATAACGCACGCAGCCAACTGCGCTGAATTCCAGCATTGTTGGGAGTTCTCCATTCTTTCTCTTTAAACACAGTCTTGTCAGTCTTGAAGCCCCAAGGGATGTACAAAATGTAATTACCAAGGCTTATGATAAGGAGTGAACCAAACCAATAGGCAGAGATGAATTTTAAAATGTCAGCCAGTCTTTAGCATCTTTCTCTAAAACACTCCTTCTGCATCCCAGTCTTGGTTTACAATAAAAAAAAAAAAAAATGTTGCCAGTTCTATGCTTTAACATGAGCTGGAATTTTCTATGGGGCTCAGTGTTGTTATATGAGAACACCATTAACGGGAACCAAATGATTGCAAAGGGTTGACAGGTAGACCTACTTCATTCATTCCACTGGAGTTTTTAAACAAGCGCCTTTCTTATGAGTGTCCCTGGATTTATTCAAGGCCCGCACTGCTCTGGACTGGTCCCGTCCTGAGTTGAGCATGGAGTGGGTCTGGCAGGAAAAAATGGAGAGCCATGTTTCTCGGTCTCTACTGGCTCCCTGGCTTTGTGGCCAACGCTGCCAGCTGGCACAGGGCCCACGGCTGTCCACAGCAAGTGTGGCATCTGGGTCTTGGCCAGTCGGAACCAACGCCATGTGGCAGGGGATTTCCTTGAAACTAGGTCAGCAACGCTCGCTCACAACCAGCACCAATTTAATTTGAATCATTATGTCAATTAGCAAAGAGTTCAGTTTGTAAGAACTTAATACTTCCCCATGTTTAATTTTATATATTCGTCATTTTTACCTTCTAACTCTGAAGGCAAAGAGGTGGTAGAAAAGTGAGAGGTTCCACTCAATGAAGCCGCCCATATCCCTCTTCTCTCTCGGCACTCGGGAACGCCAGGGGTTTTCAGTTTGAAGCTCAATTTAACTGAGCCTCTGGGCTCTGAGTTCCATTTACTGCAGGCCAAATAAAGCTTCCTCGAGGCAAAAGAAAAAAAGAAAGATGGAAGGAAAAAGAAAGAAATGTCAGATTGAAAGAAGGTCCACAGAGATTCCTATATGTTCTGATATAACACTTTCAGGAAACGTGGAAATAAAACCCATTGGATTGATTAGAATTGAAAGGGGATTTCTAAAGCTATCTGGCCTCTACTCCTTCTAGCCAGGCCACAGTAGGACCCGCATGGCAATTACCCCCTCTCTCCCTACTCATTTCCCACTGCTTCTCTTCACATTACTAATCTCTAAGCATCAGCTGGGCCCTAAACAAAGCCAGTCTCGGGCATCCCTTATCAGTCGCTAATGCATTATCTGGGAGCAGGGGCACTCACCAATTTGAAGTCTTAAAATAACAATGACTAAGGCATCCCAAGGAAGAGGAATGAACAGAGTTTGATCTAGCCATAAGGACTCACAAAGATGGTGCAGGAGACTGAAACCCGAATGCAGGTGGCTGAAGGCAGAGAAGCCAGTACAGGGGCCCAGTCCCTGCAAAGCCCTCATCCCCTCTCTCCAGGGCTTTCAAGAGGCCCAAGGGGTGGTGTTTGCAGGAATGGCCGGTACACTCTGAGCACCCTTTCCTCGGCACACAGCCACATACGTTCAAAGTGCTGCAACACAGCCCTCTCCAGTAGTGGACCTGAATATTAGAGGAACGTGGAAGCTGAAAGCAGTTTGAGAACAAAGAACAAACCCTAATCCCAGGTGGGTTTGCTTCGTAACAGTCAGCAAAGCATCCTGAGGGTCCTGGATGAGCAGGCACTTCCTGCGGGGTCTTCTCTTCCTCTCCCGAGCCCCTTCCCCTTCATGGGCCCCACTCAGCAGACAGACAGCTGAGGGAGAAGCAGGAAGTTTCCTTAAGTTCAAAGGGCTACACCTGTAGCCAAAGGTCCTCGAGCTGAGCCATCGGTCCACACCTTGCCTGGTTTAATCAGCCACAGGGACTCCACGGTTTCCTCCTGTCCGCACATCACACAGGCCACATGAAGCCCCCTTCAGGTACAAGAGTAAAATGCAGCAGGAGTAAAAGTTGACCTGGAACCTTGGATGGGTTTTACCAAGGAGTGTCATGGCTTGGATGTGAGGTGTCCCCAGAAGCTCACATGTGAGACAGTACCAGGTTCAGAGGTGATATGACTGGGTTCTGAGAGCCTTGGCCTAGGCAGTGCATTAATCCCCCCATAGGGCTTCCCTGGGTGGTGGCTGTAGGCAGGCGAGGTGTGGCTGGAGGAGGTGCGTCACCGGGGTGTGCCTCTGGGGTTCATATTGTGTCCCTAGAGAGTGAGGGCTCTCTCTGCTTCCTGGTGGCCATGTCCTGAGCTGCTTTCTTTGGCCACACTCTTCCACCATCAAGTACAGCGTCACCTCAGGCCTAGAGCCATGGAGTCAGCCACCTACGGACTGAGACCCGCGAAACCCTCGAACCCCCAGAGAACCTTTTCCTCCTTTAAATTATCTTTGTTGGGTCTTTGACTCACCGCAACAAAACCGCTAAGACAGAGACTAACTTTACTGTGAAGGACGAACAATCTACAAACAGTGAAACTCAGGAAATCAAGTGAAGAAAGAGCAAAAGGAGGCCATGCAAACACCAGAAGAAAAGTGATCTTTTTTTCTGGAGCCTAGAATGGCTTGACCAATAAACCACCTGTGCCTGGGTTTTCTTTGTGAGAACTTTAACTCTAAATTCAATATCCAAAGCTTATTTATGCCATCTATTTCTTTGTGTATACACCTTATGTCTCTCTCTCCCTCTCTCTCTCTCTCTCTCTCTCTCTCTCTCTCTCTCTCTCTGTAGTATTTCAAGCAATGTGTATGTTTTGTCACACGTGAGAATTGGGCTCAAACCTGTTTATAATAGTTTCTTATCTGTCCGTCATTTTTAGAACACATAGCAATTCTTTCTCCTTCACTTCTGGTCTTGATTGGTCTTATTTGTGTTTTTCTTCTTTCTAGATTATCTGGGTAGAAGTTTAATAAGTTTTATTAATTTTTTCAAAGAACCAAATTTTAGTTTCTTTTACTTTGTTTTCCCATTGTCTATTAAATTATTTTACACCCTCTTACTGTTAACTTTCAGCTTAATTTATATCTGCATACATATATAAACACACAGACATACACATATATATGTGTGTATTATACATACAAATATATAATTAAGGTAAAAGCATGAATCATAGATTTTAGATCATTTTCTTCTCATATATGAGCATTTCATGCTATAAATTTTTCCCTAAGCACTCTTTAAACTGCATTCCAAATTTTTTAATATGTTGTGCTTTTGTTACAGATAAACGATGATGCTGCTTCTTTATTGAGTTAGAGGCTGTTTAGAAATATGTTGTTAATTTCCGAATACTTGGAACACTTTACAGATATTTTTTTAGTTGTTTCTATTTTAATTCTGTTGTAGTCAGAGAATATAATTTTCATTACTTTAACCTTTTCAATGCATTGAATGCCATTTAATGCTCAGTATATGGTCAATTTGTTGAATGTCCTACGTGTGCCTTGAAAGTGTCAGCACTCTGCTCTTTATGGTGGAGTGATCTTCAAGCCAATCAGGTCACGCTGAATGATGGTGTTGATATAATGTCGTATATCCTTACTACTTCTCTACGTACTTTTCCTATCAGTTCTTACGAATTCCTTGTACTTTCCTATCAGTTACTTAAAGCAGAGCATTGACTCTATTTCATCTTTGAGAAATCTCCACCATATCATGTACCTTGAAAGGGCATGCACACTTAGGGTTCTTTCATCATTGATTACTGTATAATTAAGAAATGGCCCTCTTTATTACTGGTAATTTTTCTTGGTCTAAAATGTATTTCATATGATGTTAAAATATTCACTCTGTATTAAATTTGATTCATGTCTAGGTGGGCTGTGTTTATACACCCTTTTACTTTTAACCATTCTGTGTTCATATTTAAGGTGAGGGCTATAGACTGCATACAAAAGGGACTTGCTTGCTTTCGTTTTCCCCAGTTGGACAATCTCTGCCATTTAACTGACATGTTTCAACCATTTACATGTAGTGGGATTATGAATAATGGCTGAGTGTAAATCTACCACCTCGCTCTTTCCTTTCAACTTCTTCCCTATATTCTTTTTCTTTGCCTGTCTCCTTTTGGGATAGTGGAGGTTGTTTTATTAATTCTTATCCCATATTATCTTTTCTGCTTTTCATTAAATCTATTGTTTCAATTTTGAGGGATGGCTTTAGTATTTGCAATATACATCTTTATCATATCATACTCTATCTTCAAAAGTGACATTAGTCACATATAAGAACCTTATTACAATATATTCTACTTTCACCTTCTTAGTCTTTATGTTATAGAACTTATTGTATAGTGTTTTCACTTTTCCTCTAGAAAATCATTATGAAAGAAAATTCACCTGTAGACAAAGGTCTGTAGTACTTCCCTGCATATTGACCATCCCAATTCTCTTCATATCTGTGTAAACATGAATTTCTAATTATTATGATTTTCCTTCTATATAAGGAAATTCCTGCAGCATCTCTTGTAAGCAAGTCTGAAAATGTCATTTAAAAAAATATTTTTACTGTGTGTTGAGTATCAATTTAACACTTTAAATATTGTTTTCTTTCAATACCTTAAAGATGTCACATCAGTTTCTTGTGGATTTGCATAGTTATGATAGAGGGCTGCTGTAATCTCATATTTTTCTCATTATTCTCTACAAGTTGGTTGTAATGTATATCTGTCTGGTTTTTTAAAAAAATGTTTACATTTCTCAAGTTTCTGGAATAGGAAACTTTATCATTTTCATTAACTTGGAAAATTCACATCATTTCTTCAAATATTGTTTAACTCTCCATGCATATCATCTGCTTTTGCTGGCACCGAGTGTATATTTCAACTCAGATATGGTATTTTTTATCTCTAGAAGTTACATTTGCATTAGTTTTACTGTCTTCCATTCCCACCTCATTGTGTTCATATTTTCCTTACATCATGTGCTTTTGAAGCATATTTATGATAGTTGTTTTAATGTCCTTTTCTATTGATTTTTTTCATCTTTAGTTTCTGACCTATTTTTCTTGACTCGTCATCTTTAGGTAGTGAGGTACGTGGTCTGCTCCTTAAAATGCCTGGTGATTTCCTTTTTTTCTTTCTTTTTTTTTTTTTTTTTGTGGTACCGGGGATTGAACTCAGGGGCACTCGACCACTGGGTCACATCCCCAGCCCTTTTTTATATTTTATTTAGAGACAGGGTCTCACTGAGTTGCTAAGTGCCTCACCATTGCTGAGGCTGGCTTTGAACTTGTGATTCTCCTGCCTCAGCCTCCCAAAGTGCTATTGTGCCCCGCGGCTTGGGACCTCCAAGAAGACCACCAGAGTCCTTGGTCAATGTAAATAACAAAGAGTCATTTATTAGCAAGCTCGAGCTTGGTCCTCCACGCACTCGGTAACCGGTGACGCTAAGAGGCCCCGAGCCCAGATTTAGCAGGGTTTTTATAATGAAATACATACAAGTTAAGGGGGGGGCTTCACAGCGCTCTTTTGATTGGTTAACATATAAAGTTACATACGAAGCATTATTTTTGAGTTTTGGGTTAGCCTGACCGCTAGGGGAAGGGTGATCAGCCACCCAGTTTTGCAAGCTAGACAAAATAGGGAACAAGAATAAGTTTTGAGTCCATCTGACCGCTAGGGGAAGGGTAGTTTTTTCAAAAAACTGAGGACAGTTTTGGGAAAGACTTGTGTTTTTTTACAAGTGTTTGCATTTTTCACCTTTCAGTGCTGGGATTATAGGCGTGCGCCACCGTGCCCGGCTGCCTGGTGATTTCTTAATTGGAAGTTATTCGTTTAGAATATGTTGTGTTGAGTTATGGATTTTGTTTTATTTCTTTAAAGAGTGTTGGTCTTTTTCTTACAGGGATTTAAGTTAATTCTGGGCTAATTTGATTCATTGTGAGGTTTTAAACTTTTGAGCAAATGCCTACATTAGTTTCATTGTAGTCTAATTTTGCTTCAACTGTAATTTGGAGTTTTTCTGGGATCTACTAAATGTCCAAGGGTCAACATCCTGACTTGAGTTAGAGGAAACACAAAACACTCTCAGCCCTGTGGGAGCTTGGGAATGTTGTCTTACTTCTCCCAAGTCACAGTGATTTCTTTGAAGGTTGTTCTAATTCATCTTGTTTAGTTTCACCTTGGGCAGGTGCCAATCAGTGTTCAACCAAAGACTCAAGAGGACCCCAAAGCATGTCTCTAGAACTTCTCAGCACTGTGCCACACAAATTCTAGACCCCTTGACTTTCTGAACTTCAGCACTCTGTTACTGGGCAGGGCTGCCAGGCCACATCTGGGTGGCCTCTGCCTGCACCCCTGGGCATTTTCCCTAAGTCAGAAAGTGCTCACCTCATTTTCATTCAGAAATGTTAGATAAAGATTTATACCCATAGGCCAAGAGAAATTATCTTTTTCATCACAATAAATACATGCATAAAACTCAATGGTCTCAAAGGTGCTTTGTGGGGGGAACATGGAGATACGATTCCCATGAACAATCTGCTGTAACATTAGAAACTCTCATTAGAAACCTTTGAAAGTTCAGTTTCTTGGTTTTTTGATATATCAAATTCACAAATAAGCTTTACCTCGATTAATTCGCTAGCGCAGTATGTGAAAATAACACATTACTAAGGCATTTTCCTAAAGTTTGTAGGCTAGTACTAACCTTATTCCACTCATGGGGAAACTATGGTACACAGAGCTAAAGATTTGCCAAAAGTCACACAGTCAACAAGCAGAATCAGAAGCGATCCTAGTCATTAATATTTTATCTAAAAGTTGAAAATGCTCACTGGCTATAATCCATATGTGAAAAGTTTCCCGGAATATGTTATTTTACTGAAAGGCTTCCTGTAAACATCCTTTCTCATTAAAAAAAAAAAAAAAAAATGGATGATTGTACCTTCTTGATGCCAGGGGTCCTCTACACCCTCAGAGTATGACACACAGAGTTTTGCATTATTAGTGTGCCAATTATCTAAGGTGTCAGTATAAACTTAAAGAAAATGCTGTTGCTAAAAGTCTTCTTAGGTCTCACAGGCTTGTGGGAAAACGAAATGTTGACCTGAATACCCAAATTGCCCAGGTGTGCTCTGAGCCCTGAATGCTGCAGGCTCCTCAGCCACACCAAGGAGTCCACAAGCACCTACATGCACTCAGTGGAGACTCACAGGTGAGCCTGAGGGTCAGGACTGTCTCTGAACAGAGTACAGGACCAGACTCCATGCTCTTCTCCTTTCCCGTCACTCCTGCTGTCCCTTCTGGAATAGAATGACAGCACCATCCTATTCCCAGACTTCACACACACACACACACACACACACACACACACACACACACACTCCTTGCACATCAACTCAGAGAAGCAGATCTCCTGTGAGGAGAAAGAGATCCTTGCATCCTCCTAAATAGACTGCCCACTGTAAATGCTTTAGTAAATCCATGGCTTCAAGTTCATCACTATCATCCGGGGATGATCCCTTAAGGGAACAACTGGCCCTCTAAAGTTGATCCTCAAGTAGGAAGCATATTTTTTGAAACCCAACCTGAAATTCCAACCCATCCCAGAGACTGTGCTGGGCTGTTTCTACCTCACTGCCCACCCCCAGCATGAGAACAGCTCCCCTGGAAGCCATAGCGGAAGACCAAAAAGAAGCTACCCTTTACTGCATACTCCTCTATTTACAAGAATGTAAAGAATAGAGGGATTCCACTACAGTGTTGAGCTGAAAAAGTGTGTTTCAATTCAACCTTTTGCTCCAATGTTTCAATATCTATTCTCTTAGTTATATGAGCCCAGACAAATAAAGCTTAGGTGATGTTTTTTTTTAAATTATTTTTCATTCTAAGATGTTATAAATGACAGCAGAATGCATTACATTTCATATTACACTTATAGAGCACTTTTTTACAAATCTCTGGTTGTATGCAAAGTATATTCACACCATTCGTGACTTCATACATGCACTTAGGGTAATGATATCCGTCTCATTCTACCATCTTTTTTTTTTTCCTTCACCCTTTTGCCCCTTCCCTTCCCCTCCCTCCCCATTGACCATTCTAGTGTTCCTCTAATCCTCCTATGCTCCCCATCCCAACCCGACTGTGAATTGGCCTCCTTATATCAGAGAAAACATTTGGCATTTGGCTTTTTGGGATTGGCTAACTTCACTTAGCATTATATTCTCTAACTCCATCCATTTTCCTGCAAATGCCATGATTTTATTCTCTCTTATTGCTGAGTAATATTCCATTATGTGTATATACCACATTTTCTTTATTTATTCATTTACTGAAGGGCATCTAGGTTGGTTCCACAGTTTAGCTATTGTGAATTGTGCTGCTATAAACATTGATGTGGCTGTGTCCCTGTAGTATGCTGTTTTCAGGTCTTTTGGGTAAAGACCAAGGAGTGGGATAGCTGGGTCATAAGGTGGTTCCATTCCCAGTTTTCCAAGGTATCTCCATACTGCTTTCCATATTGGCTGCACCATTTTGCAGTCCCACCAACAATGTATGAGTGTGCCTTTTTCCCCACATCCTCTCCAACATTTATTATTGTTTGTGTTCTTAATAGCTGCCATTCTGACTGGTGTGAGATGAAATCTTAGAGTGGTTTTGATTTGCATTTCTCTAATTGCCAGAGAGGTTGAGCATTTTTTCATGTATTTATTGATTGATTGTATATCTTCTTCTGAGAAGTGTCTGTTCAGTTCCTTGGCCCATTTATTGATTGGGTTATTTGGGGGTTTTTTTGGTGTTATGATTTTTGAGTTCTTTATATATTCTAGAGATTAGTGCTCTATCTGATGTGCATGTGGTAAAAATTTGTTCCCAATTAGTAGGCTCTCTGTTCACCTCACTGATTGTTTCTTTTGCTGAGAAGAAGCTTTGTAATTTGAGTCTATCCCATTTATTGATTCTTGGTATTAATTCTTGTGCTACAGGATTCTTATTAAGGAACTTGGGACCTAAGGTGGTATTGATGTTAGGCAAAAGTGTAAAGGAAGACAATGTTGCTTTTAAAATTTTTCAGAGACAAAGTATTAAGAAAAAAAACAGAATACAAAACATTGTGTTGTTTGTTTTGTTTAAATATATTTTTTTTGGTTGTAGGTGGACACAATATCTTTGTTTATTTATTTTTATGTGGTGCTGAGCATCAAACCCAGTGCCTTATACATGCAAGGCACACACTCTACCACTGTGCTACAACCCCAGCCCACAAAACATTGTTTAAGGAACAAGCTTACCTGTTAATTAAAGGGGATGGAGAACATGTAAACTGAAAAATAATAAACCCAAATCCATCACAATTTCAATACAAAGAAGTTATAAAAATATTAAAGACTTCGGTCAACGCCTCTGTCCACTTGCCTAAACCATCTTCAGAAACAAAACCCACGTTTAGATTCACCAAGTCCTTTGGTTACTAGCGAGGGCCAGATTGTGTATGGGCCCAGAAAGTCCTAGCCAGACCTTAACAATTCTGCGGGCATTAGATTGGGTGAATGATTTTTAAAATAGTCCAATTATGGATTATTTTGCAATGAGGTAATATTGATTGTGTGATTTACTACATGATTAAAAGGAGTTTGTTTTGGAAACATAATAACCTTCCTTGTGAGGGACATTTTGCCTAGAAATCTCTAGCTACCCATAATTATTAATAATGTTAAAAATCAGCAATATATTTCAATGCCCATACGTTCTCTGAACACCCATCTGTGATCACAGACATGTTTAAATTTTCATTATGTCTGAATTTCACACATGCCTTCCTTTTAGGTAGATTCAGTAAACGTCTTCAGCTGCCACTATCTGAGATCAACTTCAAGTCTGAGAATACTTGATTATGATAAAAAACAATGAGCTACATACTAATCCTAATTTTCAAATCTGCAAATAAGCAAGGATTTTTAATGAACTCCTAATTTTGCTTTAGTTGGAATATATGAAATATATGAATGTGTTCTTAAATGTCCTTTCTTAAATGTCCTTTAAATATGATTTTACTGAAGTTGCAATGATAGATCAGATTATTCTAGTCTACTGTAACATTTAATTCTCCCCCTTTTATTATTTATTCAAATAATTGCAGAGCTTAGAATTTACAATGGCCAGAAATAGACATATCCTATATGTAATTTTTTAGTGTGAAGAAATGATGCTTTCCATCTATCATGCATAACAATCTGAAATCCATTTAAAAGAAGAACTACAGAATTACTGATTTCAGGTGACCAGCACTAATTAAGGAAGCTCTGTTCTCAGAGGCTTCAGGTCACTTTAAACACCACCCCCTTCTTTTGCCCATTCAAATCTTAGAATTACTCAGTGTCCCAAGCCTGCTGCTCAAAGCTAGATTTTATAGAAGAATGTGCAGCATGTCAAGTGATTCTAAGTGTCAACAGACTTAGGAAGGGCAAATACACAGAATCTAGAGGCAAAACAATATCCTGACCTTCTCATCCACCTCTCCCCCCTCCCCTTTCCTCAGCCACGTATGGTCAGGAAAAGTCAGAGCACCAGAAGAACAATAAATGAGAAATGACCCTCACCCACAGAGGATTTTCAGAGCCTGATTTCCCAGCCATCCCATCTTATGCATCAAAGAGCAAAGGGTAAAGGAGACAGGCTAGAGCAGGCAGGAAGAAAGGAAGAGGGAGATTATTCACTGGCCGTTTGAGATCTGGTTACCAGCCTGAAAAACAAGAACAGATGTATTTGCATGATTATAAAATAACACGCCTTTCAAATAACTTAATCTTCGGGAATATTATAGTATATACGTTTGTTTTTAATTCCCGAGGGAGAGGCAAAAGACTGTGGGATCCTTTGTCCACCCCCAGGTCGGAGGACAGGAGAGTCTTACACAGGTCTCTGGATGCAAGCTAGCGAGCCACCCGCGAGGGCCAAGAGGATTACGGTATTATCCTACTATTGTTCTCTGCACTGTATCCACTTCAATCTACAGGAAAATGAAAGCAGAAACAGGCCCGAGAGATTATAAACAGGCAGTTGTGACTGGAGTCTCTTCTTCCAGTGTTGCTAGAGCCCAGGAAGCAGGCTTGGGTTCCTCCGGGTTCTCCCCCAAACCCCGGATAAATGCAAAAAGAATCAGTGGAGGTAAAAATTCACCCAAAAGGCAATTACTGTTTTCTCTCTCAGAGGAGCGGGTTGCAGCCAAGCAGACATAAAAGTATAAATTTCCATCATAGCTGAAGGGTTCAAAGCCAAGAGGCAAAGTACATGGGCTTTGGAAATGGTTAGCGGGAGGTAATAAAGCATACAAACACAGCAGCTCAGAGGAAATAAGAATTCAGGGGAAAGGGGAGCAGAACGCACCCCCCCACACATGCTGGGCTTCCCTGGGACCCACACAGGCTTCATTTTCCATTTGGCACAAAAACAACCCGGCCCCGCCTCCGCTGGGTCCTTCAGAGAGCCCTCAAAGTAGGGTGTCCACAGGGCCCACTTTTGCACTGACCCCAGTGACCCCGGGCCAGCTGTCAAAAGGCTGAGCCTGGTCGGTAGCAGGAGGCCATCGGGTCAGATATAAAAGCAAGCTGGCGGGCTCGGAGGGTCACAGTGACGTCAGGCAAGGTCGGCTCACTTTTTCCATTCCAAGCCAGCGCTGGCCGGTAACGGTGATACAGTCGTGTTAATGACAACCGGGACAACCAACACCTTTCAGGGAAAGGTTTCAAAATGCTTTCCACGGAAAGGCCACGGCCATTATTCCCCAAATGACAGACGAGGGAACTCAGGCAGAGAGGAGAATGATCAGCCCCAGAGCAGGCACAAGAGTGGGGCGATGCTGAACTGAAGAACCGAAGCCCCCTCCCCAGGTCCTGTTCTGGTCCTCAGAGTGTTACTGGACTCACTATTGGACTCCGCGGAGGCCGCGTGCTAAACACTGACTGCTCCCGCTCAGGAGCAGCAGAGACTGGGCGAGACACTCTGCTCCAGGTGTTGTTTTAAAGCCCTCCTAAGCCATTAACTTGGCTTCTGCTTTTGCTCTGCATGTTTGTTTGTTTGTTTACATGCATTGAAATCTTCTGCAGATACAGAATTAAGAACAGTGAGCAGAAATGATTTCTTTTCCCTCTAGTAAAAGTATCCGCACTGACATGGTCACCTCAGAAGTAAGGCTTCTCACAGTCCCTCGAATAATCTGAACCATAACTAAAATGTCATCATTGGGGGCTTATTAAGGGTGGGATTGATCTTTCAAACTTTCCTGTAGAGCCTGTCTGTTTTCTCTCCATTCCTAGTCTAAGATGATTCTAGAATCACAACATGACGTGAGCCTTCCTGTAAGCATCCGGGCTAGGCGCAGCGCACCGCCACTTGCCACCGAGGCCGTGGAAGGCCGTGATTCAGAGCAGGGACTCAGCAGCAAAGCGCCACTCTTCAGGGGCTTTCTGACCTTGGCGAGGTCTCGGCTCTCTGCCCAACTTTCTCCTTTGAAATGTGGAAATGAGAAGAGTCACCTCTCCTCTGGCTTTTGAGAAAATGACTTGAGCCATCTTGCACCAAGGGCTTAAAGACAGGCCTGGGCAGTGTAGGCTGCACACCTGTTGTCCACCACGAAGCTTTCCCTGCAACAGGAAGTCCGCGGCTGGGACTCCTGCCCATCAGAGCTGTGCCGGTGAGTAAGGAGAAATGGTCCGGCATGGCGCTAGGGACAACGTGGGGCACGGGTTCCTGAGTGACCGCAGCAGCAAAGGGAGACTTCCTGGAGGAAAGGAACGACCCTTCCTTTATTTTCCTTGTCATTCATATACTGTGTACCCACTAAGTGACACCACTCCTGGAGAGAGATCCTGGATGCAGAAATGGTTGTACTTCTTTAACAACAGGGGAAAAAGAAAAAAAGAATGGAGTGACAATCCAACAGTTGATAGGGGTCTGAGGAAAAACGGTCCCTAGCCTCAGGTACCCCCTCCTTATTCTAGAAAAGGATGGCAACGTGCCCTGCTCTCTTGGCATTGCACCTCAGCTATGCCTCTTCAACGTGGGCCTGTTCAGCCGACTGAAGGCTGGACTAAGGTCCCCTTTTCATTCATCAAACGTGGTTTAAAAAATTGTTTTCCTAACAAGCCTCTAAGCACTCATTATTGAAGTATTAAGATTTAGATTTAGAGATAAATAGGACACATCCCTTAATAAAGTCCTCCTAAACCAGTACATTTTAAGTAGTTTGTTAATTTCTCCGATTATAAATCCCAATATAACCACCGTTTTAAATTGGGAAACATAAAACACATGAAAGAGATTTAAAAAAAAAAATCATAAATCTACCACATGCAAGTAATCCCTTTGGCCACTTTCTTTTGGCCACCGTCAGACAAATAAGCAAACTCCCGTGTAGCATAGTCATGACTAAAGTATATGCACGATTTTAAAGTCAGCCTTTTCCACCTGTACAGTAAAGCATTTCTGAGCCATTAGAACTTCTTTGAAGGCATCATTTAAGTGTTGTATAATATGCCTTCATATGGATACAGTCTATGAAATATGAGTTCGATGTTATATAAAGGTGGGAGTGAATCTGAATTTCTTTTTTTAATTTATTTGTTCTTTTTAGTCATACATGACGGTAGAGTGCATTTTGATGCATCAGACACACGTGGAGTGTAACTTCCCATCCGTGGGGTGGTCCATGACGTGGAGTTTTACTGGTTGTGTATCCACATGTGGACACAGGAAAGTCCTGTCCGATTCTCTTTCCCTTTCCCATTCTCCCTCTCTTCCCTTCATTCCTTTTTGTCTAATCCAGTGAACAAAGAAAATCCTCACTGGGGCAAACTGACTGAGATGCCCACAGCTGTACTTCCACAGGGAAGGAGACGCTGGCCAAAGCGCCAGGACCTGGGCGGGCGCTGCCTCTCCCCTCCTCTCTACCTGTTCTGCTTTTCTCCTTCGGTGAGAGCATTTTGCTGGTGTGACAGCTCCCGCCTTCTGAACCTCCGGCAGGGAGAAGTTCAGAGACAGGTGGCAGCTGAGCAATACGGTCAAAATCAAGCTGAAGCTTCTCCTGTTGGTCTCACAGCTTTCTTTAAAAGAAATGACTTGGAGGTGTGAGTCATGGGGGGCATGGCCCTGCTGGTGTGCGTGACACCCCAACTTACATAACTCAGGTGTCGCCACTTGTTTGCTGTTAGAGTCACTTCCTTCCAAGATGTGGAATTCAGTGGTTCTACAGAGCCAGCTGTCCAACCTGGCCCAGGAGTCACGTTCCTGTGCCCAGGAAGGGAGGCACTCGCCTCAGGAGCAGGACTGAGACGTTCTCCCCCACCAAGACAGGGCGGGTGACGCCCAGCACCCGGTCAAGCCAGCACAGCCTGTGCCCCTCTCAGGCACTTTCATTTCTAGACACAGTCCTATGGCAATCTGAATTTCTTTATAGACAAAGAAGAAGTTCACTGAAACAACACAATGACTACATATTTTCTTATATTTACAGAAAACAAGGGGGGGATTCCTTTCCCCACACATTTTCAGTGTCCAACTACCTAGGTATACTGCATTTCACAGAATATAAAACCTTCTGAAAAGCTCCTGACAGCCAAATCTCTTCTACAATTTTCACACTGGTTTCCATGGAAAATCCAACGTGGATGATTGCAGAAAATCATGTAGAAATAATAAAGTGACACATAGGAATTGACCCTTGCATTGGTTTTCTATTGCCACAACAATGCTGCATAACAAACACCCAATGCCCAGTGGCTTTGAAGCTGTGGTACGTGTTTTGCTAGAGAGACTCCAGGCTGGTGGTTTTGGTGGGCTCAGCTGGACAGACCTGGACTTAGCTGGGTAGTGTCTGGGGCTCACCCAGCTGCTGATGAGGATGGCCTCAGCCAGGACTCTGGGACCATCTTGCCCTCCTCCTCTGCACTCTCCGCCAGCAGACAAGCCTGGGCATGTTCTCTTGGCATTTTCAGAGGAACCAGAGACAACCAGAAACACACAAAGGTTTTTTTCCAGCTTGTGCTCTGTCTGCTAACATCTCATTTGCCAAAGCAAGTTTCAAGTGCAGCAGATTGAAGGGACAGAGAAACAGACTCTGGCCCCTCAGTAAGAACAGCTGCAATGTCAGATGGCTGCATGACTGCAGGGAGGGGGAGAAGGGAGTTACAATACAGTGCTTCTACTACAACCTTAGGATTGATTCTAAGTGACAATATCAAAAATCAAAATAAAACACGTAACTCAGATTTTTGAGAGGCCATTGTATTTAATACACTAAAACACTGAAGGAGAGGGAAAGATTTCTTTCTATACCTTGCACAAGGTTCATGGCCAAGACTCTCACACAAGACAGAATAATGAGAGAGAAACATGCCAATTTACATACTACAAGTTTTGCATAATCTGGGACCTTCAGAAGGCAAAGAAGATCCAAAGATACAGAAAAACCTGTGTATTTTTTATGTTAGGTCTTTTTTTTTTTTTTTTTTTTTTTGTGGTATCGGGGATTGAATTCAGGGGCACTCGACCACTGGGTCACATCCCCAGACCTTTTTTTTTTTTTTTTTTGTATTTTATTAGAGACAGGGTCTCACTGAGTTGCTAAGTGCCTCACCATTGCTGAGGCTGGCTTTGAACTCACGATCCTCCTGCCTCAGCCTCCCAAAGTGCTGGGATTACAGGCGTGCGCCACCGTGCCCGGCTATGTTAGGTCTTTTGAAGAAGTAGACATTCAAGAAAAAGTACAGTGGATGAAGGGTAAGGTCTTAGGGTAGTGACTTGGGGGAAAATAACAAGACCTGTTTGTCCAGACTCTCCCCTGTGTCTGCGGGTCTCTAGAGACCAGATGTTCCTGTCCTCCAGGGACAGGGAGGGGTACCTCTGGAAGGAGAATCCTGTGCCTCTCTCAGGGGGAAGGGCAAGGGAGTGGGTTTTCTAGTTTCTGATGTTTTCTCAAATGCCAGGGAGCCATATTTGGGGGAAACATGTCAAGAACCCCATCAGTACTGAGAAAAGAAACAGGTGACAGCAAATTAACAGAACAAAGCAGATCTGGAGAAATCAAGAAATCAAATCCAGTCGCCTGCAGCAGGAGGGCTTCTTCTTGATTTCTTAGTCCTTTGTTCTCAGGAGCTAAGGGAAGAAGGTTGTGTTTAGAAAAATTAATCTGAAGAAGGTGGAGAAGCAGACAAAGATGTAAAACAGGATTAGCCATGTAACTTGTACACAATCCCTAAAGCAAGCCACAGAATTACCTTTGGCCTGTTGGTAAGAGTTGAAAACTTCCCAAGGTCACTCAGCCAGTGTGCGGAACCTGAGATTACAAACAAGCACTTGAAACCAAATGTTCCTTCTGTCTAAAATACTCTCCCCTTCCTCACTACCTCGCTAAATCCTAACCCTTGTGAATCTCTTTAGTTCAAGGCTCACTTATTTGGAGATGCCACCTTGAATTTAGTAGGTGGGGGTCCCTCTTAGACTTCTCTCCATGCCAGGCAGCCTTCCGATACCAGTCACAGTGCTGTATTTGCTCATGAACTATTTGGCTGCTTATCGCTCCCACGGGACTTCTGATCCATAAGAAAGAGACCATGTCCAGTTTCGTTCTGTGTTATCTTTAGACCCAGCAGAGCTGACTGGCTTTCCATAAACATACAATGAATGAAGGAATAAATAAAAAGCACTAATTAGGCAGCATACTTATGGGGAAGATGTGATAGTGTTATGGGTTATAAAGCGCCCAGATGACCGAGGCTGAAAAATTCCTCATAATCAAGTTTTAGGTAATCTATATTTGAATGAAGAACCAATCTACAATACATGTTTCCATATTCCTGTGTTGGGTATTCAACACATGACTGTTTGAGAACACAGATACAACCCCGTTTCATGTTTTTATTAGTAAGAACCAGAGAAAATCAATGCAGAGACTTATCAAACAAATGCAGGTCCTCCTATAAGATAAGCTGCTTTTCTCCGGAATTTTCAATTAGAAAGGGGGATGAAAGGGAAGACACGCCGTTTCACAGTCAGCTGACACAGAAGCAAAGGCTTCATTGGGCACTCGGCGAGTGTTTAATATTTTCTGGACACAATCTAGAAGACCACTGACGTGCCGAGTTGTGGCACTTTCTGCATAGGACAGCACGGTGGGGGGCCATCTTGCCTGTTCAGGAATATATTTTGTTGCAAAACAAAAACGTGAAGGGGCTTCTTTCCCTTATCCTGAAGGAAGGCAGGATGGGTGCTTTCTGCTTCAATTCGTGATGTGATTGGTAGTTGCTGCAGGAAGGAAATCTCACTGCCTGGCTGTGCAGGCAACGACAGCTCTCCCCGCGGCCCCCGATGAAGGCCTTCGCCACAGGGCCACGTAATCGCCCACCACCCTAGTCAGCCCGGGGAAGTTCCCTAGCCATCACCTCCTTTAATCTCTTTAACACCGATGGCTGTGTTAAAGGCCAATGCACTGGAACAAATATCGTGATAGAACAAGCAAAGAAATGACCCAACAGTTTGGGAAAGAGAATGGAGAGAAGCTAGCTGGGAACTCTTCTCAGGAAAGGACGCGGTGTGATGCGGGCTCTAAAGAATCGACAGATTCCCCTGGAAGACCCCGGAGAAGCGACGTAAGAAGCAGGCCTTATAGGCAAAGGGAAAACAGCCAAGCACCAGAGCCGGAACCAGCAGGTGCAGAGACGCATCGCGCAGGTGCAGGAGGAAGGCAGGGGAAGGTGGGGGTGAGCTGGGCAAGAAGACGAAGAGTAAATCCCCGAAGGCACTGGAGGGTGTGCCTGTGTGATGCTGATGTCCTTCGTAGTCAGCAAATTGGAACCAGGGGTATAAAATAAGGTGGTTTCCACTAACAGCAACAACAATTTCCTACCAATAATGTGGAAGGCAGACTTAGAGAAACTGCAAGGAGAAAGGTCAATAAGGAAATCTTCACGTAGCCCAAAAGAGAGATGGTGAAGACCCGAGATAAGGCAGAGGTGCTAGGGTTGGAGAGAAGTTGACAGTAAGGGGTTTTAAATAAGAAGGACCCATAATATCCAGTGACCAGATGGAAATGAGATTAGTCATAGGCAGAAAGGGAGGAGTTGGTGATGATGTTCATATTTTTGGTATGTACACAGTATAAAAGCAAGAGCAAGTCTAGGAATAAATAATAATTTTGGTTTGAAATGCATTTTCCTATGGGCTGTCCTGTTGGTAATTAATATCGGGGAGTAAAAGAAAATATGCTTACACAGCTAAGGATGTGGGTCTGGAATAAGAATGGAAATGCTGATTTGCAGTCCAGGTCGTGCTGGTGCAGAGAAAGATGGCCCCCACAGGACGTGGGAGTGAAGAGGAGGAAACCCATGCAGTACCAGCACCCAAGGGTAAATAAAGGAAGAAGGAATCATGAAAGAATTGAGAAAGTAGAGCTGAGCTGTTTATTTTCTTTTTTTCACCATTTTTAATTCTAATTTGTTATACATGTTTACAGAGTACATTTCATTTCATATTTCATATAAAGAGCACAATTTCTCAAGTTGCTGGTTTTATATAAAGTATTTTTACAACAATTTGTGTCTTTGCACATGTATTTAGGGTAGTCATGGATAACTCAGTCTGCCATTATTCCTATTCCCTTCCCTCCTCCCTCCTACCCCCCTTTGTTCTATTTGAAGTTTTTTCATTCCTCTCATCAGTGGATGAATGGATAGGGAAACTTTGGTATATACACACAATGGAACACTACTCAGCACTAAAAAATAATAAAAACATGGCATTTGCAAGTAAATGGGTGGAGTTGGATAAAATAATGCTAAGTGAAGTTAGCCAATCCCAAAAAAACAAAGTTCGAATGATCTCTTTGATATGAAGATATTATTCTTGATATTTATTCATCATAAAACCATGGACTAAGATAATCATTGTATTAAATTTGTTAATAAGAGCCCCAATTAGCTGGAGAAGAGGGACCTGGTGACTAAATTGGGGATAGGACTCACAAAATAAAACTAGACATAGCAGAGATCAACCTTGACTATTTGATAAATTTAGTGACTTTCTTTTAAAACAACAAAAAAGAAATGTTATCTTTAGAATTAGAATTGTTATTAAAATCCTAGCTCCCATCTTTACTTAACCTTCTTGTGCAGGCAAATTACTGAATTTCTATATGCCCCAGTCTAATCATTTGGGAACAAATAAGGGTAGTAATAACTACTGGGACCAAAGAAGTGGGAAAAGGGCAATACATTTATTTTGGCAGCTCCCCCACAGCACCAAGCGTAGGCTGAAGTCTTCTGAAAGCTCAGCTGGTCTTCGGGACCTGGCTGTGTGAATCAGAACCTCCTGGCTCAGTGGTTTCTTTGTTCTGTGACATTTTGCTAGTTACTTAACCTTCTCAGGATTCATTTACTCATCTAAAAAGACACGAAGGTGATGCCTATCTCGCTGAGTCGTGCAGATATTAGATGAGACAATATCTGCTTGGTGGATGGCCCAGCCAGACAGCTCGGCTTTAGAGCTGGCTAACATTTCTGCGGTTGAATGAGACAACTCCCCACGTGCCCTTTCAGACTTATTTCCTGGCTCTTTATGTTCCTAATTAGAACCATGAATGGGTCATAATATCATTATACACACAACTCTGCTTCTGCAACTAGAATCTCCGGGGCAAAGCGCTTCGATAAATGTTTCCTGCTTTGAATTGAAGCCACCTTTGCAGATTGGCGAAGAACACGTGGGGTGCAGGCCACGGCACCTTCTCTACAGTGCTGCTTGGACTCGATGATATCCTTAAATGTTCATTTCAGTGGATGAAATATCTTTTAAGTTAATTAAAACAAACAAAACAATAAAAGGTGCCCCATCGTTAGCTTTGGGACCTGCTTAGTTCACATCAGCCACAGACACAGCGGACCCCACCAGGTACTAGGAATGACGGGCCTTCCCAGCCCCACTGACATGCCTTCATAGCACTTCGCACAGAGCACATGGGAGTGACAAGTTGTGCTCTCAGATATCTACAACCACAGAAGTGAAGTACGTAACGTGGATATAATTGTAACGGAGCAATCTAAAATGGATTAGAAAATTTTCATGGATGTTTAAATGCATATCAGGCCAAGATGGTATCTAAGAAAAGGACACATAAATTTATTTGGAAGACTTGTGACAAACAAACTAGCATCCATCTGACCAGCTAAAGCCATACCTGCTTGACAAGAGGTTGTTTAAAAATGATGTATACATCTCCTGGCCTCCAGTGACTGGGACAGCTAACACATCCCTAACAGGTGACCTGGCAGAGTAACCTGCAGTGACCCTGAGTGATCACTCTCTATCTCTTAAGGATCTGCACATAGCATCATTTGACAGGCAATTTTCTATGGAGTTCATTTTAGAGAGTTTGAGATGCCCAGTCACCAACAGCCAGTGTTATCTTTAATACTTTGATAACTGTTTACAACATGTCAGATACTACTCTAAGCCCTTTACGGACATCAACTAATTTAATCCTATGGGCTAACTACTATCATGATCTGTGTTTTAGTTCTAAGTAAGCTGGGCACAGGGCTATTAAATAACTTTTCCTAGGTCACATAGCTAATTAGCAGCAAAGCCAGTATCAAAGCCAGGGTGCAGGGCTCCTGGCTCACATCCTTAACTATTGGCAAACTTCACTCTCATCACACAAACATCACTGGCTCGGGAACTGAACAGAACTAACCCAGAATCTCAACTTCATCACTAAGTAGCTATATGTAAATTTTATTATTTCTTCCTGTAGACTTTAAGAGTAATAATGTCCATATTATTAGGTGGATAGATCACACGGATACACCTAAAGTCTCCTTCACATAATAATACGTAAGGATTCTAAGAAATGTTAGCTTATAATAGGTATTCAACAAATAGTATTTGTATTCAAATTTGCTTCCTTCAGATTTTTTATGAGAGTTCTTAATGAGCTACAAATAAGTCATGTGGATCTGTGATGCTTGTGTGGGAAATCCCATGAATATCTGAGCACAATTTAGCTGAGCAGATTAATGCTAACCAAGAAGGAGGTCTTGGAGGGAAACTGAAAACAAAGACAGGTCTACTTGGGTGGACCTGTGTGCAAGGTCATCTTGAGGACCCTGGGCCCTGCTGTGGAAGGCTGGTGACCTGAGGCTCTCTGGGCAGCCAGAGGTCACTGGGAGCTAACGCTTGGCTGACAGGGGGGAAGAGCTGCCACAGAGGGCACGCAGAGGCCTGAAACCAACCAGCAGGCAGGAGCTTCTTCGGCGTCTGTGGCTTAGACCGTGGCTCAGTGCCACTCTCTGACCTGGAAATGCATAGACGAGATCACACCAGCCGCTGGAAAGCCACAGAGATAGCCCTGTGGGTGCATAGAGCTCCGGCTCAGCCCACAGTCCTGTGGTGGCCAGGCCTCTGCACGCTGCCGTGAAGACAGGTGTCCTCGCGGGACCTCAGCCCACACACTCTTCTTGTAAGACTCCACCGGAAAGTGACAAGCCACAGGGCAGGTGCTGGCTTACTCATCACGTTGAACCCAAAGAGAAAGAGTCCATCATCGTGGGCATTCCACAGCAGGACATCAAAGGCCCTCTAGACATCCCACGTCCTTCCAGCCATCCAGGGGCAGGACTGCTGCATGAGCCCCACGCCCCAGCTGCAGGGGAGGCGTGAAGAGGGAGACGCGGCTTTAGTCACAGCCACGGTGGGAACAGGAACAAGCAAGAGAAGATGGCACAGCAGGCCTGGGCGCTATGTGAGCTGACCCACCCGAGAAGCCCAGGTGCACAGGTGATCACTCCCCTGACATAACCAGGAGAGTAGGGGCTGCAGTCATCGAGGAGCTTGCACAAGGCCTCACAACTAGCAAGTGGCGAGGTCAGAACCAGAAGTCAAGCCCGCTGTCGGGGTCTGGGTGCTTAGCTCTAGACCCGACTTTTTCTCTAAATTAGTCCTTCTAGCTATTCTCTTTCCAGCACCCTGCAAATTTCTCTGATGGACATAATCATCATTTACACATTTATGTTGTGTCGTCACTTACTTAGGGTCTGCCTGCCTGATTGCGTAGTAATCTCTTTGAGAGCTGAAACAACACTGTTTGAGCTTGTTGAATAGTGGCTATGCCCCAGTGCCCACGTCATCTTAATTCATACTAGTGAAAAGAATGAATGAATTCAAGGTGACCAGTGGCTGGATCTAAGCCTGTGTTAAACAAGGACTTGAGTCGTTCAGAGCAGGAGAGGGTTCAGGAACTGAAGGAAGGGTAGGAAAGACTTCAGGAACATTGTTAGGTGAGGCTTTTTTTGAAGCGGCTGAAACGTGAGATGAGAATGCTGAGAGTAAGAGATAAAACCAGAAAATCAACCAGCTGGACGAAAGTTGCGGATGTATGCTGAGAAACAAGGACAAATTATGGTAATAAACCATTTAGGGAGAGCCATGAAAGAAAGACAGAAATAATTAGATTTAAATTTAATATGGATTTAAATTTAATATAGTCACTTTTTGTGACTAAGCCAAACGGTAACTGATTGCTCTGGTGGTTTTATGTGGATTTTATTAGTGGCCGTAAGGAGGCTCTTTCAGTAGCTTAAGCATCAGGGGACAACAGAGAAGGCCAGACCAGACCATCCTGGAGGTGGGGACAGAGGAGCTCTTGCCACAGTGTCTTTGGTAGAACTTGAGACTTTAGGGAATGCCGTAGAACCGTGTGGAGATAGGCTTGACGCAACTTCACATTCTTGAGCTACGTGGCTGGTGGCACTGAGTATCAAATGATGAATTTGGAGAAGATGCCATTCAAGGAAGAAAGGTTCAGAAGCTACCACAACATTTGAGGAAACCAAAAATATGCAGTCAGCCTTCCTTATCTCTGGATTCCCGCTCGGTGGATTCAACCAAATATCAATTAAAAATATTTGGGGGAAAAGATTGCATCAGTACTGACCATGCAAAGATGGCAGGAGGCGGGGGTGGTGTTCTCTAAGGAATAGCCCAACAACTATCTCCACAGGCCCCCTGGCTCTCACACAGCCCGGCCAGGGACCTCAGCAGCAGCCAGGCAGCCCCGACGCACGAAGGCACCAGACCCTGTGCGGCCCACAGACCCCCGGTACACACCCTTCCTGCCACCCAGAATGCCCAGGAGGAAAGTCAGGTCTCCTTTAGGGCCCATGAAGGAAGACCTCAGAGCACAGGAGCTAAAGCCACTCCCACCAGAGTGAGAGCGAAGCCCAGAAAGGCAACTGGGAAAGACGAACCCCCAGACCAGAAAAGCAAAGAGAAGGAAGCAGGGAGCAGAGAGAACAGGCTGACGGGGCGAATCAAGAACTAAAACTCAACTGCACGAAACAGGAAGCAGAACATGAGGAGGCTCCAGCCTCCAATGGAGCAGGAGAGAAAGAAGATAAGTCGGAGAAGCATCACCCTCCCGGGTCCCATCTCAGTGGCCCCGTCTCCCTTCTTGTACAATCCAAGGAACGTGTTTATCGACTATTTTGCAAATGCACAGACTGTTGGAGCTCCACAAAGAGTTTTAAAAATGAGAGACTCAGTTTATCCCAGTTTTTGAGTGGCAGGCCCATTTGCTGGTGGGTCACTTTTTGGTGCCAGCAGAAGGTAGCGGGATATAGCACTGCAGATATAGCACTGGCTTCTGCTTACCTTCCCGGGGTGGGGCTTAGTTTCACATCCAATGACACAGGGTACACGGACTGGCCATTTGGAGTTAAGATTGTGCTCTGAATGTATCTTGAGTATTTTCAATGATTTCTTTTGCCATTTGCATTTTAGTAGAATCGTTTCCTAGAGAATAGACTCCTTGATCACTGCCCTGACAGCATCATGGGGACTCGGTAAAACCTATGGCCATTATAGTCCGGTTTTTCTAGTAATTTCATTGATTTTGTCAATATGCTCTCGAGAGATTGAAATTTGGATCACATAGTATATATAATATAAAATTGTGTTTGGTGGCACTCAAGTAATAGCTTACCAACAATTGAAGTTATCGGTGCTTCCTATCTTGAGGAAAATTTGCCTCCAAATTTGAATCGGGGAAGTCACTGGAATAAGTGTTTTAAATAAGAATTGTGATACATGGCTTTTTACATTTTTAGTGCCTGTGTTAAGAATTATGCTCAAATTGAAATCTCTGTGCACTGATCCTCAACAGAACCAATTAAAAAAAAATTTAAAAACCTCAATTTGGGGGAAAAATTTGAGCTTATATGAGAGTAAAATAAAGAAAAAAAAATTTAGAAGAGGTATGTACATTGTCACACAGGAACAAAATAAAAGTGGGGAAGAGAATACATTCATCTGAATATCGAGAAGAATTTTTCTGACAATGGGAGATGTCAGATTGAGAAAGGACAAAACCCACTGAGGTGCACTGTTAGCCTGGACTAGAGTTAAACACCCATCATTGGAAACCATCCTTCCCACAGGGATGCAGAGCAGCTAATGTAAGGGAGAGCAGTGACACACACAGGCTGGGGACCACCTGAAACCAGCCACCAGACAGACACTCGCAATAACACCACCCACGTGATCCGAGGACCCGGGATTCCCACGAACAGCAGCAATGTGACCAAACCTAAGAAACAAAAAAATACATGTTCTTGGGTTGGGGTCAATATTTTGTCTTCCTTGCAGACATTTCCTGTGGCATATTTTTAAAATCAGGTCTCCAACAAGAAAGCAAAGCACTGATTATATTCATCTAGTAAGATGAAATGTGATTGGAGAATTCCAGAATACCATTCACAATGGCATCCCCTGTGATTTGGGGGAGATTAGCTTTCCATTTGTGTTGTCACCTGAAGCGATGGCCGCTTGGAGCAACGAAGCCGCGGGAAGAAGTTCAGAGTCAAACTGGAAACAAACAGCTTTTTATTCTGATAACTTTTCTCTTTGGCTTTAACAACGACTAACACGCGCCACACACACCAACAAAATGGCCCTGACCCGATCAGTAATCTCGGCCAAGTCCCGCGAGATCCCAGGCCAAGTCCCATGAGATCCCAGGCCAAGTCCCGTGAGACTACAGAAGGCAGCAATGTCCAAAACTCCATGGCCCATAGTCAACCACAATTTAAGCCATCTTCCCAAACAGGGCTTCTACACATTTTTACCATAATTAGCTGTGCATCCTGGTGCGCATCCTGCTTGTTTACCTGTTTCGTTAATTCTACAATATTCAAGTGTTTCCTGTATGCAGGAAAGTATGCTGGAAACCAGAAGGTCTCTGGTCTGTAGGAGCTTAGAGTCTAGAAGCTGATGGAATAGACGTGAAATGATCGATTGATGAATTATAGTAATCTACTCACGTGTCTATTTTCTGCACCGAACGGAAATATGTTTCAGGTGAAAACTGTGCCTTACTTATCTTGGCATTTCCAGAGACGAACGCACAGTAGAAACACAAGCTGTTTGGGGGTGGGTGGATGAGAGGAGGAGGGAGGAAGGAAGCAGGTGGGAAGGGGAGGATGCGCAGGAGGAAGTTATAAAAGCAAACTTTCAAAGTTGAGAGAACGCCACCGATTCATCCATTAAAATCAGACCTTGAGAAATCAAAGCTTTAGAAATCAGAGCTTCAGAAAAAGTGGTCTATTTCCATCAAGTTAACAGAGAAGTGACCTCCTTCCATCAATGAGCAAACATGGATTTCCACTTTAAGCTTAGTTTCAGGAAACCACTATTTTGTTCCCAGTTTTACTCTGCAATGATCTCATGTGGAGGAGTCACACAACATTTATATGCTTTGCTTTTTTCCTCTCATAAATAGCAATCATCTTTCCTAGCCGTGGATGCACAGAATTAATTGAAACATGCCACTTTAGATGAAAATGCTCATTTCTATAAAAGCCCAACTAGCATATTTATCTTCTGCTGAGGGACACGGTCCAATATTCATGCAGGGTCAACACAGAAGGGAGTGTGACAGAGTGACTATCATGAAGAAGCAGAATCTCACGTCCTCCCCAGCAACCTGGGGATTTGGTTTTAGATGAATCTGCGACCCCATGACCTAAGGAAGAGAGAGCTCTCAGTCATTTCCCAGACTCAACCTCATACCTCAGAAAAAGTGGACCCTGGCCAAGCCGCCCACACCAGCCACAAAGAGGTTGTTTTCTCAAATCCACTGAAATATAATTATAAGCTCAACCATAACATTTTCTCAACTTTGCCCTTAAACATCAACTTGGTATTTTTAAAATTACTCTGTACTCTGTATTCACGACATTCCTAATGACATCTTCTTACAGACTGAAAGTGCCATGCTAATTTAGAACCACTTCCTCATCCTGTACAGGAATCTAAAGGGACGGCTGCCACCGAGGGCCAAACAGCTGAGACAAGTGTGCAGGAATGTAGTCGCCTGAAGCGATGGCCGCTTGGAGCAAAGAAGCCGCGGGAAGAAGTTTTGAGACGAACTGGAAACAAACAGCTCTTTATTCTGGCAACTTTTCTCCCTGGCTCTAACTATACCCCGACACGCCGTCCACGCTCCTCTAACCTCCAAAATGGCGCAGACCTCCTCCGCAATCTCGCTCAAGTCCCTCGAGATCTCCGGCCAAGTCTCGCAAGATCCCGGGCCAAGTACGGAAGGCGCCAATGCCCAAACATGTCCAAAGCCAAAGCCCGTAGTCCACCGCAATTTAAGCCATCTCCCCAAACAGGGCTCCTGCATTTCCCCCTTTTTGTTTTAAAAGAGGTAATGCTCTAGGACGTCTATGTGCAACCAACATTCTTACCCGTCATCGGATAATCAAGGCTGTGCCCTTGACTCCTGTCTTTAGGTTGATATGTCGGCCACATGAGACTGTCCCGTGCGACTGTGCCTGTCTTAGGTTGTCCCCCTCTGGGGATCTTACCCGTCATTGGCTAACCAGCCATCCAATGGAGCCCTTTAGGATCGACTGTGTATGATGACTAACAGCCGTCCAATTGTGAGGAGATGTTGCGGCTTTAAGGCAACAAGCCTTTTGGTGACGAGCCAAATTGTATAGCATATCAAATTGTTTAAAAAAATTAGTTGCCCTAAGTTTCATCAAGTAACACACTGAATTCTCTGGACAAATGTCCGCAAGGCATTGTCCCGTAAAGTCCCAAACAATGAAAGATCAAAATGTCCATTTGTTATAACACGTTGATGTAGGAGGTCCCATGTATGTAGAGCAGAGGCCACACTGTTGGTGAGGTTGTTTGATGCTTGAGCAGCAGGGATGCTTGTGGTGACCGCGTTCCCTGCAGCTGTAGCAGCAACCGTCTTTTTTATATCTAGATAATGCCACCGGCAAATCTTCAGGGCCCGCTACCTAGAAACTCAAGCATCAATTATTAAAGGAAAGGCAGTGTTATTTCAGCACTGAGTGAAGAGTCGAGTTGTCAAACTAAAAAACAGAATTATTAGATTAGAAAATTAAAGTTGATTTCTGCTCATACACATTGTTGTTTGAGCTCACACAAACATAAGTTGTCAAAATATCATATTGAGAACAAAAGAAAGAAATCTGAGGGTATTTACTGTATTAAAGATAGATTAAAGAAAAGCTAAAGGCACTTTGGAGAAATAATTTGTCAGCTGGAACCCTCAAGTCTCTGTATACACAGCAATTTTTTACCTGTTGAGATAATTGAAATTAATCAGCTATTAAACAAATGAAGTTAATAACAAATGAACAATCTTATGTCAAAAACACCAAAATATTAGGTTATATAGCACTAGTCATATTGTTTGCTAAAGAGAAGTCCCAGGGATACCTATAATCAAAATTGAAAGTACCTTCATTTATAAAATTATTTACCTAAATTGAATACTCTTAACCTAAAATGAATTAAAGTTATTTGGATCCATATATATATATATATATATATATATATATATATATATTCTTTTTCATAAGCGCCTTGTTCTTTGTGACGTCACACTGGACAGACGAACAAACATACAAACATATATTTGTGACGTCACATTAACATGAAATGTAGACAAATGTACAGACATAAAGACATGTATAAAAAGAAAAAAAAATACAATTGTGTGCACACTAAAGAGAGATCTCCTCATCCCGGCCGGGAGGAATGACTCTTGAGTTGTGAAACATTTTGAAGGATACTTTTGAGGGAGTCATTCTATATCTTCATCTTGGTCTTCTTGATTTTGTACCTTTTTTATTAATCTTGATTCCTCAACAACTACATCTTGATCATTTTGATGTGGTACCTGCTTTATTAATCTAGATGGTATCCATATTGGAGAGGATTCGTGTTTTGGAAAAACACAAACAGATCCTCTCCCCCAAATTAACACTGGATCTGGACCCTTCCATGTACCTGAAAGAACATCCTTCCAGTAAACCAAGGGTTTATGTTGTTGGTGTGGATTCCAATGTCTGTCTCCAGCAGAATAACCATTAGAGTCTAAAGTTAAAAAATTTAAGGTAAACAGGGCAACTGCCAATCTGTCTTTAGGACTTTTCCAATTTCCTTCTTTTTGTTTTAATAACATAATTTTCAGTGTGCGGTTTGCTCTTTCAATAATGCCCTGACCCTGAGGATTGTATGGGATGCCTGTTTTATGGGATATGTTGAATTTTGCGCAAAACTGTTTGAAAGATGAGGACGTATATGCGGGGCCATTATCTGTTTTAAGCATTTTGGGGATGCCCAATGCAGCAAAAGCTTGTAAACAATGAGATGTGACATCTTTAACTTTTTCTCCAGAATGTAAGGAAGCAAAAATCATGCCTGAGCATGTATCTATGGTTACATGAATAAATCGCAATTTTCCAAAGCTTGGCTCATGAGTAACATCCATCTGCCACAAATGATTGGGCATTAATCCTCTAGGGTTAACACCAAAATGAGGATTGGGCAAATGTGTCATACAAGATTTACAATCTTTTACAATTGTTCTGGCTTGCTCTTTTGTGATTTTAAACCTACGTTGCAAGGTGGTGCTGTTGACGTGAAACTGGGAATGAAATGAAGTGGCTTGTTGTAGCACTGAAAGTATAAATATTGTTTTTGTAAGTTCATCAGCCTTTTGATTACCTTCATGGAGGGGGCCAGGCAAATTAGTATGTGCTCTAATATGGCCTACGAATAGAGGTTCTTTTCTTGCCCACAAAAGTTTTTGTATTTGATAAAACAATTTAAAAGCTGGAGTATGAGGTGCTATTGGTCCTGCTAACTCTAATTTTGGGACGGCTTGTACAATATAGTGGCTATCTGAAAAAATGTTTATGGGCTGGTCTCTAAAATTTTCCAGAGCTCTTACCACAGCTTCCAATTCCACTAGTTGAGCTGATTTGTGTGCAGTTATGTAAGTCATATTTTTTTTTGTAGTGACTATTGCAGCAGTACCATTTGAGGACCCATCTGTAAATACATTAAATGCCTTAGGAATAGGTTGATTTTTTATTACCTGTGGAAATATAATAGGATGATTAATACAAAAAGATAATATAGGAGACTTAGGAAGGTGATTATGAAAATTTGCAGAGGTAGAGCATCTAGCTATAGCCCAGTCATTATCGTTGAAGCATAAATATTCAATCTGTGACGATGAATAGGGAGTAATAATAGTAGCAGGGTGAATGCCAAATATTTTAGTAGAAGTTTTAAGTCCTTGAAGAATAAGTTTAGCCACCATGGAGGTATAAGATTCAATTATACTTTTAGGAGAGACGGGCAAATGTATCCATAATAAAGGCCCTTGTTGCCAAAATACTCCTGTGGGTGTATATTGTGAAGAAATAATAATCAATATCAGCGGTTGAGTTAAATCAAATCTGTCACAATGAGCTCCTTCGATGGCTTTTTCTACTAACTTTAAAGCTTTCCTAGCATCTGGAGTCAGTGTTCGTGGTGAGGATGGATCAGGGTCCCCTCGAAGGATATCAAATAAAGGTTTTAATTGGCCAGTAGTGAGGTTTAGTGTAGGGCGAAGCCAATTAATGTCACCAAGCAGTTTTTGGAAATCATTGAGGGTGGTTAAATGTTCTTTATTTATTAAAATTTTTTGGGGTCTAACAAAAGTATCCATGATTTTAAATCCTAAATATAATATGGGAGATGTAGTTTGAACTTTTTCTTCTGCTATATATAATCCGTATTTTTTAAAATTTTCTACCATGTCACTGAATATATTAAATAAGATTTTTTGATTAGGGTGGGCCAGTAAAATATCATCCATGTAATGTAGACACATGAGGTTTGGATAGTTATTTTTAATGGGTTGGATAGCCTTGTCCACATATATTTGGCATATGGTGGGGCTATTAGCCATTCCCTGTGGTAAAACCTTCCATTGATATCTCTGATCAGGGCCATTATTGTTAATAGAAGGAACTGAAAAAGCAAACCTGGGGGCATCCAGAGGATGTAGGGGAATAGAAAAGAAGCAATCCTTTATATCAAGACTAATAACATGGAAACTTTTTGGAATAGCTACAGGATTCGGAAGTCCAGGTTGAGTAGGGCCCATGACTTGCATGGTTTTATTAATTTGTCTAAGATCATGTAATAATCGCCATTTTCCTGATTTTTTCTTGATCACAAATATGGGGGAATTCCAGGGAGAGGTGGAAGGTTCTATATGTCCTGCTTCTAATTGTTCCTGAACTAGTAGGTGGGCCGCTTGTAATTTCTCTTTAGATAGGGGCCACTGAGGGACCCACACTGGCTTATCAGAAAGCCATGGTATTTTTAAAATTATTTTCTCAGTGGCCCCAAAGAAAAATGTCTTTTTCCTATATGATAATGATTTCTTTTAGGGTTACGCTTACCCTGTACTTTTTGATAATGATTTCTTTCAGGGTTAAGACTACCCTGTATATTTTCACATTTAACACCTGCAGGTTTGGTTGCAAGGTGTACTCCCATTTGTTGTAAAATATCTCTTCCCCATAAAGTAACTGGTAGGTTAGGTAAAACATAAGGCTGAAACGTTCCTTTATGTCCTTCATCATCCTCCCATTTTAAAATTACTGCACTTTTTTCTGGGAGGTTATTATATCCCAAGCCTCTTAAACTGGTTGAAGCTTTTTGCAGAGGCCAGTGTTTGGGCCATTGTCGTAAATTAATGATGGAGGAATCAGCTCCAGTATCTATAAGTCCCTCCATTTCTATTCCTTGGATTCTTATTTTACACATAGGCCTCCTAGTACAGTCTCGAACCCAGCAAGCCATGGGACTCGAATCAGTGGAACAAAATCTTGTATTGTTCCCTTTTTGAGGCATACTCATTTTAAATGAATTATGTAAATTTGGAAGGAGAAGCAGCTGAGCAATTTTATCTCCTTGATTAACAGAACTTATACTTTGGGGTGAGCTAAGCATTATTTTTATTTCCCCTTTGTAGTCTGAGTTTATTACACCTGGGGTCACTTGCAAACCTAATAAGCTTTGAGGACTTCGCCCGATAATAAGTCCTACAGTCCCTGAGGGAAGAGGTCCCCTGACTCCTGTGGGAATCAGTTGAACCCCCATTTCAGGTGTTAACACTATTCGGGCGGTGGAACAGAGGTCTAATCCTGCATTTCTTCCTGTTCCTCTGGTGAGGGAGTGGATGGGTAATAGGGGTTGTGTCGGGGAAGCATCTGAATGGATGCTTGAGGATACTCCTCTTCCAATGCCTCGTACATTTGTGGGCCCCGGGGCATTGGGCCCCGTGCCCCGTTTTTTGAATTCCTGAACAAAGGATTTCCATGGATGTCAAATTTTGAATAACATTTATTGGCCCAATGATTTCCCTTTTTACACCTGGGGCAGCAACCTGGAGCACGGTATGAATTTGGTCTTATTTCTCTTTTGGGATTTTGCCTAGAATAGCCTGATTGACTATGATAATTTTTCCTGGAATATCCTGATTGATTATAGTGTCTAGGTTGAGTCCTTGTGAAATTCTGAGGGGCAGCATCTCTAACAGCTGCTGCAATCATATTCCCTGTGACAAAGGCATCATTTATATCTTTACATAGTTGTATATATATGGAAAGATCCTTTTTATTTCTCCATGGCCTGATGGCTTCCTGGCAATATTTATTAGCGTTTTCATATGCTAATTGAACAACTAATGGCATAACTTGTTCAACGTCTCCAAAAACTCTACCTGCAGTTCTCAAAAGTCGATCAGCAAATTCAGCATATGGTTCATTAGGTCCTTGAATTACTTTGGACAAGCTACCTTGTAGATCCCCAGGTCCTTGTACAGTTTTCCATGCCTTTAAGGCAGCTGCGTTTATCTGAGCATATACTCCTGGGGTATAATATTTTTGAACCTGTACGTCTGCGAATGGCCCTTCTCCTGTGAGCATTTCTATGTTATGGTCTCCAAACCCTGCATCTGCATTTATTTTAGCTGTTTCTATACAAAGTTCTTGAAATTGTGATCGCCAAACCAAGTATTGTCCCCCACTTAATGTTGCTTTACATAGACGTTTCCAGTCTGAGGGGGTTAAGCTAAAGGTGTTAAGGGACTCTAGTATACTCAACGTGAAAGGAGCTTGGGGTCCATATGTCATTACTGCCTCTTTGAGAATTTTTATTGTTTTGAAATCTACTGACTGGTGGCCCCTCTCTCCATTTTCATATTCAAATACTGGCAGTTCCCAACGTATCTGTGAGTTACCCTCGAGAGCACATAAGCGCTCAGAAAGACTTTTTATTTCTATTTCTAGGGTATGCAAACGCCTAGTGACACCCTTCATATTTTCTGTAATAGATTCCACCCATGGGGGAGTGGAGGACATAGGTTCCTCCACTTGATGGTCCCTTATCTTGGTCTTCCTTAATTTCCTTTTGTTCATTTTTCAGAATCACTTTTACTTAATTCCTCCTCACTACTACTACTCTCATTGGTCCTAACTGACTCAGTAACATCCTGAGTCCCGGATTCAATTGAGAGCATGTATCCTTGAACTATCTCTAATAAATCTTGAATAGCTTTAGCAGCTCGGATCTTTGTCATTTTTGAGCCCGCACTGATACTATCCTTACTGGCCCTAACTGACTCAGCCGAGGCCAAGCTTTCATGATCACTTTCACTTTTTTCCAAATTCTCCTCACTAATAACTGACTCAGCTATATCAAAGAATCCATCAAGAGCCTTGTACACTTGGGTCTTAGTTATTTTCGAACCCATTTTAACCGCTCTGACTAGAGACTCCTGCGAGGTTCCTCAGTTCTTACCTGCCGTGTCGATTCCCCGTCCGGGCCACCACCTGTTGTCGCCTGAAGCGATGGCCGCTTGGAGCAAAGAAGCCGCGGGAAGAAGTTTTGAGACGAACTGGAAACAAACAGCTCTTTATTCTGGCAACTTTTCTCCCTGGCTCTAACTACACCCCGACACGCCGTCCACGCTCCTCTAACCTCCAAAATGGCGCAGACCTCCTCCTCAATCTCGCTCAAGTCCCTCGAGATCTCCGGCCAAGTCTCGCAAGATCCCGGGCCAAGTACGGAAGGCGCCAATGCCCAAACATGTCCAAAGCCAAAGCCCGTAGTCCACCGCAATTTAAGCCATCTCCCCAAACAGGGCTCCTGCACAGGAAGTCACAAAAGGTCACTTGGTCCACTCACTCACCTACACAGGTCAACAGCCAGTCCATCCAAGGCAAAAGATGTTGGCAGAATCTGGTTGATATCAACTACATTGATATATTCACACGCAGGATAATAGCCAACATTTGTGAAGTATCTATAAGGCCCACACTAAGCATTTTTCGTATCAACTCATTTCATCCCAAACAATCTTATAAAGCAGATACAATCTTTATCCTCCATTTTATAAATGAAGAACGGGCAGTATTGTGAAATCAACCTGGACTCGGGCTAATTTAACCAGAAGTTGGATAACTCAAAGATGCTCTAGTAAAATTTAAATAATTAGGCCAGAGGAGGGTACAGCACAGCCCAGAAGCTTCTACAGAAAGGATGCTGACGCTAACTCCAGAAGGCTCTGCCAGCCAGTCCCCAGCTCCAACGCAGTGTCAGGAAAATTCTCTGACACCGTGCCTCATGTCATTCTTCAAACGTCAGAGTCCCAGGCAGGAGCGGTGCTCACATTACGCGTCACTACCGTAGCTGCCAAGAGCGAGGAAAAGGGCCCATCTGTTCCTCCCATCATGCCCCCTTTGGCATTGGTGCCCCCCTTGTCTGGCAGGGATGCACTCCAAGACCTGGAACCACAGATGACCACCGACCCTCTACACACAACGCCATGTTTTCCTGTGTCTGCAGACCTGGGATAAGCTTTAGTTAATGAGTTAGGCGCAGTAGGCCATGAATAGAAATAACTTAAAACAACGTGGAACAATTATAACAACATGCGGGAATGACAGTAACTCAAAACATGAATTGCTTATTTCTGGAATTTTTTTCCACAGTAGTCTGCCATAATTGAAACAGTAGAAAGCAAAACTCCCCCCTAAGAGGAGACCACTCTGCAGCCTCCCGTCCTGCAAATAATCCTCACATTTCCCCCTAGTTAGAAGACAATTGGAGCATCCCTAAAGCCACCTCCCGGCCCCCAGGTGTTCACAGGTGGCCACAGTGTTGTGCTGTGTTGCTCTACGGACAGCGCTTCCCCCCCCTTCCCAACACACTGCCGATACGATACGCAGGACAGAAGGTCGCCCTCCAAGACTGTGGGAGTGTGGCTAATGCCAAAATGACGCTGCAGCCACCAAACACTTGTTTGTAGTCTACGTTGTTCTTCCGACCGATTAGCTGAGGTTCATGACTCCGCTCTCACTCTTTCTAGATCTTTCTTATTCTTCAATTTCTCAGGAATGAGTTACAATATCGCCTCTCCCTGCTCATCCCCACATTGGTGAATTACTTCCAGCCCAAGTGGATGATCCTCTAACAAATCAATCATTCACTTTTTAAGTATTTCATGCTCCATGCTGTAAAGATTTATTATTTACTGCCGGAACATATAAATGTTAACATGAGATGAAGCTGCCATGCGGTATCATCAATAATGGATTATTTTTCTTTAGTGACTTTTATTGATTATAAAAGGGTTTGATCTGAAGGGTCTTAATTTTTTTGTTTTTCGATTTTCATTAAAAGTAAGCAAAGATTTGATGTGGGGTAAAAAAAACCACTTTTAAAATATATTCATACTGGAGTGTACCCTGATGATCTTAAAGAAATGAGGTTGGTGTTAGCAGCAAAAAATGGTCCGAAGGATGAATCTGCAGCTAGTGCATGAAAACGCCTTCCAAAAATCCCTGCAGTTGCCCATCAGCACTGAAAACCTGAAACGAAAACCGCCAAGGCCCACAGCCACCTCACCTCTCACTCGCGGTGTGACTCAGCACAAGTGAATCCACATGGAGAGTCAGGCCTTCGCAGGAAATGGCATCATATAATAAGAGAAAGGCCAGAAAAACCACACAAGGCATTCTATGTTAAGTGCTTTGAAATAAAGGAATATCATAAAAGTAAAACATTTTGACCAGGGGAGAGAATAAAACATTTCAGAGCTATGAATTCCAAAATCAATTCCTGCCATAGTTTGGAACTTAAATGTCTCCCAAAGGCCCACGTGTTAAAGGCCTGGTTCCCCACCCAAGGCACTAGTGGGAAGAGGTGGAACTTGAAGAGGTAGGCCTACAGGGGAGGTCTGATCTCTGGGGAGGTGCCCTTGAAGCCAGTCTGGGGACCCCCAACCACTTCCTCTTCCTGTCTTTTTATTCCTGGCCCTGGGTGAATAGTTTTTCTCTGCCATGCACTCCTACCATGATGGGCTGTCTGGCCACAGGCCCAAAGTAACAGAGCCAGTCAGCCATAGACTAAAACCTCCAAAAGTATAAGCCAAAATAAACCTTTTCTCATTTTAAGTTGATTTATCTCAGGTATTTGTTACAGTAACAGAAAGTTGGCTCACATAGTCCCATTTATTATTAGATATCTCACTGTGGCAAAAGGTGGATTTCAATCAGCCAGAAAAGAGAGACATTCACCCATGGTGTAGGTCTTACTTCTTTTTAACTTTATCATCTTTTTTTTTTTTTTTTTTAACAGAGAACAAGTAGTAAATTAAAATTTAACAAGCAGAAGTTCTTTTCACTTATTCAGTAATGTGGTAAATGTTATGGAGCAAAAACATCTAGGTGAAAGCCCCGGGGTAATCCACAGGAGGTGTCAATATAACAGTTTCCGTTTTCAGAGCACAGATAGGTGATTAATGGCAATATGTGAATGATTATTTAAGTATTCAACATACAATGGCAGAATGAAGGTTCAGATGGAGTCCTAAGGAAGTCATAGGAACACAGAATTCTGAGCAGGGTTTTCATTCCAATTTTTAAATTAAAGCCAAATTCCATCCTGCCTTGTGAATTGATAGTTGCTCTCCTACGGAAACAATCTAGGTCTGGATTTTGCATTAACTTGCAACTGTAAAGCGTCAGAGATGATCAGTCTGGGAAGATGGAAAATCACATAAATTCTAAGAGTCTTAAAAACAACTCTCAAGGGTGACATCTTATCCTACAAACCCTATATTATACCTTCACACCACCGCTTTATGGCATGTAAATCTTAGGAACTATAAGAGAAAGTTGTAAATTGCTCTATCTCCTAAGATCCCCAGGTGTCCTTGGGCAGACCTTTCTATGTCTCAGTTTCTCCACTGTAACAGAAGGGGGTTAAGCTTAGAATCTCAACCATCGTTCCAAAGTCTAATATCCTGAGATTCTAAGACTTTTCACATGGGCCATTTTTCATATGACCAATTTTCATTCCATGAATAAACGTCAGGTTTCCTGCTCCACAGAGGAGACTCTATAGAAGTAATTGGATCCCCACAGAACAGCAATGCCCTATGCATGTCCCACACCTCATAAGTAGTCTGCTGCGAGCCTTTGTGGATCCTATGCAAAGAATTGAAAGAACTGAAATCTCCTTATTTGCCTCAGACAATATTTTTTTTATTATTAGAGATACAGAGATCATACTCATGCACAAGCTGTTGACACGGGATACGGAACCTAATTTCAAAAACATGCCAAGTCTTGATGAAAACAGTATTTGTATATGAGGACTGTGTGGGTATCAAGATAGCAGGTCAGCCAAATGAATTTTAATAACAGAAATGCTAAAATGAAATCTAAAGTTCAGTTTGCTTAGAGGATATCATCCATCCTCCATCTCCAACCAACCCTCACACCAACTGCAACGTCTGGGTGAGTATTTTTTGCAATTTTTGCTATTGGTGGCATAGTTGATGTGGAAACCACAGAAATGGCCAACTCCCGTGTTGAGTTGATGATGTGGAAAGACAGTGACACAAAGCCTGGAGTGTCCTGGGCTCTGCAAGTGGCCATCTGAGTGGGCACTCCCTTCTTCTTGGGGTCGCTTGTTACGTGGCATTGCTGCTCTCTCACACTGTAAATGACTCAAGGAGGGGTCCAGGCCAGACTTGCCCTTTCTCTGTCATTTTGTCCCTAGCATTGCTCCTCCTCAGACAGCAGGTGCCTGATAAATATTCCCGGAAGGATTCACTGGACATAGAACCGTCTAAGTGAAAGAGAAGCCATGAATCCCCCTGCGGAGAGCCCAAGCTATGTCAGCGATTTTCATGAATCTGACCCAGAGGACATAATTCTTTTGGTTGTCTTTGAGATATTTTGTTGTTTTCAAAATGAGTATTCTATGTTCTGTTCCATGTTCCGCAGCATGTGTATGAGACACTGAAGACCCAAAGGTGTGGGTTGTTCCTTCTCGTTCACTTCAAGTGGGAGATTGACATGAGCCAGAAGAGGTCTGGATGCTAGTGCAAGCCCAGGGCCCCACTGCAGATGCTACTTCTCTAAATAAGCAGCGTAAAGAATGGAATTCTTTATTTCTTTATTTAATTCTTTATTTCTTTATTTCTCCTTCTAATGACACAGAAAACATCCCTTCCCTTGAAGGAAGTGAGTATGAAACAAATTTACCTTTAATTTATAGCTTAATGAAAAATTTTAAAACTGCATTAATACCCAGCAAAAGCATTGCTTGATGATTTGGCATGACGACAATGAAATTTTGAATCACATTTTGAACTTTTGTGTCATTCAGAAAGAAAGAAAAACATGGCCCAATTGCAAATGTTCCTCCCAATTTAGTTTTTGTATCAGCAAGAACACATCTGAAAATCCTTATCATTTCCCACAAGAACACACCACATATTCACTCTGTGGTTCCTGTACCTCGTAATGACGTTGCCCTTCTTCCTCTGAATTAGTCAGCTTATTCACTGTCCCCAGGATTTCCAGCAGATAGTTTCATGGAGAACAGCTATTTTATTTCTCTTGGGTCTGGAGATGATCAGATCACTGGTTGAGGACATCATTAGCAGTGAAGCTAGAGAGTCAGACTTCATAATCAACTGAGTAATGAATCTTCCTTGCTTTATCTGTGTAATGAAGAAAGAGGAGAAATACCCCTGGGAGCATTTAAACAATACAAGAACAATAAGATAATAAGTGTTTCTCTTTCCCAAGTATGGGTCAAAAAGTAATGTGGGGGAGGGAGACCTGCCAAAGAACTTAATCTGAAGAAGGTAAAGAAGAACTACACTGGTAAAGTGCCTGACAACTCAAACAGGTGAAAGGTGGATCGAGGAAGATGACTCGTAGGATCGATGCTGCCTCAGACAGGAGAAGAGGGAGTTTAAACTATTTGTCAAAAAAAATGGATATTTTCCCATTTTAAGAAAGCAGTTCTTTAACATCTCTGCTTTCTTCTCTACCATTTTTGATTAAGCTAACCTTGCTCCAGTCTTAAAACTGTATGTATATTAAAAACAAAACAAAACAACAACAACAACAACAAAAAAAAAAAAACACCAAAGGACTCTTGACTGTCAATCTTGGACAGAGATAAAAATGACACAAAGAAAAGGTACAAAGAGCTGCAAACCCACAAAGAGTGTGAGAGCACAGGGGACATGGATTTATGCAGCTGGATAGCATGCTGTGAAGGACCAAAGTCATATTTTTTGATGAACAGTGTTCATAAAATATCCACCAAATCAACAGATAAATAAGAAAAAAAATCCACAGCTAGGAATGGCTCAAAGAATTTTAAGAGAATCCTGGAACTTTCCAGAGATTGAGACCAGATGGTCACCTACAAAGGACTAAATTAGATTGAAATAAAGTTTTCAAAGCAACCCTGAATTACAAACCCAGAAGGAATTAATATATCTACAACTTTGGGGAACAGAAAACCTTCAAGTCCAGAATTGTATAAGAAGTCAAATGTCATTTTAATAATGGGGTAAAATTAGTACTCAGGGTCACAGATGATTCAGCATGTTTCTGAAAACAAAGATAATATTATGACTCATATGAAAAATAATATTTCGTAAGTAATTTATTGGCCATTTGTTTATCTTCTTTGGGAAAACATCTATTCAAGTCCTTCATCCATTTTTACTTTTTTGTTGTTGCTGTTGTTGCTATCAAGTTGTATGAGTTGCTTTGGTATTTTTGACACTAACCTCTTCTAATACTGTGAAATACACACTTGGTCTTGTCCCTTTTTTCCTGGCATAGAACACCTTCAAATCCTTGGGATCTTCATGGTGACAGTGTCTCTTCACATGCTCACGAGTTGACTAGTGACTGGCAACCCTGGGGAGCTTCAGGCAGGGAGCTGGTTACACCACCAACAATGGCCAAGGATTTCATCAACCATGCATATGCAATGACACTTCAATAAAAATCCAAAAGGACAGTGTTGAGAGAATTTCCCAGAGCAGAAAGTGGAGAGTCCTGGAGGGTGGTATGCCTCCTTTTGTGACCCTGGGGGGGTCACAAAAGCTCCTCCTCTCTTCCATCATCCTTCGCCCTGGGCGTGTCTTCACCCGTATGCTCTGTGATGTCCTTTATAGGAAGCTGGAGAATCTGGGTTTGAGTTCTATGAGCTGCGCAAGCAACTTAATCAACCCCGAGAAGGGGCTGGGAAACTAGGGCACCCTCAGCCACCAGTCAGTCAGAACTGCTGGTAGAACAGCCTGGGTTTTTGAGGAGCATCTGCAGGGAGTCTTGGGGACTGAGCCCTCAACTGTGGGACTGGACACCATCTCCAAGTAGACAGTGTCAGAACTGACTTGGATTAGAAGACACCTGAGGGGTGTCCTCTGCAGAATGGATGGCTTCCTTGCATGTGGGGAGAAGACTCTGTGCCTTTGGGAGTAAAGTCTGTGGTGGTGGTGGTGGAGTAAAAACAGAGAAAGACAGGTAGTTCCCCTTTTTTTAGACACGCACCCCTTATCAGATGCATAGTTTGCAAATATTCTCTCCATTCCACAGGCTGCCTTTTCATTTTGTTGACTCTGTATTTTTTTTTTTTTTTTTTTTTTAGTTTATTTTGTTTTTGTTGCCTGTGTTTTCTAAAGAAGACAGGCAAATGGTCAAATGGTTTAGGACTAGGTGCCCAACCTCTAATCATCAGAAAAATACAAACTAAAACCAGTGAGTCATCTGTCCCCACACACTAGTGAGGACGAATGGCTATGTTCAAAAATCAAAAGATAACAAGCGGCAGTGAGGATATGGGGGAAAGAAAACCCTCATTGTTGGGGATGTACCTCACGGGGCCAATGTGAAATACAGTATAGAGGTTTCTCAAAAAAGTAAGAAATGGAACTACCATACAACCCAGCAGTCCCACTTCTGGGTAAATAAACACATGAAATAAAATCACTATGCCAATGAGCTGCCTGCGTTTCCATGTTCACTGCAGCATTGTTCACGATAGCCAAGATGTGGAAACAACCCGATTTCCACCAGTGAATAAACACCAGTGAATAATGATGATGTGGTAGATACATGGTGGAATATTATTCAGTCTTTAAAGAGAGATGATCCTGTCATTTGCAGCATTAGAGATGAACCTGGAGGACATTCATTCCACTAAGTGAAATAAGCCAGGCACAGACATACTGCATGATAAATAAATACTGCATGATCCTGCTTACATTGGAACCTAAAGAGGTTGCACTCACAGAAGCGGAGAAGGGTGGTGGCAAAGGGTGGGGGAAGTGGGAGATGTTGACCAAAGGGGACAGATTTTTCATCCATAATGTGAATAAATTCAGCCATAACAAGATCTAATGTACAACTTGGTGAGTTAATTAATAAAAAGGTATTTGCTAAAAGAGTGGATATTAAATAATCTCTCTACCAAAAAAGAAGTAATTATGCAAGGTGATGGATATGTAAATCAGCTTGATGGTTGTAAAATGTTTCACATATCAAAACATCATGTTGTGCACCTTAAATGTTTATGATTTTCTTTTGTCAATTATACTTCACTAAAGCTGGAAGGGAAATTAGAAACCACAGACTGAGAAACACATTTTATAATTTTTCTATTTTTAATTTGTGTGTATAAAGTTTTTTTGTTTGTTTTTGGTTTTGTTTGCAGGGCTGGGGATTGAACCCAGAGCCTGTGTGTGCTTGGCAGATGATATACTGCTCAGCTCTACCCCCAGCCCCAAGGAAACTATCTTAACTTTAAAATGTAGAGACTTAGTGTAGTTGTCAAAAAAGCAAGGGAAGGCAGGTAAAAGTAAATTGAAAATCCATGAATAAGTTCTAGAAATACGAATATGGAGAGCGAGGGGAAGGCAGGATGGGGGGGGGTACGTGAAGTGAGAGGGTTTTGCCGGGAAGGTGTGGATTACTAAGTCCAAGAAGCTGAGAGTGCACTTCGGCAAGTTATATGCAAACCTTAGGGGATGAAGCAGAGAACACATAACTTACTTTCTCTTTTTCTTTCTTTATTTTTTAAGAGGAGGAAAAGTTTATTTTGGTCTCACAGTTTCAGAGTTCTTGGTTCAAAACGGCTGAATCCATTTCTCCAGGCCCGAGGTGAGGCAGAACATCATGGTAGAAGGACATGAGGGAGGAAAGCCATTCAGGACACGGAAATTAAGAAGCAAAATATAAATATAACCCCCAAAGGCAAGGCCCCAGTGACTGACCTCCTCTAGCAACACCCTACCTGCCCACAGTTACCATCACCACCCACGTAAGCAATCCACTGATTAGGTTACAACTCTCATAATCTATCTATTTTATTTCACCTCTGAATGTTCTTGCATTATCTCACACATGAGCTTTGGGGGGACACCACATATCCAAACCATAATACCCACCAACAGTAGCCTATCCTTGCTAATGCTAAATATATCATTTGTTTTGAAATCTTGGTTGTTTTGTTGTTGTTGTTGTTGTTGTTGTTGTTTGCAGTACTGTGGATTGAAACTAGGGTACTCTACTTCTGAGCTGCATCCCACCCCTTCAAACATTTTTTAAAGTGTTTTGTTGTTGTTGTTCTAATTGGTTACACATGACAGAGTATGTAACTTTCAAACCAAAAAAAAAAAAAAAAAAAAAAGAATATTTAATCCATCCAATGGAATGTAAGAAATGAAGGCAAACAGAAATAATAAAGAAGCATTCAAAAGAAAACACTAAGTTAAATGTAATAAATAAAACCTAATCAAAGAGTAATTTAGAAACTAATGTGTTATACCCTCGCAAAACAGATTTCCAGATCTAATAAAAACAAGATGATAAAAAGGAAAATATAGAATAAAAATAAGGACCACAACAGCCACACACACACAGAACAGAAGGATTTCTACCTTATTAACCTTATTATCCCAGTAGAGATGAAAAAATGTAATGAGAGGAAGTATTTTCAACAGACTTGAAACAATGTAAACACCACAAGCAACTGCAAATGTCAATACATTTAAGATCCTTGTAAAACTTAGGTATTTCTGAAGAATTGAAAATACCGAGTTGCTGCTTTGTTAATTATCTTGACTTAGTCCTTCCTGAACATAAGAAAATATCAACACATCATGTTGTACTCCATAATGTACAATCTTTATGTCAATTGAAAAATAAGTGAACAGCAAATATTGCACTAAAAACAAAAAGAAGAAGAAGAGGAGGAAATGGTGAGAGCAATAATCACTGAAGAAATGGTGCTGTCCATCAGGGAGTTCCATGCTTCTCTTGATAAGCATCAACTCCAGCTCAAAGCTGCACCATAATTGGGTGAAAGTGGGTCGTTGTTGGAAGGGGAACCCATAAAGAGCGTCCGAGTGTGAGCCAATGTCTTGCTGACTCCTCTATATGTTTCAGAATTGCGTCCCATGTACACGTGAGACTAATGGAATCGAGAGTGTGTAGGCCGTGAGATGAATTAAAATTTCTGAGATGTGAAATCATCCATTTAATTTATATCCAAGTTTATAGGCATCTGAGAAGAAAATCAGTGATATGAATTGTAGTCTGTTCAGAATACACTGTTCTCAGGAGGAGACCAAATGATATCATCATTTAGATCAGAACCCAAGTGCCAAATCCAGCTTCCAGCCTGTGTTTGCCAATGATCTTTTATAGGAACACAGCGGTACTTATTTATTTATGTCCTATCTGAGGCTGCCACAATAGCACAGTGCAGCCACAGAGACCTTGCAGCCTGAGAGCCTGAAATACTAACCGTCTGGCCCCAGGAGCGTTCACTGACCTCCGATTTAGAGGCTAGGAGGAGAAGGTGAAGGAGTCTACCTAGCAGAACTGCAGGCCCACACTGCTCTTCTGTGGAGAAAGCAGTACTGGCAGGAAATGTCACCAGCAGACAGCAGCTGGGGACAGATGGTGACAATATGGCTGCTCTTTCTTTCTCTCCTACGTTTTTAAATTTGGGGAGAGATGTGGTGGCAATACATTTGTATTACTTTTATTTTCATCTTACGACATTAATTTTCACAATTGCGAAACCATGACAACCACGAAATCACAAAAAGGCAATATGAAAACTTCAAAAAGCGTGAAGTAAAATTCAGTTTCGAGATCTAGAAGAATCTTTGTAAAGCAGGATAAGCTTGCCTGTACAAAACCAGTCATTTAAAGGCCATGAAAAGAATGGAAAATTAACACAATCTGTGAGAGACATCGATGGTCACTAACCTACAGAACTCTAATGCTAACTCACATTTGCATAGAATCTCTAGTGTGTAGATTCTGTCTCATTTGATCACATAAGTAGATAGATAAACTTACTTCTTTTCACCAAGAGAGAAAGGGGCTGAGAGACAAAGTAACTTTGCCAGGGTCAAAGAGATTTCAAAGGTCTTAATTATAGACAGCACAATTTTTGTTGACATCTTTATTTTGATTACTGGCAACATTGTTTCTCTTTAGAAATAAACACAGGGCTTCTTGGCTTCTCTGATGGTGACTAGAACCTTAAAGACTTGCTTTAAAAACTATAAAAATGTTTCTCCTGAGTGACTTGCTAAATAAGACGGAGTTAAATGATTTTATGTTCCCCTCCGTGTATCAGTATTTTCAATTAAGCTAAGTAATTACGAACTTCGTTTGTTCTGGATGTGACATTTGTTCCTGAATTCCTTTGAAGCAATCACTTTTCAAATAAAAAGATTATCAATTACCCCCTTAAAAATAAAATAATATCCATGTGGGCCATGAATAAAAGAAACTCTAGGGAAAATAATCATTGTTGTTACAGATCTCTCTTGGTTTCATGTTGAGATAATGTTTTATTTAACTACTTGCCATTTTATAAGACTGCTGAAATATGATTTAAAAAAAGTGTCACTTTCCAGTGGGACAAAGCAGCCGGGGTATTAGTCATCAACTCCTCAGGTGGACAAAAAGATCTGTGAGGGGCACATGCAGGCTATGGGATGCCACGCTTCTCGCGTTCTAGAGAGCAATGTGACACTGCTGAACCTGCTCATGGGACCAAGAATCCCTTTATTCTACCCGTGAAGTTGACAAGTGTAAGAGCTGTCATAGGTGAGCCTTTCAAAATCAATAAGAAAGTTAGACTCTCTTGTGGCAATTTTTTTTTTTTTTTTTTTTTTTTTTTTTGTCATACAAAAATAAAAGGCTGAGCTCCATTACATTGTAAAGAATCTCTCTATCCATTTTCTTCTGTATTATTTATTTCTAAAAGCAAGCCTAGAAGACTGGGTCACCCTCCACAAATGTCACCGATCCTTAAGCTGCAGGCGCACTGACGTCCAGAAGGAGCCAGGTCGCACCCTCGGGGACTCTGTGCGTGCGGCCGTAACCTTCCCCTTCGTTAGAGAAATGTCTTTGAAATCGGGTGTTTAATCTCTAAATTTAACAATCAACTTGTTTTCTACTTCTGACTATATATTTGTATCACATTATAACTTTAAAATTACTTAAGATTGAGTGGGATTGCAGTTCAAGGAGGATAATGTTCTGGTCTCCAGCCACACTGAGCTCTCCATGACCACTTTGACCACTTTGCAGCCATGCTGGGAAGCGAGGACCAATGCAGCTGAACCTCGGCTCTTCAGCAAGGCATGCACCATGACTCATGGCCTGACATCTGGGGCCTGCTCATCTCCACCCACCCCTTTGTAACGAAGCTGCAGAGCCCTCAATCTCTCCAGGTCCTCACCACGCCAAGCTCCCCTCCCTCTCTGCCTGCATCCTTGCGACGCCTCCACCTCACATGCTGCCTCCTCCTCCCGCTCCCAGCCGTGGGTTCAAACTTGAGCTGCTGATTCTCAGATCTTCCCTGGAGTCTCGCCTATCGTTCTGTGAACTATTTTCTGGACGATCATGAAAATGATCAAGAAACCCTCCTGATGGAGATGAGCAGTTCACAATGGATGCTCTATACTCGCCTGTGACACCTCCTTCCATGCTGGTGATTATATGGAATTGCAGTTGTTTGAAGACATGTTTGCCCCATGCAGTCTGCATCTCTTGAGGGTGGCCCAGGTCTGGGGTTGGAATGAAGTTGGATCTCCATGGTAAACAGGGAAGGAAGGAGCGAGGGAAACCCATTATAATTATGCATCACTCTTTGGGAATTTAACATACCTTAGGTTAAGAGTGAAAGGGCGCTTTAGCCCTACAACTCACCAAGAATTTAAGCTAAGAAATTAAGCATACAGACACTGTTGGCAGGTGCCAGATTTTCTCAGCCTTCCCTGAGACGGGAACTACTAATCCATCCCACCAGGGGGACAAAAAAAGATAAGCGTGCACACAGCACCTCTCTGGTCTTCCATTTTGAATTAGGTCATTCTCCAAGCACAACCAGAGGCAGTTAACAGCTCCTGGTGTGTCCTGGCAGCCGGGGGCCTGAATAACGTCTAGACTTCTGGCACTTTCTGTACTGCATATTGCAATTCAACAGAGAGCCAAACAAATGCACAGCAATCCATACCATCACCCGGGAATGTTCACGAGAAATCCAAGCCTCAAATGAAAGTGACGCCATTGCTGCTTGGCCTAGAGTTTCACAAACAGCCAAACATGATGTAAATTGGCATTTCTCAAAATAGCTGTTGATATAGTAGCATGAAAACAAGATTAGACAAAGCTAGACACTTTTCTGGAATCCAATCTCAGTTTTGATTGGTTGGAACATGATTCTGGAGACACTTGTTTCTAGATTTGGTGTTGCTCGTTGGTGGTTTTTGTACATGTTATCTGGCTATTCCAGAAAGATTCGAGTTTAGACTTAACTGATAACATGAGGCTCTCTCTACTTACAGATGAGGAAACCGAGACATGGTACGTGACAGTCTGGTCCACATGGCTCTTTTGATAGTCATCCCTAGGCTGAGGGCTCTGACAAATCTTTTTGTAAATTCTAAGATAATATGTAACTATAATCTTTCACTTAGACTTAGTCTATTACAATTTCAACCTTAAATAAATAGTAAAACTAATTTATAATGTTTGTGATTTTTATACTAACATCATTGTTTGTTAAAGAATAATACAGTTTCCTTCTCATATATGATATTTTTGAAGTGACATGGATTTTTCTCTTGGGCATTCTCTAGAGGCTTTCCACTGAAGACATTGGAAGGGCCCACAACAATCTCCCTCATCTCCGCATGAGGGGAATGGTTTGCTCTTCCTTAAGATAACAAGATATAAAACTCCCAGGCACCCAAAGGACAGCCAATTCTCTGTCAAGAGGCCTGGCAGGGATGTGTTCTGACTCCTGTATCGCCAGCTTACAGAACGCTCTCCCTCAGAGCCAATTCCCTCGTGAATTAGGTCAGTAGAGCCCTAAGGGAGCAGGGTTTCTTGTGGGCAGTGGCAGTGTGTCTCCTGGGGGCCACCAGCAATCGTGTGAGAAGCAGAGGGCCCAGGGTTGTCAGGACACTGGAGAGACATAATTGCACGTAGCTGATTGAACACCTGCACAACTCCACGCTCTGCAGAGAAGCCTCTTTCTACACAAAGGCCAACAGGACTGCCCCTGAGCTCCAAGGAGCCAGAAAGCAAGCACATCTGATCTTCTGGATAGCCTGACCCAGTATTGGTTGTTCAATCAAAAGTGTCATCATTCCGAGCTGCCAAATTAAGCAAGCCCATTAATACTAAGGAAATTCAACAATGTCCCATGAAACTGTAGTTATTAATATCACTGAAATTATCACTAGTTTATTTTCCTTATGACATAGAGCATGTCTTTGAAGCTTTTATTGTGGCCTTATTGTTGTCAGGGATAAGGTAATAAGACAACTTTGGAGCTGGGGGTGTGACTCCATGGAGGAGTGTTTGCCTAATACACGCAAGCCCTGGGTTCCATCCCCAGCATTACAAAAAAAAAAAAAAAAAAAAAAAACAGATGGTTAACTGTTGAAAGTATTGCCTTAAAAAATTAATCTTGCGCCGGGCGCAGTGGCGCACGCCTGTAATCCCAGCACTTGGGAGGCTGAGGCAGGAGGATCACAAGTTCAAAGCCAGCCTCAGCAATGGCAAGGCACTTAGCAACTCAGTGAGACCCTGTCTCTAAATAAAATACAAAAAAAGGCTGGGGATGTGGCCCAGTGGTTGAGTGCCCCTGAGTTCAATCCCTGGTACCAAAAAAAAAAAAAAAAAAATTAATCTTGCTTTTGCCAGCTGTTGTTAAAAGCAACAACAAGAAACAGACTGCCTTGGAGTTAGGATAAACTTGGCTTAACCAAGAATGTTGTAGAAATGCATAGTCCATGTGATGTAGACCACAGGTACTAATATTACAACTTGAGTAAAGAAGCACTGACATTTGAGGGAGAAATAAGTCCATAAAAGCCCTCCTGTTGAAGGCAAATGCACAGGAAAGTCATGGTCTCTGAAGAGCGTGGCTGGATTCTGCAGGATGCTTTGGTAAAAGCCAAATCTGGCCTCTAGCAAGTTTCTAAGGTGAGGGAGCAGCAGCTCGGGCCCGTCGTTAGCATAGCATCCGTCACTAGCCAGAGTCTCCATGAGAATCCTCAGATCCAAAGAGCACCTCCAGGGCATCAGGGCCCCAGGGGGTGATGGACTGAGGGCTGTTTCTCCTTGTTCCCTGGACTCTGGTGCTTTGACTTCTCCACTAACGGCCCAGGTGTTGTGGAGACTGAGGTTGACAGACACATGTGGCAGGGGGAGAAAAGTTTTGGATTGTCTCATTCTGTGCCTCATCATTTAGTAATTTCCTTGTGTTCAGTCCCAGCACTGAGACCTAAAGAGGAGTAATACATCCTTAGTAAACAAAATGCCTGTTGTCTTGAAATTAACCAAAAGCAGATGGCCACACACCCTGAAATGCCAACATGTCTATGTGAAACTTGGAGTCCAGATGACTAAACCAGGTAAGAAGCAAAATTTTTTTTTTTTCTACAATGCAATGTACTTTGTCCACAGTCTTCTTTAAATGATCTTTCATTATAAACTCATCATTACCTCCAAGTTACCATTTCCAAGACTAACTCGGCAGCTAAGCAGAAAACGTGTAAACTTAAAGGCTGCAAATTCATTCAAATGAATTTTAATTTCAAGAAATGTCAAAGTTGGATATTAATTACATTTGGGGGTTTCTTTTAGTATTTTTCTTCTTTCTGATATAGAACTGATTTTCCTGTCAGTCAGTAATAACTGTGTGAAAAAGGAGACTCATCTGAAGAAATTCGGGTCATTTGTACACTCATATCAATGAGGCTATGCGTGCCCATCCATGTACAAACATTTCTACTGACCTATTTTCATGTGAAATGGACCAGGGCCTAATGTTTCCATAAATCCATTAAATTCCGCCTATGCTCTTCTCTCATCCTTACTCACCTTTTGCCTCCATTAGAAGAGAAAGAAATGAGAGGTTCTAATTCATGTTTTGAAAATGTCTGTTTTCACTTTCTTAAGGGAAAAAAAAAAGCCTTATTTAAAAAATTTTTTTAGAGTACTCTTAGTTCTAAAGCAAAATTGAAAGTATAGAGATGTCCCCGCACTTCCTGCTCCATACGGACGTATCCTCCACCCCGAGAGAGGTCTGTTGGCGACAGCTGGTGTACCTACACTGCACATCATGATCACTGCACACATCAGGTTCACTTGTGGCCTACGTAGGTGCTGCGTGTTTTGAGAAATGCATAATGACCTGTCTGTCATTCTAGTATCATCAGAGTACTGGCACGTCCCTAAAAATCCTTGTCATTTTTTTTTTAATTCTAAGTTGTTATATATGACAGCATAATGCATTACAATTCATATTATACTTATAGAACACATTTTTACATATCACTGGTTGTATACAAAGTATATCCACACCATTCGTGTCTTCTTACATGCACTTAAGGTAATGATACCCATCTCATTCTACCATCTTTTTTTTTTTTTTACCCTTTTGCCCCCTCCCTTCCCCTTCCTCCTCATTGGCTATTCTAATGTTCCTCCTTGTCATTTTTAATGTTGAGTTTTGGTAATGATATTTCTGTTGCTATTGAACAATGATGTCATAGGCTATTCACTTCTACGTCAATACAGACTTAAGAACCATGTTAGATAACAGGTTGTTTTGCTTTGTTCATTCATTGCTATTTTACATGCACTAATAGACTTCTCATTCAGACTTCCTTTAAATTTAACTTATATATCAGGATTGCAAATCACTGAACACAAGCCCTGTGGTTTTGTTCCCTTTAAATAGGATTCTGTGGCCAACAAATTTGAAAAATGATGCCTAGGATACTTACCTTGTGGAGAATTACAAAGTCTAACAGTCATTTAAAACCTCACTGGAAGATTTCTAGATCTGATAGACAAATTCAGCAAAGTGGCAGGTTACAAAATCAATATACAAAAATCAATAGCTTTCCTATACACCAATATGAACCTGCTGAGTAAGAAGTTAGTCAAATGATTCCATTCACAGTAGCCTTGAAATATAGATAGATAGATAGATAGATAGATAGATAGATAGATAGATAGATAGAAAAAACACCTGGGAATAAATCTGACCAAGGAGATGAAAGACCTCTAGAATGAATACTACAGAAGACCAAAGAAAGAAATTGAAGATGACCTTAGAAGAAGGAAAGACCTTCCATGTTCATGGATAGGCAGAATTAAAATTATCAAAATGCCCATATTGTCAAAATTCCAGTCTACAGGTTCAGTACAATTCCCATCAAAATACAAATGACATTCTCCACAGAATTAGAAAAGACAGTCCTAAAATTCATATGGATGAATAAAAGACCCACAATAGCCAAAGCAACCCTGAACAATGTGAGTGATGCTGGAGGCATCACAATATCTGATCCCAAATTATCTACAGAGCTGTACTAACAAACACAGCATGGCATTGGCATTAAAACAGACATGAAGACCAGTGGAAGAGATTACAAGACCTGGAGACAAATCCACATAGAGTAATCTGATCCTTGATGAAGTTGCCCCAAAAATACACTAGAGAAAAGACAGCCTTTTCCCCATATTTTTATTGGTGCATTATAGTTGGTCACAATCATGGGATTTGTCGTGACATATTTGTGCATGCACACATGTAACGATACAAGTTGGCCAATAACACTCCCCAGCACTTCCCTACCCCCCTCCACATTTCCTGTCCCCTGGTCCCTTTCCTCTAGTGATCTCCCTTTGGTTTTCATTAGATCCCTGACCCCCCCCCCCTTTAATTTCCTTTCCTTTTTCCTCTCTAGCTTTCACATATGGAAGAAATTATATGACCCTTGACCATCTGAGTTGGCTTATTTTGCTTATCATAATGGTCTCAAGTTCTGCCCATTTTCCCAAGAATGATATGACTTTGTTTTTCTTCATGGCTGAATAAAACTCCACTGTGTATATATACCATGTTTTCTTTATCCAGTCATCTGTTGATGGACTCCTAGGCTGGTTCCGTTGTTTGGCTATTGTGAATTGTGCTGTTATCAACATGGGTTTGCATGTTCACTGTAGTGTAATGACTTTAATTCATTAAATCCTGAGGAGTGGTATAGCTGTGTCATATGGTGGTTCCTTGCCTACTCTTCTGAGGAGCTTCCATACCAATCTCCCCAGTGGTAGTACTAATCTAACTCCTAGAAGAAAATGTAGGGCCAACACAACAGCATATAGGCACAGACAATGACTTTCTCAATAGGATCCCTAAAGCCTAGGAAATAATGCCAAGAGTTAATAAATCACATGTCATCAAATTAAAAAGCTTCTATATAGCAAAGGAGACAATTAAGAGAGAACCGACAGAATGGGAGAAAATCTTTGCTGGCTAATCTTCTGTCAGAGGATTAATATCTAGAATATATAAAGAATTCAAAAAATCAGTATCCAAACCTCAAATAATCCAATTATGAAATGGGCACATGAATTAAAAAGATACTTCTCAAAAAGATAAAATACAAATGACCAACAAATATATTTAAAAAATGTTCAACATTATTAGCAATCAGGGAAATGCAAATAAAACTACACTGTGATTTCTTCTCACTTCAGTCAGAATGGCAGTCACCAAGAACACAAATAATAACAAATGCTGGAGAGGATGTGGAGAAAAAGGAGCACTTTCACACTATCTGTGGAATTGTTTAAAAAAAAAGCCATTTAAACAAATGATACTGTGAAAATTAGATATCCTTATATAGAAGAATGAAACCATATCTTGCCCTAAGCAAAATATCAATTCAAAAGTGGATCAGAGTCCTAGGAATTAGGCAGGAAATACGGAAACTGCTATGAGAAAACAGTGTTAACACTCTAACATATTGACCCAAGCATTGACTTCCTTAAAAAGATCAATAACTGGGTTGAAATCAAATTTAAAAGTTTTGCATAGCAAAGAAAATAAGACCATAAGAAAGAACCAACAGATTGGGAAAAAAATCACAAACTACTCTTTTGACAGGGAATTAATATCCAGAATATACAAAGAACTCAAAAAAAAAAAAAAACTTCACACCAGAAAAAACAAATAGCTCAGTGAATATAATGGACAAAAGATCTAGACATTTCTCACATGAAGAAATATACATTACGGAAAAAATGTTCAACATCTCTAGCAATCGGGTCAATACAAATCAAAACTATACTAAGATTTCATTTCACTCATTAGAATGGTAGACATGAAAAACATAAATCACAATAAGTACTGGTAAGGATGTGGGGGGAGTACAATTATACATGGTTGGTGGAACTGCAAATTAGTACAACCACTCTGGAAATCAGTATTGAGGGTCCTTAAAAGACCAGTAATGGAACCACCATGTGACCCAACTATCCCACTTGTTGGTATTTATCCGGAAGAACTAAAACCAGTGATACACGCACCAGTGTTTACAGCAGTGCGATTCACAATAACCCAGTTATGGAACCAGCCAAGGTGCCCATCAGTGGACAAATAGGCCAAGAAAATATGGTATATATATATATATATATATATAATGGAGTTTACTCAAAGATAAAGAAAAATGAAATTTATGTCATTTGCTGGTAAATGGATGGAACCGGAGAACATCAGGTTACGTGAAATAAGCCAGACTCTGAAAGTCAAGGGTGGTATGTTTTCTCTCGTACATGGAAGCTGGAGAGAGAAAAAAAAGAAATTTACAAAACCTATCTCAAGAAATAGAAGGGAGACTAATAGAGTGAGGAAAGGGATGGAGAGGGAGGGAGGAGGGAGGTCCTGGGGAAGTCCTGGGAATGAAATTTACCAAAGTATGCTACGTCCATGTGTGAATACACCACAGTGAGTCTGCACAACTTTAATTATAAGGGTGGCCAGTAGAGCAGAATTAGGTGATCGGGGTGGGAGGAGGGGAGAAAAAGCAGAGGTACCAGGAAGAAGAATGATCAGATTATCTTACATGGGAATGTGTACGAATGTGCCCTAATGAATCCCGGTAACTTGTGTACCTATAGTACACCAATATACAATTTTGACATTTTGTGAGTCCTACCCAAGTAACGTAACCAATTTCACTTAACCCAGTGCTCTCCCAAATTTCTTTAATAACGTAGGGATATGTAAAAATCTTAATGTAGCCTGACTGCATCAGTATCTCTGGGTATTAAAGAAATACATATCCTAGGAAAGCAAAATGATCATAAGATAATGCATTTTGATGTTAATAATTAAAACAAATACAATGCATTGGTAATTTATTGTCTTATGGTTTACTTTCCTCTGTATTTTATCTCAATATTACATCTGATGCTTTAAAATAGCAGGTCTGAACTGCGTTCCATGCTTAGTGGTAATCTTTAGATATCTCACTGATTTTGTTATTAATAGTTACAATATATTTGCTATGGTTTACATCTAAAATTATGAGGAGGGAGAAGAAAGGCAGTAATTTCAATGCCACATATATTAAAATATATTGACACCCATATGTAGGGTTTATAATGACTCTAAACAGGTTTCTTACAGAAAAGAAGCCATTGAAACAAATAAATATAAAGAGACAACCATAGGACTTAGAAGATTCTGGATTCCAATTATATATTTTAAATCAAGATACTTCATTTATAAGCAAACTTGAATTTAGGCATTTTTTTAATGTGGTAGTGGGGATTGAACCCAGAATTGCTCTACCACCACTGAGCTACACTGAGCTACATCCCCAACCCGTTCTATTTTTATTTTGAGACAGGGTCTTGCTAAGTTTCCCAGTCTGGCCTTGAACTTGTGGTTTTCCTGCTTCAGTCTCCGGAGTAGCTGGGATTATATGCCTGTGCCACCACATCCTGAAAACTTAAGGATACTTTAACTGCATGCAGGAACATGGTGAAATAATGGGAAAAAATTTAAAATTTGGAAAGATTTTGGTCTAGAATTAAGACTTTTTATACTTAGTAATTGTGACTCAATAGGGAAAATCATTTAAACCATATTTCTTATTTTCATCATTTCTACAGTAGAAATGATGCTACATACCTTGAATAGCTGATAAGAGAATATAATTACATGGTATGAAAAGCTCCTTTCCCCACCCCTGTGTTTAATAATGTAAAAAAATAAATAAATTCACAATGATTTCCTATTGAACAAAGCCAGCACCACAAAACATGGTTTCATAAATACATAAATACATTTAAAGTACAGGAAATGCTCCCAATGAAAAGGGAAAAATCAGTATATTCTCAACTTTTACATAATGTCTTCTATTAAGAAGTTAACTATTCACATTTAATGACAAAAAGAAAATATTCCTGAGAGTACACAATCAGGTTCCATGTCCTAATTCCCTGGTATGATGCTAAAAATGTATTAATTCTAACCAAAGAGTTAAAAAATAAATTTAGAATTGTCTAATAGGTTTAAAACTAAAGCACCATACTCTGTACTTGTGAAAAGAATTTTAAAATACAAAATGTATGATTTTGTTAAATTTCTTCCCTAACACAATCCTTCCTTTACAATACATGGATATATTTTAACTGCTAATAATGAAGTCAAACTCTGGGAAAGACCATTAAGTCTCCGTCATAGGATCATAGCTATATCAAGCATAACTTGCTTCTCAACAACACTATACCTGTGAGAAATTATTAAATTAACTGTCCATAGTGAATTCTTCAGAAGAGTGTGAAACAAACATAATGCCTTTTAATACATATTAGTTAGCTTTTATAAATATATTTTTATTGGTCTTTTTTTTTATAAAAAAAAGAAATATTCCTAGCTGGGTGTGGCATCACACACCTGTTATTCCAACCACTTGGAAGGCTGAGGCAGGAAGATCCCAAGTTCAAGGTGAACCTGGGCAACTTAGTGAAATCCTGTCTCAAAATAAAAAATAAAAAGGACAGGGATGTAGCTCAGTGATAAAGCAGTCCTGGGTTCAATCCCCAGTACCAGAAAAAGAAAGAAAGGAAATAAAGAAAAAGAGAGAGAAAGGAAGAAAGATTCATAAAAGAAATGTTACATTGTAGGGTAAGTAAAAATTTTCCATATTACATCCGAAGTAATTACCTAGTGAAATTGTGGTTGTGTGTTGACATGTATGCATGCACACACACATATAGTAAAAATGTATCTCGTTTGTATTTTTAATTTACAGAGAACATTTATCATATGTCTGATGAGTATGTAGTAACACTGTAGAGTGGCAGGTGTGAACACTTTTTCCCTATGATCATTGTCCCCGAGAAATATAGTTCTGTTTCCTCTTGTTGATCCCAACCAATCGTTCTACTCTTTGCAGAAAATACTTGCCAAGCCTGGATATTTTAAAAATCTTTGCTTATTTGAAAAACAAAACAAAATGCTCACTGCTGTCTTCATTGATTTTACTTTTACTAATAATGGTGAACACATTTTGATTTGTTAGCATTTTTATTTCGCAAATTTGCCCGTTTTATTAGTCTTTATCTTTGTGTCTTTGTAAATTTTTTTTAGATATTAAGAATAGTAAGTATTTTACATGTAACATGCTCTAAAAATATCTGTTTGCCTAGTGACGTGTTTCTTTCCCGATGTATTGGTGTGGCACTCAGTCATAGCATTTGCACTTTAAAAGAACAGATTTAATTTCTGGAAGCAGTGTCATATGAGTGCAATAACCACGACAGTCACTTTCATCTTAGGAATATTTCATTCCTTTGTTTTTCAAGAGGAGACATTCTTCAAAGTCCAACCTCTTATTTCAAAAGAAACTTTAAAATAGTTTAATATACAAGACTCATAAGACAACTTGAATAAAAGAAAAAAATTGTAAACTGTGGATTAGAAAACAAAAAAATGCTTCCTGCATCAGTAATATTCTTACTAATTGAGCATGATTTAGGATCTAAGTTTCCTTGCAACAAAGACAAAATAAAAAGACTGTTTAAAATGTTTTAATATTTCATTTTTAAATGAAAAGCACATTAATTCATCAAGGGTGGCAATTTTCTTAGAACATAATTCTAAATGATCATATGGATTTTGGTGCAAGGGGACTGTAGAATGCATTCTGTCCTTAATTTGTTGATTAATTATTTATTCAGTTTACAGTGCTTGAATACTCAAGATGTGTCGCACTGAGGCTTAGCCTAGCCTCATCTTTGAGGCTGCTGTTCTTCTGAGCAGAGACTCTGTCATTACAGCCTGCTTCAATCTCTTTCTCCATCTACCTGACCCACAGTAAAAAAAACCTAGAACAAAATTGACTGTGCTTGTCTAATACTTACGGTTCTTTTGGTTGCAAGGAAAGAAAAAAAAAATGATTCAAGGTAGAATTTTTCCTTTAAATTGATTAGAAAGCACGTTATGGGATCTCAGCACGGAACAAGCAAGCTTCCAAAATGGCAGAAATCAAGGCAATTCCAGAAGCCTCAGGGGTCAAAGCTAGCACCTCTTCCTTCTAGACCAGGAGACTGGCCTTGACGACATCATAGTAGCCAAGTTGTATCCAGTACTACGTTTCAAGAGTCCCAGGCAGTTTTAAGGTGCAATCATGGCTGAATTGCTCTACAGGGCTGCATTTAACACACTTATGCTGCAGACAACTCCTGTTCAATGTATTTCATATATACATATATATACACATATATAGTGAAAAAATAACCTTTGTCTTATAAGTCCTATACCAATGCTCCAAGATATGTTAAACCAACCTCACAACCAAAATGAAGCATCACAAAGGTAGAAATGCACCATATGTCTGACATATCATCTCTGGCAGCCAAATGTCATCCTCTGCATTTTAAAACGAAAACACTTCAAAAAAGAGGACATTTTAGTTTTAACATGACATTCTATTTCCAGTGTCTCTTTCTACTCTCTGCTCCTCAGACTTGGCCAAATGACATTTCGTACTTTACGTCTTAATTATTCTTAATTCACTAGACTTGGTCATGCAGTGGTGGCAAGGAGAGGGTACCAAGGTTCATACAGGAGGTTTTTCTTTTCTTTTCATTTCTTTTCTTTTTTTAATATTTATTTATTTGCTTTAGTTGTACACAATGCCTTTATTTGTACGTGGTGCTGAGGATCGAACCCGGGCCGCGCAGGTGCCAGGCGAGTGCTCTACCGCTGAGCCATAACCCCAGCCCAAGGTTTTTCTGACTACAGCAGCATCTCAGGAAAAGGAAGGGCCCGAGTGTCTCTTCAGTTACAGGCTCTGTGGACGATGTGAACTGATCTTCAATGCAGAGGGCTTTCTGGAAACCCACTGCACGGCTTCCAGGAGAAGCAGAAAGATCTAGAGGTCCTCAGGACTCCGAAACTGACATACACAACGCAGTTGGGAGCACAAAACGTCATTTGTCATCAAGAGGGATGCTGGGTAAGTTGAAAAGTCCCCTCAGCAATAGAAAGCAGAGGACAATGATAGATTCAGCGCTGAAAGTGAAGCCCTGACTCAAGATCTATTCTGCAAAGGAAAAGCGGTGTCCTTGGAGTACGGAAGGAGGAACCCATCAATGTGATGCTGAACTTGCCTCACAACAAATGCCACCCCCGACAGGAACCGCAGCTACACAACTCCTGGTTGACGCAGGTACAGATCACTGCCCGTGACGCACGTTTTGAAAAATGCATGCTCAGAAATAAGCTTGCTCTGTGAGTGTGACAGCCAGCCAGGTCTTGCCAACGGAAACTATAACCATGTGGGCAATGAATGTTCAAATCTCATCGTCTAACTACAAGTAAAGAAACACAAGAGACAAAGTGCAGTGTTCATCCCGAGGGACACAGTGACTATTTCGTGTTGGCCTACATCTGAAATCTGTGACTCTTTAATTTGGTGAGGGTGTATGGTTTCTATTCCTTAAAATGGCCAAATGACTGAGTCGTGCAGTAGGCCAAATAGCAAAAAGAGAAACCACTGAAAAACCAATTGTTATTCTCCAGATTGAAACTAATCTAGCTAATGTCGAAAAGAGGGGAAGAAATCGTTCGGATTAAGTATACATTTTGGTGACCTAAGATAATTTTTTCTGGTTGAATGTTGCTGAATGCGCTGTCGTCTCCCTAGCGGTTCCCCTAGCAACCCTCCCTCTGCATCACAACGTGGCTGCCAACTCAGAGCTCTCACAGAGAGCCAGAGACCCTACTGATCTGAGGGAACCCGAGGCGTTTCCCCAGGTGTCTCCTGGCCTCCCTTTGCCTGAGCCTGTTTGGATATGCTCTGAGGTGCGCCTCCTCCTTTCAACCTTTCCTTCCCCGCTCTAGACGGGAAGCTCTTGGTCGGAACAGGCATTGGAACTCCTGTGCTGGGGAGCTGTCTCCTGTCCCCTCACTTCCCTGGCTAACTGTGCACTCAGCTTGCCTAGGAAGGCTCAGCGCGACCTCAGCTGGGGACCTTGTTTCCTTGTCCCAAAATGTCCGCCTCGGAGGAGCGGAGCACATCTTTCTGACCCCCTGAATGAGGCCCGAGGGGCCTGCCCGCCCAGTGGCAGCAGAGACCTCCTTGCTGAACACATCAGGTCCCTGGTTCCTTTGTTCCCAGACACACAATGACAAGCGCTTGACTCGGCTAGCTGTCAAGGTGGCCACCTCCGCAAGCTTATGCCTCCAGTCCTCTGAGCTCTGGTGGCTCGGATTCAAGTCCCCTTTTGGTTCTACGCTCATTACTTATTACAATACCCCAAAGGACTAGGGAGCCACGGATTCCCCAGGTCCCGAATTTAAAATTAATAAAGCAAACAAAATTACTTTTTCTTTTTCAGATTTATCACTAGGTTTAAAAAAAAAAAAGAAAAGAAGAAGAATTGTTTGAAATCTTACACTCTTGCTCAGAAAACCTCCTTAACTATCCTGCATGGACAAGCTGAAGGCCCGGGGACTTACTCCCTAACTCTCCTGCTTCTGCCGGGCTGAGATCAGAAAAGAAGGATGGAAGAGAACGACAGAGTTACATGGCCCCCTCCTCCATTCTTTACAAACCTGATTAATGACTGCATCTTCCACCTGGTCAGTGTTTTAGAAATGGTGAAATAGCGCGAGCACCTAAGACCACTTAGTAAATCCCACGGTGAAGCCTGGAGGTGTAGGCCCTGTGGGGCCCACGATGCCTCTGGGCATGCACACCTGTCTCATGGAGGACCAGGAGAGGGGGTCAGGCCTCCACACCAAGTGACCCTGCTGACAGCCACACACAGAGGCAGGACTGCCCAGTCCTGTGTGATCCTCGCCAGGAACTTGATCAAAGACCCGAATCCAAGATCTTAAGGCAAACCCTTAATGGCCTCAACTGTATGCCCAGAGAGAACCTGAGGACATACAGAATGAAGAAACAAAGTGGCTTCAAGGGATGAGTGAGGCCGGGCGCGGTGGCCACGCCTGTCATCCCAGCACGTGGGAGGCTGAGGCAGGAGGATCGCGAGTTCGGAGCCAGCCTCAGCAATGGCGAGGCACTTGGTAACTCAGTGAGACCCTGTCTCTAATAAAATACAAAAAAAGGGCTGGGGATGTGGCCCAGTGGTCGAGTGCCCCTGAGTTCAATCCCCGGTACCAAAAAAAAAAAAGAAAATAAAAGAAAGAGTGAGGTGAAAAGTGCCTGAGGTGGCGGACCTGCTGTCATTCACTGGGAACACGTCAGGGGCAGAGGAGGGTCTGGGCCAGAGAGGACTCGGCCCAACCGCACACCCTGCCTGCCCAGCACCAGCAATCCACCAAGCCACGTCTTCAAAAAGCTACACATTCTAGAAAATGAAATTGAAGCTGAGAAATCGAATCCACATGGTCATTAACACACATCACACTTACCTTAACTGACTACATTTTTATGGTCTATCTAAATATTTTGCACTGCTAAAAACCCACAGCCTTGCAACATCTTAGGAAAAGAGGCCCTTATGAGACTCCATGAAATATCATATTTAGGGAGTGGAATCTTGCTTGCACAACACCTGAAAGCATCTTGTAAAGGGTGATATGGCATGCTTAGGGCAGAGGACCTGCGGCAGGTGGCTCCCTTCGTCACGGGGATCAGGAAAACAGCTGTTTCCAGAATCAGGAGAGGAACTGCGGGAAATTAGAGAAGAAGGGAAAATGCATAAGGAAAAGAGCAGAAGGGAAATGATTACTTTTAACATGCCCAACGTCTGTCTCATAGGATCGCAGGTCAGCATGACCCTGTCCTCTAGCTCAGGGCTTGGGGACCAGACCTTCAGAGGCAGCAGGAACACCGGAGCTTCTGTGTGCACTTGGCCAGCGGTGACTCACTTAGCGAGCTGAGGAAGGGCTTAGTTGCCATGGATCCCGGACTTAAGAAGAGGGCTCTGAGGGGGAGGGAGCAGGTGGACGGCCCCGTTGGCACCTTCCTCAGTCTGTGGAGATGAACTGCCTTCGGGGCTCCTGAGTGGGCAAACACAAACCCCCAAACCAAACGCAGGGGTACCTGCACTTTTCAGAGGTACCGGATGAAGCCCACCACATGTTACTAGATCTCACAGTCTTCACAGTAAAAATTTAAAATTACAAAATCAGGGTCCGTTTTAACAAGATTCTGCGATATAAGCTCACCGGGGTACTGAGTTAATCCCACCTTTTCTTAACAGAGGCCCGGGGTTTCAACACCTCTCTGACATCCAACTTCATTTGTCTCGAAGATTCACAAAAGACTCTGCAATTATCAAGGAGGTTGAGTGGGGAGAAATCCGTCCCAAACACAGACCTTCTTTTGTGTCGTAATAGGAGGGTTCCTATAAATGAGGATGAGATCCCTCTTTCCATTATCGCCCTGAGAGACATCCCCTTCTGATGTGCCCTCAAAGTTGTGTTTGTTTTTACCGCTTTTAGAGAAAAGTTCTCACTTCAAACATTTAATTCTCAGGGCCCGCGGAGGGCCATGTCATCTGGAAGAAGAGACATTCTCTGGCTTGCTGGATGCTTTTAGAACGACAGGTTCCACAGGCTGTAACACCAGGGGCACACACCTGAGGAAAATCCACCAGCATCCACACACCAAAGCTGTGATTTCCTGTACAAAACATATTGAAACAGAGCCTCTGACAACACGTGCTATCGCTGGGGGAAAAAAAAAAAAAAGAAAGAAAAACCCTCAACCTGTCTGTCTCCATAGGAATTCTCATTGTACTGAACTCTATGAGAAAATTCAAAAAATTCACCACCTCATTTTCAAGGTGTGAATATGCCCCCATCATTATTCATTAGTTACTGTACCCCATGCTGCACCTGGTGCTGACTGTGATGGAGAGCATCTTCATGGCGAATCCAGACATAACTAGCTCCGCCACACCTCACCAGCAAGGGAGAGAAAAGACCACAGGTGTCAACATGTGTGGAAAAAGTTATTAGAATTGTACCTTCAACCCATCACTTACCTACGGGGAGGAAACAACCTCTCCAGGGCTTCAAATGAGATTTATAAAAAAGGAATTTCACTCTTAGACACAAAAAAAACTAAAGTTTGGGTATTTTTTCTTCTCCAAACGTGCATCCATCATACAATTAATAGCATCAAATCTATTAGAATCAAATAAGTAAAATGGGATTAATATTAACCACTATACTTAGGACATTGTTATATATTTTTTTTTCCAACTACTTTTCAGAACAGCCAACAAATCATGCCTAGGACGAGTCAACTTCAAAATCTAGGGAGGATTTAGTGAGAACCAACCATCACCTGACATAAACCCACACTGACACAATCTATTTTCTTTCTTATCTATTTTATTCTGCCATATTCCTTGATGTTGGCCCTTGATTAGCTGCTTAGGAGAATTTTACGAATCTGTCAGCATTCTTATCCTTTGAAAGTTTTAACCCAATAAAATTTACTGATATACTGATATATATATTTACTGATGTGTGTGTGTATACATACACACACACACACACACACACACACACACACACACATATATATACACACAGAAAGAGAGAGAAAGAGAGAGAGAGAGATTTGAAATGTAACCAACATTGACATATCAAGGCCAAAGATTTAAACGAGTAAATAATCTATACACATCACTGGCAAAATGGAATCGCACTATTTTATCTATACTTCACATAAATCTGGTATAAATGCTCTAGAACAAGATGGCCTTGCTACTCCACTGCAGGGCTGACCGGACTGGAAAGGGACACTGAGCCATTTGCATTTCTACCCGAGTTTCTCTGTTTCTTTGCCATCTTCCTGATAAACAAATTCTAAATTGCTTTCTTGTTTTAAAAATGATTCTTTTGAGCAACTTGCTGCTATTTTCTTCATGAGTCACCTAGAAGCTAAGTGAAGAGGATAAAGAAATCAAAATAATACATAAAAAAAAAAAAAAGAGGTAACAGGATTCACCAGCTCAGAAGAAATTGAAAGAAGCAGGTACGACTAGTTTATTTGACCAAATGTAAACACAAAATATTCAAAAACATGGAAAAAATGTCCAATTTTCCCCCCATAATGTAAATTAGTTGACAGGTGGAAAAATAGCACAGTTTAGATAGAGATTAAAGAGAGAGGACTTGCTCAAGAATCTACTCTTCCCTCTGAGGAACCCTGTTTGCAGAGGCCCCCCACCTCCCACGACCATCACATGGTGCATTAGGGTTTCAACATATGAATTTTGAATGGAAATAAATGTCCAGGCTACTTTATTTACCAAAATTTTCAATGCAGTTGATTCTAAGGCTACTAAATCTATTCCATAGCATAGAAAAGGAAGAAAGGCATGCATCACATGGTTATGAAAACCCAGAAAGATGACACAAGAAAAGAAATTCAGACCAGGATCACCATGAACGTAAGATCAAATGAGCCAAGCCAAGTATTTCAAAGAGGTTGGGAGGCCTTTTGGAGATTTCAATCCAGTTAGAAAGAATGCCCAGAAGCCACAAAAAAATGACCCCCTCACATACCAAAATAACAGGCCTTCAAGTCTATTAACTACTACCAGACTAAATCTCTTACGTAACACAGACAAGCAGATCACTGGCCTGGCGGGACCTGAAGGGCTTGTTACAAATGCTTGCTGAATCTGAACTGGTCAGGGCGAAGGCCCAGGAATCTGACTTTTAACAAGTTTCTTCACTGTTTCTTCTGACCAATAAAATTTAAAAATAACTACAGTTCCTAAACAATGGCTCTCCTGGTGGTTCCTACAGTATAGAAGAACCCTGTTCCTTGCAAAATGAACTTTACCAAGTGAGGCATTAGAACTACCAATTAACCACAAAAGGTTATTTTCATTTGGTCAGAAATGTTGGTCTATGTATCATCATGATCTAGCCGAGTATATTTTGCAACTTTTATAGGAACATAAAATTTTAGAAGGTTTATATGAACATAAAGTTTTAAAATAAAAGGTTTATAATAACATTAAATTATGCTCATTTTTTAGAAACCACCAACAGCCTTTTCCTGTTGTATCATCTTCCTAATGATATAAAATAAATTGTCCATTCATCCATTCAATAACAAATATTTGTGTAGCACCTGTTACCTCAATTAAAATATACTAGGTGTCACTTAAACACATTGTTCCTTCATCCACCCAACTCTATTTTTCTTCCTTATATAATTGCAAGAATTTTAATGACAATCACACACTCTTAAATTGTGAGAAAATAGTCTTTCGGTTATTTTTAGTATCTTGGCCTAAATCAGCTCCAGCAACACTAGCTATAGCTAATTAGCTGGACACAGGCAGGCAAGACCCTCAAGGTCATTTTGTATGTACATAAACCATTTCTGCATTTGCTGCTAGGTAGATTCTATTCAATCAAGTGTAACCAAATAAAAACAGCATTTTACTGGCCAGATTTTATAGGTAAAGATTTGTATCAAAGTAACTCCTTGTTTTTATTTCTTTTCTCAGTTTTCATCAGAAAGCCTGATCCCTAATGTGAAGGGTTTCCTTCACTCAGTCATTCAACATTTCCATGTGGGCCTGGGAAAGAGTAGAAACAAAATTTGTTTTTGCCTTCACCTCCTGTAATTTACACTGTTGGATTGTTTCATTAGAGTATTATTAGTATTGGAAATGGATATGAGTACTATTAGTAAGTACATTAACATGGCTCAGGATATAATACTTATTAGCCTATACTATTTATTGACCACATAGTTGGTGATGACTACCTGGTCTTTGTCTTAACAAACAATACGCTGAGCACAACAAAGAGGCTCCTTCTCATTGCTTTAGCTTAGGTAAGAAACAGAAATTCTGGATTCGATCTCACTATGAATTATGGATGTTCTTTCGAGGGTGTCTTTCATTATTTCCGCACTCACCCATTTCTGAAGTCCCCACCCCCCATTCCGAGCAGGACCAATATATCACAGCTGTCACTGAAGCCATCTGCTGGCTCATGGAGAACACTGTGCAGAATTTAATGACATCTGTAAGAAGGCATTTGAGAAACCACCGCCTGCTCTCCATTTCCCTACATCTCTCCAAAGCATTACTACTTTCAAATTCAAAAGTGTGTATGGTGAACATGATTTTAAAACCCAGTAACACACTTTCCAAAGTTGGAGAAAAATAACAGGGGAACGTGGGTACAAACCAGACTGTCCTCCAGTGCTCAATTAGGACCTTGTCAATCCTAATTCTACCCACTCCTCAAACTGCCAATTAAGCCCCAATTACCACATGAAGACTCCCAGCAACTCCGGTCAATATTCCCATACACACTTTTATCCTTTGACTGTATTTAATCCTTCATCTAATTAATGTTTTATATTGTCTTCTCAAGGTTAATTATCAAAAGCACATTTCAAAAACTACTATATATAAAGTACTATATAGAATGTAACATAAGGTACCATCTATAGTATCTACTATGTAAAATGCGATCCTTCCATGTAGAAGGATTATTATTCCATGATAATACTTGGCATGACATCCATCAATGTATCAGCTGTGGTCACATCTGAACTGTGTCATTCAAGGTGTGCATGCTTTGTCTTTAGCAAGGTTTTCTGATGTGTTCTACAATGAACAACGTTTTCTTATTGAAGGAAGCATGCAGTATTTTTAAATTGATGACTAAATATGCCCCCAATAACATTTTATCCTGCTTGTGAACAGGGTGCATATATCTACATATATCTACAGCTCTGCAAAAACTTGTACCACCAGGAGCCCAGAGGATATAGTACTCAGTCAAACCTTTGTGTTGTATGAAATGGAAGGGACAGAAATAAATCATCGATCACGACCTCTGTCAGTGCAGGTCAAACCTGAGGATCTACCACAGGAAGACACGGAGACAAGGAACTTCATTCCAGAGAAGTACTGTCCCCTCCACTAAGGGGAATTTCGAAGTGTTTTACCTCATGTTTTTATTGGTCAGTGACAAATTTAAAGGCAAATATGCATACAAAGAAGTGTCTCAGCCAAAATTCGAGCAGTCTGCTTTGAAGAAAGCAAGCTAGGGTAACCATTTGTTTATTGCCTACTCAGAAAAAAGAAAATAGGTAAGTGAAAAGTCAAGGACTGCAGATTATAGCAGGTGCCCCAGGCACTGTGACCTCAAGTTCTGACACTCTCCCCCATGGGGAATCTTACTCAGCTTTGACCAATGGAATGTGACAGATGGGAGGTTAAACCAGTCCTGAAAGGGCACTTCTGTTCTGGCCTTGTAGAATCCAGCCACCAGATAAAAAGTATGACCACCCAGAACACCTTTCCACAGGAACACAGACCACGTAGAGAGACCGGGAAGACCAGACACCACGTGGAGACAGACCTAGCAATCTGGAGGTGGCTGGTGTGTGAGTGAAGGTGACATCACCAACAGGAGCGTCCAACCCAGGCGTTCCCATGTGGGTTAGAGGTGCCGAGTCCTTCCTGAACTCCTGGCCCACACAACGCTGAGAGCAAACTCTAGAGACTGTTTCAAGCCACTAAACTCTGTCCTTTTATCTTGAGTCCACCTCCTTTTGCTTCCTGGAAATTCAGAATGGAGGATGCGTTGGGCTTTAATGTACTCCTGGAGAATGTGTGGGCCATTATTCCTTTGAAATAAACAAATAAATCTCAGATCTCCAAATGGAAAGCTGGCAACTGTTTCAGACATTGTTTTCAGTATTGAAAGCAATCCTGTTTTTGATGCAGTAAGTAGCTATAATTATCTACCAAATTTTTACTCAACTGACATGGACAGAAAACAGCCATTGTGCCCACAATGATTCCATTGTGATATTTGTTAACTGAATTATGTTCTATGGCAGAAAGTTCATCATACACCTGTCTCTGCTGCTGAATCAAAACTCCTTAAGGGCAGGAACAGTATCTGCTGCATTTGTGTGTGTGTGTGTGTGTGTGTGTGTGTGTGTGTGTGTGTGTGTGTGCTTGCATGACACACAGTGCCAATGCACATGTTATGACTTCAATCAACATTTGTAAGTGTTTATAGTATGATCTACTGTTATAAATTAATTATTTTGACTAAACTAGCATCATCTCCTTCCAGCCTTCTACTCTAAAGCTCGACTGCTCTTGGTATAATTTCTACCCCTGGAAGGATTAACAACATGGCACCTCGTCAAAGGTTTTTCTTTTAGATAAGGAAAGAGGTAAGAGACCTGGTCAAACTCATGCAGTTGTTTAGTGCATAGGAAAGTCATCGGGAACTTAAAATGATTTCCTTTAACAGATTGCTGGTGGATAGACCTAGTCAACCACTGGTGTTGGAGTTGCTGAGAGGAAGCTGTAGAAGCAAGCAGAAAGACCACAGAGGGATTTCAGGGTAGCCTAATGGTTCCAGCGTGAGCAAATGTGGACCAACATCACACAAAAGTCAAAGAAAACTAAAACTTGCTGAAAGACATAAATGGGAAGAGGCTGGATGGTCTACAAGGCATAACAGTTCCTTTTATAAAATCAGTTGTACAAAATAAATCATGATGCCAGATAGCTCTGCTTTGAGACTCTTCATTAGCAGCTGTTTATTGTGCTGTGAATTATTCCAAGATAATGTATGCAAGATGCTCCCACTTCTCAAGTGAACTCGACTGTCAAAAACCAGGAGCAAATCAGGAAGGGAAGGCTGTCAGTGATGCAGGGACGCAGGGTCCCTGTCCCTCTCATGTCTCCATTGTGTGTGTTTTTTAATAAAATAGATTAGGATGGTTTTAGAAACTAACCAGGGGGAGATGATATGTATGTTTTCTTGAAATGTCTAGGAAAACCCCAATAAGATTTTAACCACAAATGATACTCAGAAATATCTGAGATGTAGAATTTGCAGGAAACAATGAAAGCATAACTCTGTCTCCATGCAGAAGCCAAAATGGTGGTGAAGAGCTGACCTAAGACAGTGAATGGCAGGTGCATGCACCAGGAGAGAGTGTCACACCACCACACATGGCAAATGGGAAAGAGAAGTTGGCTCTGCATGGAGCCTGGGGAACGGTGACCTCCTCATGCCCCTCATTAAGGTGTAAGACCCACCCTTTGGAGATGCCGCCACGGAGAGTAGATCCCAATAGGTCTGCTCATAGATTCAGGATGTGAATTGTCATCTACTGAGGACTGACTACGTCTGGTACGTGCCACCAGCAGATGTTGCTTCTACTTTCAAACATAAAGAAACGTATGCTTATACAGGTCAAATGTCTTTTTCAAGGTCACACAGCTTATTCATGGTGACCAAATCCAATGTTTACTTTAAATCCAGATGTGAAAATACGACTTTCTGGCAACTCTGCAAAGCACATATCATTCTGCTCCTTTTAATTAGGAGGTAACTGAGACTCAGGAAGTAAGGTGCAAAACTCAGGGGAACATGAACAGAGCTCATAAGAGGCTGGTGGGGACCCTCATCCAGGGTTAACAACTCAACGCGTGTGTCCTCCGCCATGGCCTCTTGTCAGTGTGCATGAGGACAGCAGAGCACTTGGCTCATGGGAAGCCCAGCAGCATGGACACCCTGCCTCCCAACCCCCATCAACAGATGGACTGGGAGGGCTGGGGAGGAGCACAAGATTACAGCCTCTGCTCAGCATGGGCGAGGCCCTGGGTTCAACCCCCAGAACAACCAAGCAAACAAAGCAGATGGATATGTACATACCAACCAAGTGTGTGTGTGTGTGTGTGTGTGTGTGTGTGTGTGTTCACTGTGGGTGCACGAGTGAATTTGGGAGTGACGTCCCTAACACATGAACTTTGAGGAGACGTCCACTGCTCCACAGTGTGCCCTTTCGCCCTGCATGACAGGCTCTATCATGTGGTCCCTCGCACCTCAACGGCTCTGGCAGCCCTGATCTGCTGGGCACCGGAGGAAGAGGAAGATAGACCGAAGCTTGGTGATTGTACAGCCTCCTCTTGGCCAGGCCATTCTTAAGAAGTGGGTCCAGCCTACACAAGGAAGTAGACAGAGCTTGGGGATTAGCAACAGAGGCCCCAGGTTAAGAATGGGAGTAAATCTGTCTTAATGAAAACACATGTTTACTGATTCAACTAAGAAAAGGAGGAAAGAAAACTATACGTCCTGAATTTTTAGGGACAAAAAATGTGGTCATTAAATAAAGGAGAACTTACACATAAATCAACAAAGTGACCTTAAGCGTTCAACAGTTGACATGACAGAACAACGGAGGCTGATCTTCTGCAGATGAGGGCTTCTGCGCCGTTTCAGCCTTGACCTACACTGTTCCGTTTCTCACATTCTGTTGAACTTCTCCTCTCTTCATAGCACTGAACGAGTGTCTATGGCCAGGCTGAAAAAATGCAAACAGAGGCAGTCCTGATGCTCTCATAGATCACACTCTAATGGGTGAGAAAAACACGTGCTTACACTGAAACCACAAATGCCCTGTGATGGGAGCCCGAGCTGTAGAACTCAGCCTAGAAAGAGCTCAGAGAAGGGACGAGTGTCTTCCCGGGGTCCTGGGGAGCATCCAGTACTTGACCCCACTCCTGGCTGCTCCTTGGGTTGCAGTCGCCGGTCCTTCACTGGCCTTGTGTGAAATGCCCCTGGGCAGAAAATTCCAAAGAGCGGAGACACCACGGAGCCCCCTCAGCCCATCCCAGCCTCGTCAAGCCCTTCAGATGAGCTGTGTCCAGCCCGCTGCTGACCCTGCCCGTGCAAGACTGTCACAGGCCGGCATCTGGAAGCCACCTCCTCCCCAGTTTGCACTAAGCAGCACTCCTGGATGAGTCTCCAAGGCAACGTGAGACAGGAACGCATCGGTGGACCTCAACAGGCCTCGCCAAAGCCGCGGTCCTTGTTCAATGAAGTGGTTCTCAGCCGACGTTATCGTATCAGGGAGCACGCTGGGGAAACTGCAGGTGGGTCCTCTTCCGCGTTACCATGCAAGGAAACCGCTTCCATCTGAAAGCCCCACTAGCTTACCCGGTTCCCCCAGATCCTAAACCCAGCCTTGGAGAGATTCTCATTAATTAATTCCATCAGGCCAATTCATCTACAATTCTGGGTTCCTTTACTTGTACCAGTTTCTTCCCTTCTGTGGAAAGCAAAAGAAAACAGGAAGGGGGGAGGAAGGAAGGGAGGAGAAAATTTTCTACTTTACCACCAAATCAATATTTATAGGACAAAAATGAATTCTATTCTCTTTTAATTTTTTTTTTCCTCAGGGGCACTATTCTACTGAGTCACATCCCCAGCCCTTTTAAATAATTTATTTTGAGACAGAGTCTTGCTAACTTGCCCAGGCTGGCCTTGAACTTGCAATTATCCTGCCTCAGCCTCCTGAGTCCCTGGGATTGCGGGTGTGAGTGAGTCTGGCTCCTGTACTTAATTATGGATCATCATAAGATTGTATTGCCTTCTAGAAGGCAGAGGAAGCTTTCTCCCTAAATTTTGAAGCTACTAATTCACAGGCTTGGTAAAGTAGTTGCATCATTTTGAAGAATGTTGTGGTTTTTAAAATACCGTTTTCTAAATGAAAAGTAATCTGGAAGCGGAACCTTTGGAAATTTCCTGTCTCCTTCCTACTGGGGTGGACAGAAGTTACAGGAGTAGGAAGGAGAATAGGCGTTCTCCATCAATACCTAATTCTGTGGTTTTCCTCCTTTATAATAATAACCCAATTTGCCTAACTGCCTGGCCTTCATGGTTAGTGGGAGTTTATAACTTAACATTTATAAGTTTAAAATGTCCTCAGGTACTTAACATTTATGTGTTAAAAATGGTCTTGGATACTTTGTCATATTCCATATTAAATTCAAAGAAACCCTCCTTCTGGAAATCTGCCGCTTTCCCTCTCCTGTTCTCTTCCTTTGTCCTTTGGCCATGTCCTAGTCATCCTGGGATGTTAGAGATTTTTAACAATGCCCAATTGTTTCTCTATTAAAAAACTATTTTAATGGACAAGTAAGGCTGTGTAGACTTCTGGTCTACAACTTGATCTTTTGACAAAGCAAAGATATTGTAGAACGGCTGCATCCAGCTACTAACATGTCCACTTCCTCACATGTTGGGATCTTAAATGTCCCCAAGGCCTGTGTGCTGAGCATGTGGTCCCCAGCCTGGGGTGGTCCTGGGAGGTGGTGGAACCTGCAGGAGGCAGGGCCTAGTGGGGGTCGTGAGGCCGTGGGGGGTGTCCTGGAGGGGATATTGGGACCCAGCCCCCTTATGACTCTTCTTCTCCCAGAGGTGCACAGGCCTCCTCTGCCACGGGCCTCCACCATGACGCTCTGCCTCACCAAGGCCCAGGGCAACAGGGCCAAGTGGCCACAGACTGACACCTCTGAGACTGTGAGCAAAATAAACCTTTCCCCTCAAGTTGTCTGCTTGAGGTATTTTGCCACAATGACAGGATGCTCACACGCATAATAATCCTTTCGTTTGTGGTGAGAACAATTAAAATCTCCTCTCAGCAATTTTCAAGTATGCGATATAGCGACACTAACTATAGTCACCATGTTGTACAGCAGATTTCTTGAACCCATTCCTCTTATGAACAAAAATTGTGTATCCTATGGCCACCATCTGGCCAACCCCTAAGATACGTCCCCAGTGACTGTCATTCTACTCTATTTTTAGGGCTCAGCACTCTTACATTCCATGAAAAAGTGAGATGGTGCCATAGTTGTTTTCCTGTGTAAGTCTGTCTCAGTTGGTTTTACGTTGCTATAACAGAATACCTCATGCCGGGGAACTGCATAAAGAAAACAGGTTTATTTGGCTCACAGTTGTAATGTCTGGAAAGTCCTAACAGCACAGCACTGGCATCTGGTCAGGGTGACTGACGGTATCCCAACACTGGAGAGAAGCAGAAGGGGAGGCACGTCAGTGCCAGTTCAAACAAGCCTTGGGGAGCCTGGCTTTGTACAGCCACCCGCTCAGTCACTGATCCAGCCCCAGGAGGCCTTCGCCACTGCTGCAGTAAGCACCAGCATTAATCCTTCCACAGGCGGCCAAACGTCTCCTGAAGGCCCCACCGTTTTCTCAGCACGGCTGTGTCCCCAGCAGGAGTTTAGGTAGGGGCAAACTGTATTCAGAGATAGCAACTGCACATGCCACTTCACATGAGATCCTCCGAGTTCAGGATGACAGGAGGAGTGCCCGCTCTCTACAGGCTGGACTGTGTTCCACTTCTGCATACGTGCCACACGTCACCACCTGCTGACGGACACTCGGGTAGATCTCAGCTATTGACAACAACGCCTGGTGGTGCAGCGGACACATCATGCAATAAAATGCTTAGATGCAAATAATGACCTCATTAAGACTATATTCTCTCCTGATGCCTTTGCCACCAGGTCTCGTTTCAGGTTTTCTAAGTAATGCAGTACTGTGGTTGTTCATCCTTTAACGAGTGCCTTTATCCTTTGCCTACCTGTGAGTCTCTACCTTCCTTGACTTCAGAATGGACAGGAAAGCGGGAGGAGAGACGAGACGTTGGTGCATTTGATTCAGTTCTGCAGAGTCAGTCTTCAGGGTAGGAGAGACCAACATACGGTGCTTCAACGCCTGCTACGCAGTTCCCATTTACCGTCCATTCATGGGGACCTATGGGAGGGTTTTGAGCAGCGGGATGACCTGAGAAGTGGCTGGGCTTGTTGAGGGACGGTGACTCCACAGCACCTCGGAAGCCCGCTCTGTGTCAGGTCCTCGGCTGAGGCCCAGCTGCGTCGCTATAAGCAAGATCCCTCCTGCCTTCAGGTTGCTTCCAAGCCAGCAGCTACGTGGAAAAGGGACCGGGAGGCTAGGGGAAGGAGCCCCGGGTGCAGGAGCCCTAATTAAGGAGATAGCTAAGATTGCGGTTAGCTGTGAGCCATAAGCATTGCCACCTTCCATGGTCTCGCGAGATCATGCAAATGGCGCCGACCCGATCCACAAGGTCTCGGGCCAAGTCTCGCGAGACCATGGAAGGTGGTAATGCTTAAGGCTCACAGCTACCCGCAATCTTAGCTATCTCCTTAATTAGGGCTCCTGCACCCGGGTGACAACACAGGTTTTCTGACCTGGCGGTGGGGCGAGTACGGATGCTGTTTAGAGAAACAGACCCTGGAGGACGAAGGTGAGGGAGAGTTCCTTGGGGAACATCTTTCTTTAAAGTGCCCACAGGTAATGAAGGGGAAGCGTAGGGCAGACTGCTGGTGCTCAGAGCCCAGACGCCAATGTGGGAGTCATCAGAATCCAGGCGTCCCTTTAACCGGGGGTGAGGAATTGACAGCCATCAAGCAAGCCGTGCCGATGCCGGCAGCTGAACAGCCCGCAGGTGCTGCTCCAGCACAGAGACCAAGCCGGGTCCCTGCCTCCCTGCTCCCCTCTGCTAGGTGCCGCCGGCCACCTGGAATGCCTGCCACCCGGGAGGGTCCGTCAGACGCACAGGAGGACAGGAGGAGACTCTTGTCCTTTGTCATGTGAGTGTCTACATAGTATCTTTCCTTTTTCTCTTGGCCTGCAAAGCCTATGGTATTTACAATCTGGCCCTACACCAAAAAATGATTAATTAATTAATCAAAGTTAAACTGTGATCGTGACATCGTCTGGTTTTTGTGCATTATGCCACTGCAAATCAGTTCAGACGAACAAACGGACACAGCCCATCGGAAGGGTCTAAGCTGGAAATGTTTATTGAAAACTAAAATTTTATATTACATTCCCAGAAGATCTTCAGTCCTCCGGTCTTCCCTCTGACTTATCTGAAGAAAGAAAAATAAAAGCTAGTTTTAATCAGGAGAACAGAACTGTGTCTTGAAAGTATTGATTTATAAGAGGACATTGAGGCACCATGTCTACAGTCACCAAACAGCATCTAAAACAGTTTAAAAAAAAAAAAAAAAAAAAAACACTTTTTTTCTCTGGCTAGTGGGTCTCTACGATTCCAGACACCCAGCGCAGCCAGGCTGGTTACCCAAAGAGACCAGCCGCATTGGTCTGGTGGAAACACCGCCAGAGGCAGCCTCCTACAAGCTCATACACCTGGTTTCAAATTAAACAAAAAAAAATCGGACATCATACTAGCCAAGTTGTGCAAATGAAGAAGCAGCAACAGCATCTGAGAGCGCGTGGGAGGTAATTAAATGCTATTAGAGGCAAACGGAACCTCATTTGACCGAGTGGCCGAGTTTGGTGTGGTCTTTTGAAAGCATTTCCAAATACAGGAACCAAGTTTGATCCTTTAAGCCCTCCTTCTCTTTAGGATGCATGTTTATTCAAAGAACAGATGGGGAGAAAAATCAAAAAAAGACTCTGGTGGACCCACATAAAACAGCATATTTGAGTGTGGGCATGAAGGGAGCGGAGCTGGGGCCGCACGGTGTCTGTTTGATGTGTGGCGATGGACTTGGGAACTGGGAGTGCACAGGCTCCACTTAATCTCTCCCAGGGAGGAGCTTCAGAAAGCTTTAGAAAAGGAAAGCTGCCTTCGTGAGCACGTCTTCCTATGTTCTCATGTGTTTGGTATTTTACAGTCATAATAAAGGGGGATTTCCAGGACGAGTTCTTGGGTACTATGGACAGGAAGAAAATTTAGGAATAGATATAAACCACCATCCACAAATTAAGATGTGTTTCAGGGTCTGGAAATTTCCAATGCATTTTCTCCAGATGAGGTCATGCCCGCTCGGGGGCTGCATGTATTCCCTGTCTGTCGGGTGGAGCCCCCAGCGGAGGGCAGCGGAGGGCACTGGGCTCAGAGCAAGCTGCCTCCTGGCAGCACTGGTGACCTACCTGCCTCACCCCGGAGGTCGCGCAGCCTCACAAGGCCACCGTTCCCCTTGAGGTGCCCCAGCTGTCCTTGCATGTCAAAAAACTCACGTATAAACAGGTGCTTTATAAGTGTCAGCTTTGATGGTGACTTAAGGCAAATTGAGCTCTTGAACCCGATGAGGAGTGCCCTTTGAAACGTTGGCATCAAACCGCAGCCCGGCACAAGTGGGAAACAAGAGCGGGTGAGACTGGGCGAGGAGTCCCGATGGGGAGGAACTGCCTGAGGGTGGCCGACATGCCCGTGTGGACACCAGCCACGGAACAACAAAGCATCAAAGAGCGACCCAACGGAGGGGTGCTCAGCCTCGTAACTGTGCATGTGTGTGGACACACAGTCCTCTGTCAAGACAATGGCTGAACCGTGTTTTTACAAGTGAGGTCCCATGGATGCCAACTAACGAGGGTGGCTGGCTGAACGTCAGTGGGCAAAAATCCACTCTTCATTTGTAAAAGACGCTACTGAAGAAGAGGATCTTGGGTTTATGACAACCATTACCAGATGCACAAGGGGAAAATGTTCTCCAAGAACAGAAATTCTGAGCTCTTTCAGACTTTGTCTTAATGACTTTGTTTGTGGTCAAGCTCTATTAACCCATTCTGCAGCTAGAGCCTAAGGCAAATGACTTTGTCCCCAGGACAATAAGTGAGAGGCTCCAACACTCCTAAGTGTCACACCAAACACAAAATTGGTGTCTTTCCCCAAACCGGCGTCTTTCGTGAGAAACCATTTCAATCTTTGCAGCCAGAGATTAGCTTCTCTGTGCATTTTTAACCTGGTAAAAATCACAGATTTTCCTTTTTTAGAGAGCTCCTTTCAAAAACAGTCTCTCTCTGTCTCTGTTAAACCGTCCCCTACCTGAAAAATCTTTAAGCAGTTTTAATATTTGGTAAATGATGTATTACTAACTACCATTAACACATAGAGGACAGTAACACAACAAACAAGAGAAATGACATTAGAAAATGCAGAAAAAAAGCGTGGCACATCTCGAAATATGTAATCGTTCAAAAAAAGCATTAGTCCAAATCACCCCTTTTCCAGGTCATTCAGTGACTTTGGGGCAAAGTCAATGGAAGGAGCTTTGAAGCCATCCTTCCCTGCATTCAGAAAGCAAAATGACCGAGACCCAACCTTCCACACCTAATTCCACTATTAGATTTAATGCTCGCAATTACACAAGGCTTTGTAGATGCAAACGCTTGGCGACCTTTAATCATTCCACCTTCCCAAGCCCAGCTCCATTTCGAGCTGTGAACACCGAGGCACACGAGGTCGTGATCTGCTCTCGAGTCAGAGCCAGACCAGGGTAAAACCAAGCCAGTCTCCAAGCACAACCACTGCCCGGGCAGGTCTCCAGGGCTGGACTTCCCACCACGGGGACTGCTCTTAAAATGGGACCACTGCATCACCAGAGAGAGGGGCTGCTGTTAGTCGGCTTTTTATTGCATTTTTCCCTTTCTATGTAAGTGCAAGTCGAACATAAGGAACACGTCCTTCCTCTTGATATGTTCCTTACCTCCCAGGTCTTCTACCCCCTTGCCCTCATGTGGGGACATGACATTCACTTTCAGAACGATGTTTCCCTAGGGTTTAGAGAATCGATTCGATTAAGAGAGACGGTGTGCATTAAGACGAGCACAGCTAAGAACAGAACCACATTCAAGAACTCCCATGTGAGCAGACCTTAAAAATGCAGTTTGGATCACCAACTTCGCAGGGAAGACAGTGACCGTGGGCTTTCCCATGTCCTGTCCCTGCCTGGTTTGCAGGGGATTGAGGTGGGCCAGCAGCTCACTCTAGGCCCTGAGGGGCTGCGTCCCAGCTCCACCTGCTCCCAGGGCCACTGAGCCAACCTGTAGCTCAGTCCGTTCCTAACCACGAGAGAGAGTCCCCTGGGGGAGTGCGAAGTCCTCATACGTCCAGCCCCGTGCACTGGTCTAGAGGAATCACCATGGAGGGAGAGAGAGGAGAGAGAAAAGGGATGTGTCCTGACGCCTCGTTTCCTCGAGATGTCAGCCCGACCTTTCACCACTAGTCTGGCCCGGGCAGGAGGGTGGGTGTTTCAGGAGCTCGCCATGCAGGGCACCTGAAGTTCTTGCTGAGGTCTCCACGGAGCTCTCAAAAAGAAGCACTTTGATGTATGTCCCCTCCAGACCCCCGGCCCCTGCCGCTGCCCTCCTCTTCTCCCTCCCTGGCCCACTGTCGCCCAGGCCGTGGGCCTTCCTGCTCATATGAACAGCAGTTGCTGAAAAAACGAAGCCAAGAGAAACAGCCAATAAAAACAGAAACAGCTGTCATAATTTTGCACAGCATGGTCCTGATTTCCTTGAGGCCTGTACTGGTTCCCCTTTTCTTCCTCTCCTGTCCTCTCTTCAGCTCTCTTTTCCACATACAACACCTTCGGTGCTGGGGCCCTGTCCTGCAAACCCTTGGTGACTCAGGAATCATGCTGGAGTCCATTTGGAATAACCAGTTCCAAAAGCCACACACCCGCAGGGGCAGGACCAGGGAGGCCGAGTTGAGACACATGCCACCAAAGACAGGTGCACAGATTAAAAAAAAAAAATCAAACCCTGATAAACAGACCCAGCTCGCGAATTCGTTCCCCTGACTGCCGTCCTCGGTGGGTGTGTCTGCCCGTCGCAGGACCCACAGAGCGTCCGGCAATCCAGCTGTGCCTTTGCGCCTGTCTCTCTAAACGGGACCAGCCCGAGTCTTCACTGGGCTCTTGCTAACAGTGCTTCACTCTGCATCTATCTCCCCCAAAACGCAGGCACGGAGAGGTAGCTCGGAAATACAGAAAGCTACTGCAGGAGCCACATTAGGGTTTCAGGGAAGGAAAGGAGAGTGAGGAAAAGCCCTAGGGAAACATCAAGGACAGGCAGGCCCCAGACTGTGAGGGACACCCCTTTCCTGTCTGTCAGTGTGAGCCCTGGGAATGTTTATCCTCCTCGGAATGCAGAAAAAAATCAAGGAAGGGCTCCTCAGTAAGTGCTGGGTCCTAAACCCAGCTGTGGCTGAAACGCCTGCAGCAGGGGTGGGGGTGGTCTCTAAGGGTTGCACAAAACACCTCTTCTCTTCTCTCTTTTTTTCTTCTTCTTTTTTACCGTATTGTACGTGTTTTGTCCCCCCCTCCAACGGCTTCCTTTCTCTACCCACGTTTGAGGACCAGCCCCAGCCTGAAGCCACGCTGGGTCTGGACTAAGCATTATGGGGAATTGGTTAAATAAAAGTTCTCTGGTGGTGGCACAGCCCTGTTTTTCAGATGGTGTGAAGCAGATCTGTATTTTATTATTAATAATAGCACATGCGTGACACCGCGTCTTCAAAGAGCTGCGCCAACATTAATTCCTTTGTGATGTGAGAAAAGCGGCAAAAGCAGCTATTGTGGGTGAATCTCCGGGGTCGTCTGGAGAGGGCCAGGAAGCACAGGCCCCGCTAGAGATGAATGAATCAAACCCTGGAGGTCTGGGATCTGGGTCCAATTGAGGAACACTTTGAAAAAAAGGGGGAAAAAAATCAACAGTTTTATCTGATCTGTAGCATGTTCCAAATTCTACACTCTTTCAAACTCACATGGAAATCTTTCGAAGACAAGCTGTGGTGTCTTTGTTCCAGGAATAAAACAAACAGAATAAAGGACAGGAAAGGAGAGCAGAATAAACGTGAGGTTTCTACATGATGGAAATTCGATCTGAAGTCTCTAGAAGAGAGAGAATTATTGTCACTAGTTTGATAAAGCAAGCCCTTCAGCTTCTTTCAATAAGTGATCTCTTTGTCAAAGTCACAATCTTTTATTTAAAAAGTGATCATTAATATCCCATTTTGCAGAACCTAGAAAAGAGAATCTAGATCACAGGACTTGCTAATAGGCCCTTTGGTTTTTCTTATATTTGGAGGGTATTTTTTGTTTTGTTTTGTTTTGTTTTTTGGGAAGGGAGGTTTCTTTATTTTTTTTTTCCCCTGAAAATAGCATTTGGTGCTCATATGAAGTACACGTAAGATCTGTATACGTTGTAAAACACACTTAGAAAATGAAACCCAACAATACTGCTTCCCAGCTTAAGAGCCAGACCTTTAGCAGTGACCTGGACACACCTGTGTCTCTCTGCTGTTATCCCCCAGGTGGGTAATCATGATCCTGAATTCTTTGATCAGCATTCCATGCTGGATTGGTTGATTCACAGCCCTGATTGGGGGCTTCTCAGATGACCCCTCTCCCCGACCCCAGGCTTGATAAAGCAACTCGCTTTTGCCAACAAGACGTGAGGAAATGCCATGCCAGACGAGCCTCAGACAGCACCCACACATTCCTGCAGGCCCCTCCCTTTTACCAGAGAGCTTGGCTGAGTCAGCCAGGGGGACGGTGGTCAGCCGGCGGGGCTGCAGAACTGGCCCCCCTGGATCATGGCCATCCGCCATCAGGAAACAGCCAAGCAGTGGACATGCACCCACCAAGACGGCAGAACCACCTGGCCCTGACCCCACAGGGAAATGTCAGGGAGCCCAGCCAAGACCAGCCAGGCACCAGCAAGGGCCAATGAACCCAGCAGGTCTGAGTGAGATCAATAGTGCACATTTCTTTCCTTAAGCCCGCTGAGTCATGGGGTGACTGTTCACAGCATTATTTTGACAACAGATTATTTATATCATTCCCTTCCTCATTAAAAAAACATCACAAATGCATACAACCCTGAAAACCATGAAACAATGGTCTTACCTTTGCTTCTCTCCTTTGTATTTGTAAACATTTTATAACCGGGTCTATTTGTCTTTGTCATTTGTTTCTTTTCTCACCCTTTTGTTTTTTGTTCTTATCTATGTGTGATCGTGACTGAGTTTCACTATCATGTGATACTTCTGTGAATATAAGCTATGTTCCCCATCTTCTGTTCTTGGGCACTTGGATTTCCTGTTGATGGACATTTGTGGGGGTTTTTTCCGCTTTCATATTATTGCAAACCATAAGTTCGATCCCATCTCCTCATGCATGCTTTCCGGATTCCCTGGAGTGAATACCTACAGTAGTCTTCCCTACTTTGTGGGCTTCCCCTTCGCAGTTTCAGTTACCCACAGTCAACAGCCATCTGAAAATATTAAATGTAAAATTCCAGAAATAATTCCGAAGCTTTCAGTGTGCACCACTGTGAGCTATGTGATGAAACCTCTCGCCCTCCCACTCCGTCCCGCCAGGAACGTGAATCACCCCTTGGCCAGCTGATCGGTGCTGGGTCTGCTTCCTGCCTAACATCACCCTGGCTCCGTGATCCAGGATCCCTGCAGCCCACGATCGTCCTGCCCAAGCACTGCCCAACACTGCATGGCCACGCCACCCGGGTCACCTCACCCGGTTCACAGCATGACACTGCCTCATCTCACATCACCACAGGCAGCAGCGTGAGCACCCTGCCATAAGATACTCTGAGATAAAGGGAGGGAGGGAACACAGTCACATAACTCTTACTGCAACATATTATTGTGATTGTTCCATTTTATTATTAGCATCTTACTGTGCCTAACTTATAAGTTGCATGTTATCACAGAAAGGTGTGCACAGGAAAAAGCAGGGTACACCTAGGGTCCTACTATTCATGGTTTCCGGCCTCCATGAAGGGCCTTGGGATGAATCTCCTGGGTTAAGAGGGGACAGCTCTGTACAGGAGTAGCAGAGCAGGGATAGAGTGTCTGAGAGTGTGACAATTTGGGAGCTGACCCCAAGTTACTTTCTGCCTTGGTAACAGCACTCCGTACTTGGCGCGGCCTGCCCTTCCACACACACCGGCACCACGCCACCGAGGCAGGAACTGGTGGAGCCCTTCCCAGAGGGGTTCAGTGGTTGAGGCCTGGAAGTGGCACACACCACCCTCAGGTCCCATGTCATCGGCTCCAACTCAACCTGACTGGGAAGTTGGTCAGGAGGAAGAAACAGGCCAGCCACAAGGTCTCCGTCCTGGCTTCAGATCCTGCTAATAGGAAGGCATCAGCCTCTCTGAGTCCTCCCACCGTCCACAGAGCGTGGCCGTGTGGCCTCTCCCTCGGTCCACATGCCACCAACTGCAGTTAGATGCCATCTCCTTCTCATTCGACAAAGGAGGAAACGGGCCTGCAGGGGGTTCGTGGCTTGCCCAGGGTCACTCAGTTAATGATCCTCCAGAGCCAGAGTGACCTCAGCCCTTGCTCCTCACAGGTTGTCCTAGTCCTAGCACAGCATACCGCTCTTTCTCCAATAGCCACAGGCTCAGGAAGGGCGAGTAAGCTTTGTGTGACATGACACGACTCCCACACCACGCTTCCTGAAACAACATGAACGCAGAGCCCAGGAGCCTGCCGGGGACCCCTCGGGAGTCCCCACCTGCCTGCGGCTGCTCCTCCCCCAGGCCCACAGCGCCCCCTCTCGCGGCAAGTCCACCCGCAACTTCAGCTCAGCAGACACAGCACATGCGCCCAGCCCCCGTCTTCTTTGGATGCTGCCAAGCCATTCAGGATGGTGACGTTTCTCTCCCGGCAAGATTTCTTCCTGTGATTCCCCAAGCCCCAGACGTTCCTGATTTTGCTCCTCCCGCTCTGCAATCGTCTCTGCTGCTTCATCCTCCTCTCACTGGTCTCCATGCTGAGAATACCCAAAACGTTGCTGTCAAAACAAGACTTTTCTGTAAAGATCCCCCTGTTCCCCACCAGCCTGGCTCACAGCATGGCCGCAGCTGTAGACCAGTCCACGGGCTCTCACGAGTCTGACCGATCAACCGCAGGCCGTTGAGGCTCAGTCTGGGGTACCCACTCTGCGCTTTCATTTTTAGCAAAGGCCTTTGAACATGTTCTTTCCCTCACCTGAAAGTCTCCCTCCCTGTCATTCACCTGGTGATTCTTGGCTGTCTTTCAGAACTCATGAAGCACCTCAGCTACGAGCTCGTCACAGTGTGGGTCAACGTTTAAACTGGAAGTTCACTCCGTTTACCCTCATTCCATGTGTGTGTTCTCTTTACCATTACACAGTAGGCCCTCACTAGATCAAAGCAATTTTATTATTGAAATTTAAAATCTCAAGGATTTTTGGACAAACCACATGGTTTTAAAAACACTGAATTTGGCACACGCCTGTAATCCCAGCACTTGGGAGGCTGAGGCAGGAGGATCACGAGTTCAAAGCCACCCTCCTGGTGAGGCACTTAGCAACTCAGTGAGACCCTGTCTCGAATAAAATACAAAAAAAAAAGGGCTAGGGATATGGCTCAGTGGTCAAGTGCCCCTACATACAAAAAAAAAAGAGAGAGAGAGAGAGAGAAAGAAAAGAATAAATGCTCCTTAATGAAAATATGCCCATTTCTCTAGAAAACAATATCATCTTCCTCTCCCATTTTATTTTTTTTACCACCTCACAGGCACCAATTTCACACTGATTGATGATGGTACTGATTCCCACTACCACCCTCAACAAGCACTCAGGGCGACACGTCCTACCTTGAAATCGTTTTTCCCACCATTTCAGGAACTGCCAGGTATTGGATATGCACAATCTCATTTAATTTTGTTTAACCCATTACTAGCACTTCAGAGTGGATGACAAAAATGGTTTTTTTTTTTCTTTATACATCCATATATACTCCCTATGATCTCCTTTATATACTCCCTTCTCATAGCATCACTGAATGGTGACTCTCAAACTAAAAAGAAAATCGTTGTTGATGACAATTTATTTGGAACTCCCAGGGACTAACATGATATCAGTATTAACTAAAATATTAACTCCACAATTTCAGAAAAGAAAATTCCCTAATGCACTATTAATTTTCTCTGTCAAAGAGAGTGTGCAACCTATATTGCTTCAAGTCAATAGAGACAATGACAGATGTGTTATTTGGAAAACGCTGTTGCAGAAAACAAAACAATGCAAATTATGCATTTTCTGCATACTTCAAGACCCATATTTAAGCTAGTAAACTCTTTCAAGGTGATGTGCTGATGTTCTCAAACAAGATCTCTTCACTGCAGATGCTATCCTTATAAATCTTCAAAGGGAAGACCAAAAAATAAATAACTAAAATAGCGACCTTTTTTTTTTTTTTCTAAAAATGAATCTAGACAAACGCAGAGTGAAATAGAGCAGATAACGAGGAGCAGAAATAACTCAAATAGAGATACTGCACGGTAAATAGTTTTCAATGTGAGGAAGCCACAAAGGCTTTGCTGGGGGGTCTGTTTTACATAGAGATTCATACATTTGGGGAAAAAACTACTTTGTGATTCAATTTTCTTTCTTTCTTTTTTCTTTTTTTTTTTTTTTTTTTTTTTTGTACCAAAGATTGAACTCAGGGGCACTTGACCGCTAGGCCACATCCCCAGCCCTATTTTGTATCGTATTTGAGACAGGGTCTCACTGAGTTGCTTAGTGCCTTGCTTTTGCTGAGGCTGGCTTTGAACTCGCGATCCTCCTGTCTCAGCCTCCAGAGCCTCTGGGATTAGAGGCGTGGGCCACCGCGCTTGGCTTCAATGTCTTTTTATAGGTGAGGAAACGTAGGCCCAGGAAAGTGGGGGTCCCCAGCCTAGGGGTGGTTGTTCTAGAAAGCAGGTGAGAGTCGGAGGACAACAGTGGCTCTGGTGGCTCCTCCAGTGGTCCCATCTCTCTACCCTGGTGTTAAACATGAGCATCCCAGTTCCTGACTCACATAGCTCCCCAGACCTAGCACCCCTGCGCAGGGTTCTGGTAGCAGCTTTTGTCCTGCTGGGCCTGGACACAGTCTCAAGAGGAGACCAGGCTTTAAAAATAAATACAGAAGGCAGGATGGTTTTGTTTGTGCAAATGCCTTCCACAAAGCTCCGTGGTTCTTTTTCGTACTGGCAAAACTTCAACTGATGCCTAGATTCTTGTTGCGATGTTTACTGTTCTGCGGGATTTTTTTTTTTTTTTTTTTCCTTGTGAGGGCTTAGGAAGCCAAGCTGCAGAGTTAGACCTCTGCGTCACTGCCAGCCTCCCTTGAAAAAGTCATTCTTTTAGTCCCTTCCCCAGCTCCCTTCAAATGGAATCTTAATTTTTAAGAAATAATTGTATTGTGCCTGAAAAAAAAAAAAAAATAATCAATCTTCAAAACTGAAGAAAACCTGATAAAGAGTTGAAGGAAATTCAATACAGCAACTACTAAGGTGACAACCACTGAAAAATGGATCCCCCTCCCCTCTGGGACACTTTCCACAGTGTCTGTCCATGTAAAATAGCAAACACAAAAAATAACCTGTCTTATCTTTAAGCACTGCTGACCTACTGATTTGAGTGTGCAAAACCACCACAGAGGAAAGTCTGAAAATGAAAAATGTTGCTTTATACTACTTTGGTTATTTTACTCAACTCTCGAGGCCTGAATGAGGTAAAATACATACGCCATGGATTACAAATATGTCAAGATAATAATAAATGAATAAACCTGGACAGTTTTATCTCACATCTTTACTAGAAAATTTAACCGTATAATAAAAGCCACATACTATGAGGCAAGAGAACTGCAGAACAAGAATAAAAGTAGAAAAACGTGTCTGCAGATAACAGCTATTTAGTTTAAAAAGATAAAAGAATTTTGTGAAAATAAGCTGAAAAACTAAAGCCTTTGATGGTCGCTATAAAATGGATCCAATTTCTCCCTTTTCAAATTGTGATCCTTCAGATCATTTTTTTCCCCCAACTTCTGGGTAAGACACCCACTTTTTCATTTCTCAGCAGAGAGCTCAAATTGGATCCTGAGACCTCACTGTGGTCCTTCCTCTACTACTTTTAAATCAGCGTTTGCTGCTCCACAAATCACCACAAATGTGATAGTTTAAAGCCAGTGAGCCCTGGCTCAGGAGTCTGTGGGCTTTCTGGCTGGGCTAGCTCTCTGGCTGGCCTGCGGGGCTGGCTGGTCTTGCATGACCTCATCTGGAAGTCGGAGGCCTCAGCTGGGCTTCCAAGAGGCTAGCTCGGGCTTGCTGCAGGAATGATTCCCTCAGAACGGACAAGCGCAACGCTCAAGCACTTGTCAAAGCTCGTCTTGCAGCCCACATGCTACGGTCCCACTGGCCAAGAGCAGTTATGGAACAAAGCTCAGTCGTTGTAGGAGGAACTGGCTTCTTTAGGTGCCAGACACCAGGAGACGTGAGCAGTCTGCGGCATCATTCTAAAAATCTAGATGATTCTATTATTACGAGCTGTTAACCTAGGCTGGACACTAATAATTTTCTTTATCTCTAAGTTGGAAATTGCCATACTTTCCTCTGTATTTCTAAAATAAAAAGATTGGAAAATTAAATGAGAAATAGATATGGAAATTTGAAAAATATTAAGATCCGCATGATTATAAAATATTGTATAAAATATTATAAAATAATGTTGTTCTGGAGAGTTTTTTTTTTTCCTCTCTAAGCATGCTTTTTTCTGTACATAGCATCTACCAATTAAAGACAAATTGACCTCAATAGAAAATATTTAAAATTTTTATGCATTTTAAAATCAAATCACTACTTTTAACTGAATTTTCAATGTTTTACCTAGTCATTTGAGTATTCATCAATTTAGCAGAAATACCTGATTTTGTCTAATTCAACCTTCATGTCACAACTACAACTTTATGTATGTAATGCCAAAAATATCTAGCCAATTTAGTCAACTTGGTTTCTGTGGTGCATTCCATTGCTTCACCTGACACTGGAGACTTTGAATTTCTACTGACGAGCTAGACTGTTTCATTTCATGTTGTTTTTATTGGATAGTGCAACTGCCTGCTTTTTAATAGTCTTGATTATTCTAGAACATGCCCTGACATTAAAATGCCTTTTGCTGAGAAGAGTGACTTTTTTTTCCTGACACACCCAATGTAGGTCTTCTACATTAAATTTTCTCTAGCAAAGTAAATGAGTTCTACTTGTAAAAAAATCAAAGAAAATAAAGATAAAAACCAACATTTTGAGCTCCAGTTGCCATAGGAACACGTTGTTTCTATCTTTCCTTCTCGAATCTTCAGGGCATGTGAAATGAGGCTTACTGATGTGGCGAGGTGGTGTCCTAACATAACCGTTAACAGAGATTAACAAGAGGGCCCCCGACAAATCCATGTTTGATCAGTCACAACCAGAGTTTAAAACTCACTATCGTGGTCCTAGCTGGGTTTCAAAATACAAGGGTGCAATCAGGATTTGCGCTTAAGAATGGTTAGTTAAAATTTTACTTATCAAAAAGTCACAAATGTTTAATTTCTTAATATCTACTGTCCCCAAGAAGTAGAAGCTATATTGGCAAAACCTGCACCCTGGCCCTGAATCGTCAGCATATCTGTAAAGTGGTTCCCTACTGCAGCTGCCCCAAGGTGACCCTCTGGTGACCACTCAGAAGGGGGCAAATGGAACAGGAATGAAGGGCCTCCTCATGTGGCCCTTTATCCAGGACACACCACTCTTACTTGTCCCCCTCAGCCTCCTTGCTCTTTTTTCTTTTTCTCTATTTCCTTCCTTACAGACTTCTCTCTCTCTCTCTCTTTTTTTTTTTTCAATCTTTTCTCTCTGCATTTTATTTCCCTGTTGTAACATGAGCAGTCACAGGATTTCTTAGTGAGCATAGTAAACTTATCGCAAATTTGCGTCCTGTGTGAGATACACAACAGAACGCCTAGAAGAAACATTGCAATTGGTTAAAATATTGAAAAGAAAAACTCTGGGCGTGTCATCTCTCTATGGCTTTCTGGTGGAGGGTTTCAGCTGGGTATTTGCAAGGCCTCACCCATGAGTAGGAAGCTTAATATTTAAGAAATATAAGCACTCCATGTTACAAGTCTAGACAGATTTCGGCACATGTGAGTTATAATAATGGATAATCACAGCACAATTAAAGGCCCAATGTAATCATAATTCTATAATTTGTTGATATTACCAGTATCTAAAAGGTGATGCCAATTTGTTTGAATCATTACAAAATCTAAAGTGCTAGCAACCATCAAATTTGGAAGGGGAAAATAATATTTACTTGTGCCCAACATAACTTCTGGCTTAAGTATAGTTCTAAGCATTCTAATTCTTTGAACATGAACAATAATACTGTGGTCCAATAATGCATTCAAACCATGCCATAAACTGAGGAACATTATTTTCCTGGTTTAACTCTGTGATCCTATACAGTCAGATCGGTGATGCCAACTATTCAGTCCAAGGCAAGGATCATGTCATTTTTTAAAAACCTAATCATAATCTATTTTAATCCACATGTTCAGTTTCATCTTCCATAGAAACCAACCATCCAATCCACCTACTGATGACCCACCAGAAACTTGGGCTCCATCCTCAGACCTGGCATGGGGCCCTGGGCATGGCTGTAGAAACCCCGTTCTGTGTTTCCTCCCCAGGACCAAAGAGAAACCCCTCAGAGCCACAGCCTCACCTTCCAGACCTGAGACTCTGGAATCCTAGACACCTGCTGTCCCTGCCTCAAGGGTCCTGAGCCCTTTCCAAGGTCAGTGTGAAGCTCCTCAGGAGCAGACGAATAGCAAGATGCTCACCACTTGGCTCAGGTGACGCCACAGACTGTGCGCCTACCAGAGACACCCTGAAAATAGGAGAAGGGAGGCCAACCGCAGGTGGGGGCTCTCCTGGAACTTGTGCCTGCCCACCCCCCACCTTCCCCGACAACCGTGCTCTTTGGGGTGTAAGTGTCTTTGCATGGGCTACTTCCCAAGCCTGGAGTTCCTTCTTCTCCTCCCCGGGAAAGCCACCAGATCCGGTCCCACCTCCTTTTTGAAAATCCCTACCATTTTTGAAACTGATTATTAGTCTCTTTGGGTTGCAACAGTAGTATGTCACTCACATTGGCCATAAAACTTAACATCCCTGACTCTAATTTTTTATTTACATCTTGGTCTCCTCTCAAAACATTTGAGGCCAGCAAGACTTAACTTCAACTTGTGGCCCTTCCTTAATATTTAATATAAATGTGTGTTGAATTAAATGCACCAAATACATCATTTATTTATGAATTTGTTATCTACCTCATGTCTCATGCTAAAAAAAAAATATTTAGACTAGGGCTAAGAATATCACATTTTATTAATATGAAAGAATGGAATGGTGAACTCAAAATCAGTTTAAAAACATTTTCCCAATTTGAATAATTCCCCAAATTCCATCTATCATGACAAATATGTGACATCTAATATAATTCCTGATAAAATCTGACAGGTAAATGTAGCATGACTTTAAGTGGAGAAAGATATTCACAAGCAAAAACATGACCAAGAAAAGATGTCACATTCATCCATTGGATGTGTCAAGGAGATTGACTGTTCCTAAGTGTGGAGCGTCTACAGAGTCCTGTCCTAGGAAAATTCAAATAGATGTGTTTATTGTAGTCACTTTTCTGCAATGTAGAGAAATGCAAAAGCTTATCAGGGGTATTTCATGTTGATTATTATTACTGAATGCACTGAAGTGTATATCTAAATTATGTGGCAAATAAAGAAAAAAATTCCCTTGTTTGCTCAAAATTCCAACAAATGCATAATAGTTCAAATTCTGTACATTCTTAATAGGTGCTCAGCATTCTTCCATGCAACTTATATTTGGTAAACTGTTTAATCTTCACGAGAAAATTGTACGTAGCAATCGAGAATCGGGATAGTTATGAAACTTGCTCATAGGCACACGGCTGGGTTGGGAGTAGAACTCTGACAATCCAGGCAGTAGGAAGACGGTAAGTTGGGAGCCACTGAAATGCACACGGTAACTGGAGGTGCAGAGGAAATTCTGGATAGAGAGCACCTGGCCAGTTAGTAGGGAAGAAGAAAAGATCCCAGGAAGAACCACATTGAAGGCGCTGGACAAGCAGGCACCTTCGCAGTCATATTAAAACACTGGAGAAGAAACAGGAGAAAAGAAACCAGATTCCAGATGCCAGAGGAGGAAAGAATTCCGTGGAGGGAACGCGATATCATCAGACCTGACACACACAGCACCCTCGTCCACTGCACGTGGGTTCGCATTTAGGAAGCCTGTGGGACAGCGTAGACGGAGATGAGCCAGATTCGGTGACCCTGGAAGAAAAGTGGGGAAGCCGAGTCTTTCAGCTGGTGCTAACAGGAAAGAGACCCAGCGTGGAGCTTGAGAGAGGGCAGGTCCCCAGTTGTCGCTAACGACGGGGTATTTTCCACTTTCTTGGAAATGAAAAGTGGTCCAAAGAAGCAATCCTAAATAAGCTGAAGATGCATCTGCTCCAGCCACTGGCCTCGACATCTTCAGCTTCTCGAGATGAAGGGTTTGCTGAGCGGCAACAGCATCTTCTGGGAACTCATTAAAACTCCAGCATCTCAGGCCCCTCCCCACCCAAGAATCTGTGTCCTAACAACGTCCCCCAGTGACTCAAGTGCATTTTAAAGTTCAAAAAGCACTGGTCGAGATTCCTCCATAGATAACCCGTGGGACAAGCGTAGCTACTCAACGTGGAGTTGAAAATGGTTTGTGTTGGCTTTGCAGGCACACCAGAGTCACATCCAATTTATTTGTAAATATTAACATTGCTATTTTCCAACCCAGTAATTAACTAGGTTCAAATTATACTTTCTGTCCTAAGTAATGAACATTTTACTTTTAAATTAGAAAGCCACCAGATCAATGTAAAGGATTCTAGAGGTTTGCTGGAGTAGGGCCTCCCCACACTGCGCAGGGTTCTGTAGCTCAATGCAATGACCAAGTTCAAGTGAAGGCTTTTCCAACTCCCCTCAGTGATCGCGCTTGTTTTCCTCAGACCTGCTCCACCTTCTGTCACAAACACATTGCGGGACAGTGTCAAAGGGATTTTGCTGGGTTCATTTTACATTGGATGTAGACGTAGAAATGACAGAAGAGAATAGGAAGCAACCTGAGGCCCAGACAAAGAAAGATGCCATTAAGAAGACTCGGGCTGGGGTTGTGGCTCAGCGGCAGAGCGCTCGCCTGGCGCGTGCACGGCCCGGGTTCGATCCTCAGCACCACGTAAACATAAATGAATTGCATTGTGTACAACTAAAGCAAATAAATGGATGAATATTTAAAAAAAAAAAAAAAGAAGAAGACTCTTACACACACACACACACACACACACACACGCTGGCAGTCCTTGTTTGAATAATTGTAATATGTACTGATTTCAATTATCACGGGTTAGTTAAGTAACATTGTGTAGTCACCAACAAGAGTTCAAATTTCAGTGACTATAAAATATGAGTAATTTTATTTTATTTTTTGTTTTCTTGGTACCAGGGATCGAACCCAGGGCTCTATACCAATGTGCTACACCCCTAGCCCCTTTAATTTTTTTTGTTTTTGTTTTTGTTTTTGAGACAGGGTCTTGCTGAGGCTGGCCTCAAACTTGTAATCCTCCTGCGTGAGCCTCCCAAGTCGCCGGGAATAGAGGCATATACCACCACACCCAGTTTGATCATGCGTGATACTTGAGGGTCAAACTCGGCTGCGAACCCCAGGCCACATGTACTTTGTGAAAAATCCTTGGGCATCGTATTCAGTGGCTAACCACGTCACTTCTTTCAGAGTCTGTAGATAACGGGTCCTGTGCCCGTGCCATTCAGGGCACGCACAGACAGAAACGCATGCCGTGGCGACGACCTCTTCTCTCCCAGTGATAATCCCACACAAAACCCCGACCGTCCAAAGAGGAAACCGACCAACAAAGCAAAGTGCAGTGCAGCAGAGAAATGAGAGGAGGGGAGCCTGGAGTTGGGAGGACACCGCGGACAGCTGGCCACGAGGACACCGGCCCTGCCAACTGGACGCTGTGGACAGGCAGCCGTGAGAACCTAGACAAGAGGACCTGGTGACCTGAGCGAGAAACGTGCTTGTGGTGGAAAGGGTCGGACGTCCCAGAGGAGGGGACAGCAGCAAAAGCTTCACCTCGAGGTGAGTCGCGGCCCTGAGGGCACAGAGGACGAGGTGCTGCAAGTCATCCCGACCCAGAAAGGACTCAGACACGTGCCACTCACTGCACGGCCCCAGCTACAGGCAAAGGGCAAGGAAGCCGCTCTTGGCAGTTTTTACGACAAAACACTTTAACCCCCAGTATTTGTTTTAAATGATAATAGACTAAATAAGTTGTAGTTTTACTGCCTTTTATTTTGCTATACGTTTATGATTGGGGAGATTTTTTTAATGTTTTGATAACAATTTTAAAGATCAGAGAAGAATTATAATTTTCCCCATTGATAATTAAGATTGCTTTGTGCAATTTTGGTGTGAATGATCATTTTTATAACCCCACACTACAGCAAAGCAGCAGTTGGGAGTAGATTAGGTGGGTAGGTAAGTAGAGAGGTAGGTAAGTAGGCAGGTAGGTAGGTAGGTAGGGGTAAGTAGGAAAGTCAATAGGCAGGCAGGCACATAGATAGGTAAGTAGGTAGGCTGATAGGCAGGCAGGCAGGTAGGTAGGTATATGTATGTATGTGGGTAGATAGGGTAGGTAGGTAGGTAGGTAGTATGTAGGTAGATAGGAAGAAAGAGAAGAAGAGCAAAAGCATTAAACTGAACCTAGACACAGTGATACTCTCAGACTTCCCTTGTCTGTGCTCCCATGTGCCAAGGTCAACAAGGGACCTCTAGTCCACAGGTGGCATGTGTAGGTGCTGGATATCCTCTGACTTATTCCCAAGCAGACAGCATGGGCTTTGGTCAGGGATCATCCAGGGGCTTGCCTTCTAACTGGAGAGTTGGTTCCTAAGAGACAATCTTGGAGGAGTTCTGCCAATGACCCCACGGATACAAGGACAGGGGAGACTCCTTTGCAAGAGTACTTCCTTCCCATAGCTATGCAATCCTAACTTTAGATCAATTCTATTCTTAAAAATTAAATTACACTTAAATTCATAGGAAAATTCCTGGAGAAAAAAGCATCATCATTTCTTCATTAAAATAAATTTTAAAAACTATAATAACATATTTAATCAATTTTATTTAAATTTCCCCCAAATCTATACTTTTTATAGGGGTGGTTAAAGTGAGCTTGTCTTACTTGGTTGTTCTTAGTTTGTAAAACATAAAGTGTGTCAATGTTTAAGAACATGAAGATGATATTAGTTGGTTCTCACAGATTGCCAAACTATAATATGAAATGTAATTTCTAAAAAGGTAGAAAATACACACACTAAAGATGAAAGTTAGTTTATCAATTTACAAGATTCTCCTTTGACCATTAGTTACTTTTCCATGTAAAATTCATGCTTATTTTGCAGGTTTCTCAATGGCTGAGAAACTTGTGGCCATTTCTTGGCTCCTCTCCCTGAGTGAGGTGGCTGTTGGAGAGTCTGGTGCCTAGGCAGGTCACCCTTCCTCCCAACGGATGAGGAGGACCCCTTTGTCACTTTGAGCCCAAGATGACTACGCCGCCCATGCAGCTCTTCTGTCTTTCCTTCTCCTCCTCAGACATGGCAGAATCACAAGCTTGAAGGAGCCCGGACCATCTCAGCACCAGAGAAAACTCCCTGACGACCATGAGTATCCACAGCGCAGGCCTCACCCACACTGAAGTGCGGGGCTGGGTTTGCTACTACATCTAGTAGTTAGTACCCTAGGTAAAGATACCGTCTGCTGAGGGACCTGATCACATGCTGAGGGAGCTGACCACACACCTTCCAGCCCTCTGCGGTGATGGAAGTGCACCATCCAATATGGCAGCCGTGGGACCCCTGTGGTTATTGCAGGGGCGAAATATTTTATTTATTTATAACCCCAGTTAAGCTAAATTTAAGGAACCAATGTGGCTAATGACTGCCATAGGGGAAGCTCAGTTCTCAAGTATTAATATTCCAACTTTCAACAGAATAGAGAAGATACAAGACTTTCTAACTATTGTCTATGGAGTAAAATCTTGGCAAGTTTGACAAAGAGGTATAAATTTGGGCCAATTCATTTATTTTTCCAAAATTGAAGAGGAGAGTTAGCAACTGTGCATATCTATTGCGTATCTATTGTCTCTAAAGCAAGTTTGTTTGTTTGCTTTGGAAATGCATCTCAAAGTCCCTTTACTGTTGCTATCACTGGGAAGAGGGCCAGAGGTTCCCTGGGAAGACTGCACACTTGTATTTTTTCCTACCCAAGGTCAACTACTGCCTCTTGGGTAAATATTACTACATAGACTCTCTCCTTCTTGCCTCATCTTCTCAGTCAAATTTCTCCAGCCAACACATCATAGAGAGCTACATGGACACAGATATGTATACTGATAAATACAGGCAGAATGTGAATATTAATCATCACAGTGGCCCCGGTGGCCAGAGTTGCTCTCTCCTTTCTATGGTATTTCATCATCAATACTCTAGGAGTGCCTGTAAAATCCTGAGGGGTGAACTCGAGGTTCTCCCACACACTCCCCACAGTGAACACGATGCTAATAGGCGTGGTTCATACACTTGGCTCTCCCTCTGGGCTTCCCCTCTGTGCCCTGCTCCCTCCCGTGTCCAGGTGCAGCACCGTCCAGAGCACCCTCTCACCCGGCCGCAGCCTAGGACACGGCGCAGCTCTGTGCCCTGGCGAAGACCACTCCGGAGAGAAAACTGGAGCAAAGCAAATCAAATGCTCCCTAGAGACACCATCATAAAATATCAATTTCTGAATCAAAACAGAAACAGAAGTAGCAAATCCTGTTGATTTGAATGTTTTAAAAATGCCTTATTGTATTTTTCTTAGCAATTCAGCAGATGTGGAAAAAGTTAAAGAGATTAGCATTTATCACTGTTTATATAAAACGCACAACCAACAAATCTGAACAAATACTGTCCAAAAGGGGGGAAAAAAAAAACAGATGAGACCCTTGTCAATTTTTAATTGGCAAAGCAAAAACATCATACTAATAAAACTTAATTAAATCATTAAATATTTAAAATGAAAGTTCTAGCTCTAGCTTATTGAATAAATTCCTTTTATGTATTTGCAACTCTATTATAAAGTCTGTCCATAAAACAAAATCAAATGTAAAACCAAACAATTTAATGTATTCAACTCAATCAAAAATTCCATTTCATTTATCCTACTGAAATTTAAATCACCTCAGAATATTATATCACAGTTTATATTTCCCTCACATCAGGAAACACATAATAAATCAGTGCCACAAATACATTGCCCATAAAGTGGTCCTACCTTACAAAATAGAACACATTCATTTTACATGTTTCATTTCATTTCAATAATAATGTATAATAATATTGTCCAATTTACAATGAATGTCAAATTTCTGGTAGGAGATATAATGGATATGTACTAATGTCATTTTTATATCATTCATTACCAACTGTATATACATATGTATGTCTTTAACCTCCTTTAAACAAATGTTTCTTTCTTGGCCTGTATGGGAAGGACTTCGATGCGCAATACTTCCTTTGGTAAAAATGCAACGTATTCACTTGTTACCACCTGATTTGAATGTATCTATTGGGTGCCACTTCTATGATATCACACTGCATATAAATCGAAAGATTTAACTTAATGGTATTGGGTCTCTAAAGCAATAGTGCCAATAAGTAATCAAATATAGGTTTGAAAGCAATAGTGCCAATAAGTAATCAAATAAATTGGTTTGAAAATTATAGAGACACAAGTATTCTCCTGGGCTGTTGATCAGAACAGCAGAGTGAGCACAGTTTGCTTGCAAGCCCACTAATGTCGCCAAGGGCAGAGTTCCCAGGAAGCAGAATCAAGGCCTTTACTGGACCCATCCACAACTCTGATGAGCTCTCAGGCCCTTGGATTGGAAAGAGGAGCCCAGGCGCTCCACGGCCACACTTACTGCCCTGCTCTCTGTCTGTGTGGGGTCCCTTCCTCTCCGTACGGTTTGCTGCCCAAATCTCAAACTGGGCTCAAGGTTTTCTCCCTCTTCTTACAACCATCCAAATCTGCTGTGCCAGAGAAACGTCTTTGGACCTGTCCACCCCAGGAGCCTCCACGCTGCCCCTCTGGCCACACATCCCCAGGCTGAGATGTGCCCAGCCTGCTCAGGAACTTCTTTCCAACTTACACTTCTCCATCTTCTCAGCGCTCAGCAATCTCTCGAGCTCCCAGGAGGGGAGAGCATGGAGACCGTCAGGGGCAGGAGGATCTCCATGGAGTCAGAAATCTGCTGCAGTGAAATAACCCTACCCAACACCACCCAAAGCAGCGGCCTCACCTTTAAAAGGGACAATTACAATATAAGAAAACCTAGACACCGTTTTCTTTTTCCTCTTATTTGTAGCAGGCACAGTAGTTAGATCTAAGACAACAGGTTAGATGTTTGGTCTACAACCCAAAAGAATTCATAGTCTGTAAATAATATGTTAGACCATGCTTGTCTATCACGTTAGGAAAAAAAAACATTTTGCTTTCCTATCTCTTCTAAAAATTTCTCTAACTGCAGCCTCCTTCAAAGTTCAGCATTCCTTAAGAGCACAATCCAAAACCATCAACATGTCATGTATGTCCCTTCACAATCTGACTAAATTATTTTGCATGCTTCAACATAGTCAATGCTACAGGCAAACGGACCATCAGGGGCTCTAACGTCAGTCACTATGCGGTCAAGCCCCACTCCTAGTGTCTCAGGCCCTGACACGCCATCCCTAGGAGCTATAGCTGCAGTCTCTCTGGCCTTTCTGAGACTTCACTTCCAGGAAATAAGGAGATGTGTTCAAGACCCTGAGCCTGTAATTTTAAACCCAGCAGATCTGCAAACTAAAGATGCATTGTCAGATAAATAGCAAAAGGAGAAAGAGGAAAGTCACAAACAAGGAAGACTGGAGTGTGTCATTTCAGAACTTCAAGGACCTTTGTATCCTCCAATATTATAAGCTAAAAAGATTAATTTTAAATATGCTTTATTATCAGTTTGACCTTTAAACATCTACACTGGATATTTTTTTTAAATGATGACATTGGTATCCACTGCAAATAACATTGTAAGTTTGGTTTGTTGGTTTGTCTTTCATTTTTGCTTTTTTGCTTGATTTGCTTTCTTTCTCTTTTCTTTCTTTTTTTTTTTCCTTCTGTGTCTAGCAAAAAACTTTTACCATGGGAGTGAAAAGATGATATTCTGGTATTGAATAGGTGTATTGTGTATTGTCCAAGAATGACCATTTCAACATATAAGTAGCCATTATAAGTTCATTACCCAAGAATATCATTTCAATAAACAATATTCTCTGAATGTATATGGAGAGGAGATTTACCAAAGAACTCTCTGGGTCCTCCCTCTGGTCTTTTAATCCAGTAGGTTGGAGCTAATTACTAAAAGACTTTCCAGAGATGTTCTTCCCGTGAAAATGTACTTTTGCAACTACCATCAATAGCATTCTATGTAGTTAAGGGAAATTCCACCCCAGCATTGCAGGGAGAGATCTGAATGGCTTATTGAAGAATAATTCTAAAGGAAAAAAAGTACCCAACATGAAGCACCCTGAAATATACACTGCTTCTAACATGCATTATCCATTATTTCAGAAAACAAATCTGGAAATGTGAGTCAATGGAATTATATGTATAAAAATTTTAAAATAACCAATCTAATTGAAAAACCACATAAATTTGTTTTGTATTTCTCAGATGCTGTGGGTGTCTTTTATAGCTTACTATATTATGTCTAACTAAAAAGAATATTTGACTGGGAGTCAGGTATATCAGGCTTGTAGTTCCTGCAACACCATCTGATTTTAAACAGATATGTTTCTTCTCTGAGCTTCAGTTTCCTCACATACAGAATCAAGATTTGGGTATCAATCTTACCATATCTACCTCCATTTGTTGCACTTAATTTTGCATGTGATGTTGGCATACTAGATGGTAAACCCCTCGAGAGTTAAGAATGAGTTACCTTTATCCCCACAGTGAGCATAGAATACTTTCTAACAGTGCTGCTATTTCACAAGTGGTATGGAAGAATAAAGAATCAAAAATTTTACCTTAGAATTATAGTTCTCTCAAAATGTACAAGAGTTGTGAAGTCCAGAATGCTGGTGAAACACCAAGTCAAATAAATTTAACTCTTTCTCCTGCAACATTATCAGAACTTCACAATGCTTGTGCACATCACAAGCATCCCAGAGGAAGCTCCCATCAATGTGCAGGTACTCTTCACCCGAGCACCTGTCTTCAAAGACAGGGTGCGAACCACCAAATGTAAAACAGAAAAGAAACAAAAGCTTTTCTTTGTGTGTGGTCCTGGCCTCTGCCTTGAATGGTGGATTTGAAAGGCAGGCCCAGGGAAAAGAGGTCTCAACATCTCCCTCCTTTTTGTAATTCAAAAGTCAAACTTCTTAGACATCATCTCAGTTCCAGATTGTTGATCATCCTGCAAACAGACCCTGAGGTGTTGTTTTTCTTTTTTTTTTTTTTTTAATTTGTATTGAAGTTAGTTGGTAGATCCTTCCTAAGTACATAGGAGGATTAGAGGAACACTAGAATGGTCAAAGGAAAGGGAGGGGAAGAGAGGGAGCAAGGGGGGAGGGGGGGGGAAGAAAAAAAAATTGGCGGTTGAATGAGATGGATATCATTATCCTAAATGCATGATTGAAGATCTGAATGGTTACTTATATAATTTGTATACAAACAGTTGTATGTAAAAAGATGTTATATATGTGCATTATGAATTGTAATACATACTACCATTATAAATAAAAAAATAAAAAAAAAGAAAATGTGGTATATATACACAATGGAATATTACTTGGCAATTAAGGAGAATAAAATAATGGCATTTGCAGAAGACATTCTTATTAAAGCACCATAAACACTCGGCCCCAAATAACATTTGGAATTACATTGTCATATCCATTACCAGTCAGAAAGTGAATGAGGAGAAAGAACTTACTGTTTGAGGGGTTTCTGCACTTTTCCCACTAGTTACAGATGGTTTCCAACAACAACAACAAAACATCAGGCACACTTGATGGAAAATGTGCCCACCAAGCCAGAAAGACAGCCAAGAAGGACAAATTGACAGCTGTCACTATTACAGCTTCTGTTTTGCACTCAAAGACAGGATGTGTACACAGAATTCACATCATGCCATAATAAAAATCTTTACTTAATTTGAAGGAAAATAAAATGTTAGACAAAAAAAAAAATAGGGTTTTCAGACTCTAGGGTCTTACCCAAGTATTTGATTTTAGTTTTGATTGAAATGGTTCTCTTATCACACTCATACACCATTGATTTGTGTAGGATTTCATCCCATAATATAATTACAATAGCAAGGCATAGACCACAGTGAAGACAAAGCCACCCCTGGTGAGCACCACTCACCAGAAGGGAGCTGTGATGGACAAGCCACTCGGGCCCCCAGGGGTGACTGCTCGCAAGCTGTGGGCACCAGCAGTGTGCACTAGAGGACTGGGGAGCATCCCGACAGCTGGCAAGTTAATTACATGGGAGTCCCTTGTGTGGATGTTTAGGGTACACACAAAACCCTTGCAGAAGGTCTCCAAAAAAGTCCCCTTCAAATCTAAAATCATCCGTGATCATGAAGAAGATATTCTATGAAGTCTTTTCCAATCACATGCCCTGTTTTCCTTGTGAGATTGGCATCCATTAGGGTAGAAAATACAGTTTATCCTGATTGCTATCCTATGGAGTGAATACTGCAATACCACGTCAAGAGGTTCCACACACATAGGTGAATATTTACATTTGAATAACTTAATGCACTACAGGGCAAGTGACGCCAAAATGTCCTCCATATAAAATGATCCTAGCCATGGACTGCTCTTTGCTCACAGTGAGTCATCCAAGGGCCAAAAATCCATTTTGCCTTTTAACAACTAAGACACGGTGGTATTGTTTGGGAAAGTTCAAGGTACTATCCCGTGTGCTATTAAATCCTAAACTGACCACTAGGATTTGGTAAGAGCACTTTCAAAGTTTGCAAGCCGAGGGGCATGTACAGAGCTATGGGAGAAAGAGTGCAGTCTGACTGGAGCCTCGGGTGCACCGGTCAGAGTGGGCATCCAGCTGCCAGGCCTGTAGCCTCCTCCATTCATAACCACCATGACTGCCCCTGAGCATCTCTGGTTGGTTTTCCCTGCAGAGCCTCCCAGCATGGTATAAATAAATAAGACCATCAGAGTGGTATGCAGAGCTTTACAACCCAGAGACTGGCTCCATCAGCCCCAGGAATGTGCCTGGTACCCTGGACATGAGCTTAAACCGGCCAGGATGAAGTCCCTTCTGTCCTGATTACTTTTTAAGCCCTCCTCCTGACCTACTCACCTTGCAGCCACCTAGGACCACACTTCTGCCAGTAAGCCACCCCAGCGCACCCCACTCAACAATCCTGGCTATGTCTGCCTCTTTCTTCAGTCTCACAGTACCTTGGGACCAGTTCTCACACTGGGACCAGATTGTCCCAGGACAATCAGAAGCCTGGTGCTGACTCCAGCCGGGATTTCTAGATCTTCTGTTTCCAATGGTGATAGTAAACAATGAGGAATTTTGCAAGACACCACAGCCTGCAAACCCTCATTTCTGCATCCACAGGGGCTATCCACTGAGAACTCGTTTATAGTGGCTGTCACCAGAGGAGAAACAAATGACTTTATTGCTCCAGTTACCCTTCTCCCTATCAATTCACACACCCATCTTGCTCTTTTACTTCTTTATTGTCAGATTTGCACAAGTAGCAGAACTGGTTCAAAAACAAAGTTGTCTGTTGCTGGTAGCACCTGTTTATTATCATGAGTAAATTCATTTTTCTACTAAATAAGATCATCAAGATATACAGATATACAAATCAAGTTTATTCCAAGCAAGAGGGATGTGCAACTTTACTTCACCAAAAGGTAGTATCATTTAAGAATTCACTTATGAAATACATCAAGAGTCTCTGTACAGAGTGGCACATGTTGCATTTTTATTTATTTGAAAATAAATGGTAATTCTTGAGTTCTTAGTGAAAACATCACTTCCAGTGTGTTTCTCCCCCCAAAGGATATTCCTTTCAGTTCTATATTTGCAAAAGGCCTAAATCAGTAAAAGAAACAACTATTTCAAAGCTATTTTTGTTTGGAGCAGCTCATAGATGGAAGTTCAGTAGTCCATTGCTAATACTCAAAGCCAACTTCATCTTTACTGTGAACGTCAACAGAAGTTTCTTCCACATTCACGAGTCCTTTGAATCTTTGCTGTAATTGCCCAAATGCCTGTCTCTGCAGTCCTGGTAAATCACAGGCATCAGGGAGAGATTGAAGACAGCCCTAAGCTCATGCATGTTTACCAACTTAATTAGGCCATAACTAGCTGGTTACGTAAGCAAACAAAGGGGGTGGTGGTGGTGGCGTGGTAGAGCTGACCGTTCTCAACTCTCAACAGACAGACCTTTAGAGACCATCACTGTTACTACTACACAAAAGACTCAGCATGTGTGGCATCCCAGCTGCCTGAATTAATTTTCCACAGGAATGTCCATGGAAAGTTACAAAATGTATACAGAGGACTGAGGGGAGAAAGCATAAATTCCATTAATATTCAAGTTGTGCTAAAAAACAAAACTCTCCTCAACTACTGATTTTCAAACCTCCACCTGTAAGAAATCCAGGTTCCCTGGGTTCCAGAAAGACCCTCAGCCCCACAACTCCATCGCTGCAGAAGTAAAATGGCACCCGTTGGAAGCAAGCACCTCCCAGAAGCTCATCCAAGTACTAATCCCTCCGGAGTCCCAAGCAAAGCAGACTCCAATCCCCACCCCCCACCCCAGCCAGCCCTGCAGGAATGTGTCTACCTGCCAAATTGTGCTGGTCTCATTAGAAATGCCCTGGAAAAACAAGATCTGAGGAGAGTAAAGAGGGCTGTTTCTACCTCCCTGTCTTTGGTTTCAGACAAGCTGTAATCATTGGAAATTGCTAATAACCAAAGAGGTGTTTACAAATATCAGTGGTGACTAACTAGAAGCTGGGGCCAACATTCACACCTCCATTTCTTACTGCTGTTCGGACTGGGAATCAATAAACTCCACAGCTGCATTAACTACTGAGGAGCACGGACCACACTCCCCCTCCATATTCTAGACGCTTGCCGGCACAGTAATTCCCCTCTTTGCTGATAGAAATAGATTATAGGGTAACAAATGCCCTCTGTTTTCTTGGTATTGCAGATGCAAAGGTCAATAGGCCAGGAACAGTGTGATTTAAAAGCCGTCTTTCAGGGAAAGCTTTAAGAAAACTTAAAAGATAAAAAAAAAAAAAAAAAAAATACTTGAAGTCTTAATATAAAAGTCAACATAAAAATTAAAGGTAGTCTGTGATCATCTTCAGGAGAGGACTTTAGATTTGATCACCTTTTTTGGAACATGCAGATTTATCATTAAGCAATGACACGCTTTCAAGCGCTACTTTAAAACATGTTTTGTTATCACAGGGGACTCAAGAGTAAATCCACGGCTGTTAAATCACTTTTTCTCCTGATGTCAACAAAAACTGGATCAACTAGGGTGAAGGTTTAACTTTCACAATTTAAAACCGAGTTCAAAATATTTTTCCTAAGAGGAAAGCAATGAAGACAACATGGTCCAAGCTTACCAACCACGTCCCCACCCTCCCAACGGCCAGTGTGTTGGATTTAAAGTAGGGTGGGGAGTAGAGGACTGACTGAAAAGATGACATTTGAACACAATTGGAGGGAGCGAGCCGTGGTGAGTAAGTGTTCAAAGCAGAGGACACAGCAACAGCGAAGAATATGGGGTTGAGAGCTTGCATGCACTCCTGCAGGAACACCAGAGTGAGTAGTCTGTGAGGTCACGGGGGAGTGAGGGGAGGATGTAAAGCTATTGGAAAGACTTTTTGTTAGAGATTTAAACAAAGTTAACCTAGGGCCGGGAACGCCATTTTAATAAAAGGGAAGTTTTTTGGGGTGCCGCGTGGAAGTGGGAGAAGAGGCGGCGAACAGGGAAGAACAGGAACAGGGACAGGCGCGAACAGACCGAGTTTCAGTCTGGAGCAGGCTTCAATAGCGAACTGGTGGTCAGAGAGCCCCTGGAGCGAGTCTGTGCTCCATAGGCTGCCGAGGCCAGGAGGTGGTGGCCAGGGCACCTGCTGGCCAGGTTTGCTGGCCAGGCTGAGGCACCTGGGAAAGGTAGTCTTTACACAAAGTACCTGGGGAGGTGTGGCCTTCTCCCTGGGAGGCGCAGCCTCCCTGCCCGGAATCCAACACAGTGAAGTGCAGGTGAAGGAGAGCTGTCTCCTCTAAACACCTGGGTTCCCATCCAGGTGCGTCACCTTAGGCAGGGGACTTGACCTCTGAGGGTGTTCTCTTCAAAATCTCTGCTTAGTCCACAGATTTGCTGGATGCTTCCCCTGCGCCAGATTCTGTGCTGCAAGGTGAACACACCTTGGCAGAGGAGGTGGGGTCACGGATTTCAGGAAGATTCTGTCCTGGAGGAAAAGACGGATAGGTGAACAAGCCATTGTGAACCCGGCCAGCGTCCTGACCGTGGGAGGAGGGCCAGGTGTCAGCCAGGGTTCTCTAGAGGGACAGGACCAGCAGGAGGCGTGATTATAAGAAGGGGACTTCTTAGGCTGGCTTACACCGCCAGAAGCTGGAGAGTCCACGGGGCTCCAGGCAGGCTGGGCAGGGGCAAGAGCCGGTAGCTGTGCAGTCCAAGAGGCTGAAACCCCAGGACAAGAGGGATCAACGCACGTGCCCCAGCCTGAGACCGAAGGCTTCTGGAAACTCCCTGAAGAATCACTGGCAGAGTCAGCTTTGGAAGAGTGAAGAAGGAGGGTCCGACGTCTAGAGCCCATTCAGAAGAACTGAGCTGGCCCCGCTGCTGCTTCCTTGTTCTGCCAACTTTTATTCCATCCAAGCCACCATCCTATTGGATGGTGCTGCCCATGCTTAGGGAGGGTGTCTAGTTGGCTATCCCACATGCCAATCATCCCTAGACACACCCTCCTTGACACATCCAGAAGCCTCTTAAGCTTCGGCATCTGGATCCAATCAAGTCGACCATTCGAACTAACCATTCCAGGTGAGTCGAGCCCAAAGCGGGGGAACCTAATCTGAAGGGCTGGCGGTAGTTATCTGAGCTAAAGCCTACGGAGAAATGGCGAGAGGAGGAATGTAGGGAGAAGTGTCCTAGACGAGGGAAAGTAAGAGAGGGCGCGACGGAGCAGGACCCTGGCGTGTTCAGGAACTGCTGCTGCCCAGTGTGGCTGCAGGAGGGAGAGAAGGCAGAGGCGGGGACAGGAGTGCCGCAGGCCAGGGCAGTCCTGGGGAGACCCAGGAACCACGTGGCAGGACCCTGGACCTTGTTCTCAGGAGGGACACATCCAAGAGCTCAAGACTGGAGACCCCACTGGGCTGCCGTCAAGCTGCAGAATGGCGTCTGCGCTGCAGGGAGAGGTGGAGTCCGGACATCTGGTAGACCGCTGGTTATCCAGGCAGCAGAAGGGTCTGTTGGGGGCACAGTTAGGGAAGAAGTGGGCTAATCTGTGTGAGATTTAGGGAAACTAAAATCGGAATTCAAGACATCAATACATTTATAAACAAGGCATGCGGGCAGTGAGCAAGAAATACTTTCTCCATCTGTAAAACAAGACATTCCCCTGTTGAATAAAACCTACAGTTGTTTTTTTTTTTTTCTTCTTCTTTTCTTTTCTTCTTTGAAAAATGGCTCTTTTCAGAGTGAAACCAAACTTCATGCTTCTCATGAAGCTGAACATTTTTTCCTGGGTCATATCCTAAATCTTTGGATTCTTCTGTGAGTATTAGGACTGCAGGGCTCCAGTGCAAATGGTCATGGGGACACTGTCCGGTCACCGTGTAGAGTCTGCAGTGAATCATCTGGATTAGGACAGGCTCGCCTTCCCATGTGGGTGGGCACTCCAACAGGGCCAATAACAGACGTTTATAAGTGCATCTCCGCCTGTGGGTAAGATTTCTAGTTAGGTTTGTGAAGAGGATCAAGGACGGGAGGTTGCTTTCCTCTGTAGGAGGTCTCTTCTTGCTACCCTGCAGAGCCATGCATGGGGAAACTTCTGGGCTGAATAAACTCTTAAGACTTTGTATACTTTGGTCTCCACAGTTGCCAAAATAAAGTTCTGGGGGGCCCGCAGACTTGCAGCGAGCTCAGTGCACTAGGCCAAGCCCTCTGCCAGTGGCCCTCTGTTCACCTGCCTGCAAACAGGGCCCGGGAGAAGGGGGCACACACAGGGCAGAGGAGAGGACCTGCTTCTTCCCTGGAGACACAGCATCACTGCCACCAGGGGACAGGGATCGTGCTTCTCTGAATGTTAACACATGTGTGCTTTGACTAGGCATGTATAAGGATACTGTTTTAACAAAAGAACAGAAACTGAACAAGCATTTTCTAAATTAATAAGACCTGCATATCATTATGCAAAAGCATTCTTTCCTCCCTGGGTATGCTATTGCGCCATGCGGTGGAGACCCATCTTCCTCAACGATCAAGTCAGTGGGGGAAAACTGCACCAGGTTCCGGCAGATTCCAGCAGCTTGTGTGGTTTTGTCTCGCAGTCAGCCTCCCACCCTCCGCTGTTCCCCAACCCTGAAACAATGGCTGGTTCTTCAGTGGAGAAACCAAATGAAAGACCAAGTCTGCATTTAGTAGCTGTATTGTAAAAAGCAATTTCTTGGTCTGTTTTCTGCTCTCATGTTTATAAGTACATGTAGATGAGCAAGTTAAAGCCATGGAACTAACTCCATTGTATACAAAAGAAAACGACCTCCTCCTCCATTTGTAAAGTGAACACAGATAAGTCCCACTCTAATAACTGAAAGAACCTTTCAAGTACAATGGAAGCAACTGAACTACCTCATTCAACCAGTAAGTTAGTTTGCCTTTTTCCCCCCATGTCATTCAAAACAATAAGTCTTTGACCAAACTATGTGTGTTCCTCGTCAACTGGAATATTAAATGTGAAGAAAAAAGGAACGCAAAACAAATTTTACAATTTCCCTCCTCTTTCTACTCTTTTATATGCATGAATGAATCCCAATGAACCCCAAAGTCACCTCATTCCAATTCCTTTGATTCCCATTTAATTTTGGAAATAGGAGCCAAGTTCAAGATTTCTGCCATGCCCCTCCAGATTCTTCCCCCTCTCTCCACCCACCCTCTACCTCCCTGGGTGTGTTCTGTGAACCACATCACCAGGCCCCTTCGCCTCTCTCTTCCTGCTGGGTTCAGTGAGTGGGAAGTCCTCCTTCCTGTTTGGCAGAAAGGAGACCAAAGCCAGCAAATGCATCCCCTGACACCCTCCCACTAAGTCTGCCCTTGACATAAGGCATTGCTCTTTTAAGACTCTGGGTTCCAGATGGTCCCTCCTCTCTTCCACTTAGGACCAAAGGCGACGTCAGCTCATTCAATGCTGCCTAGTTGGTACCAGTGGGACCAACAGTTCCCATGCCTGTTACAAACATTCCTGGCACTATTTTAACTTCGGCGTGCCCTCTGCTTTCTGTTGGAATCTTAAATCATACAATTTAACTTTACAAATGGAAAATCCCAATCTGAGAATAGTTAGGTGGCATGCCCAAGGGAACATAGCTGCTTGAATAAGAATAAGCTGGGGTGCTTGTTTGGCAGTGACAGAAACTTCTCTGGAACTATTACAAAATGGTGGCGATGTTCCCTGAAGGACACAGCTAAGAAGCTCACGGAAACTGAATTTGAGCATGGCTAGATACAGGAACTTGAACTTGGTGCTCAGGAACGTGTCTCTATCCTCCACGTGGACTTCGTTCTCAGGCTGTCCGCGCGTGATAGCAAACGTAACAAATAGAATCTATAAGACCACTCCCCACAGTGGTTCTAGCTAGCAAAATCCCATAGGCGATTATAAATGAGCTAGCAGCAGTTACATGTCCACCCAGGAACTAATCACAGTGGTTTCTGATTGGTCAGGGTAAGATCCATGGGCTTGGATAACAGGGCAGCTGCACCCAAAAAACACGTGGACTCAAGTGGAGAATCAATGAAAGAAAAGCGGAACTTGGCTCAGAAGGAAGCGTGAACATTTTGCTGAATAGCAAAAGCAACAGATGCCTCGGGTACACAGAAACACAAAAGGAGTCAACCATCAGTCTGCACCCCATCCAACTTTCATTCCACACACACCTAAACCAAGTAACACTGACCTAACCTGACCCTTGCTTCCTGGAGACAAAAGGATGTTATCAAGCTAGAAATATCAATGTCTAGTCGTCCATAAGGAAGTTACGAATCACTGAGGATTTCAGATCTACTATCCCGACTAAGAATTCCAAATTGCTTACTGAGAGTATTTTGGGAGGCTAAATCTTTGTGCATTTCAAGGATCCAAAGATCATTTCTAATGCTTCAATTGTGCTCAAATGTTATTAAGGAACAACAGTATAAACATGAGAAAAATTCATGGTATCAGTTTTATTGTACTAAGAATCTCTGTGGAAATTCAGACCCATCAAGATACATTTCTGGGCCAAAGGGCTAACGTTTCTTTACTGGTCATGTCTTCTCTTCTGTGATCTGCATTTTACCCAGGACCTAGGGGTCACTTTAATACTAAAAATACAGCTTCCAACCCCCTTTGAAAACAACTTGACCAAGACTTTGACCATAACATTGCAGAGAAGTCTGAATATGTGGGCTCACGCAGAAATGTGTGGTCAGTAAAAATTCTCCAACCAACGATCAAGAGGTCAAGGCTGGAAAAATCTTGTGATGGTTTCGAAGCAAACTGTGGGTTTGCTCTGCTGAAATTCAGTGGTCGGAAAACATGAAGAGGACCTCATGGTGAAGCTTCGACAAGGCAGGGAAGAGCAGCAAACTTGGTCCAGAACTCGCAAAGTATCGTGGGAGAATGAGAGCCTGACTCCTAACGTCAGAAAGAAAGTCTAAACCCACCAACTGGAACCTCTGAGCAGTATTTCTTTTTGTCCTTTCTTGACAAAATAAATAAAAAGTTTTAACTAGATAGCTTTCAAAGTGTGTGTGTGAGGGTGTCACAATTTCAGGAATGACCTAACTCTGCAATTGAGAGTCATGTCATGTGAAGTTTTTAAAAATATTCCTGTCTAAAAAAAAAATGGGAACCATTGGTCACGCCCAATCATCACATTTAAGAGCAGTAATTTTCAGGACAGAGTTTATTTTGGTATTTTTGGCTAACAAAAAAAAAAAAAAAAAAAAAAAAAAAAAAACAGAAAATGGAGTTGATACTTCTGTCCAAACTCAAAAAGCTTTTCTTAGCATTTGACATGACAGTCAGGTAAAAGCCCCTGCTGGCTGGAGGCAGTCTGAGCAAAGGGGTGACAGATAGGTTATAGGAATAAAAAAGAAGAAGGGAGTGAAAGGTGACCCCAGAGTCCTGGGTCATTCTTTGTATTCACTCGATGATGCTTAAAAGAGCCCTTTTCTTTCCTGCCAATGGTAGGACAGAAAGCTGTGTCTACACGGATTGCTCCTGCGTGGTGAAAGAGAACCATTTCAGAGGATGAAATTTCATTCTGAAAGCAGTCCGGAGGCACACCTTCCTCGACAAGCTGCATCTGGGGGAATGATCTAAGAGCAGACTCTCAGGAACCTGGCTGCAACCGCTGATGCATGCCTTTTCTGAGTTTGCAATTGACATGGAGTGCAGTCCTGCGAACCAAGTCCAGTCCACACACAACTCAGACCCAGGACCAACTTTGACAAACGTCTCAGCAGATCTGACCTGGTCAACCCGGGTGTCTCCATTTCCTGGACAGAAGACTGTGGTGTCAGCCAAACCACAGTTCAAGCAGTTTCAGTCTACCACATAAACTGTGACCTGTTGAGACTATGGGGGGAAAGGTTGCAGATGAGTAAATTGATCACAGTCACGACAAAGCTGACTAACAGAATTATCTAGAAAGTTGATTTTATAGGCTCTTTCCATCATGATATGGGTTTATGTTTTCTGGCAAATTAGATAATGTATGCATGACACAGGTGTCTGCCCATTTGCCATTGCACACTGAATAATTAGACACATAAAACCAGACACATGACTACAAATTCTAATGTTATCATAAAGGCACGTCTGTTCACTATGTCGAAGAAAGCAGCCCTACCCCCCAAGGTTCTGTACTTTAAATACATAATCACGCCTCGTCTCAGGAAGATAGACAACCATCCACTGGCTGCCCAATGAATATTGTAACCAATAATGGAAAACAAACCTACCAATACAAAACAATTTCCTGGGACTGAAAGATTCTAAAAGGTTAATCTACATTACCTCTGTGTTTCTCATTAGATATTCCCTCCCTGCATGCAACTCCTCCAATAAAACATAAATAATGTGCATTTCAAAGCTCGGCAGGGAACAAAGTCCAGCGCTCTTGTCACCTAAGTGTGCTGGACTCTCACAGGTGCAGGCAATTAATAAGCAGATCGCCCTGTGCCCACGGTTCTCAGGGACCCATGGAAAGGCAGTCAAGAGACATCGGAGATCTCAGCTCAGTTACAAATAGAATTAAGCAGAGAAAACTTAGGCACCCTGTTCTCATTTTCTCCATTTTCTTTTGAAATTGAGAACACACATAGGATTCACTTTGAAGTGCGGGCTGCCTGAATATGATCTTATTGATTTCCATAACATGTTTTTGCTCTGCAATACGGATGTGCATTTTTCAAACATATTAAGCAAGGCTTTGATCTGATTTGTTCCACCAGCACACTCGATGGAGGCTGAAAACCATTTCTATATAAGGGTTTGCTGTGCTGAGGGGAAGATTGCCCTAGCTGGAGAGAGCTTGGAAATATCCCATCTGAAAGCTCTTTTCAGGCTTCCTCAGCCTAAACATTTTACTCAGAGGGGTCAAAGGTCACCAACTGTCAAAACAAAACCAAAATCACACAGTGCTCCTGCAAAGGACGATAAGCAGCGTGGAAACTCAGAGCTCGACAACCGGACTCCCTAATGCAGCCTGTGATGGACAGTAAAACTGCCCTCAAAAAGGAGCAGGTACCTCACTCCAAATCCCGCTCAGTTTCACGAGTTGTCCAGTACACTTAAAAGACTAGCCTCAGGTATCCATGCGGAGACTGAATCAGCCCCTCCAGGAGGAAAAGAGGGGACCTGCCCAATCTTGGAACTGTCACAGGACTGGCCTGCAAACTCCAGGGCACCAGATGGTTTCATGAACCCGAAGGCTCATAAATCTTCCCCCAGAGTTTCCAATTTCAAAAGAGACTGTTCTCTTTGTGGGATTGGGGAGTGGGTGAGATTTTGCCATTGGTTTCTGACCCCAAAGCCCTCCGAGCCTCCTAAGCTTTCTTGCTTCTCCAGCTGGAGCCAACCAGACGTCACCACCCAGCTCAAAGCCAGACCTTGTCCACAGCCAGCTCACCATGCAGAGGGGACTTGCCAAGTTTCAAGGAGTCCCAACAACCTCAACCTGCAGGGACTGGATTGATCAGTTCCTTCTTCAGGAAGGACCTTTGCAAATAATAATAATAATAATAATTTTTTTTTTTTAGTAGAACACAAAACTTCCAGCTTACAGATCATATTCAGCATTTCTCAGGGTGAAAAATGGGGAAATGCTTTCCTTCTCTGAGTATCTTTAGCTTTTTGTGGTCCAACTTATCCCTGTCCTCTTAACCCAGAGATGAGGTGAACCTCCTCTTCCCACTGTGTAGCCAGCGGAAGAAGGACTCAGGCAGGGAAGGGCAGCAAGAACTACCGGCCCCAATGTGGATTCACAACTCACTTCACTGAAAAGATCCACACTTGTACACCCGCATACAAGTGCGTTTGTGCACCAGCTCTGTTACAATGACATTTAAGGTCCACGGAACCACGGGATAGTCTGGAACAAAGCAAGGCTTGATTTTGACGTGAAAATGAGAGAAACGGAAGAGGGAAATTATTGTAGGAAATATGCCTATCTGTCTCACATCGCTGGGCAATCATGACACACAAGCATGGCCTTATGTCATGTTCTCATATCTGACTTTTTTGTCCAACCGAGGCTTCACTTGAGAATCACTCTGCTCTGCTCCAGAGTCACTCCTCTGTGACTGAAGCACAGGAACACATCACATCCCTGAGTATCACAAGGTGATATCACAAGGCGCTTGGAAGAATCAAATGAAAGGGAGCATGGAATTAAAGTGCTTTGGAAAATATGGAGCTTTATAATAATTTGATAATAACTAATTCATACACCAAAATAAGCACAAGAGAGAAGGAATGGAAAGTGGGACACAGAAGAGATGTTAAAGGCTTAAGATTGTGTTTGCCTTGAGGAAAACTAGTTCCGTGGTCACTTAATAACTACCTTCAAGCATATTAAGGGTTATTCGAGTAAAAAGGTCCTCGGACTGTGGAAAACAGGAGGGGGAAAAAAGAAAGCAGGGAGTGAGTTCAAACTTCCAGGTATGCATAAGCAATTCCAGCAGTCTGGTTTGCTGAGCATGGTGGATGAATCACTAGAGGGGCTGTGGTCTGGTCTTCCCAGGAGTGGAATGGCCACCATCTCATGTGGTTCATACTTTGTGACTCAGCAAAAAGAATGAAAGAGACCAAGACCAGGTCACTCCAAATGTGTTTGTCAGCTCTAAATGTATTTAAAAAAAAAAAAAACTTGGATGAAGTTCTTATAACTTTAATGTAACCATGTACATTTAAGAAACAATCAATCTTCTGTGGGCGAATCATTTCTAAATTCTATCTATGATGCCAACAACCAATAAATAAAAATGCACTTCATACTGAATGGACACTTAAACAGCAGCCATTTCAGATGAAACTTGCATTTACAAGGCACTCCAAGGACCTCAAAAACAGAGGTAGTGAAAGACCACTTGAGCAAGTTTTTCTGTCTTTATTCGTATCTCCACCAATCTTTAGAACCTGAGGTTTGGAGGAAGAGGGAAACTGGAGGAGGAGGAGAAGGGGGAAAAGGGAAGGACGGGGAGGAGGGGGAGGAGGAGGAGAAAGAAAGAACAAAATCCAGCAAATCAAAAGCATCCACTCCTTCGGGAGTAGATCATAAGCCCTAAGGACACAAGTTAGTAGCATCCTTGTTAAGATCCACACTTGAGGTATGTGTACAGACATATGCATATTCTTAAAAGCTTATTTATTCTTTCAGGGGGAAAAAAAATAAGGAAAGCTAAAATTCCTGATGTCAGCACTCTGGCATGCCATTTTCATTTCTCTCGCTCAAATTTTACTCTGAAAAGGAGGGAACTAAGGGAACCATAGCATTTGACTCCAGCGCATCCAAGCGGTCGGGTCTCTCTGCAGTGGGAAGCAGGCTCCTCGTCTCAGGCGCGTTCCTGTGACTTTGCCCTGGGGCTGCGCGCATGCCCGCGGCCGAGCCGAGCCTCGGTGGCGCGCATGCACGCACACACGGCCTCTGCCCCCAGCTGCCTGGAGAATCCCACAGCCATCACCTGCCATTCCAGACCGAGCCCCTCGGCTTGAACTAGGAACCGTCCCCCTAGCCCTGCCTCCTCCTTCTTTGATCCCCGAGTAGAGAGAGAATAGGTGGCTTCCGGTGCGCACAGCTGTTTGAGATGAGCTAGGGCCTCGATGCTTCTTTGGACCAGTCCCCTGCTTTTACCAATGACCTCTGTTACGGAGGTCGGCCTTTTGGTTCATCCCAAAGACAGGGCACCTACAAAGGGCTGAGAAAGACCAAAAGCAGGGTCTCCTTCCACCAAAGCAGGTTGCCAGGGAGGGACGTCTCCTTCATCTCCATCCTCATCTCTGCTCGAGTTATTCACCTTTTTACTCGAATGGGATTTAGACCATCTCATAGCTTCTCCCTTCTGTTTCTTCCAAAGACACTGCCAAGACCAGGTTCTTATTTTCCTCCTCAGAGACCAACAGCACCAAGATATCCAATGTCATAAGTAATGAATGAAGGGAAGAGTAAGAGCTTGGTTAAGTGTGAAGGCCAAAGTCCAGATGGGAAGCACAGCAAGCTCTCCCTCCCAGAGCAGCAGAGAACGGCGGGTGCTTGCCTGACTCTGCTTGCTTCCACCCCAAACCATCGCTTTGGTGGTTGTGACCCACAGTACATATCCTTGAGTGGAGAGCATCACCCCGCAGTGAGCTAGATCATACACCCCATAACAGCCCATGGACAATAACCAATATCCACATAATATCAGTGAGGCATATGGAAAACACTGACTCTCAACAGTTTAACAATGCAGTGTTTTCTGAAGTTTAAACTTCAAAATTGAACCACATCATCAGGAATAATAAGCCAGGGTACTTCAATACTACATATGGATATAGGTAGGTAAAAAGATGGAGATATGATTGTATTATATGATGGGGGAAGTATTTTTTTTTTAATTTTCATTTATAGTAGTATGTATTACAGTTCATACTATACATACTATACATATACTATACATACTATACATATATACATCTTTTTACATAAAACAGTTTGTATAAGGGGGGGAAGTATTTATGATCACTATTATACTTAGTTTCTTCTCATTCTCTGGCCCCCTGGGTTAATGACATTTCAAGATTACTACCCAGGCAGAGGCACATGGTACTGAAATCATCATGGACAGAGAAAGAATACGAGGGGCAGGAAATGGAGCTAGAGGGACTCAACAGCGGATCATGAGATGGCGTAGCCAAAGACGCAGCTGTGTTCTCAGAGTCGTGTGAGCAGCTGAGCACAGGTCAGAAGCGAGGAACCTGGTCGGGATGGACACCCCGAGCGGCACAGCAAGGAAAACCAAGCTCAGAAACGCATGATGACGCTGAAAGCCAAAGTTTAGATGAGTAGGAGAAGCCAAAGTGCAGGAGCAGAGGCAGATCGGAGACGCCTTGTGTGACTGAATATCAGGAACACCGAACTACAAAAAGGCCAGAACGTCAACCTGAAGAGCCTGTCAGTGTGATGAAAAGAGAAGGAACACCAGGAGGAAAACTCAACTTCAAAGGCTCGTGCAGGAGGTTGAGCCGCAGGAGGCTGAGTGAGAGTCCAGAGAACAGAAGAGGCTGCAGCAGGCAGAGCCGGGGTCTGCTCGCCTCTCCTGGGAAGCGACCCCTGCAGCGCGTGGGCGCGGTCGCCCTGGGGCAGCCAAACAGTCCTGCCGTGACTCTGACGAGGTGGTGGTACTTGTCAGGTCCCGTATCTCATTAGACCATGAAAATCACACATTCTTAAACAGTGGTCATTGAGGCCTTCTGTTCACAGTCTAAATGACCCACCTGCTCATGAAATGACATTTTTGTGGAACAGAACTATGCATTTGCTTATCTATCAATAAGTGATTGATCATGTTGCCACATATAAAATCTAATTTAGATAAGGCTCAAAAAAGCCAAAATATACAGGTACCAGTAGAGTTGGGGTACAAGGAGGAGGGAGGAAGGGAAGGAAAGGGGACGACTTGGGAAATAAAGTTAACCAACATCCCATGTGCACGTATGAAAATATCACAATGCATTCCAATTTTATATGTAACCATAAAGCAATGATTTAAAAAGGAAATAATAGGATGAAGACCAAAAGCGTAGTAGAGAAGTAAGGAAGGAAAAGGAAACGGAAGGGAAGAAAGGAGGGGGAATATACTAGACACATATACATACATATATGATAAACCGGCACATCTATATTTATGCACATACAAGCAAAAATATACACGCAGAAGAACCTCTGTGCTGTAGGAGCTCCCATGCCGCCTTTCTTGCCACTGAACACTCTTAGTGTAAGAGACATGATCACGTACTTCTCCAACTCATGCCTTCTTTCGAGAGCTGTTTCTTCTGTTTTCATTATCTAATCATAAGTAGAAGTTTTGTCCATGAATACCATGCCCATTCCTGATTGACTAAGCCTAGAGAAAATCTGTTGCTGATATCTTTTATTTAGTTTCTACTTTTCTAATAAATTGGAAAAATAATCATGTTCAGATCTCATTCTGGAGGATAAAATCTCTTATTCATACGTCTTTGCTAACACTAAATTCTTACCTACTTGAATTCTGCTTATTTATAGAAGTCACTAACTACATTTTTCTTCTACCCTAAGTTTCTCAATAATTATTTTTCTGATTTTAAGGGAAAAAAGTGTACCAAGGTCTAGCTATTAAAACTTGGTGACAGTATGAAAATTAGAGGTGACCTGACTGTGATAACATTTGCAATCACATTTTTTAATTGCTTACTCAGAGACATTTTTAAAATGTTATACTAAAAATAATGGTATTGAAATAAAAATATTAAATATTTTAAATATGAAGAACATTTGTTTTCCTCTGATATTCAGTTCACAAAATGGAAATGAATAAATGGTTTTAAAAGTGCTTTTGGGCCGGGCGCGGTGGCGCACGCCTGTAATCCCAGCACTTTGGGAGGCTGAGGCAGGAGGATGGTGAGTTCAAAGCCAGCCTCAGCAATGGTGAGGCACTTAGCAACTCAGTGAGACCCTGTCTCTAAATAAAATACAAAAAACGGCTGGGGATGTGACCCAGTGGTCAAGTGCCCCTGAGTTCAATCCCTGGTACCACAAAAAAAAAAAAAAAAAAAAAAAAAAAAAAAAAAAAGTGCTTTTGGTACATAATTTTGTACCGAATTCCAGTATCACTTTATTTACAATAAATCCAGGTTATGACCTTATGACCATTTGGAATGTTTACATTCCCAAGGCAAGCTATCAAAACACAAAAGTTTGTGGGTTATTTTGGACTTCAAAGGATAATTTATTATCATCCTTAAATTTTCATAAACTTAAATCTTCTACCAGGTCCTTCCTAGCCTTCTGCTGTCAACTATGAAGATTGGGGGAAGAGGGGAGAGAGGAAGAGAGAGGTGGGGAGGGAGTAGAGAGAGGAAAGAGAGAGAAGGGGGAGGAGGGAGAGAGAGAAAAAGGGGAGAGGGAGAGAGAGAAGGGGGAGAGGGGGAGAGATAGAGGGGGAGAGGGAGAGAGAGAAGGGGGAGAGGGAGAGAGCACAAGAGAGCGAAAGAAGGAAGGAGGGAAGTCCAGAAGGAAGGAAGGGAGAAGAAAGGAAAGAAACAAAGGGATGTATGGAGGCAGCAAAGGAGGAGGGAGGAGAGAAAAAGAAGGAAACAAAAAAGAAAGGGAAGGAAGGAGGGGAAAAGGGAAAACAGCAAGTAAAATCCTAATTGTATTCACTGAAACCCACTTTATTTAACACACTGGAGTGTGACACCAAAAGCAGGGAACTTCTAGATGATTAACATTTCCAGAAAAGGGAATGCAAGGGTAATTTTCCCTTATTATATGTTTTCTTGTTTGTTGTTGGTTGGGTTTTTGTTTGTTTGTTTGTTTTATTTTGTTTTGTTTTGTTTTTTGCCTAAGGGAAGACTGCAATGATACTAAGCTAAGTGGCTAAAATTCCATTAGAAGCCCCAGAGTTATTCTGAGCAATTTCAGCTACAAGGAGGTAAAAGAAGAATCCAAGAAAGGAAACAAACAGAGAGAAGGAGCCCCACACTCTGTGCATGATTCTATGTAAACTTTTGTTTGACGTGTGTGTGTGTGTAAGAGCACATACCAACTGGCATAAGTAAGGATTAAAAATCAAAACAGAGAACTCCATGAAATGGAGTTTCAAGTTTGAATCATGCCTTCATTATTTACTAAATAAATAATTAACAAAGCTCTTCGTGGACTATGTAAAATACAAACAAAATACATCATTTACGATGTGAAAGAACAATTTCAAAACTTGTTTGACATACAAGGTAATAGGAAACTGTCATTCAGTATTGAAAGAAAACACAATTAACAGAGTTCAATATTGAGATGACTAATATAGAATTAGAAGTTAAGAATTTTAAAATAATTATCATAATTATGATTAAAGAATATGACAGGAAAATATTCATAAAGAATTAAAATGTAGGAATTGCAGCAGAGAAAAAAGACAAAAATATTTTTAATTTCTAGAAAAATATATTATTTGATTTAGGGAAAAAAAATCACAGAAGCAGCTTAGTAACAAAAAGGGTATAACAAAGTGAAGAGTCACTAAACCTGAAAAGAGAGTAATAGAAATTTTACAATATAAGACAAAAGAAAAAATTTTTAAAAATGAAAAGAACCTCAGGCATCTGTGGACAATAACAAAAAATTCAATTTACAGAAGAAAACAAAGCAAACAAAATCAAATAAATAATAAACAAAAACTGTGAAATTGGTGAAAATAAATGCACAGATACAATAATATCAATTAAAACTCAAGCAATATAAATTTAAAGAAAGCTTTTATAAGGGGATAATAATCAAATAAAAATAGAAAAATTTCTGAAAGTAGCAAGAAGAAAACATATCATACATAGAAAAACTGCAATTAGTTAACAACTGACTTTTTACCCAAAATTATGGATACCAGAAGACATTGGAATGACATATTCAAAGTGTTGAAGAGAAAATCAACATATCACCTTTTTTTTAAAAAATGTAGAAAATAAAAATATGGATTTTTTAAGCCTAAAAACCCAATTCTTTAAAAATAAGGTCAAAATTAGGATATTTTAGCTTTTAAAAAATGCAAGCATTTATCATAAGTAAACCTGTAATTTAAGACACACTAAAGAAAGTTTTTTAGTCTAATGGGAAATGATACTAGAGGTAAAGTGGAACCTCTAAGAAGATATGGAAAACACCAAAAATGGTAAATATATGATTCTTTTTCTCTATTAGTTTCTATATAATGCATGTGACTGTTTAAAGCAAAACCATAGCATTGGTTTGTGAGTTGTATAGCATATATGTATGTAGTTCATATTGCAATAATAGAACAAATGATGATGGAAGTACATGGACTATATGGTTTTAAAGTTTCTATATTGTATATGGAATCAAACATTGTCAATGCTAACTAGCCTGGGGAAAGTTTTGAGTGTATATTGTAACCTCTAGAACAACTACTAGATGATTTGCAAGAACTCAGGTACCATAATACCCATTTCAAGACAGTGACTGTCATCACAATCAAACCTAAGGAAGTAGATATAGTTCCCATGGAATAAGCATTGGCATGACACTCGGTTCTGCATTGCTTCTTTTCAGTACATTTAGTGTGTATTGTCCCTAAAATGTACAACAGAAATTATAATACTTCAAGGGACTCTGTATTTCCAAGAGTCACTGGGATTCCAATCTCCATTCCATTCTTAAGAGAATTTTCTATCGCTTTTTCACACATAAAGGCATGTACAAAAATATTTACCACTATATTGTTTATATTGAGATTGGGAGCAGATGCAATCTGGAAGACTAGATAGATAAAATTTGAAGCATTCAATTAAGTGTTTATAAAGGAGTTAAAACAATGGACTGTATATACAATAGCACCTTGAATGCATCTTCTAGAGATCAGTGAAGAAAGACCAAGACAAAGATCAGATGCAGCTCTCTAAGTTAATACCTTCAAGGCAAATTAAAAGTATACACACATAAAAAGAATACACATCTTACAGTATCACATACAAATTCATATAAATTTATTTTGATGGTTGTGTATGAGAAAAGGAAACTAAAGGGAGTGAAGAAGTGAATTAAAGCAAATAGATGACAGATAGATAGATGATAGAAAGAAAAATGAGAGTATTTAAGCACAGAACAGTAATGACAATGCATTTTGAAATACAAAGAATGAGTAACCCTACCTCTATACCTAAGTTTCATTCAGAAGAGGAAAGAAAAAAGAAAAAGAATTATGATTGTTTTTCATTTCTCTTCCTGTGCTAGATATTAAGGATGCACATTCTAGTTTTATAACCTAAGCTGACTGACAGACTTTTATGAAAAGCTTATCAAACTATGCTGCTGTGATTCTTTGCAATTAAAATGAAAGCTTTAATCTGAATGTTTGCATTGCCCATTATTAGAGTCAGATTTTCACCATCTATACACATCCACAAAAGCAAATGAAAAGTGATTTGTGGACTTTAAAAACTTTGATCTAGTCCAAAGGTTAATGAACTGTTTGTAAACAAAATTCAAATTGGCAGCTGTCTTTATAGCCCATGAGCTTAGAATATTATTTACATTTTTAAACAATTAAATATCAAGAAACTATGTAACTACATACCTACTATCTCTGTCATTTGCCTTTTGGCTAACAAAGCCCCAAATATTTACCATCTGGTTTTGTTTTTGTTTTTGTTTTTAAGGAAAAGATTGCTGACGCTGATCAAGATTGTAGAAAGTTAAAATAATTATTGGGTAGTCTTTCTTTTGAAAGACTAAATATCTAGCACAGGAAGAGAAATTAAAAGCAATCATAATTATTTTTCTTTTTTCTTTCTTCTTCATTATGTTCAAATTTATAAGAAATGATTTTAGACATGGTTTTAGAAACAACTTGGGTGGGTGGGTGCAGGGTGAGGGGCGGTGACACAAAAGGCATCTGTCACTGACCAGCAAGCCCTGAAGTAGAATATGAAGAAGTATGTTGCTGGTTGAGCAAAAAGATTTTAACTAGAGTAGACATTCAAGAATGTTTGCAGGAGGATGTAAGAAATAAAAAGAGCACAATGATTGTCGTGAATCACGTGGTCCAAAAGGGTCAAGGCAGAACCTTCCAGTCCACACATTTTCCTGCACTGTGGTGCTGACAGCCCTCCCAGAGTCAGGCAGGGTCTGTTCTGCTCCTCTATCTCAGCATGCTGGTGACCATGAAGACAACGACGCCGGTGACTGCCGGGGTGAGGACACAGAAGGCAGCAGGGTTTCTGCCTGATCGTCCTGGCCTGGTTGCTCTTGGAGCGCAGCCTGCGTGCTGTAAGGAAGCCCAGGCCAGTGGGGAGGCCATGAGTGAGTTTTGCTGGACAACCCCAGCTAAGGCCTAAAGACGCACAGAACACTCTAAACACTGTTTAGGACATCGTTGAGCCACTGTCCTGTGCAAATGGGCAGGGGCCTACCAGGATGTTTGGCACCTGGGCAGCACTAGGCATTGCTGGTGGTTGCTGGCCATCGCTGGCCGTGGAGGTCCTTGAGCAGAGGGTAATGTGGCAGAAATCAGGAGCCCTCACAAACCATGACACATCGTCTATCAAAGCTGGTGAGAAAAAGTGACCATTGTGCCATCATCTTGTAGTCACAGTCTGGGGACACTGGAAATGGAGCTAATGATGTAAGTACAACTGCTGTTCCTTACACAGTGATATGATCATGCACAAGTCTGCACGGCTCATTAGCAGTGATACAATTTGTTGTGAAGAGTAAACTTATTTCTGTGTTCAAAACCTTGGAGGTTACTCTCACATAACCCTTCCTAGAAAGATAAGGCTTAAGATATAGACTTGTACTAATTAGAACAAGTAAAAAAATCAAAAAAATACTTGACAACATATACACACACAAAAAGACAAACTTGTCACTGGGGTTATGATGAAATGAACTGTGCTAAAATGTGTCTATTGAAAGGGAGAAATACAGAATAAAGTTTTGTACGTTACCACACAGAAATTTGGGTTTTATGCTTGGGATGATAAAGATTCTTAGGTTTGAAATAACATTGAAATAAACTATAAGAAAAGACATTTGAGTTTTTCTTTTTTCTTTCTTTCTTTCTCTTTTTAATAAGGACAAACCTATGGCCTTTTCCCAAAGCTGTTGGTCTTAACCTTGGAAATCTGGCTGCTTAGGGTAAAGGCAGAGAAAATGAGCAGGAAAGCTCTAAAGGAAGGAAGCTATTATTAAATGCAAATATATTCATTAAGGAATTGGCCAAAGAGAAAGGTATATCCCACTTTTAATGAATTTTTTAAGCATACAAATATTCTGTAGGTGTGCATTTTAATTTAACCTTTGAAGAAATGATTATCAGTGGAAATGGGCCTGAGTGGAAAGATACTACCTGGACCTTTTATTTCACATTCATTTTGTATAAAGTCTTTAAATTTCTCAAAAATTGTCTTATTTATGCTCTTACCTTCTTGGTCTTTCTGCAGAGTAACTTAAAGCTCCAATAGTATCATTTTATGGATTTTTTATTTTGACTTATAATAGAAATTCTATTTTTAAAGATATGTCTAAAAATTATAAACCACTGATGAGGAATTAAAATACATTTGAATGTTGTAAATTTTTGTGAGATTGTTACAATAACTTGAGCAACTCAGGACAGACCCTCCCCCACACACAGTGAGAAAAGTGATTGTATAGCTTTTAAAGTTAAAACATTTAAATGACATCGATAACATCACCACATCTGTGAGCATGTTATGGGATTATGAACAGAGAACTAAAAAAAAAAAAAAAGTTTTCACTCTGTTCATCATTGTTGGGGTCATGAAGTAATTCAGAAAGTAAAAGTCGTTGATTTCACTAATGATTGCTCAAGGCCTTCAAAGATTAATGAATTACTTGGCAGTTTTTAAACTATCCATTTGATAACATGTAAGCAAACATTTTAAAGGTTTTGAGCCAAAATAAGATATAGATTGCAAGCTGGGTGTAGTGGCAAACACCTGTAATCCCAGCACTTGGGAGGCTGAGGCAGGAGGATCTTGAGTTCAAAGCCAGCCTCAGCAATGGTGAGGCTTAGCAACTCAGTGAGACCCTGTCTCTAAATAAAATACAAAAAAGGGCTGGGGATGTGGCCCAGTGGTCGAGTGCCCCTGAGTTCAATCCCTGGTTCCCAAAATAACAGATACAGATTGCCATATTTTGGGACCTTACAAGTCCCATGTGTTGGAGGCTCAGCCCTCAGAATGGCACACCTGGAAGCACCAGAAATTGTAGGAGGTAGGATCTAGTGGGAAATCCCAGGTCAATGGAGCATGTCCTTGAAGGGGATGGTGAGAGCAGTCCCTATCTCTTCCCCTTTGGCTTCTCCAGGCAGTGAATGATTTTGCACCACCACATCTGTCCACCTCAGGCCTCAGACCATAGGACCAATCAATCATGGACTGAAACCTCCAAAACTGTGATACAAACTAAACCTTTTCACTTTTTAAATTGATTACCTTAGCTTTTTGTTATAGTGACAGAAAGCTAACACAGAGACTTGGACAAACAAATGCAATAAGTACTTTTCTAAGTGACTTGAAAGAGGAAGAATCCTTCTGTCTTAATATTTGAAATTAAAAAATTCTATTTATATTGAATCATATGAATAGTCATTCATTGTTAAAATTCCATTTACATAAAGTTTTTTGATAGAGATCTTTCATACTTCAAAAAATCCTTCCATGACAATATATATGTTCCCATTTACACAATGTTACCTTAATGAGGAAGTCTTCCATAAGCCCAACAGGAAAACATCCTCATGATTTCATAGCTGCTCCCTTTACGTGGAGTCCGTGGTTCTCACTTATTTCAGGGATATTATCTCTGTTTTTCAAGTGCAGCTGAAAGTAATGACTACCTCTCATCCTGCAGTTATTACCAGAAGCTGTGCCTTGTATTCATTCTGCTGCTTTCCCTGTGAAACCGATGCCCTTTTCAGGAAGCAACGCCCTCCTTCTCATCTATTAAGATGCCGTGTAAGGTACGGGTACAAAATGGCCTGCAGGAGGGAACCTTCAAATGCCACGTCACCTATAATGGCAATAATAATATTGCTTCTCTCAAGCGGCCGACAGATAACCTTTTATCTTTTTCTTAATCTACAAGAATTCTGTGACTTTCATTCAACTAATGATATAGAAGTGACAAGTGAAAAAGCTAAATGAAGATTTCATGACACACACAAGACGTGCATTAGCAAAGGAGTTCTTAGAAACCAAAAATGGCAGGCAAATCCAAGACCTGGGTGAAGAGGGAAAAAGAAATGAAGAGCTTCTCATTCCTTACCTACCTACCTCATTAAGAAATGCTCTAATGAGCGTTTTGTTTTTATCATGTGATTCAGAATCACACGGATTCTCTGTGACAGTGGCAGTGTTGCCTTACAGGCCCCAAACTGTTTAAAGCATTCCATCTCTCGCCTTTCTCTGGGAACCCAATTACCTCGGCATTTTCCCCTTGAACTAATAATGTGTCTCTCAACATGTCTTCAAGATCATATCCTCATCTGCTCCCCTAGACAGTCCATCAGCCGCACAAGAGGCTCGGTGGGCTCAGAAGCAGGAGGACAGCAGCAAGAAGAAATAGCAAGAGTGCGGCTAGCTGGAGGTCGGGAGCTCCAGGGCCAGTTCTTTCAGCAACTCAATATATTTCCCTCATTTTCTTCATCTGTAAAATGTGATCTCCGGTCAGACTTACCCCATGGTTCCTCTGACTCTCGAGCACTATGATTAAGACAAATTAGACATTGTTTGGTAGTTGTCCTTCGGGATGATTAATCTCGGCAAACACACAGATTGAAATTGAATTGGACGTAGGCAGGAGAAAATGGAAGAGAATCAATTATGGATATTCAGGTCGAGATAACCTGGAGAGAGGAAGAAAGAGAATTTTATGGAGGTTAGAGAGGCAGAATAATCGCAGCGTACCAACTGGGTGAGTGTGTTGCCAGGGAGGAGGAAGAAAGGGAAAGAGACGCAACTCAGATATTAAGTGCAGGTAACAGATGTTATTAGTTTGAGAGAAGAGACGAATTGCAGAAGATTTTCTTTAATAATTCAGCGTGATCTTGCTTGGAGACATACAGGTTGAAATGTCTAGCAGAGATGGCAGCGCGGAAGAGGAGAGGAAAAAGACAGCTGGGCTCTTCTTGGTGGGCATGCCAGGGGAAGCTCTAGCATTGGGTGAGTCAGCCAAAGCCGGGAGGCAGAGGGTGGAGGGTCAAAGGTTGCAAACCCAGTGCTCACGGAGTAATTTAGATGCAGCCATTGAATAACGATAGGCGGCTGTTAAGAGAAAACAAAATGAACTGAACTGCATAGGTAAGGAGACCCACCGTGCCTTGTGCTTTTTAGAAAACTTCATTTCCGTTTTGGCCAAGCTTAGTGTCACTCGTTGCAGATGGCTTACAGGCGTCTGAAATACAGGCCACAAATTGCCTCGTACTCTGGGGTCTTGGTTAATTTTCCACTGGCATTTCTTTAATCTGTGCTTTATGTTTTTATCCTGTTATTGAAAGGAAAAGGAGGATGGCCAACCTGACCTCCGTGGCTGCTTGCATATACAGAAAGGACTGCACTTGAACATTTTGCCCATTAACAAATGTGCTACTCGGGTAATTTTAAATGATTGGCCAAGTGGTTTTTTTTTGTACCTGAACACGTCCTGGGCACTTCACTGCAGATCAAGGTCTTCAGCCGCAGTACTGTCGACTTTGGATGGCCTAACATTTTATTTCGAAGTCTGTGCTCTGTGCTGTAGCACATAAACAGCTCATCCAGCCTCTACCCGCCAGATGCCAAGGCACCCCACCTCCATTTACAACAATCAGACATTGGCAAAGGTTCCCAGGAGATGAAATCACCCCTAACCGCTTGTGCTTTGAAACATCACTTCTTCGGGTTGATGGAGGTCAGGACAGACTAGCCCAAAAAACGGCACCTTGGCATTTGAGAAAAGCTCAGACACAGGAGGGTGTCTCTAACCTTCTCCACCCTTCTCCCCTGATCAGGTCATGGAAGAATTCTCTGACCTCCTGAAGCAGGTCACCTCCCCATACCCAGAGGACTTTGTCCTCAAAGTCACAGAGACACCAAGAAGAATCTGAGCAGACAGACCTGGCTGGGCTCATCAAGGTTCCTTACCATCAGATCACGCTGCCTTTTGTGCCATACGACTGTTCATGCCTCCTCACACCAAAAGTGTGAAGACACACATTCCCCGCTTCCTTCCAGTCTTCATTACTGAGGGTTGACGTGTCGTGTAAAGTTTATATTAAATAAATGCGTATGCTTTTCTCTGTTGATCTGTCTTTTGTTGTAGGAGTCTTGGCTGTAAACCTAGGATGGGTGAGAAATCTCTTCTGCCATGCAAGGTATAGCTCTTACATGCGAGCAGCTAATTGGGGCTTGCTTTGTAGAGAAAAATGAGTCCTTTTTTCTTTTAATAAGCAAAACTTATTCCTTAAGATGCTTGATCTGGGTCTAACACTCAAGTTTTTTATTTTATGCTTCTGGGTCTAACAATTAAGTTTTTTATTTTATGCTTCTACATTTCCTTTCTTTTTTGTTAAATTGAATGTCTTTTAGTGTGTGTGCGTGTGTGTTTCCTTATTACAAATTAGAAGGTTACAATCATTTCCCATATTTTCTGGTGGTTATAATGATAGTTTTGCATTATCGATTGCAATATTTTCTTTTATTGAAAGAATCAGCCTGACTGTATCAATTCATCCCCACATATAAACCATGAAAAATTCAACATGCTCACACTTGCTTCCACTTTTGTCTGCAGGTATATTTTTGCTAGCTTTTTTTCAAGCCTAAAAACATTCAAATTAGATTCTCCAGAGCCAGGATTCTGTGAGCCACCTCATCTAGAAGTCTTCCACTTCCCCATGAAGCGTCACCTTCCCTGTCATTGAAAAGACTGTCACTGTGTATTTTAATTGCTTTTGGTCAATACAGCATTCTATCTAGGAATTAATTCTTATTTATATGTCCATTTTCTTTCTTATCAATCCCAAAGAATAAGGAGCTGTGCTGAACAATATGAAAGTGTATTTTACACCAGTAACACGTTGCATTTAATGAATAAATAAGGAAAAAAATAAATGGACATGTCACAGTAAACACATTTTAGACAAATTCTGATGGGAAGGAGTAGTAGAGGCAGAGGGTGTGCCGGCTGGACCTGGAGGAGAGACCTCCTCTGAAGAGCCCGCCTTCATCCTCAGCCGGGATTCTCTGGCTAGATGCTGAAGAACCCACGTGGTGGGGGGACAGGCTGGCACTGTGCCAGCTCACCCAGGGCCCCTGAGTTGCTTCAGTATCAGAACACTGGCTCCCCTGACCTCTCAACTGCCCCAATTCCTCCAGACTGCCCAACTCTTCACTGGGGCCCCCTACGTTCTCATCACAATGTCACAGTTTAAGAATTAATGCTAGTTAGTTCTGGAGTGTCAGGGACTCTGATCTATTCCTATAGCTTTTGGTTTTGTCTGGTGGGGCCTGGACTAATTGCAAGTTTAAATTATAATATTTAAAGTTATCCCTGGAAGTAGGCATAGTTCAAAGTCCCATTTCCTATCAGATAACAAGGATGGATGGGTGGGTGGATGGATGGATGGATGGGGTGAATGGATGGGTAGATGGATGAATGGATGGATGGATGGGTGAATGGATGGATGGATGGATAGATGGATGGATGGGTGGATGGATGGATGGATGGGTGGGTGGATGGATGGAAAGGTGATGGATGGGTGAGTGGATGGATGGATGAATGGATGGGTGGATGTGTGGATGGATGGATGGATGGATGGATGGATGGATGGATGGGTGGATGGATGGATGGGTGGATGGGTGGATGGATGGGTGAGTGGATGGATGGATGAATGGACGGGGGGGGATGGGTGTATGGATGGATGGATGAATGGATGGGTGGGTGGATGGATGGATGGATGGATGGGTGGATGGATGGATGGATGGGTGGATGGGTGGATGGATGGATAGGTGGATGGATGGGTGAGTGGATGGATGGATGAATGGATGGGTGGTTGGGTGTATGGATGGATGGATGAATGGATGGGTGGGTGGATGGATGGGTGGATGGATGGATAGGTGGATGGATGGGTGGGTGGATGGATGGATGGGTGGGTGGGTGGATGGATGGATGGATGGGTGGATGGGTGGATGGGTGGATGGATGGATGGATGGGTGGGTGGATGGATGGAAAGGTGGATGGATGGGTGAGTGGATGGATGGATGAATGGATGGGTGGACGGATGGGTGGATGGATGGATGGATGGATGGATGGATGGATGGATGGGTGGATGGGTGGATGGATGGATAAGTGGATGGATGGGTGAGTGGATGGATGGATAAATGGATGGGTGGATGGGTGGATGGATGGATGGGTGGATGGATGGATGGATGGATGGATGGATGGATGGATGGATGAGTGGATGGATGGATGGATGAATGGATGGGTGGATGGGTGGATGGATGGATGGGTGGATGGGTGGATGAATGGATGGCAGGTGGATGGATGAATGGATGGGTGGGTGGGGTGGATGGATGGATGGATGGGTGGATGGATGGATAGGTGGATGGATGGGCGGGTGGGTGGGTGGGTGGATGGATGGATGGGTGGGTGGGTGGGTGGATGGATGGATGGGTGGATGGGTGGATGGATGGATAGGTGGATGGATGGATGGATAGGTGGACAGATGGGTGGATGGGTTGATGGATAGTTGGATGGGTGGATGGATGGATGGATAATTGGATGGGTAGATTGGTGAGTGGATGGATGGATAAATGGATGGATGGATGGATGGACGGATGGATGGATGGGTGGATGGATAGATAGGTGGATGGATGGATGGGCAGGCAGGTGGGCAGATGGATGGATGGTTAGATGGATGGATCAATGAGCAGCTAGACACATTCAAACAGATACATACACACAGATAAGATGATAGGCAGAGAAGTGATAGATGATGGGATGGACTGAATGGTCCCGGGTCATGGGCATGGTTCAGAGCCATTTCCCATTGGTCAAGGAATGCACACGTGCACACATAGTATTGAAGTACAAAAATGTTTTACAAGAAAAATTAGCCTCTGCCTCACTGATCATTAGCATGCAGCTAAATATTTGATGTTTTTACCTGAAAAATGTAAACCTCAAGGAGAAACACTGTGAAGTCTCTGGACACATTGTTCTTAGATCTGGCATTGGTTTATATTAGACATTATGATTTCTCCAAAGATACAGATGTTTGGGGACAAGCCTGTGACAAGAGGCCCACAGGATAAGCTAACAGGGAGAACTCAGTGGCTAGATCCACTGATATTAATAGAATACCTGTAAATAAATTTAAAAAAATTTTTTTTCAAGGACAGTTTCCAGATGCTTCCACTGTGACTTTCTTATTAAAGAAGCAAATGCTCTCCAGGTTCTGCCCACATTTTAAGAATTTGGGTCTGGGGCCATTTAAAAAACCCACGATCTCCCCAGCCCTGGCCAGAAAACAAGCATGGCACATGAGCACTTGGGAAAATAACTGGGTCTTAAAACACAGGAAGAGAAGCTGAAGTTATTTTTTATTTAATCTGAATAACAGGACATAATTAAACCATTACACTTTGCATATCCTGAAACAGGTGCCATTCAAGAAAACACCACTGACCTTTCTCCAATACACCCTCCATGTTGTCTTATTGGGAATTATGTTCTACCTGATCATGTTTTGGTAAATGACCATTTGAAATTTTTAAATCCATAAATAACACATCTTTAATCATTTTCAAAATTTACTTTATTAAAGACAATTCACCATTATTATATTTATTCTGGGGATTATTGAATTTTAATTTCTTGTGCCCCTTAATACTACCCCCACTATATTTTGCAGTAGACACTTCCCCAGGTTATGTGATGCTTTTTAAATGTGTTGTATCATAAATAACAGAAGAAAAATAGAAACTTTTCCAACGTGAAAGTAGATAAGACAAATTAAAACACAAGTTCTGTTTCTAAGTAGAAATGGAAACAAACTTGATGTCATATAACGTTAAACCTCGGAGCCCTTTAGGAAAAGGTGGCAAATGTGTTCATTAGTCTCGTGTACTGAATGCAGCACAAGATCACCAACATCACGTGGGCCGTTCGCCCAGCTCCTTGACAGAGGTGGGTCTTCAGCTCCCGGCTGAGTCACAAGCCATCAGACCAAAGACGGCAAACAAATGAACTTTTCCAAATGAGAGAAGACAAGTGCATTTACAGTGAGCGTCTTAATTGCTCTAATTTAAGAGTGCTGTTTGATCAACAGAAAGGCCTGCAGACAGCACAAATATTAAGGCCAAAGGAGTGAGTGACATATGTAAGAGTCAGGGGGGAAAAAAAAGCACAACTATGATTTTTCGCATAAAATATGTCCTCTGCATTATTTAGATTTTGCAATATCCCCTTCCCAGGAAATGTGGTCCGGTGGAACAGCCAGAAAGCACACAATAAATTTTACAGAGAAACATGTACCTCTTCGCAGTCAAATAAATCAATTGGCCTCCATTGAATAAACAGGACTCGGGTTTTCCTAGATTACTCTTATCCCGGCTATCTACAAAAGTCGCAACACCTTTAAATTTCAAGATTAAGTTGTCAGTGTCGGTTCTACGGCAGATTTTCTTGCTCTTCGAAGTCTGGGAGGGGGAACGCGCAGCAGCATTAATTTCCCTATCCCAGGGCACTGCTTTCTTAATCATTCAGACCTCCACTGTTGGGGGCGGGGAGGCGAGCAGATTCAGAATCCTGCCCCAGCTTTCAGACACACAGAGCCTGCAATGTCACACTCGAGGTTCCTGGCTCAAACCCCAGAATTGCCCCAGCTAGGGTAGTTAGGAGGAGAGTTTCTCAGAGACCTTGGTCTTTGCTGGCGTCCCTAGGTCTCCCTGAGGACCCTGGGTCAGCTGATGGTCGAAAGCACATACCGGGCTCCCAGGACCCTAGAGAAGGCAAATACCAGAGGAAGAAACGGTTTTCTAAATGCCTCACCCATCAGCCTGCGTCAGAGACGGCACATCTGGAGCTAAGGTCCCAGACTGCAGCAGATGCATGGACTCAAAAATTAAAGACAGTCATCAACCACTTCCTTCTTATTCAGTATGACACTTCACTTAGGAAATCTCTAAAAGGTGAATGGAGCTTTTGAGCCCCTGAAAGACGCATGTTGGTCACCTTGTTCCAGAGTGACCTGGGGTCAGAGAAGGTAGATGGATCATAAGTTAATAACAGTTTATCCACCTCTATCCTTGGGGAGAGTGGAGATAATTGGCCAGAATGTTGGATTTTTACATCATCTACCAGGCTATGTGTGGGTTTGCCCTTAAAAAACTACCATGTTTATCTCCCCAAAATAAACTCCGAGGGTCAGAAGGGAGACCGTGTTCATCCTAGACATGGGTGCCCATCACTAAAGGCTAAGTTGATTTATTAGCTGTCTCCTTCAGGCCCTTCCTAATTCCAAATGATGCAATGATCCTTCCCTTGACTCTAGAATTCCTCCTATGTCCTTTGTATTGAGTCTCTCCAAGCCCTTTTTCAATCTGTAAACTGGAGATAAATAATATAACTTTACATATACGTTAAAATCAAAATCAAAGAGCCAATGAAAACACATATCCTAAAACAAAGTATAGCATAGATGTGTCATTTTTGAAAGAAGACAATGATGAATAAAAACAAGAAAAAATGAGGAACTTGTTAGTCAAAGTATAATGGCAAGCTGAAAATCCTAACTTTCCAAGCCTTATCTCCTGGTATTTACTGAATAAATTTTGAAACTTTTAGTTCACCTAGCAAACTTGAGTGAGAAATTTTATAATTGATGATCTACTAAGCTATTTCCTAAGTGAACTATAATACAGATGTTCAAGAAACTGCAGAGAGGAGCAAGTATATTTTCAAGCAAATGACTTCTCCCGCTTTACAGATAGATCCTCTAACCCCAACTAGTCCCCTGATCTCACCTTCATCATTTCTCTCATTTCCTTTTGGTCTAATTAATCACAACCCCTTCATTTCTAGCCAGTTTGTCTTCCTGAATATGAATAAGAAATAGAATGCCATTTGATGTTTGAAATTATGGGGGTAATCTCAATGACGGAAATGGACGGCCCGGAAAAGGGAGGAGGACTCCTGATTAAATATATTCATGAAGATGTCAAAGGTTTATAAAGCCAAGGCCTGTGGCAGGGAGTGCTGTGGACTGCCAGGTGTCCTCTGGAGAAGTGCATCTCTGCAAGGGTCACCACCATGGACAGCAAGCGGTCACCACGGAGAGGTATGTGCAGTAGAGGGCTCGGTTGTAGGCGTCACCAACACGCCTGTGGGGGTGAGGGTGCAGTTTGGGTGGGAGCAAGAGGTTCAGGCTTAGAGACTTTGAAGGACGATCTGACTACTGACCTGGGGAACAACTAACTGTAGAGGACACAACAGGACAGACCAGTGGTTCAGAAATGGAGGCATCGAACCCCCGTTCTCCTGGGGACATTTGGCAATGGTAGGAGACCTCTCATAGGGTCTTCACTGAGGTGCTGGAGGCCAGGGGAGGTGCGCCTGGTGGCTAGCGGGATGCTAAGTGTCCCACAATGCATGGGACAGCCCCCAGGACAAGGGTCCATCCAGCTCAAAGCCCAATACTGCTGGGGTTGCAAATAAGACTGACAGAGTCAGTGCACCCAACTCGCCCAACTCCAGGAGGCAAAGCCAGTGTTGCACGGTTCCCAAGCCCTCACGGGGTCGGGCCCACTTGAACCAGCCCAGCTGCGGCCTTCCTCTCTTCCTCGTGGGGACAGCAGATGGGTGTCTTGTTCAGCACTGTTCATCTGGTGCAAGCCAAATGGCTCTTCTAAAGGAAAAACGGGGCAGTACTAACTTTTCTTTCTTTTTTTTTTTTTTTTTTTCCTCACTTTTCTTTCTTGGTGACATTTGCAGGAATAATAATTTAGAACAATCCTAAAATGAGTTTATAAAATGAACAAAAATATAGATCTATTTGATCTCATCTTTGACTTCCACAATCTCTCAGATGATAAATGTGTGGATAAATGCACTCAGAGTTAAAGGACATCTATCCAAGTATCAATTTCCTAGAACTGCTATTCCAACTTCTCTATGTGCAAAGCACACTCTACTCATCCATATAGATAAAATATCCATTTGGCCACATTACGCAACTACAACATGCATAAAATAAAATTTTGGAAGCATTGTATGTTTGGAAAATTAAAAGTCCATATTATGAACCAAGTCATAGCTAAAAGTATGTTTAGTTATATTCTATACCAAACAATGTTCCGGGTATATTTAGTTGTTTCAGGTATTTGTGTTTAGGTACTTTTTCTTAGGTAAATCTTTAACATTTGCCAGTTATCTTGGACGTTTTGAACTGCACTGATCAAAGGTTCGGTGGAATTTAGTTTTCGGAGAAATACATTTTTACATCAAATTCTTTTGGAGTAGTGTCACTGAAGTGCGAGGTGATTTTAATGTGGTAGCTTCAAACTGGTTCTTTCCTTTTGAGGGTGTAAATTATTGATATCTTAGAGGTCTGTGTCTGTCCGTCTGCTGAGACAGCATATTGGTCTGAAGCCACATCTGAACCTGGTCTAAGATTTTTAAAGTGAGAGTTCCATAGAGCAGGGAGAGGAGAACAACCAGCTTCCCAGGGGCTCTGCTCTCACGCAGCCAAAGGCAAAGCGCTGTTCTTTACAAGGAGCCGCAGCACCTCGGCAAACGCTGCCTCACGCTGCCAGGGTGGCTGCCACTGCACAGGTGCAGGCGGAGAGCCCACAGGTGTGTACCATGTGACAAGGTGAAGTGCAAAGACTGCACAGTATCGGCACCCTGTCTCCCCCACCTGCTAATAACAGGACTTGGGGAAAATCACTAAACCTCTCTAAGCTGCCTGTCTCACCGATATAATCTGATGATAATTACAAAGGCTCAAACTATTCACAGGCAATTGTAAAACTCAAATTTAGAAACAGAAAGAGATGAAGCTCTGGGCAAGCGTGAAGCCAGGGCATGGGAGTGTCAGGGTGAGGAAGTGAGCCCAGGCCCTGGCGTCCCGTCATGATGGGATGCTCCTCAGGCTCAGTCCTAGTGCATGGTTATTCATCCAGGCATGAAGACAAAACAGGATCTATGCCAGTCTTGTCATGTTCACGTCCCAAACGCAGAGATCAGACATTGAGCTGAAAAAATTACAAACTCCAGGAGAGTCTGACTGCAGAGAATTTGCAGAAACTCCAGAGACATTAAACTTTCTTAAGAGAATGACTTTGACACCTGGGCTCGGGACTGATCGAAGCTCCAAATGTTTGCCGAGCACAGAAGAGCCCCTGGCAGCAACACAAAAAATGCAGGAAGCCACGCCCTTCTCCCACTGCATATCCGCAAAGACAACTTGACATCTCAGTGCGCACAGTGGACAGGGTTGATGCTCCCCGCCACACCCACCAAGCAGGGGAGGACAGGGGCGACAGGGCCTTCCCCAGGCAGGATTGCTTGTGATAACCCCAGCCAAGCACACCACTAAGAGCGGCTCGTGTTCTTATTTAAGCAGGGTCACTCCTCCTGCTGCTGGTGTCAAACCTCCTGTGCAAGAACGTGGCCTCCCTGCCCATCTGTCCCAGCGGGGCTGTCAACTGCCAGGTGTCCCTCCGAGAGCTGTTCGAACGTGCAGTCATCCTGTCTCACTACATCCATAACCTCTCCTCGGAAATGTTCAATGAATTTGTAAGTACCTCACTTCTTGCCTCTCCCCAAGAGCAGCCTTCACGCCAACGACTGGGCTGTTCTACAGCTCAACCGGAAAACCTCACCAACCAAATTTCAAGTAGCATCACCTAGGAGCTCAGAGAGGCACCATCCAAGAAAACATGGGACAGGGGAAAGGGAAAGTCCCATGAAGTCTCAAAAAGTCTCAAAGAATGTAGTGACGTTCGAAAACTTTATTCCACCTTATTTTTTATCAGAGGTTTTTAAAAAAACAACTGATATGAAGTCCTTCTAGGTGGAGCTCAGGAAGAGTGCTGATGTCTTGTTCTTGCACAGAGGTCAGTTCCCCGGGTGCTCTGCACACGGCACCCTGGAGAGACCCAGTGAATGACTACACAGCAGGAAGGGGGTGCCTTAAGTCGAATCAAGAGAGACGGAATCCGTTCTGATGTGGGGTGGGCGGAGCAGAAATAGCTTTTCAGAAAGTGAAAAATGCTAGGACTGGCTTAGAAATGGAAACAGCTTCTCTCTCCGTGATGAAGGCCCTCAGAAAGTGGAGCTCTCTCTTCTGAGTCAGTCCAGGGGTGGACAATGGCACTTCCACACATCAAAGGTCCCCCTTAGAGGACAGGGCTCGGCGTCCATGATGTTGCTCCACACTGTTCTTGCCGCACACTAGACTTTCCATCCTTCTCCATTTTCGACTGGCCATCTCTTTCTAACTCTTCCTTGCACCCCCTTTAAACTTCCCCAACTTTTGTTAAATACTCATTTTAAATAATAAATATCGATCTCTGTATTTTTTTTTTCTGGTTTTGATCTCAGTCCATGGCATAACATTTCTTACATTTATATACCCTGTTTTGTATGACTTATTTTTGACAATCCATAAAACTTCTCTAAATTCATGATGAGCTTGGTGAGGTGAGGGTGTGTGGATGCAGACACAACCGGGAGGGAAGTGATAATTTCATACCACCTGTTCAAGGAAAGAGGATCAGCACCGAGGCACAGGAAATCAGAGTTGGTTGGGATGGGGGCATAGGAGGATTAGAGGAACACTAGACTGGCCAGTGGGGAGGAGGGGAAGAGATGGGGCAAAAGGGTGAAGAAAAAAGAGATGGGGCAAAAGGGTGGTAGAATGAGGTGGATATCATTACCCTCAGTGCATGTGTGAAGACACACATGGTGAGAATGCACATTATATACAACCAGAGATATGTCGAAATGTGCTGTATAAGTATGATATGAAATGTAATGCATTCTGCTATCAGTTATAACAACTTAGAATAAAAAATAAATAAAAAATAAAAATAAATAAATAAATAAGTGAACGTAGATACATGAGCAACTTTGGCATTTGACTCAATTACCCAGGAAGGATGGTGGTAAAAAACATCTATTAGATTTTAGGCTTGCTAATTTTAGTGTTTGTTTTCCAAATTGTGACTTGTAGGAAGGGTGACACAGCCCGCAAGTAACAAAGGAGGCTAGAAAAGTCAGATGGAAAACGTGAGATTCCCGAGCTAATGGAAAAGTGTGGGCACAAGGGTTAATGCTTCAAGTTCCATTTTTATGTAGCTAACATGTTTTTAATTGCATAGCTATCAAATGTATTAATATTCTGGTAATGGATTCATTTGTTCGTTTCTCACCAACTAACTGGACCTCCTGCGTCCTTTCCAGGACAAACGGTACGCCCAGGGCCGAGGGTTTATCACCAAGGCCATCAACAGCTGCCACACCTCGTCCCTCTCCACCCCTGAAGACAAGGAGCAAGCCCAGCAGATCCACGTGAGTCCTCAGCTGGCCTCAGGCCGCGGCCACAGAGGCCGGGCGCGCATGGCCATGCTGTAGGGCATCAGGGGCAATGTCAGGGGGAATGGTGACCCCAGGCACAGAGAGAAACAGAGGAAGAGAGAGCAAAGGAAAACTGTCATGATGTAGCTGACAAACCATAAGCAAAGTTCAATGCCCCCTGAGGAGTTAGTGGATCCGGGTATTGTCCATGCAGGTGACATTGTTTTGGCCATGTAGGATTATGTGTGCTAGACTCTGGGGACCGAGCTGGACATGCTTGGGTATATATCCCTTCATGTACATAAGGAAGGAATGCAAAGGCAATCGTATCTACTCGAGACCCCTCCACCAGCAGCCCCTGATGTCACTGACCACTGCGAGACTGGAATCCTCTCTCCTGGACTTTCAAGACTCCCCTCTGCTCTACTTTTGCTTCTCTAAAACCTCCTTCCTCATTCTTCACAGACTCCTCTGCCCTCCCCTGTGCCTTACCTGAGACTCCCTCCACCCAGCAGGTCCCATGAAAGAGGAGATCATGTTCTCACCCATGCAGCTCTGACCTCGGCTCTGATGACAACAGGTCTACCCTTGGAGCCCCAGGCATTTATCTGTTATTGTTAGGATCTCTCTGTTCTGATTCCCTGCCATCATCACAGCCTTGACATGTTTTAAGATAAACATCACCCTGTGTCTGCCCCTCACACACAGGACTGTCTGTTCTCCCTCCGTGATTTTCTTAGTGGCACAGGTTTTCTGTCTGTCTGCTGTGCTCGTTAATGACGATTATCATAATAAGAGAAAGAGAAGGCAGAGGAAGAGGAGGGAGAGAGGAGGTTGGCTGAGGCTACCACTGGCAGACACTTCACAGGGCGCACACGATGTGCATTCCTGTATTCAGTTTCTCTCCTGTCCTGTCCACGCCCACTGGACTCTTACCCTTCATGACCATAGTGCAGCTACAGACGCCAACACAGCAAGCATTTTAAATCAGAGACGAGTCTCACCCATGATCCTACTATTCAGCATACACTGAGGAATAAAACTCCATTGGGACTTCCATCGGTGCTGTTATTAAAGATACCGCAGTACCCCTACAGGCCGCTCTAGGGCAGGGAGCTGTGCAGACCAGGGAGGCCTACTGGGAGCATGCCATGCTGGGTGTGTGGTCACTTTGCTCCAATATCCTAAAATGTCCCTAAAAATCACCAATATGTTAATCAAGAAATCTGATTCATTTGTGTGAGTGAATCCTCGGGTGACGATGATCTGCGCCACTTGTCATTGACACTGGTGGAATCTAGCTTTCCTGAGGCAGGTCCTGTGGGTGCCTACGGATTTCCAGCAAAATCCACCTCCTCCCCATGTTAGAGCAAAGCAGTCAAATATGAGAGCTCCCGCTGAGTGGGTGGAGGGACCGCAGGGTTCCAGAGGGCCAACAAAATTGTCACCAATAGAGAACTCTCCTTGGAAACCGTTGTTACTCAAATAAAATAGCGTTTGTTTGACCTTAGTGAAGTCTAGGCCATTGACTTAGACCTTACTGTTCTATATTCATCATCTACCAACAATCTGACACACACACACAAGAGTAACCCGAGGCCTTCAGCCCGGCCGTCCCGAGCAGAGGTCCCGGTAACTAGCCCCGCTGTCCTCGGCGGCCTCTCACCCGCCCCCGCCCCCGCCTGCGCCCGCCCGCAGCACGAAGACCTGCTGAACCTGGTCCTCCGCGTGCTGCGCTCCTGGAGCGACCCCCTGCTCCACCTGGTGTCGGAAGTGCGCGGCATGCGCGAGGCCCCCGAGGCCATCCTGTCGCGGGCCATGGAGATCGAGGAACAGAACAAGCGCCTCCTGGAGGGCATGGAGAAGATCGTGGGCCAGGTAAGCCGCACCTGCGACCTCCCGGTGAGGAAGGAGTTTTCCGACCCCTCACGTGGCAAGAGCAGGGCCCAGGTGTCCTTTTTCTAGACTGCTGTGAACGAGAACAAGAACCTCCTCGTCGCTCACGTGAGACCCCAGTGTGGATGAACCTAGAGTCTCTGGTGACATTGGGCAGGTGCAGGGTCCCCGGTCCCCGCCACCACCCACCAAAGGCTCTTCCCTTCCTGGGACTGGTGGTTAAATATGTCCAAGGGAAAGAAAACCAGAGAAAAGAATCAGCGAGGAGAACTATGCTTTCTCTTTTCTCCTCACGTCAGAGGATTAGAGTAGGGAAGGAGAAAAGACAGGACCAGAACCAGAACCAGCAGTCCCCTCCACCCCCCCTGCCCGGTGGAGAATGGCAAGGTGAGGCCCCAGCGTCTGGGCTGGCCCCCGAGCACGAGATCAGGGGGCCACCAAACGAAGGAGCGTGTTTTTTTCTGGAATGTTCCATATCTTATAGTTTAAAGAAAGTTACTTCACTCTAATTTTTTTTGTGTGCTTATGGATCCTAAATCAAAACTCATATCATTGCATTTAATCTCCCCAAATAACTTCGTACTCAGATGGAATTAGTATTTTCAATATGTATCTCCATTCAGATAGAATCATTTCAGCCCTAGTGAGATAACAGCTAAGCCGCTCGCTCTCTGAAGTTCTCAGAAATAATGCATCATCTAAAGAAAAACATATGATTATAGAGATAATAACAGAAGCAATTTTATATTTTTCTTTTGGTGTACTAAGTACACGTTATCATGTGTCATTTTTGTCATTTTCATGGAAGAAGAATATATCCAAAACACAAATACAAAGAACATATTAACCCAGGAACACAGAAAATAAACACCTTGATTATCAAGTTATTTTCTTCAGTACTGTGAGCCTACTTCCTGAGGTCACTAATTTATTCTATAATACTTCATTTTCTGATCCCTTCTTCCTACCATTTATTTATTTATTCTTGTTCATATCCTTGTACCTTGCACAGTCAATTTTGTCTTAGGGCTCAAGCACCGAAAATTCAAGATAAAAAGCATAAGGCCACACACACACACACACACACACACACACACAATTACGTTCTGGTAGGAATCCAGATTTTAAAATAGTCTCATGTTATAGGAGTGAGCTCTGCAGATCAGGCCTGTAATCATGGGACTTTTGTACTAGCTGGTCACCAGATCAGCTGACATCCTTAAAGGTGCCAGGATGGCCACTTGGGCTCCAAGATCTCTGGGGATTCCCAGAGTGCAAAGGAGCACCCTCTCCTCTCCCGCTGTTGAGCATGTTCTGTGATCAGGGTCTTGCCCCCAGCCCAGCTCAGCCAGTGCCACCGAGGGACAGCTGTCAGCACCCTCCTGCTCCTAGCTGCTCCTCCCAGCACCTCCCACCCCAGGGAACTGGAAAGACAGCGGCTGGTCCTCGTAGAAGCCTAGAAGGCAGCTTCCCTGGCCAAATGAAAGACTCATGAGCGCGTCAGCTGACCGTCTGAGTCCCAGTCCTCACTGAGCTGGCTGCCCCTTCAGGCAGTGAGTGCCACCCACATTGCGTCTAGGGCGTTGGAACATGCATGTATGGAGAATAGATTCAGTTCAAAGCAAGAAACTATCAAAAGAAATCAGGTACAAAGGACACACCGGGGCAGATTCAGGAAGTGTAGACATTCTTCAAGTGAGAGGACAGAAGCCAGCTCCTCCTTGTCCCATGCCCAAATCCACACCTACCTTCAAGGAACACCTTTCTGGCTCTCCATCTGTCTGCTCCTGCGGGAAGACCTCATCTGTGACCCCTTTAAAACTTACACACATGTTCTGCTTTGAGTTTTTAGATGACTAACAAATTTATGATCCCTTAGCTCAGATACATAAAAACCAGAATCTATGCCTTTGGATTTACAGTCTTATGTCTTCCCTAAATCTTAATTTAATAATTAGAAGGAACAAAAATAAACGAACACTGATAGTGTGAAATAATAAGTGCCTCTCTTGCTGGTGGTTAGGTTCATCCTGGAATCAAAGAAAATGAGATCTACTCTGTCTGGTCGGGCCTTCCGTCCCTGCAGATGGCGGACGAGGACTCTCGTCTCTTTGCTTTTTATAATCTGCTCCACTGCCTGCGCCGGGACTCCCATAAGATTGACAATTACCTCAAGCTCCTGAAGTGCCGAATCGTCTATGACAGCAACTGCTGACTCCACATCCACCCCTCTACTTACGAGATGGTTCTGAATGGTCCATCCCTTGGCAAGCTCCTTTTAGTTGTAGAGCACTTTAATGCATGCTTGGGTGTATGGGTTTCTTCTCAAAAAATAAAATCTGGATCTTTAGAAATGTCATAATATAAAAAAGTCAATATGTCGGAGTTTTTTTTTTTTTTTCTCCCTCTAATGGAAAATCAAAAGAAAAATCTATCACCACCATTGAGAAGCTTCTGTCAAAATTCATCACAAATAACAAAAGCTAGCCTTGCAAATAACACACTTGCAACTTAAGAATCACAGCCAATAAATGTGGGTCAAGTTCTTAGAACCCTAGTCAGATGACTGTTAATCATTCTAGTCCTGTGAGGAAGAAGATTGAATTGTCGGGATCTTTACGAAGGCCAGCCACGTTCCGTGAGCTAACTTTCACAGTGTTGTGACAGACAGTGTAAGTACTATGTGACAGCAGTGCCCCTAAATAGCATGAGATTTGCTGAATAGTCTAAAAATTGTGAGGATACAAATGTGGAATGGCTTCAGATTCCTCTAACAGCTGTCTTCCCCCACAGTCCACTGAATCCCCATCCCCTTAGCATCATCTTGGACACACATAGATATGTTCTGGTCACTCAGGGTCTAGCAAGTCCGGTTCACTTAGATCTTAGCTCATCTCCTCTTTGAATTATTAATACCTTCCTTGCCCTCTACAGTGGCTCACGGGACAGAGCAGGGAAGGCAGGTAGGGTTTGGCCCTGTAAGGTTTCATCCTCTCCTCTGGGTCTCCATCCCCTGGATATGGTGGAATGGGAGAGAAGACTAGGAGAAATGGAAAAGTTCTAAAATCACTGACCTGTGAGGGGCTGCCATGGATTTCTCATGGCTGACAGGGGCTCGAATTCCCTCTGAGGGACAGGTGTCTGTCCTGTGAGGCATGCTTGTGATTTTCCAAGACACCCACCAAAGGGGACACCTCAGTCTCTAGTGTATTCATCGGAGAAATACTCTGACTTGATTCTCCTGCACTCCCCACAGCGCTGCCCTCTGTAGTGTTTGTCACAGCCTCTGGTGCTTGTCCCCTCACCCTGAAGTCACCCCATTGAAGGAAACTGACTCAAGGTCGGGTACCTGCCCACGCACCATAACCACTCTGAGCAGTGGAGTGGCAGCACCCCCGGACCCCTGCTGACCTCTTCCTGGGGTCTCCACAAGTCCTCTCCTCTGTCCTCGCAGCGGCAGAGTGGATCAGGGAGCTGAACTCATCAGAAGACACTCACCAGAGGGTGAGGTGTCACGCTCCCTTCACCTAAGCCTAATGACTAGGGACCCCTATCCGCAATCATCCCAGAGTTGGCATCACGAACGTTCTCTCCCAGGCCACTGGGTGGTGCCACCCCCGATACCTAGGCTTCCGTTTGCTGGGTCTGGAGAGAGGTGAGTGGGTGAGGGTCGTCCAGCTGCCTCTCACAGGAGGAAATGGGCCGTCCCCTCCCCCACGGTCCCTCGAAGGCTTGCTGTGGCCAGGCTGCTCCTGCCGCAGGGGCAGGCTCCTGCAGGCACTTCTAGCAAGGGACAACTGGAGGTATCCCTTCGACATCCTGGTGGACGTGAGATACAAAGACGGGGTGGAAGAGCAGGGGAGAGAAGAAGGAAGGAAGGACAAGGAAAAGGAAAGTGAATGGAACATCCCCGCAAAGGACCAGCACTGTTAGAACCCGCACTTGCTGAAAACCTGAGTCTTCCTTTATGTTTACACCTCAAAGGCAGATATCACCCACATTCCCCTTTCATTTCCCTTTTCTCTCCTCTCGCTGTCCTGAAAAGCCCATTCTTATTAAGAGCATGTTTGTCCTTAATCTGAGTCATTATAGCTATAGATAAGCAGAACTTGGTATCTCTACAGATGAGAATTCCAGAAAATGTCCTACTTTGTTATTTAAAAAGGAAAAAGAGAAGAAGGAAGGAAGACAGGAACAGGAATGAATGAATGATGAACGAACGAAAGAAGAAAGAAAGAAAGAAAGAAAAAGAAAGAAAGAGAGGCTGTCCCACACTCACAGAAACACTGCCCAGCAAACCAATCTCTCCCCTCATGTCCAGGGGGGTGTTTTGACCTGGGTCCTGCTTTGTCCTCTCATTGTGGTGACCCAAACCTTTCAGAACACAACAGAATACCCTGCCCCAAATCAATCTATGAACTGCTCTCTTTCCTCTTGAATTCTTGTAAAATGTCAGCTCTCTCTCTCTCTCTCATATTTCAGTGTTTTTTCTTTTAAAAGGCAAGAGAGTAAGAAGGAAACCTGTATATACTGCATTTCTAAGTTATTTATCATTGAAAACTGCTAATCCTATTGTTTCCCATTTAACTCCCTTCCCTTCGATCCAGTTATTTCCAACAGAGAGGATGGTATTTATCAGTGGTGAAATTTGGCAAGAGTGACAACACCATTGTGTGAAACCCACAGTCACCATTAGCAACTTCATGTACTCTCCCCTGACAGAGTGCTCATTCCAAGCATCAATTTAAGACTCTGGTCAACAACTGGGGGGCAAGAGTAAAAGGCCCTGCTTAGCTGTGACATATAAACTGAATACCGTCATTTCCAGACACAATCGAGCAGAGCCACAGGTGTTCTGTAGAGTCAGCAAGGGGCAGCAGGGGAGAGGATATTTGAGAGGCATCTAACAATCACGCCCTTTCCAGCTAGACTCAGTCCATTTTTCCTTCTTCTTCTATGGATTTCCCTGTAAAATTACATTTGAAGAAATAGCCCTGCCCTGCTCCAGCAAGAATAACAGCAGTGGTGTTGAAACAGAAATGAATCAATCAAATCTTGAGATCCATTCATCACACACCAGTGCACAACGAGGGCTAAGCCAGAGAGATGAAAAAAAAAAAAAAAAAAAGTGTCTTCTAGGAGTCTGCTTTCAAGTTGTGAAAAAGAGGGTCATGGTAATATGCAAATTAACACACTGTGGGATAGAGAGAGGTCCGGACGAGAGGAGTGGTTCACAAAGTGCCAAGGGGGCTCCAGGCACAGCTTTGGAACATGCAGATATGAGAGCCAGCGGTGTCCTAGACAGGCTGTGCATGATGGCGTTGTGGCGGAGCTCTGCGGAGGACTCACTGGCAAAGCAGGAGACGGCCTAGCTGCTGATTAGTCTAGAGTCACTGTGATTTAGGTGTCTCCTATGTCTTGAGCAAAAGGACCTGAGACGTTAATACATATAGCATTGCAAGCCTTCATTAAACAACCACCTTTGACTGAAACATAAGAAATGCTCTTTTTTAACAGACATTTAATCTCTCTTGTTATTCTGTGTTAGGCACATTACAGAAAATCCTGGTAAGGATCCTCTTTGCATTGTGGAGGGTCATTTATGTTAATTTAGAGAGTCTATACTTATTCTACGAAGCAGTGGAAAAGCAAAACATTTTAGAGCAAGAGAGCATTATGTCCAAAAGTGGCAAATATAAATATGAATCTGTTTGGGGGATTGTAGGAGTATGGGACTAGTAGAAAAAAGAGATGGGCCCCAGAAACAAGTTGAAATGTTATTATGATGCTCTCAAAGAAAATCAATGAGGACCCAACCAAGGGAAAAGAAGCAAAGGATCTGGGACTTGCAGAAACATCAACAGGCCTGACTCTGGAGGAAACGAGGCAGACAAAAGAGGAACTTGAGACTATGTGAATGAATGAATGCCAGGGAAATCTAAGAGAGGAGAGCATGAGAAAACTGAGTTTTTGTTCAGATGCGTATGAATTTTGTTTTCCTGTATTTCATTGACTTTGTGCCAGCAATCAACAAAAATGTTGTTAAGTAAGCAAATCACAGAAATCAGTAATTCAAAAGCTTCTACTAAGCCGGGCGCCATGGCGCATGCCTGTAATCCCAGCGGCTCCAGAGGCTGAGACAGGAGGATCACAAGTTCAAAGTCAGACTCAGCAATGGTGAGGTGTTAAGCAACTCAGTGAGACCCTGTCTCTAAATAAAATACAAAATAGGGCTGGGGATGTGGCTCAGTGGTCGAGTGCCCCTGAGTTCAATGCCTGGTACCAAAAAAAAAAAAAAAAAGCTTCTCTTAGACTATATACCAAAACAAAAGAATTGACACTGCCCAGTGGTAAGCTGGAAGTTACTGGTCTTCTTCATTGCTTAATTAAGACACGCAAGATAAAGCACAGAGGAAGAATGAAAACCAAATGGAATCAACCCATTTCTCTACAGACCCAGGCCTACATGATACACACCATCTCCCTTTCAGCATTTGTCTACTTTCTCCAAGAATTTCTCATTCCTTTTGTTAAAGTTTGGATCTTGAATCATCCGAAAAGGCCCTGTGGGCCAGGCTGGGTGGCCAGCCGTGGCACTGTGGAAGGGTAGGGCATCTTTAGGAGGTGGAGCCTGGTGGGAGGCAGTTAGGTTGTTTGAGGCCTGCCCTTGAAAGAGGTGTCCAAACCCTGCCCTTCTTCTCTTTGCTGTCTAGCCACTGTGAGGTGAAAAGACCTCTTTCATCACACGTTCCCCCCACCATGTCCCTGGCTAACATAGGCCCACAGCAATAGGGCCTGCACTGAAACCTCAGGAACTGAGCCAAAATAAACCTTCCCTCGTCCTAAGTCGGCTGTCTCCGTTATTTTTTCAGAGCGGTGGCAAGCTGACTAGCATACTTTTCTTCTGAATCCAGCCCTGACTGTTATCTCTTCACATCTTACTCTCAGCCGATGGTCAATTAATCACTAATTAAATAATCTTAGAAGTTTACTTCTAAAATAATATTCTATTTAATATCTCTTGCAACTGAACTTTCTGATCTCTTGTTAAAAAAAAAAAAAACCTCAATAGTAGAAATGGGTCCTCGCCACCAGCTTCCCCAAATGCCCCACGGGTAGGCAGCTGTGCCTCTGTTACCCAAACGGGTAGAGACAGGAAAAACAAAAGGAACAATGAAGGACATTTAGAAAGCAATGCATGAGCAAGTGGAAAGGAAAACATACGTTTCGAAAGCAAAGCAGACTCACACTCGCACACCACAACCACAGGACAGAAGGGGGGGCTGAATCAGAGGTGACTTCTTCAGTGCGGCTCTGATGAGCTGGCACTGAGAGCCTTATGCAACTTGACGGTCTAAACATGATTTTTTTTTCTCATGATAAGGCTCAGACCACTCATCTCACTTACTTGTACTAAGTCAAAAAAGTAATACATTGCAGATGAAAATAGCAGATTGGTTAGCATTATTTTTTTAAAGGTATATTCTAGTTAGCATATCAGGCCTAAAAAATTATATCCAAATGTACTTTAGGTGTATGATGAGAAAGAGAATGAGGAAAAATGTCCTCATCTTATAATGCTAACCGAGGAACAGTTTAGCGACAATTGCTAAAAAGTAAAAAAATATTTTTTTAAAAAAGTCTAAATCCCAAAATGTGCAGGGGAGCCCCGGACGCTGCCATTGGTCTTTTAGCTAATGTTAGTTGATTGTCACTGCACTCAGGCAACGCTGAGGCTGCTTGGTTCACATCCCAGAGCAAAGCCGACGAGACATTGGACCTCACGGGGCCCCATCAGAGCTGGGAGAAGACAGCCAGCGATGACCATGAACATGGTGTGGGCGCCCACAGGGGACCTGGGCTATGGAGAGAGAGAGCACAGCAAGTTCAGAGGTCTGGGGAGCACAGGTGGAGAGGGAGAGGTGTCAGAGCCCCGCGGGGCCCACATTTCCCTCCGTCACATCATGCCAACCTGCGCTCTCTGAAGCCCAGATCTGAGTTGTGTCTTGTGCAGCTAAATGTCTTTCTCTTCTGTTCAACTTCAAAAGTGTTTCTTCCACTGAGGCTCTAAGATGGATGGATGTTCTGCAAACTCATGCAGACATGAAGATTCTGAGCATGCTGTCTCTATTCAGATGAAAGATTTTTATCAACAATTTTAGGGTAAATTCCCCAAAATGACGTATCTTTTTATCTAGTGAATTTCAAAAATTTCCTGTTGTCTAAGGGACTAAACTTCCAATTATTTGATCCTACATCACTTTATCAGTGCCCCAAATTATATGATTCAAAAAATATGTGCATTTATGGCATTTAAAATTCATGCAAAATATGAACAAAAGAACACTAAGATAAAAATAATTAGAAATGGAAATTCTAATATTTTCTTCTCAAAGGGATGAGGACATTCATTTTGAGGTCTCTGGACAAATGGATTCTATGTACATACACATATCTGAACCACACTTGTTTAGCTACCATAATAAAATAATTTATTTTATATGCAAGTTAAATCAGAGCTCTCACAATGCCATAAGCAGCTGGAAGTAAAATTATATGTGAGTATCTCTCTTCATATGCATATATAAAAATTTTGTAAGCTCAATTAAGTAATCACCACTAGCCCTTTTATTATTCCAGCAACAATTCATATACTGCTAAATAATAACCCAAGTTTTATTACAGATTCCTTTTCTTCAAGGGTTTGAATCACAAGGCGCGCTGAAAGCAAAGCAATGGCCTACAAAAACAAGCACCAACCTTAGCAATGAAATAGAAGAAATCGCTGCAGGTTCTACACTGATGTGAAAAGCTAGCAAATATTACTGTGGTGAATTATCTGACACAGGCCACTTGGAAGAAAAGAAGTCTATTTAGCTCATGATTTTGGAGGTTTAAAGTCCAAATAGCTTGGTAAGGCTCTGGCTCTGGTGAGGAACCCAGGGTGGGTGACAAATGATACTAGAGCCCATGTTGGAATAAATTGTCACATCTCACACCAGGAAGCAGAGAGAGGAAGGGCCAGCTTGCTCCTTCTATAACAGACTTCTTGTGAGAACGACCCAGTGGCCCAAGGACCTCCCACCTGTCCCCAACTCTGACAGAATCTACATCTCCCCACATGGCCACCAAGCCTCCAATGACCCTTGCGGGGGGGAAGGGGGGGTCACCCAAGCCACACTCAAGCTAATAGCAAGGGAACACCACAAACATGTGTATACTCAAATTCAACAACTTAGAAGAAACAAAACAGCTCCTCAAAACTCTCAAATTCATACACCTCAATCAAGACTGAGTAGATAAATAGTCCGTTAATGAGACTATTTATAATATACAAATTCCCCCCAAAGAAGCCTTCAGTCCCAATTGGGTTTTACAGTAAAACTCTACCAAGCATCTCAAGAAGAAATTCACATGAATTTTTCATTATCTCTTTGAGAAAATAAGAGAAAAAGGACCACTTCCCCACCAATTTGAGAAGGCCAGTATTTTCCTGAAAACACAAGTAGACAAAAGCATTCCAAAATCAAATCCAAACCAAACTGTAGCTCAAAATCTGCATAAATTTAGAGACAGGAGCCCTTATGTTTACACGGAGTAAACTAAATCTGAGAATGTTTAAGAGCAGACCCTAAATAACTTCCAGTCCCCTCTGAGCTCTGACCACACCCTTCAACCCTTCAGAAGATTAAGCTTAGTCCGGGAGGCCGTGAGGAAGTGTCCTTTGCAGAATATGATCCCTGCCTCAGTGAAACGACATATTCCAGGCCTAGGTCAAAGCAGTTGTGCAGAAGCTCACTTTTCCCATTAAAGTTCATCCTGGCAAGAGTCATTGTCAAAGTCTGACCCAGACACGGACCGACCTCCTTTTGTACAGAATGATCCAGCGTTTCTATAGGATGAAGTAACAATGGACCCAGCTGCTGTGGTTACCTGTGACCCCCAAACGTCCCCATGTTAACAGCTATCCAGAGGCGTTGGAGACTTTAGGAAGCATTTTGGTCGCTGGGGAGGTGGCGATGGGATCCGGCCCCTCCTCTTCGCCTCTCTTGCCTCCTGGCCAAGAGCCCAGCAGCGGTGCTCCTGCAGGAGCTACTGCATTGCCACAGGCCCAAAGCAGGGGCCAACTGGCCATGGAGTGGGACGTCCAACACTCAGAGCTGAGCTAACTGTAATCGTGACAGACAGCTGCCCAACACAGTGACCATCTCCTTCACTCCTCTGAAAGCACCCTTGATCCTTTCTATCACGTTCAGGGAATTTGGAGGCTGACGTCACCAGACCTCGCCCTCCTGGCTCCTTCGGCCTCCAGTTTCTCTGGAGTTTGGCCTGTGGTAGGCACACGCAAGAGATCAGAGAGACAGTGGAGAAAGGGAGCCGTGCAAATCTGCTTCTCCGCAGCAGCTGAGCCCTGCCAGAGGCCCTCTCCAAGGCCCAAGGCTGGAGCTACAAACCTCCTTTCAGATTCCAACCTTAACTCACTCCCTGTGCCCCAGGCCTAGAGGTGTCAGGGCCCCGGCTCTGCCCTTCCCTAGGATTTTATTATTCCATGTTAACTGTGACCACAGCTTCTAATGAGCCCTCTCTGCTCTAATTAGCTCATGAAGCACTCCTTATTTTTCTCAGTTGAAGGTGCCCCTTGTTTTCTGACAACACAGGTGTCTGCAGAGCTAGTAAATGGCGATAGTCCCTCCAGGATGGGGTCCTTGTGTGCCTGCGGTAGGAGGCTGCTACCTTTCTTCCTGGCTCCAAAATTATTCATATGGAACCATCCTCAGGCATCACAAGACCGGGTAAAATTAACTGTAAAAACTAAAATTTTCAGTTTTTTTTTTTAAACTTCTCATATAATTTTGTAGATATTTCAACCAACATTCTTGGCATTAAAAAATAGGTTTCTCACCTGGATAACTGCCCAGGGGAATTCAATGAATGTGTACATAAGGAAGGAATCTCAAATCAACCGGACAACTCTCCAATTTTAGACACGCGCGTGCACACACACAAACACAAATGATTGTCACTTATCTACACACATAAAACCAGATGGCAAAAGCAACAACAGTAACTGTGCTCCCTGATTTCAGTCTAATGTGCGATCTAATGAGCATGCTCACTCTTTAGAATTCTGTTTTCGAAGTAAACACAATTTTGAGCGTGTGCAGCTGCAAACCTTGCTCTCCACATTAAATCTCTGAGCCTCAGAACTTCAAACATGACACAAGCACATTTGACATACGCTTTAGAGGTAAAAGTGTGATGAATAAATAAATGCCGCACCATGAGCATCCTAGAGATGAGAACTCAAGTGGATATATCCACACCCTCCTCAAAAACCAGGTCGCGCATTTTTGCCGTGGCGGCGCGGAGCCCGGCAGAGCGCACCTGGTGGAAATTGCAATAACAGAAACTGAATAGTTCAGCTCTTTCTAAAGAGTCTCATTAATTTTATTCATATTTTGTAGTAGTTATTATTCCTGTGCTTTAATTGCCAAATAAATGATGCTACATGACCATTAAGGTTCCACGGTCCCCTCAATTTCGGTTTCATGACTGATTATCAGTCCCCGCGTGGGCTGTACAATTACCAGCAAACTCCTTCAGGCGGGCTCACAGACCGTCCGTGAACTCAGCCAAATCTCACAGACTGTATGTCAACATTTCCGCCTGTATGTCCTAAATGTATTTTCAAACTGCTTTTATTTGGAAGCTGACGTGGACATCAGACAACATTACAGAAATATCTCCTTTCCTTTGGGCTTGAGGCCCACGTTTAGAGATGCCCTTCCATAATTGAACATAGAGTGGAATTGTACTTTTTGTGGTAGTAATTTTTTTTCTCTTTTCTCCCCATTTATTCAGCCAGGAAGAGGAAATGAAAAAATATGAGCAGTGGAGTTGAACATGCTATAAACTTCTATTTTTGGCAGGCAGCAAACCTATGTGCTGTCTTTACAGTGACGTGGGACAAACTTATTGCCTCTGTTTGCTTTTGCTTATGCTAGGATTCTGTGTAGTCTTATTGCTCTAAAGTGACATCAAAGTGCCCAAGGACAAAACAGAGAATGAAGACGATGCCGACGGCAGGGTGAGCCCAAGCCACAGAATTCATATTGCTGTCATTTTTCAGTCTCTTCTTTTTTACAGGATAAAGCTTGCCTTGAACAAAGTCCCAAAGAATTTCAGATCCCGTATACCATCCCAAAGTGGAAAGCAAGAACATTCTGTGAACATTGTGTGGCCAACTGGCCATGCTCTGGCCAGGCCGAGAGGGCTGTTAAAGAGGAAGGAAAGGCAACGCAGAGAGAGAGAGGTTCTTGGCCTCAAAAAACAAATGTTTGGACAAAAGTTTAAAGAACTTGTTCTGACTCTATGAATATATCCACTTGGCATCCTGAAAAATCAAATATTCATATTGTTTCTTTAACTCACAACTTTGGTATTTCAATTAGATGAAAAAAGAGTGAATGGAGGACCCTTCGCTTTTACTGGATAAAAAATTCCCTTGAGGCCTGAGAGCGCACTCCGGGGAGGCAAGCTGGGCCAAGGCAGACAGGAGGGTACAAACGGGGTGGACCGGGCCAGGCCATGCTCAGAAAAGGAGAAAAATGCAAAAGTACTCCTTGTAACCAAACTGGGCCAGAACTCAGGGGAGCACCACTGAGTGCAACTTTAAAAGCAGTGAAATAAACTTGTGTGGACCCACACGTGAGTCTAACAATCACACCAAACATGACTTCTATAATGAGTGAATTCAAAATGGCTCTCAAATTAACTTTTGAGACAAAAGTTTTCCTAGGTGAGAGACTTCCTATAGGGAGGCAAAAAAAAAAAAAAAAAAAAAAAAAACCATCCCATGAAGCAATTTTCCTTTGTCTAAGGAGATCTGTAAGGTAATAGAGACAATAACAACAACAAAATTAACTGAGACAACAAACCATATATTTTGGATAAAATAATTTTAGCCCTCTATAGTGATGCTGTAGCAATTTCTTAATTTAATTCAACCATTCATACCATGTGCATAATTAGATTTGAGTTCATGTAATCCACTGATTTGTCTATTGGTAGGTTATAAAGGCTAAAAAAAAAAAAAAAAAACCCAAGCTTGGAAAAATAAGTTGTTTAATGAGTTAATCATTTAAGGTAGGATCAGCTCTTCCAATGTGAGTGGTGACATCCTTATCACTAACATTCGTGAAGACATTAACGATCATGACAATCAACTCACTGAGTTCCCACTTCAAACTAGTTTGGAGACCATCCTGAATCTTTTAGGTATTTATTGGCTTATTCCCATGTCTACTCTCCACTTCACCTGGCTAGAGCATGAGGTACGTTATGCTTGGATCTGGAACATGCCCCAGAACTCCCATGTTGAAGGCGGGTCCCGGTGCCGCAGTGCCCAGAGGTAGGGCCCGGGAAGTGACTGGGTCATGAGGGCTCCGGCCTCATCCGTGGATGCCTCCGTGCTGTCTGGATGGACTATGGGAGGTGATGGGCACTGTGGGAAGGGAAGGCGGGGCGTGGTTGGAGGAGGGCATCCTTGGACCCCTGTCTCTGTCCCCGCCTCCTTCCAGGCTGCAATACGCCAAGAAGCTCCCCTCCACCACACTGTTCCATCATATTTTTTCTGCCCTGGACCCACCTGACCTTGGGCTGAAACCACAAGCCCAAAGAAACTCGTCCTCTTTTAAATTTTTCTTGTCAAATATTTTGGCCACCACTTAGCAACTCAGTGAGACCCTGTCTCTAATAAAATACCAAAAAGGGCTGGGGATGTGGCCCAGTGGTTGAGTGCCACTGAATTCAATCCTCGGTACCAAAAAAATATATATATATATATATTGGCCACAGCAACAAAAAGCTGACTAACAGGACGTACCTGAGGGAAAACACGTCATTCACCGATGTCGCCCGTACCTAGAACACTACACGACACAGAGTACCGACTACAGAGGTACAAGGTACGAGCAGGTGTGGAGGGAAAGAATACATGGAAAATGCCGTAAAATGATTTTGCTATGTGCATCTTATTCAAAAAGTATAAATACTAATACTAGTAATGAGATAGTTGAATCTGTGTGTACTCCACTGGCTAAAAATTTCTTAAATAATAGCCTATGTTATTATTTTTTTCTTTTTTTCTTTATTATTTTTTAGTTTTTAAAAATTAATTAAGCCGGGCGTGGTGGCGCAAGCCTGTAATCCCAGCACTTGGGAGGCTGAGGCAGGAGGATCATGAGTTCAAAGCCAGCCTCAGCAATGGCGAGGCACTTAGCAGCTCAGTGAGACCCTGTCTCTAATAAAATACAAAAAAGGGCTGGGGATGTGGCCCAGTGGTCAAGTGCCCCTGAGTTCAATCCCCAGTACCAAAAAAAAAAAATTTATTTATTTATTTATTTTAATTAGATATATATGACAGCAGAATGCATTCTGATTCATTGTACACAACTGCAACACAACTTTTCATTTCTCCAGTTATATACGATGGAGCGTTGCACCATCTGTGCAGTCATACATGTACCTGGGTCATGATGTCCATCTCATTCCACCATCTTTCCTGCCCTCATGGATTATTTTATATGGGTAAATGTTCATATAAACCTCCCCAAAACTCTAATTACTTCCAAAAATCTTTCATTTACCTATCAGTAAATCACTAGCTTGTAAATTCACTATCAATATGGTTAACAAACTCAGTCTCTACCAAAACACTCAGATTCAATGATACTCTCATAATTATGATCCTATAAGGCAAATAGTAAAGAAAATAATTCTAAGCCCTTAGGTTAAAGACCCATACTATTTGGTAGTAAGAAAGCTCTCTGCTCAAGAGTCAGGAAACCAAGATTCTAGCCTAAACATTTACTTACCAGTTTGGGGAACTTGTGATAATCATTGGATTCCTTTGAGCTAATGTGTAATCTGTAAAATGTCAGATTTGATGATTTCTATGACTATTCTACCTGTAAAAGTCTACCTGAGCAATACATGTTGGAGGAAAGGATACCAGGTGTAAATACACAATAATATTAGATAATGCCTGTGTTTCTTACTAAATGTCAGGTGTGCTTCCACATCTCAAGAACACACGAATTCTTCTCCAGCAAGCCTAGGAGATCGCTTCATCTCTTCCTTTTAGAGAAGGGGATAAGGAGGCCCAGGCAGGTCAGATGACTCGCTCAAGGCCCAAAGACAGCATACACAGCTAAAGATGCCAAGTGCTGGGTGAGAGATAGAGGTTTAATTTCATTTTGCTACATATGGATTTCCAGTTTTGCCAGCACCATTTGTTGAATAGGCTATCTTTTCTCCAGTGAATGTTTTAGGCAACCTTGTCTAGTATGAGATAACCATATTTATGTGAGTTTGTCTCTGTGTCCTCTATTCTGTACCATTGGTCTAGTCCCTCAATAAATGAATGGATAAAGAAAATGTGGTATATATACTCAATGGAATATTACTCAGCTTTAAAGAAGGGTGAAATTATGGCACTTGCCAGTAAATGGTTGGAGTTGGAGAATATCATGCTAAGCAAAATAAGCCAATCCGAAAAAATCCAAAGGCCAAATGTTTTCTCTAATATGTGGATGCTAATTCACAATAAGGCTGGGGGGACACTAGGGAAAAATAGTGTTACCTTAGATTAGGTAGAGGGAGTGATGGGAGGGGAGGGAGGGGATGTGGGGATGAGAAAGATAGTGGAATGAAACAGACATTATTACTGTATGTGACTGCATGACCAATATGATTCTGCAACATGTACACTCAGAAAAATGAGAAATTATATCCCATCTATGTATATCACAGTGCATAAATGCATTCTACTGTCATGTATAACTAATTAAAACAATTTTTTTTTTAAAAAAGGTGCCAAGTGACCTGCCTCTTCCTGCATGTCTCCCCCAGGATCACCTCCTATCCTGACCCTCCTGGCTCAGACCTCGCTGGGCTTCTGGTTCCTGAGGACACACATTTATTCCCTCCCAAGGCCTTTCGCACATTTCTTCCCCTGTGTGGAGGGCTCTCTCCCTGACCCTTCGCATGGTGGGTTCCCCTCATCATTCGTGCCTCATGTCAAAGGTCAGAGACCTGCCCCAACCCTGCTAGGCAGCGTCGTCACCCACCACGACCACCTTTCTTACTGGCACATCCACGATGATCTGGAAGGATCTCGTTTGGTGGTCTGTCAGTTCCCACACGTGTTCACCATCCGCCTCCCCTGACTAGGGGGTGATCTCTGCCTTGCCAGTGCCTCTAGTCATACAGGGTGCACCGCAGCTATTGGCTGCCGGAAGAAAGAGATGAGTGAATGAATGAAAACCTAATAAAAGTAAGTTTCCTGTGTTCATCTTATTCATTCAAAAATTGCAAATGCTAAAGCCACTCACAGGATATATGGAATCTCTGATGTGCCATTTAAGTAAGAAGTCTTTTCAGACAAAGGGAAAATGAGTTTACTGACAATATTTAGTACCAGCATTTCTCAGAATTTCTGCTTTACTGTCAACTCCTATCAAAATAATTATGTAAACATTTCATTTTTTTTATTAAATGAGTGTGTTCACTTCAGAGAAGAGTTCAGATCTTTTACTAAATCACCCAAGAAACTGAATGACAATATGAGTCATCAAAAACATTAAGCTCGCAGAATCTAATACTTCCAAGAAGCCTTAAATTTTATATTAAAATTTATGTGGTTCAAGTGCACAGCAGAAGTGATGTAAAGGAACAGAAGCAGAGGCAGCCGTGTTCGCTGTCCTCCCTGGGGAAGGTAGTAAAATATCATTTTATCAGCACAGAAAAAGCATGACGATAGAACAGTGAGCAAATCCTGAGCGAGGTCTGACAGCATAAGAGGCAACCAAAAGACCACAGCAGCTCCTAGACTCAGAGGACACACGCACCAGTGAAAGGTCAAAGCTTTTCGTCTCTCAAAACCCTCATGCTCACCTCCAGAAATTATTTAAGTTCGCTTTAAAAATCCACACAATATACTGAGGGCTAGTAAAAAAAAAAAAAAAAAAAAAAAAAACTACAAATATAATAAGTAGAATCAAGGTCAAGGTCAAGGTCAATGCCAATAGGAGAAATTAGTTGAAGCCAAGATTGGAGTGAAGGAACACACAAGATGCCGAGGGATCCAGACTCCACTGAAGAAGGTCATGTAGTATTGAGGCTACACCCTCTCATGTGACAGAGTGAGTGGAAAGGTCACTATTCACAGCAGGGATGAGGGGTAAAACGTGGCCCAGGACAGGCGTTACCCTCTGAAGTCTAGGAGAATCTTGTCCATGGGTTCTGATAAAAGTGACACTGGATGAGGAACAAACTCAAGGTGGCCCTGCCCTGCACACAGCAACGTGTCCCACGGCTGCTTCTCAGAAAGCCTTTCACTGTAGGCTGGGCCAGCGCACCAAGGCACCCGTTCAGAAAGGCAACGAGATGAGCAGCCTACGGCAATCTGCAGGTAGTGCGTCTTCCTGCTGGGCTACCTGTCCTTCTAACGGTGAGTGTGCGTGCGTAATACCACATGCTTTTCTCCAAGTGTGAGATTTTCATGAAATTGGAGCAGCAGGGCCGTCGAGGTAGTTACCTGGAGTGCAGGGGTCTTGGGTCCCACCTGAGCTGAGATGGATGCGCATCCACTGAGGAAAGTGAAACAGCCAGTTTCTCAAATCCCTTAGGGAACCAAAACAGAATGCTCCATACACAGGTTTCCAAAGTTCTCCAGCAGAGGAATACGGCAAACCAAAAACATTAGTCTAAAACCTATAAATGTATGCCAAGTAATCACGCCCTTTGGATATCCTAAAAAGTATTGGGAAAGTGAAATGGGAGAAGTTAACCTTGAATTCCAGGTCATTCGTCTGTATAACAAAGGTTGCAAAAATATATATACGTATAAAACTAGGTAATTTAACCGCTGCATGAGATGTTGTATACTATACAGAGTGCCTAAAATCAGGACTTTCCTTTTAGAATGGCGCCCCTTGAGTCCCTCTCCTTATCAACACATGACAGGCTAGGCATCTCCTGCAGTGACGCTGGGTCCTGGCATGAGGCTCAGTGGTAGAAAACATAAGCAGGAGGACCTGGTTCCATTTAGTTCACAGCAAAAGTGAACATAGATACAGCTGATGCTGGCTCATGGTATCTGGCCCACAGAGGACCAGTCTACCTTTCCATTCTGGACTTTGCTTTGTTATGATACCTCAGTAAAAGATAACCTGGATTCAAGTATTTCATTAACTTAAATGTTTTTATGTAACATATTTTGTAATAAGTGATTCTTACCTATTTAATATACAAATTTTTCAAAACACACCCTCTGAACATAAAGCTATACAAATATATCAAAGATATTGTTTTTTAAGATATGCTCTTAATGAGGAACCTGGGAAGAATTTCTTTCTTGGATTTGTACACAGAATGATTGTGCCTTGAACAGTCAGTCTATTTTTAAACATAAACTCTGTGACCTATAGAACTGACCACACTGTGGCTTTTCAGTTGGTTGTTGGAAAGCACAGTACTGTCTTTTCTGTTTGTATAAGTGTGTAGGTTTTTATGGTATGTATTGCACATCCTCATGTTGTTTTACTTTTTCCACTTAAATTATCTTTAACTTCATTTACTTTGAGGGTTGTTATGTTTTCTTAGGTGTGATTTTTGTCTGCTTTACATCTACAATAATAAAATAGATTTGCCTCAAACCTGTTTTTTCTTCATGCATAATATGAGCTTATTAGCATACTACCTTATTTTAAGAAACAAGAAAGGTAAAAGAAAACCGGTAAACATTTTTAATCAGATGGCTAAACTAGGACCCAAATTAGATTTTTGTATAGCAAATGAAATGTAGCTATAAGACAATGAGACTGATTTTCATAGATGATGGTGGAATTAGTCTCATTATCTTAAAATGAGGAAGAGACAATAGATTGAGGACCTGTGTTTTTATTACTTTGAAACAGAATTGAAACAAGAGCATAATTTCCCAACATTATTAAAATCATAAAAATTAAATTTGTTTCTCTTCAAAAACTGTTTTGTTGTTGTTGTTTGCTTGCTTATTGTTATTGTTGTTATTTTATCTAGGATTATTATGTTGTTATTTTTATCTAGGATTATCAGAGAAAAGTCTAACTGCATAATGAAGTGAAATTCAAAATTTTTAGGACAAATTTAAACTAAATGAGCATATCATGGGGTTTCTTAAATCATTCAGTAAGAATTTTAAACTTTATAAAATTTGAAACTATTTACTATTAATATCTTAATTTTTTACCTTATGTTAGAGAGAAATAATTTTCGTCTATGCTATCTCCAAAAATGCTGCTTGATGGATTTATCATATATTATTATATGTTTCAGTAGCCACTAGAGCAGAGTTGAATGAATTTAATAAGGGTGTAAAAAGACATTTTTGTTAACAACATTTGTTAACTATGGTGTGCGACAGTCTAGCATGCCAGAGTTTCATATATTTAGAATATACATAGTTTAGAATATTCAAATAGTGCAGTTTAAATAGGAGTATTCAAATAAGTTTCTCTTCTATCCCAAAATTCCAGAGTAGCAGTGTTTTTAAGTATTTATAGTAACATCAACTTTCTATGTCAACATGTTTTTATAGCAAATATTTGATAATCCGTAATGTTACTTGTGTTCCTCCTATTGTGGAAAGCATGCTTTTACTGTTATATTAAGATTATGTTTTCTTACTTCTACCAAATATTTTGTATAAAATTTTCTTCACTATCAAATATAGTTTCCCTATACATTGAATGACAAATATGAATATGTAAGTATTCTGAATTCAGAAAATGAGGTTCAAAAAATGAAAATCATTTTCCTGTAACTACCTTCTAATTGTGAAAACAAAACAAGAAGCCCAGGGCCCACAAGGCCGAGACCAAGCAGAGGACCCACGTGGCATTAGCAGTGTTTCTTACTGAACCCTACGTTGTTTCAGAGTATTGAATTATCCAGGATGTTCCCATTTGCACAGCTATTCGTTACCCAGCCACTTCTGAAAAGACAGACACTGGCAGAGAAGAACGAGTTAACAAATTTGCACAACGTGAAATTTGGGGAGAAAATTAACCTGTTAGGAACTTCTAAGACACTGCTGTGCAACTTTTTACCCAATATCTTCCAATGGCTAAAAGGTGACTTCGAATCTTTCCTTCATTAGTAAAACCAAACCTTAAGCCACAGACTGAAGTATTTTTGCTCTTCTTTGGTGACAAGAATAGTTAGGGTGTGATTTTAAGATAATAATACTGTTTCCACACTCATCTGTGAATATCTGCCTCATTGTCTTATAGCTACATTTCATTCTGTATACAAAAATCTAATTTGGACCATAGTTTAGGTCTTTCATATAAAAGTCTTCTCTGAAATTTGTTTCTAATTCTTTCCCTAAGTGATATAGTTTGAATATTTAATGTTCCCCAAAGACACATACACAGGTGGTCCCAACGGCTTGGTCACCCACCCTTTGGTGATTGGTTGGAGGTGGGGGAAATTCAGGACATGGGATTTAGTGGGAGTATGTTAGGTCATTGCAGATGTGTCCTTGAAGGTTCATAGGACCCCAGTCCCTTCCTCTCCCTCTCTCATTTCCTCTCCATCACTGGGTGACAGAGCTCCTCTGCTATGTACTTCCACCGTGATGTCCTATGCTGCGCAGGCCCAAAGCAACAGAGCCAAGCGACCACGGACTGAAAACCTGAGCCAAAATAAACCTTTCCCACTTATAAAGTTGATTTACCTTAGGTATTTGCTATAGTAATGGAAATCTGACTGACATTAAACAAGAAAAATATGGTAGGAAACAAAATCAAGCCTTTTTTGGATAATCCTGTGATAAAATTTGAACACCTGTAGTGGATTTGGCCTTCGTGACTCTAGAAATCAGTAAATATGAACCATGCATTTATCAGGTCTCAGGAAGTAAAGTTATCAATCAACTGATAAAGGATGGAGCACCTTGAAGTCACTTGCAACCCAGGCAGGAGTGTTTAGAGGAGAAATTCTTTACATATTAAAAGTATTATTGTATTTTATAATAGCTTCCAGCAAAATCAGCAAGTAGTGTTAAACTAATGGACTTGCCCAGTGCCATTAATATAACTGTGTATGTAATTTAATCTTTTCATCCCCTGAAAATGGATGTACCTTTGCCTAGTATCTGAACTAGCGACTTGAAAATAAATAAATATAATGCTTAATTCTGTTGGCTTTTTTTAAAAAAAAAAATATCTATACATCTGGGCACAATGGTGCACATCTGTAATCCCAGCATCTCCTGGGTCTGAGGCAAAAGGATCACAAGCTCAAGTCCAGTCTCGGCAACTTAGCGAGGACCCTGTCTCAAAATAAACAAATAAATAAATAAATAAATAAATAGGGCCGGGGACGTGGCTCAGTGGTTAAGCTCCCCTGGCTTTAATCCCTGATACCAAAAATAAATAAATAAATAAATAAGTAGATAAACTCTATGCAACAACAGAACTACCTTTAAAATCAAGGCAAAAAAGAAAAATATATATTACTATGTAAAAAAAGATATACATATTCATTATATAAAATTATATAAAAAGATAATAAAAATATTCATTTTATATAATGAATCTTGTTTCAAACAAGAACAAAAATAAAATTTCAAATAAACTAAAATTTTACTAACAGAATTTCCATTGTTGCAGTTATTTCCAAATTTCCAGCTCTAGACTAGATAGTTTTATGATTTAAAAGAAAAAAGTCCTTACTCTCACCAGTTCACACTCATGTCCTTTGACTCTAAGAGACCCCAGAGGACACGTCCAGACATGGAAAGATTTTCCTCATCCAAGACACACCCACAGAGGAGTTCCAGCTGAGGCCTAGGAAACTGGCCATCCTGAGGAGGGAGGGAAACGCAGAGACCCTGCAGCTGGATGTTGAAGAGCATCAAGAGCAGGTACGTTTAGAAAAGTGGAGAACTGCAACAGTGAGGTGACAGATGGCAACCCTGGATCCACAATGCAAAAGCTGATCATCCCGAGGAGCAGGGTGTGGCCAGCAATGGTGAGACCTCACCGGGTGTCACAGGGCGTGAGCACTGAGCACAGGCCACCGCACACAGCAAGAGATGCGCTAGATGACAGTCTAGAACAGGGCCTCAGCAAGGACACAGAGCAAACCCAGATCGCAAGGGTCATGGAGACAGGTAGGCGTCCTGCGTAGACCTTTGATCTTGAAACTGCTAATGAAAGAAACAAAAATGTTAGGGCAACAGCTATACTAAAAATGAAAAACAAAACAAAAAAAAAACATAAAATTATGAGACATGCTCTTCGCAATTTTGTAACACTTTTGTAACACTTGTCTTTGCCTTGGATGGATCAGCTATTTCTTTATTTCACTGATCTTTTTCTCATTTAAGTACTATTATAAATACAATGCATGACATAAAAATGCAGTGGGACTTAATCATTTAGATATAGTGCAAAGTCCAAAACAGTGGAGAACTTTAAAAAAAAAAAAGAACTTGGGGTGGGGAAATAGCTCAGTGGTAGAGCAGTTGGATTCAATCCTTAGCACCAAATAAATAAATAGATAAATGGGCACTTAAGAGGCCTTCATTTAAGCCGGGCGTGGTGGCGCACGCCTGTAATCCCAGCACTTGGGAGGCTGAGGTAGGAGGATTGCGAATTCAAAGCCAGCCTCAGCAATGGCGAGGCACTTAGCAACTCAGTGAGACCCTGTCTCTAATAAAATACAAAAAAGGGCTGGGGATGTGGCCCAGTGGTCAAGTGCCCCTGAGTTCAATCCCCGGTACCACAGAAAAAATAAATAAATAAATAAAAATAAAAAATAAAAAAAGAGGCCTTCATTTGAACGCTGTTCCACCACCATGGGTATTGTGCAGCAAACACCTACAAGAAGGCACGCTGGTTAAATTTTTCTTCACAAATTAATTATACAATGCTTTATAAAATAATTTTGCTAAAATTTAACTCAAGCATACTTTAAAATCTTTCTAAAATTTAACTCAAGTATTAAGCATACTTCTACCAAATTGCCATAATAAATTCAATGTGAATTGAAAAAAATTCCACAATCAAAATTTAAGGGCTGTTAAAATTGTACTTAAGATGCATGTGTGCAACAGAGTCAATAACTTTCTTTCAGGCCACATTCAGAAATAAAATAAATAAGGAATAGTCCTCAAATATATCTGATAACCCTCCAGTATTCCTATTATGTAACCCCAAGGTTTAATTTTTTTTCATATAGAAGCTTTAATTTTAAAAGAGACTGAAATTTAATGAGTGGCCATTTGACGATCTTTTAAAAGTCAGCAGTGGCATTACTGCTGTAAGTAGACACTGACACCTCAACAGTCTACGACAAACATCCCTCTGTCTGCCATGGAAGGGCCCCTAGCACAGCGGGGGGGCAGGTGAGAGGATGCAGGGAGAAAGGGAAAGTATCAGTTGTTACAGGGAAAGGCAAATTATGGTTGCCCGTGACATTTGCTGCTAATTGTAGCAATCAGCTTCCAGGACAGCCGTAAGATAAGGACAATCAGAAGCAGGTACTCAGGACTTCCTCCCCGGGCTCCTCCTCCACATGGGAGTCAGGACCTTCTTCCTTCCTCTGACCCTTTCCTCAAGCCGTCAGCAAAGAGCTCTCATCTTGGGACTGAGCAAACTCACTGTGAAAAAAGTGTGAAGCTAAATAGAGAAAGAGGCAGTATCATCTATTTAGACAAATAAGCTATACATGATGAATAAAAGCAAAATATAGATATCATAAAACAAAAAAATTCTATATACTAACTAAAATAAAATGACTATATTTGTGATTTGACTTTCACTGTGCTGTTTGATTCTTTTTTTATTTGTTGCATATATATATGTATATGTATATATGTGCATGAGAGTAGAATGCATTTTGGCAGATTATACATACATGGAGCATAATTTATCTAATTAGGATCCCATCCTTGTGGTTGTTCATGGTGGGGAGTTACCCTGGTCATGTATTCAAATGCAAGGCTAGGAAATTATGTCCAGTTAATTCTATTGTCCTTCCTATTCCCCTCCCCCCACCTTCCCTTCATTCCCCTTTGTCTAATCCAATGAACTTCTGTTCTTCCCTTCCCCACTCTCCCTTGTTGTGGGTTAGCATCCAAATATCACAGAGAACATTCAACGTTTGGATTTGGGGAACTGGCTTATTTCATTAGCATGCTATTCTCCAGTTCCATCCATTTACTGGCAAATGTCATGATTTCACTCTTCTTTATGGCTGAGAATTATTCCACTGTGTATATATCCCACTTTTTCTTTATCCATTCATCCACTGAAGGACACCTAGTTTGGTTTCATTGTTTGGCTGTTATGAATTGCACTGCTATAAACATGGATGTCGCTGTGTCATTGTAGTATGCTGATTTTAAGTCCTTTACCTAAAGGAGTGCAATAACTAGATTAAACGGTGGTTCCATTCCAAATTTTCTGAGGAATCTCCATACAGCTTTCCATAAAGGTTGCACCAATTTGCAGTGCTACCAGCAATGTATGAGTGTACCTTTTCCCCCCACATCCTCACAAACATTTATTGTTACTTGTATTCTTTATAATTGCCATTCTGACTAGAATGAGATGGAATCTCAGTGTGGTTTTAATTTTCATTTCTCTAATTGCTAGAGATGTTGAACATTTTTTCATATATTTTTTAACCATTTGTATTTCTTCTTCTGTGAAGTGCCTTTTCAGTTCCTTTGCCCGTTTATTGACTGGGGTATTTTTTTTTTTTTTTTTTTATGTGTGTGTGTGTGTGTGTGTGTGTGTGTGTGTGTGTGTGTTAAGTTTTTTGAGTTCTTTGTATATCCTGAAGATTAATGCTCTATCTGAGGTGCAGGTGATAAATATTTTCTCCCATTCTATAGGTTCTCTGTTCATATTCTTGATTGTTTCCTTTGCTATGAAGAAGATTTTTAGTTTGATACCATCCTGTTCTGTTTGTTTGTTTGTTTGTTTGTTTGTTTTGGTACCAAGGATTGAACTCAGGGGCACTCAACCACTGGGCCACATCCCCAGCCCTTTTTTGTATTTTATTTAGAGACAGGGTCTCACTGAGATGCTAAGTGCCTCACCATTGCTGAGGCTGGCTTCAAACTCTCAATCCTCCTGCCTCAGCCTCCCAAGTACTGGGATTATAGGCGTGTGCTATCGTGCCTGGTTACCATCCCATTTATTGAATCTTTTTTTTTTTTTTTTTTTTTTTTTGTGTGTGTGTGTGTGTGGTACCGGGGATTGAACTCAGGGGCACTTGACCACTGGGCCACATCCCCAGCCCTTTTTTTTTTTTTTTTTTTTTTTTTTTTTTTTGTATTTTTTATTTAGAGACAGGGTCTCACTGAGTTGCTAAGTGCCTCGCCATTGCTGAGGCTGGCTTTGAACTCGCGATCCTCCTGCCTCAGCCTCCAAAGTACTGGGATTACAGGCGTGCGCCACCACGCCCGGCCCACTTATTGATTCTTGATTTAAATTCTTGCGCTTTACAAGTCTTATTGAAGAAGTTGGTTCCTAAGCTCAGATGATAGAGAGTTGAGCCTACTTTTTCTTCTAGTAGGCACAGGATCTTTGGTCTAATTCCTAGGTCCATAAGCCACTTAAAGTTGAGTTTTGTGCAGGATGAGAGATAGGGGTCTAATTTCATTTTGGTACTATGGGTGTCCAGTTTTCCCAGCACCATTTGTTGAATAGGCTGTCTTTTCTCCAATGTATGTTTATGGCTCCTTTGTCTAGTATGAGATAACTGTACTTTTGTGGGTTTGTCTCTGTGTCTTCTATTCTGTACCATTGGTCTACCAGGCTATTTTGATGCCAATACCATGCTGTTTTTGTTACTATGGCTCTGTAGTATAGTTTAAGGTCTGGTATTGTGATGCCTTCTGCTTCACTCTTCTTGCTAAGGATAGCTTTGGCTATTCTGGGCCTCTCACTTTCCCAAATGAATTTAATGACTGCTTTTTCTATTTCTATGAAGAATGTCATTGGAATGTTAATAGGAATTGCATTAAATCTGAATAGCACTTCTGGAAGTATGGCCATTTTGAAAATATTAATTCTTCCTATCCAAGAACATGGGAGATCTTCCCATTTTCTGAGGTCTTCTTCAGTTTCATTTTGTGTGTGTGTTTTGTTGTTTTCATTGTAGAGGTCTTCCACCTTTTTTTGTTAGATTGGTTCTCAAGTTTTGTTTGTTTTTTTTTTTTTTTTTTTTTTTTTTTTTTTTTTGAGGCTATTGTGAATGGGATAGTTTTCTTGATTTCTCTTTCAGCTGACTTGTCACTGGTGTATAAGAACACAATTGATTTGTGGATGTTGACTTGATATCTTGCTATGTTGCTGAATTCATTTGAGTTCTAGTTTTCTGGTGGAGTTTCTTGGGTCTTCTAAACACAGAATCATGTCATCACTAAATAGGGATAGTTTGAGTTCTTCTTTTCCTATTTGTATCTTTTTAATTTCTTTTGTCTAGTTGCTTTGGCTAGAGTTTACAAGACTATGTTGAATAGAAGTGGTGAAAGAGGGCATCCCTGTCTTGTTCCAAGGGAATGCTTTCAATTTTTCTCCACTTAGAATGATGTTGGCCTTGGATTTAGTCTATACAGCTTTTACAATGTTGAGATATATTCTTACTATCCCTAGTTTTTCTACTGTTTTGAACATGCATGGACACTGAATTTTGTCAAATGCTTTTTCTCCATCTATTGAGATAATCATGTGATTCTTGTCTTTAAGACTACTGATGTGGGGCTGGGAATATAGCTCAATTGGTAGAGTGTTTGCCTTGCATACACAAGGCCTTGGGTTCAATCCCCTGAACCACCAAAAAAAAAAAAAAAATAGACTACTGATGTGATGAATTACACTTATTGATTTCCATATGTTGAACCAAACTTGCATCCCTGGGATGAACCCCACTTGACCGTGGTACACTATCTTTTTAATATGTTTTTGTATGTGATTTGCCAGAATTTTATTGAGAATGTTTGCATCAGGGATATTGGCCTGAAGTTTTCTTTCCTTGATGTGTCTTTGTCTGATTTTGATATCAGGGTGATATAAGCTTCATACAATGAGTTTGAAAGGGTTCCCTTCTTTTCTATTTCATGGAATTATTTGAAGATTATTGATGTGAGTTCTTTGAAGTCTGGTAGAACTCAGCTGAGAATCCGTCCGGTCCCTGTGCTTTTCTTTGTTAATAGGCTTTTGACGCCATCTTCAATTTCATTGTTTGTTTCAATTTTGATTTAACGTGGGTAGGCATGGTAGTGCACACTTTTGATTCAATGTGGGTAAGTATGATGGTGCACACCTATAATTCCAGCTACCTGGGAGGCAGGGCAAGTTCAAGGCCAGCCTCAGCAACTTAGTAAGACCCTGTCTCAAAATAAAAAAAGGGTTGGGCATGTCACTTGGTGATAAGAGCACTTGCCAAACATGTGTAACACTCTGGGTTACAAATCCTCAGCAAGAAACAGAAAAAAGAAAAAATTAGAAAATGTAATTATCAAAGATTAGGCAAATAACATTCTAAACAACATTGTGCTCAAAAATAAATAACATTGTCCTCAATATTCTAGTATAATTGTCATGTACTTTAGTATGTATATAACATACATATTGGGAATATGTACTCAATTCTTATATGCTTTTAATATAGCCATGGTCAGTATTTTCAGAACCTTGACACAGTCTCTAATGCCATAAGCAATGTCATATGCCAGGTAGTTCATTTACTAAAATGTGTTCAAGTAAAACAGCTTTTGGAGGTAGACTTCAGATGCAGGCTTTGCAAGTCCCACAAACATATAAGGTTCCCACTGTAAGAAAAAAAAAATCACACAATTATGGATACAAAATTAGATATAACAATGACTATTTATTTGAAGTGAAAAATAAATCACCACAATAAATTATGACTAATACACAAATATTATAAGCTCCAGAAAATAAGATTTTTACAAATAACCTATTGTACTCATCTCCATAATACCTTTTTCCTACATTTTCAATCTTTTTGGCCACTTTATATGACAAAAATTTACAGTATATTTATAGAGACTAGACAAGAAATTTAGCCTCTCTTCAAGCATAATTATAATTAAAGTTTATTTTTAGAGTTTAATGATGATTCTTTTAGCTTCTTGTTATATTAGACATTATTATTAATTCCATTGAAAGTTCTGTTGATAACTTTGTAAAACTATCCAATTAAGTGTTTGTACATGTGACTGTAGGATTTAGTATGATTTTGCACACATGAGGTCCTAGTTCTCCACATTTATTTATTTTGAACCTTATATTTCCGCCATTATCCACCTTGCTCAGCACCATAGTACATCTTCATATGGCCCTGATACCTTCTTTCCACATTCTGGGGAGAGCAGGAGGGGACAGAAGCCATTCCTAGCCAGCGTGTCATCACTGTTAACTATACACGAGGTTGTGAACAACAGGAACCAATCCCACTGAATCAGACTAAACACCCCCAGCCTGAACTCTCTTCATGTGATCGCCAAAATACCATCTGGCATGATGATATTGAGTGGGGGTACATATGCTGATTACCTTGATTGTATGTTACAGGTACTTACGTATGTCATAACATGTTGAATTGTCTACTTAATATATGAGCACTTTATTACATAGTATTTACACTTCAATAAATTTTGATTTGAAGAAATGCACCAGGAAGCACCTAATTAGGAAACAAAAAACACACAAATTTAAACAGAGAAAATTTGATATGAAAAAAAAAAATTAACCAAAATGAGAAGTAATGGCAAATACACAAAGAAATGCTAGTGGAAATGCTAAGTTTGAGGGAGATCACACAAGGAAGAATAATTATGGAAGAGGTGCTCTCCTCAAGACCAAATTAAGACCTTGTCAGAAAGTTACACCCATAGGCTACCTCATGGTAGAGAACCCCCCTGGATAGCCTGAGCCAGAGCTGATCCATGGGTGTTGGGCAAGTAGGAAATGCAAACAAAATAAATCTTCAAGTTGCAGAAGAAACAAACCTGGTGATAACATCACAGAAGAAGTCAAGGTATCAGGAATACATTCTCTGGTAGGAACTTAGTATCCATGCAGGAAGACTGTGCACCAGCCCAAGGGTATGCAGCTGGGCCAGAGTTGGCTGGAGATGTGTAGAGGAAGGTGGGGTGTTGGGAGATGGCCGACCAATAGAGCTGAGCAAGCACATGTCATCAAGAAGGAAAAGAGGTTGCTGTCACCCCATCTGCCCATCATCTTAATGTTGTTGCAAGCCAGTGTAATAAGACAAGACAAAGAAATAAAAGGCATCCAAAGTAGGAAAGGAAAAAGTTAAACTATCATTATTCAAAAATGGCAACATCATCTGTGTAGAAAATATTATGAAATTTACCCCAAAACCTACACAAATTAAAAGCTGAGTTTAGCAGGGTGCAGTGGTGAAGGCCTATAATCCCAGCAACTCAGAAGGTTAAAGCAGAAGGATCACAAGTTCAAAGCCAGCCTGGGTGACACAGTAAGACCCTGTCTCAAAATTAAAAAGAAAAATGGATGGGGCTGTAGCTCATTGGTAATTCATCCCTGGATTCAATCCCCAGTAGCTAAAAAAAAAAAAAAAAAAAAAAAAAGCAGTTGAATTTAATAAGATCATCATATCCAAACTCAATTTTTATAATGATTTTACTTTTATGGATTTGCAAATTAAAAGCTGTGATGCCATTTATACAAGAACCAAAAATCTGAAATATTCAAGTATAAAACAGACAACAGACTTCTAAGTATCTCAATACTTAATTATATAAAACTTTAAAAAGACATATTACAGATGACCTAAATAAATGAAGAGATGCACCATGTCCATAGATTGGAAAATTCAGTAGCATTAAGATGACAATTCTCCCAGGAGGGATGGGTCCAGAGATTCTACACACTCCCAAACACACCTCAGCAAGCTTTCTCATAAAATTGACCAATTAATTGTAAAATTAATCTAAAAATAGTCCAAACAACTTGGGGTGAAGACAGATTTGGAGTACTTATATAAGCAATATGACTTATTACAAAGCTATAGAAATCAAGGCAATGTGATATTGGCAATAAAGATAGATAACCATCAGTGAAACAAGACAGTGATTTCAGAAATGATTCCACATACCTGTGGGAAATTGACTTTTGACAAAGTCTCAAGAGAGAAAGAATTGTTTGTCAACTAATGGTACCCCGAATAACTGGATAGCCACAATGGAAAAAAAAAAAAAAAAAAAAAAAAACTTCAATCTGTACTTTATACCACTTAAATACACTGCAAAAGAATTTCAAAGGAAACTGTTCTGAGTTGTGGTTATTAACTTGATTGTGGTGAGGGCTTATGTGTATATGCATACATTAAAACAGCAAATTGTACACCTCAAATATGTATAGCTCGTGGCATGTCAATTGTACTTTAATAAATTTGTTTTTAAAACTGAGGTATTTATGTGTACTTATCACCTAAGTGTCTTTCAATAAATACACTCGTACATACAAGTGCATATTAGATATATTTAACAGGCACTTGTATTCATAAAACAGAACTTCTATTATCACCACTTGCTGGTTCTCATCACAAATTTACAGGAGCACCTTATGAAAGATGAAATGTGTCCACGTGTGGGAATATTGTTCCAAATGAAAAAGCACCACTTCTCGGAAATGGAGAGGAGACGTGTGGGCTTGGGCCTGCTGGGATTCAGGCAGTTGGAGAGAACAATGGGGCTGACTGGCCAGGAAAGAATGCCTATTATTGCCACCCATGCCCACACAGTTGGATGATTAGCCAGAACCTTGTCCCCAGTTCAGAACTGTAGACTCCCATGATGCTGAGCAGCAAGAACATGGGAGACAGTAGCATCAATGGAACCAAAAGTTTAGATAGCATTTGATCTGATCCCTTCTATTTACATGATGAAATCAAGGCCAAGGGAGATTAAATAACTTGTCAAAGTTTTGGCGATGGCACTGTGAGATCTAGGATCCGTGATTTCTTGTGATCAAAATCCTGTGCCTTTTTCTTACCTTCCTAGCACCACCCTTTGAGCACTTCTCCCCCTAAATACCCATTAATCATGTCCTTAGATAAAAGCATCTTTTTCTTACATTTTGCATTAAGTACGTTTTTGTTTCGCTATAATGAAAAAATATCCTTGCAATTTTTTCCTTTTGTCAGACCTATCCTCAGACCCCACACTTGACCTTTCTGAAAATTAGCTATTTAATTTATACACACTTGGACAATGTCCCCTGGCTTTGCACCTGTCTCCTTATACCTCATTTCCCACTCTCCCTGCTGAAGACAATAGTCTCTGTCCTTCATCTAGAATAATTGTTTGAAACGCTCTTTACAAACAAGAGTACCAGGCTAAGGGTAGTTTTTATAGCAAAAGACTTTTTAAAGACCAGAAGAATATGCAAAATCCCTGGCACCTCTGAATTATATGCTGCAATCCAGAAAGAATGTAATTAGTTTAATTTTATACTTATTTATTTTTTCTTTTTGCTTTCCTTTCTGATTTCAAAGCATTTTATGCCCAAACTACAGAAAACAGAGCAAAGCTTTAAAAAGATTAAAATCATATAACATGCACAAAGCCCTGGGTTTGATTCCCAGCAATGCTAAATTAAATAAAAATAAAATACCCATAAACTCACCAGCCAGATGTAACTACTTCAGATATTCAGCATTTTTACATATATAGTAGATATACATATAAAGATCAACCAACACATTTAATAAAGATTAACTAATGAATTTTAGACAAAAGTTATAAGATAGAATTCATATTATTTATAAATTATGTCTTTTTCAAATGAACATATAATCCTTTCCCCATAACAGAAATTCTTTGCAAAATAAACCATTCCTAAGAGATACATATTATTTAATCATATGGTCATACCATAATTTAATCCTTCTTCCATTGTTGGATACATCATTTTAAGCTTTTATTATAAATGTGAGATCGATTATATGCATATGAATCATTGTTAGCATTTCTTATATTGTCATAGGATACATTCCTGGAAATGCAACATTAAGTTTAAAATTTTTAAATTTCCCAGTGATAGATGTGCATATGAGCTAATTCAAACTTACATAAAGTTCTTCTTAAAAAGATCGTGTGCCACTTGGAAAGTAGGGATGGGATGCATACAGAATGTCTTTTTTCGTGCATAATGAGCTCGCAGGAATAGCAGCTTTAAACATTTTGCTTTATTTCCCTTTGTAGTAATAGTGGAATAATGTTTGCACACAAATTCCCAGTATCTGGACATTACGGTGGATCTGAAACAGAAAAGCTGGCATTGCCTAGAAGGCCAGTTCCTAGAAGATCTATTTAAGATAAATGTTTAATAAGGGCACGAGCGCATGGCGTCACCATGGTGATAAAGGGACTCTGGGAATGCTAAGCGAGGAGTCCAGGTTGAGCACAGAAAGAGGCCCGGGATACAGTGGAAGAGTCTCAGCCGAGAAGGATCCAAGAGCGGGGCTGGGTCCCACGCAACCGGAACCGCGGTAGCACGAGTGTCGGGTCAAATCACGCAAATGCACGCGTCGTTTGCTTTTGCGCTTCGCATCTGCTCCCCGGACGCCTGCGCGAGCCCATCAGGGCTCCTGCCACGTGCTCTTCGCGATGCGGGGCAGACCTCAGAAAGTGCCCCCCGCGCCCAGAGTGCCTGCGGCGCTGCCCTGGGCCGGGCTGCACTGCGCCCCCGGTGCGGGCAAAGGGGTCGTGATGCGGCGCCCGCCCGCCCGGTTCTGCCCCTGGAGCTGCTGGCCGGGCTCCGACAGCGCAAATGCAGCGAGACCCGGGCCTGGCGAGGTGGAACAAAAGACGACTTCAAAGCAGAGGTGACTTCCAAGGAAAGAGGACTTCCCTCCCGCACGTGCCTGGAGCTGGAAATGCGCGTGCACGTTGTCCGGACACACACTCATTAACGTGGAGACGACCTGCGTTGCCCATTACCGTCGTTTCCCTCCTTAGAAGGAAAGGCAGCGCCGTGGGGGGCAAGAACGCGGGTGCTGGGTGTCCCCGCGTAGAAATGTGAGGTGGCACCACGCGTGGGATTTCTCTGACTCTTGGTGTCCTCGTCGGTCCTGTGAGGGCCCTCCCCCACGGAGTCGTTGTGAGGATACTCGTACCCCACAGAGCCCTGAGAACATCATAAACACCTGATGGATTAAAGTACTAGTGTGGGCGTTACTTATGAATCAGCCTAAGAGATACTGAAGCATTTCCAAGGTACTATCGATTTAGATTCATATGACAAAAGGTAAAGTGGGCCCAAGTCTGAACGAGTCTGATAATTATTTTAGAGGAGTGTTTTTTTTTTTTTTTTTTTTTTTTTAATAATTAACACCTGACTCTTCCTTAACTATTTCCGCTACCATGCTACACGTGCATTTTGCCAGTGTATACATTGACTTGCAGACTAAGAAGTCTGCTGTTATTGCATTTTAAATCTTGGAATTGTGTTATCTTTAAGGAAAAATCATGTCCAACTGCTCTTCCAAATGGTGGCTGGAGCAGGGCCCCCACTCACCCTGAGCTCACAGGAAGTCACCCAGGGCTTGCGTTGACAGGTGTCTATTCAGTGAGGCTGGGTAGACCCTGAGATTTTGCTCTCACCACCTCCTAGGCAGTGCCTGCCCCATACACTACGGCACAGGACTAAACCAGGAGGCCATTCTTCCCTTAAGGGGACATGTAGCAATGCCTGGAGACACCTTTGATTGTCACAGCTGAAGGGAGATACCGCGGGCATCTGTTAGATAGAGGCCAAGATGCCGCTCACCATCCTACAATGCATAGGATGGTACTTGTCACAAAGAACTGTCAGGCCAAAATGTCAATAATGCCCCAAATGCCAATTACAGGGACACTGAAAAACCCAGGAGTAAACAAATCTAGCAATCAGAATCTTCCTCACTAAACACCTAGCAGGAAGAATAAAATACACAGTCCTTATCTACATCTGGATTCAGACGTTTAAAAATTTTTTTTGAAAAGAAATGAAACAAAAGAAGCTTATGGGTATGGAAATAATATTTAAAATATGCATTTCATACTTAAAGTAATGACCACAATGGAAAGTCCACAGCCCACAGAGGGTCATCAAAACCAGATGCACCCCTGAGGGCAGGATCTGTAGTTCTGTAGTCCTGTAGTTCTGCTGTGTGGATCGATGGTTCTGAGGGCAGAGGTGTCTACACGGGAGGAGGTGGTCACGAGGGCTACAAAGCTGCCTGCCCTGGGTAGCACAGGTAACTGCCCGGTGATAAGAGGAACAGGGCGGCTGTCCGTCATAGGTGCAGGACCAGTGCCACCCCGCCTACGACACCATGTCCAGACTCCCAGGAAGATCTTCTTACCATCCAGGACACAAGCACATCAGTTCAAATCGCCCTTTTCTAACCTGTTATACTCCTCCACTGACATTTGACAAATTGTTTTCTGGCAAACTAAGGTCTGACTCTTAGAATGAAATCAATCACCATGTTTATCCATAGATTTCCTTTCCCTGAATTTCCAGGTAGCACAAGGAGCTCATTTTTATAAGTTGCCTTGAAGATTCCACAAAGATATTTTCATTAGTAATTATATGTATATATGTATATACACACACAGATATATATATATGATTATATATATATGATTATATATATATATGATTATATATATATGATTATATATATATATGATTATATATATATATATAATCAACACCAGCTGTATTCAGAATTTAATTGACCCACTTGGGCAATCATTCATGTAACACAATAATTTATTTTAGGTCAAGAGAAAGATAAAAAGACAGAGGTTGGAGTTGAAATAAGAAACAAATCAAGATTATAGAGAGGGTTTATCACTTTTAAATGGTATAAGCAAGGTTCCTTGGAAAGAAAAATTAGTCTTCTAAACACAAAGCGAATGTGAGTAGACACCTAAGTGTACCTCACGCAGGCGAGAGCTATCATATGTCACGGGACTCTCAGGGCATCCAAGCGTGGCAGTCTAAAAACCAAACAGAAGCTCCCTGTTTCCGTTTCCACAACAAAAATATAGTGTATGTGGCCTTTTGTGTGATGCTGGCAAGATCAGAGGAATAAAAATGAGCAGGAACTCACGTCTTTGAAGGGCCAGTGGACATTCAACTACCCACCTATTGGGTGAGGCCATGCTTTGTGGTCTTAAGATCAGGGGGAAAAAATGATATGTCCTCAAACAGAAAGGAGAAAAATTAATGGAATTCAGAAATCAGGAGTCTGATGTGAGTCTTTTGTGTGTATTTTTAAACCAAAGTTTGAAGATTGTATCTATGTAGATTAACTTCAGTAAGGTTCAGAAAATATGAAAGTGTTATCTCTTTCACATTCTCTGACCTTTCTCCAATTTCCAAGTCAGTTAATCAGTATTATTAAGCACATATTATGTTGCATAATAGGACCAGGTCTGTAACCGAATGCCGTGATGGGAAAAGGCCTAAATTCCTTTTAAATGACATAGAAGGGAGGTTAGAGAGTGAATCATTCGTGAAGGGTTTTTTTAATCTACTGAGAGCTAGGGAGCGAGTGGAAAGACCCGAGGGCACTGTCGTCTTCGCTTAGCCCCCAGTTGTGTGATGGCCACCGAGAAACGGCCTCGGCCTTGTTTTAAAATGTTTCATGGCTCCCCGAATTGGGTAGTGACCACTGTGGGCGGTCTCCGACATCGCTGGGAACCTCGCAGCAGAGTAGAAATGTCCACATGATGAAGAGCAAACTGCCTTTCTGCCACAGTTCTCTTTTCATTCTTGAAGCACTGGTCCATTTCTTGTCCATCCACAGAGTTTGGGGATTGTCAGGAACCTCCCCAAGCAGGCAGAAAGGACTGGGGAGCAGAGCAGCTTATATCTGTCTTTGTATCGCTCCACCCATCCATACCTGGCTCGCCCGTAATTAAATTGAGACCAAATCAGTGGAAGCCTATCTACAAATTCTAAATGAATTCCTTAAGTGGTCTTTGTAGGAGAATGCTGGCCTTTTAAAAGGAACAATTAGGGAGAAAGAGGTGGCCTCACCTCTCCAGTTTACAAGCAGGGAGCAAAAAGCAGGTTTGAGCTGTGTCAACACCAACCATTGTCTCCATTAGACTACGATTTTCATGATATTTTTTAAGAATGCAAAATAAGGTTAGCTGGAACATGCAATTCTAATCCTTTTCAGTTGCTTATCACTCTTCAAACATTCAATAGCCGCCCTTAATACCATTACCTCTGGGACAACATTTGAGCAGGCCCCTGCAATCTAAGGACAAGAGACCCAGGAGAAAGACTGTGGTTTAAAAGCCTGGTTAAAGATTAACACAAACAGTAATAAGAAGGTTCTCAGGAAAGAAGCAGGCCAGCTGTGGCTGAGCCCTGCTACCTGCTGCGGGTTGCTAGGCAACGTGGGCCTGCCACTGCCCCTAGGGTGTTTCACTTTACAGCGAGGATTTTTGAAGGGGAAGAGGGGGGAAGGGGGGGTGATTCCTAGTGAAGCCTATGTAGCTCCATATATATCCATACGAGTTGTTGTGTTATTTCTTTTTAATAGGGAAACGATGTCACTCAGGCCTTTCAAAGGTAGAACACACTCTATAAAGCAGGGGTTTTTTTTTGTATGTAGCTGACAAAAATCTAGCAATAACACGGAGTTTTAAAAGTGACATTTTGACTCTAAGGGAGGAATTATTTGCAATTTGTTTTGAACAGAAGCTTAGTTCATGTCAGTGGTGAACCTCCAGACAATCATTAGTTTAAACTGCCTGCTATGTGTTTAAAAATTTCAGTCAATTTAGAGCTGATCTGAATTGCAAATGTGATGGTAATAAGCCATTAGGGAACTGCATATCTCTTTTTTGCACTTACAACCCTCTGCTTTAAGGAGCTCCGACTACACTGAAATATGAAAATATCATTTTAATCATGCGCATTGTCGACAAACACAGAAATGCTGGAGATTCAGAAGTGGGGAAGTGGCATTCAGAGGCTCAACACAGGAAGCTGCGTCGAGAATGAAGAGCCACGCATAACCTTTGCTGCAAATTACGTACAGTAGTAAGATTTTCCAAAAACAAATATCCAGTTTTGTTTGTAATGCAACACGGTTCTCCAAGCCCAACATCTGGATAGATTTATTTTCTTTGGATGTTGGAATTAGAGTTAGCCCAAACCTTTTATGAGGTCACTTGGAAATCAAGGGAACTGGTTCTATGGTCAGATTTCAGCTTGCAATACACAGAATAAGCTTTTAAGGTGCTTATCAATAAAAACTCTTCTTTAAATAGCCTGTTTCAGAATTCTAGAATACTATATGCTAAGGCTAGTCTCAGAGCCTTCCAGGCCAAGAAGTATTTTATTTTCTCAAAGTGTTTCAGTTCAGAAGCTCAGATATTAGTGCAGAAATACATTTTGAATGATGATGGGAAATCTCACTCAATCCCTAGATTTCTCCGTTGTCAACAACACATTTAATTGAACAGAGAAGCGAGAAGGGAAAAAGAGAGATGACCTCTCATATTTTCAGTGGGTAAGGTTCTTAACTCTTGGACGCGAGTTTCTTAAGCCATTTGGTTTTAAAGCAAGGCAGGATCAACCCGCAGAGCCCCTGGTGCCTGAGCAGCTAGCTGTGGCCAGTGACTCGTACTTGTCTTTCGGTCCCTGAACTACACACGTTTCTTCCACTTTGCCTTCCCTGGACTTGACTTTGCTTCGCCTGTATTAATAGGACCCCAGAAATTCCACTGCTGCCATTTGCAGGAATCTCTGGGAAATATGGGGACTTATGAGGGATGCATCCATGATATGCTTTCTCTCAGCAAATTAAACATTTGCTAAGATAACGACAAAGTGCAACATCACTGGTAAACATAAAAAAAGATAGAATTTGAGTAGGGTTGGGTGGGGTCAGGGGGCCCTAGTTAGAATTTAACTCCAGGGGCCTTAGTTACCCACAAGGTCAGGGCTCTGGCCAACCCCAGTGTTTGTTTGTTCCCTTGAGAAGGGAAGGCAAGGGCATGAACTGTGACGTCAGCTATGTTGGTGAAGGCAGAACCTCCCCAGTGTCAGCTTGTCCGCCCCATCTGGGCTCCAAGCAATAAAAAGTGGAATAAAACGAATTTTTAAAAAGAAAAAAAATGTACCCAAACGCAGCATCCCTTCTTCCTCACACTCCATCATTTCACTGATTTTAGAGTGTTCCTCTTCAGACTACCCTCGTGATAAGGAGAGGTGCCGGCCAGCGGGAGGTGTGACGTGGTAGTGGCCCAGTCGTGCCCAGGAATGGGGCAGGTGGACCCAGAGAGGGCGCGGCTGCTCCTCTACCTTGTGAGGCTTTCCTCTCTTCCTCAGCCATTCACTCGCTCAACAAACGTTTATGGAGTCTCCTTTGGGTGCGCGGAATTGCACCGGGTACCTCGGGAACGCGAGACTGAACCAGACGGTGGACCTGCTCTCCAGGCGTGGACTGAAAGGAGCCAAGCTCAACGCGAGCTGGTGTGATCAGGATGGAGGGGGAGATGTCAAGAGGACAGAAAGGCACAGGCAGCAGGCCTGGTGGGTCCGTGGATCAGCACCATGAAGGCCTGTGGCTGTGGTCTCAGAAGGGCTCCAGGGCAGATTGTTCCCTGAACTTGAGAGACACCTCATCCCTCGAATAACCCACCCACCCGTTCTGCCTCTCCGAAACGCTGAGAACTGTTTCCCTCCTCAGCTCCCGACCTTCTCCACGGAGCTGTTTTCAATCTTCTCAACGCTCTGGAAACCTCTGACTTCCTATTCATCCCCTCCCTTGCAGAAGATGATCTCAATTCCCATCCTGCAGAGAAAATGAAATCCATCAGCTGGAAGCCCACTCAACTTCCTGCCGCCAGCCTGCAGAGCAAGCAGGATCCACACCCTCGGCTCTGGCTCCCTCCATGAAGCCCTGCTGCAGGCTCCCTCCACCCCCTCCTGTCTCCCAGAGGTCCTCCTATTGATTACTTCCCTGCTCCATCTTTCAATGTCAAGCGTTCCTCTTTGCTGCCAAGGCTCATGAGCTTGCAAGGTTGTGCAAATCTCTACTCTCTTGCAAACAATGACAATAACAAAAACCCTCCTTCAATGTCCTGTGCTCTCTGCTCTGCCCTCTGTCACCACCGCTAGTCACAGGTAGCCACTGAAATTCAAATTGATGAAAATTAAATGAAATTTAAAGCTCAGTTCCTTGGGGGCACTACAACATCTCAAATGGATACTGGCAAATTCTAGGGCTAGAATGTACACCCAGGATACCTGGGATCAAGACCTGCAGCTTTTGTATCCTTCAGCATAGCCCAAATTTATTGTGCATAGATGGTACAGATTATATTGTATATGCTACATAAGTGTGTGTGTATATATATATATGATGCCATTGGACACTGATATATATGTGTATTAGGACCTGAAAGACAAACAGGGACTCAGCATGCACACTTCATAAGCACTATCAGAACCTTGCTTAGGACCTGGGAGGGAGTAAGTCACAGGGTCTCAGGCTAGAACTCAAATCTTCCAGAATGAGTACAAACAAATCACACTGTTCTCTGAATATCTAAAGCCACGTCTCAAGATCTGAATGGTAATACTGACTTTCGTATCTACCTTAGCAGAGTCAGGTGGACACTCAATCCGAGGAGTAAATTTTTAAGAAAATGCAAGAGCCCATCTCCCTCTACCCCCCTCCCCCACACACAGAAAAAAACCTGAATAAAACTGCAACTAAAGTCACAGGCAATTACAAATTCAGATGTCCATCGATCAGATCTACCTGAAGAATTGGCGTTTCCTGTGTGGCCCAGCTCATAAAGCAGGGCCTGCAGTGTGGCAGCCTGGTCCCCGGCCCCACTGCTGGGGTGGTCATGGGAGTGGTCACAGCAAATCAAAGTCGAGGCCAGAGCTCAGGTCACTGTCTGAGGATTCCTGGGGTGCTCACAGTGACCAACTGGAGACTTGCTTGCTGCTGCCGCCCCGGGAATAGGCTCAGGGGTGCCTCTCAAGCCCCATCCAAGAAACCAGGGTCTGAGGAGAGGAGGCTCCTTGTCCAAGCTGTCCCCAGTCGGGGGTCCCCTGTACTCACGGGTTTCCCCACTCCTCACATTGGGCCCAGACTCAGACACACCCAGAGCCAAAGCCTTCACTATCTGCAACAGCCACACTTGGGGGGAGGAATTTTATTTTTGATTGATACATATTAATTATATAAACTAATGGGATTTAGTGTGATATTTCAACACATGCATACAGTAGGCACTGATCAAATTCGATTTTTCTTATCCACTCTCCCCACCACCACCAATTTTTTTTTTTTTTTTTTTTTTTGTACCAGGGATTGAACTCAGGGGCACTGGGCCACTGGGTCACATCCCCAGCCCTTTTTTGTATTTTATCAGAGATAGGGTCTCACTGAGTTGCTAAGTGCCTTGCCATTGCTGAGGCTGGCTTTGAACTCGCGATCCTCCTGCCTCAGCCTCCCAAGTGCTGGGATCACAGGTGTGTGCCACCACGCCCAACTACCACCAATTTTTTAATTAAATTTACTTGTAGAAATGTGACCAGCTTGAGTCAGTGTGGCCAGGGGATGTTTGCTCATTTCTTCCTATGAACACATTTCTGCCAGTCTTCCCCGCCCTTTGCCTCTGTTAGCCTCCTCCACTCCACAGACTCCCCACTCCCCAGTCCTAAGGGCTGAGGGTGCTACCCTAGGATTTAGCCCTCCTAGCACTGTTGGCAACGGGAATCTGGAGCCACAGTCCACAGCAACATTCAGACATGTAATGAAATAATATAGAGTTGGCATTTTCAAATATATTTACCCACCTCACAACCGTTAGGATAGCTACTACCAAAATAAAAAATAAATAAATAAACAGAAAATAACAAGTGTTGACAAAGAGGTGGAGAAATTGGAACCACTGTTCATTGTTTGCAGAAGTTTATAATGGCGCAACCACCATGGAAAATAGAATGGCGGTCCCTCAAAAAAATTAAAAATAGAACTACAATATGACTCACAATTCCACTTTTAGATATATACTCCAAAAAGTTGAAATCAGCGTCTCAAAGAGTTGTGTGCACACCCATGCTTGTAGCAGCAACTACTCACAACACCAGGGGGTAGAAGCGAGCTCAGTGTCCATTGACGGACAAATGGACAAGCCAAACGGACCAGCCAAACATGGCAAAGTGCACAATGGACTCTCATCCAGCCCTGAAAGGGAAGGGAATTCTAACATAGGCCAACATGGGTGCACCTGCAGGACATTAAGACGTGAAGCAAAGCCAGTCCCCAAAGGAAGAATACCACGAGGTTCCATTTCTTGCGGTAGCTGGAGTAGTCAAATTCAAAGACAGAAAGTGGCATGCTGGTGTCCAGGGCCTGCAGGGGAAGGGGACCGGGAGGTTTTGTTTAATGCATTCAGAGTCTCAGTTCTGCAAGGTGAGACGAGTTCCCGAGACAGCTAGTGGAGAGAGCTGAGAAGGAACTTAAGGCCACCGCACTGTGCACTAAAAATGGCCAAGACCGTACATTTTGTTATGTGTGCCTCGTGGCAATTTCACGTGTGTGTGTGTGTGTGTGTGTGTGTGTGTGTGTGTATACATGTGACAGAATGAGTGTCCAGCATCAGGGTAAGCATCTTTCATGAGTTGTTTCACATAATCTTCACAACAGCCCTGGGAGAAACGATTGTCACCATTCCACAGACACTGGACACTGAAGCTTGGAGGGCTACAGTGACCTGTTCAAGGCCACACAAACAGGAAGGAGCAGCCCCTTGATGCTGGGACTCATAATGATCACAATTATATTGTCACTTTATGTCCGGGACTATTGGGGGTTACCCCAAGGTCAGCTTCTTGCACTGAGTTATTCATTCAGATTCTCTTCTGGTGGTCTATATGTCTGGACTAGGCAAAAGGCATTTAGAATTATCATCTTCTGTCTCTCAAAGAGCATAGGCTTGCAGACCCCAGTGACTCCGATTCCCGGTATACTCTGTCATCCTGGGTGTTCATAGCCATCACTGAGGATGTGCTATGTCCGGCCTGGCTGAGCTGCTTTGCATACCTCCTGTGACACCCCCAGCATCCCTGCGTGGCTGCATCCCCATTATCATTTGTAAGAGGGACACACTGAGGCTCCGTGAGGTTAAGTAACTGGGTCACACAACCAGGGACACTGAGAGTCGCCTCTTCCCGCATTGATATCCAACTGTTCCACCAAGTCACGCTTTCTCTGTTGTCTGACTTCCGTCGACTCCCCAGCAGTTCAGTGTAGGAGCCCTGTTTGGGGAGATGGCTTAAATTGCGGTGGACTACGGGCTTTGGCTTTGGACATGTTTGGGCATTGGCGCCTTCCGTACTTGGCCCGGGATCTGCGAGACTTGGCCGGAGATCTCGAGGGACTTGAGCGAGATTGCGGAGGAGGTCTGCGCCATTTTGGAGGTTAGAGGAGCGTGGACGGCGTGTCGGGGTGTAGTTAGAGCCAGGGAGAAAAGTTGCCAGAATAAAGAGCTGTTTGTTTCCAGTTCGTCTCAAAACTTCTTCCCGCGGCTTCTTTGCTCCAAGCGGCCATCGCTTCAGACGACTACAGTTCAGTTTCTGGATCTTTAATTTGACCTTGGCTCAAGTATCCTTTTAGATATGAACACAGCCCTGTTATCTTTCATGTAATATGTATGTTTTTTAAATCTCCTTTCAAAGATAATATTTCCATCGGTTATCTTACCAGTAGAGTTGGAAGGTTGGATTAATGACTCTCAGTTCTGACATTTTCTAAATTCTCTAATTCTATTACACAGCTGCATTAAAATGAGAAGTCGCATAAGAAAGATCGAGAAAGAGACCGAGGAGCATAATTCTAAGAGGCAATAAGTTTCCTTGTAACTTTGATGCTTTCCTGCAGCCTAATAGGTCTAGCCTTAGAAGTGCAGCCTCTTAATATGAGTTTCCACATAACATACTCTTGACAGCATTTATTATTAATGATCACCTATGAGTGAGGAAGGCTAAAGTCATGTGAATGGAATCCAAAAGTCAAACAGCCATCTCTCAGAAGCAATTGAACCTCGTTCAACTGCAGCATAATTTTGAGAATGAGCTAAAGAGTAACACAAGAAAATGTTTTGCCAGAGCTGGTGATTTAATCTCTAAAAAGTATCACCAGAAATGCAGATGGAGGTAGCAGAAAATGGCCACAGTATTAAGAAGCACACATGACCAATCTCACCATAGCCAGCTGCGTGCGTAACTTTAAACCAGATGGATTCCCAAGATTTGGAAGCAGATAAAGTTCTCCGTCTAACATTTCCTAGCTTCTCAGTGTTGGCAAGCCAGGTCAGCCTTGGGAAGGTCAGATGTGTTGCACTCCTGTCAAACTTTCCAGGGTGGGTAAAGTCAATAATTTTCATCCTGAGGCCACAGTGTCAAGTCAGAAATCTACTCCATGTGTTCATGATTTTATTTACAGAAATCCTAAGAGGTTTCTCTGGAGAACTCAGTGAGGTTCCAAACCTCCTAAGCCTCATAGGATTGGTTCCTCTGAGCCATTAAAATTATACATAAGGATCTCATTTGTGGCCAGGTGCAGTGGCATACACCGGTAATCCCAGTGCTCGGGAGGCTGAGGCAGGAGGATAATGAGTTTAAGGCCAGCCTCAGCAATGTGGCAAGGCCCTCAGCAACTTAGTGAGACCCTGTTTCAAAATACAAAAAGGGCTGGGGATGTGGCTTAGTGGTTGAATGCCCCTGGGTTCAATCTCCAATACCAAAAACCAAAAAACATATTGTCGCCCTTAGTGACAATGTAGCAGACTAGTGGATGCCATACACAATCCCATTTAATTCTCACAACCAGCCAGCAAATCAGACGGCACGTCCCCTTTGCCAGGGAGGGAGGTGCAGATGGGAACTGACTTCCCCCTCCCTGTGCCTAGTTGGCAGTGGCCTCAGCTCAGTGCTGAACCAAGTACACCTGACCCCAAGCTCAGACCTTTTACTACGTCACACTGAGTCTCAACCTGGGGTCTTTTTAGATTTAGGAAATGACAGGTACTTTGTTCAAAATATGGAATGCGCCCTTATTTAGAGGAAAGTGAAGCCCAGCAACAGGGTTTCTGTCCCTTACCCCATTTCCAGCTGACCTTCCAGCCAAGGTGATACCAAAATGCTATTGTCCTGTGCCTGTTCAGGTGGACCTTTAGCCCTATCCACTCACCATTCTGGAAAAATACAAGGTAAGTGTCTTGAATTCGTACCCACAAGGCTTTGTTTGAATGCCCATTCATTACTTGCCTCTTTTTTTTTTTTTTTTTTTTTTTTTTTTTTTTTTTTTTTTTGTGCTGGGAATTGAACCCAGGGTCTTGTGCATGCGAGGCAAGCACTCTACCATCTAAGCTATATCTCCAGCCCACCGCTTTCTTAATTAAACTGCTTTTGTAAGTATTCAGAATCTTGCCACCCATTTAGTCCTTTCTAGAATATAAATTCTGAACTGTTTCCTGTGGAGCTGAAAATACTGGTTTTTGCTAACATTTGGAAATTTTGAAGCTAAAATGGAAAAGTGATGCCTCATGATCAAAGTGCAAGAGAAAATCAAATCACCGGAGCCCAGGTGACGCGCCCTGACTCCCAGGCTCCACCGTTGTCACCGGAGCCCAGGTGACGCGCCCTGACTCCCAGGCTCCACCGTTGTCACCGGAGCCCAGGTGACGCGCCTCCCAGGCTGACCGGAGCCCAGGTGACGCGCCCTGACTCCCAGGCTCCACCGTTGTCACCGGAGCCCAGGTGACGCGCCCTGACTCCCAGGCTCCACCGTTGTCACCGGAGCCCAGGTGACGCGCCCTGACTCCCAGGCTCCACCGTTGTCACCGGAGCCCAGGTGACGCGCCCTGACTCCCAGGCTCCACCGTTGTCACCGGAGCCCAGGTGACGCGCCCAGGTGAGCCCAGGTGAGCCCAGGCTCCACCCTTGTGTTCTCACTGAACTTCTCCGTAGTGTCTCCTTAAGAGAATGGAAATCTGACGCACCCTTGGACGATGCAAACGAAGACCACTTTAAACCTCTACATAATAAAATATCACATCACCAGGGAGTCTCCAGCTGAAGATTTTCAAATTATGAAAATTAAAAGGTTAAAAGAAGCCAAAATTTTTTTTTCTTATGTATCCGCTCTGTGTCAGGTTAGGGGTTTTTATCTTGTATTTCTTTCTCAGAATAACCCAAGAACGTACGTTTACTCTCATTCCATAAATGAAGCATCTGAGGTCTTAACAAGGTCATGTAATTTGCCCAAGGTCACGCAAGAAATAAATGGAAAACCTAGACTCAGAATTAATCTTTAATTCCAAAACCAATTCCTTTTTTCATTTTATTAAACTGTCACCTTGAATTTTAAAATACCTGAGGAAATAGTCACTTAACTATATTTCCATCCCCTAATAACTATTATGGGGGCATTCTTACACGGTAATTCATACACCAGTGGAACTTGCCCAGTAAACATATTTTTAATGATGATGACCAAAACATGCTCAGACGGCCATTTAAACAGGTGAGGTGATCGTTCTGTTTCCCCCCTGTTTAAACAAGGTTTCCATTCACTTAAGAAATATAACATGGCAGGCTGCATGTTAGGAAGAGATAAGGCATGCCTCAGAACCAGTGCCGAGGGGGTGAAGGCAGAGACCCGTGGTGTGGGGGGGAGACGGTGGCACAACACGTATTTTATCTCAAAGAAGCATATGCCGAGAGGTCTTTTCATTGACAGCCTTAAAACCCAAGGGGGAAAAAAACTACAGAGTCTTTTCCTTATTTTCCTCATCAGTATGAAATGATTTATCTTACTCACCTTATGTTTTCACACCATAAACAGAAAACATGAATAAATAGCTGTGCAGACAATTCCAAATAAGTTGGTACAATCTCTATTGAATTGCTATGATGCCATTAATAGTGAAATGAATCACATCACACAGCTCATTTGAATCAGCTGTCATTTAAGTAAAATCCAGTGACAGAAGAATTTTTCCATTTACTTTTAGTATGAAAGGGACATCAATTGAAGAAAGAGAAGAACATAACCAACTAACCACGTTAAGGAAATAGGAACCTCCAGAATCTTGGTGAGAATTCTCGGGGCTCGTGCCCCAGGGCCACTACCTCTTCTGGCCTTTCAGAAGCTCCAGCTCCACCGTCTCCAGGCTACTCCGTTTTCCCCAAGCCCACCAGTGTGATGATGCAGACACCCACCCAGGGCATTATCACAGGGCCATGGCAAGTGGGAGGAAAACCTTGTGCTTCCAAATCCTGGATTCTCTCATTTCCTTAGAATATGATCCTTTATCCGTCTGCAGGTGCCTTATTAAGTAGACACCTGGCCAGGACTCCCACCATGCCCGCATCCAGGTTTACCTTCTCTGGATCGAAGAGTGGGTTGCTCAGGCTGGCCTTCCCCAGCACAACTACGGGGCTACACCACAGCCAGGGAGATTGGGTGGCTCTTCTTCCTCACCTGTCTTCCTTCACACAGCCTTGGCTGTCTCTCAGATGCTTCTTCCACTCAACTGGCACTTGGTCACTCCTTGCATGACATGCAGCTCTTGGTTTGGGTTGTTCCCATTCCTATCCAGAGGAGTTGTCACCTAGCTGTCCTCCAAGCTATCACATGGAAACTCCTAATGCATGATTTAATGAGGGTGTCTCCCATGTTGCACAGCAACAACTTCCTGGAAAACTTTGGGGTGATGTCTGGCATACAGTGCACTGCCATCTTCCTCTTGACTTGACTTGGGTCTGGGATTTGCCTTGCATGTTCTGTTCACCAGTATTCCATAGAACCCATGATATTCCTTTCAGCTATTTTTTTTTTCCTTGTGGCTACTTTTGTGCCATCTGGTGCCATGTTATTCAAAGGAGCTTAAGTATTCTTCCAAATATGCTTTTAGTATCATGTGTCAACATAAGCAAGAAAACCTAACACACTGCTAAGATAATCATTGAGAAAGAATACTGAAAGATGTTATATCATTCTACCAATAAATACCAGCATTTCTCAGCAATGTACATTATTCAGAATTAACTATGGGGTTTTCAAAAAAGTATAAAAGTCTTGTCCCAAGATTGACCAGACCCCCTACCAAAAGATCAGGCTGCCATTCTAATATTTTTTCCATGATTCTGCCTGAGTTATGCTGTACTTTCCTAAGTGGCAAGAATCAGGGACATGCTCAGGCTGTCTCAAACAATGGCTATATAAGGTCATATGGGAAAGGAATCAAATTCCAAAACCTCTCTCTGCGATGCATACCAAAGATCAGAGGTATTTGACTTCTTTTTAAATGTATACTAGTACCTAAGAATCAATTATAGAATTTACCTCATTGCGGCTCCATCAAGAAAACAAAAATTACTCTTAAGTATTTCAAGTAGAAGGAATTTAATACAGGCATTGGTTTCACAAGTGGTGACTTTTTCACACATGAGATGCTTTTGTTGCCCTGAGTCCCCTTCACCAGGCTTAAGCACCCATCACCCAACTGTGGCAGGTGTCAGCTGCCAAAGCATCAACCTGCAATCTTCCCCAGAGGGTCCTCCTTTGGTCAATGGGAATGGACTCCATCGAGAGGTCTGGCATGCTATGCCTCCCCTCCTGCGGGCAACCCTTAGCCAATGGTTGAATCTGACACATTGTGAAAGACACAGCTCTCTCCTGTGTACAATAAGCTCTGTTTTTGATTCGTTCTCCAGGGTCCCACAATGGGAACAGCTGAAGCTAGATGTTTTCTGAAACCAAATTTTTGCCTCCCCTCTTCCTTCCACTCCTTTGTAGGTTCTTCTGGGAGCACTCTTCAATAAATCAGTGTCACAAGAATTCCCATGTCACTCTCAGAATCTAGGGAATCCAAAGTACTATGTCTTATGTATCTTAAACTATGTCTTATATATTTGCTTTTCTCTGCCATGAAATCTAACTTAATATTAACCTCATATTAGGCATTTAAACAAATGTTGTCTGGTTGATCAGTAAGAAGAACTACAATCAACATATTACAAGAGTAAAGACATGTAATTTCAATCTTACAGAGGTAGAAACCAAGAACATAGCTGCAAAATACAGGAAACTGTGCCGTGGAAAAATCTGTTCACCTGTCTTAACAGCTGATGTAAGTCACAGTTAGTCAGGAGCAGTGACTGGTATTGAATGTGAGTACTGCCAAAATGATAGGATCAAGTGTGTCATTTGGAAACTGCATACACACCCGGGGAGAATGCGAAGAGTATTGCCACTGAATACTGTCATATGCTTTGTGGATAGATTGTGTCATCCTCGTGACAGCACATCCTGCAGAAAGGGTCTCTGAGGAAGTCCAAGGACAGCTCTTTATCTGCTCAGTCCCCCTGAGACTACAGGAGCAAGTTTCAATTAAGGACAACGAAAGAATGAGAGCCTCTCGCAGCACTAGTAACAAGAAGTTTCTACCATATTCCACGTTGTTATGTTTCACATCATCACAGAAGGAGAATGAAGTATTTTTCAAAGACACTGGAAGCCATGGGCATCACAGTAGACTCAGCCGGCTCCTCCTCTCACAGCTTTCTTGTTACAATCATACAAAGATGTAGAGGAGACAGTGTAGTGTATAATTATGGTGGTGTTAAATGATTATTATTAACAATGTTCATAAAAGATACACTCACCCCACGGACACACCCAGGGTGTTCCAGGTAGGTTAGTCAGGATTCGTTTAGAGGCCAGTAGCAGAGTCCTAACATGAACTAGCCTGGCACTCCGTCACTCGGGAGGTGGGTCCCCAACACCTTCTGGAGAAATCCAACTGTCAAAAACGGATCAGTAGAAAACTGGGAGAGTACACCGCGAGAAGTGCCGGGACTTCAGACCCAGGAGGACAGTGTTATGCAAAGGGTAATTTGCGGGGCTGGGATTGTGGCTCAGCGGTAGGGCGCTCGCCTACCACGTGCGCGGCCCGGGTTCGATCCTCAGTACCACGTAAAAATGCATTGTGTACAACTAAAAGCAAATAAATAAATATTAAAAAAAATAATTTTAAAAAAGGGTGATTTGAAATGACACGATATTCTAAAACTATGGTTTTCAAACTTAAGCATATATCGCAACCACTTGGGCAGCTGGAAGAACACGTTTCTGGGCCCCAGCCCAATGCCTCTGGTTTAGAAGTTCTAAGGCGGAACCAAAGAATCAACATTTTTAACAAGTGCCAGGGTGATGTTGGTGCTGCCGGACCTGGCACCTCCCAATGGAAACCATTCTTCTAGGAAGAGTTAATGAAAACAGGTGCGTGTGATTGACAGCCAATGAAAGCCAAGGCTGAAAGCCAGAGGCCTTCTATGATCTTACCAAGAGACTCCACTTCCTCCACTGGACCATACCCTGGTCTAATAGCGTAGCCAAGTCCTGCGAAGGGAAGCTCCCCAACCAAGGTAGGCAGTTAGATAGAGATCAGGACCTGGTGGTGACAATGGGACCTTTCCACTTGGGATGGGGCAACCAACGTAGGAAAGAGCCCGGCAAAATTTTGAACCTCAGAGTGTTTTGCAACTCTGAGGTCTGCAGAAGGGGCCTACGCCTCCCGAATAAGAGCTAGAGCTCTTTGCTTTCTTAAAGGCCACGCAGAGGCCTCCTTGCTACAAGATAGCTGTGCCCCATCGTCGTGGGATCCACATACATCCATCCCCAGAACACCCAATAGGCCAGACCCCAGGCTCGCACCTGCTCTGAAGAACTCAGCCTATGGTGGCCAACCTCCTGCTGGTGATGGTGACCACCCCACGCTCCACAGCCAGAGGACTCTTCTTTTCAAATCCCTGTCCTCCTCACCCGCGAACCCAGTTCTGTTTCACTGATAATGCACTTCCTCCACCTTGTGTGTGGACAGCACAAGAGGAAACATAAGATCCACACCATAGCCACTCTGTGCCCAAGAGACTCAGTGGTGACTTTTCTGGTTCAATTTGGAAAAAAAAAAAAAAAAAAAAAAAAAAATCCAGAAAAAGGCCCTTACTGGCCTGGTTTGAGTTACATGTTCATAAGTTGGACTAAAGTCTGTGCCCAGAGCCAAAAAGGCAGGATAAGAACATCCTAGGCCAAGTCCCCACTGGCCAGAGAGCCAGGGACTGTTGGAGAAGGCATGAAAGGATAGGATCCCAGCAAGCGGTTTCAAATGTGGCTGACACTGATTCATTCCAGAACCTTCCATGTGACCTCAATTATGATGACTGCTTAAAAAGAAGAGGAGAGAAGGAGAGGGGTGACTACCACTTCACCACAGATTCCCACATCCAATAGAATGGAAATAAAAATCATAGTTATTATGGAAATGAAAATCAGTAATTAATCTTTGTTGTAACAGAAATGTAAACTCGAACCAGCTTAAGCCGAGGCTGCACTTCCTGGAAGGCTCCTGTAACTGCAGGAAGTTGGTGGCTCAGCCGGCCATGGACTCCAAATACACCCAGCCCGTGGCTTGTCCCCATTGTGTCGCATCCTGCCTCGGTGCAGCTTCATGCATGGAGCAGGGGGACAAAAGAACGTGAAGCCACCTGCTTCCTGTTTCCTCACCTCATTACACGGGAGGAAGTGCCCTTTTTCTTTCCTTTCTCCAGTTTGAACAATTATAGGAAAAATTGTGACGGCTCAGTTGGGTCACATGCCTGAGTCAGGGACCAATCCTACGAGACTGGGGGAGCAGCCCCTCGGCATTGGAGAGGCTTGGTCTCATCCTGGCTACGAAAAGGGAGATGAATGATGGAAGGATGCGGGAGAACCACGTGGCTCATGAGCCAGGAGAGGGGACGGCGACTGCGTTTCCTAGTAAAACCAGAATATTAGAGAAAACACGGGCTCTACTTCAGAGGACATGATGACAGGGTTTGCTTTCTTCCAGAAATAGAGGGAGCCACATGCACAAGCCTGGCAAAGTTTAGCATGTGAGAGAGAAAAAAAAAAAAAATGAGTGGAGGAAGAAAAGAAGGCAGGAAGGCCTAAATTTCCCTTCACTCTCCTCCATCTTTATAAAGATGCAGGAAGAAGGAAAAAAAAAAAAAAAAAAACAAGTGGTAGGATACAGTACCTACAAGACCTTCCCAAAGCCACTAAATGTGACGGTCATTATTATTTAGATGAGGCAGAAAAGTGACTCATTCAAACCCACAGCTTCTCGGCAGGGACCTTGACTCCCAGGCCAGGGCTCTCCACAGTCTGCCTCACAGCTCCATCTAAACCTCACTAATTTGAGCTCCAATGTTCTGGACAACGATTGGCCACATTCCCTGATTATCAGGGATGCTGCAATTTTGAATTCTTTCCTGAGCTCACACAAGTTTTTCCACGAGAAGCCAAAAAATGAAGTTTAAAATACCACTGGAGTGTAGGGACCAACATAAAATTTCAAAATTAATATTCTGGAGCCCAAGCTTTAAACCCAATATGTTATACCCCTGGCATAACTATTTAAATAATAATTTAATTACTTGCATTATAATTGCCTCAAAACCATGGGTTCTTATAAATTTATATTTTTTGCATTCTGCCAGAGCTGTGAGGAAAGTTTAGTAAAAAGAAAAAGAGTGAAGACTACATCTGTGCTCAGAGAACTGAGAAGACATTTAGCATGTAAAATAACACCAGAAAAAGTTAACCTGATGCTAGCCTCTGAAGGAAAAAGTGAAATGAATTACTGACGTTCGGTCTTAATGCTGTTGGAATTATGAGGATAATTGGGTTCTCCTCATCACTCAGGGTACTCAAGAGCCTTAAAAACATGAAAAGAATCATTAAAATATTTTAGGGTCTTGCTTTACAGCTCATACGGCAAAGGTCGTCTTCTTGCCTTTCAAATGACAGAATGAAAAGTGACAAAAAAGTCCGGGGGTGCTCAGGGCCCTTTACGATTGTATTTTTCCATGAGTGTGTGTCTGCACTGGAGTTTGATTCTGGAGTCGGGGGTGGTGACGTCGTTGGAAGTGGTCACTGTGTAGATGTTATTTAAAGCCAGGGGATGCAAAGAGATGGCCCAGGGAGTCAGGGCAGACACAGGTCATGAAAATGGAGTTCTGGGTCACGCTACCATGGCACAAGGTCCAGAGGGTGAGTGGCCAAAGGAATTGAGAAGGAAACGACAGCGAGACAGGAGGGACGGGGTCTGCTGGGTCCCAGTGAAGACGGTACTCGACCCGGCCCACGACGTCAGATAACGGAGTAAGGGGAAAGTAGAAGAAGATGTTTGGATGTGGCTGCGGGGAGGTTGGGGGAGAGCTGGACCAGTGACCCCACATAACCAGCTGGACCAGTGTGGGAGGAACAGAAGGGAGGGCCTGGGGCCCCCCGTCACGCGGCTGGCGATCAGGGAGCCAGAGAAAGGGGTGAGGCAGGGGTATGTGCGCTTACACGAGCGGTTCCCGGAGAAACCAGAGCACAGTTCTGTGCTGACGAGAGGATCCAGGAGAGCAGGGAAATTTAAAATGCAGAGGAAAGAGATGACGGAAGGATTGAGAAGGCCTAAAAGCAGGATCCGGCCCACAGATGACAGCACTGTCCTTAGAAGCAAAGTCTGAGAAATGGGGAAGAGAATGATGGGAAATTGAGGAGACAGTAGAAGGTATGAAATGCTCCTCCACGGCAGGATGAAAGGAAAAGAATCTGGGGAGAATATACTAGAATAATTAGATGATAGTTAGGATCCACACAGAGGTTTTCGTGTTTTCCTCCCCGCTCTCTTCACTTGCCTGTGCACAAATATGACTACGTCTCAAGAAATTTAGATTTAACATTGGCTGGAGTTCTGCAAAGAAGGGAGAGAAGGCAAAGTAATTGCAGCCATGTCCACAGGCGTGGAATTGTGATAAACTAGGCCATCTACCTCGAGTAAGGAGAGAATTAGGATGTGTGTATCAGGGAACAGCAAAAGCTAGGGGTTTGCAGAACTGTTGGAATCGGGATGCCAGCAGAAGCTAGTGAGACACGCAGGGAATGGCATGTGGACAGCAGGGTGCTTAAGACTGAGTTTCCCCGAGGGGTACAGTCATTGGCAGCAACCAATGCACAGCGAGGGTAATGGACAGGTGGGGTTAGATGGTAGGAAGATCACTGGAGAAGAGGTCAAGGGATGGAGGGCACCTGGAATTGGAAGGACCAGCTGCATGGGTGCATTAATTAGGAGTGATGATGCCAGACGGCAAGGGAGGACCTCAGTGTTTCCATGGTAACAGACAAACCCTCGCATTCCTACTGCATGCACAGCTGTAGCTCAGTGACGGTCTCTGGATCTCAACAGGTAGCCTCTACAGTCACTGTCAAGAGGGAAGCAAGAGAAGAGAGACACACATGCTCTTAAAGCTTCAGCTCAGCAGCAAGACCGAGGAATTCCATCACCAAGGTGTCCCTGCAGCCACTCAGCCGTCGCAGTACCCACACCCAGCTCACAGTACCGGGCCACGCCTGCAATAGTGGGTGAGCACTTCCGCCCTCTGTGAAGTTGACAGTCCCCTGTTTATAACCCAATCAATAAAGGGACTAAGGAACAGAACAGACACTTCACAAAAGGAGAAATACAACTGACCAACAAATATATGAAAAAGTGCTCAACATCTCTATCAATTAGAGAAATGCAAATCAAAACTACTCTAAGATTTCATCTCACTCCTGTCAGAATGGTAATCATGAAGAATACAGGCAACAATAAATGTTGGCGTGGATGTGGAGAAAAAGGTACACTCATACATTGCTGGTGGGACTGCAAATTGGTGCAACCACTATGGAAAACAGTATGGAGATTCCTCAGAAAACTGGGAATGGAACCACCATTTGACCCAGCTATCCCACTCCTTGGTTTATACCTAAAGGACTTAAAATCAACATATTATAGTGATGCAGCCACATCAATGTTTACAGCAGCTCAATTCACAATAGCTAGACTATGGAGCCAACTTAGGTGTCCCTCAATAGATGAATGGATAAAGAAAATGTGGTATATATATACTCAATGGAATATTACTCAGCTTTAAAGAAGAGTGAAATTATGGCATTTGGCAGTAAATGGTTGGAGTTGGAGAATATCATGCTAACCGAAATAAGCCAATCCCACAAAACCAAAGGCTGAATGTTTTCTCTAATATGTGGATGCTAATTCACAATAAGGCAGGGGGCAGTAGGGGAAAATAGCATTACCTCAGATTAGGTAGAGGGAAGTGAAGGGAGGGGAGGGAGGGGATGTGGGGATGGGAAAGAGAGTGGAATGAAACAGACATTATTACTGTATGTATACATGTGACTACGTGACCAATATGATACTGCAACATGTACACTTTGAAAAACGAGAAATTACATCCCATCTATGTATGATATATCACAGTGCATAAATGCATTCTACTGTCATGTGTAACTATTAAAACAAATAAAAAAATTTAAAAAAATAAAGAATTGTCAAGGAGGTAAGATTTGGGGGAGAGATGGCGGGAAAGATGCAAATTCTTCAAAGAGTGAAGGGAATTCACCGGGAGGGCTGTAGGGGCGGCAGCCCCAGAGGCACAGAGGGCTCATCTGCTGGAGATTCCTCTCCTGTTCTGCCGAACTCTCTGCAACACGTGTCTGTGACAGCCAGTATCCGAGCACAGAATGAAACATTCCATCACTTAGATTTCTCCTAAGGCAGTAAATTTTCAGCTCTTCGGGAAGGGGCTGCTGATGAATCTGATGACTACCAAGTACCACGTCTTTCCTGCGTGGAACACTAGGTTTCAAAGAGTGAAAATATGGGAACAGTAAAATTTTACTGAACATAATTTATTCTTTCCTTGATGATTTAGAAGGCACCTTTAGCTCCTATGGTGACTTGGGGACAGGCCTCTGAACATCAATCATGATTGAACTGCGGATGTGCCGGGCCATAACTCACGTGGGTTCCCTGCACCCTGGGAGCTGAAGCGGGGCAGCGGGAAGAGTAATGACAGGAGCGGTGGAAGGGCCGGGAGAGGGAGAAGCTGGCCAGGTGGCAGGACTTGCCCCCAGGGGTAAAACAGCAGTGGAGATGGTGAAGTTCAACAAGTTGAGAGGCCGGAGTTTCTGTCGGGCGACACTCGTATCCGGAGGCAATGTCCCAACGCTGGGGACACAAGACCTGAAAGCATTGCACTTACCATGGGGCAGACCCTGGAGAGTCCGGCAGGCTGATCGGTCAGCAGACGCCCGTGTTCGATTATCGGTTTTGTTTTTTTTTTTTTTTTTTTTTAGATTAACCTACAGGTGGAACTTTCAAAGAACCAAATGAGCTACTGATCACCGTGGGGTTCGGGACAGGGTGTGGTGCCCAGGAACTTGTAAGGCAAACTAGGAACCCAGAGTGGCGCACAGGGAAGAGGGGAGAGGGGTCTCCACTGAACGAGAGCCCAGGCTCCAGGATGGAGCCAGCAGCCGGGTCCCAGAGCCCAGGCACCTGTGACGGGTTGGGGCTCCTACGGGGTGGGAGGGGAAGCAGGAGGATGTCTGGCTGGCTTCAGGTGAGACACCCCACTGACTGTCATCGTGGGACAGGTTAGAGGGTGCAGGGACTGACCCCAAGAAGGAAAAGGTCACGAAAGCTCCGATTTACTTCACTGGGGTGCCAGAGGAGGGCTCTGCCCACATGCTGCTCTGTTACCTGCCCGCACCACCCGGGGAACGCCCCCTGGGCTCCGATGCCCTTATTTGGAGGCGAGGCAATATTCAGAATAGGATAACAGAGGAGATCATCTTTGTAAGGAAACTGGATGCACAGAAAAGAGGCAAAGAATACTTGTAGCTTAGTAAAGTATTTGCTTAAGATCTTACTCCCTTACAGATACTTTCCTTTACTTAACCAATTCTTTACCCCACCACATGAACCCAATCCTCGGCTATCTCCAAGGTGGAATTTAACCTGGACCAAAGTTCTGAGGATGAAGGGACCTAGGTGCCCTGGGTAAGATAGAAGGGTGCTTCCAGACATCCACCCAAGGAGAATAGCAGTCAACAGAGATGGCACGCGTGCAGGGAAAATAAGATGCAACCACAGCCCTCCTCAGAGTCGGGTCAACTATTACCAGTGTGTCCAGCTGAATTCTATCCCAGGGCCTTCTTTTGCATAAAAGAACCAGGGTTATTTGCATTTTAAGTTTATTTTTGTTTATTGAAGTTAAAAAAGATACATAATTTGCCTTGAATCATTAAGTTCAATTTGTAAATCTTCTTGCCTACTTATAAATCTAGTAGATGTTATATAAAATAAAGCAGCTTTTACAGGGAACTTGGATTAGTGTTTGATCAACTCAAGTCACACAAAGTACATTTCCCTTAAAACAACCAGTCTCATTAAAAACTTAGTAAATTAAATCCCTTTAAAATTTAAAACTGCATTTATAAACTGAAGTACCCTACTTCATATGCCTGATTGACTAAATTTATGTTCTTAACAAGCAAAATCTTTCCAAGTGGCGAACAAATCTTTAAAGTTTAAATAAATTAAACTTACAAATGTAGCAAATTAAAAATTTTCCTAAGCATTTCAATACTGATTACAAATTTATTGGTATGCATTTCAATAAGAACAAAAATTACATGAATTGATTGCATATTTTAAATCGCAACCAAAAAGCTGATTTCTCAAGTTCCATTTAGTGCTTTCTCATTTAACGTTGAGTCAGAGGAATGGGCAACCCCTGGAGCTTATTAGAAATGCAAAATCACAGACCCCACCCAGGACCACAGAATCAGATCTAAAGCTGTAGTCCAAGACAGGGCAAAGGGAATATTTTCTTCCGTTTCTGAGCTGCAGTAGGTGGCAAGATCCTGTGGTCCATCCATTCATTCATTCATTCTTGCTTCCTTCCCTTCCTAGTATCCTACAGCAATCCAGAATACCAATTATTTCATCAGTCTCATAATGAAGTTTTCCAACTAGATGGAGCAGAAATATTGTATTTTAAAAGAACGAAGGGGTGCTGGTGAAAGAAAGTCTGATCACTTCTAAGGACCATATTAGGCACAGAAAGAAAATAGGTGTAAGGAGATTGGGCCCTCACTGGATTGGAGTTTACTGCCTGAATCAGCAGCAGTAGAATAGAAATTTCTGGTGGGAGTCTCATTGGAAGACAGATACCAAATTCTTCTAGAAAGTGAACTAGGCAGTGTTGCAGTTTGCATAGCCACGTATCTTGAACTGAAAATGAACAACAGTGGTTAGGAGGCTAAGTTTAAAAAGATACCTCACCAGGCAGGCTGTGGATGTGACAAGAATGTAACTGACAAAAGGCACACTCGTACATTGCTGGTGGGACTGCAAGGCGGTGTAAGCTCTCTGGAAACCAGTGTGGAGATTCCTCAGAAAACTGGGAATGGAACCACCATTTGACCCAGCTATCCCACTCCTCGATCTATATACCCAGTGGACTTAAAAACAGCATGCTACAGGGACGCAGCCACATCAGTGTTTATAGCAGCTCAATTCACAGTAGCTAAGCTATGGAACCAACCTAGGTGCCCTTCAACAGATGAATGGATAAAGAAAATGTGGTATATATACACAATGGAATATTACTCCTCCATAAGGAAGAGTGAAATTATGACATTTGCCGGTAAATGGATGGAATTGGAGACTATCTTGCTAAGTAAAATAAGCCAATCCAAAACAACAACAGCAACAATAACACAGCTGAATGGGATAGGGGTTTACCAGATTGGACAGGGCATAGTGCAGGGATGGGAATGAAAAAGACAGTAGAATGAATTGGACGTAACTTTTCTATGCTCATATATGAACAAACAACCAGTGTAACACCACATCATGTGCAACCACAAAAATGGGAAGTTATACTCTATATATGTATGTTATGTCAAAATACACTCCACTGTCGGGTATAACTAAAAAAAAAAAAAAAAAAAAATTTTAAATGTTTGGGGTGGGGGGAAGGTACATACCTGGCAAAAATGGCAAGAACTACCTGCCCCAGGGTAAGGCATCAGCATGTGGGGCCCACCTGCAAAAGGAACAAGATGAGGTGGGTGCAGAACACTGGTGTGGGAGCTTGGAGCTGGATGTCTGGTGGAAAGGGATGAGGAGGGCAAAGCCCCCACGGTGCCTCCAATAGAATCATGCTATCAGCATGTGGGTGAAGAGCTCCACCTGCAAGCATAGGAACATTTCAAGATTTGTTATGGATGTAAACTATTTTTCGCGTGCCCCAAGGAGGAAAGCACTGGCTAATGGGGTAATCTCTAGTGATTTGTACCAGCTGGATTTACCTTGATAGGATGTTGCCAATAAACAGTGTCATTATATTTTCTCATGAGGGTTAATTAGTGGCAACAATCAGAGCTTAGGGTTGGAGGAAGGAAGGAAGCAGGTGAAAGAGAGAACAATTCTTTCCTTGAGCTGCAACAGTTGCAGGCTACATCATTTAAAAATACAATGAATTAAGATAGCTGTAATTAAATGTATTAGTCTCTGTATCCTCAATTCTGTACCATTGGTCCACCAGTCTGTTTTGGTGCCAATACCATGCTGTTTTTGTTACTATTGCTCTATAGTATAATTTAAAGTCTGGTATGGTGATGCCCCCTGCTTCACTTTTCTTGCTCAGGATTGCTTTGGCTATTCTGGGTCTCTTATTTTTCCAGATGAATTTCATGACTGCTATTTCTATTTCTTTGAAGAATGACATTGGGATTTTGATTGGAATTGCATTAAATCTGTATAATGCTTTTGGTAGTATGGACATTTTGACAATATTAATTCTACCTATCCAAGAGCAAGGTAGGTCTTTCCATCTTCTGAGTTCATCTATAATTTCTTTCTTTAGTGTTCTATAATTTTCGTTATTGAGGTCTTTCACCTCTTTCGTTAGGTTGATTCCCAGGTATTTTATTTTTTTTGATGCTATTGCAAATGGGGTATTTTTCATCATTTCCCTTTCAGAGTCTTTGTCGCTGATGTACACAAATGCCTTTGACTTATGTGTATTGATTTTGTATCCTGCAACTTTGCCAAATTCGTTTACTAGTTGTAAAAGTTTTCTGGTAGAGTTTTTTGGGTCTTCTAGGTAGATTATCATGTCATCAGCAAATAGTGCTAATTTGAGCTCTTCTTTTCCTATCTGGATCCCTTTAATTTCTTTCGTCTGTCTAATTGCTCTGGCCAGAGTTTCCAGTACTATGTTAAATAGCAGTGGTGAAAGGGGACATCCCTGTCTTGTTCCAGTTTTTAGAGGGAATGCTTTCAATTTTTCTCCATTTAAGATAATGTTAGCTCGGGGCCTTGCATAAATAGCTTTTATTATGTTAAGATATGTTCCTGATATTTCTAGTTTTTCTAGTGTTTTGAACATAAAGGGGTGTTGTATTTTGTCAAATGCTTTTTCTGCGTCAATTGAGATGATCATATGATTTTTGTCTTTAAGTCTATTGATGTGATGTATTATGTTTATTGATTTCCGAATATTGAACCAGCCTTGCATCCCTGGGATAAACCCCACTTGATCGTGGTGCACTATCTTTTTGATATGTTTTTGTATCCGATTTGCCAGGATTTTGTTGAGGATTTTTGCATCTATGTTCATTAAAGATATGGGCCTGAAGTTTTCTTTTTTGGATGTGTCTTTACCTGGCTTTGGAATTAATGTAATATTGGCCTCATAGAAAGAGTCTGGAAGAGCTCCCTCTTTTTCTATTTCTTGAAATAGTTTGAAGAGCATTGGTATTAGTTCTTCTTTGAAAGTCTTATAGAACTCGGCTGTAAACCCATCAGGTCTTGGACTTTTCCTTGTTGGTAGCTTTTTGATGACATCTTCTATTTCTTCGCTTGTAATTGATCTATTTAAATTATGTATAGCCTCAACATCCAGTTTAGGCAAATCATATGACTCTAGAAATCTGTCAATGCATTCAGTATTTTCTATTTTATTATTATTATCTATCTTATATTAGACAAAGGTGCCAAAAATGTACAGTGGAGAAAGGATAGCCTCTTCAACAAATGGTGCTGGGAAAACTGAAAATCCATATGCAACAAAATGAAATTAAACCTTTATCTCTCACCATGCACAAAACTCAATTCAAAGTGGATCAAGGACCTAGGAATTAGACCAGAGACAATACACCTAATAGAAGAAAAAGTAAGCTCCAATTTCCAACATGTTGGATTAGGCCCCAAGTTCCTTAATAAGAATCCTGTAGCGCAAGAATTACTACCAAGAATTAATGAATGGGATAGATTTAAACTAAAAAGCTTCTTTTCAGCAAAAGAAACAATCAGTGAGGTGAATAGAGAGCCAACTAATTGGGAACAAATATTTAATACATGCACATCAGATAGAGCACTAATCTCTAGAATATATAAAGAACTCAATAAACTTTACACTAAAAAAACAAATAACCCAATCAATAAATGGGCTAAGGAATTGAGAAGACACCTCTCAGAAGAAGATACACGATTAATCAACAAATACATGAGAAAATGTTCAACATCGCTGGCAATTAGAAAAATGCAAATCAAAACTACTCTAAGATTTCACTTCACTCCAGTCAGAATGGCAGCCATCAAGAACACAAGCAACAATAAATGTTGGAGAGAATGTGGAGAAATAGGCACACTCATACATTGCTGGTGGGACTGCAAAATGGTGCAACCGTTATGGAAAGCAGTATGGAGATTTCTTGGAAAACTGGGAATGGAACCATCCTATGACCCAGCCATCCCACTCTTGGGTCTATTCCCAAAGGACTTAAAAACAGCATATTACAGTGACACAGCTATCTCAATGTTTGTAGCTGCGCAATTCACAATAGCTAGGTTGTGGAACCAACCTACATGTCCCTCAGTAAATGAGTGGATTAAGAAAATGTGGTATATACGCACAATGGAATTTTACTCAGCAATAAAAGAAAACAAATTAATGGCATTTGCAGGTAAATGGATAAAGTTGGAAGACATAATGCTAAGTGAAGTTAGTCAGTCTCAAAAATCCAAGTACCAAATGTTCTCTCTTATATAAGGAGGCTATTTCAAAGTATTGTTGGATGGGGGTACACAGGAGGATTAGAGGAACACTAGAATGGTCAAGGGAAGGGAGGGTAAGGGAGGGAGCAAGAGGGGAGGGAGGGGGAAAAAAAAAAGGTGGTTGAATGAGACGGATATCATTTTCCTTAATGCATGATTGAAGACCTGAATTGTACGAATATACTTTGTATACAAACAGTTGTATGTAAAAAGATACTAAATATATGCACTATGAGTTGTACATATTAAAAATTATAAAAATAAAAAAAATAAAAATACAATGAATTTATCATCAGAACTACACTATGGTGGACCGTTGAGACCAGAGATGATATGGGTGTTCCCAGTCCCATTCCCTAGGTGTTGAACATTGAACACCCGAGAAACACTGAGGCAAGAGCAAAACATTTATTTAAAGGTTAGAACAGAGAGAGAGACAGAGACTCCTGCACAGAGGAGGAGGGGTCCAAGTTGGTGTCCGAGGGAGTGGGGGTGTCCTGCCCCTTTTATCCTTCCTTCTCATGCCCTCTCCTCCCCTTATCTTGCCTTCATGGTCAAAAGGTGGGACAGGAGCTGTCCAGGGGTACAGGCAGGAAAGGAGTCACCCAGGGGCTACTTATTAACAATTCCTTGCTGGGAGAAGCAGTTCCCTGGCCACAGGTGGAGGAGGGGGAAGTGCCCTGGAGGTATTAGCATTTTGTTTCCTTTGAATCAGCTCCATCTTCCTGACCCAACCATTCATCACCTGCACTGATTGTCCTCCCCCTCCCCCACGCCTCTCCATGACGTCGACAACAGGTTCTTCATGGTCTTGAAATCTTTTCACCAACCAAGATGGTTTACTTCTCAGTCCATTGGTGTGCTACACCACTGGACTGCTGACTTACACAGTTGCTCTGCTCAGAGGAGAACTCCTGCTTCCTATTGATTTATGGTTTAGAGACTATTTTGGAGATTAAATTGAAAAATTAATTCAGATTGGTCCCAGAGGGGTTGCTTCTAATGGTTCTGTTAATTCACTTTGGGAGGAACCCTATTAAAGTTGATGAAAATTGCTAAGACCCACGAGCCCAACACTCATCCAGATTTCATTGGAAACAGACCTCGTCCTGATAATTGGAGTTGTTAGAACCCACTTTAATTTTATTAGTAATAATTAACATTTCTTTTTCTTTTATTTCTTTTTCTTTCTTTTTTTTTTTTTTTTTTTTTTTTTTTTTTTTTGGTACTGGGGAATTAAACTCAGGGGCACTCGACCACTGGGCCACATCCTCAGCCCTTTTTTGTATTTTATTAGAGACAGGGTCTCACTGAGTTGCTCGCCATTGCTGAGGCTGGCTTTGAACTCGCGATCCTCCTGCCTCAGCCTCCCAAGTGCTGGAAATTAAAATTTCTATGGTATTTCAGTTAGCAAGGCACTTTCTGATTATCCAAGTTTGAAATAATCACAATAATCTCATGAAGGGATGTATCCATTTCCTATTACTGTTACAACCAATTCCAACAATCTTGGTAGCTAAAAACACAGGTTTATGTTATCCCATTTCCAGAAAATGGTTCCTCCTGGAGGCCCTGGGGTGCATTGGGGTCCCCACCTCATCCGTGGCTGTGGCTCCCTCCATCTTCACAGCCTGCAAGCCCCGTGCAGGCAGGCGTGTCTCCGGTGGCCTTGGCTCCTGTCCTGGGCACCTGCCTTCCCTGTGATCACACTGCCCATCCGCCCAGGCCACCTAGGATGATCACCCATGTGAAGCTTCCTAATTTCAATTGTGTCTGATTAATTGCTTTTGTCATGGGAGCTAATATATTCTTTCCCAGGTTCCAGGGATTAAGACATAGACATCTTGGAGGGTTTTGCCTCGTGAAAGAAGCAACATTAAAATGTTTTCTTATCACCCGTGACAATGACCATGACAGTAGGTTGCTGGGGGTGTGGCTGGAGGCAGAGGGGGAGCTCAACATGCCCAGGCCCTGGGCTCAAGCCCCTCAACCAGACACTTCCACAGATGAGGAAAACGAGATTCAAGGAGGCGTGATTATAATCATTTCATTAAAATGGAACAAAACTGGTGCACAAATGTTCACCTGCTATTCTTCAACTCCAGGATGGTACTTCAGTCTACTGAAGCAGCCTACATCTACCCAAAGAAATGAAATAGAGCGAATGCCTTCTAAACCAGTGTAAAATAGAAAATAAACCTCGATCTTCTACTAAAGGAAGAAATTAGTCTCAGAAAAAAAAGAGATACAAAAACTCATGGTCAATAGAAAATAAGATGGAAGAGGATAGATCAAATATAGCATTAATCACAATAAATATAAAAGATGTATTGTTTATTGAAAGACAGGGATCTTTCACATTAAAGGTTTTTAAAAGCACTAACCTATTTCAAGAAATGATACATACAAATTGAAAAGAGAGAATGGAGACCTTCAAATAAAACTTGTACAGTAACATGCTATCAGACATTTACACTTGAAATAAGTTAATGTTTCCTTGAAGTAAAGTGACATGACAGAACGCCTTGATTTAAAATCAATAACAAATAAGTGTCAAGTTACTAATGCAGCTAAGGTATAGGAACCTTGACCCAAGCCCTTTAAGCAGCATGGTAATGTTTGTTTCCTGGCAATTAGAAAATACCCTAAAATGCCTTCTCTACATAATTGACATGCACACTTTCCAAATCTGAGTCTTCTCTTCTGCAAAAATCATGAATAAACCCATGCTTAAAGACCCCCTTGTACCTCTTGTAAAATAAATACATACATACATGAAAAACTAAAATTAGAAAATACATCTTCAGAAGGCTGAAGAATGGCCCCATTCAAATGGCCGCTTGTTCTGCGTGTACCAAATTGAGTCATCGCCAACCCCAGCACCACCTCCAGTGCCGAGTTAACTGTGGCTGGGATTTCCTTTTGTTTGTTTGTACTGAATCAGTGTTCTATTTCAGGGGGACAAATCTCCAAGCCCATTAAATCATTGGGTTAAATGAATTGCACTGTTGATTGCCTGGAGGAGACCTTAATTTCTCAAATAGATAAGTCCATTCGAAAGCCTCCCCATCCCAGCGGCTCTCAGTGTGTGGTCCCCTGACTCAGCAACACCTGGGAACCTGGGAACGCGGTAGAGATGCACGTTATCCGACCCATCGGGGTCTGCAGGAGCAGACCTTCTGTGGGTGGGCCCAGCCCAGCCTAGCCCAGCAAGCAGTGGGTCTTAATGCCTCTTCCAAGCCACCCTGATTACTTGGGGACCGATTCTCTAAACAAGTTCAAGATTGGCCCTCAAAATACAAAACCAAAATCACAAAAAGTTAGGATGAAATGATAGAATGTACAGGATTTCCTGGGCTTTATTTCCCTTTTGCAGATGCCTGAAGACTGAGATGAATGTTGCACTAAACTCTTTAAAAGTGCTGAGAAATGCAGATTGTAACTTCCATTTTCCTAACGCGGTTACCCATTTATGACAGGGCATTCTTTATCAGTATAATCATATTAGAAAGTCTCCATCCTGACCTACTTGTTACACAGAACAAGAAAAATAAATAGGTTTTTTAAATGGCAAATTCTTCTAACACGTGATCACTAGAAAGAGACCTACTGAATGGTAAGAGAGGAATTTAGGATTCATATCCAAGTTTAGGGTTTTTAAATATAAAGATCTTTTAATGGCTCTATGAGTAAAAGCTGAGTTGACGTTTTAAAATACATTTTGAAGTTAATATATTTGTTGTGTGTGTGTCATTTGGAGCAGATGCCAAGAGGTTGGTGTGTTTAGGGTTCAGATCAGCTTTGGGATTTAACAAATACAACTGTCAAACATAAACCTGCAGGTATTTGTCTTGAGTTAAACCTAAACAATTAATGTGCTATGTGAGCACATAAATTTACCAAAGCCAGCCAGGGAAACCCATCACTCACCTTTAATCCCTTTTTAATCTTTGAAACGAAAGAGGAGACTTCAGGCCAGGATTCCCCTAAAGTACCAGGGACAGATACTGATTCCTTGGTAAAGATGTCAGAATGGGATCTTGAGCAGCATACAGCAAATTCATTAACACAACAACGACGACCAGAGAAAGAGGCAGAAGCCAAGTTTCCTAAAATAGCAAGTATTCTTTTATGTTTTCAGACATATCGGCTGAAACGAACCCATCAAGACTTGCAGATTTAGCATTAAAAGCTCATGTACATTTTATTGTCATTGGTTCTTGTTCTACAATTAAGAGAGAAATGTATCCAAGAATATAAAAATCTACAGTCCGTGTTACATAGAGAATTGTTGAACCCATGACTTATTTTTAGGTTGGAAAATATAATGCTTAGAAAATATTTCTGTTTGATTGAGGACACAGAGACTAATACATATAATTTCAGCTATCTTATATTAGACAAAGCGCCAAAAATGTACAGTGGAGAAAGGATAGCCTCTTCAACAAATGGTGCTGGGAAAACTGGAAATCCATATGCAACAAATTGAAATTAAACCCTTATCTCTCACCATGCACAAAACTCAATCCAAAGTGGATCAAGGACTTAGGAATTAGACCAGAGACAATATACACCTAATAGAAGGAAAAAGTAAGCTCCAATTTCCAACATGTCGGATTAGGTCCCAAGTTCCTTAATAAGAATCCTGTAGCGCAAGAATTATTACCAAGAATTAATGAATGGGATAGATTTAAACTAAAAAGCTTCTTCTCAGCAAAAGAAACAATCAGTGAGGTGAATAGAGAGCCAACTAATTGGGAACAAATATTTAATACGTGCACATCAGAAAGAGCACTAATTTCTAGAATATATAAAGAACTCAAAAAACTTAACTCCAAAAAAACAAATAATCCAATCAATAAATGGGCTAATGTTGCTGCCTGAAGCGATGGCTGCTTGGAGCAACGAAGCCGCGGGAAGAAGTTCAGAGGCAAATTGGAGACAAACAGCTTTTTATTCTGATAACTTTTCTCTTTGGCTCTAACAACGACTAACACGCGCTGCACACACCACCAAAATGGCGCTGACCCGATCAGCAATCTCGGCTAAGTCACTCGAGATCCCGGGACAAGTCCCGTGAGACTACAGAAGGCGACAATGCCCAAATCTCCATGGCTCATAGTCAACCGCAATTCAAGCCATCTCCCCAAACAGGGCTCCTGCAGGCTAAGGAATTGAAAAGACACTTCTCAGAAGAAGATACACAATTAATCAACAAATACATGAAAAAATGCTCAACATCGCTGGCAATTAGAGAAATGCAAATCAAAACTACTCTAAGATTTCATTTCACCCCAGTCAGAATGGCAGCTATCAAGAACACAAACAACAATAAATGTTGGAGAGGATGTGGGGAAAAAGGCACACTCATACATTGCTGGTGGGACTGCAAAATGGTGCAACTGCTATGGAAAGCAGTATGGAGATTTCTTGGAAAGCTGGGAATGGAACCACCCTATGACCCAGCCATCCCACTCCTGGGTCTATTCCCAAAGGACTTAAAAAACAGCATATTACAGTGACACAGTCACTTCAATGTTTATAGCAGCACAATTCACAATAGCTAGGTTGTGGAACCAACCTAAATGTCCCTCAGTAGATGAGTGCATAAAAAAAAAAATGTGGTATACATACAAAATGGAATTTTACTCAGCAATAAAAGAGAATAAAATAATGGCATTTGCAGGTAAATGGATGAAGTTGGAGAATATAATGCTAAGTGAAATTAGTCAATCTCAAAAATCCAAATACCAAATGTTTTCTCTGAGATAAAGAGGCTAGTTCACATTATTGTTGAATGGGGGTACACAGGAGGATTAGAGGAACACTAGAATGGTCAAAGGGAAGGGAGGGAGCAAGGGGGGAGGGAGGGAGGGAGAAAAGAAAAAAGAAAAAAAGGTGGTTGAATGAGATGGATCTCATTATCCTAAATGCATGATTGAAGACCTGAATGGTACGAATATACTTTGTATACAAACAGTTGTATGTAAAAAGATGCTATATATGTGCACTATGAATTGTAATTATTATAAATAAAAAATAAACTAAAAAAAAAGAAAATATTTCTGTTTGAAGGAAGATTCGTTGGATTATTTTCTATTACCTTTAACTCCACACGATAAAGCCAGAACTAAGCGGGGGCGGGGGGGTACACCTAAAAGTTGACAAAAGACTCACTAAGTCTTTTTTTCTAGTAGTTTGAGCTATCTGAAATAAGAATAAACTCCCTGATAAAGTGGGAAGTTGCTATTACTACAATATCTAAATAGAGGGTAAATGGAGAAATCTGTGGAATTTTTGCATTGCATGAGAAAGAAAATATGCTGTGTAAAGGCAGGGCTCTGTGACCCTGGACAGATTGCTTAGTTAGTTACCTCCCAGGGCCGTTAGGTTAAAGTGAGATCAGGCTTACCACTCATGCCCAGCACATAGTAAGTACCCAAAACATGTAAAACAGGGGAGCAAATAACAGAGGGTGCTGTGCTTTGAATCTGCTCTGCGGAGTTTACACGTTTGAACACTGGTCCCCGCTGTGGCAGCTCTGAGAGGTGGTGTGGCCTTTCAGAGGTGGTCAGGTAAGAACAAACCCAGTAACAAACATCCTAACTGTGGGAGATCATCAACTGCTCCTCGATCACCAAAGCTTGGTGACAAATCTCATTATCTCAATTAGGATTCTGGTTTTCCATTTAGTCTACTGGGGCAGCGATAAGGACGTTACATTTACAAGTCGTTCCACCAAACTGATCAAGCTTCCCAGATGAGATTGGCCTTGGGGTCTTTGGTGGACTGTGGAGTTGTCCCCTGCCTTGGTCCTCTTTCTGTTGCCACAGCAGCGAACCTGGGATGGGCCATTGATCCAGGAAAGACATACAGGCGTGGCTCTGCAGGCTGGAGCTTCAAGCCACGGGCTGCTTGATCTGGCCGTGACCTTGAGCTCCGTCAAGATGTGGCAGAATAGTAAAAGGGCAAGTGAGTGGGTACCTGGGGCAAAGCACAAGTGGGTGGCCTGGCTGCGCAACAGCTGGCTCTCACAGTGACCACTCCAGCCCCTGGGAGCAGCTCCAACCCTCTCATTGACCTAGGCACCGCTCAGGGACCCCACCGCCTCTCAGTGCTGATGCACTGGGGGTGAATTTTCCACCATGTGAATTCCACAGAGCAGATTCCGGCCGCAGCACCCTCTGCTCCTCGCTCCCTGTTCACTGTAGAAGGACCTCACAGCCCCATCAACACCGCGTGGCCTCTGCACCTGGGAAAGTGTCACGCGCTTCCCCAGATAAAAAGATTGGCTCAAGAAGTGGGGTGACGACTTAAGAAGACATAAAATGTGAGCCGTTGGCCTCGGAGCCAGCTCGCAGGGGATGAGACACGTACCGCCGGAGGCTGAGGAAGATGACGAGGTAAGCTACATGGTCAGGTGATATTTGGCTACCATGCCCTGTGTGATAGGCTGGCAGACAGCTCCGGCACCTGCTGAACCTAGGGCTGCAGACAAGGAGAGGACAAGGCAAGTGTTTGATTAGGATGCCTGGGTTGCTTATGTTATAGCCTCCAACAAGTTACCACAGAATAAAAGGAACACGATCAAATTGGAATGAACGGACGGGGAGAGAACACAGAATCCAGTGCTGGTAGAGAGGAGGGGCGCAGTCATTCATTTTTGTTTTTGTTTTTCATCTATAACCAGAGTGAAAATACTGAGAAACACTTGAGCAACAAAACTCAGACTTGATCGCGAGGCCGAGACCTAATTTTGAGCATCGTCATCACCTTCTAAGTTGAATGCTGTATGTACCTGGTTTTGCATCACCCCCATAAACTCTCTAAGTGGGGAAAAATGCTCAGGATAAAAACAATGTGTGTATAGCTCATCCAGACGGCCAGTAAACTCTAAATAAACCTAGGGAGGCAAGTCAATCTATTGAGCACCAACAGGAGTCTGGCAGACCACACTGGCAAAAGCTCTGGCAATCAGGAGTAAGGACTCTGAAATCCCAAAGTGTAAAAGCATTTGGGGACACCAACTTTCTAGCATAAGATATTATACTGATAAGTCTGCCTGGTACCCACGGAGGACATATTGTCCAGTGCTCTCTTCAGTATTCAAGGAGGATGGTGGAAAAAGAAAGGACATCTCAGGAGATGACAACTGGACAGAGAGCTGTCAGAGGGCTACTGGAGATTTCCAAGGAGTTATTGTCCACTGCATATCTTAGTCAGATAGTTTTGCCACTTTGACTACAAGATCTGACAGGAACAATTTTAGAGGAGGAAAAGTTTAGTCAGTGCTCGCGATTTCAGAGTGCCAAAGTCCATGGCTGGCCGACTCCATTGGTTTGGGCCAAAGATGAGGCAGAACATCATGGCGGAAGGGCATGTCTGAAGAAAGCGGGTCGGAACATGGCAACAGGAAGCAGAGAGAATTTCCCTCAGCAGAGACCAAATGTAAGCCCCAGAGGCACGCCCCCAGTGAGGTACCCCTCCAGCCACACCCCACCTGCCCACAGTTACCTCCCAGTTCATCCCTATCAGCAGAGTAATGCGCTGATGAGGTGAAGGCTGTCATAGCCCAGCCACGTCACCTCTGACTGTCTTTACACTATCTCACACATGAGCTTTTGGGGACATCACATACCCAAGCCACATCAGTCCATCAAAACTCACACAGTCTACTTATTAGGAGGTCGGAACAGAGCTATAAAGTAGTTATGCATGTCTGATAATCGCCTTCAACAACATACCACAAAGCACTACTTTGAAGGTTTTACTTCAGCTATCTATAAGCTGGAGTTCAGTGTACTAATTCAAGACCTGTGCTTCTGCGACATTGTCTGAAATTTAAACAATACCAAATGAGTAATTTTTTTTTCTGAGATTCAAGCATAGGTGAGATAACATCAAATTGTTTTTAGAAATAATATCTGGCTAAAATAAAATTTCACTGACATTAATAAACAGGACATTAAAGATTCCTTATAAACAGTACATAATCAAGTTGTATTTTCTGACAATCTTTGTCTCATTGGAGAATTTAATCCATTTACATTTAATTACTATCACATTTGTTTCAATATACCATTTTGCCATTTTTATATCTATCTATTTTATGTTCCATTACAGGCACATCCTAGAGATTGGGTGGGATTGGTTCCAGACCACTACCATAAAGCAGATATCTCAATAAAGTGAGTCATGTGAAGTTTTTGGTTTCCTTATGAATACTGTATCCTATTTTGTGTGCACTCAGTCATCATTTAATATGTCAGTGTCACGTTATATGTCATTATGTCTAATTAATATTACGCTATTGCTGGAAATACTAACGACCATTCTGAGCTGTTAAAAAAATGATGCCAATAAAGTTGCCCGACCCAGGGTTGCCACAAACCTTTGATTGGTATAAAACACAGTATCTACAAGAAGAAAGGCACATGTGATAAAATGTGGTGTCCTTTTATTTTCCTTTCTTGCCTTCTTTAGTCAATAATTTTTATTATTTGTGTAATTTTATTCCTCCATTTTTAATGTTTTCCTTTCCTCTCTGCATCTCTGTGCTTCCCCATAGGGTCAACATCAAACCACTGAAGAATTCAAACTTCTAGAGTAAATTCATAATAGTGAAAAACATCTCGTCTTTTGCTTCTATGGGAGTGATCTAATTTTGCTATTACACTTGAAGAACACTTTCACAAGGTGCTGAATTCTGGACTGGCAAATAAATCCACAATCATCATTTTTTATTCTACTATTACCTGACTCCCATCATTTCTGTTGAAAAGAGCTTCTTTAAATGTAAACTTTAAATTTTACTCTTTTTTTTTTTTCTTTTCAGTTTCCTCTTTGCCTTTTTAAAGATCACCTTGCCTATGAGGTATCCAGGTACAGCTTCTTCTGGGCATGTGGATACACTTATTTAGAATCTATGAAGAATGTTGAATATTGACTTGAACACTTTTGTTAGGTTTGAAAATTCCTAGACAGTATTTATGCAAATATTGCTTCTATTTCACAAATCTCTTCGGATTTTTTTCTATATACTCCTTTTCCCCTCACTAGGTTTAGATGTGGTGATCTGCCCTGACTTGTCTTCCTGTTCATTAATTCTGTGTTTTACCTCACCTAATGGATAGAAATAATCTACTAAATTCTTAATTTCAGATAATGTATTTTTCAGTTCCAAAATTCAACTTGATTCCTTGTTTTTTAGGTTTTAGGCCTCTGAAATATTCTTCTGCCATTTACTTTTAAAGACCACATCTGAAAAATTCAATATGTGAATCACATTGGGGTCAGTTTCTACTGTGACTTTTTTTCCCCTTGGTTTTCAGTGGTGTGCTCATGTTCTTTAGTGTGCCTTGACTTTTAAAATCTTATTGATCATGGACCTGTGAATGCAAGAGGTGAGGCTCTGGATGATGACCTACTTTTCCAGGTACGTTGTTCTTTGGCGGACAGCACGGCACAGCACGCTGACCCCTGGCAGCCACACTGTCAGCCTTGTTACCTGGTCTGAATTAGAAGTTTCCCCTTCCACTTTGCTATGCTCCTTCCTCCCAGAATGTAGACTTCTCCAAGTCCCAACCAAAAGTCTGGGGTCGTTACCAGGTCCGTACCTCAGCAGGCTGGATTTCCATCTTTGTCTCCCTAAGAGTCGCTAGTGCTCAAGTCTCGGCTGATTTCAGCATAGAAGTTTGAGAATTTTATTCTGTACATGTGCTACTTGGATATTAGCTGATAGTTCATCTGCAGAAGTTTGACCCCACCTGTCTGCAGATTCTTTCCTCTCTAGGATTTTGGTCTTAGCATCCTAGCAACCTTGGCAGCTCCAAGCTGCAGCTGTGTCTTCTGGGGACATTAACACCATTGCCAACCCCCACCACCACTCTATACCCTAAGGTCATGATTTGGCAAATGCCCTTGAGGAAAATGTCAGTGCTATTGTGAATCTCAGGGACTGTGGCACCTGACTCTGCCTGTGATGTTGCACTCCAGGAGCTATACACTTTCTTTTTATTTTATTTTATTTTATTCTATTTTATTTTTATTTATAATAGTAGTATGTGTTACAATTCATAGTGCACATATATAGCATCTTTTTACATACAACTGTTTGCATACAAAGTATATTCATACCATTCAGGTCTTCAATCATGCATTTAGGATAATGATATCCATCTCATTCAACCATTTTTTCTTTTTTTTTCTTTTTTTTCCCCTCCCTCCCCCCTTGCTCCCTCCCTTTCCCTCCCTTCCCTTTGACCATTCTAGTGTTCCTCTAATCCTCCTATGTACCCCCACCCAACAACACTGTGAACTAGCCTCCTTATATCAGAGAAAACATTCTAAAAAAGGCATTGTGTCTACCTTGAATTTGTGTTTGGGAAAAGTGTTATTGTGATAGGAGGTGCTCACTAGTGTCTGGAACCATAAATCTTCTCTGATTACTTCAAGATATCCTCTTTGTCCTTAGTTTTGAGTGTTTTATTACAAAATATCAGTTTAACGTTTTTACGTTTTTGGCACACTGTAAACACTGTTGGACCCGTGGATAAGACTCCACCAATTCTCAAGCACCTTTTCCAACATTGCTCTTGTATCATTCCTTCCTCCTCTCCTTTTAAGATTTTGATTACATGAGTGTTTGGCTAATTCACTATATCCATGTACTTCTTCTTTTTTATTTTATTTTATTTTTTTCCATTTCATGTCTTAGTATTTTCTGACTTATTTTCAGGAAAACAAAACCTATGGTTCCAGTCTTTTCTTAAGCTATTAAACCCACCTATCCACATCTTGATTTCAGATATTTTACTTTTTATATTTGTCAGTTCTCTGCTATTATCCCTAATTTTAACACATATCTTTAAAATTTTAATCAGAGATATTTTAAAGTCCTACCTGTTAACTGTAATATCTGAACAACTTATGGGATCATTTGTTTTTATTTTTGCTCATTGTATCTAGTCCTCCAGTATGCCTGGTCATTTTTTATTATATGCTAAGTATTGTATATAAAAGGTTGGAGAGATCATTTGATCTTATTTTCCTGGATTTGGGTTTAACCTGGTTTCTGATTATGGTGGAAGATCACCTCCACCTGGTCAGAAACTTTGATTCAAATCTGGGTTTAAGTTGTTGTGAATGCTCTCCTATTTTCTCTTCACTTTTCCCCTTTGTGCATAATTTTGTTGGGGTCTCGAACAAAACCTTGGGGTCTTTCCAAAAGCCCTCTGTGTTGGAGGACCCAGAACTTCAATTTTAGTCTCCTCAGCGCCAGATGGCTGCCAAAGTTCCGCAGAGCGCATCAGCCTCTCAGAGGCTATTTGCAAATTCACGTGACCTTTTTATAGGGAAAGCACCACGAAACGTGGCATTTATCTCTTTATGGTTCTCTGATCTCTAGCAGCTTGGGTAAGTGCTGGCCCCCAAAAGATGGGAAAGAACCAATTCCTCCTTTTTCTCTACTTTCACATGAGCATAAAGAGCCAGAATACAAAACGATCACTTTAGCACTTTATAGTTAAGCTCTGAGCAGCAGCAGGGGGAAAACAAGGGAAATCATGGCTGCTATTGATGGTTCCTAAAGAAGGCAGAGCACGAAGTCTTGGCTGGAAGTGGGAGAACCACTTCACCACTGTTTACCTAGGATAATTTCAGTTTCTGCCTGTGGTTCTGGGGTGATAATGAACAAGTGCCTACATTTACTCTCAAGAGCGGCCCAGGTTAAAATACAAATTGTAAGTTCATCCTGGCCATAAATACTACTTAAGCTGTATAGAAATGAGGCTCGGGCCATACAGGAACAAAAAGGTAAATGGATGAAGTTGGAGAATATAATGCTAAGTGAAATTAGTCAATCTCAAAAATCCAAGTACCGAATGTTTTCTCTGATATAAGGAGGCTGGTTCACAGAGTTGTTGGAAGGGGGTACAAAAAGGGCCTGTCAGAAAAACAGAGGAAGGAAACAGCATACTGTGCCCGGCCAGGCCCAGACAAGAGCAGAGAAGGGTCTCAGACAGACGGAGCCCGCGACGGAGACCGAGGCCCTGGCAGCACTGGAAAGCCACTGTCAGGCAAAGGTACAGGCAGAGAAGATTCTGGAATTACAATAACCCATATGAAAAATGATGTTGCCAGGAGCAAAGGCACAGAGAACAATGAAAGAGCCTAGAGGACGGATTGCAGAAATGCACCAGAAGTAAAATGCCGTCTTCCTGAGGGAACGGCAGCACAGAGTCCAGGAGTCCTCCCGCGCCCAGTCCAGCTCAGCAGACTGGGCAGATATGCCTAAGAAATCTTACGGCAACGTTTATTGAACGCTTACTTTTACTGAGAGCAACCCATTCTACTCTTGTTACAGGAATAAGGAAAGACCAAGGGAGGTCAGGGAGAGAGGGCGAAAAACAAAGGGAACACAGTTCTGTCCTCATTCCTGAAACAGGAGCAGCGTGGCCTGAATATTTCAGGACGTCTATCATCACGGAGACGTGAACACTCTCCACACACAGGCATGGTTCTTTTCTCTGGAAAGGCGGCGTCCTAGCTTGGGCTCCCACAGCAAAATGCCCCAGACTGCACGGCTCAAACAGCAAAAATGTCCTTCTCCAGTGCTGAGGCCTGGGAAGTTCAACATCAAGATGCAGCCCAGCAAGGCTCCAGGTGAGACCGCTGCCTTCGCATCCTGTCCACAAGGCTTCCTCTTCCCCGAGGTTGCAGTCCTATTAATCAGGGGCCCAGGTTAACAAATCCTATCACCTCAACTGCCTTCTAAAGACACGATCCCATTGAGAGTTTGGCAGATTGGGGGGTGAGGGGCACAGTTTTGGTTCACAGCAGACTCATTTTTCGGTTCTTTTCTTTCACCCTCCTCTCCGCGTCATTTCAGTGTGTGCTTGGTGGAGCGGCTGAGGGGTCATTCACGTGGTCATCCACGGTCCAGAAGACAGCAAGCCGCCAAACCCTCCTTATGGCCTTCTGGGAAGGAGACTGGAAAACACAGACGCTCCTGCTTTAGTGGCCAAGAAGAGAGAAAATCAAAAACGTGAGTGGACACAATCACACCTGCCGCTGGGAACTGCGTCACCTTCCGACACCTGTCAGGAGCAACCTCTAGGCCTTCCTTCTGGGCATAGGAATCGACCCTGGCAGCACAACTGCCCACCGCAGACCCCCCGTGCACAGAGGCCCCGGATGCTGCACCGTTCACCTCGCCCACGTCATCCGACCGTCGGAAACGTCCTTGAACAGCTTTGTTGAGATGTACCGCATCCATGATAAAATCCACATTGTGATCACACAGTTCAACAGCTTTTAGTGCATTCACACAAGTGCACCCCCATCGCCTCGTTCTAGAACCATTCCATCACCCCGAAAAGCCCTTGGACTCCTCGCCCTCACCGCCCACTCCTCTCCCTGTCCTCTGAGCCACTAATCTCCAACAATGTCCATTTTCAAAATGACAGGAAGAATGCACAGCTTGCATTGGTGCCCCTATTTATTTAGCCTTAAACGACTCAAAGAAATAACAGTTTCGATTCCAGCACCAGGGCCTTGGACATCCCTGTTTCTGATCAACAGCGTCCCCTCATGTGGATGGAGACAGGGAAAGAACCAGAAGGTTGAGCCACTGTTGTGGGTTTTCGTTCTGCTAAGACCCAGCGGCAACGTGGCCGCTCACCCTGAGGGGTGGGCACCCACAGCAGCCGCGACATGAGCGCCAACCCGACAGTTCTGCTTCTCCAGGTGATTTTCAATAAAAGTTTGTTGGATCCTTTTTGCAGTTTGATACAATAAAAACGCAGCAGGAAAAAAGAGGGGAACCTGCCCAGCACTCTGCCTCTGTCACAAATATCCCTCTTTGCTCTTCCCTCTGGTGTGAAAGGCAGCCACGTCTTCGGTTACACAACCAGGACCATGTGTGTCCCTGAGTAAGTCCCTGGGAGTTCAGCTCATTGAGCACATGTTAGCGCCTGGAGAACTGCGTTGCTTTCGGAGGTGATGGGTTGTTTGAAGCCTTCTGCAAGACTTTCTAAGACTTTTTCCTATTATTATCTAAAAATACTTACTGAACATTAACCATGCATTGGATAACAGGAAACAGGAGAGGTCATAGGCAGACCCTGCGGTATTGAGAGATTAGGGCGAGACAGTGAATCACTCACTGTTGACAAAGCGCACTTGGACGGAGCAGAGACTGGGCAGAGAGGACGCCAGAGGCTGGAGAGAGGGAGCCTGTTCTGAAAAAAAGAATATAGGCGGGCGTGGTGGCGCACGCCTGTAATCCCAGCACTTGGGAGGCTGAGGCAGGAGGATCGCGAGTTCAAAGCCAGCCTCAGCAGTGGTGAGGCACTTAGCAACTCAGTGAGACCCTGTCTCTAATAAAATACAAAAAAAGGGCTGGGGGTGTGGCCCAGTGGTCGAGTGCCCCTGAGTTAAATCTCCAGTACCAAAAAAAAAAAAAAAAAAAAAAAAGGAATATGTTGTAATTGTCATGATTGGTTTTTAATCACAATAGTTAACATATCTCAAAAGTCTTGGCAATATTGAAGTAAAAGATGAGATTTTCATATTTATCAAACTCAGACACGTAGTTTAAAAATCCTTCCCTGAATTGGTATTCATTATGCTAAATAAGGGACCCAGCATGAATTCTGCTGGGAGAGGTAGGAGCAGTAGAGCTAGGTAAGCCCAGAGGAGAGAGGTTTTTCTGGGTAATCCAGGAGGGCTTCGTGGAGGAGGCGGCATCTGAGAAAGAGGACTGACTTTCCTGTGGAGCTGGACAGGCAGGGACAGAGCCCAGACTCGGAAACGCAGGGTCTGAGTGAGAGCAAAAACTCGCGGAATAGCCAGTGAGGTCAGTGCCCTCGGGGCCAGAGCCGCTTCCTTCCACCCTTCCCAGGGAGACGGCTGAAAGGCAGGGGACAGATTGAGGACCCGCAGAGGTCACGCACTCTGGGAACAGCACCAGGAATGAAAAATGGCAGCAGCCCCATGGAAGAGCCAGTCCCTCCACAGGGCCAGGAAGCGCCTCGTGCTGAGGTCAGCCCCGGCTACCTGCCCCTCTCCAGCCTTTGGGGCTAATCACGGGCCCTGGGCACGCCGGGGACCTGGTGTCCGCCTCACGCCCGCCCAGGCTTCCCTGTCTCCCAGGGGGCCGCTGACTGAGAGGAGTCTAGACGCACCCTAAGGGGCTCCTCTACCTCTCCACACTGCACCAAGCAGCCTTGCTTCAAAATCAGGATCAGGACCCAAACTAGCTCTCAGGACACAGCACAGGATTGCCTTTTAGAACAGGCTCAGTTCTTCAACTGGCTAGATTCTTCTCTTTGACTTTAAGTGTGTCTTACCTGAAAAATGAAACTAAGAATAATTTTCATGTTACTGTGAGGATCGAACTTTAAAAAGGTGTATTTAGTGTATTTAGTGTAGCTGGACTGCTTCCCGGAGCACAGTCTCCATCCCTTTCTTCCTAGTGAGGAGGACCAGGTCTGGGTACAAAAGTCCCAACCATCAGTCAACATCAGGTCGCACAGGACGGCCACGGAGATGGACAAGGAAATGTGGTGTGGAAGGTGCCTTGATACTCACAATGCCAACCCTAATTGACACTGATTTGGGGATCTGGCTGTGTTATTTTATTTTCTATATGTTTCATTTTGCCCTTCTTCTTTCTGGATTGGAACCCACCCAAATGACCCTATTTAAAGATCCTATGTCCAAATATAGTCATATTCTGAGGTACTTGGGGTTAGAACTTCAGCCTGTGACTATGGGGAGACAAAATGCAGCACACAGCATGCTTTTACCATAAAATAGTTCTTCCAGTTTGCAAGAGCCCAACTCTAGTGATCTTTGCACCCTGGCATGCCATCTGTCTGACAGGAGGGGCTGACAATGGCCAGCAACCTAGAAGACCACACCAGCCACCTGTTGGTTACCTGTGCTGCGTCACCAAGTGAGTCGAAGCACACTCATCTACCGTCACCTCGGAAAAAGCTGAAGATGACACAGTAGAAATATGACCTTGGGTCTGCTTTCAACTGAAACTAGTGCCTTCACTGTAAAACCTGTTTTGACTTTTCTGATTAGAAACCTCGATTGGCAGAATCATCCTCTTTGATATAAAAATAATATTCCATTAACCATTAAGAAAGTTGGTTTCCAGCCGGGCGCGGTGGCGCACGCCTGTAATCCCAGCACTTTGGGAGGCTGAGGCAGGAGAATTTCGAGTTCAAAGCCAGCCTCAGCAATGGCGAGGCACTTAGCAACTTAGTGAGACCCTGTCTCTAAATAAAATACCAAAAAGGGCTGGGGATGTGACCCAGTGGTCGAGTGCCCCTGAGTTCAATCCCTGGTACCACAAAAAAAAAAAAAAAAGAAAGTTGGTTTCCGTAAACCAAATATTCCGATGGGAAGCATAGGAGAAAGAAAATAAAGACAGGAGTTCTTGACGGCTAACACCCCTGGCAGGCAGGGGAGCGGGCGCTTGGAGGGGCTTTTCACCCCGATCCTCAATGGCTCTCACCTCTGTTGACCACTTGGGCAGGCAACCCCGTGCCAAACCCACCCTAGCTGTTCAGTACGTGTTGGATTTAATTGAAGCTAATTAAGCTTCGCCACTGAGACTGTACACACTATTGAGCACCTCTTAAAATATCATCAGAACTACCTGTCTGCAGCCTCCTCGCTCCAGAGGTCTCCTAGCCGTGTGCTCACAAATCCTTAGAACAGGAATGTGAAAAAGGAAGAGGGAAAGTAATATACTTTTAGTGAGAACTCATTACCAAATAAGGACATAATCTCATTCATATCCCCCCCCCCTTTCTCTCTCTCTCTCTTCTCTCCCTCTCTCTCTCCTCTCAAAACTTTAAACCGAAAAAAGCAATTCAGTTTTATGGAGAGAGGTCAAGTGTTCTGATTCACCCGCCCCCACATTTCAAAGCCATCATTTAAAAGGCCTAAGTGATTTCTATTCAACCAACCTCTTAAAACAGAAAGTGCCACACGGTGCGAAGACAGCCCCTCTGGGACCAGAGAGTCCACGATGGATTTTCTATACATCGGTGTGGGCACTTTGTATCGTGCACCTGACGTGGGGAGTCACAGCTCTTGCTAGGCAGGGTGTATCAGAAATGTCAGCCGAAGCAGACCACTCGGGCTGGCCCTCTCCAGAGATCAGATGAAAGTGAAGTGGTGGACAGTCTCCTTCAACTTGGCTCCTGGAGATGAAGAATAGCTCCTTGGGGGGCAGGGGGGGGGAGGCCCTAGTTTACGGGAAGGCAGGACAGAACTCTGCTGTGGGTGAGCAGTTGGGCCTGGCTGAGGCCGAAAGGAAGACATGAGCACATGTCAGTTTTAAGAAAAAAGCTCAGTAGGAGTCTTTCCCTGCCAAGAAACACCCCCGGAACTCCCACGGCTTTCTGCGCTGTGACCCCAAGGTATTCTGCTATGACTTCAATTCCTTGGATTCCCCATCTTGTTCTTTTCTTACACCCAAACCTTGCTCAATAGGTATATATTGGATTCAAAATAAAACTGTAATGTAAATCTTGAAAATCAACCCACTCCTTTATTAAATTTTTTTAAATGAGACACAACAAGGACGATACTAAACACAGAATTAAAGCCTCAGAACTTGAACTTGAGACTTCTAGTTCCTAGTCCATCCCTGCTACTCTCTGACATCCTACTGGGGCCCTGTGGTTAGTGAACTAATGCAATAGAGTCCACATATTTGCAATTTATTCTGGATCTTAAAAATGAGTCATTGCACTTACCAAAGAATTGAGCCTACTTTCAGACAGAGAGTGCGCCAGTCTAGTCAGACAACAAACAGGAGTTTCAGATGGGATCTGGCCATGCCCTTGCTCACTGCCGCACCCCCTTGTGACTCTCCTGCCACCCAGAAAGCCGGCACTGCCGCAGTGCGTTAGGGGGCCTTCCTGACATACAAACCATGTTTTTATTTATGGCAGGATAATACTTTAAAATATTAGCTTGTGTTCCTTGATCCTTGCCCTAGTTATTCAGCTAAAGCATTTCTTATTCATTGCTTTGGAGAAGATAGAACCTAGCACAAGGCTAAAAGAAAAAGATAAATGAAGTCAATTCTTATTGTAAAAGCCAACTTTTCAGGAAGGAATAGAAAAAATAATAATAAGCAAGAGTCTTGAGAGTGCACTCTATAAAGAAAGCTAGGTCATCTTACTCCCAAACCAGACAGGAGCACCCTCCAGCCCTTGGGGTGGGGGGAAGGGGGAAGGCAGTTGATTCAAGGCTGCTTCCGGGGACCTCCAGTAGTTTTCTGTCATTCAAAGTGCTCAGCACCTCAGAGTCAGACTTTGGGGTTTTGTTTTCCAAGCTCCAATAATTTCATTTGGTTCAAAGATTTCCTCCTTTCCCCTTTTGCATCTGTAGGGAAAAGAAATACATTTACTGCACCAATCACTAGGTTTCTGGATGAGGCTCCCTGGAGTGAAAGACGGACTAACAGGAGAAAAGTAGGCACACCTATGTGTGATATGGGATCCTATGTAAGGAAATACAGACCCCAAGAAACAGAGAAAGCTATATACAAGTAATTTCCTCCCCCCTCGCCCTAGGTTTGATGGAGAGGTAGACAGTCAAGGAGAAGCACGACTGGATAGTGGAGGGTCCACCGACTTCCCCGGGAAGGGAACCCCAATTCAGGATGAGGGGCCCCTCACATCCACGACCGCAGTGCGTGTCAGACGCTGAGGCACAAGCACAGATTCACCCAGGAGGGTGAGGTTTGCACACTCAAAGGGAAAGAGAGTGCGTCTGCCAAACAGCCTTGAGCTTGGGTTCTCACGTTTAGAAGCCACAGCTGGCGGCTGAGCTGGAGTCCGGGCCGGGGCAGGCGCAGTTCTGCACCACCTTCTTGGCTCCTGCTCACTGGGCGCCTGGTGCTCCTTCCTGCGGGCAAGGACATGGGCACGTGACCCTGCTGGCTCACCAGTCGCTCGTTTTGAATTCCAAGTTTTTTCTGGGCACTTACTTCTCTCTCGAGACTCGGGATGTTTTTTTTCCCCCCTGAATCCCCAAATTTCTCCTTTGGGATGAAGGGTGTGCTTTACTGATAATAAACTGGGGTGGGGGCTTTTCAACGTCTGCATGCTCAGATGCTTCCCTGCGCCCCTGTAAGTTCAGAAAGAAGGGTGTTCCTTTTTTTCTGGGAAGAGACAGTGTGCCACCGAAATGAGGTGTGAGGACCTGCCTTCAGGGAAGTTCAGAGAACCCCTCCAGGTTTGGTGCGAGTGGCCCTCCTGCTTCTGCAGGGTCCTCGGGTGTCTTTAGCTTAAAATACTTAATAGGAAGGCGTCAAGGGAGGGGCGCTCAGAGGGCTTTGGTCCTCCACGACACCACGAGGCCCTCCTGGGCTCCACCTGCTCAGCCCGTGCCCACCATCCTGGCTCGGACCCCAGTCTTCTCGCACTGGGTCTTCCGGTCATTCCTTCTGCAGCAGAGCTTTCCTTCTGGCTCAGTTTCCAGTGTTCCCACCGCTTCTGATCACACAGTGAATGGTGATAGATAGGCTTCGGCTGACAGGCCACCTCCATGGAAATTTCCATTAGGAGCAACCTGGTTTCATTTTCCCCAGGCAGGACCAATCGGCTTAAAGCTCGCCCTGTTTACTAGGAAAAGAGCCAATGGCATTAAAGGTCACTCGGGTACCCCCTCCCCCAAATCCCTACTTAAGTCCCTGCTGAGAGGAGGCAGCCACTGCGACAGCTCCAGACTCATGTCTCCAGCCCCAGGGCAGCTGCCCCAGCTGACAGCTCCAGAGACCACAGCCCGCACGACCAGGCACGGACCCTCCGTCCAGAGCTTGCACACTCCCCTCTCCCTGACTCCCCTCTCCCTGTACTATTCCTCCATCCAGAGCTTGCACACTCCCCTCTCCCTGACTCCTCTCTCCCTGTACCATTTCTGCCTCCGAATCTCTTGGCTGCACGGTTGTCTCCGGTGTGATGTTTGCCCTTCAAACGGTCCATTTCTCCCTCACCATACGGATGTATGAGAAGCTCCGGGGACCCTTCAGGACCATCAGATCTTTGTCCCCAGTTTTGGGCACAAGAGCATGCACTGGCCCTCGGGGTCTTCTGAGCGATGGGGCCTCTGAGGGGAGCATCTCCTGTGGTTCAGGATAAGCCTCTTTCAACCACCCGGGTACTGAAGCTAGGGGGCAGGTCTGCGGGGCCCTGGGCAGCTTCAGGAGGAGACTGGTGGAGCCGCCCCTGATTGGAGGGTTGCATCGCAGCCCCACCCCCTCGCCCTGGAGAGACTGGGCTGGCCACCAATGGCGGTGCTTCGGTCAATCAGGCGTTCCCAGGAACCTCCCTGAAAACCTGGAGGACCCGCTTCTGGGTCGGTGAGCGCAGGGGGGTGTTGGGAGGGCCAAGCCATGGACAGCAGAGGCTGGAGCGTGAGATGAGTTTAAATGACCCCCGAGAGTGTCTCGGTGCCCCTTCCAGACTTATTTTTTCATTTCTGCTTTTCACACTTATTTATTCTTTAACTTCTTTACAGGCTCATCATGTTGGAGGTGAAGTTAAAGCCTCAGGCAGAGTAATTATAAAAGCAAAGGGAATAAATATTAAGTGGAAACAAGTGAAACTGGTTTGCACCTTTCTTTTCACGAACAGTCTTGCAATAACATGAAGTTTGGGGTTTCTTTCCTCCCTTGGCCAACCTGCTCTTTACATTCATAACATTCCTTGAGCACAGACAGATCTGAGGCCCCGTTTTCTCTGGGTCTGTAGAGACCATCCCTTGTCTTTCTTTATTAAGTCATAACTTGTCATGGCATACTTTTTTCTTGTTAAAATATTTATTTTTGTTCTCAGGTTGTTGAGGATCGTTAGATATTTATGCTTTAAAGTGCCAGGGAATACTGGAAATGACATAAAATGCCTCGACGCAACCTCTGAGTTTCAACCAGTCAGTGATATTGTCAGTAGGCTGCAAAGAGGAAGGAAACTTATGACTACCTTTGATCAGCTCTTCATTAAAACATAAATGTCACCATCCTGACTTAAATACAGAGTCCTCCTCCAAAGACTGGCATCAGGACAATTTGCTACATAATGAAAGCCACCCGGTGACCCTATGCAAGCACAGAAGGCAGACTATAGGAATCAGTTGCCCTTTGGGGTGGCAGAGGTTGAGCCCCTGCAGAAGACCACTGGGCTCATCTACATAGGTTCCATGAGCTCACAGACACGATGACCCCATGAGGGGGAGCCCTTCCTGGGATTTTGTCTTTATTTCCTACATTTCAACGTCCTGAAAAATGATTTCATTCCCCTATCAAAAATAACACAGTTCTGAAAGCCTGTCACTGGAGACTTTGAAAGCCAAATGCGCACGTATTGCCAAAGCGGTTGACATGGGAGGTGAGCGCGGCCTGGGATCAGCTTCTCGCTCTCCAGGACAGAACGAGGTAATCGGGTCTCAGAGGTGCTGTTCCAGCTCTGACTTCTCTGATTCTGTCATCCCTTGCTCACCGTTTCATCCCAGGCCTTCATTTCATCACCGTCCATGGTAAAGAAGAGCTCTGACCCCAAAGTAGATCACAGTCAGCTCTGTGCGTCCATGAGTTCTGCATCGGAGGACGGAACCAACCACAGATCGTAAACCTTCAGGGAAAAACTCATGCACAATCCAAATACAGACAAACTTTTCTTCTTGTCATTATTCCCTAAGCCAAAGCGTGTGACAACAATTCACATAGCATTTACATTGTAGTAAGTATCATCAGTAACCTAGAGGTGATTTAAAGCATAGGGGAGAAAGTGTGCGTGTTATATGCAAATACTTTGCCACGGTGTACAAAGGACCTTGAGTATCCACACATCTTGTTTCTCAAAGGTCTTGGAACCAATCGCCTTGGATACACAAGGACAACTGCAGATGCTTTAGAAGACTCTTCCTGTGCTACCCAAGGAGTGTGTATGCATAATACTAGAGTACACATTCCTCTAACGCAAGGTTCAACAAATGTTTCCCACAAAGGACAAATTAATAAATATTTTAGATGTTGTGAGCCCTGTGATCTGTTGCAACCACTCCACTCTGCCATTGTAGCCCCGAAGCACCCACGGACTGTTCTGGTCAGCTTTCCATTGCTGTGACAAAATACCCAAGAAAAAACATCTTAAAGGAAGAAAGGTATATATTGGCTCCGGGTTTCTGAGGTTTTAGTCCATGGACAGCTGGCACTGCTGGTCCAGACATCATGGTGAAGGGCCTGGTGAAGCAGAGCTGCTCAGTGTGTGGAGGCAGGAAACAGAGCAAGGAGGGGGCTGGGCTCCCAATACCCCCTTCCAAGTCGCACCATCAGTGAGCCACCTCTTCCAATTAGAAGCCACCTCCTGTGGTTTCCACTTCCCCCAAGAGCAAGTGGGAACCAAATCTTCAGGACTCGAGACTTTGCGGGACATTCCAGATTTTAGTAATAAGATTTCATTTGCAAGAACAGGCTGCAGACCAGGTTCAGCCCACTCGCCACACCACGCCAATTCCTGTACCACAGGATATGATTCTATGTCTCATTTCAGTGTTCCCCTCATTACAAACTAGGGAAAGCAAAATAATTCTCTCAGTATAGCTAAAGCGACTTTTGAGCTTCCTTGGACTATCCTGGGGTGATCCTTAAAGAGCAGGTTAGTACTTACAGAAGGTCATCTTTACCATCATATGCAAAGGACTGCTGCAAATAAAATGATGTGGGTGAAATATCTGCGGCCCCCACATCATTCCACTCCTGTATTCTGAACCACACCATGGACTTCCCGTTCACACGATCCTCCTACCTTTAGTTATTTCTCTCTTCCTTGCCATCAAAATCCTAAACAACCAGCTGAGTCAATTTTCACTTACCTGAGATTTACCACTCATTCTACTACTTAAGGTAGTACCACTTAAACTATTTACCATAACTTTCATTATTTTCACTTGACTACTTTTCGTGAAAATCCATCACAAATTTGTTATATATATATGTCTCTGTGGACTTACACAAAGATGAACATATTTAAGTCATTTTAAAAACCATCAGCATTATAAACCCATAAGAAAGTAATACATTTGTGAACAACTTTCAAGTGTGAAATACTCTTTGATTATAAAGTTATTCCTTACTACAATGCCGTGTGAGGTGGCCAGGAAAGTTATCATTGTCCCCAAGGGACAGAACATAATTATGTAACTCCTGAAAGGCCTCCCATAGCTAATAGCACCACTCTGAAGAATTCTCATGGGGTGCTCTTTTAACCACCTTTGCCTCTTCTGTGTGTGCGACAAGTGCTTTTGCATCGGTGTTTTCATTCCTTCCTTCCTGTGCGTCAGATCACGAGCTCCGAGTGACTGCTCTTGTGCTACCACCTCCCCTTCACAGTCCAGCTTTCTCTCCACGTGAAAACCAAAATGTACTGCTTCTCCCACGAGGGGCTCTGGAGAGTCAGCTGATGAGGCTTCTGGAGGACTGCATGTGCAGAGGGTCAAGTCCATACTGATTGTGCACTTCCCGTTGCATTAGGTTGGTGCTGGAGACACAAGGGCCGAGACCCATCTGCACAATCTGCTCGAATTCTGCTGTCACACGAGGTCGCAAAGATACCCAGGAGGCGTCCCTGAATACAGTGACAGACACACGTTGAGCTCTGAACTTTGGAAAACACGAAGATCTGCACAGAAGCACAAATACCAGACTGAGTATATGAGTCAGCTTTGTGTGGCTGTAACCAAAACCCCTGACAAGAACGATTTAGAGGAAGAAGTTTATTTTTTCTCAAGTTTTGGAGGTTCAGTGCACAGACGGCCAACTCCGTTGCTCTGGAGTCAAGGTGAGGCAGGACAGCGTGGGGGAAGCGCACGGTGGATGAGAGCCACTCAGTACGGGCCAGTCAAGAAGCCGAGAGGACACAGGAGCCAGGTCAAGACGTTCAGTCCCCCAGGGCATCCCCTCAGTGACCTTCTTTTCCAGCCACACCCCACCTGCCTGTGGTCACCACCTGGTACAGTAGTTCTCTCGAGTTATCAATCCATCCAAAGGATTAATCCACTAACCAGGTTACAGCTCTCATAATCTAAGCGTTTCATCCCTGGTTGCTGTCACATTGTGTCCTAAGCTTTGGGGGAACGTCTGTCTTTTTTTAATATTTATTTATTTATTTATTTTTTAGTTGTAGTTGGACACAATACCTTTATTTATTCTTATGTGGTGCTGAGGATCAAACCCAGGGCTTCGCCGTGCGAGCACTCTACCGCTAAGCCACAACCCCAGCCCCTGCAGGGACATCTCTTATTCAAATAATAGCATCGGGACTTATTTTTCGCTTGGGGGAAAAAATGGAATGGGGTATCAGTCTTCCAAGCGGACATCGTAAGAGGATCAGGGGCGTGGTTAGCATTACCTATTCTAGCTCCATCGTTGAGCAAATTTCTCCTACACTTGGGAAGGTCCAGCCTCACTTTCTCATATTCATTCCTCTTTTTTGGTCATTAGAAGATGGCCGGATTTTTCCACCTTCATGAAAACAATTGAATTTGGCAATTCCTGGGTCGCAAAGTGCATTTTGGCTCTCTTTGGGGGAAAAAAAAAAAAAAAAAGAAGAAGAAGAAGAAGAACACAACTTAAATTTACCTCTCAACTGAACTTGATTCAGCCTGGGGAAAGTGATTTTATATATGAATCCAGGACATTCCCACTCCCTGCCCTACAACATTGAGGACATCGATGCAGGTGCATTTTTCATGGGGTCCTTTGGTCTTCGCTGTCACTGAGGTTGCAATCGTCATCTTCACCCTTACTGTGCTCAAGGCATTTCCTAAGCAACTGATATGTGACCAGGGAACAACCAATTGTTAAAATAATGGGACTTGTTCAGACTCATGTGTTTCTTATGGGGTCTCTAGATGTCTTCAGTCTGGAACGGTTCATTAGTCCTTCCTTGACTTTCATAACTTTGACACTTTTGAAAGTTATGGTCCAATTACTTTGTAGAATGTGCCTCAATTTGAGTTTATGACGCTTCCTCCTGATTAGATCCAGGGTATCCATCTGTAGCAGGAACATCACAGATGGTTTCTTTGCATACTGTCAGCTGACAAACAGTTTTGATTTATGTTATCACGACAGTGTTCACGCGGATCACGGATGAAGATGGTGTTTGCCATGTTTCTCCACTAAAAATTTTCTCATTTTCTCCTTTGTTAATAGTAAATATTGTGTTGGGGGAGACATTTGAAAGTACGTAAATAGCTCCATTCTGATCCATATGGATTTATGGTTTTGCATTTTAGTGGGTTATAATATATTGTCATCACTTATTTTGTTTTTTTTTTTGCTTTTGTTTTTGTTTTTTAGATAAAATTTTAATTGATGTGCACAATCATCATCATTTACTTTGATGATCAAATCATTCCCATTTTTGGCCTGAGTAAGATTCTTCAAGATGATCTCTCTGTCCTTTTGACAAGGTCCATCATTCTTTGGGCCCTTCCTTATCCTCCAACATAAAATACTTCACATTCAATTTCCTCTACACCAACTCTGGAATTCGGTCGTTCTCCCAAGAAGTTTTCTGTGTACTGGTATTTAGAAGCCAAGATGTAGGTGCTAAATGTGCTCACTGCTATTGTAGTCCTGCTCTGAGGCCATCACAGCAGACTGAGCTGGTGATGCCACACACACACACACACACACACACACACACACACACACTTACACCCACAGGTATTATCACAATACTGTCTCTCAGGATCTATGGGGGTTATTCCAGGATTCCTCACAGATACCAAATTCCTGGATGCTCAAGTGCTTTAGATAATATTGTGTACTATTTGCATATAACCTACATGACCCTCCCAGTTTAAATTGCCTCTAGATTACTTACAAAACTAATACAAAGTTAATGTTATGTAAATAGTTGCTATTCTGTGCTTTGGGGCAATAATGAGAAGAAAAAAAAAAAGCTTTACATACTGAGTACAGACACATTTTTTTTAAAACATCTTCAATTCAAAGTTGGATAAATCTGTGGGTGTGGAAGCCTCATCTATCTGCATTTATTAAAAATTAGTTTTGTACCAATAGCTCCAATTCCAATATTTTCTCCTTTTCCATATTGTAACTTCCTCCTCTGACAGTGAGAACTTGGCTTCTTTCTGTCACCTTGCAAACACTGGCCTGCGTGTTCATCCCCTCCTCACCTACAGCTTGGTGGGCTTTAACCCCCAGCCCTGCCACACACACACACACACACACACACACACACACACACACACACAGAAGGACCCTCCCCAGGGAGGCCATTTGCAGGTCCTTGATCTCCCATCCCTTGCAGTGAGTCACCTCCTGTCACGGCGTGGGCTGGATAGTGCCCCATCACTGCCCTGAGCCTTAGGCTGTGACTTTTTCTGGAATAAGATTCTTTGCAGAGTTAATAATCTCAAAAAACTTTGGTATATATACACAATGGAACACTACTCAGCACTGAAAGAGAATAAAATCATGGCATCTGCAGGTAAATGGATGGAGTTGGAGAAAATCATGCTAAGTGAAGTCAGCCAATCCCAAAATACCAAAGGTCGAATGATTTCTTTGCTAGGATGATACTGAATTATAGTGGCAAGGGAGGGGGATGAGAGGAATGAAGGAATGTTAAATATACAAAAGGGGGAGAGGAGGGAAACGGGCAAGGGGATAGAAACAATGGCAGAAGGAGTTGGACATCAATATACTAAGTGCATGTATAAAAACTCAAATGGTATGAAAATACTTTGTGTAAAACCAATGACTTGGAAAACTGTGCTCTTTATATGTAATATGAAAAGAATTGCACTCTAAAAGCATGTGTAACAAATTAAATTAAAAATAGAATCTCAAGAGGAGATCATCCTGGACTAGGGAGGGTCCCTAATCCAATGACAAGTTCCTTTACAAGAAAGAAAAGGAGAAGACACAGGGGGACTCCCTGGGAGACCGGCAGAGGCTGGAGCAGTCTGCAGGCCAAGGCACACCAAGGTCTGCAAACACCGACCGGCTGCTGGAAGGAAGGCCTGGATGGTCTCGCCCTCACAGCCCCCAAAGGAGCCAACCCTGTCCACCGGAACTCTGGCTTCCAGAGCTGTGGGGGGAAAGGTTCTTCTGACCTAGTCACCAAGTGACATGTGCCTTGGCAGAGCAGCTCTGGGACATTCATACAGAGTCTGGTGCCAAGCGTTAGGTCTTGGATATGGCTTGAGCTCCCAACCCCCACAACAGACTGCCCCACGTGTGGCCACCCTCCTGATGCCACCCAGGCCCTAACCCCTCACCAGGCTGCCCTCCTGCCAATGCCCTTCTGCCCATGACGTGACTTGGGGACTGAATCTCAGAGTCAGATAGGAAGAGGGGAGAATCCCGCCAACATGCTACCTCGACGTAGATTAATCGTGGCAATGGAGGATTAGTGTTGCTTCCCATTTCTACCTTCTTCACAAGACAAAGCATAACTGCTTTCTAAAATAAAGTGAAAAGTGTCAAAATTGTCCCCATTCCACGATGTGAGACTGTTCTTGGCAGAAAAAGATGTGAATTCTGTTTTAAAAATTATTATCTCTCATTTTCAGTTAATTTCATCTACGTAAACATGACATCTTAAAACAGTAAATGGACTCATAAGTCTCATGTACTGAATTCAATACAGTTCTTCATAAATTTAAAACAAAAAAGAAGAAGTGGCTTCAGATGTTGCATCTGGGATGTTTTTCGGCATCTTCCAAGGAAACTCCAAGAAACAATGAATGTACCAATGGCATGAACCATGAGGGTTTTCTTTAAACCATAACCGAAGCCTGATTATCACAGGGAGATTTTACAATATTTTACTCCAGTAATGAAGTACTGAGTTAAAGCACTCTCCAAGTCCAGGGTTATTAAAAGGTCATTTTGAAAGCTCTGAAACAGGGAACAAAGCGGAAAATAGAACTCATTCTGGGCTCATTTTTTTCCCCAACAGAACATGGTAGAAAGCATTGAGCCTTCGCCAACATTCAGAGAAAAATAAGGACTATAAATCTACTTCCTCAAGTTTATTTTTAAAAGTCCTGTCTCTCTGCTTTCCTTCACATCTGTTGTGACTGGCACTCGCTCCTGCAGATCAGTCACCACCCAACGCCAGATTGGAGCAAAGTTTATTGGTCTCTTTTGTTATGCGGCACTGAACTACAGTGGAAATTTTATTGCACATTTGCTGTTTTCAATTTCCCCAGATTGTTTAACAATTCTGTGCTTCTGAGACATAAAAGACGGGCCAGAAACCTGAGGCCACACTTTTCAGCTCCAGATCGAACATGACATTACAAAGTGACAGCGTTTGACAATTTAGCGTGTGCTTTCAAAGCTATCAGGCTAGGCCGCTGCCAAGAATCAGAAAACAGAGTCTTGGTGAGGCAAAATTTGTGAAGATGTAGTTCCTTTCACTCACTGGCAAGTGCTAGCTAGAATTAGTGATTAGCAATGTGAGTGAAAACTGGAGACAAATTTAACTGGGAGATAACTCAGTACCCACACTGGTCTTCTCCTGCTGCAGAGAAAATACCTGTTATGTGAAGTCACGTGCCCACAGTCTGGCTTGCCACTTATTGCTAGTTTTCTAATGCCAAAGAAAATTTAAACAGCAGTGGTCAATATAGTCATTTCTCAAGTGGACCTATTCCTCTCTCATCAAAAAAGAAGAGACAAGATGAACGAAAAGTGTTTTCCTGTGTTTGAATTATATTTAATACCACAGGAGACAGAATTTTATGGAAGCCTTAAAATCTATCATGTTGCCTACCGTGTTTTGGCCATACTAACTCAGGCCTGTAAAACAAATTACACACAGTCAAAGCCTGCGGATTTGGTAGTCCATCAGCAGAAGCTCCTTCTTACTAACAATTTTAAGCTTTACCAACATGCTAAAAAATTATATATGTGATCAGGCTGGTTACAAGAGTCTCCTGAACATTCGCAAGCCAAGGCTACCTTCGTCAGGCAATTTTATTACATATTGCTTTGAAAAATTGCTAATTCATGTTGATTATACAGTATACATATTATAAACACACTATTCTGTATTGTAGCATACATTATTTTTTATGTTTAGTGAATATTACCTATCACACAACACAGCATTGTGTAAATATACCGTGTCAATTTTTTTCGTGGTGTGTATATTTTTATACTCGGAACATGCGACACGGAGCAGTTACCAGTGTGGGGTGGAGTCACATGAGTTCAGCTCACACAGGTGCAGCATGCCTTACCTGGAATGCTTGGCATCAGAGCATCTTGGCTTCAGGATGTTTTTTTTTTTTTTCAGAACCTGAAATTTTTGCATATACATAATTAAATACGTTGTGGAATTTTTCACTTGTGGTGTCATTGTCACCATTTACCATGTTTTGGGTTTTGGAGCCTTTGGGATTTTTGGATTCAGGAGGCTCAGCTTGTAATTAATACTTTTTGTTCTTTGAGGTTTGCTGTTGGTACCTACTTCCTTTGACTTTGACGATGAACGGGTCTCAGGTCCCTGCCTGTCATCAGCCTGACTGTCATCTCACATTTTATGGCCCTCTTCGATGTCCCAGTACCTCTTCAGGTGTGGATAGAGTCTATTTTGCATGAATAAAATAAATATATAAGTATACCCACATGTGCAAACGTACCATCTGATTTTAGATGTCTAAAGGAAGGTGGAAGGCTCTGCCATCTGTGAAAGGTCACGTGACGAAGAGACTCATAGGATCAAGAGCCAGGCTGGATCAGCCAGCATCCGAGGTCGGCAGCATCTTCTTCCCAGCATCAACTATCTTAGCACTCCTACCAGTCTTCCAGTTTCTGGGCCAGAGACCCCCGCAGTGGTGACTGACTTCTTTTTCATCCCTGTCTTCAGCCTGTAGCCACATCATCGCCCTGCGTCTTGATTCAGCTTGCACCACTGTGCTCTGACCCCGCCTTCCCCACATTTCTTCCTGGGGTGCAGAGCCCTCTGAGCCAGCTAGTCGCTGACCTTCTGCACCCCGTTTGCTTATTGGATGCACTGTTAAACCCTGTGGTCTATGTGATTCTCGGTTCTCTATCTAGGAAAGTACTTCTCAAAAACAAGATGTTTCTCTTGAAAAAAAAAAAAAAAACATTTTACATAATGATTTAACAAACATATTTGTGTGCCTACACACATACAGTTGATCCTCATTATTCACAGATTCTGTTTTTGTGAATTCACTACTTGTTAAAATGTATTTGTGATTCACAAATCAATACTCAAAGCACGTTTGTGGTTCACCCACAGATGAGTGTACAGTAATGAAAATTTGAGTCACATGACACACATTCCCAGCTGAGAAAGGTGACATGCCAACTGAGAAAGGTGATGTCTGCTCTCCCTTCTTGTTTTGGCTTGCACCATAAGCAAGGGTCCTTTTTGTGGTCTATTTAATATCACTTTTTTTTTTTTTTTTTTGCATTTGTGTGTGTGTGTGTGTGTGTTTGTGTGTGTGTCTGTGGTTTATTTTTGGTGATTTCATTGCATAAAATGGCCTCAGTTCATTTGCTTTGCTATAACAAAATGCCCATGACTGGATAACTTATAAGGGAAAGAGGTTTATTTCTTTGGATGGTAGTTCTGAAAGTTTAAGAGCCTGTCACGGGCACCTGCCAGCTTCTGGTGAGGTCCTAATGTTGCCGTGTGCGTGGCTGAAAAGAGGAAAGAAGGAGGACATGTGGGAGAGAGAGGGGCCTAGCTCCCATGAGAGCTAACCTTTCCTGCAAGAAAAAATATCACCCCATCCATGAGGTGCATGTTGGTACCAGTACGCTGGGGACGAGGCCTCATCACAAGTTTGGGGGTGGGGACAAGTTACAATCAACTAACAGCCGTCCCCAAGCACAGGGCGGAAGTGCTAACTCGTGTTTCTAAGCTCGAGACTGTGCTGAGCCCAAGGGGCCACGTGTGCCACGGGCCTCCTCCGGCCGGAGCCACAGGGCTGCGGGCTGTAAGGTCAATGTCAGTCACTCAGTCACATATGTTAAATACGTGTCATCAAACAAGAACCTACATTCAAAAAGTTATGGATGGATCTGCTGACGAAATCTCATGACCAAAGGCTCAGAGGACCCTGCTCCTGGATTGACCTGGTGAGCAAGGTTCAGTGTTCCCTCCCTCAGCGCTGGTCACTGCCAACAAACAAATACGGTATGTCACTAAGATAACGGATTACGAACGGCAGAACACTTTTGTATTTTCCATGCTACTTTATTCTATTTCATTAAAGCAGATATGTTGATTGTGATCCATTTGATTTCACAATCTACCAAGGAGTCAAGACCCAATGCCTAAAAGCCATCGGCGGTGTCAGGCTGTTTTCTGTTACTGTAACAAATACGACCAGTTATAAAGAGAAAAAGGTTTTTGCAGCTCACAGTTTTGGAGGTTTCAGTCTGTGACGGATGGACCCTCAAGGCTTTAGGCCTGTGGCAGGAGCACGTGCCTTGGGGATGCTTTCAGATCCAAGCTATCCCACCCACGTGGGTCCTACGAATAGAAGATAAAAACTATTCCGAATTGCCCTACGAGGCCTCAGAGGTAGCACTTTATTCTGTGTCTCAAATGTCTTCCGTCCCTCCTCACTGGTCCCGTCATCTTGGCCAGACTTGGGAGAAAGAAAGGGGGTTGGAAGGTCCTGGGACAATTTCTGCTAAGTCCTGGTTGGGTCCTGAGCCCTGGGGTTAGAGGCTCAGTCCTGAGTCCTGGGGTTGGAGGCTCAGTTGGAGGCCCAGCAAGGGCTGGATGGGGGATTCAGACATGCACCGAGAGTCCCCCACAGGTGCTATCAGTGGCCCTTCAGATCTACTAGGTAACCGGACCTTGGGATGGAGACTGAATTGTCACAAAAGAAGCCGTGTGCGGATTATTGGGGATGCTCTGCACTGATACGCTTATTTCAACAGGTGGGTTCAAACAGTTGGCGCCTCCTCATGAAAAGGCTATTTGCTCACTCTTACTGAAATCAGAACAAAGCTACGTAAAACTCAGGTCTTGTGGTCGAGACCTTTGTGTTTTTAAAATGGAATCTGAGTCCTCAGGGCCAGACTCATCTTTCACTTCTCCGAGATCTTTTGGCAACTGTTTCACGTTGTAAACTTGCCCTCCGAATTGGGTGGGGAGGTTTTTGAGGATTGATGCTTATGTTTTAAACTAATAATCTGATCAAGAGATCAGGGGGATGGGCTGGGTTCCAATCACCCTTCCGCTGTGAAGGGCAACGTGCCTCCAGTCGGGGGCTTTGGACGCCCTCAGCTGTGACATGAAGGTCGTGCTGACGCCTCGCTGGGTCCTGGGAGAGTGAATGAGACAGTGCATGTCACGTGCTTCAAACAGTGACAGTAGACACTGCTGCCCAACAGACCCCGGGTACCGTCACGGTGATTGCCCGTGCACTATCCCAAGTAGGCACCCCGTCTTTGCTTTGAGCTTTGTTGTGAAGTCTTTGACTTGAAGTCACCTAGAAACTTCTCTGCTCTTTGTGGAGCACAGTTCTCGGGTGGTCTCAGACTGACCCGTTCTTCCTTCTTTCTTGCTGGAGTTCTGCGGGACAGCTGTGGGCTGTGCTGGGAACGAAGACAGGAGGAAGACAGGAGGGAGCTGCTTGAAGCACCCTGGGCTCTGTTCCCGCCACCCCCTGGAAACGGGGTGTCTTTCAGCACCATAGCACAGAGGGTCTTACTCCTCCCAGGTAGGAGCCCAAGGTGGGCTGCTGTCAGGGTCCCTCAGCTGCACCGCAAACGGGGCACACGCAGACGCACCTCCACCACCCCGGCCAGCTCCCCTGAGCTCTGGAGGACCTTCACGAGTCCCAGTCTCTGCTGTCCCTCTCTGCCCGGCTGTAAGACATGACCCTGCTTCGCATCACTTAATAGTTTGGGGGTGTTCTTTCTCTCTTCACTCAGGCAAGTGGGTGACCAGTTCACGGTGAAACCGCTCTGCGTCCCAGTTTTCTTTTCTTTTTTTTTTTTTTTTTTGGTGGTGGGGAGGTACCAGGGATTGAACTGAGGGTCACTCAACCACTGAGCCACATCCCCAGCCCTATTTTGCATTTTATTTAGAGAGAGGATCTCGCTCAGTGGCTCAGCACCTCCCTGTTGCTGAGGCTGACTTTGAACTCGTGATCCTCCTGTCTCAGCCTCCCAAGCTGCTGGGATTACAGGGGTGCACCACTGCGCCTGGCCCATTTTTATTTTCATAGTCCTTTCTAAGGTGCCTCTTTCAGCTCAGGAGAGAGAATCTGGAAAAGTGGTTCAAGGAAGATTGTATCTTGAGTCGTACAAGGTCTTACGTGTGATCAGCATGACATAGACTTTATACATACATTTTCATCTCACAGTCACAACTTTCAAGGTGTGGATGGCGTCAACTTTAGTAGGTAAAGAAGCTATGGATTCAATAAAACAAGTGGCTTCAGGTCACATATTTGATGTTACCACAGGCCGTCGCTCAAAAACAGGACCCACGGATAGGGAGGAAGGCAGGTTTCAGCCTAGCTTTGGTCTTCTTCTCCTTCCTCTCCCTCTCTTGCCTTCCAGGGTGTTGTAGCCACTGCTAGACAGAAATACTAGGAGGATGAAGTCACTTGCAACCAGGTTGGAGATAAGAGAGTCCAAACAGCAAGGGTTGTGCACAGGACTGCATCCACACATTGTTCAAGATTTAGTATGAAATATTTTTTCTAAGCTATTTATACTAGCTATTCACTTAAAATTATTTATCAGATATCTTTATCCAAAAATATCTTAATTTCATAACACTGAATTTAACCAAAACTCTTTCTGGATTTAGCAAAAATTAATTAGTGAGGTGGTTTTAGAGAATACACAGGTAAGAGGGAGCTATTTATCACTCGGAATTTAGCATGTTAAATATTTAACAATTTTAATAGCAACATCAGCTACTGAATGTCATTTAATCATTACTGTGATTTTTCAAGTTTACATAATCTAGAGTTTTTCTATCTAATAGGGCAGCTGCTGGCTACATGTGGCTATTTAAGTTCACTAGGATTAAGTTAGACTATAATAGGGCTCCTCAGAGGCACTAGCATATGTGGCTGGTGACCACCATACCAGCCAGCCCTAGACAGAGGCATTTCCAACACTGCAGAGAATTGTATGGACAGTGATGTTCTAGAAGACATTTTTTCATTTCCTTAGATCAACTGCATTTATCATTTGTTTCATTCTGTTACTGCATCTTTGCTGAAAGAGGAAGTCAGCCCCTCCTCTCTTTTCTGAGACAGATCAGTGCTATCCATTTTTTTGTAATTTTATTAGAATTTACCAGTGAAGCCAGTGGAATCTCCAGATTTTTCATTGGGAAATTTCCAATTCTGAATTGAATTTCTTTTGTTGATAGAATTGATACAGATGGACTCCAGTGTCCTACTTCTCTAGGGTGCTTGGCTGTCAGACTCCTCAACGTACAATTTCCACGATGTTCCCTTGCATTTTCGTGTGGTGGGTCTATGGGACACAGATGGGTGTCTAGAGGCCAGGCATGTCACTAAATACGTGGGACAGCCTCACAGGAAAGAAGTTTCTGGGGTTGGGAGTGCGGCTCAGTGGTAGAGTGCTTGCCCGGCATCCATAGGACCCTGGCTTCAATCCCAGCATGAAGAAGAAAGGAAAGAAGGAAGGAAGGAAGGGAGGGAGGGAGGGAAGGAGGAAGGAAGGAAGGAAGGGAGGGAGGGAGGGAAGGAGGAAGGAAGGAAGGAAGGAAGTGGGAGGGAGGGAGGAAGGAAGGAAGGAAAGAAAGAAGGAAGGAAGGAAGCCGAGGGAGGGAGGGAGGGAGGAAGAAGGAAGGAAGGAAGGAAGGAAGGAAGGAAGGAAGGAAGGAAACGGGAGGGAGGGAGGGAGGGAGGAAGGAAGGAAAAAGGAACAAAACAAACAAAAAGAAAGTTGCTTCTGGCCCACATGTGAGTAGTACTAAAGGTGAGCTACGCTGTCTGGGGTCATGGCACACATTCTTAAATTTCTGCCATCATCTTATAGCTAATGTTTACTATTCCAGAAATTAGAAGTTTGCCGCCTTGCAGTGCCCCCTGAGGCCCCTCTCCCTTGCCTCCAGCTGCTGCACACAGGACACCTACGTGGACTGTAGATGCTGCCACACTGTACTGCAGTTTTCCCTTTATGCAGCCATGGGTCCTATAAAGAAGTTATAAGGAAAATGGCAAAATAAATACAGGGGACTGAATGTTGGCATCCCTCCTTCCTCCAAACCTCACGTGGACCCCGAAGCCCAGTGTGATGCTAGTCACCAGTGGGGTCTCTGGTAGGTGACCAGGTGACAAGGGTGAAGCCTCACTGGAATGGGACTGATGCCTTCGCAGAGTCCAGAGAGCTGGCTCGCCTCCTGTGCCAGGTGAGTGTGCAAGGGGAAGTCAGCAGCCAGTCACCTGGCACAGGACGGCCACCAGGACCCAGCCTCTCCAGCACCCCAGCTGTGGACGTCCAGCTTCCGGAACTGTGAGATGCATTTCTGTTGTCCATGAACGACTCATTCTGTGGTGATTGGTTACAGCAACACAGACTGACCAAGAAATTAACCCAGATATTAACAATTTTGTTCACCCAGACATTAACAATTCCTGATGCCTTTTGTTCCTCTGTAAGGATCAAAATTCCCATGACACAGTTTCCATTCTATGGGATTTATTTTACAAATGTCTTGTATCATGGGTTGACTGATGAGGAATACTTTCAGCTTTTAGTTTTCTTTCTGAAAAAAAAATGTCTTTATCTAAATTCTTAAAGGGTATTGGTGCTGGGTATAGAATTCTGGGTTGAGAGGGTTCTTCTTCTTCTTCTTCTTCTTCTTCTTTTTTTTTCTTCTTCTTCTTCTTCTTCTTCTTCTTCTTCTTCTTCTTCTCCTTCTCCTTCTCCTTCTCCTTCTCCTTCTCCTTCTCCTTCTCCTTCGCCACTATACATGTGTCATTCCACACTCTTTGTTTTCAGTGTCTTGGAAGAAAAATCAGGGGTAGACACACAACGATTCTCCTGGTGCTTGTAAGTTCTCCAATTGTCCTTGACTCTTGACAGTCCTACTTGGCTGTGTGCTGGTGTGGGCTTCTCTGTTTACTCTGCCTGGCGTTATTGGCATCCTGAATCCATGAATCAATGTCTGTTGCGGTTTGGAGAGGAGGTGTCCCCAAAGCTCCTGTGAATGCAAGGATTTTCAGAGGGGAGGTGACTAGATGATGAGAGCTGTAGCCTAACCAACACATCCTGGTTTGAATGGACCGACCTGGTGGTAACTGCGGGCAGGTGGGGTGTGGCTGGAGGAGGCAGGCCACCACAGGAGTGCCCTACAAGGGTGTGGCTCCTCTGAAGCCCCTTCCCTTTTCTCTGCCAGCTTCCTGACCCCCCGAGCTGAGCAGCTATGCTCGGCCACACCCTTGGCCACGATGTTCTGCCTCATCCCGGGTCAATGGAGTCAGCCAACCATGAACTCAGACCTCTGAAACCGTGAGCCAAGACAAAGCTTTCCTCCTCTAAGGTGGGGTTGCTGGGTGTTTGGGACACAGTGACGTAAAGTGGACTGACACAACATTCTCCATCAAATTTGGGGACATATTAACTATTATTTCCTCAAATCTTTTTTATTTTTTTAATGGTCTGAGTGTTTAACCCACTGAGCCACATCCCCAGCCCTTCTTACTTTTTATTTTGAGACAGGGTCTTACTGAGTTGCTGAGGCCGGCCTTGAACTGATGCTCCTCCTGCCTCAGCCCCCAGGTTGCTGGGAGTGTGGGCGTGCACCAGCACACCCAGTGCCAGTGTTTTTTCTGTTGCATTTTGACCTTCTATTTCTGGGACTTCAAGAATATGTAAATTAAACTCTCTACTATTATATAACAGATCTTAGAAGCTCTATTCCTTTGTGTTTCAATCTGTTTTTCTCCGTACTCTTTGCAGTGGACGATCACTATTGATGTATAATTACTATTGATCTATCTTCACGTTCACCAATGCTTCCCTTTGTTAGCTCCACTTGGCTATTAGTTTGATTCTGTTTGCTGTAGCTATTGCACTTTTCAGTTCTAGGATTCCCGTTGCTTCTTTATCTTTCCTACTTTTCTGCAGGGATTCCTCTCTTTATTCACTAGAAGTGAATATTGCAGTTACTACATGGAGTATGGTCATGACATAGTATATTGTGAATACTGTCTGTTACTTCCAACACGTGGGCCATCTTGCTGCTGATACCTGTTAATGTTCCTTCCTCATGACGGTGTGTCCCCTTGTCCTGATCACCTGTATGCCAGACGCGTTTGGATTATATCCTAGGCATCAGGAGTGGTGGAACGGAAGGGCTGAATTCTAGTCTTCTTCTCCTGTGAGCGCCGTTCCTTTTGTCTTAGCTCATGTGTCTTAGCTCTTGTATCTCCTCAGAACTGCTTGCTGCTATTTTGGGATGACAGCTCTGGTCCCAGCCCAGCTGTCTGCTCTGAAGCTGACATGATCCAAACCTGTTCCAGGAACATGTGAATCAAGGAGGAGCCCTGCATGGAGGAGACAGAAGTGGGACCCTCCCTTGTGGCCTCCTTCCTGGATTTCCTTCTTTCTGGTGCTGAGGTCTTCCCAGACTTGTTTTTCTGTGTGGAAGGACTGCAGCCCCTCCCCCTGCACGCCAGGGCTGGAGACCAGGCGGTCCCCCTCCATTGGATGCCCCTTCTCCATTAAACGCTGCCCGGCTGTTTCCTCCCTAGTGCCACTGAGTCACTTTTTTTTTTGTATTATGTCCAAAATCCATGGCTGTCATGGGCAAGGTGCCCGTCCATCACTCCCTACCTGGTGATCAGGTAGACTGAGTCCTCTCCTTTGCCTTCCAGTCTTGCTTTGGCTCCAGGAGACCTTGAGTCAGTGAAAGGGCTTCTTTCTTCTGGTCGGAAACTAGATATGCCCTGCTGTTCTCCAGCAGTGTTTGTCTTACGTGTTGTTTCCAAGGTCACCTGGTGTAGACGAGGGGCTCTCACAGAGGACTGGCCGCTCTGGGTAGGTTTTGTGCGTCGTATTCTGTGGCTTAAGAGGCCAGTCGTCAAAAAGATGGAGGAAACTTAAAGAAGATGTGCTTCGGTGATGGAGTTCTAAAACAGCAGGAGCTTTAGGGAAGAGTGTTTCTACGGCAACATGGAAACAGTATCAGGCTTGAAATCGGTAAATGTGGGCCCCACATCTGGCACCGCCAAATCACTCCTCACGTCGGAGCCGCTGTTCCTCATCACTAGAAACGTCCACTTCAACTCGAACACTGCTTCGGGCCATTTAGGAAAAGCTGCTAAGACATGATAAGTCTGAGTGCCCCCACCCGGGGTAGAGCGAGATTGATCCACCCCAACATTAACACCTTTCAAAATGGAGACTCAGCACGGCTTCCCAAGAGTCCTGCTGCCCATGTGTGTGACGACGGTGGCACCTCCCAGCTTGCAATGGTCCCTGCTCAAACACCTCGGGAGTGCTGGTGAAGTTAGGAACGACCCCTTCGTGACCCCTTGGGTACCCATCCCGTTCTTCTAGTCTGAGTTCTGTGATTTCCCTGCTATCCTGAATCCTGTGGGCACCTGTGTCTCTTGCCATTGTAAGAACTTCAGCCTGCGTCTACTGGAAGCCAGGGAACGAACTGCAATGAGAAAGGAAAGATCTTGCATAAAGCAAGACATCCGACCCCACCCCGTGGAGATCCAGGGATGCCCGGATATCGACTCAAAATCATTTGATTGTGCGTTGGTCGTGGACTGCGCCATCTCTGAGTCATTGTAGGCACTCCATGAGGCATTCACTGGCATTAACCTGCCTGCGGGAGCACGGCCAGTCCTGGAACCTCACTGTTCTCAGTGACATCACGGTCATCGTCCTCCCCGCACTCTCCAGGACGCTCTCCACCTGTCCCTCCACCAGGGCATGCACCACATTCCCGAGACAGAAGAAGGCACACTGCAGATGGCAAGCAGGCTAGCCACAGTGTGGACCGGCTCCGTCCAGGAGAAACAAACGTGAGCCACATCTGTGATTTAAAATCACCTAAACGTCACATGTTAAAAAGTAAACTAATTCATTCTAATATTTTAATTCAACACACCTAAAATATTATCATATTAGCATTGATCATTTTTAATACTGTAATTAATACTAAAATTGATGAAATACACATTTCACATTTCTCTCAGCATGTTAGGTCTTCAACATCCAGAGCGGAGTTTGTCCTAAGGGCGCATCTGAGTTCACAGGGCCACACTCCCACAGCCCGGAGTCTCACTGGGGCTGACGGTTCCCACGTGGAACAGCACGTGGTTTGTGCTCTTGTTTTCCTTTCTGTGCCTTTGCTCTATACTTTATTTTTGTTGTCATTTAACGTTGCCCAACCATAATCAGGTTCCAGGCGACCAGAGCTGGAGATTTTTTTAAAAAAAACAGGTATAAATCCGGTAGCATGTGAAACCCGGGACTCTTTCCTTTTTCCTTTAATATGAGAACCACCACCAGGGCGACGTTCTTTTGTGATGGAACTTCAACGGTCGTGTCTCTAGTCGACTTGGAAACAGACTTCCTTTAATTCCTGACAGTCCATAGCCCATGACTGAGTAAAGAGATCCTTCGGTCACGGCTTCAAACACGTAGGATCACTTTTTCTGGACACTGATAGACTGTTAGAGGAACAGAATTAGAGGTAACCACAGCAATTATCAAAGAGCCAACCTCTCACTGCATAACACCGTCCCTGGAGAGAGGAGTGATTCGCTAAGCTCCAATAGCTAGTTAGCAGCCAAGCCAGGTCACTAATCCAGATCAGGAGTTTGGAAGTCTCTTGAACTTCCTGCTACAGCATGCTGGATCTCACCAGACTGGTGCTCCTGTGCTTCCGCTGCGTCACTTCACCTGAGTATGTCCCCATATTTCCCTCTACGAGCTCTTAGTAATGGCATCCTTAAGCAAGAAGCAAGCCCGAGAAACTTCTGAAGCTTAACTACAGGCAAGTTCTAAACTAGAGCCGTGGAGTCCAAGGCAGCAGTGCCCCGTGACAGAACAGAGGACCCTGGAATCCAGGGGGAAAGGGAGCTGAGTCTAGCACCGTTCAGAACAAGCTGTGACACCCCGAGCAAATCGCGTCACCTCTCCCTGACCCCGGCTCTTTATCTGCAGAGTGACTGGCAGTGGGAGGATTAGATTATTTCTAAGGTCCCTTCCAGGTCTAAGATACTCATTCTAATTCCTGCTAGACAAACGATTACATAATCATCACTGTTCTAAGTTAGTCTTCCACTTACAAGGAAGAAGATTGCTGCTAGCTGTTCTGTTGTTGGAAACTTCTAAGGACTGTTCAAATAATACCAAAGGTTTGTACAGAATAAAAAGTTAAATCTCAAGAAATTACTAATATGATGGTTTTTCTCTAAGAACACACATCCTATCTAGTAAGCCTCACACACAAAGCTGTGGCATGGTTAAAATCACACTTTTCTTCTATAAATATTGTTTTACCTAAATAAAAGTAGGAAAGTGATATCTTGTAACAATATTGCATGGGTAAAAATTTCTTATTCTTTTTTTGGGGGGTGGGGGGGCAACAGTGATTGAATCCAAGGATGCTGAACCACTGAACTACTGAATCACATCCCTAGTCCTTTTTATTTTTTATTTAGAAACAGGGTCTTATTAGGTTGCTCACCACCACACTAAGTTGATGGGGCTGGCCTCCAACTGGTGATCCTCCTGTCTGAGCCTCCTGAGTCGATGGGATTACAGGCGTGCACCACTCTTTCTTTCTTTCTATTTTTTAACATTCAGAATGGAAAGCTAGTAGTTCATACTAGAAATTTTGGCTGAAGATGTCAACACTGCCCCTCTTTAATTCATTCAAGAGACAAGGGCAGGCACTGCCCAGTGGCAGGTTAAACTGGTCCCTGTCCCCATGGATCTTACAGACGGATGGGTAAATTCAAAGTAAATTAAACTAGCGCTCTTTTACGGATTGAGTATATAATATAGCTGTGTGGTCCTTCCAACAATAAACATTGTTCTAAAAAAGCAAATAGCTGTATGAAGCTATAGACCTTAATGCATGTCAACCTTTCTACCTGATCACTGGGCTGGGCAGGCAGAGCTGGTATAATGATTCTAAAGAGAGTCCTGGAGATAGAGTAGGGCCCAGCTTGCTAACGTGTTCCTTAAAACTCCTCCAAGCAGGTGGTTCAGGTCCCTACCCCGGATTCCTAGCAATTTGCAACAAGGAGATTTGGTAAAAAGCAGAGATGAAATGTTCAAGTTGTTGCTGACTCTCATTTGAATTGCTCTCAGCAATTAATATTTTGCTATAAGATTCTTTTTTCTTATATTTGTATGTATTAAAATAAACCCTAGGGCTTCCATAATTCTTTAATTAAGAGTCCTCAGACGCTAGTAAAAATTAATGGTCACCAAACATCACGACTGTTACTACTGTTTTTTTTTTCTTCCCTTGAAACAATGTGAAATGCTAAAATTTTATAGAATATTTTTCCAATCAGGAAGTGTAAAGAGATCTCCTTAAAATTACAAACATTATAAACTCTGTTACACTTTCCATTCTGAAAATAACAGTAAAATTCAAGGTCCCAGGGGGCCACACTTGCAAAATATTATTGACATGCCTCATTGTTATAGCCAGAAACCTAAACCAAGTGGGCTTTGTGGTGTGAACTTTGATTCCCTGGCGAAAGATGAAGTCAGGTGGCCCTGGAACTGACCAACACAGAAACCCCCGGGAGCCCAGGGAGGAAGACGGTATACTAGGCCCAGTGGCCTTCACCAGCACCCATCGAGCTTCTTTTGTAAGACCACTGTCTACCTCAGGTAACAGGAGGAGCAGGCAAAGCCCAAAGTCAGGAGTATCAAATACATTTGAAAAGAAAACAGGAGGCCAGAGGTCACTTCTATAGGGCACCAGCCAAATGCCAATTTTTATATACTGACTTCTTTCAAAATATTCAATCGCACCTGATAATTGGCAGAGAACACAAAAAGGCCCCTCTCTCCCATGCTGATGCATTCAGCCCGCTGGGGCGCGTGGCCGTGTGTGCCTACAGTGACAGCAAGGAAAGCCCCAGGGAGACCGCTGCCTTCAATGGCACCGGGCCTCCTGCCTCCAGCCCCCTGTTATTAACACACGCTAGCTCCCGGCTAAGAAAGGGGCCGTGAAAGCATCAAAGCAATGTTCCTCCACCATTTCTCTGTGAGAGAACTAAAGGATTTTTTTATTAAGAAAAAATATAAAGACAAGCCAAAATATCAAATATCAGATTCAATTGATGTTTCCTGAACACTCTTCATTTAATAAGCCTCTCAATGGTTTGTTAGAACGAAGGCTGTATCTCACAGAAGAAGATACACACTTTATGAAATCCCCACAAAAGAAGAATGAGCATTCCTACCTTAGAAAAAATCCAATTTTTTTTTTTTTAAAAAAAGGGTTTCTCATCTTCATCTCCACTGCTGTGCTGTCTAAATAAAACTGTATAATGCATGGATTCTGATCTCAGAAGTCATAGCAGCATGTATTTTCTCATTTATTAATTCCATAACTATTAAGCCTCTTCAATTTTAAATCATACTCTAAAACTGGCAGAACAGATTAACACATGAACATCACCATTAACATTTACTTGCCATTAGCTGTTTAGAAAATTCCAAGCCGGGTGCGGTGGCGCAGGCCCGTAATCCCAGCAGCTCGGGAGGCTGAGGCAGGAGGATCATGAGTTTAAAGCTAGCCTCGGCAAAAGTGAGGCACTAAGCAACTCAGGGAGACCTTGTCTCTAAATAAAATACAAAAAAGGGGGGTGGGGACATGGCTCAGTGGTCAAATGCCCTTGAGTTCAATCCCCAGGACCAAAAGAAAAGAAAATTCCAAGTGACTTTTGTAATATGAATGACCAGGACGCTGTAGGCAGAAGGGACAGGTGGCCTTTGTTTACCAGGTGTCTGAGCACTCAGAACACACACACACACACACACACACAGGCAGGGCTGCTCTAGCTGCTGCAAGGACCTTCTTTAAGAAAGAGGCTATTCTGATGCAGAGGATCGGAGAGGCAGTTAAGAAAACCAGGCTCTCGGGTGCTTTGTTTGAGGGGCTCAGGGTACTCAATGGAGAGGTCGGCCTAGGCCAATTAGGGGCCAGCGACCCAGGGAAACATGACCACAGGCGAGGGCTGGATGCACCCAGGTCAGCTCAAGGCTGAAGGACGCCCTGGGCCCGGGCGCTGCGACACCCTGAATCAGGATGAGTTCTCTGGAGGAGTCTCACATAGGAGCTCACGGCCCTAGGCCCGCAGAACCCTCCCTGTGCTTCCATCTGTCTTCAGCCTCCTTCGAAACAGACGAGAGCCGTGCTGTGCTTCCGGGACGTGCCCAGAAGAGAACACGGGAAAATGCAAGCCCGTGGTGCAGAGCCGGACGCTCCGCCACAGCCCACAGCCCCTCGGACGCTGGCCACCTCGGGGCTTCCTCTGGCCTCGGCGCTGAGCTCTTGGAGTCAGGACTTGTGCCGTCCACTCCCCACCTCCATGCTCCCGTGAGGGAGAGTGACCCCCGGTGCTGCTGCCGAGCTCTCAGAGCCAGATCACACGCGTCCCTGAGGGCGGCATCGCACGGGCTGCGGAAGCCAGAGCAGTCCCGGGAGCGGCAGCCTGGACCTAGAATCTGGCTGAACACAGAAGGTGCTGGAAGGGCGTCGCGTCCACCATCCCATCACAACTCACAGGGCTTCTACAAGGTGTTGCCACGACCTCTAGTTCAGGAAGGTGGGGGACCTCATTAAAATGTCCCCAGTCCCACAGACAGTGGGTGCCAGGAGTAAGAGGTGAGCAGAGCCTCCCAGCGCCACACTCCATCTCTGCCCACTGCCTCCGACAGGGTCTGCCCACAGGCCAGGCTGCAGGGCCTGGCCTGCTGTAGCAAAGCGGGAAGGGAAGACAGGGGCCTGAGGGGAGCCAGAGGAGGGAGGGGAGGGACCGCAGGACCTCCAGCACTGCAGCCCACTCCGGTCTAGGGCAGAGGGGAAGGGGAGAGGGAAGGAGGCGAAGATCCCCGCATCTACGGCCTAGCTTCCCAAGGCTTCAGTTATCGGAGGTCAACTGCGGTCTGAAAATACTAAACGGAAAGTTTCATCAACAGAAATTTTTAAGGTTTGAATAAAATTTTCATAGTACGTTGTTACAATTGCTTTATTATTGATCATTATTATCTCTTCTGTGCTGAATTTATAAATTAAGCTCTATTGTAAGGTGTGAATGTACAGGAAAACCCATAGTACAAATAAGGCTGGGCATCATCTGTAGCTTCAGGTTGCCACCAGGGTCCTTAGATGGCACCCCCAGGGATGAGGGAAAATGATCAGAAGAGCCTGCCATACACAGGGTCATATAGCAGCTGTGCCCCCAGAGTTACCGAGCTCCACATTTTACGTTCCATGCCAACTCTTCAGACAGACTGGATGCTCATGGGCAACCAACACCAGAAGGATGATTTTACAAGGTAAAAAGCTTCTTTTCTTCGTTTCTGCCTGTCGAACAACAAAATAGCATTATATTTTGAGAAAGAGTAATCATCTTTGTTTTCATCTTCAAGTTTTAAAAATAATCATTCCGTCTGTGTCCTCGCTGAGGGAATTAAAACTTGGTGCATTGTGAAGAGTTCCCATCACAAATAATGTTTATCTTCCCCTTTGTCTTAATTTTTTACTGAATTGTTGAAATCCTCCTCCCTTTGTCTCCAGAATTTTTTATCTTATCTTCTTTAAGACACACTGAAGAATCTACACATGACCTGTATATCATACCCCCGGCGTGCCAGCTCACGATCACATGCAGGTTAGGGTGCAGAGGCCACGTGGGGCCCGTGCCCTGTGTTTGTAAATAAAGCTTTATTGGAACACAGGCGCATTCACTCATTTACGTGCTGTCTATGGCTGCTTTGGGGCTACACCCAGATGAGATGAACAGTTGCCATGGAGATCAAATGGCCCACAAAATCTAAAGTATCTGCTGTCTGTTACTACGCAGAAAGAACTTGGCCAGCCTGTGCCCTCGCCACAGCCAGCCCACGAACAGAAGCCCCCGTTGTTCTTCTGCAGAGCTGTCTTCTGCCCAGCCCAAGTCCACCCACCTGCTCATCCACGAGCACCTAATGTCTGTGAAGAGGTTTTCAAGCACCTGGCACATAGATGACGAAGGGGAGAGACTGCAGGGACAGAGCAATGGCCCACCCTGTGCAGGTGGCTGTGTGGGGGAGAGGGAGCGAGGAGGCGCCGTAGAGAAAGCCATCCAGGGACTATGGCCACTTTGAGCTCCTCCGCATGATAAAAGTGTTGAGATGGCGTGGAAAAGAGGGGGATGGCTGGTGCCATCAGGAGGGCTGATCAGCCCAAGTTATAGGAACTGAGTGACAGGGGGCACTGGACAGAGCACGGTCAGGGAAGCTGTTTCCCAGCACCTAACTGGGCTTGGTGCCTCACCACAGCCACCTGCTGAGCTCCCTCGTGGCTTACCCAGCAACCACCCTGGAGGCTCAGTGATCTGTGCTGGACTTGCCGTCAGAGAAGCCAGCCCCACCTGTGCACAGGAAGCCACGCTTACCCAACAGGTGAATGATGGGAGGAGGGCGGTGCTTGCTCCCCTGCTTCTCAACCCCCGGCCACAGGTGAAATGAGCGCTATTAACATGCCCTGTCCAAAGGCATATGCAAGAGTTGAGCTTCACCAGAGCTAAGGAGTCATAAATCGCACTTTAAAATGTGCTCTTTTTGTTTTTGACACACAAAATTCTTATCTCTTCGGTAAGAATGAAAGCCAAATAATAAAAATAAATTCTTGCCAACCTAAACAACCAAGTAAGATTAAAAATTCAATGTGATTGGTTTCTTTTTAATGAAATAATAAAAATTCAGTTTGTGTACTGGACACTGGTTATGCTTTACATAAGTTGGGCATCTGTGCATTAAAGAATGTTCATAAAAGTTTCCTTATGCCTAGGCACCGTGGCACATACCTGAAATCCCAGCTACTGGGGAGACTGAGGCAGGAGGATTCCAAGTTCAAGGCCAGACTGGGCAATTTAGCTTTGAGACCCTGCCTCAGACAAATAAAAACTACAAAGAGCTGGGGATGTGGCTCAGTGATAGAATATCCTAGTCTAATCCCCAGGACCAAACGAAATAAAACTAAACCCTTCTTTTCCTTAGTTGATTTTAAAACGACTTTTTATTTCTATGTCTTTGCATTTAAATATTTATTAAATGATTGCACATTGACTTAAGCAAAGGACTGCAGAAGAAAATTCAAAATGTTCACTTATTAAAATAATTTTTAAAAATGCTTCATTTGGAAGGAGAAGCACACAGGTCATCTTTTATTCAATTTTATTCAATTATGAAACATTGTTAGTATGGTTGGAAACCTTTACAATAAATATTATTGTGGGGACTCTCAAAGCAGGCAAGGGTTTGATCTATGCTTACAATGTCAGACTATATATTCTATTTTAGCTTGAAAAGCTATATTTATATGCTTAGATATGAACACTGCTGGATTTTTTTTTTTCCTTAAAGAAGAAAATTGATGTGTTTTCTGGGCTCTTTCTCCGTTAGATGATTTGGGTGGGGGAAGGGGTTGTACTTTGTGGTGAAAGTAGAAATGTGTTCTTGAAAACATATGTATCTAAATAGTTCTGAATGTTTTTAAAAACCTAAATGAAAACAGAAAAATCCACAACTAAATTTCCTCTTGTCTTTTTACATGTGGCCAAGAAATTCAGTGCTACAAGTTTATGAAGAGCTACATTATTCCTCCCCCTTACTTGTGTAGCTAAGCTTCTTGTTTACTTGGGATATCACAGTCTTTTCTTACAAAAATTAATTTCAAATCAGAAAGGCAGGATAATAACTACTTTCAGCACAAAAATGCACCAGAAAGAGACTGCAGCTTAAGCACAGATAGCATATAATTAGAATGAGAAAAATCAAAGTGTTCTTGAACACACATTGCTTTAATTTTTCTCCTGATGGACTTTCAGATTATCTTTAAAAGATCTATTAAAAATCCTCCTCTTGAAAAGATCTATTAAAACCACAGACACTTGGAGATACAGGAGAGGGGGGGAAAATGGGTCATCTTATAAAATTGATTATGTGAGCTCTCTGCATTCAGTGCATATGTCAGCAAGAAGGAAAAACAATCCCTGGATAAATTCTGCAGATACTTTCTTCTGGAGAAAAAACCTGGGTCTTTTTGTCCATTCTGAAGCACGGGGGTTTTGAGGGGGAGCAGTGAAGTTTCATCCATGAGTACAAACAGTGGGAAAGAGAGCCAACCCCAAAATAGCCCAGAAAAAAAATCATAATTAAAAAACCCCAAAATAGCCCAGAAAAAAAAAAATCATTTTTTTTTTTTTAAAAAGGGTATATGTTTTTTTTTTTCCCCTGTCTAAATTTGGAATTCTGACTATCTTATTTTAAACAAGCCAGAGATTGCAAGCTTCAATCTGTTTGGATAGAAAAGAATTTATATAAATGTTTTGTTCGAGCCCAAAAGGGAAAGAGAGTTTAAATATACAGGGCGTGGAAGATGCATGTCCAACTTCAAAACAGCCCAGTGCTCAGAAGAGTGGGGACAATCGACCTTCTGTTAGCCATTCTCAGCAGTCCTGATGCTTAAACATCTTGCGATTGGCAGCGTCGTTTTAATGACCCCAACAGTAAGAGATTAACCAAAATTTCATAACTGTCCTGCTCTCCCCTCTCACGGCCCCGGAGGGTGTGGGGCAGGCAGCAGGGAGAGTATCAGAAGGTCAAAGAACAAATGGAAACAAAATCTGTATTTTGCACTCTTTCTCTGCACTTGAGAAAGAAAAACGAGGCAGATAAATCTGTATAATGCTAAACCAAATCTCTTTAATTCCAGTCAGCTCCTATCATTCAGTCACTGGGTCTGTGTGTGGAAAAATTCATGCTAATTCCCCCTAGCAACAGCCTCAGCCTATCAGGAGACTTTATGTCCCATGCAGCTGCCAGCCAGAGAGAATAACTTAAAGTAGGTCAGGCCTGTATTTCTAAAAATGCTACGGTCTAGTAACCCCACTGTCCCGTCTGTCTGCCCTGCCCCATAATAACCTCAATTGCTTGGTGACACAATGACATACGATCCCGTTAGAGTGCAATCACATCATGCTACATTATTCTGCTGCGGGCGTGACTGCCGGGTGAAGGACCCTCAGAGGGGCAGCATTAATCAGGCAGGCATTCATGTCCACCAGCTCTTCACTCTGGAAATGGGGACTGCATTAATGACCAGCTGTTTGAACTAACACGAACCAAATAATGTCTTCCACCCTGTTGGGTGCGCGGAACGTACTATTCTGATCTGGCAGGCTCCGCTTCTTGACTAAATCGAAGATGTAGATTAAATGGACTCAGACAATGCCAGCTTTGGCAACCTCAAAGTGAGTATGTTTAAATCATATTACATGTGATTCAAAAAGCTATTGATTTGATACACTCGGCTCTGCCTGCTGACAATTTTCCCTGATCCACATTCGAAAAGGAAAATGCATACGTGGGTAATGCAATACATATGTGCATGTTACCCAGGAAGCCAAAGGCACAGAACTGAACTAAAATCGACTTCTCTTCGGGCACAGCAACAAAGCAGGTCAGGAGCAATTGTGCAGCGTGAATACAAACAAACACAGATACAGAATGAGAGCCGTGGAGGGGCGCCTAAAACAAATAAGAGTGAGCATTCCAAGCCCGCCGGCCAATCAGCTCCTCCCTTTGTCTCTTTGTGGCGCTGTCATAGCACCAAAGTCTCCAAGCACGGGAGATAAGGGAGGGGAGCGACTGTGGCCCTCGAATCTCAGCCACTGTGGGACCCTGACTTTCTGCGGGATGATGAACACACTGCTGTTCGGCTTTAAGACAATCGGAGCTCCTTCCAGGCTTATGAGCCCGATCAGCAAAGCTCAGAACCCCACAGCCATTTTTGAATTCTAAAAAGGGAATGTTAGAATTCAATTGACCCTGTTGGCTTGAAGGTAACTTTTTACTTCTCTCCATTGAAATGCACAAAAATAAACAACGACGCGTGGGATGGACGCAGAGAGAGCAGAGACTGGCAGTGAAGCTCGGGGAACTGTGTTGATGGAGCCCACATAAGGAACCTGCATTTTTAAGGGTTCACTGTTTTGTTTAATGAGCATAATGAATACCACCCCCCTCCCCACCCACACACACAGATTGGTAATTCAGCCTTCAGTCGCGCAGAATTCAGCAAGTCTTCATGTAATGCATCCGTATTTGATTTACAAACATAGAAGGTTCCTTAATCCATCTGCCCTTGTTTGAACTGTGTGTGATAACTTAGTTATGACTATCTCCTCCACTTTGTGGCACACATCGCATAGTTATTCTTGGAGAGGTACAGTCACTGACGCAACCATGAACCACTAATTACAAGCTGCTGACATTATGCTTGTCTGTGCAGCTTTGAAGTTCTGTTTTTCTCTTCTGGGCTTGCTCTGTTCATTCTGCTTCCTCCACCCCTTCCCCCACCCCCAGCCCCGACTCCCTCTTCCTTCTTTCCACTCGAAGCCCCTCGGGATTCATTCTAGGACTATCTGGAGAAGGGGGTAAGAGCCATCAGATGCTTCCCCTTGCTTTCTTCCCTTCCTCTGCCCTCTCTCCCTGCACACAGAACTGCAGCTTGCAAGCACAGTAATAAGACCCTCAGCCTGCCCCGCCCGCAGGAATGCATCAACAGCTGGCCAAACATAATCCAACACACGGAGCTGCCTTTGTAGAATCAGTAACAAACGGGCGTCCCAGAAGAGCTCCCCATGACAACTGGGAAAGCTCCTCACCCCAGGTTGGAGCTGGCTCCCCCGGAGCGAGCGAGCTGGAGCTGGGCTCCAGCACCACAACTCGCCCCTCTAAATCCAGAGGCTGCCCGGAGGGCACTGGCCTCTCCAAAGGCAAGTTAGATGCCAGCGTTCTCCAAGTCGACGGTGGCCGTGCTCTGCCTCCTGGCACACACCCTGTGAGACGCAGCACCAGTCACTGTCGGGGTATCTGTGCCTGCGCCTAACCATCTAGCCGTGAGCCTGAAGACCACCCCTCCTCCTGGAGAAGGGTCTCTTTTTTTTAATTTGAGGCAGATCCCGGCATTCTAAAGCATGTCAATATAACACCGCATTCATCTCCACCAAGCATTTAGCATCTGAAGCCTGTGGTGGCCAGCTGGTCTCAAAGTCATCTGGGATACATTTATTTTGATTAAATCGATCACATTTCTATTTACGGGATAGAATTTTTTTTTGCCATACTGAATACAGCTGTGTTTACAGGGATCTGTAGAAGAAGAAGAAAACAAAAACCCACAATCAGTCCTAACCCGGCACAGAGCAGTCAGAACTTCAAGGAGTTAAAACCAACCGAGGGGGCTTGCTTTTATATTAAAAAGAAAATTCTGCCAGCAGCTGCTCTGGCCATGCTTTCTGGCGAGTCAGGAAATGGGTGTTGAGCTGGAGCTGAAAACACAAGCCGCAATCAAGCCGACCCAGCAGGGTGACAGACTTCCTGTGCAAATGGTCAGCAATCCCCCCTGTCTCTGCACGCATGCACATGCATTTCAATCATGCTGCATGGCTGCTGTGGTCTCTGGGGACACTGTACAGTCACCTAGCCCATCAGTTGCTACCTTGTCAGCACCGGGGACATCCAGGGTACAATTTACAGTTCCTCCATCCATATGCGGGGTCATAAATTATGCCATCCTCCCTAGAACGAGACGCAGAGCGAGCGGCAGACAGCCTCGGCTTTCGGCACCTCCTTCCTCTCCACGCCTCCCCTGACTGCCCTTCTCCTGCTCTGCCTCGCCAGGCAGACACATCAGATGCCTTGTTTATCCATCTTCAACTCCGCTCTCAGGTGCAATGCCACCACATGTCGGCTTGGGCTGTGCCCCTGTCGCAATCCCCGAGAGCAGCCCGGGCTGGGTGCAAGGAGGAGCCTCTGCACCCTCGCCCCGCCGAGCCTTGTGGGCATTGGACGTCTAATATTCCTAACTCCCCTTCCCAGTCCTTGGCATCCTCTCTAGCCGGCCGCCTGGGTCTTCTGCAGCTTCACCCAGTCCTCCAAGTCCCCTCATCCAGCTGCGAGGAGACCTTGGCCAACGCTACGCCACCAGGTCCTTCTTCTGCAGGGCGCAGACACACCATTCTGGTCCGTGTGCACCGCGGCGAAGCCCGGGCGGGTGACGGCAGCAGAGCGCAGGTAACCAGGGTAAGCGTGGCGTGCCATGGCGATGCAGCCCTGGAGCTGGGAGGAAAGACGGTCTGGCTTCAGAATTTAAAAAAAAAAAAAAAAAGAAGAAGAAGAATTAAAAAACACACAAAACAGCGCAGCTCGGCGCCTGTGGGGGTGGAAAAAACACAAACCATTAAAAAAAAAAAAAAAAAAAAAAAAACCAGAGTTAAAAATCAAAATCAAATCTCAAAACAAAACAAAGCAAAAAAGGAGAACAGAGATCTGAATACTTGATGCGACTTTTATTTCTGACGTTTCTCGGTTTATTGGCCTCCCCGCCCCCTCCCAAGCCTCCCCTGTCCCTGAACACTCCCGTCTGTCCACGAGTACCGAGTCACAAATGCTGTTGCTCCAAAGTGCCGCAGACCCAGCATCACATGAGAAGCCACATGACGGACTAGAGTCGGCTGCTGATGTGGTGGTCAACTGTTTCGGGAGGCAGGGGGGGTGGGAGGGAGAGGAATCTCAAGTGAGGCAGGCCCCCCTTGCGCTGCCAGGAAGATATTTCCTTAAAAGAACAATGAGAAGCCTGCATCGCTGGAGAAATGCTTGAGCAAACATATACTTTTCCATACGCACACTTGTGTGGAGACCATGGGCACTTGAAGCCATCGGGCATGCTGTACCACCGGCTCTAGCTGGATGGCAGCAATATTATTTCTAGTGATTCCACGTAAGTGGATTCCTGAAAAGCACACACCGTGTCTTCATAGCATGATCAGGCTGGAAAACCAATTCTATTATCTCTCCTTGCAATCTGTATCTGAACCTGCATTCTGAATAATTTATTTTTAGACTAATAAGATGCTTGCCAAGGCTGCTGCCTTTCTTCAGCAAGCGGCGCAGGCAATGTTCACCCAAGTGGGAAAAACCATGTCCCTTTGTAGGGAGAAGAGAGGAGACGGTTTTCATCCTTTAAAAAAATAAATAAACTGCGATTCCTTATTTAAAGGCGTACAAACACGTGGCAATATAGTTCCCTTAGAAGCAGTCATTAAAAATGAGCAAAATATATTTCTGATTCATTGAATGGACATGTCCCTCACTTGCAGCTTGGCGTCTCGTGCGGGCAGCTGGGGGTGATTTTTCTAACACAGTACGTGGCTGCAGCCCAGCCAGAACTCTTGAGCCACAGGGACGCTGCTACTTCTCAGCAGAGCAGGCGCCCACTGCGGCTTTCTGGAGCACCTCTCTGCCGAGGTGCGGCACCGCAGCGTGGGTTTCCTGGGTACAATGGAACTTGGAGGACAGAGATGGCCTCAGGGCCTCTAGATCCTGTCACCCATCCTGGAATCAAGGAAGTTGCCTCTTTAGGACATCATTCTCAAGATGTGACAATGACATTTTTTTTTTAGAGAAAGAGCGGATCGTGCCAGCCAACTGGAATGGGAGGCTCATTTAACAGGTGGGTCACAGTTTGCCACTCGTCTTCTCTGACCCTGCAGTTGCGAGGTGATGACCATCAACTCCTCTGTGATGGCTTATCAGCCTCCCACTGACTGCAGCAGGGACTGTCCCCGTCTCTGGGGATCCAGTGTTGAGCAAGACAGGCATGCTCTCGGCCATCCGGGAGCTCAAGGTCTAGGAAGTGCATGTGTCTTTTTTTTATTTCCTTCAAATACTACCTCCTCCCGCTTCGGATACTCCAGAATCGACCACGGAAAATGCCCGGCAGCCACCTCCCTGCTTTCCTCTCCATCCTCCTCCATCATCTCCCACGTCCTGTGGCTTCTTTCTTTACAAACGACCCCAACGGGGGGGGGGGGGGGGGGATTTCCTCCTCCCTCCCTCAGAGTCAAGGCTCCACCCTCAGCCCTTGTGCTCCGCCTCCTCTCTGGCCTCCCTCCTTTTGTTTCAGTCCATTTGGCAGCCGGCCCCGAAAGACTCCTCCACCACCACGCTCTCCATGTCAGCACCGTCGTCCAGAGAGTCTCCACACCCCTTCCTGCAGCACTGAGGATGGCCCCTTGTCCCTTCCCATTCCCGTGCTGCCGGCCGAGACCCCCATCACCTGCTGCAACACCACTTAGCACGGTCCGTTCCTCATCTTTCCACGCAGCCCTCGTGGAATCAGAAACAAAATTTGGCTTATTTTTAATAACCAGGCATAAATCACTGTTAAGGGAAACGATGACACGAGATGTACGGTCCCCACCTGCAGAAAACGTATCCTCTACGACACGTGCACCCCTTTTGCTGTGGGCACTACCCATGTGCTTCCCTAGCTGTCTCTTTGAGTCGTAAATAACAAATAGGTCTCAATCTGTCTGCTACCTGTGGTTGGATAAGAAGTGCCGTAGAAGGTCTGAAAAGGGACGAATTACTTCTACCTGAATATCCTGAAAGTTTCCCAAGGGCCCCCAGGATTTTCAGGGCGCTGGGAAGGGTCTGTCCGGCATGGGGTAGGTTCCATGATTCACAACAGTGATAGCTAAAAATGAGTACTGCATGTGCCAGAGTCTGTTCTAAGCATCTGAGATAGATTAACCTACTGAATCTTTGCAATCCTATGAGGAGAACACTTTTTAAAATGCTATTTTCAATGATATATAAGAGAACTTAGATAAGTTGCCCCAAACCACCCAGTGAGTAAGTGATGTGGCGCGGCCGCCCCCTAAGCCCGTGGCCGTGACCGGCATGCTCTGTGCTCTGCAGCGCAGGAGGACAGTTTGGGCCTCAGTTTTGAAGTAGTGGAACTGGAGAAGAGGCACAGTCCACCTTCCTGGGGATGGTGACAAAATGGCAGAATAATGGCTCTGGAAGCCGTGCCCAAGACCGACGGGGAGAAGAGGGAGTGAGCCACAGGGAAGGCAGTCAGGTGGCTCCTCCAGTGGCCTCACCACAAGGGACGGCACCTGCACTCTGGCGGCAGCAGCAGAAAAACTGGGACAGATCCTGGAGGCTTTGTGAAGAAAGCAGTGACACTGCCGAGGTTGCGATGGTGGCACAGTTCACCGCCTGGCTTTCAAACCCCTCCTTGAGCTTAGGAGTGGTCTCATTCGTCTGCTTCCCCAGCACCTACCAAAATTCTTTTTAAAACAATGAATAAGGGGCTGGGGTTGTGGCTCAGCGGTAGAGCGCTCGCCTAGCACGTGCGCAGCCCGGGTTCCATCCTCAGCACCACGTGAAAATAAACGCATTGTGTACAACTAAAGCAAATAAATAAATATTTAAAAAAACAATGAATAAATAAATGAAACCAATGAGAAAATCAGAAGGAAAAACTCACCGGTGAATCTGGTGTTTCACTGGACAGCCGAGCGGTTTTGGTGGTTGGCATCCACGGTGACCTCCCATACGCAGGAACAGACTCGGTTTCTTCTCCACCTGTCCCCAGGTGCTGGCTGCTCCCTGCTCGCCCCCTCCGCACACTGAGGGCTGCTCTTCGCAGCCCAGGCTGAGCCTGTACCGCTGGCTGTGTGTTTCAGGCCACCCTGGTCCAGTCTCTAATTGGAAAGCTGCACTGATCTAGGTGATAAAATAAGTGTGCCAAAAACTTTAACTTCTTTTATTTGTTTAAACAGCAAAGGGAGAAACCACAGAAGTTTATCGGCCTTCTCACACGATCTCAGCTAACCAGAACACTACATTAACAAATGCACCTCATTTCTTGGCCAGTTAATGAAGGTTAATATGACATACTGCCTCTGGCTCTGGAAGTGTAAAAGGGGTGTTATTGCCTCATATTATAGCTGGGGGGGGGGGAGTGTTAATAATCTTTCTCATCAGCAGTAAAGAATTGAGCTTTTAATACCCAGATATATTTTAGTAAAAGGGTAGTATATCATCTTTAAGCAGAGTTCAAGAGCAATGTTAGATAACTAGGGCATTCGAGAGTCTGCATACGTTAGAGACTAAAGAAATTTTTAAAACGCAGCCCAAGCCAAATTTTTGTTGGGGTATCTTTTTTCTTTTATGGCTTTAGATATTTCTGATCATTTCTAAACATTAAGATGAAACCTTGGATCTTGGAAATAATTGACTTTGAATAAATGGCTAAATGTGTGAACAAGGTCATTGGTTAATGCAGCCAAGCGTGCACGGAGGCATTAGATGGATCTGCCAATCCAAGAGGGATCATGGACCGTCACAGGAGGGGCTGAGATGCTGAGCCCCACATAGGCCTGGAGTCCAGTACGTGACTTGGAAGGGGCTTCTCCTCCCTGACCACAGGGTGCTATCACATTAAATGATAGTAAGAAATAGCAGAGATTGGTTGAAAAAAAAAGGATCCAGACACCTGAGTCACGCTGAAGTCTCACCATAAAAGGCATGGCCGGATGATAGGAATATTCAACGGACGAGACTCAAATCCTTTGAGAGAATAGATGCAAAGCTTTGTCCCTGTGATCCTGGGACACAGGAAGGGGGCTAGAGAAGGGAGGGGCCGGGGCTTCTTTGGAAGGTGGCTACAGGGCTTGAGTGCCCTCCATGTTTTCTGAGGTCCCCCCCCCCGCCCCAGTGGATGCTGGACAGGGAGCAGCTCTTCCCAGAGCAGAATGACAGAGTGGCTGCTGGCTGGCTGCTGGCAGGGGACGGACTTCCCCTCTCTCTGCTCGCCAGCATCATTACCCTGCTGCACTTCACAGGGGCCAAGTGGCAAGTTGAAGGTAGCAGGCCTGTTTGTTCACCTGTGAGGCGTTTGACCTTAGACTTCACCGAGCCCCGCCAGGAAGCCGGTTTTTCCATGCTCTCTACAGTAAACAAAGACAGTGTGGCTGGGCTCCAAATGTTACCGAAGGTCAGGGACCAAACTGCCTCAAAGACAAAGAGCGCTTCCAGAAATTGAAACACAAAATAGATGTGAGCGCCGTCGACATTCCACACTGCGCTCCTGTTCAGTCTCAGCGTTGGCTTCAAACAATGGGACACACAGCCGGCGGGCGGGGACGCATAATGGAAACAGAATCAGGTGCTGGGACGCACCTAAAGCTCACCCAGTCCAGCTGCAGTCTCCACTGTGAATGCTGCCCTTTAGGATATCTCCTCTGTGCAACCTCCGGGCTCCGAGGGACACCGTCAATGGCTGCCCGCGCAGGCCCAGGGGAGAAGCCTCCTTGGGATGCAATGGCCCGGGTGTGTGAGGGCCCTGGGCCAAGAGGTCCAGCCCCCTGGCAGGGGTGCTCGCAGTGCCCTCTGTCCACCAGCCACAGCTTAGAAGTGGGGGGCTCAGATCTACCGTCTGCATCGCAGTCCCCAGATGGTAGAGGGCCTCTGTCGCTGCCCACTGAGCCTTCCCTCCTCTACAGGAGACATGCCCTCGCTTCAGCCGCCACCCTGCGCCTCCGAGTCTGTTCAACCTTCCTTTTCCCAGCGGAGGAACACTTTCCAGTCCATCAGTAGGGTCTTAGGTGTCACCGGAAGCAGAACACAAGGTCCCACGGTGTGGTGTGGCCACACACAGTACAATGGCCCCATAGCGTCCCTCCCTCCAACGGAGCGTGTTTCACCGCGCGCCGCCTGGCCGGCCTCTGCAGCATCATTTTGCTGTGCCTGGCTTCGCACACCGTCCACCTCCACTGCCTCCGTCTGCAGACGGTGCCGCTGCACATCTGTTTGCCTTGGTTTTGGTCACCATGTGTGAGAAGATTCTGTGGTATTATAAAGTGCTTCAAAAGGAAAGACGTAGTAGTCAACCACCCTTGAAGGAGACCCGTCCATCGTCCCCAATGGCAAGACGCGACCCGAGGACCCGATTCCTACAGGAGCGGCCACACTTTTGCTGGCCTGTAGCATGGCCACACTGCAGGTAGCAACCTGGAGCTGATCCCATCAACCAGCCCGACTGGGAGGAAAAACCCTGGACAAGAAGCCGGGAGCTCTGGGTCCCCGCGTCCTCTCTCCACCCACTGTTTCTTTGGGGCTCAATAGCAGGGAGGTCATCTCTCTCTTTCCAAGTCTCAAGGTGGGAACCTCAACAACAAGCCACTAGCCCCAGCCCTACCCCCTCTAACAGCTCAAGTGTGTGAAATTTTAATTAAATTTAAAAAGTCTCTTCTTTAATACAACAGAATAAATAACATATCCGCTAAAGTGTCCCGTAGACCTTCATTGAAATCAGCTTAAGTTTTACATGAAATTGTGTCTCAAACAAGTAAGTGAATGGGTGAATGGCAACTTCACAGATTAAAAATCACCTGTGTCCAGAAGGATTTGTGTTTTTAATGTGCCAACTAGGTAAATTGGGTACGTCTGACTGGGGCTCCCAGAATCTTTACTCTGATACAATAACAGTTTGAATAGGTGAACCAATTACTGAGCTTCTTGCAGTAGGAATAAATGTCATAATGTGATATCATCACTTTCCTATAATTCAAATGTGCTTAATTAGCTACACAGAGAGAACCTTTAGGTTGGAAGATCTAGTTTCTCTCACATTTTAACCATGGCTGTGACAACAGAGCCACCTGACATCCACCAGCCGTTCTCACAATGGGGACACTATTCCCGCTCTGAGCCAGCAGGGAGGGAGTGAAGGCCTGTGGTCAGGAGAGGCACGTGCCAGCTCACCCAAGGCTTGCTGGGGAGCAACGTTAGCTGCACGATGAGGCCCTCAGACACATCTGACCCTCATTCACCTGACAGTGTAACAGTTGATCTGTTCACTGTGATTAGGTTATGCAAATTTCCTAAGATCAAAAGAACCAAAAATAAGAATTAGAAAGGTGGGTGTTTGTCGCTGCCTGAAGCGGAAGTCGCTTGGAGCAGCGAACGCCACAGGAAAATTCGGAGGCAGGATGAAAATGAAAAAAGGTCTTTTATTCTTCTCCTCTCTCCAGCTCCAGCAATCACTCCAAACGCTCTAACTCCAACCACCACCTTCTTCTTCCCCACACACACTAACGAACCTCACCCAGTTATATACATATAGCTTTAACAAGGACACGTGCTTACAGCTCGAGCTTACAGGTGCGTCACGCAGTGTTCACGGGCATACAAAGATTCTTTGAATAATGTATTAATATCAGGTGGAAACTAGAACAGCTTTTATGGCTCTCAGCTAACCGCAATCTTTAGCTATCTCCTTGATTATAGGCTCCTTCATTTCCCCCTTTTAGTTTTAAAAGAGGGGATGTTCTAGGACGTCCATGTGCAACCGACATTCTTACCCGTCATGGGAGTCTAGGCTGTCCTGACTCCTGGCTTAGGTTGACATGCCGGCCACATTAGACTGTCCCGTGCGACTGTGCCGTGTCTTAGGTTGTCCCCTTCTGGGGATCTTACCCGTCATAGGCTAACCAGCCATCCAATAGAGCCCTTCAGGATCGACTGTGTGTTGACTAACAGCCGTCCAATTTTTAGGAGATGCTGCGGCTTTAAGGCGGTAAGCCTACTGCTGATGAGCCAAGTTTCCATAGCGTATCAAGTTCTTTAAGCCAATCAGCTGCCCTTAGTTTCATCAAGTAACGCACTGAGTTCTCTTAGACAAATACCCGCAAGGCATTGTCCCGTAATGTCCCAAAATAATGGAAAATCAAAATGTCCATAAGTTATAACACATAGATTCAGGAGGCCCCATGCATGCAGAGCAGAGGCCACACTGCTGGTGAGGTTGTTGATGCTTGAGCAGCAGGGATGCTTGCAGCGACCGCGGTCCCTGCAGTTGTAGCAGCAGCCGTCTTTTTTATGTCCAGACATTTCTACCGGCAAATCTTCAGGGCCCGCTACCTAAAAACTCAAGCATCCATTATTAAGGGAAAGGCAGTGCTATTCCAGCACTGAGATCAAAAGGTGAGCTGTCAAACTAAAAAAAGAATTATTAGAGTAGAAAATAAAAGTTGATCTCTGCTCACACACATTGCTGCTTAAGCTCCCACAAACATAAGCTGGCAAAATATCACATTCAGAAATAATCAAAGAGAAACTGAGGGTGTTTACTGCATTAAAGATAAAGAAAAGCTAAAGGCATTTTGGAAAAATAATTTGTTAGCTGGAATCCTCGAGTCTCTATATACACAGCAATCCTATACCTGTTGAAATAATTCAAATTAATCAGCTACTAAACAAATGAAGTCAATAACAAATAAATGATCCTCTGTCGGAACACCAAAATATCAGGTTATACAACATTAAACATATTCACAGCTGAAGAGAAGTCCCGGAGACAACTATAAATCAAAATTGATTATCATTATAATTGATTATCTAAAAATATTCTGAACTTATATAAATATCTATTTATCTATCTATCTATTGATTATCAAATTAGAATATTCTAAGCTTAAATGAATTAACGTTATTTGTTATTTGGATCTATATCTATCTACCTTTTTTTTTTTTTTTTAATTTTTTTTTTTAAGCGCTTAATTATTTGTGACGTCACACTAGACAGACGCACATATAAACATATTTGTGACATCACATTAACATGAAATTTAGACAAATGCACAGACATAAAGACATATATAAAAGAGAAAAAAAAAATTACAATTGTGTATACACTGAAGAGAGATCTTCTTGTCCCGGCCGGGAAGAATGAAATTTAAGTTGTAAATTTAATGGAGAACTCTTTTAAGGGAATCACTCCATACCTTCATTTTGGTCCTCTTGACCTTGCACTTGTTTATTCAATCTAGACTCCTCAATAACTTCGTCTTGATCCCTTTGACTTTGTACCTGCTTTATCAATCTAGATGGTATCCATATTGGAGAGGATTTGTGCTTTGGAAAAACACAAACAGATCCTCTCCCCCAAATTAATACTGGGTCTGGACCCTTCCATGTACCTGAGAGAACATCCTTCCAGTAAACCAAAGGTTTATGTTGTTGGTGTGGGTTCCAGTGTCTATCTCCAGCCGAATGTCCATTAGAATCTAAAGTTAAGAAATTTAGGGTAAACAGGGCAACTGCCAATCTGTCCTTAGGATTTTTCCAGTTTCCATCTTTTTGCTTTAGTAACATATTTTTAAGTGTCCGATTTGCTCTTTCAATTATTCCTTGTCCCTGAGGATTATAAGCGATACCTGTTTTGTGGATAATATTGAACTTTGTACAAAATTGTTTGAAGGATGTGGATGTATATGCAGGGCCATTATCTGTTTTAAGCATTTTGGGGATGCCCAATGCAGCAAAAGCTTGCAGACAATGAGATATAGTATCTTTAACTTTTTCTCCAGAATGTAAAGAAGCAAAAATCATGCCTGAGCATGTATCTATGGTGACATGAATAAATCGTAATTTTCCAAAACTTGGCTCATGTGTGACATCCATCTGCCACAAATGATTGGGCATCAAACCTCGTGGGTTAACCCCATAATGTGGATTGGGCAAGAGTGTTACACAAGATGGACATTCTTTTACAAATTCTACGAGCTTGTTCTTTTGTGATTTTAAATTTTTGTCTTAAGGTAGTGCTGTTAACGTGGAACTGGGAATGAAATAAAGTAGCTTGTTGTACTGTAGTAAATATAAATATTGTTTTAGTGAGGGCGTCAGCTTTTTGATTACCTTCATGGAGAGGACCAGGCAGATTAGTGTGAGCTCTTATGTGACCTATAAATAAAGGTTCTTTTCGTTGCCATAGGAGATTTTGGATTTGAGAAAACAATTTAAAAGCTGGAGTATGTGGTGCTATTGGACCTGCTAGCTCCAATTTTGGGACAGCATGTACAATATAATGGCTGTCTGAAAAAATATTCATAGGCTGTTCTTTAAAATTTTCCAGAGCTATTATTTATAGCTTCGAGTTCCACTAATTGAGCTGATTTTTGATTAGTGATATGAATCATTTTTTCATTTTGAGTGACTACTGCAGCAGTACCGTTAGAGGATCCATCTGTAAATACATTAAATGCTTTAGGAATGGGTTGATTTTTTATTACCTGTGGGAATATGATAGGATGATTGATACAAAAGGACAGTATAGGAGATTTAGGAATATGATTGTCAAAATTTGCAGAAGTAGAGCATCTAGCTATAGCCCAATCATTATCATTGAAGCACAAATATTCAACCTGTGACGATGAATAAGGAGTAATAATAGTAGCGGGATGAATTCCAAATATTTTAGTAGAGGTTTTAAGTCCTTGAAGAATAAGTTTAGCCACCATGGAGGTATAAGACTCAATTGTACTTTTAGGAGAGACAGGCAAATGTATCCATAATATAGGTCCCTGTTGCCAAAATACTCCTGTTGGAGTATATTGTGAAGGAATAATAATCAATATTAGTGGTTGTGCAAAATCAAATCTATCGCAATGGGATCTTTCAATGGCCTGTTCTACTAATTTTAGAGCTCTCCTGGCCTCAGGAGTTAATGTTCGAGGTGAGGATGGGTCAGGGTTCCCACGAAGGATGTCAAATAAGGGTTTTAATTGTCCAGTAGTGAGGCTTAGTGTAGGGCGAAGCCAATTAATGTCACCCAGTAATTTTTGGAAATCATTGAGGGTGGTCAAATGTTCTTTACTTATTAGAATTTTTTGGGGTTTAACAAAAGTATCCATGATTTTAAAGCCTAAATATAGTATAGGTGATCTGCTTTGAACTTTTTCTTCTGCTATATATAATCCATATTTTTTTAGATTTTTTGTTATTTCACTAAATATATTAAATAAGATTTGTTGATTAGGGTGAGCTAATAAAACATCGTCCATGTAGTGTAGACACATAAGGTCTTGATATTTGTTTTTAATGGGCTGTATAGCTCTGTCCACATATAGTTGGCACAGTGTAGGGCTATTTGCCATTCCCTGCGGCAATACTTTCCAATGATATCTTTTATCAGGGCCATTATTATTAATAGAAGGAATTGAAAAAGCAAACCTGGGGGCATCCAGAGGATGTAGGGGAATGGAAAAGAAACAGTCCTTTATATCAAGGGTTATAAGGTAATAGTTTTTTGGAATAGCTACAGGATTAGGAAGTCCAGGTTGAGTAGGGCCCATAATTTGCATTGTTTTGTTAATTTGTCTTAGATCTTGTAATAGTCTCCATTTACCTGATTTTTTCTTAATTACAAATATGGGAGAATTCCAGGGAGAGGTGGAAGGCTCTATGTGTCCTGCTTCTAATTGTTCTTTAATTAATTGATGGGCCGCTTGCAATTTTTCTTTGGATAGGGGCCACTGAGGGACCCAAACTGGCTTATTAGAGAGCCATGGTATTTTTAAAATTGTTTTCTCAGTGGCCCCTAGAAAAAATGTCCTTTGCCTTTTTTATTATGAGTAGGATTTTTATTCTTAACACCTGCAGGCTTGGTCGCTAGGTGTAGCCCCATTTGATGTAAAATATCTCTTCCCCATAGGGTAACTGGCAAGCTGTTTAAAACATAGGGTTTGAATGTTCCTGTATGGCCTTCATTGTCTTGCCAATTTAAGATTACAGCACTTTGAGCTGGGGTATTACTGTATCCCAAGCCTCTTAAACTGGTTGAGGCTTTCTGTAGAGGCCAGTGCTTAGGCCATTGTTGTAGATTTATGATGGAAGAGTCAGCTCCTGTATCAATCAGCCCCTCCATCTCTATACCTTGAATTTTTAATTTGCACATAGGCCTCCGTGAACAGTCCTGGACCCAGAAAGCCATAGGTCCTGAACCAGTGGAACCGAATGCTCTGCTATTTCTATTTTGTGGCATGCTTTTAAAAGAATTATGGAGACTGGGAATGAGGAGCAGCTGTGCGATTCTGTCTCCTTGATTTACGGAGATGATGCCCCTGTGTGTACTTAGCATTATTTTAATCTCTCCATTATAATCTGAATCAATAACCCCTGGTATAACATTAAAGCCTAATAAACTTTTGGAACTACGCCCAAGGATTAGTCCCACAGTTCCTGAAGGGAGAGGTCCCCTGATTCCCGTAGGAATCAGCTGAACCCCCATTTCAGGTGTCAGGACCATCCGGGCAGTAGAACAGAGATCTAATCCTGCACTTCCTCTTGTCCCTCTGATAAGGGAGTTAATGGGTAGGAGGGACTGTGACGAGGAATCATTTGAATCTGAGGGCCTTCCTCCTCTAGTGCCTCGTACATTTGTGGGCCCCGGGGCATTGGGCCCCGTGCCCCGTTTTTTGAAATCCTTGATAAATCATTTCCATATATATCATATCTAGAATGGCATTGATTGGCCAATGTATACCTTTTTTGCATCTGGGGCATCGGCCTGGAGCACGGTATGAATTTGATTTTATTACCCTTGGGAGATATTGCTTAGCATATCTTGGTTGATTATAATAATTTTGTCTGGAATATCCTGTTCTAGGTTGAATCCTTTGGGAATTTTGAGGGGAGGAATTTTTCATCACTGCAGCAATTACGTTGCCTGTGATAACAGCCTCGTTAATGTCTTTGCACAGTCTGATATAAATTGATAAGTCTTTTTTACTTCTCCATGGCCTTATTGCATCCTGGCAATATTTATTAGCGTTCTCGTATGCTAATTGGATAACTAGGGGCATAGCTTGCTCGACTTCTCCAAAAACTCTAGATGTTGTTTTTTAAGAGCCTATCTACAAAATCAGCGTAAGGTTCGTTAGGCCCTTGTATAACTTTTGATAGGCTGCCTTGCAGATCCCCTGTGCCTGAGATTGTCTTCCAGGCTTTCACAGCTGCAGTGTGTATCTGGGCATACACACCTGGATCGTATTGTAGCTGATTTTGTAGTTCGGCGAACTCACCCTCCCCTGTGAGCATATCTATATTGCGTTGAGGGAAACCTGCTGCAGCATTTCTCTTTGCTATTTCTGAACAAAGTTCCTGGAATTGAGTTTTCCAGATTAGGTATTGTCCCCACTTAGTACCGCTCTGCATAGACTTTTCCAATCTGAGGGGGCTAAGGTTAGGGTGTTAAGTGACTCTATCATACTTAATGTGAACGGAGCTTGAGGCCCATAGGTCATTACCGCCTCTTTAAAATTCTTTATTGTTTTAAAGTCTAGGAACTCGTGATATCTTTGTCCCTGTTCATTTTGAAATACTGGCAGTTCTAGGTGCTCCTGCGGTCTATGTTGTTCGAGAGCGTATAAGCGCTCTGAAAGGCCGCCAATTTCTACCTCAAGGGCACGTATACTCTGATCAATACTCTTTATTGTTTCTGTTAGGGATTCTATCCATGAAGGAGCAGAGGGCGCTAGTGGTTCCTCTATTTGACGGTCTTTTCTCTTTTTTAATTTCTTTTTGTTCTTTTTATTGGAGACTGTGCTCTCCGAATCGCTTTTTGATTCCTCTTCACTACTAGCTTCATAATTCCTAACCGGCTCAGTAGAGGAGACTGTACTTTCATGGTTTGGCTCCTTGTTACTATTATTACTTTCACTAGTATCCTGAGTTTCAGTTTCTAAGGAGAGTACATACTCCTCAGCTAATTTTATTAAGCTTCTGATGGCTTTTGCAGATCTTACTTTTGAATTTACATTCCTACTCTCCTTGCTGGTCTCCACTGAGTCAGAGGATATGCTTTCTTGTTCACTTTTCTCACTATCCTCTGAGTTCTCAATATCAAAAATTTCATTCATGGCTTTTATAAACCGACTTTTTGTTATATTTGCTCCCATCTTTTTAAATTTCTTTTTTCTTACCTTGCCGCCGAATTCCCCGTACGGGCCACCACCTGTCGCTGCCTGAAGCGGAAGTCGCTTGGAGCAGCGAACGCCACAGGAAAATTCGGAGGCAGGATGAAAATGAAAAAAGGTCTTTTATTCTTCTCCTCTCTCCAGCTCCAGCAATCACTCCAAACGCTCTAACTCCAACCACCACCTTCTTCTTCCCCACACACACTAACGAACCTCACCCAGTTATATACATATAGCTTTAACAAGGACACGTGCTTACAGCTCGAGCTTACAGGTGCGTCACGCAGTGTTCACGGGCATACAAAGATTCTTTGAATAATGTATTAATATCAGGTGGAAACTAGAACAGCTTTTATGGCTCTCAGCTAACCGCAATCTTTAGCTATCTCCTTGATTATAGGCTCCTTCATTTCCCCCTTTTAGTTTTAAAAGAGGGGATGTTCTAGGACGTCCATGTGCAACTGACATTCTTACCCGTCATGGGAGTCTAGGCTGTCCTGACTCCTGGCTTAGGTTGACATGCCGGCCACATTAGACTGTCCCGTGCGACTGTGCCGTGTCTTAGGTTGTCCCCTTCTGGGGATCTTACCCGTCATAGGCTAACCAGCCATCCAATAGAGCCCTTCAGGATCGACTGTGTGTTGACTAACAGCCGTCCAATTTTTAGGAGATGCTGCGGCTTTAAGGCGGTAAGCCTACTGCTGATGAGCCAAGTTTCCATAGCGTATCAAGTTCTTTAAGCGAATCAGCTGCCCTTAGTTTCATCAAGTAACGCACTGAGTTCTCTTAGACAAATACCCGCAAGGCATTGTCCCGTAATGTCCCAAAATAATGGAAAATCAAAATGTCCATAAGTTATAACACATAGATTCAGGAGGCCCCATGCATGCAGAGCAGAGGCCACACTGCTGGTGAGGTTGTTGATGCTTGAGCAGCAGGGATGCTTGCAGCGACCGCGGTCCCTGCAGTTGTAGCAGCAGCCGTCTTTTTTATGTCCAGACATTTCTACCGGCAAATCTTCAGGGCCCGCTACCTAAAAACTCAAGCATCCATTATTAAGGGAAAGGCAGTGCTATTCCAGCACTGAGATCAAAAGGTGAGCTGTCAAACTAAAAAAAAGAATTATTAGAGTAGAAAATAAAAGTTGATCTCTGCTCACACACATTGCTGCTTAAGCTCCCACAAACATAAGCTGGCAAAATATCACATTCAGAAATAATCAAAGAGAAACTGAGGGTGTTTACTGCATTAAAGATAAAGAAAAGCTAAAGGCATTTTGGAAAAATAATTTGTTAGCTGGAATCCTCGAGTCTCTATATACACAGCAATCCTATACCTGTTGAAATAATTCAAATTAATCAGCTACTAAACAAATGAAGTCAATAACAAATAAATGATCCTCTGTCGGAACACCAAAATATCAGGTTATACAACATTAAACATATTCACAGCTGAAGAGAAGTCCCGGAGACAACTATAAATCAAAATTGATTATCATTATAATTGATTATCTAAAAATATTCTGAACTTATATAAATATCTATTTATCTATCTATCTATTGATTATCAAATTAGAATATTCTAAGCTTAAATGAATTAACGTTATTTGTTATTTGGATCTATATCTATCTACCTTTTTTTTTTTTTTTATTTTTTTTTTTAAGCGCTTAATTATTTGTGACGTCACACTAGACAGACGCACATATAAACATATTTGTGACATCACATTAACATGAAATTTAGACAAATGCACAGACATAAAGACATATATAAAAGAGAAAAAAAAAAATTACAATTGTGTATACACTGAAGAGAGATCTTCTTGTCCCGGCCGGGAAGAATGAAATTTAAGTTGTAAATTTAATGGAGAACTCTTTTAAGGGAATCACTCCATACCTTCATTTTGGTCCTCTTGACCTTGCACTTGTTTATTCAATCTAGACTCCTCAATAACTTCGTCTTGATCCCTTTGACTTTGTACCTGCTTTATCAATCTAGATGGTATCCATATTGGAGAGGATTCGTGCTTTGGAAAAACACAAACAGATCCTCTCCCCCAAATTAATACTGGGTCTGGACCCTTCCATGTACCTGAGAGAACATCCTTCCAGTAAACCAAAGGTTTATGTTGTTGGTGTGGGTTCCAGTGTCTATCTCCAGCCGAATGTCCATTAGAATCTAAAGTTAAGAAATTTAGGGTAAACAGGGCAACTGCCAATCTGTCCTTAGGATTTTTCCAGTTTCCATCTTTTTGCTTTAGTAACATATTTTTAAGTGTCCGATTTGCTCTTTCAATTATTCCTTGTCCCTGAGGATTATAAGCGATACCTGTTTTGTGGATAATATTGAACTTTGTACAAAATTGTTTGAAGGATGTGGATGTATATGCAGGGCCATTATCTGTTTTAAGCATTTTGGGGATGCCCAATGCAGCAAAAGCTTGCAGACAATGAGATATAGTTAAAGATATATCTTAACTTTTTCTCCAGAATGTAAAGAAGCAAAAATCATGCCTGAGCATGTATCTATGGTGACATGAATAAATCGTAATTTTCCAAAACTTGGCTCATGTGTGACATCCATCTGCCACAAATGATTGGGCATCAAACCTCGTGGGTTAACCCCATAATGTGGATTGGGCAAGAGTGTTACACAAGATGGACATTCTTTTACAATTCTAACGAGCTTGTTCTTTTGTGATTTTAAATTTTTGTCTTAAGGTAGTGCTGTTAACGTGGAACTGGGAATGAAATAAAGTAGCTTGTTGTACTGTAGTAAATATAAATATTGTTTTAGTGAGGGCGTCAGCTTTTTGATTACCTTCATGGAGAGGACCAGGCAGATTAGTGTGAGCTCTTATGTGACCTATAAATAAAGGTTCTTTTCGTTGCCATAGGAGATTTTGGATTTGAGAAAACAATTTAAAAGCTGGAGTATGTGGTGCTATTGGACCTGCTAGCTCCAATTTTGGGACAGCATGTACAATATAATGGCTGTCTGAAAAAAATATTCATAGGCTGTTCTTTAAAATTTTCCAGAGCTATTATTATAGCTTCGAGTTCCACTAATTGAGCTGATTTTTGATTAGTGATATGAATCATTTTTTCATTTTGAGTGACTACTGCAGCAGTACCATTAGAGGATCCACCTGTAAATACATTAAATGCTTTAGGAATGGGTTGATTTTTTATTACCTGTGGGAATATGATAGGATGATTGATACAAAAGGACAGTATAGGAGATTTAGGAATATGATTGTCAAAATTTGCAGAAGTAGAGCATCTAGCTATAGCCCAATCATTATCATTGAAGCACAAATATTCAACCTGTGACGATGAATAAGGAGTAATAATAGTAGCGGGATGAATTCCAAATATTTTAGTAGAGGTTTTAAGTCCTTGAAGAATAAGTTTAGCCACCATGGAGGTATAAGACTCAATTGTACTTTTAGGAGAGACAGGCAAATGTATCCATAATATAGGTCCCTGTTGCCAAAATACTCCTGTTGGAGTATATTGTGAAGGAATAATAATCAATATTAGTGGTTGTGCAAAATCAAATCTATCGCAATGGGATCTTTCAATGGCCTGTTCTACTAATTTTAGAGCTCTCCTGGCCTCAGGAGTTAATGTTCGAGGTGAGGATGGGTCAGGGTTCCCACGAAGGATGTCAAATAAGGGTTTTAATTGTCCAGTAGTGAGGCTTAGTGTAGGGCGAAGCCAATTAATGTCACCCAGTAATTTTTGGAAATCATTGAGGGTGGTCAAATGTTCTTTACTTATTAGAATTTTTTGGGGTTTAACAAAAGTATCCATGATTTTAAAGCCTAAATATAGTATAGGTGATCTGCTTTGAACTTTTTCTTCTGCTATATATAATCCATATTTTTTTAGATTTTTTTGTTATTTCACTAAATATATTAAATAAGATTTGTTGATTAGGGTGAGCTAATAAAACATCGTCCATGTAGTGTAGACACATAAGGTCTTGATATTTGTTTTTAATGGGCTGTATAGCTCTGTCCACATATAGTTGGCACAGTGTAGGGCTATTTGCCATTCCCTGCGGCAATACTTTCCAATGATATCTTTTATCAGGGCCATTATTATTAATAGAAGGAATTGAAAAAGCAAACCTGGGGGCATCCAGAGGATGTAGGGGAATGGAAAAGAAACAGTCCTTTATATCAAGGGGTTATAAGGTAATAGTTTTTTGGAATAGCTACAGGATTAGGAAGTCCAGGTTGAGTAGGGCCCATAATTTGCATTGTTTTGTTAATTTGTCTTAGATCTTGTAATAGTCTCCATTTACCTGATTTTTTCTTAATTACAAATATGGGAGAATTCCAGGGAGAGGTGGAAGGCTCTATGTGTCCTGCTTCTAATTGTTCTTTAATTAATTGATGGGCCGCTTGCAATTTTTCTTTGGATAGGGGCCACTGAGGGACCCAAACTGGCTTATTAGAGAGCCATGGTATTTTTAAAATTGTTTTCTCAGTGGCCCCTAGAAAAAAATGTCCTTTGCCTTTTTTATTATGAGTAGGATTTTTATTCTTAACACCTGCAGGCTTGGTCGCTAGGTGTAGCCCCATTTGATGTAAAATATCTCTTCCCCATAGGGTAACTGGCAAGCTGTTTAAAACATAGGGTTTGAATGTTCCTGTATGGCCTTCATTGTCTTGCCAATTTAAGATTACAGCACTTTGAGCTGGGGTATTACTGTATCCCAAGCCTCTTAAACTGGTTGAGGCTTTCTGTAGAGGCCAGTGCTTAGGCCATTGTTGTAGATTTATGATGGAAGAGTCAGCTCCTGTATCAATCAGCCCCTCCATCTCTATACCTTGAATTTTTAATTTGCACATAGGCCTCCGTGAACAGTCCTGGACCCAGAAAGCCATAGGTCCTGAACCAGTGGAACCGAATGCTCTGCTATTTCTATTTTGTGGCATGCTTTTAAAAGAATTATGGAGACTGGGAATGAGGAGCAGCTGTGCGATTCTGTCTCCTTGATTTACGGAGATGATGCCCCTGTGTGTACTTAGCATTATTTTAATCTCTCCATTATAATCTGAATCAATAACCCCTGGTATAACATTAAAGCCTAATAAACTTTTGGAACTACGCCCAAGGATTAGTCCCACAGTTCCTGAAGGGAGAGGTCCCCTGATTCCCGTAGGAATCAGCTGAACCCCCATTTCAGGTGTCAGGACCATCCGGGCAGTAGAACAGAGATCTAATCCTGCACTTCCTCTTGTCCCTCTGATAAGGGAGTTAATGGGTAGGAGGGACTGTGACGAGGAATCATTTGAATCTGAGGGCCTTCCTCCTCTAGTGCCTCGTACATTTGTGGGCCCCGGGGCATTGGGCCCCGTGCCCCGTTTTTTGAAATCCTTGATAAATCATTTCCATATATATCATATCTAGAATGGCATTGATTGGCCCAATGTATACCTTTTTTGCATCTGGGGCATCGGCCTGGAGCACGGTATGAATTTGATTTTATTACCCTTGGGAGATATTGCTTAGCATATCTTGGTTGATTATAATAATTTTGTCTGGAATATCCTGTTCTAGGTTGAATCCTTTGGGAATTTTGAGGGGAGGAATTTTTCATCACTGCAGCAATTACGTTGCCTGTGATAACAGCCTCGTTAATGTCTTTGCACAGTCTGATATAAATTGATAAGTCTTTTTTACTTCTCCATGGCCTTATTGCATCCTGGCAATATTTATTAGCGTTCTCGTATGCTAATTGGATAACTAGGGGCATAGCTTGCTCGACTTCTCCAAAAACTCTAGATGTTGTTTTTAAGAGCCTATCTACAAAATCAGCGTAAGGTTCGTTAGGCCCTTGTATAACTTTTGATAGGCTGCCTTGCAGATCCCCTGTGCCTGAGATTGTCTTCCAGGCTTTCACAGCTGCAGTGTGTATCTGGGCATACACACCTGGATCGTATTGTAGCTGATTTTGTAGTTCGGCAAAACTCACCCTCCCCTGTGAGCATATCTATATTGCGTTGAGGGAAACCTGCTGCAGCATTTCTCTTTGCTATTTCTGAACAAAGTTCCTGGAATTGAGTTTTCCAGATTAGGTATTGTCCCCCACTTAGTACCGCTCTGCATAGACTTTTCCAATCTGAGGGGGCTAAGGTTAGGGTGTTAAGTGACTCTATCATACTTAATGTGAACGGAGCTTGAGGCCCATAGGTCATTACCGCCTCTTTAAAATTCTTTATTGTTTTAAAGTCTAGGAACTCGTGATATCTTTGTCCCTGTTCATTTTGAAATACTGGCAGTTCTAGGTGCTCCTGCGGTCTATGTTGTTCGAGAGCATATAAGCGCTCTGAAAGGCCGCCAATTTCTACCTCAAGGGCACGTATACTCTGATCAATACTCTTTATTGTTTCTGTTAGGGATTCTATCCATGAAGGAGCAGAGGGCGCTAGTGGTTCCTCTATTTGACGGTCTTTTCTCTTTTTTAATTTCTTTTTGTTCTTTTTATTGGAGACTGTGCTCTCCGAATCGCTTTTTGATTCCTCTTCACTACTAGCTTCATAATTCCTAACCGGCTCAGTAGAGGAGACTGTACTTTCATGGTTTGGCTCCTTGTTACTATTATTACTTTCACTAGTATCCTGAGTTTCAGTTTCTAAGGAGAGTACATACTCCTCAGCTAATTTTATTAAGCTTCTGATGGCTTTTGCAGATCTTACTTTTGAATTTACATTCCTACTCTCCTTGCTGGTCTCCACTGAGTCAGAGGATATGCTTTCTTGTTCACTTTTCTCACTATCCTCTGAGTTCTCAATATCAAAAATTTCATTCATGGCTTTTATAAACCGACTTTTTGTTATATTTGCTCCCATCTTTTTAAATTTCTTTTTTCTTACCTTGCCGCCGAATTCCCCGTACGGGCCACCACCTGTCGCTGCCTGAAGCGGAAGTCGCTTGGAGCAGCGAACGCCACAGGAAAATTCGGAGGCAGGATGAAAATGAAAAAAGGTCTTTTATTCTTCTCCTCTCTCCAGCTCCAGCAATCACTCCCAAACGCTCTAACTCCAACCACCACCTTCTTCTTCCCCACACACACTAACGAACCTCACCCAGTTATATACATATAGCTTTAACAAGGACACGTGCTTACAGCTCGAGCTTACAGGTGCGTCACGCAGTGTTCACGGGCATACAAAGATTCTTTGAATAATGTATTAATATCAGGTGGAAACTAGAACAGCTTTTATGGCTCTCAGCTAACCGCAATCTTTAGCTATCTCCTTGATTATAGGCTCCTTCAGGTGTTGCATTCTCAAAGCCCAGGCCCCGTTTTGGCCCAGGCTGTCTGTCTGTCTGCACATCCTGCCCTGTTCTGGCTCAGCACTGTCCCCTGGAGAACAAGCCATCTCTGGGCGCACAGGTTCTAGCTAACAGTCACTGGTCATGTGTCAGGAAGGCGGCATAATGTTTTGGCTTTTTGAGATCTTCTGTAACGTGTAAACTATCTGTATTAGTCTGTTTTCTGTTGCTATAACAAAATATCTGATGCTAGGGACTTAACATTAAAGATGTTTACTTGGCTCAGAATTCTGGTGACCGAAGTGTCCAGTCTGGTACCTGTCCCGGCATGGGCTCCCTGTCTGTGTTGTGACATGTGGAGAAACAGAGAGGAATCCCCCCTTGCAGACGGGGCCCCTCGTGTGGAATGACCTCACTTTGCAGCCGACTCTCCTGAGAACTTGGTCCTGGATAGGGAAGGTGGAAAACACCGGGGAATGATATTGACCAAGTATTTTCTGTTGATATACTGTTGTATCATGTGCATGTGCAAATAGATCACATCGAATCCCACCATCATGTATACTTATAATGCACCAGTAAAAAATACAAAAGAACTCGCTGCTTGAGATCGGCATTAACCCCTTGCAAAGGCAGCGCCCATGGTGACCTAATCACCTTGCAGGAGGCTCCGCCTGGGGAAGGTTCCCCCTGCTCCCCACATTGCCACAGAGCAGCACACCTCCAGCACATGAGCTTCAGGGGACACACTCTAATGATATGCAACTGCAGCACTACCCCAGCTATTTACGGCCCTGGGGATCCACGGGTAGTATTTTCTCCTACCTTCTCTCATTTTTAGAAGCCTCAGCCCTGAGCCAGTGACAGTGTCTCAGCTCCCTATGCAGGAGCCAGAGAGAGGCTTCTTTGCACGGTCCCCGGGGTTGGAGCAGCAAGGATCATGCAGCTGTCTAGGGAGCCTGAACAAGAAGCCACAGCAGCCAGCACAATGCACATGTGACCAGGCGTAGTCGTGACATGAAGTCAGACGCGTACTTTTTGGTGTTTGCAAAATATACCTCAGTAGCAAATTGTTACAGAATTGCCCAGTGGCATTTAACATGGACCAAAGCTGTAGACAATTATTTATTGATGGCAACAGAATAGAGACTTTAAAATGCAACTAGCACAAATGACCACATCTCCACTCCAACAACGAGGCAGACTTCTAGAGGAAACTTCAAGAATGACTTCAATGGCCACGTTCGTTCTGGATGCCAAACGCAGACGGTGGCATCATGGCTGCTAAAGCAGCGAAGCTCCCTCAAGTAGCAGCGGCAGCCGGCGGACGGGCTCCTTCTGCATCCAGCACCTTCTATGCAGGCCCCAGGAGATCAGTGCTGCTGCGCCTGTGGGAAGGGGGAGATGGGAAGGGAGGGAGAGTCTGCCAGCACCCTACTCCGCCGGCTCCAGTGAATGGCTCATGTGAAATTCATCCCCCGTGATCAAAGACCTACTTAGGATTTCACGAGAGAGTTCTGGAACATGGGGACGGTTCTGGTCAAGTCTGTAAAAGTCAACTGGGGCTCAGTGATCACATTTTTTCTTCTTGAAAATATTTGAGCATACATTAAACGCTGGTTCTGACTTCTTCTCCCAAAACACACACACACACACACACACATACACACACAAACTCACACTTTTTTGTGTATATATATTTAAGACATAAAGTTATAAAATATGTACATTTATTCATGTACATGAAATTATGTAAATTACAGAAGAGATTATAACATTGATCATTTTACTTAATAGTTTGCTCTAATGTGATACTCCATATTCAAAAGATGAAGACGTGTTATTGCTAATGATAATCAAAAGAATATTTCTATAGAATCTAAAGAAATGTGTATGTGGCTACGTCAGCCTAAGTGTAGCACCCCTTGGTCTGACTACTTTGGAAGGAGAAACATTTATTTGTAAGATTACGCCAAAGAAACCAGAACAATCTTATTACTCTCCAATTACAGAGGCTGCAGCAAGACATATCTGTCAGTGAGCAGACTGTCTGGTGCAGGAAATGCGAAAATTGGGGAAAGAATAATTCCAATAATATCGGGCTCCAGAGGTCTTGCCCCAGCTCCCATGACTCTGCCTTGCATTTCTTCCTTCTTTCCCTGCCCTCCTACCCCCGCTAACCTCCCAAACCTAATCAAAGGCAGAGATAGATCTCTCTTGGGTCTGGCCGGGCCTCTCCGGGTTCTTGTGAAAACAGCAGACCACAAAATTCAGGGAAGGAAAAAAAAATTTTTCTAACATGTTTACACTAGTGAGAGCCATTCAAATAACATCCTACAGAGTGTTTAAGACAATTATAGTGGGGGAATAAGTTGACAAGCTCGCTCCTGTCACTGAGGTGGTGACTTGGAAAAACGCGTGGGGTATAAATCATCACGTGGGGCTGAGCCTGCTCCAAGGGATGGGACAAGAGGAGGGCCAGATAAACCCCATCAGTCACACTGATGACAGGGAGCACAGACGAAGTGTTTGTGATACGGAATCGGGCTCTCCAGAGGAGCTTTAGGGACACCTCGGTTCTTGTAGCACCTCGGCACGCGGGCTGTCATTTTTCTCATTCTACATTCGATGACCCTGACACCCACAGAGATCAGAAGGGGACAATCGATGGAGGCGAGACTCGTGCCTTCCTCCCTTTGGCTGTAAAGGTTGCGCTCTGGAGATTCCAGTCTCGGTACAACAGATTAAGTTCAAAGCATCATCTAAATCAAGAAAGAGGTCTGCGTAGACAAACAGGGTCAAACTCCAGGCATCTGGGTCGTTAGAAACGGCACCGTGCAGCGGCACTGAGAACGCAGGATCCCAGAGCCCAGGCTACTTGCACTGGTCTTGGGCATCAACCCTGTGCCCACTACACACGTGTGTGGATGGCGCCCGTGAAGTCCACGCAGCCTGCGATGGGCCTGGAACGTCTCCTAGAGCCAAGCCAATGAAACCAACTGCCAAGTCTCCTGGGAGGTGGTCACATAGCAAGGGCCTGGATGGAATCTGGAAACTAGGGAGCGTGGTGTTATCCAAGAATAAAGACGAGAAGGTAAGCAGGAGGCCCGATAAATCAGGCAAACTGCTGGATAGCGCCACATCCGTGATGGACCAAGTCTGATGAGCCATAGGAGACAAGATGGTGAGTTCCGGATACTAAGAACTGTCCATGGGGTGGAAGAACCACCTGCTTTATGTAACACTCCAAATAACCAGATCACAGTGGACAGCCACTCAAATAATGCCTGTATAATACGGAGTATTATTGAGAATAACTCAATTCGCAAGGAGCTTAAGGCAGCCGATACTTGATGGCCTGTCAGGGAAAGCAGAACAATAATTACAGAAAAGAATCATATCCTCAGAAAAACAAAAATTAATCACACTAAGTTGGTAAAGCCTATCTTACAGACACATAGTCTGGACTTGCGCTCTCAAAATACTGTTTTATTTTTTTTTAATGTTATGCCAATTATTTAATTTAATGATTTTTTTCCTGTTACTTCAAAACTAGCTACACTCTATGACTCATCACATCTGACTTTCTTAAAGAATCTTAAGAAACTCATAATCACAAAGGATAGAATTAGTCTTCAGAAATTAAATGACGTAACGTTTTGTTTCCGTAGTAGAAAAATCAAAACAATGACCGTTGTATTAAAAAAAAAAAAAAATCTGTTACTCTGATCACTTGAGATAGTATTTAATCAACATAAATAAAACTGATAAGCAAATTTCATTAAATAGCATTAAGACTAAATCGAAACACTTAATTATATAATAAAAACATTTAACATTTAAAAATTTTAGAACAGTTGCAGATATACAGAAAAATCACAAAGACAGCGTGGAGTCCTCTGTTTCCCATCATTAGTCTCATATCTGTCAAGATTAGCAAATAATCCATGTTGCAGCAACTGAAGGCCATTCCTTATTCCAATTTGCCTTATTTTTACCTACAGTCCTTTTTCTGTCCCAGGGTCCCATCCAGGTCACCACATGACATTTGCTTGCCATGTGTCAGAACTCCTGTCTCTGAAGGTCTTGATGGCTTGAGGAGAGCTGCTCAGGGATTGTGCAGAAGGTCCTACAATTGAGTTGAACATTTTCCTTAGGGGCCCACTAGGGTCATAGGTCTTGAGGAAATCCCAGAGGGAAAGGGTCATTTGCACCACATGACTCTAAGGGAACCTCCCCATGCTTCCCGGGTGGAGGGAGTCAGGCCCCACCTACTTGTGAGCAAAATAGCTACATAAATTATTTGGGCCGGGCGCGGTGGCGCACGCCTGCAATCCCAGCACTTGGGAGGCTGAGGCAGGAGGATCGCGAGGTCAAAGCGAGCCTCAGCAATGATGAGGCACTTAGCAACTCAGTGAGACCCTGTCTCTAATAAAATACAAAAAAGGGCTGGGGATGTGGCCCAGTGGTCAAGTGCCCCTGAGTTCAATCCCTGGTACCAAAAAAAAAAAAATTATTTGGGACTCTTCTACATAGGAAAGCTGCCTCTTTCCCATTTGTTTACTTAGTCATTTTTTTTACATAAGTACAGACTCATAGGTATTTATTCAATACCTCAGGGTGTAACCCAACACTACCACAATAAAGAGATTTTTAAGGGTGATATATTCAAATTCATTACTGACACCTTTTGAATCTTGGCCAAAGAGGCTGTGGGTAAAGCAAAGTGTTTGGATGTCAAGTGCACCTTCAGAGTTAAAAAGCTACCGACCTGCAGGAGGACATTTGGGGATACCCATTCACATCCCAGGGAACTTTCTTCCCATATTTCTGGGATACAATTCCACGTATAGAAAGCAGTCTCAAAGCATGACTTGGTTATTGAGATTCTTATGGCAGATGCCAGGTCCGTTCCTTACTCTTGGAAATAACTGTGATGACGTAAACAGGTCTCACATAATTTGATACATTGACTGCATATACTTCAAGTGTGATCATGAACAATGTTTGACATTTTAAAATTATTTAAAATGGAGATAGCACAATAGTTGGGAGCATAGACATACAATTGGAAGTTAGAGGAATATAATAAGTATTCTAGGTATTTGCTACAAATTATTCACTAGTACAAAGTAACTTTAGGTGCAACATGCATGCCAAGGTTCCATAATTAAGAAACAGTGCATGAAAATAATGAAGCAGAAAGACACAGAACACAGTATAGATTGGAAGGAAATAAAGACAATAAAAAGTAGATTTTATTAGTTTATTCATTTATCCAACAACTATTTACAGAGCACCTCCTATCTGTCAGCCACCATGCCAAGGGCTAGGTAGATCTTGCAGAGAAAAAATAGTGACAACCCTTGGTCCCCTGTGTCTGTGGGCAGAGAGACGGCTCACACCGGCACGTTCCCCAGGTGGAAGGGCTGGCCTTGGCCTGGCTCCTCAGACAAGGTTCTGAGTCCTTGGTGAGATAACAGTGTGGTTCTAGGCCTGAGGCCTTGGGCCACCTCAGACAGTTGGTGACAGTGAAGACCTTTGTCCTACACCTGCTTTGGGCCATGCTACCTCAGTTGGAGCCGCATGGCCTGGAGACTGAGGAGCTCGATGCTCCGTGCCTACCCGACTGGCCTCCGCTGAAGTCCCTGAACACAGGCTCGCGGGAGCTTCCTGGGGTGACGGCACGTCAAGTGTGCGGTCACAGTTACACGCTGCTGCTGAGAGAACTCGGCTTTGTCACTGTGATCCCACCAGGGGAGCACAACTGGGAGCTTGGGCGCTGGTTCCCCTCCACCCCACCCTGCCACACCTGCCCTTTGCTGATTTAAATCTGCATCCTTCCCTGGACCTCACTGGACCCAGGAGCTTGATGGCTTGGTTTTTGTTAAGTCCGTCTACAAAATTGTTGAGGTGGAGGGTGTTCTTGAAGACCCCAAACACAAAACTGGAATTAAAAGTTGAGGTGTATGCTCTGAAGGAGACGAGGGGGCCAGGCGATGGGGGGAGATTTCCTGAAGAAGAGGGGTCAGAGCGGAGGTCTGATGGATGCACGACGTGGGGCGGGGAGGCCGGGAGAGCCTCTGTCAGGGGCCACTGCACATACCAAGGTCCTTGGCTGGAGCCAGCAGGGTCTGTGCAAGTAACTGAATGGAGACGGGCAGGGCTGGAGCAGAGACAGCAGCAGAGCACCATGAGGAACAGGCAGGCCAGGCCTGGGCCAGGCAAGGACTTGGGTTCTTATCCTAAGACTAGTAGGACGCCATGGAAAGGGAGTGAGGGAAGGCAAGGTCAACCTGGTCCTTTGGAATGAGCATTCTAGCAACAGGATGGGGAGAGCTTACTGGGAAGGGTGAATAGACAGATGGACACAGGGACGACGAGAGAGGACGCACCCCTGGCTAGTGTGGCAGCCGTGGAAGTGATGAGGAACGGAAGCTTTCAACAGCAAGTTCGTGGACCAAGGTGAACCGCGTGTTGGCAGGTTGGGAATGGGAGAAAGAGGGATGGTGGTATCTGGGGCGTGTGACATCTTCCTTGCTGGCTTATGCAAATTACAGGAAGAGGGCTGCTCACAGAGACAGAAAGCACTAGGAGAGACCGATACGCTTTGTTCTGAAACTGAAGCACCAGAACGCTATGCGTCGGGTGCGGGATGCTTTGAGGGTGCTGCATCCTCCGATCTGACAGAGGAGATGCCTGTCATTTGCTGAATACACAGACCCTTAGCTGATGCACATTCAGGTTTCATTCACAAGGTATAACTGCAGCCCGCGCCAGGAGTGTGCTCTTTGCCCAGAACTACTTTAGCACTTGACACATAAGGACTCGTTGTATCCTTACAACAACGGGACGAGGCTGAGGTCACACAGGTTCCGCTTCAACAGATGATGGAACTGTGAGAAGTTGGGTTCCCGAGGCTAATGGCTGAGAGATGGGCCCAGGCCCTCCATCTCGGCTGGTGGTGGCTTCGCTTACCATACCATGGAACCCCGTGTCATCAGCCAAGGAAGGAGATGAGACCAATTTGGAGACAGATAATGGGTCAAAGAGAAGAAGGAGTGTGAACGTGGAGAGTATGGGTTTTACTAACTGAATGCAGAGCGGGGCGTGGAGTGTAGAGCCGGAACCGTGAGCAGGAGGAGCTCGGGATGCCCCGGAGGCCAAGAGAAAGGAGTGTCCAAGTCAGTGGGCAGGACCCACTGAGAGAGGGGTGAGGACATGTGAGAGGAGGGGGCACCGAGGGAGCCGCGTCCCTGCCGTGGGGATGGGCGAGAGGAAGCAGGAGGACTCGCACGTGTCCAGGCAGCCCAAGCACCCCGCCCTGGGGACTCGTGGGCCCGAGCTGGCCCCTGGCCCGCTTGCTCCCTGACACCCTCGTGACCACGCCCCCTCTCCACTCGGCTGCCCTGCTTCTCCTGTCAGTCACTTGACACGTGCTGCTGTTTGGGCCGGGAACATTCTACTCTCTGCCGGGTGCCCCTCCTCTTCACCCCCTTCTAGCCTGATAACCACGTCCAATGGATGCTGGTTGTTCAAAAGAAATGGCCCTCTGAAAATCAGTGTGATTTTGTCTGTTTGTCCCCATATGCTTCTGCTTTCGGTCACCAGTATACTCTCTGTGTCGACTGAATCATATTTAAAGATATAGTACACTAGCCATATTTCTGTACCCAGGCTCCTATCACTCACTCCCACAAATACGGAAACATGGGCAGATGCCATGTTATTTTATATGAAAAAGGACAGTTTCAAGCAGACGACACCCCTGTACTTAGCATGCAAACTACTTCCCTCCCACTAGCAAACATGGGCAGCCACATTTTAATCAGAATGTCAATCTTTTCACTTACAAAAGGATGTGCAACTGTTAGTTCAAGCTGATGTCCTCCTTGGTCTGGCCTATGGATACAGATTGGTGAACCTTATATAAATCTGTAGATGGGAACAGAAAACAGACCCATGGCTTCTAGGGGCTAGGGCTGGGAATACAGGGATTGTTTGCAAAGTGTTAGAAAGGCATTTGGGAGGGTGAGGAACTCTTCTAAAACTCAATTGTGTCTCTCATTAGCACAATGGCTTATGTTTTGTGGGTGCTCAGAAGAACGTCAGAAGTTTCTTATTTAGGAAGCAGTTTGCAAACCAAAAATTCGGATAGCAGTGTTTGTGGGAGTGTGGTTTTTGGAACCCTAGAACCTTAGGTTCTGATCCCAGCTCTACAGCTGAATGGCTTACTAATAAGCAATGTACCAACCCCACTTCTGATTTGCAAAGTGCAGCTCAGTCAAGAGGCAGTGTTCTCAAGGTCCTCCTGAATATAATGAGCAGTACAGATAAAGGCTCAAGCACACGCCAGGCGCACAATAGATGCTCGTCTTATCAGTAGTTTTGCTGGTAACGTTGAAGCCCTTTATTCACAACTTCCTCTCGGCCAGACTGTGACTGCAAGGCATCAACCCTTGCCCTTGTGACTTTCCTCTCTAGACTTTCCTCGTCACTAAACTGGTTCTGTTTATGCAGCCTGGTTCAAAACAGGATATAATGCTCTGATTATGTTTCTGATTAGCAAATCGTAAGGACTTTCCAGTGCCTGCCTCTCAGATGTTTTCCCAGAGACCACCTTGATCAACATCTAGGGGCATTGTAATCTCTAGAATCAGATATTTATGGAAAAAACTTGGCTTAACAGTTACTAATAATAAATCATATTCATTTGTGAGGATTTGTTCAAGAGTCAAGAGTTATATCCCAGTCACTAGGGTATACAGTCTCACCAGGCCCATAGACTTAAAACCATTGTTTAAATGTATTTGAAGAACTAAGAGGGAACAGGAGTTAGGACCTTTGGACTGATCTATAAGAACTGAAACCCCAAAGAAAATACTCTCACAAAGACAAGGCTTAGAGCAGCAAGTTTCATTGTGCTAGGGTTGTTATTGCTCAATCAGGACTTAATATGGGCAGAAAAACGAGACAACTGACCATCCAGGGCCCGTTCTGGAAAGCTATGAGCTCAAGTCCAGTTCTGTGGGTGCTAATGAGCAGCAGCACAAAGACAGAAAACATGAGGTACTGACCGTTTACAGGACCACTGCACCCCGAAACCCAGGAGGTGCCAAGCACAGTAGACAAGACTCAGTGGAATGGGGACACAATTTGGATCCAGAGGACATGCTCAAGTTTATGATAGCAGCCTTGATTAAAGGAGTGTGCCCAAAAGTCCGTGCCCCACAGCCTCTGAATTGGGCCAGTCAGAGCTTGCATGAGAGGACTGATGTGTGATCATAAAGCACAAGTGATAATAAAGAGATGCAGGGGTTCCAAGGACACAGCCAGGCATCTCACAACATCCAACATAACCACATATCCCAGGAAATAAGGGCTCAAGCTTTCAAAGTCCTTCTAGGAAACAGGAAAAAAAAAAAAACAAAAAAAACCAGCTTTGGGCCCCATAGCATTTAGAAAGTGAGCTTCCATTCTGTTACAAAAGAAAATACATGTGGGGCTGAGAGGAAGTCAAACCAATCATAGAGGAGTAGAGAGGCATGACAAGGTGGGGTTGCTGGAGACAGGGAACAGAGGCAGAAATGTGATCTGCATGTTTCATAACAGGATGGTCCTAGGATCAGAGGGGGAGTCAGCAAAAGTTCCAGGTAAAAGAGAATGGCTTGGATTTAAATTCTCCCTATTCAATCCCAAACACTAAAGCATATAAAAAGGAAAAGAAGTCCTTATGTACCAGGAAGAGGTAGCAACAACAACATTCACTCTTTCTGTTTTTACCAATTCCTTTTAAAGTTTTGGTTCCTTTTAAAAATTTTCATAAAAATCTGAATAAGAATCCCCACAATCATCTCTTTCTCTAGGTTAACCCCAGGGACCAAATGAAAACTGAGGAGGCCAGGTGGAGAAGGGGGTGGCAGGCCCTCTCTGTGCCAACTCACAGTAGCTAGACACTCTCAGGCTGCTCCAGGATCAGGTGTTGATGTAGATTATTAAGCACCATCATTATTTTTTTTTTTTCCTAGAAGAAATTTGCTGTAAGTTTTAATGCTACCACACGTATGGTCTCTCTGACAAAATCTCCATGGAAAGTAATTTAACTTCTCTGTGACCCAGTTTTTTCATTAGCAAAACATGTTAATAAGATAGTGATAGGAGGGAAAAAATACATATTTCTCAAGGACAAGTCTTGTTAATAAATGACCTAACGACTCCAACAAGCTCTCCGAAAAGAGGAAGAGATCCATCATTTTTATTAAAGTGTGGCCCTGTGGAAAATAAGGCATAGAGGTCTCTGTTGCTGTGGCCTGACGTCATCTTGGGCATGGGCAAGAAGAAGAAGAAGAAGAATGGTGGAGGAAGGAGTGGAGGAGATGTCTCCTTGCACAATATGCACCACTGCTGGACAGATTCCAAATACAGGTCCAAATCACCCTTGAAAACTTAAAGAAAGTCACATATCACAACTGTCTCAAAGCTCACCATGTGCTCAGAATTTACCTTCTTTTAAAACAGTATATCACAGAAAAAACACTACGTTCATATATGCTGCTCATCTTGTTTCATAAAACAGATGCACACCTTTGTCTAGAATGTGACATGTATTTCAACACATGTGACGGATATTGTGTGTGCCGTGCTGGGAAATTCAGGGTTGATAACTGTGGTTTTAGCCACAGCCTTTGGAGTTTCATTTTTAAAAGGGAATCTGAAAAGGTTGACTTGTCGGTTTGATTCAAATAATGACCCACAATGATTTTTATACTGAAATTCCCAGTTGAAGTTGGGAGCATTGGCCTGTCACCAAGCAGTCCCTGAAGCAATGCACTGGGACACACAGGGAAGAAACGCAGTGTCTGACCTCCTGGCTTCCCATACTGTTGGGGAGAGAGAGCAGGGCAACAGAGTTAGGATGCAGAGCGGCTTTCGATGTTGTGGGGACAGACGAGGCAAGGCACCAAAGACAGCAGGAAACAGTTTTACTTGGCTATAGCCAGGTGCAGACAGTACAGCTTTCGCTGTAATCAATTAATCCCCTGAACCCCGAGTTCAGGTACTTCAGAATTTTATACCCATCATGTAAGCGGAGGGGCTCAGAAGTTCAGAGTTTACAGAAGTTCATATAAAAGCAGTTTTTTTTTTTTTTTTCCCTCTTTTGCTGTTCTGGGCAAGTTCACCCTTCAAGGACAACACCTCAGAAGGGGAGAGCTTCTTCTCCCTTTTCTTTCCTCCCCCTGCCAGCTGTTACCATGGAGCCCAGTTGGTAACTTCTCTTATCTTAGAAATGTAGACATCTCTGTGAAGTTCCAGCTCAAGGCCAGAGGCCTTGTTTAAAGAATTTGTCCTTTTATTATCACACTTTGCATTTGTAAACACACTTCTACAAACTACTATACTGGATACATGTTTGTGAAAAACAAGTAAAGGGTTGTCCAGCACCTGGAGTGCTGATTTCTTCTAGGCCAGTGGCCAAGTAATAGAGCAACAGGAAAATAGGTAGTTTATCTACATTGAACTTTTTTGGCAGAGACTCTTTTGTTGACAGTCCTAACATCAGCCATGGTGAAGATTTCTGGAGAAGCTTAGTTAAGATTTTCTGTGGAGGAGGGGGAGCCACTACAGGGACACATGCAGAGGGTGGTGGCTGAGCTGGGCCCCTAGAAATAAACAGGAGTCGCCTTGGTAGAGAAAAGAGGGGTCCGATCTGGGGAGAGAACACAGCTATGTGACACATCAGGAGAACTGTCGAGGGCCACCGTGCTCACAAGCGCAGGAGGAGCAACGGAAGTCAAGGGATTTCTATGGCAGGCTCGTAAACCAAGTGGCTTCTCCCTTGGGATTTAACATAAGGGAGCAGGGAAAGAAGGTGCTGAAGAACATCAAGTGGGAGAGAGTGGCAGGGGCAGGTTTTTGAATTCTAGCACACACAGCAAAAGATATTTCCTTGCATAGACGTTTTCAGTGTGACCAAGAGGAAGAAGTGGCATGGCATGCAATGGAGATGGTTGTGTAGACCAGTTGTGTGTGTGTGTGTTCATGATTGAAAGCATGGATATGTGACTGGTTACAGACGGAGAAGACAGGAAGATGCGCTAGGGACCTAGGTCGGGAGCCATGCCTTGGCCCGACAGAGCACGGCACAGAGTGGGGGTGGGCTTTGAGTGGGGTGCCAACGGCGAGAAACCTGCCGGGCGAGGAGTGGACATTTGACACTGCATCAATCTTTGGCATGATTTGACATTTGCATGAAGGCTACAAATCCTTTACTCAGAAAAATGCCCACACCCATCCCTGCAGCACATATTGTAGTGAGTTCAGGGCATTCACAGCTTACCTTTGAAACCTCGTCTTTCAAGAAGTCCCCAACACCAAATAAGACCAAAAAAACGGAAGGGGGAACCCTGAGGGTTAACAAACACGGACAACTCAGCAGAGGGAACTGCAGAGAACAGTCAGAGTGAGGAGGAAAGCCCAGAGGGAGGGTCAGCTCAGGTTCAAGCAAGATGCAAATTTCCAGCTTGCTTGAATGAACCTCAAGTTAGAGGCACCGACGTCACATTCACTAAGTTCAGTGGAGTGAGATGTGAACATCCACCCTTGATGTTCATTGGTCTAGATTTGCTGGTCCAGAGCACTGGAGTAAGAGGAGGAAGTGAGGAAGAAAAGGCAGCCTCTGTGCTCACTGGGCAGGGAACAGCCAACGAGGCAGCCTGAAGGAGGGACAGAGGTGAGGTGAGATTGTTACTCCATATTTATAGCTCAGGTGAGGGCCGAGCTGGAGCATGCTTGCTGGGCTGTGAGGGGAGAGACCAGTGAGAGCAATTGCAATCAAGGAGAAAGGAAGGAAAAGTAACTCAGTAGCTGAAAATTAACAGGAGAGACTTTTTGCAGAAGTGATCCGAAGGAGGGCAAGGGAGAAGATCCTGCTAACGGGTGCTCCTAGCATCTCCTCTGTGAAGGTCGCACACACTGGGATGCCACAGGCCGCGTGGTGGAGGTGGAGAGGGGAGCTGGCTGACGCACGGAGGAGGAGCAGGGTGTCTCTACCACCACCATGTGCCCAAGGCCTAGCAGCAGCCGTGGTGCACCAAGAAAACTCAATACACACTGAAGGAACAAGGGCAGTCAGAGGAACCAGGAAGCTGTGACGAGCTGATGGGTCAAATGTGAATGGAAGCTAACTAGAGAAAAGGGAAAGGTATTTCTAAGATGTCTAAGGAGAGAAGGCCCCGAAGGGCCGTAATTTATTTATGCGCCCTAATGACAGTTGCGGCTGACCTGTGGTGATCTTAGCAGGAAAAGACACGCAGTCTCTTCAGGAGCCTTCAGGCTCGCAATCCTCATGCATCCCTAGAAAACAGGTATCCTTGCAATGAATAAGTAATCACCGACAGTTGGCAGATAAGACATGCACGTTTCTTACCCTACACCCAATACCCTGGGCAGGGGTGGACCACAGAGAAAAGCTAGTTAATTGCACTGTCAGCTGGTCACCTGGACTCGGAGGCCCACACAGAGGAGACGGACAGCGAGGACCGCAGGCTGCTGGGCCGGCCGTGTCGGTGTGGCCGGTGAGAGGCTGGCTAATCTGTGCTTCGTATTCTACAGATGATTCTCCCACTCGAACGCCATTCAAATCTAAAAACAAAAATCCCTCCAAATCCCAAACAACAATCACCCGACGACGGAACACTGAAGGCATGTTATTAAATCCCCTGATGCCAGGCTGCTGGAGCACGTTCCCAGGGACTCGGGCTGCGTGGCGGGGTGCAGAGCATGTGCTCAGGTGGCTTTTGAATCCACACCACATCCAAGGCCTCACAGTGTGTTCACTTGTCCTATTAAAACTGCATTCCACCTTACCAGTCTGAATAATTTGTATAAAATTGATTGCTACAGTTCTCACTAGAAGCTCTAATTGCATTCCTGGTATAACTTAAAATGATAACCTTATCTTAATTAGTAACGTGATGCAGAAATGCTTTTGAAAGCCTCTGAGAATTAACCTGCATTTTAAAACAGAAGCCCTGAGGCTTAAAAGAGAGAGAGAGAGAGAGAGAGAGAGAGAGAGATTTCTGTTGAATCCATGAGCCAATGTTAATTTATCAAAACTACAGAAGAAAATAATCACATGACGAGAAAGATGAGGCAAAGCAACTAGCATCTTCTCTGATCAAGTGGCTTATGTTTCTCACCCCAGAATCCACACCATGTCCTCCTCGGGCTTAGGCCTCGGGGACACCCCCTGAAGAGTCTCCTCTGATTATTCCGAGGACGCTCAGCACCATCAGTGGTCACGGTGGGAGGAATCAGCAGACACAGGAGGGTTTGCATGGTCCGCACCAAACCTGGGGCTGTCATACACATCCTCTCTCAGGTCCCGCAGGCTCCAGCCCCAGCCTCTTCCTCCCATCTACACTACTTCTCTTAATCCCAGCCCTCCTCATTCACCCAAGCTTTCTAACATCCCCACAGGCCCCAAAGAACAAGGCCAGCCGTGAGAGCAGCTATGCTCTACGTGTATTGTGTTCGTGCTCTCACTCTGGTAAACCCAGGTATGTTGGTGCATCAGTGGTGATCATCAGCCAGCACACTAGACATAAGAAAATTCCAGGTATGTTGGTGCATCAGTGGTGATCATCAGCCAGCACACTAGACATAAGAAAATTCCAGGTATGTTGGTGCATCAGTGGTGATCATCAGCCAGCACACTAGGACATAAGAAAATTTGGCATTTTCTTATTTGAAACTAAGTATGGTTCAAAAATAAATAAAGTATCCCCTCCTTACTAGAAGTTAAAGAGAGGTTTTATTTAAATGTAAGGACTTAGAGTTAAGAGAATATTAGAGAATGACATTACCATTAGAACTGAATTTAAAATTCGTGGAGAGAAGTTAAAGGGTAAACACTTGTAACATTTGATGGAGGAAGAGTGGCGTGCCTCCTAGCTTCATTTCTAAGCATAAAGTAAAATTAAACAGGAGGAAGCAGGTGCATACCAATATTAGTTCAAAAATAATTTTAAAAAATTGGTTGCTGCTCTTTTCAATAGCATTAAGGAACTATTTGAAAGCACCTACCTTGTGCTGCAATGATATGAAGGCAAATTGCTCTTACAAGATAGCAAGTCATAATTTCAAAGAAGCATTACTGTGTGTAGCATATATGGGCACATATTTACATCAGCATATTATCCACTTTGAGTGTCACAGAAACGTGAATGCTGTTGGGCATATCTCCTCTTATTTAAAACTCTACCTCCAGGCCTGAGTAAGGAGACAAGGACTAAACACATATCAACCCTGTGAAAATTCTGTCTGAAGAAAACCCCAGCCTAAGTGACATTTTCATCAATAGATATTTTAAATTGAGTGACCCCAAATCTATTTGACAAGATTGTTCTAAAGGAGGGAAGTCCTCACATGATTTCACTTGCTTTTTGCTTCACTGGTGTGACAGGCACTTACCAATAACATCTTTGGGTTGCAAATCCTGTCTTTTTACCATTGCAGTTACAGTCTCATTTACAACATTAATGTGCTAAATAGGGTCTGCATGAAAATCTCCAATTATTTTCAGATAATCTAGTAACACTGCTGCTAATTTTAGTGCCCTGGCTGCACCATCATAGTGACCTCTGCTGAGATCCCAACAAGGATTCTTCCAGCTCCTTATAAATGCATTAATCGCCTCCATGAAAGTCACGGCTTGCTTTTAACGAAGATAATGTATGTTACTGGGATTACACCACTGCTTGCAGAATCATTAAAGAAAGATAGACCAGAATTTATGATAAAGCCTTTGGACGGCAGGGCACTCTTTTAACCATAAAAATCACAATCTGCAGGGACAGTGGCCAAAGCAGAGGACCCATTAAAGACTTATAATTAGCATCAATCAAGGTGACACTACTGTTGACATCTTTATTACTTTAAATACACTAATCAAATACTTCTGCATGCAGATGGAAAGCTGGATGGGCGGCTAGACTCAAACAACATCCCTGTGGACAGCAATTGGAAATTATCTGTTTTCAAGGTAAGAACAGAGTATTGATATTACAGAAGAACTCAGAATGGACCTCAAGGGCATGCGCTGTCACCAAGCATTTCTCTAAATAAATATACACGTGTGGTGTGGGTCCTTCTGGGTAAACCATGGGACCAATGCAAAAGTCAGTCTGGGGAACATAAGCATCGGGTCACTCCACACCACAAATAAATAGCCAAACACTCCCGCCTATCATCTCCTCATTTTTCTAGACCCTTTCTTACCCATGCACCTGGAAATGAAAGATAAGGGACAGCAGAGCTAGGTGTTATTTATGTCATTACAACACAGGTTGTCAATATCATCTAACTGCATCAGGCTTGATTCCATGTCACACAGACTCTGAAACACACTGCTGTCTTTACTGCTCATGTAAGTATCTCAGTCTTAATGAACAAGAAGTTGCTTGGCATCTTTGCCACCCCTTGAGCCCATATGGCATTATACCTTAATGACTGCAATTTTCACAAAAGCACTCCCCCAGTTTCTGGCTGTTCAATGTTCACAAGCTGAATTCTTAAGGTAAAGGGCACGGACCATCAGGAAAGGCTGGGAAGTTGTTTTCAGATGGCTTGGAATCAATTCAGAATTACCGATGAAGATCTGGCAAGCTCTCTCTCAGGGGTACAACTTCATCTTTGCCAAATGAAGTCATAATAGCAAAAACTTTGATTTTGAAGGTGATGAGCCCCAACAACCACTGTGGCTTGCAAAGTTCAACTTTATTTATAGGTTTCTTAATTGGTGTGTCTATCAGTAGGTTTACAATATATATCTTCCGTGAATTAGACACCTGCCTCTTGGGAGGGAAAAGTTTGTGTGTGTCCATCCAAAGCTGAGCAGAGTCAAAGGAAGTTCTATACTGCTTCTTCCCACGCAATACAGAGAGGACCAAGGCTGGAGGAGGGGCGACAGAGCAGAAGAGCTGGGAGGAACAAACTACCCCAAGTCTACCACTCACTGGAGAATAGCAGCTAGCTCAAATCCAGTGCCATTTCAATTCCACAGCCACAGGGAGAGTTTGCAGGCTACCGTGATAGCTATTGTAAGGAAAATCACTTTGCAATCTGGCCATTGAAAAATCCCACTAGTTGAATTCAATGCTTATCAAATCATGGTTTTTAAACCATGAAGTAGTTCCAGTACTCCCAACTTCTCCCAAATAATGACAGCAACTCTTCCAGCTTGTAAAAGAACAGGAACCCATGTCACCTGAATTAATGCTCTTTCGAGTTATTCTGCACTATGAAATTTTGCATCAACCCTGTGAAGAGGATTATATCCACCTTGCAGATGAGGTTAGAGACTACGAGAAGCTCAAGGCCATCCCAATGGGCTCCTGAATGTGACACTCAGCACCAGTGACTCAGTGTCCTCTCTAGGACACCATGCTGACCCTGAGCTGTTCCCATACATCCCGTAACCTTATTAATTAAGGAGAGAAACCACACATTTGGATGAGGTGCCCTACAGTAAAGACCAATTGTAAAGAGTACTTTGCCAAGAGAAAGCTGTTCTCAAAGAACCAGTTAGATGACTATTAAACATGGGAGCATCCTCTCAGTCTGAATGTCAGTTGGCCTCGTTTAGGGCTTGGTCATCTTGCTACCCCATGCCAAGACTTTTTTTTTTTTTTTTTTTTCACTTTTAAGAGCCATCTGATTCTCACTGACGCACAAGGAAGGGGGAGGGTTGTAAAATGCTGGAAGAGACGGCCCTCCCCACAGGAGGAACTGCCAGGCGGACACCAACTGCCAGCCAACAGTGAGTCAGGGATGAGTCCCTGCTATCCAAGGCCTCTGTGTTCAGTCCCTAACAAAGGAGCTTGGCGTAAGCATGGCTTCGGGGCTGGGAAATGACACCAGAAAGGGCCCGTCCCTTCCTCATCAGACGACATGCATTTGAGAGAATTTGCTGAAATACGTACATAATACTTCCAAAAAAGACGTTAATTAAGAAGCTTGTGCCAGTCAGTGCTACTCTTCAGAACCAGATACAGAAGTATTTGAAGATTGGCAAATTCTCTTTGCTACCCTACTTCAACAGCTCAAAGCTCATTGGTTCATATTTTCCAACTAAGATCATTTTTGTATGGAAAAGTGGAGGGAAAAAAAAGATGGCGACTCTGGGAGAGCTCAGTGGAAATGGAAGAACCAGAGGAAAAAGCAATTGTGTGTAAAATGCATACTACGCAAAAGAGAAAAAGCAAGACCCATCTAGCCTAATGGGGAACACCCGCTACCTTGTGTCCCCTGTGTTCTCTTGCGACGTCCCAACACGTCCCTCACCTCGTTGCCCTGGTAATAGCTCAGGTTATATAACTTCAGCCCTACATGGACCACATAATACAATCTGTGTGAGTTCAATGAAGTTTTGCAATTTTTTTTTAACCCAGGTGAGGATTCTTTTCATTACATTTACACATTGCACAGTGGAGTCACCACCCATGGATAAAATGAGCGGTGGATATTAAGGACACTGAGTTAATTAACTTGTTCATAAACAGTATGGAAAACTCTGACAAACCGTGGGTTTCTTAGCAGTAGAAATACTCTCCCAATCGAGCTACAAATATTCCAAGAAATCGCTTTAGACAGTGTACATCTTGTATTGTCATTTTTCTAATGTGATAGATAAGTAGATTTAATTTAACTTGAGCACCTTTAAAAATGTGTTGTTTCTGCATCTGATAATGACGAATACCAAGTACATAACCCAAAAGCTGGCCCCTGCAGGCACACCAACACGTGGGTGTGACACCTACACCTTTCATTAGTGCTGATTAGTGGAGATGGGCAGGAGGAATTTTGTTTGAGTGTGAATACTCTAAAAATACTAAATGTAAAAAGAATTGCAAAAGAATTTAAGATGCAAATTTACAGTGCTCTAATGACAGTACAGTCTGACTTTGAAAAGTCATGTAAAAGGGCCAACCCACTGTCTTACCAGCCTAAAGGAAATTGTTTTAATAGTAAGTTGTATGATTGGTGGAGGGTACTATATGGTCCACTGAACCCTGTTGGAAAAGGAAAATTCTTAAGCAGGGAATAAAAAATCTGTTCTGATACATACCACTCAGAGAAACACATGAACGAGATTATTCATAAACCTGGCTGGTTACAAAACATACTTGCAGTGGGAAAAAACAATGGAGAAAATCTTATAGATCTTTTTTGTGCAATCATAACCAATATCTTAACCAATTCACTTAGGCTCAATACTGTGAAATTAAAAAGCTACAAGGAAAGGTAACAAACAGAATGCAAACATATACAAAAGGGGAAATGTCTGAGCTCAAAATTACAGCCTCTCTCCAATTAGACCAACATGCATCTACCATCAAAGACCTGGACTGTGGATATGTGACACACACTCATTTTTCTCAACAGTGCCTAATGAAGCAGGGCAAAGACACAACTCTTCAGGGCTTCAGGTCAAGAACAGAAGCTGTAATTTCACTAATGTTGAAGGCAATTGAATAGACAGAGGGGAGAATGATCGCTAATGCTTTGCATTGAAGCCCATATGTGGTTTGCATTTGTCTTACAAAATATGTTTGCCCTGTCATCTCTATAATCTCTATAACCTGTTTCTTTCCTGAACATCGTATGGACATACCTATGATACATAAAAGTAGATCATTTCTAATTTAATAGCGTCACAAATCCTTTGAACTCACACCCTATTGACATTGACATAGAATATTGACCTTGAATTTATAAAACATTGCTTTTCGTGTGTGGTTCTCTACAACTTTCCTAGGATGTGAAAGGACCAGAAGTTTTCCATGGGCTACTCTTTCCGTTTTGCCTAAAGGTACTCAAAAGCTCTCACCTGGACAGATTCTTCTAGAAAGATTTTGTCTAAACAAATCAAATTGTCAGAATCAATTGCATGCTAGATTACAAGAGAATATTTTCATTTTAAATGCATCCTGATAAACCATTGAGGCACTATTTCTTTAAATTAAAAAAAAAAATGTATAAAAGGACCTAAAAAATAATTATGGCCATATGGTTGCAAACAGCACACAGGCGGTTTCCAGAAGGAAAGCCAATGAGGCCCAGTGTAATGACATTTGTGGTGATTCCTGACCATGGAGGGAGGCTCTGAGCTGGAGGTGCCCTCCTTCTCCCTTTCACAGGCTATCGGCTCCTGGACAAAGCTTCTGTTTCCTCACCTGAAAGGTGAGCATGGTAAGGTTGACATTCCTCTGTGTGTTATGGTGGGGAGCAGACGGGAGGCCCCACGTGAAGGCAATCTGCACTCCATAAAATGTTACAAGCGCATCAATTATAAATGAGAACACTATGCAGATGGAAGTTATAAACAAAGAGGAAGGCAGACCAGTGCAGCTGATTTGAAATTATACATTATAGCACAGATGTGCAAAAGTCATTTTTTTAAAAAATGGTTTTTCCCATCACATGATTGACTTCACGTTGCTAGAAAGTCTTCGTTCCCATGTGGTCTTAAAAATACAAAACAAGGGGCTGGGGTTGTGGCTCAGTGGTAGAGCACTTGCCTAGCATGCATGAGGCACTGGGTTCAATCCTCAGTATCACATAAAAATAAAGATATTGTGTCCACCCAAAACTAAAAATAAATATTTTTTTAAAACATAAAACAAAAATTTTAAGCTGGTTCCTTCGCTGTAAGCCAGGTTCTTCAGAAAACAGCCAATTTGGTTTGGTAAATATTTGGGGTTCTGTTTTATTCTCCCTTCCCTCTGCTCCTGACCCAAGGTATCCCCTCAAAAGAAGGTCCATGGACTAGGGGCTGGAGATGTAGCTCAGTTGGTAGAGTGCTTGCCTCTCATGCACAAGGCCCTGGGTTCAATCCCCAGCACTGGGGGAAAAAAAAAAAAGGGAGGTCCAGGCACTGCTGGGGCACAGACAGAGGAGCATCTGCTCCCGTTACTCCTCCAGGGCGGGCTGCCCAGGACTGGCTGAGGCCCAGCAGGAGTCACACCCTCCTCTGCTTTCCCTGTACCATGTCCCTAGAAGTCTGCAGTGGTGCCCTCAGGATCGTACTGGACCGTGACTGCTCTGACCACCTCCCTTGCCTGACCGACCAGGTTCATCTCAGCTCCAACGCTCCCCACCCCTGCTGGCGAGGGGCCTGGAGTCCCACAGAGGTCTCCCTGCCTTGTGCTGCTGTGGCCCGGCAAGTGTGAGGACCTGCTTGTGAGCCCAGCTCCCCATCCTCACACACCCAGCCCCTGGCTTTGTTGAGGTGAGGAGAGAGATTCTGATGCATCCCTAAGCTTCATTAGCTCTCCTTCGTTCCACTAGGATTTACTGAGTACTTCTGATATAACAAACACTGTGCTAGCCACCTAGCAGGAGAATTGTCCCTGGTCACATTCAGAGCTGTGCGGGTGTTGTGTGATTTTCAGTGCCACGGGCTTCTAGGTTTCCCCAATCCATGGTTCCCTCTCCTCCAGTGGTTACAGGGTCACACACAAGTCCTATGGGTGGAAGTTGCATTACATACATTGAGATGTGATCGATGACTTAGGTGGTAAAAATGCTCACCTCCATAAACCTGCAAACCTCAAGGAGAGAGACAGAGAAGGCGCAGTGGAAGTCATGGGAGCTGCCCGCCTCCACTTCCATCATCCATCACTGGTCATTTCATTTTCCAGGATCTCAATACCCTACACACACCTCCTCTCCCGAGCAACCATAATTGGCCTCATCCTGCGTGCTGTAACTGCATGCAGGTCACACAAATCTTCTGTATGTTTTAACCTGTGCATTAATGATTTGCTGAGCCAAGCTAACCCAAAACGAATTGCAAAGACTGAGTATGTGTAAGAGGCCTTTGGGCACTATATATAAATATATATGTAATTATATGTATGTATATATGTATATATATACACACATGTAATTTATATACACACATAAGTATACATATGTATATATGTGTGTGGATACACACGTTTTCATATATATTTATATATTTTAATCTATAAATGCATATATTTCTACCTGTATGTAAAACTTCATGATTCTTTTTTTTTTTTTTGCACTGGGGATTAAACCTGGGTGCATTACCACTGAGCTACATATGCAGCCCTTTTTTAAAATTTTGAGATAGTGTCTCACCAAGTTGCTAAGGCTGGACTTGAACTTGCAGGCCTCCTGCCTCAGCCTCCTGAGTCACTGGGATCATAGGCGTGCCCACCGCGCCTGGCCCCTTCATAATTCTTACGCATCTCTATTAGATGAAAGATAATGCATCCAATGAAATGAGACTTCAACAGCTTTATTCTCTGCATGTTTTACTCATTCATTTTCCTTAACTCTGACATTTACCAGTGATCTGAGACTCCCTCCAGAGGTATGCTAAGACTGAGTTAGTATTTAAGTATCTGGTCATATAAAGGTTATATGAGAATAATGCAAATAAATTTTTTTTTGGTAGCTAAAGATTAACTATAGCATTCAAATACCACATGTGGTAAAGGGAAAAAGTAAAATAAATATGTCAAATTCTGTTCCTCCAAAAGCTGAAACTGAAATAACGTTTCTAAAACATTAAGTTCCTTGATTTAAAAATGGAACTAAATAAGCTGCTGCATCACTTAAACTATTAATTCTAATTAAAAAAGAAAAAGTACAATTATTCCCTAAATACCGAAGAGTTTAGAAATATTTTACTAGAGGAAATAAAACACCCACAGTCATTTTTCCTCTGGGAGGGGTGGAGGCATTTACATATCCCACTATGGAATTATATATATGCTAATCACATGCTAATGTAAACATGAAAAAAATGTTAGATGGAAATTACAAGTTGAAGAAATACCCCCCAAAATTGCAAAAGCAAAAGAACAGTTCTGCTTGAAAACAATGTCTGCCATCTTGCTTATTCATGTGTAAACACGCAATATGGGCAAAGCTTTGACATCTCCATTCGTTTTGGGGGTTTGAATCAGCTATAAATATATGACCTTTAATTGTGTGATTGATTTGTCAAGAATCCTGAAATGTTTTGCGTTGGAGACTAACTTCATATGGACGCAAATATTTTCAGTCTCCAAATTGAAATGATGACTTCCGCAGGAAATGAGACCCTCTACGCTAATTGGTTTGTTTGTTCAACCAGCCATACATATTTTTCACAGCAGAGATCACATTTTTAATCTTTTTTTTTTTTCTATGTATAGCAGTGCTCCCCAAAATGCTTGACAAGAGCATTCTGCAAAACTCTACAGCTGGTGGAGGGCAAGGGAAGGCTCATTCTCCCATTCATATTTTATTGGTAAGACCAGACCTCTCTAGGCAAAATATCAGGAAAAAGGCATGGTACCCTGTGGGTTAAATGGCACGCGATCTAAGTCTTTCTTCCAGGTTTCTGTGCCCTCCAGCAATAAACTGGCTTTTGCATTTGGCAAACATATGCAGAAAAGTAGGCCAAATATGGCCGATGAATGTGGCCAAGTTCTTTCATGTGACACAGGGTGACAGCCAACCCAAAGTTCCCAATGTCAATTCAATTTCCAAATGAAAACCTCACTTTTTCAGTAGTATGTGTTGATATTTAACACAGATACATAAATAAAGCCAATTCACCTGTTTGGAGTAGAAATAACAAACATACATGACTTGCATCAGTGGAGACAGCGACCATTTGGACTAAGATGGATGTTACAGAAATGGACCTGAGGATTCGTTCTCACGCAGTCAAGGATTGAGAAGCATCAGGGAAAGAAAGGATGCTTCCTGGACTCCCACCTGGCCTGATGCCTTCTAGATCGTGCAGAACAGCTGACCATCAAGAGTCAATCTCAGATGAAACTTCCACATGGTCATTGAAATGCCAGGACTTGCAGAGCCACTACTGGTTGTCGAATATGGGATTAACATGTTTCAAAATTGCCACATGCTTTCAGATGTTGATAATACACTTAAATAAATGCACATGCTTGCTATAATGTGATGTTTTGAGGCATCAGGGACAGAAGCATGGAAGTTTATACATCCTTGTCTTCAACGACTGCGGTGATAGATGTGGGGATTTCAGTGGAAACCCTAAACCCAGGCTACCTAGATTTCAACCTGTTTTCTCAGACTTTCCTTTTCAAGCCACTTTCTTTATGTCAAGGAAGACGGCATGATTGAGCTATTGTGTCTGTTACACATTACTGCATTAGAGTGACAGTTGCTTACTGCGGTACTACCAAAAAGCTGTATTCTGACAGAGTGTGTATCAACACACATCAACAAAGACGAAACAACTCTTTCCTGGCTAGCACATCCAAAAAAAAAAAAAAAAAAAAAAAATTACACAGGGAGATGTGAGGTTTAATAAATGTCTCTAAGCAGAGATTCATCTTTAATTCACGTAAGGAATTTATTGAAAATGAGCAAATTGTGAATCTTTTGAAGTATCATAAGTAGCTAGAAAAGTCTAAGGGAATTGTTCTCAGGAAACTCCCACAAAACGTATGTATCCCAGGGACCTCAGGGAGACTTCCTGCACCACCTCCACTCTGCTGTCTTGTTGGGATGGGCTTCTTTATCTTCTCTTGTAAGCAGGCTCAAATCCCTTTTGTCCTTAAAGCCCACTCCTGTCCCCAGGCCACTCCTGCCGTAAGTTCCAATTTTCTTCTTATCCAAAGCTCCGGGACACTTGGTTATTTTTACTGACCTGTCGTCTGTGCTCCAGACTCATTTCTGTATCTCACGGATTCTGGTTTCCATCTTCGCAGTTCTAGTGGGACTGTCAGTGCTACAGCTACAGATGATATCCTAAATGCAAGGGACACCCTTCACCCCTCACCTGCTTCAACGGCTCTGTTAGGTGTGATCTTGATGGCATCCACTTTATTAAAATCACACTGCCCTGGGCACCTCAGGGTCAGTGTCAGAGTAGACCCTGCTCCCGATCCGTCCCATCCATTTCAACATCCCTACCCTCTGCCTCTGTGGCACACACAGCACTTACGAGGACTTTCACCCCAGCCGGGCTGAGCCTGGGTCTCAGTTTTTCCATTTACAGAGTGTGAGACTTTGGGCCACTCACTTTGTTCTTCTGACTTAGTTTCCAACCTGAAAACGGGGACCCTGCCAGTAATCAGCTTGTTATCACTCACTAGCTGGCCAGGCGAGGGGCTGGGGGTGGGCCGTCTGTTCCACTGATTAATTGGGCAGACACGGAGTCCTAGGTCTTGGAAATGTGACCCCATGGCTCCTGCCTGCTCCGTCCCCACCTGTACTTCTGGGTCCATGATGTAGTCCTGCCCTGCCCCAGGCATGGAGAGAGAGTTCTGCACCGTGCTCTGGCTGCCGGGAGTTTCCACCCGTGCCTAGGGACAACAGGGACGGGTGCTCTTCCTCCTGTGGCTCAAGGCTTTCGTGCCACAGAACGGGGTGGGGGGAGATGCAGGTGGGACTCCGTGGCTTTTCCTCCACAGCTGATCCATTCTGTCAGGCCTCCCCACAAGGAAGGAACACTGTCCAGTCTTCCTATTGCATACCAGGGCATCAGTGAGAGGAGCTGGGGTCTGTGTCGCTGCCTGAAGCGATGGCCGCTTGGAGCAACGACGCCGCAGGAATAAGTTTAGAGGCAGACTGGAAACAAACAGGCTCTTTATTCTGCTAGCTTTTCTCTCCAGCTCCAACAACAACTCCAACACCATCCACGCTCCTGTAACCACCACACAAAGGCAGCGACCCGATCCACAATCTCCCAGGTCACGTCTCACGAGACCATGTAAATGGCACTGACCCGATCCGCAATGTCCCGGGTCAAGTCTCGTGAGACCATGCAAGGTGGTAATGCTTGAACATCTTTATGACTCACAGCTAACCGCAATCTTAGCTATCTCCTTAATTAGGGCTCCTGCAGGTCTGCATCTTTGCTCACCCACACTTAACCTCTATCAACGTCAAACATTTTAGTGGAATTCTTCTTAGCAGTGACCTTATTTACCTGTTCCAAGCTAGCACGGGCTGGCACCTCCTTCTCTGTGGGCACACCTGGCCTTGCTTAGATTTCAGGTGAGTTGGTTTCCCTGAGGCCTGTGCACTCTTATGGGTTCAAGGTGTTATGTGTTTATACACATTCTACCATTTTGTTGTTGTTTTAAGGGTCGCAACATTGCTTTTATTCAGCATGACATCCCAAGCAAAAGCCCCAAATATTGATTTTTCAGCCAACACCTTCAGGTGCTTCAATAGATAAAGGAAAGTCTTCCCAAGTGGAAAGACTAGAACATTTGGCTGTGTATTTGGGGAAAGAATGAACCATTCCCCATACTTCATATCACACACCAAAATGTGTCCTAGGTTATCAAAGGTCTAAGCTTAAAAATAAGACTACAAGCCTTCTGGAGGGAACAAAAGTCCATCTTTGTGTCACGGAGAAGGCAAAAACATCAGGCAGTACAAGAAAATACTGACAATGAAAGAAAAATGTAACAAAATGGATTTCATCAAAATTAACACTTCCAGGGCTGGGGTTGCGTGTGGCTCAGCGGTAGAGCACTCTCTTAACACGTGTGAGGTTTAATCCTCAGCACCACATATAAATAAATAAATAAATAAATAAATAAAATAAAGGTCTATAAAACAACTAACACTTTCACTCATGGGAGGATATCATTAGGAACATAACGAAACATCAATATACCTATTGGACAAATGACTTGTATGATTCAGTGTAGGCACAAACAACTCAATTTAAAATACACACAGAAGACTTGAACAGGCACAGCACACAGGACTGTGGGTGAACAGCCAATCAGGCCATGGGAAGGTGCTTGTCATCCTTAGTCATGATGGAAATGCACCCCACCACGAGATACCACCAAACACCCACGCCAAGGGCTAAGACTTAACCCAGCCATGACACCAGGTGTTCCTGAGGATGACAAAAAGCCAGAACACTGGTGCATTGCTGGTGGGTGGGTAGTGGATACGATCCTCTTGGAAACCGGTATGCAACTTTCTTATAAAGTTAAACATCTACCCTTTGGTATTTACCCAGGAGCAAGGTAAGTCTATATACACAGAAAGAAAAAAAAAAAAAATGGCACAAAAATATTCCTAACAGCTTATTTATAACGGTCAAATATGGGAAATAATCCAACTGTGCATCGATCAGAGAACAGACTGACAAACCACGGGTCCACTCACCAAGAGAGCCCGCGGTGGGAGGGAAGGCAGCGATGGAACGCAGCTAACTGGACATCAGGAAACCGCAGGAGGAACAAGAGTCCAGCCAGGGAGAGGGCACACTGTGCCTTCCACTCCTGCAGCACTAGGGAGAGGGTCAGAACAACGGTTGTCCCTGGGAGATGAGGACGACTGGGAGGGAGGCAGGAGCAATCTTCCTCTGGAAATAGAATGTTCCAGACATCGAGAGGGTGAGGTGCAGGCGGCATCTGTCTATCCATTGATCAAGACTTCTCAAACTTGGTGCTTAAGACTACACATCTTTAATCACATCCAAATCAAAAAGCCAAATGTGAAAGACAGATAAACATGCACACGCACAGGTAAGAAATGACTTCCTCTGAGTACCCTACATGATTGGCACCGCCCTCTCTTCCTGACATGTCTTCATCATGATGCTTGTTAAAATATGATGTTCTACTGTCTATTAATTGCCTGCATTGTCTTTGGAATACAAGCTCCTTGAAGATCAGGAATTTTCTTCTAGTTTCCCATAGTATATCCAATGACAATGAATAAAAAGCAATCATCTCTCTGAAGACTGAGCTTTGATTGGTTTTCTTGATTATTTAGACTTCTTCTTCGCTTGTCTAATGGAGGGTTTTAAAATCCATAGGAGAAGAAGTGTGGTTAAAGAAGTTTGTGATCCATCAACACTGTATAGTCTAAAGGATGATTAAGTACAAGAAATTAGCTGCTCACGAAAGACGGTCAAGGTGTGGCACCTTAGATATGTCTGTAGGACAGTTCATTGTGTTGTAATCTCTCTTCTAAGAACTGTCCTGTCTAAGCAAGAATGGGGAGTGGGGGTGGGCAGAGAGCACCCGGGCAAAGCGGAGCTTCTATCTAACCAGCTAAGTCGCAGGGATTGCTTCGTTCCCCAACTTCATGGCTTTCCCTGACTCCATGGCTAATGGGAATTCATTATAAGATGGCTTTCTGAGATTGGAGTACCCCAGCAGCCTCAGTCAGATGGAGAATTTCAAGCCAGGCCCTGTCCCGGCAGTTACAGATTTATAACTAATTCGATCCTGTGCACACCTCCCCTGAAATCATGTTAGCAAGACCCACGTCAAAGTGCATTTCCAGCTAGCAGGGGCTCGGCACAGACCTTTAGGCCATCTCAGACAGCACTCTAACAGGATTTTTTCTATTTCAAGATTCCCTTAAAAGCAAAAAATAATAAATGAATTGGTTTCAAGGAAGCCAGACATAACTCCAAGATTCCAAAACAGAGGGACCTGGGTCACCCATGAAATATATAAACTGATGGATAATTGCAAACAAACAAGTCCAAACCCAGAAAACTCACCTGGGAATACAAGCACAATTTTAAATATATTATGAAAGAAGAAAATTGAAGAGAAAAAAGAATACCTGATGGATGCAGTACATTATTTTATTATGTAGGGATTAGTCAAGGTTTGGGCACACGATTGCCTAACAATCCATTAGAATCCAGATTTTGGAGTGCCTTGCCGTGGTCAGCACTACAGACCTATAAATTCAGTGCAAGGAATCTCCTGCACTGATGCAAACACAATTTGTTTGACTACAACAATCCAACATTACTCACACAATGTGGAGCCTCGTCGCCATTACACACCTGCAGGAACAATCTCCGACTCCCAGAACACAGGAAAAGATTCACGTGTACACAAAGGCATCGTGTGCCTGCGGGTGGGACAGAAACACGTGCCTGACTTCAGACACGCCGTCTCCACGGAGCTCGGGCGCAGGGAAGAAATGGGGACCTCTGAGGAGGGCCTTTAATTCTGGTGGTGGTAGGATAGTCAGCGCGCTGGCAGGGAGAGTGCAACAGCTTTCTGTATCCATCACAGATGTCCATTTAGATATTTCTGGTCACAGACGTCTTCCATAACTCTCTTGAATTATCCATCAGAATTAGGACAAAGCTCCTGTGAGAAAATGGCATATCATCATCTGGGTGAAGCTCAAAACCTGAGGACACTAAATAAAATCAGCAGAACCCCTCCCCCAAGTCAAAGCTCAGCCCCAATTTGACTCATGACTGTCTTTTCCTCATGGTCCTGTGGCCCTGGCTCAGCCTCCAGTAAGAGGCCGGCCCAGCCTCCTCTGTTTACTCCATTCTCTCTCTATCTGAAATGAAGTCACTTGTCAAGCTGCGAATTCATGCACACATTAAAAATAAATAAAGAAGAGAATGCTGACAGTTCAGGATGAACGTTTTTAGAGGTCTTTTCTTTCTCCTGGAAAAGACGAGTGATCTCACAAGCTGCCTTTCAACGCTGTGAGAGAAATAGTCACAGCGACTACCCCAAATGGTGTCACCAGTCCCAGTTCAATCACACACCACCCAGAGGATTTCTGAAAGATGACAATGGTCCAATCCAATGAGTTAGATAAAAACACAAGCCACTATCTGTCTGTATTTCTAACTTGCTTCCTCATGTGATTTTGAACAGACACAAGGGCTTTTGGGAAACTAAGCTATGTTTGAAAAATAGGCAAATATCTATATGACAACTGTGTTTTCCTAATTATGCCAATTCTATCCTGAGAAGGGGCTGACTCTGAGATGCTGGTGATTTAGCACACCAGGAAGGAGCAAGGACACGTCCCACCTAGTTATCTTATAGATGCACAGGGTGCTCCTGCCTATTGCTAGTCATTGATGTTAACCAGTCACAATGACCAATAGTTGGTCTGGCTCTGCATTAATTCAGATCCTTGGTTTAGATGCGGAACACAATACTGGAGCCCACAAGCTGAGACAACAAACTGACAGTCTCTGACAGTTCGTGCCTGGGCCAAGATCTGAACCACGAGGCAGGGCAAAACTCCCATCTGCTGTCCATCTGCCATCCTGCCCCTATCAAGAAAGGTTATACCATGAGCCGCAGACAGATGGGCATTGCAAAGATCTATTAGGGGGAGAAAAGAGTCTGAGGCGATTAGAATAATGACCTTTAATTCAACATGGAAATCCTAGTCATAATGAAAATCGTGCATAATTTCAAGATCTTTTAATTTGATGAAACAGATATCGTTTCTTTTACCAAGAATAAAAATAAATGATATTTGTATTCTATGTAGTAAGCATAATGTGTGCTAAATACAATATACCCTAGAAGAAAAAAAATGAATGAAGAGCATGCATGTATATCATCTTCATTTAAGGCTGTTTTTCTCAAAGACACATCAGTGTATTATAACAATGCTATTAAACTCATAAAAGAGAAGTCCTTTCTAAGTTGCCAGTCGTGTGCATTTTCATCAAGAGCCTATTCTATATCAACAGGAACTAGGGATAAGTCAGCTCATGTATTAAACAAAAGCCTTGAGACATAAAGGGAGTGTACCAAACTCCTGAGCTAAAGCAAAGCCTGTGTTACGTTTCCATAGCAGAACACAACTTCTGCAAGGCAAACGCACGCCACAGACAAAAGGCAGTTGCTCAGCTCATTCAACATCAGAAGAGTATCCGCCATGTTCCGGGCCAAGCTCTAGATGCCTAGATGGAGAGGGGAGTAAGCCTCACGTGGTCCTCAACTCCAAGGAGACTTCAGGTCATGGAAGGGATGGCCAGATACACTGCTTACTATAGTAGATCGGGTCAGTATGAATAAAGGGTATGGAACCTTGTGGTTGGTCGTTGAGAAGTGAAATGATCACCTAAGTTGTTTGGGAAATGAAGGAGCCCTAATTAGGAAGGGCTGTTGTAGCTAGCTGGAAGCCATGGGTTCCACCTGATATGTATGTGACGCACCTGTAGGCACCCGCAAACCTGAAGGTATATAACCGGGTGAAAGCGGTCCGAGTTAGGAGAACGGAGAATTCAGTCAGTCGGGCAGTCACTCGGTCGGTCAGAAGAATCAGAGCGGCCAGAACGTAGGCAGAGCGGTTACAGAAGAGAAACCAGATAGAAGAAGTAATGACTGGTCAGAGTAAGGCCGAGGCTCCCGAGGAAGACAGAAGACAGAAGACAGAAGAAGGAAGAAAGAAGAGAGAAGAAAGAAGCTCTAGTCTTTCTCTAAGCTAAGCTCTATCTTTCTTTAAGCTACTCTACTCTAAGCTAAGAAGAAAAGCTAAGCTCTATCTTTCTTTACTCTAAGCTACTCCACTCTAAGCTAAGAAGAAAAGCTAAGCTCTATCTTTCTTTACTCTAAGCTACTCTACAGAAGAAGGAAGAAAGAAGAGAGAAGAAAGAAGCTCTAGTCTTTCTCTAAGCTAAGCTCTATCTTTCTTTAAGTTACTCTAAGCTACTCTACTCTAAGCTAAGAAGAAAAATCTTTCTTTCCCTCTCTAAGCTCTAAGAAAGTAGAAGTAAAAGTAGTAAAAGCTTAACTCTGCCTCCGAGAATTTTCCCGCGGCACCGTGGCTGGCCACAACAGGCAGCAACAGGCAGCTTACAGGGAAAAGTGAGAATTTCACATGTGTGCTGTGTTTTAGTTTTCTTATGCTTTTAATAGATTTACAAAATTTAGTTTTTGTTGACAGTTTATGCAAGAGAACCAAATATGGACAAGTCATGGTTTGAAGAAGGAAGAATAATCTTTCAAGACATGTTAGAAATGTTTAGGGTGACTTGTACATCTGGGAAACATTTTTTTTATAGTAAAATATCTTCCAAAAGTCGACATAAAACAGAAATTCAATTGAAAAATTGCTCAAGTAATGTATAGTGAGTCTCCCTAATGTGAAAAATGAGAATGCTCTCCACAAAAATGGTGTGTACGAGAAAGTTCTGAGTGTCTTTATTCGTAAGAGCCTCAAAACCAAGGGAGCCTGAGACGTCCAGCAGGAGAAACAGGGACGGTGATTGTGGCATATTAATACAACTGAATGTCCCTCAACAGGGGAAAAGGAAGGCCACGCACACGGAGGAACACAGGAGTGAGCACACAGCACGTGGGCGAGTCAGCAACACCACGTACGAGAGTCGCTGTGTGGCTCCACGTGTTATGACTCTAAGAGGAGGCTGCCATCTGCGAATACAAAAGCATGCTGGTGGCAGATAAGGGACATGGGCGGGAAAGGGGTGAGAGAGCAGTTTTGGGGACGAAGGAGGTGCTTCCCATCTTGAACCAGGCTGCATATGTAGAAAGTAAACACATAAGTGAAAAGACAATGCACTTCAATATACAATGTGTGCATTTCTCTGAAAGCAAATCACGTCTTAATTGTTTAAATGTAAAAGATTTAAGTCATGGGATAGGATGATTTAAAGACGTATCAGGTAAGTGTGCTTACACCTTTGCATTCACATAACAAAATATATAACCGAATAATGCATCATTTTAAAAATAATAAATTCTGATAATTGTTATTTTTCGTACCCACAATTTCAAAAGACAAAAAAAGAATAGTAAATGCTTGGAAAGGGCCCGCTAGGTAATTCTTTCATCTGAACCGCAGTGTGTTCCTTATCTGAGTCATAGTTAAATAACTTAATCCAATTTGGGGTCAGAAGGGCATCTTAAAGCATATGGAAAAGCCTTTGTGTTATCACATGACCGTACAGCCTTTATGTTCTGAAGAACAATCCAACCACATTGTTATATAAATTGGCCTTGCTGCCCCCCTTCTTCATTTCCTTGAAAATCACTAGTCAGTACCAAAAGAGGTAAAAATACAGAATGTGTGATTTGCTTCAACCCCTGATCACATTCTAAGGGGTAAAACTACCATACTACTTCCATAATGCACATCATTCAAACACAGTAATTTATCCTTTGATGTTTGTGTTTTATCATCATGTAAACTGAACTTCATGAGGAAGTTTTCACCAACGGACCATTTGAACTAGACTAAAGGAAACATTTGTCACCAATGTTAATTTTAAAGTCTTTATTCTTAACTAAGACTTATATTTAAATCACCTGAAAGGGTATCTAAGGATTAAAAATTAAAGTCATGATGTCACTTTACTTTATATACAGCTTGATTCTGATGGCTCCAAGTGCTTCCCATATAAAGTCAATTTTCTCTTTAATGACCTAGTGGAGGGCTGGGGGTAGAGTACTCACCTAGCATATACAATGTCCTGGGTACCAAGCCAGCACTGCAAAAAAAGAAAAAAAAAAAAAATAGTGGAAGAAGATAAAATAGCATCATCTTTCTTGCCTTTGGACTAAAAACAGAGAATTGTTGGAGTGTGAAATGTAAAGTAAAACAGCACACAACAGCTATTTTCATAAACACTGTGTGTGAGCCTGTGTGTATAAAATGGACACAATCTGCAATAACCTTTCCTCTTTGCTGCACAATTTGTTCGTGAAGAAGGAATTTTTTTGTCCCAATGGTTCAGCTAGTTTTAATAGATGTGTTCTATGTGTTCTATTACCTTATAATAATTTTTTTTTCTGGAGACATAACTCAATATAGGTTCCAGTTCAACCACAGTAGGGTGAGCTCATTATATTTCGTTTCTTATACTGATCACAACTAAACATTCTAAATAAAGTGTGTGTGTATGAGTCAACCATCGGAGGCTCCTCAAGAGCAGGAAGATCATTAAGAGAGTCAAAACTACAAAAGTGACCTGCAGAGTGACGAGCTTACCATGTCACGTTCTGCCTTTGTTTTTCCTGGCAGAGTGTGACCCCAGCTACAAAGTATTGAGGCAATGGTAGCCTGCACTTGTGGGTAAACTATGAGATAAACCCTATTTTTCTAGCACACTAGAAAGAGGGACTCCTGTAGACCAGACTTGTTCAGAGAAACCCAGGGAGGGCAAAGGGGGATCCCATAAGTCTACAAATGAATTTCACACAAGAATGAGCTAAGTATGCATGGAATAGCCCCACAAGAGGAGAGCAAAGGTTTTGGGAGGTGAACAGAGACTTGAACCTTGTATGCACATCCTATTCTAACCACTGAATCACACAAGCGTAGGAGAGAGAAACCTGTATGGCAGGTCTTAGAGAACTAAGATTTGGACCACCTGTCATAGAAAGTGAGACAGATGCGTTACAGTCTGAATTTAAGAAACTTGACTACCTGCTAACATGATTATGCTCCAGAGTATTATAATAGGAATGTTCCAATAAACTCTACAGAACACAAGTTTCACAATATCCATGATACCTTCCAAAATTAGTATACAAAGAACCAGGAAAATGGGATTTTTCAAGAGAAAAGACAAAAGCATAATATGATTGAGTTATTAAAGACATTTAAACAATGATTATAACTATGCTTCATTATTTAAGGAAAATACTCTTGAAATTAGTGAAATTGTATACTCAGTAGAGAAGAAACTAATAGAAATGAATGAAAATTCAGGAAGTCAAAAATACAGTATTTAAAATGAAAAACTCAGTGGCTGAACTCAAAAGGAGTATGAAAATAATACAGAAAAGAAACAACCAGCAAGTTTATGCATCATCTGACCTAAAGAACAGAAAATGATAGTGAAAGACAAAGAATAAATTACTGAACAGAGCCACAGAGACCCATAGGACAATTTCAGAGATCTTAAATATGCAATTGGAGTACAAGAAAGAGAGGAGAAATCTTAAATAAATTGTCTGAAAGCTTATTTAGGTAAATACATAAATTTATGGATTCAAGAAGCTCAGCAATCCACAAACTCAAAACCAGATTTGGTTGCATCATACACAAACTTATGAAAACCACATACAGAGAAAAAAAAAAAAACGATTGAAAATGGCTAGAATATGCCGCCCACTCATTATATACGGGGAATAGATTGAAATACTGAAAATTTCTTTTTAGACACCACAGAGGCCTGGTGGTAGTAGCACTTTGGGGCTGGAAAAAGAAAACTGCCTACACCCAATTCTATAACTAGTAAAAATTTTCTTTAGAATATATGTACTTTCAGATAAAAAAAAAAAGTAAGATAATTCATCCAGGAGACTCAATATATAACATTGCTAATAGAACCTCTCCACACTGAAGGAAAATGATGCCCAGAGGAACTATGATGGGTCTTCAAGACTGAACCAGGAGCAACAGAAATGGCAAATTTTTAGGTAAGTACAAACAGCATTTTTCTTAAGTCCTTTATAATACATATAATTATTTATAATATTTTTATATCTAGTGGGATTTTCAATGTATGTAGATATACATGAAAACTATAACAGAAGAGTCACTTGGGAAGAATCTATAACATTGTTTTTTCTATGTTTTATGTGAAATGGTACAGTATTAACTCTAAATAGACCTGAAAAGTTTGGTATATGTAAAATGACTCTTAGAGAAAATATATTACATGATAAGAAGATTTGGCCAAAATACAAACATTAGATAAATTAAAATGGAGTGTAAAAAGATATTCAAAAAATCTAAAAGATGGGAGGAAAAGGGGAAGTGAGAATTGAAAAGGAGGAGAAACAGAAAACAAATAATTTCATGTTGGATCTAAATGCAATTACGGTCAAAAGACTTATTCAGATTGGCATAACAGATATAAATAAATATAAGAAAACACAATGGCTATAAGGGTGTTTAAATATAAAGAATAAAGAAAATACATCACAGTGATAAATTTTAAAATGTACATTATTTAGTTAACAAGCAAGGAGTGGAACTTTAATATGAAATACGATAAAGACAGAGAACATCTCCAGGGATTAAAAGGAGTGTTTCAAAGGCTATTGGGGCAATTCACAGGTGGACAGTTATCAGTGATAAAGTCTAAACACCTGTAAACATATGTTGAAGGCATAAGGAAGCCACAGCAGCTCCGCCACAGCAGTGCCCCCTCCCCGAGTAAAGAATCCACAGGCCTCAAAGAAATGCAGCAAAGACACATGAGCTCCTGATGGCATGGCTGAATACCCTCGTCTCATTGACGTGTAAATCTTCCTCCAACAACTTCAGAATATATGTCAATTTCAAGTACACATGGTACATTCACCAAGATAGGCAACTATGGGCCACTGACCATGTCCCAATATTAAAAATAATAGTCATCATACATGGTGTATACTCTGACCACAATGCAATACAATCTGAGAACGATAGTAATGCCTAGGAAAACTTCAAAGATGTATGAATAAAAAACACACTTCAAAATAATGCATGAATAAAAAATAATACATGAGATATTAGAAGTTATTTTGAGTTACATCACAACAGAACAATATGCTAAGAATTGTGGGGTGGGGCTAAAGATGTGCTGAGGGAGAAGCACATAGCCTTTAATGTGTTTATTTTCAAAAAGACAACATGAATTAATGACCTAAGATCCCACCATAAAAAGCTTTTAAAAAAAGAACAAGTTAAACTCAAAGTAGAAGGGAAAAATAGTAAACCACAGATAGCAATTAAAAATAAAACAGACAGAAGAAATCCAGTATTTTAGTAATGTGAAAATATCGATGAAGTTGACAAAAACCTAGCTGGAATGTTCAGGAAAATGAAAGATGATACAAGTCACCAGCATAGGTATCAGGAATAAAAAAAGAGTTAATTGCACAGATCCAAGAAACTTCAAAAGAATAGGATAATACAATAATATCACACTAAAATAGTAAAAAAAAAAAAAAAAAAAAAAACTACACAAAAGAGACATGTTTTTAGAAAAATACTTACCAAAGTTAAAACAACAAAAATACACACACACACACACACACACACACACACACACACAAAATGAAACAAAATGATCAAATATCATGCTTAAGAAAAACTCCAAGCCAAGTATGCTGGTGCACACCTGTAATCCCAGGTACTTGGGAGGCTTAGGCAGGAGGATCACAAATTCAAGGACAGACTGGGCAACTTAGTGAGGTCCTGTCTCAAAAAATCAAAAATCTAAAAAGGGTTGAGGATGTAGCTCAAGGGCAGAGTGTTAGCATATGTGGGGCCCTGGAGTCAATCCCCAGGAGGAGAAGGAAGAGGAAGAAAGGCAGAAAGAAGCAGGAAGAAGAAGAGGAGTGGGGAGGAGGGGAAGGAGGAGGAGAAGGAGGAGGAGGAGGAGGAGGAAAGGAAAAGAGGGAGGAAAAATTCCAGGCCAAATGATGGATTCTGGCAAACCTTCAAGGAAGAAATTACACTTATTTTAATAAATATTTCCAGAAAGTAAGGAAATTGAGATCATTACCAATAGAGCATTAATACCAAAATCTAATAAATTGCAATAAAAGAAAATTACATTCCACCTATAGACATAAAAATCCTTATCAAAATGTTATCAGATGTAATCCAATCACATACACACACACACACACACACACACACACACACACACACACACCCTCTTAGCAAATTTAGAATAGCAGGTAACTTTCTTAAACTAAACTAATAAGGGGTACCAAAATAAAACCAATAGCCAATAATCACACTTAAAGGTGAAAGACCAAAATCTTTGCCCCATAAGATAAAGGATAAGGCAGGAATACCAATTTTCAATATTACTATTCAACAGCTTACTACAGGACTTAGCCATTAAATTAAGTAAAAAAGAAAAAGAAAACAAATAAGAGATAATGACCAAAAGAGAGAAAATTGCCATTCTTTTATAATATATGATTATTTGCATAGAAAATAACAAAAAAAACTATAAAATCTACACAAAGTAATGAAAGAATTTAGCATTGTGCAGAATAAAGGTTAATTTTATAAAGTATTCTATAATGACATATTAGGGACAAAATCTTTTTCAAATCCCTTGTACAGTAGTGGGCAAGAAGAATAATTCAAAATAAATATTAGAAAAATATACACAAGATCTCTATAATAAAAAAAAATTGTTATAAATATTAAAATATATAAACAAATGGACAGATATACCATATCCATGGAAGGCAGTTCTCTTCAAACTGATCTAAGATTCAAGATAATTCCAAACTAAGTCCATCAGGTATAGGGTTTTGGGGGTTTGTTTGGGGTAAATCTTATAATTTGATTCTAAAACTGATATGGAAATCAGAAAACCCAGATATCAGAAGTTGGACAAATCACTTTACCTTCAAGATTTGGTATAAAGGTAGTAATCAAGAATGTGAGTTTTGGGAAAAGCATGCTCTACCAAATAAAAGTGTCCAGAAATAGACTCACAAACATGGCCACCTGATCATAACAACTGTGTCAAGGCCATTCACTGGGGAAAAAGAAGGTCTCTTCAGCAAAGACCATGTCTCTTCAGCAAAGACCATGCAACCTGACCTGAATAGCTATGGATGGGAAACAACACAATGTCCAACCGCAGGAGAATGAATAAGCCCGATGAGACATATTCACGCACACAATGGGAGACTGCTGGGCAAAGGGGGAAAACGAAGAAAAAGACACAAAATACTCACATGCACAGTAACAAAGATGATTCCCAAATCACACAATGAGTGAAAAGGCTATGCAAAAATAACACTACAAAGCTGGGGTTGATATGAAATTCTAGAACATGCAAACTAATTCATACTGAAAAAAAAAAAGCAACTCAATGACTGCCTGGGGTGGGGTTAGAAAGAGAAAAGGATTGCAAAGGACCTCTGGGGAAAGCTTAGAAGATGATGGAAATGTTCTTTATCTTGATTATGGATGTGGTTTCAGTGTATAGACAAGTCAAAACTGATTTAATTGTTAAATGTGCAGTATATTGTATTTCAATTATACCTCAATAAAATTACAATTATATGTATATATAAATATATATGTGTGTGTATGTATATATATGTATATATATACTGTACATGTATGTATGTATGTATATATATATATATATATATATATATATATATATATATATATATACACACAGTACAAAACACAAAGATAGTCCAAAATTTAAAAGCTGCAAATGCATATTTGGTTTAAAGAAATTTCATTTAGGTTATTTGAACTCAAAATGGTTTGGCTTTCTAAGCAGGAAAAGAAAATAATGCATTTGACAAGATGCCACTGTATTTAGTTACAGTATTGCAAAAGTCTTACTATTTCAAAATGTAATACTGTGCAGTGTTGCTTTATGCTCTTTCACTCAACCAGGTCCCAGTGGAGCATCTCCAACTGAAATGCTTAATCTCATAGTTTATTACATATATGGAATATTACACTTAAGAATAATCTATAAAAAGGGCCAACACAATAGTGGTCAGAGTATTAACAAAAGCGATGAATTTTACCAAAGGGGCCACTTTCCCGCATGCAGATTGTTATCTACACATGACTACAATTACAGATTTGACATAAAATCTTAGTATTCCTATTACAATCCAAAAGACCTATGTTCACTCGGTAAAAATATGCATAAGGTATTACGTACATCCTCACTTAAAGAAATATTGCTAACACTTTGCATACTTATAGCACCTTTATTTTTGAAGTGTTTTCATAGCTATTAAATGTGATAGAGCATTACATTACCCATCAGTAAGGAGAACTTTTTAAGATACGCTTTGCTTCTATCTAGCTCTGTCAGCTGCAGCAAAGCTGCAGGCTCCCATGTTCTCACCAATAAAGTGTGGAAGTTGGGCTTGATTATCTTTTAATTCTCGACTTTGCAATCTGCCTCATTTTTGTACCCAGGCTCATAAGAAAAGCAGGACCAAAGGATGAAAATGTAAGGAGTTGTGCAAGGTCACACCTTGAATTAGAGATCCAGTGGTTGCCCAGCCAGCCCTGAGCCTGTAGGTGACAGGACACATGCTCACCTTCTGCAAGACTTGCACAGGGAGGGAACAAAACACACACAGGCATAGGCTTAGGATTCCAAGACACATGGTCTATTCTTTTTGCATCTAAAATTCCCAGTGCACCAGCTCAGGAAGAAAAATAATTCTTTGAGAAACTAGAGCTCCAATTCATTTCATCTCAGCATCTTTTCTATGGCCATTTAACAAATGTGTGCTCAATACTCTGACTACTAGAATTCCTTCCCTCAAGGATAATTTTTGAGAAAAGGTCAGTTCGTAAACTTAATAAAGCAATTGGAGGAGGTGGCCACAGAGGTTCCAAGCAAAGATGAGGTTCCATGTTCACTTCCTATTTTACCTGATGGGCTCTGGGTATTTGGTTAGAAAAACTGCGCAGCAGCAAAAAAGGGCGTGCATTGGAGGACTGTGGCTAGCTGGATTTTAACACCCCCTCTATTCTTTAACAACTTGGGATTTTGAGGAACAGGATTCAATGCCTTCCCCTGTGAATCAAAATCACAGGCTGAAGCAGCGAGCATGCCTTTGATCCTAGCGACTCAAGAGGCTCAGGTGGGAGGAGGGTCACAAGATCAAGGCCAGTCTCAGCAACTTAGCCAGACCCAGTTTCAAAATCAAAAAAATAAAAAGGGCTGGGATGTGGCTCGTGGTAAAGCACCTGTGGGTTCAATCCCCAGTACCAAAAAATAACACACACACACACACACACACACACACACACACACACACACATTTCAACCCTTGAAAGTAGGAACATACAAATAATTGCATTTCCTGTAATGTTTTATTATAGACATTTTCAGACATACAGGAGAGAGACTCAGCTGATGGAAATCCATGTTATCTCCACCTAGAGTCCATAATTAACACCTGGTTATATTTTCTTTTCACCAGATACCTATGCATCTTCTCTCCCTCTATCCTTCGATCAATCTATTTTAATTTTTGATCCATTTCAAATTTAGTTGCAAATATCAGTAAACTATTCCTAAACTACAAAATTCCTTAGTGTTTTATAAGTAAAATTCAGCTGCAATACAACACACAAATTTTAAATGTGCCAACTGATAAGCTCTTATGAATGTAAATACCTGTATAGCACAAATCTCCATCAGGATGCAAAACAACATTACCCCCACACCCAAAACTTTCTGCATACCACTTTCTGGGCAATCCCTGCCCCACGTCTCCTGTTCTATTTTTGTACTTAATTAGTTTTGCCTGTTCAAGAACCTCATCTAATTGGAACTAATTTTATTTGTTTCTCTTTTACGTAAGTTTCTCTTGTGCAGCATAAAAGTTTGGGCAATTCATCAAGGCTGTTGCATGAATCAGTTTGTTCTTTCTATGGCTCACAAATACTCTTTATGACCCCATCGTTTTCTACTTTTATCTTGATGGACACGTGGGCTGCTTCCACTTTGGCCTATTCCAAATACAGTTGAACTTTTTGGTAGGAACGTTCTTATACAGACCCTTTTGTGGATCACAGGCTTTTATTTCTCCTTGGAAAATACCTAGAAGTGAAATTTTAGGTCTGAGTACAGGTGCATACACTTTTATAAGAAATTCCCAGGCTTCTGTCCAAAGTGGTTGCAAAATTACACACTCATCAAAAATTTAACAGCTCAAGTTGTTCCATACCCTCACCAACATTTTGCTGTTAGTCTTCTTAAATTCAGCCCTTCTGATGGAGATCTTCCCCTGTGGTTTATTCTGCATTTCCTGAGCATGCTGAGTAGAATCTGAGTATTTTATTTCATGTGCTCATTGCCCATTTGCGTATCTTCCCTTGGGAAGTATCTGGGATTGTGCCCATTTTACTGAATTCTTTTCATTTTTGAGCTGTAGAAATACTTTATGCATTCTGCATACCAATCATTGGATATGTATTTTATCAATTTCTTAACGATGTCTTTCAATTAGTCCGAGTTTTCAAATATGCAAAGATATTCTCCTGTTTTCTTCTGAAAGTGTTATTTTACTTTTAGGACTGTGATTCATCTCAAGTTAGATTTTGTGAATGGTGTGAGGTAGAGATTGACGTTCCAGTTATGCCACTGCTATTTCTAAAAGTACTTTCTTCTCTCCCTTGTCAACTGCATAAATGGGGGGTCTATTTCTGAGCTCTCAATTGTGTTCTATGGAGCTGTTCATCCTTTTTTATGTATTCATTTCAAAGTTTTGATTACTATAGCTTTATAATAAGTTGTAGAATCATATCATGTGATCCTTCTGACTTTGCTCTCCTTTTTCAAGGTTGCTGTGGATATTTTAACTCTGGTACATTTTTTTAATAAATTTTGGAACCAGTTTGTTCCCTCAAAAAACAAGAAGCCTGGTGGTACTTCATTTCAGATTACATTGAATCTAGAAATAACAGTACCTCAAGGATCCTGTGATTGCTAATCACTAATGAAGACTCTTTTCATATGCTTAGGTCATTTTTAATTACCTCCAGCAATGTTTTAGTGTTTCCAGCATGGGTTTTACTAAAGTGATTTCTAGGTATTTGTTTCATCATGTTCTTATATGTAAAATTTAAAAAATCATTTTAAAAATCATATATTTGTTTGTATGTCAACAATTTATCCTGAAATCTTGCTAGGTTCATTTAGAATTTACAGTTGTTTTGTACATTCTTTAAGCTACTCTACTCTCAACCATGTCATCTGTAAACAGTCCCACTGCGCTTTCCAAACTACTTCTTTTATTTTCTTCTCTTATTGCATTAGCCATAATCAATAGCCACAATAATTGAAAGATGTGAGAGTTAACATAATTATCAATATTAGGGCAAAAGCATTCTATATTCTGCCATTAAGTAGGTAGCTATAGCTTTTTCATAGATTCACTTTATCAAAGATTAAGTTTTTATTATAAACAGTTATTCTATCCTCTCAATGATTTTTCTACATTTTTAAATCATTATATGGCTTTTCTTTGTTGTGTGGTTTTAGTGAATTACACAGATTGATTTCTAAGTGTTTAACTTTGCATTCCAAAAGTAAACCATTCAATTTTGTTGTGACACATTATCACTTTTATGCATTACTAAATTCCTTTTATAACATCTTTTTTACATAAATCTTATTTGGTACCTGAATTAGGCCTGATATATAAAAGGATGCATTCTTATCTCCTCTCTTTTCTGAGAAATTTTGCATAAGATTGGTATTATTTCTTCCTGAAATGTTTGATAGAATTTTCCAGTGAAACCAGCTGGACCTCTCCCCCACACTTTTTTTGGTGGGGAGAGGGTTGCAATAACTTGACAGGATATCAAAACACAAACAACAAAGAAAATAAGTTAAACTACAAAATTAAAACCTTCTGTTCAGCAATGGACACTACCACCAGAGTAAAAAGACAACCCAGAGAATGGGAGGAAACACCTAAAAATCATGTACCTCAGAGGAGATTAATATGCTGAATACATATTCTTTAAAAATCCTACAAATTCAAACAAACAGATTTTTTATCTTGTTTTGTTTTGGTACTAGGAATCTCACTCAGGGGCACTATACCACTGAGCCACACCCCCAGCCCTTTTTTATTTTGAGAAAGGATCTTGCTAATTTGCCAAGGCTGTCTTTGGACTTGCGATCCTCCTGCCTCAGCCTCCTGAGCCACTGGGATCACAGGTGTGCGCCACTGTACCCGACACAAACAAATTTTTAAACAGTCCAGAACATAGACTTGACAGTTCTACAGCGATCCGTAAATGGTTGATAAACACATGTACAGATGTTCAACATCACCAGCCGGCAGAGATATACACATCAAAGCCACAAAGAAATGCCACCTATAACCACTGTGATGGCCATGAGGGTCAAACAAAGGCCCACAAAACAACCACTATTGGCAAGGTCGTGAGGAAATAGGAGCCCCAGTACACTGCTGGTGGGCATGTAACATGGGGGAATTGATACTGAAGACAGTTTGGAGATTCCTCAAAAAAAACCCCACAGAATTATCATCCAATCCAGTGATTTCACACCCAGGTATACATCAAGAACTGAAAGCAGGGTCTAGAACAGATATTTGTACACACACGTTCACAGCAGCCCAATTCACAACAGACGAATGGTGTGAGCAGCCCAACCTGTGCTGCAGGATGAAGACACAAAGCAATGGGTGCATAAAATCACAGCCACCGTGAGTGATCGTGGTAGTGGCCCAGGCACCGTCTAGACATCTTGCTTGTATTATGTCTCCTATTCACAATAACTCTCCAAATTACATATGAACTCCACATTGTCTAAGTGAAAATTTAGGATTGGCAGAAATTACTTGAGTAACTTACCCAAGAGCCTAGCATTTCATCATACACATCCAGGTAGGGTTAGCCCTGAAGTTTCACTATACCTATGAAAATCATGGCAGTCGCAAAGCACACAGATAAAATATCACTTAAGAAACTGTTTTAACACAGGGCACTCAAAAAATAAGCAGCGCCTCTACCGTTAAGATTTCTTTTTAAAAACAAGAAAGAAATCTTTTGTCTAAAATGTATTGAATTCAAAGTCCAACTTCAGAGATGTCACTGACCCAATTCTCCAAAAGAAGGCACACTGATCAGTGAAGTTAGTTACATTTACTAGCAACCATGGAGCAGAACACCCTGACTCCATTTTGTCTCAATATTTTATTTATGCAACTGTGTTTACCAAGAGCCCACAGGATGTTAAATAAGTTCCTGGCTATGTTTATACCTTCATTACCAGTTCTCCATCATAAACGGGCATGAAAAGTTCATTTGTAATAAATTAATCAGTAGAGTGCCAATTAAGAAAGAAAAGGACACTGTACAACAAATCTCATCTGTGCAGCACGGGTTGCCAAAGACATCTAGCATTTGATCTGATGTTAAGAACAAATAAACAGTGCAGAGCTGTAGTTTCTTTATGGTTCCCTGGTAACCCGAAAGAGGTGGGTCATATTTGTTTCTGAAGAAGTTTCATTGTGTAATGGGTTTAGATCATGAGTGAAAAATAAAATTAAACGCCAAGGGTATCAGGCACAAGGCAAACTGTGCCTTGCTTGACCTAGCTGCATGTGAGCACGGTTTGAGCAAGGGTGGGTAGGTACATCACACCAACGTGTATTTCTAAATAGTCTGTCCTTCATTTGAAATTACCATGAGAGCAAAAAGAAGGTTTTTTTTTTTTTTTTTTTTTTTTTTTTTAAGGAAATAAACTCTACCCACCCGTGTTTCTCACTCATAAATGTTAAAATGCTCCAAGAGTCTCAGCTTACAGAACTAGGGAAAAAAATTAGGTCAACAGGGTTCAGTGTTGACAGTGTATCCAGCTGTTTATGGCTTTTCAATTTTTCCACAAACCTAACTGGTATCAGTGTATGTAAAGTTTCTAACACTTCCAGCTAGGGAATACTTCAGAGCAGAAAAATGCTTTCCTTGGAGTTTCCAAATGCCATTTGGTCTCATTTCTCAGCGAAGGTTTGTAGAGTTAGATTATGAGATTTTTCCTGGAGAGCAACAGTGAGAGAATGTCTCCCGTGCTGTCAGAGAGAGAGTTATATTTCCAGTCCTTGGAAGAAACAGAGAATGCGATGGGCGAAACGTCAAGTGGGCGGGGAGCCCTGAGCCCGTGGGAGCCTCCGAGAGATCGCCAAGGAAAAGGCGTCCTGAAGAAGACACCACACCAGCACGCTCGGTGACAGAAACACAGAAGAAAAGAGACGGGGGCTGGGTGCCACGGGGCAGGACGCACCCTGGCGGTCCTTACCCAGGCAGCGCCGAGGACCTGAGAGCTCAGGGCTGGCCAAAGTCAGGAGCAACCCAGGAAAACCAAGCTCCAAACACTGGGAAGACTAAACACTAAAATTGAACCCAGAGGGTCCGAGGCTGGATCAAGCTGGGAGCCAGTTTAGAGGGACAGGACAGGGACCAGAAAGCCTCAGGAAGGCTCCCGCAAGTCTCGGTACTACTGAGTCTCTGAAGAGCGTGCCCGAGGCCTGCGTTAGAAAGGCTTGAGAGCTCACAGCGCAGGGTCAGGTTTCCCTCCTAACCCCGCACACGCTCCACGTTGGCCAAGCACCGGGCCACCCTGTGCCCGGAACTCCCTCAGGCCCAACAGAGCCTTGGGGTTGGGATTTCTTTACAAATGATCTCCATTTTAAGGTGAAACTAATGTTTTAAAACTCAATATTTTAAAGGCTACCAAGTTTTAAGTTCATTTTCTTCATGGGTAGATAGAGTTTATTTCCTTAAAAAACAACAACAACAAAAAAAAACCCATTTTCTGCATTAGAGGAACGTGGTAGGTCTCGAACTGGTCAAGCATCTGGTAGGAGTTCATGGTGTAGTGACTGAGGGCAGGAGCTTGGAGTCGGGCTGCCTGGGTGCAAATCCCAGCGTCACCAGCTCCTAGCTGCATGACCTTGGGCAAGCTATGCAGCGTTTTTGGAATCAGTTTCCTCCACCAGATAACTCACTGGGCTGTGAGTCAACTGAGTTCTACCCAAGGCCTTCTTAAGAAGGCCGACAGTCCATCCGTGTTCCCCTTTCCCGACTCCGGCTAGGAGAGAAAGGACCCAGAGTGGCTTCTTCTTGATGTTACATGATGCGACTATAAATAACAATGATGTTTTTTCTTTTTACTTGATTCCAAAGTATTGCATTTCAAGGAATTCCAGAAAAGAAAGTTGCCCCTTCTATGTTAACATCTGCCAAAGCCCCTCCTTCAAGAAATGGAAATTCCTTGGCTCATGGTCAAAGATAATGAGGAAGACTTTATCTGTACATCTACAAAGACTTAGGGAAGGAATGGCCCCTTTTTAACACGGCTGCTATTTCAACCGCCTGGCTGTGCCCGAAAGTCATTAATTCAGAGCTAACTGCGTATGTGTGTACCTCAACGACACCCACAGAGGTTCTAGAAATGGTGAGGACTCAAACTTTACCAGCTGCTATCATCACCTCCTCATCCAATCCTACGGCCACTTTCCCTGTGGCGTCCTGTACACTCTGCTGGACACTTCCTCAGAGGCCTGCGGTCACTCAGGACACCCGGTCCAAGGGACAGGCTTGGTGGAGGGAGAGGAGAGCTGCTTTTCCTGGTGTAAGAGGTGAAGGAGGAGCCCTGTCACGGCCCCTCGGCAGCCTGACGGCCTGTCCGTGTTCCCCTTTCCCAACTCCAAACTCCACCTTCGCCTGAGTCCACTAAAAGCCACTTAAAATCTTAGGCGTTTTTTGGTACTTTGTGTAAGCTGCCTGTCACGGCCAGCCACGGCGCCGCCACGGGAGGAAAATTCTCGGAGGCAGAGTATAGCTTTTGCTACTTTTACTTCTACTTTCTTAGAGCTTAGAGAGGGAAAGAAAGATTTTTCTTCTTAGCTTAGAGTTAGAGTTAGAAAGATAGAGCTTCTTAGAGTAAAGAAAGATAGAGCTAGCTTAGAGTTAGAGTTAGAAAGATAGAGCTTCTTAGAGTAAAGAAAGATAGAGCTTAGCTTAGAGAAAGACTAGAGCTTCTTTCTTCTCTCTTCTTTCTTCCTTCTTCTGTCTTCTGTCTTCTGTCTTCCTCGGGAGCCTCGGCCTAACTCTGACCAGTCATTACTTCTTCTATCTGGTTTCTCTTCTGTAACCGCTCTGCCTATGTTCTGGCCGCTCTGATTCTGACCGACCGAGTGACTGCCCGACGGACCGAATGAATTCGTTCTCCTAACTCGGACCGCTTTCACCCGGTTATATACCTTCAGCTTTGCGGGTGCCTACAGGTGCGTCACATACATATCAGGTGGAACCCATGGCTTCCAGCTAGCTACAACAGCCCTTCCCAATTAGGGCTTCTTCAACTTTGTACAAATTTTGTTTCTTATGTAAATTCCAGATGATTTTCTCCAGGGGAAATCAGTTCCCGTGGATAAAGAAGGATGTATGTATTTAAATCGGGAAAAATGGAGATTGACCGAGCTATATTTCCAGGGCAGGGCTTTACCCACTACCATCTCCAAATCCAGTTCCACACTGAAACCTCTGACGGGGCTCAGGGAGGGGAGGAGGCCCCATCCAGGCCACTGAGCGTAGGGGCGCCAGCTGAGCCGTTCTGAGGCCCAGTGAGCACGTGGACACGTCGGTGGGGAGAGCGCGTCCAGGAAAGAAAGGCCCCAACAGACCTGGTTCTTTGACATCATTGATGACCATCAGACCTCAGCCAGGAGCAGAATCAACCCACTGAAAGTAAATTTTTTTTTCACAGATTACCTTAAAAATAACATACATTGCTGGTGGCCCTGCAAATTGGTGCAACCACTATGGAAAGCAGTGTGGAGATTCCTCAGGAAGCTGGGAATGGAGCCCCCATTTGACCCAGCTATCCCATTCCTTGGTTTATACCCAAAGGACTTAAAATCAGCATACTATAGTGACACAGCCACGTCAATGTTTATTCACAATAGCTAGACTATGGAACCAACCTAGGTGTCCCTCAATAGGTGAATGGATAAAGAAAATGTGGTGTGTATGTGTGTGTGTGTGTTTTCAATGGAATATTACTCAGCTTTAAAGAAGAGTGAAGTTATGGCATTTGCCAGTAAATGGTTGGAGTTGGAGAATATCATGCTAAGCAAAATAAGCCGATCCCACAACAACAAAGGCCGAATGTTTCCTCTATTATGTGGATGCTAATTCACAATAAAGCAGGGGGAACTAGGGAAAAATAGCTTTACCTTAGATTAGGTAGAGGGAAGTGAAGGGAGGGGAGAAAGGAGATGTGGGGATGGGAAAGATAGAGGAATGAAACAGACATCATCACTGTATGTAAACATGTGACTGCATGACCAATGTGATTCTGCAACATGTACACTCAGAAAAATGAGAAATTCTATCCCATCTATGTATGACATATCACAGTGCATAAATTCATTCTACTGTCATATATTAACTAATTAAAACAAATTTAAAAATCTAAAAAACAATACCTGCTCTGTTATCAGTGTTGGTAGGGCTTCTATGGAACGACATTTCTCGTCAGGGAAGGGGGAGTGCTGAGCCTTCTCCAAACCTATACCCCTTACACTGTCTGCTACGGCAGCCGTGAGCCGGCGGGCAAAGAGTGCTTGCTTCTCACGCAATCACACACCAGAGTGCAAAGACACAGGATGAAACAAAGAACGTAAAATCCCTTAGGACGTCTACATTGGCAGCTTGTTGAAATCACAGTATCTTGGGTATATTGATCTAAATAAAACATCATTAAAATTCATCTATTTTGCCTTTTTACAGTTTTTAATGAGGCTACCCAACATTTTAAGCCTACTGGTAAGAGCTGCATTTGAGGTCCACATTACATTTCTCTGGGCCACCACTGGGCTAAACTAGTGAGAGAGAAAAGATCTCTTGAGGTCAGCTTTCCATTACTAGAACAAATATCTGAGCTAATGAACTTATAAAGAGAAAAGGTTGATCTCGGCTCGCAGTTTCAGAGGTTCCAGTCCACCACAGGCCCTGTGGCTCTGGGCGTCTGTCGTCAGCACTTCACAGCCGAGAGTGTGAAAGACAGAAAAGCTCGCTCCCGGAGGGCGCTGGCAGGGTCCTGAAATCGCCTTGGAGGGTGTGACCGCCCACTAGGCTCCACCTCTTGAAAGTTCTGCCGCCTCCCAATACGGCCATGCTGGGGAGCAGGTCTTTCCCATGGAGACTTCCGGAGGACACTCTAGGTCCAAATGAGAGCAGGCTCAGAGAAAGCAGAGTGTTGTCACGATGGGTGTCCCATTCCCAGGCCGGAGACACCTCGACACAGAGGTCTTTCTGCTGGCTTCACTATTAATAGGCAAGTCTTTTTTTTTTTTTTTTTTTTTTTTTGGTATCGGGGATTGAACTCAGGGGCCCTCGACCACAGGGCCACATCCCCAGCCCTTTTTTGTATTTTATTTAGAGACAGGGTCTCACTGAGTTGCTGAGTGCCTCGCCACTGCTGAGGCTGGCTTTGAACTCGAGATCCTCCTGCCTCAGCCTCCCAAGTGCTGGGATGACAGGCGTGCGCCACTACCCGCGCCTGGCTAATAGGCAAGTCTTTTAAAAGTATCCGTAAACACTTATTAAATTATATCTCTGGCTTTGAAGTGACAACAAATGCATTGTCCAGATAGTTATGGACAAAAGCTCTCCAGGGACAGCAGCCTGCGCTGGGTGTGGTACCGGGATGCGTGGCACAGACACCAGCATGACCCCTTCCTCGCCAGACGCCAACCCCACTCAGCCGCCGGCCCCGCGGCCTTCCCCGGCCTCTGCCCTCCATGACCAGGGCCTCTGCCCTCCATGACCAGGGCCATCTGCATACTTAAGACTCCTTAGGACGCTGGTGGAAACAGCGTTCAGCAGTCCCACCACAGCGTTCATCGCCGTGATCGCGCAAATTATGTAAAGACGGGAGAAATTAGGAAAACAAGAATTGGGAATCTGGCGTGTAAAATTAAAGGGTTTTCCCCACCATGGGCGCCAGGGGAGAGGTGGTGGGCTCTCGGGCTAGGAACCAGACACCACCTGAGGCTGCCCGCTCGGCCTGCCTTTGTCATCTTTTTTTTTATTATTACTAAGTAGCAGCCGAGGTAGTGAAGGCACTGACAGCAGCAGAGGAGCCTGGGGAAGACCCAGGCCCGGCACCCTGAGGCAGCACAGAGCAGGCAAGCCGCTGAGCTCGCTGCAGAGTCCCGACTGTGGCGAAGGCCTCCCGGGATGGCCTTCGTCCCCTCCCCAGGTCCCACTGCTAGACCTGGACGTAGGCCTCTGGGAGAACAGAAAGGCTCCTTGCCTGTTGGACAGTTGAGCTGCTTCTCATCACCCGAGCTGGCCCGAAAGCCAAGGATCGCCCACTGCCCTCGCTTGCCACCAGCCAGGAAAACAAAAGCCACCGTGCAACTGTCAGCACCACGCCACCGACCGGGGTGGAGGGCCACCTCGTTCAGGAACTTGCGGACACAGAGCTCCGCGGCCCTCTGCTGTACTGATTGCTTTAATCACGGAAACCCCACATTTGTATATATTCCATGCTAATATCAAACCTCAACAAAGAGCTTCATTTTCCTTTGTTTAAAAAGCCCGATGGATTAAACTTGCCTCCGTGCCTCTTCCTGCCTGCACCAGGGGTCTCCTCGCAGAGGGTGGGCAGACAGACAAGGCCACCACACCCACGCACCCCTCCCCGGGGCTTTCGCTATGTGCACGACGTTTAAAGGCTGATTACTTGAAAGCTTAAGGTAGTCTTATTGGATTAAATATTGAAAGCAATTTTTATTTTCTCAAATGTAAAACTTACATATGATAAAACTATAAGTACTAGAGCACAACACGCAACTGCCACGCCCAGCAACACAGCGCGCGTGCTGCTTCTCTATCTGCTGCCCCGTTTTGCATCCCCAAATCTCTACCCTAACAGAGTTGTCCTAGAAACCAAGTTCACGCAAGAAATAAAGCTCTTCATTGAAGAGAAGCCCACCCACGCGATGTCTGGTTCTAAGGGGTATGCTATTGCTCCCTGAGTTTTCCAGAGCCAACAGCGGCATTTCCAAATGGAAAACGAGTTTGGGGATGGAAACTCAGATGCAGTAAGTAGGGCCAACTATCGTTCTCTCGGAATGAAACTGTCGAGTCCTGTGTCTTTTTGTAGAGCAGTTTCAAGGCTGAGGTGACACCATGCCCAGTTCACTGGCTCAGTTAAGGCCTGCCCTGCCGCTGGGGTACGAATCCAAAGTGCTCAGACACAGGTTCCAGGCCACATCGTGACGGCTCTTAAGTCAGTCACAGAACTGAGTGTTCAGGGGGACGTTCAAGGGCAGAAACAAACGCCCTTTCCTCTCCTATGGAAGTCCCAGCACGGTTGGCCCTACTTATCATGTAACACAGGAAAAATCGCGTTTGTACTTCCTACCATCTGAGAACAGGTGTTTCAATTACGCTATTAAGTGATAAAAGGAACACCTCTAACCACAGTCAGGATATACAACCAAGCCCTGAGCAAGGACAGTTTGCCCTGAGGTCTGTGACCTCAGGAGGGTGTGAAAGCCACCCGCAAGCAGTAGATGCTGTGCCTCCAGCTTTGGACCTGGGTCTTTGACCAGGCATGTGACAGGCCCATGAGTCGCAAGGGCGGACCCTCGGATGCAGCTCCCAGCCAGCTCAGACCCCGAGAGAAAGCCACCCACGCTCGGCGTCCTACGGTGCTCAGTGGGTGAGGTCTTCTGAGTGCGTCTTTACCTGGATACTGTGGGCTTACGATGGGCTGTGACCCATTGCCTGAGCAGCACCTCTTAATACACTTGAGACCACACTCTAGGAAAGGATCCCATGAGGTCCTAACACGGAGCAGCAGATGATTAAAAAATACTCAGACACAAGTTAGACTGGGACTCTCCATTCACCTGCACTACCAGAGGGGAGACCAAAGAAGTTAGAAAAGAGGAGGAGGAGGAAGAGGCGAGAAATAGCAGTGCCTTCCGCACAAGCTCTCCTTTTTTTTTTTTTTTTTTTTTTGTGGTACCGGGGATTGAACTCAGGGGCACTCGACCACTGGGTCACATCCCAGCCCTCTTTTGTATTTTATTTAGAGACAGGGTCTCACTGAGTTGCTAAGTGCCTCGCCATTGCTGAGGCTGGCTTTGAACTCGCGATCCTCCTGCCTCAGCCTCCCAAAGTGCTGGGATTACAGGCGTGCGCCACCGCGCCCGGCTTCAAGCGCTCCTTTTGATGTACACATAAATGTCAGTCAGTGATCCAAGGCCACATAAGAGTAATTAAATAACCAACGTTAACACAGGGAGATCCTGCTTCTCGCGAGTCAGGGACTCAGAAGGGCTTGGTGTTGTTCTTAGCGACATTAGCTACTGCTAGCGACCTCTGACCCTGCGGTGGCTGGCAGGTGCACCGTGGAAGGCGGGCGTGCTGACACAGGCGTCGGCACCAGCAGCTGTCACCCGACAATGTCCGACAGCTCCATCGCTCTCTGTGCACGGGGTGGCCGCGTCTGTCCCCTGAGGAAGCTTGGACCCCAGTGTGACGGCACAGAGGTGGTGCGACCTTTAAGAGGCAGGGCCAGTGGAAGGCAACTCGGTCTCCAGGCTGGGCTGAGTCTCGTAGGAATGCGTTAGTCCCTGTGAGAGTGGGTCACCACGGAGGCCACTCCATGGGCTCGGTGTCTTCTGCCCGTGTCTGTTTCCCTTTTATCTTCCACCGAGCGTAACACAGCCAGGGGGCCCTTGCCACCACATGTCACCATGCTGTTTGAACCTTCCAGCACTCAGAACTGTGAGTCAAACAAACTCTTTAAAAGTACCCAGCCTGAGGTATTTTGTTATAGCCTCACAAGATGGACTAATACACTCACTAAGTTAAAAAATGTCAAATACGAAGATGGGCATGACACAAGACTTCGCCTTAGTTAAAAACAGTGACAAAGTCTTTGCCTGACGACTCCCTCCAATAGAATAATTTGGTGTGCTCTATTCTCAAGATGCTTCTTTGTCTTTTCTTTCAAATGGGCCACTACTGGGGGTAGCACTCTTCTGCTTTTCTGTATGTTGTGCTGTTTGGCTCTCATTAAGGAGGTCAAAAGTCAAATGAGGTGGCTAACGAGCCATTGGTGGTTTTCCCAAGTGGCCAAATTATGAACCCAGGGGTACTCTAGACCTTTCTTCAGACCCGCAGGGAATCCTCACTCTAATCTTGCTCTTCATAATGGGCGAGCTCCTGGCAAGGTTCCCGTGTTTACACCGTTGTTGTGTGTGCTCCAACACGTGCGCCAGAAACACAGAAAACGAGAGAGAACAAAGAGAGGGTCGTTGCACGTTAAAAATCTGATTGCTAAAAACGTGAGTGAAAGAGAAAGTCCGAGTCTCCCAGAAAGTCAGACAAAGACAGGACCACGGACCCACAGGGCAGCTCTAGGAGAGCTCAGAGAGAACCAGGGGCTTCCATCCAAAGAGCAGGACAGGCGGTCCCAGGGCCAAGGAGACGTGGCTTCCGGATCGCTCCAAGGGCCATGCGGGATTAATAAGAGGCAAATGTCATTATGAAATTTGAGAACACCAGGATTAAAAGTTTAATGAGAGAAAACAACTCAGAACCTAGAAAGAGAATTCAGTTTTTTTTTTTTTTTTAAAGGCTTGTATTTCTTCTCTCAGCAAGAAAAAACAAAGAGAAGAAGCTTCAGGATCAAGAAGTTGTACCACAAGGTTAGAGGTCAAGTTGAAGCACACTGAACGTTGTATGGTTTCAATCAATAATACAATGAAATGAGGAGTCTTCATTCAACTCCTTGCGTTTCACCGACTCCTTTCATAGAGAGACATGGAGGTCATGAAATTGGAAAAGAATGTAATCAAAGCGTCTTAATTGGCCATGTAGTGAATAGTATTTGCTTAGATATAACATAAACATTACTGGCTTTCGATTTTCAGCATCAGCCTGAATATGTAACATGAGGTTTTCAAATTGTTATGCAGTTAACAACCCTAGTGGCGGGAAAGTACGTGCACAGTTTATACATGTTGGAAAGTGGAAGGGGAGAGAGCTAGAGAAAAAGGCATGGTGCCTCACCTTTGCCTCTAAAACTAGATTTCAAATATATTATGTAAAGTTTCCCAAGGAAACTAGAAGTAGAGCTTTTAAAAAAAGGAAAAAAAGAAAACCAGTCACAATTTGTATCGAGGAAATTGATGGAACACGGAGACATCTCTCTGGACTAGGATTGGTGCTGGGATTGGGTGAGAATCTGTTTTACAGTCGACTCAAGGTCACTATATCCATGATCGACCATTAAAAACCAAGAAAAAAAATCACATGCTGTGTATGAGTCAAGTCCCGGCAGGGTCCTGGGCTCACACAGCCCAGCTGCATTTCTTTTTTTCTTTTTTCTTTTTTTTTTTTTTTTTGCAAACGTGGCGTGTCTCCCGGTACCAGGGATTGAACTCAGGGGCACTGGACCACTGGGCCACATCCCCAGCCCTTTTTTTTGTATTTTATTAGATTCAGGGTCTCACTGAGTTGCTAAGTGCCTTGCCATTGCTGAGGCTGGCTTTGAACTTGTGATCCTCCTGCCTCAGCCTCCCAAGTGCTGGGGTTACAGGCGTGCGCCACCGCGCCCGGCTTGCATGTCTTAACTGTGTTTCTCTTCTCACAAACATGTTCGTGTTCCCCAGACTCGTGCTAGCAGAGGGGGAAAGTCACTGCTGAACAGAAAAGGGTTGAAGTGGAATTCCAGCACAAAAATTCCAAAATGATTAGGACTTACAGATTGTTTGCCCTGCTTCAGATCCTGAGGGTTAAAAAACCTCTTTCAAGGGAAAAAAACAAAACCCAAATAAACACTAGGTTTTCCCTCCTGCGGGGAAAGAAGTGGATCGTAAACAGAACCGGAGGAGGGGCGGGGCGGGGCGGGCTGAGCGGAGAGCCTGGAGTGCAGCTCTGGCTCCAGCCAAGGCCGGAGGTCACCTCAGAGTGGTCTCCCTGACGGCCCCGGCTCTCTGCCTGCCTAGAGTGCCCTGGAAGGGACGTCCTCCGTGCCAGACGAGCAAGCTGCAGGCCCGGGGAGAGCGCAGAGCCGGGGCCACTCCCCCAGCATGGGCCTGGGCTGCACTTCCTACCAGCAGGCAGCCGGAAGCCCTGGGCCAGGAAAAGGCAGCCCTGAGCCAAGGCTGCTGGACGGCAGGCCGAGGCTCTAGAAAGACCGGAAGCCGTGTGGGAGCTGCCTGCGATTCCACACGGGCCTTCAGGTGGCTTTACATTAGAAGGAGTATTGTCAGCCACGTCCCTGGGCTCTGAAAGCCCCCTTCTCCAGCCCTCTCCTCCTTTTCTTTTTAAGTTTTACAAGCTCTGTGATTCAGCAGTGGAAATTCCCGACATATAAATTAAGCATCCGTCCACCCCAGAGGCTCCTCCTGGCCTGCCACCAGGAGTGTGGGACTGAGACCTCGCCTGCGACTCCCGGGAAAATCGGTTCCCGTGTGTGTGTGTGTGTGTGTGTGTGTGTGTGTGTGTGTGTGTGTACGCGTGTGTGCGCGCGTGCGCAAGCGCGTCTCTGGTCCTTGTGACCATGAGACATCTGGGGTCAGGAGAGGGGCGTCCCCTGAAGTTGCCCAGCCCTCCTAGGACACAGGTCACACCTCTAAGCAACGGCACTAGTGTTTGTGCAGCCGCGACTACTGTGTGCACGGATTTCCAGTGGCCACCACCACAACTGTGACGTCCTGTGCATGGATTTCCAGTCCACCACCGCGTCCACCGCCCACACCCAGGCCACAACTCCTGCTCCTCCGAAGACACAAATGCTGCTGCCCCGGTCAGGGAGCAAATGACACCAGACAACACGCCACCCTGGCCCTAGTGACGCGGTGACCACAGCTCTCTCGCTCTCACGTGATGTGACCAGCCTGGGTTGGGCCTTTCAGTGACAGTCCCGCTCAGACCACACCGCTGCTCCCTCTTCACACGCGTGTCAACTAAGGGCGGCAGGGAGGACGAAGCACATGACTTGGTGGCGCCTCGGCCTCTTCTGAGATGCGACACTGTGACCTCTGCTCACAGTTCATAGGCCAGAGCCAGCCACCGAGTCAGGGTGCAAGAAAGTGCAGCTGCACCAAGCGTCCCCAAGGAAGGCCATGGACACATCTGGGGCCACCCCTGATGTGACCACAGGACTCTTATGAGGTTGGAAAGAGCAGGAACCACGGCAGATCTCATGAAGACTCATGGATTCCCCAGAGACCCAGATACTGGGTCCCCTCTTCTTCTCACACTCCTCACCCCCCTGCAGGGAGCCCACCCCCCTGCAGAAGCCCACCCCGCCAAAGAACTCGGGAGCCAGGGCTAGCAAATGCACCCGGGTGGGGCCTCACTCCCAGCTCCCCGGGCTCGGCCTGGCATGTGGCGCTGGTCAGTCCTTCTGCTGTTAAAGATAACGGGAGGAAGGAATGGAAATGTCATTGATGTCCTCTGAGCGCGTCCCTGGTTCTGAACAGGAGATTTAAGGGGTACTCAGTCTCTAGTAAGACTTACCTCATGAGGATGCATGGGAGAGATTTCTTTGCCAGCCATTTGCAGGGGACCCAGAGAATATGTCATCACTTGCCTAACCCTTAATGGAAATACAAATTTTCTCCCCACGAGGCACCGAGGGACAGAGTCTCCATTTTAATACGATCAAGTCTCTCTTAGTACATACAGAATAGCAAAAGAATGTCTGCACAAATCTTGCTTTCCCAAGAAACAGTCCAAAAAAAAATTGTTATCTTAGAGAAGCTGAAGGTCAAATGGGAATGGAGACAGAAGAGGAACCTTATTTTCTCTAGCTCAGAAATACTTTCCTAGCATTCCTTCTCTGGTACATTAACCCTGCCCTGCACCCTGAACTTTTAAATGGGGAGGAGTGAAGGAAATTTATTAGAAGGGGACTTGGGAGGCTTTTAGTAATGCTAGAATTCTGCTTACTGTTTACTAGGTACGTGGAGAGACTTAAATAAAAAATTCATGCCAACAGTATTTCTACAAGAGACCAGCTGTTCTCATTCACTCCAACAGACATGGTCGCACAGGACCCCAGCTCCATGACCCAAGCTTCGTGAGCTACTCTGCAACAACTGCCTGCACAGGCCCCAGAGCGAGGGGGGCCTCGTTTTGGAGGGGAGCTACAGAGAGCTCACTCTAAGAGCCCTAGAGTCCACCTACAGCTATCCGATGACCAAGACAGACAGCATCCCCATGCGCAGCACCACCTTGCTCCTGCCCACGACAAGGGGCAGCCCACCTCCTGCCTCTCCATCCTGCAGGATGACGGGGCAGGATGATGCTTGGTGCCCTGGTGCAGCGCCGCTGAACTCAAGCCCCTCACCCTCGGTCGCCATTGTGTGCAGCCATCTCCAATGGAAGGTCTGGGGACACTCTTACTTTTGAACTTTTAAATCAACAGTAAGAGCGGCTTTTTTTTTTTAAATAATTTTTAATATGTGCAACTCATAGTGCATGCATTTAGCATCTTTTTACATACAACTGTTTGTATATAAAGTATATTCGTACAATTCAGGTCTTCAATCATGCAGTTAGGAAAATGATATCCATGTCAAAAAAAAGAGTGGCTTTTTTTTTTGTTTTGTTTTGTACTAAGGATTAAACCCAGATATGCTTTGCCACTGAGCCACATCCCCAGTATACCCCCTCCTTTTTAAAATATATATACATATATATTTTATTTTGAGACAGGGTCTCACTAGGTTGCTTAGGGCCTCACTCAGTTGCTGAGGCTGGCTTTGAACTTGTGATCCTCCTGCCTCAGCCTCTGGAGAGACTGGGATTACAGGCATGGACCACTGTGCCCAGTACTGAGTGACTTTTGAACCATAAGGGAGCAGTGCTTGAGAGAACTGGCTTCTAGGTATTGCCAGGGCCAGTGCAGGAGGAGCAACTGTAGTGACCATGAGGCTGATGACCGTTTTCTCAGCACTGGCTTCGGGCCCAAAGCTAAAGCATCTCACCTAAACCTTAAAACAACCCATTAAGATGAGCAAGTGGCTTCCTTCCAAAGATTTATAATAGGGAAAGGGAGAGCGAGTCAGCTGTCAGGGGCAGGCCCTCGGCTAGGGGGTCAAGGCCAACATGAGCGGCATCAGGTCACGGTGCAGGGCACACCCTTGACCTTCCGCATGAACACAGGGGCTCCACCTCTGCGCTGCTCCCCTCGAGAACTCATGGCCCAGTCTGACCTTGAGAAAGAGGTCAGACAAATTCCAAGTAAGGAACATTCCATGAAATACCCGACCAACGCTCCTCAAAACAGTCAAGGCCACCAAAGCAAGGGATGGGCTGCGGAACCCCATAGATCAGGGAAGTCTACGGAGATGCAACTAATAAATGTGATGTGGTGCCTGGGAAGAGAACCTGGAGCCCAAAGGGACATCAGGGACAATCTGGTGAAGTCACGATGAACAGCTGAGTTTAGTAAGAAGAAAGCATCAGTGCTGGTCCCTTGATTGTAACAAGCACACACAGCCAGGCAAATGGTGACAAAAGGGGGAGCTGGGAGGGCGGCATATGGATCCGACGTTCCCATCTTTGCAACTTCTCTGTAAATCTTAAAACTATTCTAAAATAAAAAGTTTCATTAAAAAAAGAAAATCTCAGCCGGGCGCGGTGGCGCACGCCTGTAATCCCAGCACTTTGGGAGGCTGAGTCAGGAGGATCGCGAGTTCAAAGCCAGCCTCAGCAATGGCGAGGCGCACTTAGCAACTCAGTGAGACCTGTCTCTAATAAAAATACAAAAAAGGGCTGGGGATGTGGCCCAGTGGTCTATACTGAGTTCAATCCCCAGTACCAAAAAAAAAAAAAAAAAAAAAAAAAAAAAAAAAAAAGAAAATCTCTGAGGTTGAGAGATTTTTTTACTGAGGTTGAGATACTTTTACCTCCATGCTAGAAATAAAGAATCATAGGTTAAGTGACTCCTCCAAATTACAACCCCAGAGCAAAAATACCTGGTCAGATAAAACCACTCCACATTGAAGCCACCGTTAGAATCAGTCTGCAAGAAAAGCCCTTGCTGAGTATTTCATAAAAACTGTTTTATAGCCAGCTACATTAAGCTGAAAGAATTTATTTCACTTATCTCCCTAGTAATGAAACACTTTTATTTTAGCACACATTTGAGTCCGGGGGCCATCGCATGACTTCCGAAACATTTCATCTTTATTTCCACCAACGAATGGCTCTGTCCCTGCCATGGAATGAGCACCCTGAAAGAGGGTCCGCTCAGGGGGTCACCAGAGCTCCGGTCTCCCCGGGGGCAGTCGCCTCAGCCGTGGACACCAAACGCCGACGGCGCCCCGGGGCCCCCCTCGCCGGGCACTCCCTCTGTTCTGATACCCACACGGGGTGGCTTGGAGCCGGTGAGCTGAGCCCGCTCGCTGTGTGACAGGAAGAGTGGGTTCAAGTTAGCAGCCCTGCAGGAGGAGACGGCCTCCCGCATCCACAGGAGGCAGGGCTGACCCACCCTCGAGTTTCTTCAGACGGGGAGACTCGAGATCAGCTGTGGCCGCTCCAGAAACCAGAGCAAACCCGGTGCCCCCTGCAACAGGACCGCCACCGCGTTATCTCCCGAGCCGGCGTTTCCCACAGTGGGAGCCAGCCTCTCTGGGAAGACTCCAGCGTCCTCCCCGGAAGGCCCGAGCGGTCCAAGACATAGTCTCTTTTTCCTCGGGACTTGCCAAAATCAGACAGTAGTATTCAGCAAGTATTTCTAAATACTGTACTTAATATATTGTTCCCTGTGAGAATGTAAAGTGGAAGGGATCCAGCAAGTAAGAAAACAGGCTGCTCTCTGGGAGTGATTAGATTAGCCAGCCCGAAACACGTTTTTCTCCATCTTGTTCTACAAACAAGCCCGTTTTTTTTTTTTTTTTTTTTTTTTTTTTACCTTCAACTTGATTTCTTGAATTAATGATTTTACCATTCTGGCCTGGTCTCAGGAAGAGCAAAGATTCTTTTCCTCCCCTTTTGTGCAGCAAACTGTGCAATGACTTAATGGCACCTTATCTGTTTTAACAGGAGGGAAAGACGGATAGAAAAGGGGGAGCAAATAATCTGACCGATTTTCCCACAAAATCACAGCAAACCAGCAGCAGGGACACAGATGGGCTGACTCTCTCAATTCCCGGGTCAGTGGGAAGAGAACCAAACCCAAAGTCGGACCTCTCCCCTTCACCACCAGAGAAGAAATCTACCACGTTCAAGAAGCCACAATCACCCCTGTTCACACACACACACACACACACACACACAGAGAGAGAGAAAACAACGTTGCAACTGGCACTAACCCAACACAAACATCTCCTTTCAAGAATTGTTGCTATTTTTATAACTCGACTCATGAAAAATCTCTTCATTTTGGAGCCCTGGGTGCTTGTGGCTGGAATTTTAAAATTTCTAATCTCATACCAGGGAGAGAGGCTGGAGTGCTGAGAGCTCGCTTGGAAGGCCCACTTCCAAGATTAAGCTGGGGACAGAGAGGCTGGACAGCGGAAGAGCATCCTTTGGGTGGAATCCTGGCGCTCAGAGACTCAATTAGAGTATCAGGTGACCACGTCCATGTGAGCCCGAGTCCTGGGGCCTGCAGTCAGACCTCCCTAATCCAGGCCTCCTATGAACGGACCCAACCTCCAGATGAGTGGACACTGGCCTCGCCACCCTAAGCTCCCACCTTCAGATCTGCCTGCTCTCTGGAGAACGCCTGATCGACATTAACCTGAGACTGGGTCTCAAAGCCCAAAGCCCACAGACTAAGGAGCATTTGGGGTTTTCAAAGCACTTGCAGATAAGCCCTTAAATGTTCTTCAAAGTTTCACTGATAGTGTCAAGACTTCCCAGCGACTTCCATATTTGCTCTTGGCTTTCCAGACAAATGAAGCCGTGGACCACCTACGTGTTAGAGCAGGTTCCGCCAGGTGGGGCAGCAGCGAGCGGGTAAGACACACATGAAGACTATGAAGCAAACCAGAGCTGAATGTTCCTTTTGACACGCCACTATCACGGCATTCCCCTACCGGTACTATTATTGACTTTGCTGTCAAGTCACCTGGATGCTGAGCTCATTCAGCCATAGCCACGTGAAAAGCACACAGCAGCCCGGCGTGGTGGCGCACGCCTGTAATCCCAGCGGCTCGGGAGGCTGAGGCAGGAGGATCGCGAGTTCAAAGCCAGCCTCAGCAAAAAGCAAGGCACTAAGCAACTCAGTGAGACCCTGTCTATAAATAAAATACAAAAATGGGCTGCAGGTGTGGCTCAGTGGTCAAATGCACCTGAGGTCAACCCCAGGTGCACCCCCTGTCCCCCAAAAAAGCACATACCAGCGCAAGGGTGCTGAACAATGCCTGGTACATACTGGCACAAAAATATGTGTTCAATCAATCAATCATCTTTGACATCTGATAAGCAGTTATCTCAACAACAACAACAACAACAACAACAACAACAAAGCAAAGCCAAGGAGGAAAGCTCTTAAGCTCTTTCTCTTCCTGGTATTCACAAATGTTTCTAAATACTTATGAACATACTCTTACAACGGCATTTCTTCTATATTTAATATGCAGTTATACATATAAATATTAGGAAATTATTAAGAACAAATAGGCACGATAAAGACAAACCACTCAGCAAGAACAACACTTGCTGTGTGTCTACACGTGAATGTAAACCACATATTGTGCTGGGTTCTTTTAAAAACAGGATCACAGAAAATCTACCCCACCGTTTCAAGCCTCAGCACACCATGGTGTTTTATTGAATGTTACTTCTAAAATGTATTTGATTGCCCTAATGTCGTTCAGACATTTAAACAAAGTATGTCAAAAGTACAGAACTTCGTAATGTTCTTGTAATTAGAATTTTTACATGTTTGATCATAGTCTTGGGGAAAATCTGCCCTGAAGTTGAGTTGCTGCAACTAAGAGGGTTGCTTCTGATTTTGCACACTGCAAAATAAGTTCCAGGTAGTATATAAAATATTTCTCCCAAATAGCAATGTATTCTCTTACACACATAGTGATATTGAATTCTATAATCATTCTTCCATTTAGTTGAATAGTTAAAAAGTGATTCTTTACATTTTCCAAGAAGTAACTTACTACTTAAATAAAAGCCACAAACATAACATTTCGAAGCCTCAGCTCAAAGGAGGTACCCGAGAGCAGGTGCTAGTACTTTGAAAGACTAAGAACTTTGTAGAAGGTACAACACATATTGAAATCCTAGCTAACAGTTTTCATCTTTTTTTTTTCTTTAATTGAGAGAACTCAAAACTTGTGTGGAAATTTCCTAAAGCTCCATATATATCTGACAGATTCTGTTTTAAAATAGATGCACGTGTGCATGGTTGTTAACCTCTCCTTGTTTTTTCTTAGGAGCACCTTCACCTTATCACCTGACACTTGAAATCACTTCAAATGTTCATACTCATCTTTGCCTCAGGGCTCAGTTGTGTTTTGCTTTAAATTGGTGTGTGATTTGTGCCGTACATGCACATCTGTGTGCCCATACCTGTGTGCACACCAGCCTATACATACGCATACGTGCACGTGTGTATATACGCATCCATGCACATTTGTATTTGAGATGTATGCACAGCTTTTAGACCTTGCCTTCCTCCCCTTGGTCTCAGTGAATCAGCTAATGTTGGCGTCTTCATGTTCACTGTTTTAAAGGAGTAATCCAAGAGACGTTCTCACGGCAAGGCACTACAGAAAGAGACGCTGGTTCTCCAGATTCTTCCCTAAACCACTTGGCAGGTGAGGGAGCCCGGACAGGAGGGCTGCTGGGAACACAGGACCGGCTCCCTCCGTCGCGCTGCTGCAGGAGCTCCTCGCGCTGTCTGTCCCCAGCCCAGCGGGCCTGAGGGGCCCTGCAACCGCGGGCACAGCAAGCGTAACTGCCTCCTGTGGGCGAGGCTCACGTGTGCTCGTCGGAGAACGAGGCTGGCACACCTGCTTCAACGGTGTGACGGGGCCTGTGGGTTTCCTGGGTCGACGTCGGTGTAACTGCTCGACGCTCGCTCGCGGCGGGGAAGGGAAGTGGGCTGTGCGCAAAGCAGCCTGCGGTGCGGTGCTGTGTGTGCCGCGGTCGCGCACGGGAGCGAGTTGCCCAGGCGCACGCATGCCAGCAGGCTCCCCGCAGCTCAGCCGGGACCAGGACGGGGACCTTAAAATAAAACAGAACAAGAGGCTTCACCAACCAGGAAACCAGCAAGCAAAGGAAGCAGCTGTCTCTTGGCTTTGAAATAACCCGTGTCTCTCTCTCTCTCTCTCTCTCTCTCTCTCTCTCTCTCTCACACACACACACACACACACACACACACACGGTGGGCCACCGATCTCACCACCTTCAGGCTTCCGTTTTCATAGAAGCTTTTCATTTTTCTTGACTAAGCAAATTTGCGCCTTGTCCAAACTACAATGACGACCATAAAATCATTCTGACCCAGAAAAAAAAAAGGGGCATGGTAGGGGGGGGCTGTTTGAGCATATGTCACACATCTCCCTGCAAAGTCTGAGAGGGCTCCAGCCTGTTTTTAGCGTGGCCCTGGTGTATAGCTTTCCACCTTCTGACACGTACATCTTACTCTCAAAACAGACCTTTAAGTCAGCAAGGGCAGACCCCCATGTCAGGAAGCCCCCGAGAAGCCCCAGCTGCCGTGCAGGCTCCCAAGCCAGCGCTCTGCACAGCACCCTGGCCTCCAGGTCCACACCCCGCTCTGCCATCACTCTTTCCTGCTCCTCTCCTGTGAGGTTTGGGGCAGTAACCACAACTTTAGAATTAAAAAATAAAATAAAATAAATGAAAAACTGATGAAGGGACTATCAAGCAGGCAATATCTGTATCTTCTAGAAAAGTGTACTTGCAGAGTGTACAACTGGCGGAAACGTCACCAGCTGGAGGGCCGTAGTCTTGTGCACACCTCCGTTACCTTCTCAGGAATCTTTTCGAGAAGATCCACCAAAACTGCAATGACTGTGTTCAACCCCAGGTGAAATCGCCACTTCTGCACAGTCACAGTTCTGATGACCTCAAGGGTCACCCTGAAAGTCCCCTTAGGTCTAGACATGGCACGCGGCACATTCGGCGATTTGGACAGACGGTGTGTGAAGCAGAGCGAGTCTTCATTCTCTGTCCCCACCCTCAGCCCCTATACTCTCCCTCCCCCTATTCGCCTCCTCGGGCTGGTGGGCAGGACAGGTGGCAACAGGAAGGGAACGGCACCTGAGCAGGCCGGGGAGCCGGGTCTGGGTGTGGACCCCCACGTTAGGCGCCTGCACTCCTATTCCTAAAACCTGAAAATGTAGGGGTCACAAAACAACATTTCCTCCTCTCAATTTTCCATGCTGGGGCCTTCTACCCTCCTGTTGACATTTCCTCCTTCAATATTTTCTTGCTTTTTTCCAAAAAGCATTTCACTGGAACACAAGAGTTTCCTAGTCACCGTCAGAAACGTCAGAAAAGACTGCACTGTTATCTCCTGCCATTCTGCACCAAGAGCATGCACTGAAGCGAAACATCCACATCTAAAGGAAACGCATCTTTGCAGGAAGTAGAAAAATAGGCGGAAGACCCTGCATTTATTAACCATGTACATAATAACCAGGAAGTCCCTACCCCCACCTGGTGTGGCATCCACTGTGTGCTGGGAATTTCTGAGAGATGTAAAAGCTCATTAGAGGGAGAAAAGGTGCCAACTGAATGTAAAATAATATAGAAAAAACATCTTTGAAAACTTGAAAAGATCTGTGTGCGCGGAGCTAACACACTCTCGGTGCCAACAGGCAAGCCTAACAAAAACTAAACCGAACTCCTGACTTTAAGAAAATGGGTTTATGTTGTGTTCTCCACTCTGCCTCCTTTCAGGAGGGCCCTGAACATCTTCAGTTCACAGGGTTACCGTCGACCTGATTTTAAGTGTGATTGGAGGAGTGGTGGGTGGGCAAGAGAGAAGAGAAACACCAGGAACTTAGGTCCAAAATCACACTTTCCGTCAAAAGAAAACCACGAGTCTACTTAAACGAACTAAAGGACAAGATTTTTCTCAGTTCAGCTCGTGCCACCCCGAAGATGTCAGTTTCCACTGGACAACTCCCTGAGAGGCCCCGTAGAGTGTAGGTTGCAAGACAAAACCAGAAATGTGGAAGGTCCGCCTCCGAGTCCACCCACTGTCCTGAGCAATGGAGATGTTTGTCGAAGTTTGTAACACGGTCGGTGTGACACTAAAGGGTTGGAATCGATTCACCTGTGACACACAGTGACTCAAAATTGTAACGGTGGATGTGTGTGGCGACCCCCTGGGTGTGTATGCAGCTGTTTTAGAAACATCGAAGTCGCCGTCACAGGTCACCCGCTCTCCTGTGACGGCGTGAGGTGAAGGGGCACATGCCCATCTCACTCACGCAGAAGGCGAGCCTCGGAAGTGACGAGTCTGGAGAGCCCTGGTGGTGAAGCTAAGAGCAGACCCCAGTTCTTCCCAAACCCAAGGCCAACTGGACTCCTCCTGCAGAGGCCAGCTGGGAGGATGTGGGGAGACAACCCCAGCCCAGCCACCTACAAAGCCCCCGCCCTGCCTCCCCAGGACAGGCCTGGGGTAGCTGCTACTCCAACTCAACTGACAGTGACGGTGGCAGACCACCCTCCTGGTGAAGCCAGATCTGCTGGCCTCTTGGGGAAAACTAACCACATTTTTCTATAAAAAAAAAGTTTAAATACTGCTGGGCATGATGGCCACACCTGTAATCCCTCCAGAGGCTGAAGCCAGAGAATCGCAAGTTCAAAGCCAACCTCAGCAATTTATCGAGACCCTAAGCAACTTAGCAAGACCCTGCCTCAAAAACTAAAATGGGCTAGAGATGTGGCTCAGTGGTTAAGCACCCCTGAGTTCACTTCCTGTTACCATAATTAGATAGATAGATAGATAGAGGCAGCAAGTCATTTAAACAGACATTTGCATGCATGTGCACACACACCACATATGTGTGGAATGGACTGGGGTCTCCAGGCCACTGGCTTATGATACCTGTCCTCTTCTATCTGCTTCCCATTCATTGTATCCACCTGGATGCCACACTAGCATCCAAAATTCCTCAGGGACCATTATTAAACTTATATTAGGGCCAGGTGCGGTGGCGCACGCCTGTAATCCCAGCACTTGGGAGGTTGAGGCAGGAGGATCACGAGTTCAAAGCCAGCCTCAGCAATGGCGAGGCACTCAGCAACCCTGTCTCTAATAAAATACAAAAAAGGGCTGGAGATGTGGCCCAGTGGTCGAGTGCCCCTGAGTTCGATCCCCAGTATCAATAAAAACAAACAAACAAAAACTTATATTAGAGTCATATAACTTTGCAATTGAAAACTCTCCTTAAAATAACAGTTCCAACGGATCCACAAGAGCCACACTTTTGAAAAGCCAAAGCATCTCTGGGCTCACACATTTGGCAGCTGCACGTGAACGGTAAACACGCTCGCAGCCCCCAAGCGGTCGAGCCCGCAGCAGCGACAGCGGCTCGTCAGTCCGAGCTGTGCCAGATCCACAAATGAGCCGACATTTCCAAAATGCAGATCACAAAACCCAGGGCCCCTGCCGGAACCACTGTCCCTATCACCTTTCCCTGTCCCCTTCACGTCTGATGATTTGGCAGTTCTGGGAACTTTTCCGAGAGAGTCAAGACGCACTCTGCCAGCCCCAGCTGTTCAGAGCTCAGCCCAATCTGTTCACGGAGCCGCTGTGTCATAATAATAATGTGGCTTCGGTTCACCTTCATTTGCTGCAGAGATCATCAACGATCCCTCGGAGAGGCAGGATTAAAGACAGCGCCCGAGGCATGACAAACAGAGAGCCCTGGGTAGCACCGCGCAACACAGGTAAGACGACGCCAGCAAGGCCCACGGCCAGAGGAGAAGGGGAGCAAGCAAGGGCAGGAGGGCGGGAAGCCAGAGAAGGAAGAGGAAGCTGGGACATGCCTGGCACGCATGCACGCCCGTGTGGGAGAAGCGCGCGCAACAGGGAAACGTGAACCAGACAGCACGTTCAGCGTGAAGTCACAGCAGTGACGCGACTCTACCTGTCTGGCAGCGCACACTCTGCTACAGTGGTACAGGTAAATGTATGGGGATGGGGGGACAGGTGAGAAGAAAGAGAGTGGACTGCAGTCTCCCCCAGGAACACGTGACACTCTAGACACTGTCACACTGAGGCACCGTGAATTCAATGAAACCTGTACTGAAGTCACGCGTGTGACCTGCCATCGTACAGGTGCTGGATCACGGTATGTTTTCCACTCAACGCATGCAGTGGGTTATTAAAGGCTGAACACAAGCCTCATTTGAATCTTGTTCCCCAGACCAGCTCTGGGAAAGCACCCCGTGATAGAGCCCCCTTCCCAGAAAGGTCTGCATGTTAGACACGTCTGGGAGCGCTTCAGGTGATAACAGCAGCATCAAGGGCTGAGTTGCAATCATCACCTTAATCAAAACCAAATTCCAGTCAATATACGAGTAGAAAATTGGTAGCAAAATGGAAATTCCACGGGCCGGTCCATCTCCTTGAGAGTTGCCTTCTTTGGAAATGCACAGAGAATGAACTGGAACAAGAACAACAGCTCTGGTGTCTTGTCACTGTTTTTCTTCTCCTTAGTTAGATCAATCCCTTCAGCAGTGGTCCCCAACGGGGGCAATCTGGTTCTCCACGATACTATTTTTGGTTGCCATAGCTGGAGATGGGCATCTGGTAGCAGAGGCCAAGGGTGCTGCCTCGCATTCTAGCAAGCACAGGGCAGCACCCTTCCCCAGGAGGAATCGTCCAGACCAAAATGTCAATCGAGCAGATGTTGGAAAATGCTCCAGAGTCTTAGTTCAGAAATCAACCCCCCACATCTTAATATCCTATATGATTTTTATTGTCAAGCAGAAGAGGATTCCAACTGACATCTTCCTATCATTCAAATACCTTCTCTCCAGAGAGTGATAACATTTAACATAAATGGGAAGGGAGGCAAGGAGCAGAAGTTTAAAACTAACACAGTACCACAAATGGGAGCCCTGTGAATCCTATTGTAGCGCCAAACTTTGCCCAGTCTCCAACCAGTGATTTAATTGTTGAAAGGTCAAAAAAAAAAAAAAAAAAATAATGTTTTTTGTTTTGTTTTGTTTTCAGAGTCTGATTTAATTCACCTAGAAGGATGCTTCCAAATGTGTGGACCCAAAGACTCCAACGTGAATTTTATGTTTACAAAGAAGAAAACCCCTTCACCACTTCTTAAGGAGTCACAAAAGCACACCTTCCCCGCCCCACACTGAAACCACAGACTCTGTGTTAGAGTAAATTGACTGCAGGTAAAAAGACTCTAGGGAAAAACTAAATTGGCTTGAAATAAAAGAAACTCACCTGAGGGGTAGAGAGGAGGGAGTTGGGACTTCACCCTTTCCTGCATGAAGAGAGCTGGTCCCACTCTCCCAACCACACCTGGAGATTAATTAGCAGGTCTTTGATGTCCTCATCTGTCCTCATGGAGTCATCCTAACGTTCACAGTGCTTGGTGAAAAATAATTTGCTGTGAGGTAATTCGGTGTGAGCTCAGGTCATGTCCTCATCTCGCCTCCCGCCCTGGGCCCTCGCCCGGACGTGGTCCTCACCTGGTGGCCCCCCTCCTGGCTTCCTCTGGGCTCCGTGTGTGGGCGGCTGTGGGCAGGGCTGCCGCGTCAGCTCCTGGCTTTCCTGGAGCCCTCCTGGCAGTCACGCCTGGGCTCAGCAGCTCCTGGGAAGGAAGTGAGGAGCAAGTGCAGCCTGGGACAGGGGTAGAGCTGTCACCTCCAGCCCGGGAGAGCGGGAGAGCGTGTGTCCTGCCCCGGCAAGGTGGGGAGGCAGCTTCTGAAGCCTGCCCAGGCTGCAGACCACCCTCCAGCCATTGTTCCCAGGTAGGTTCCCACGGGACAGAGCGGACACAGGGCCGCAAAGGGTTCATTCAGGGACTGTGGGCTGGGAGCACGGAGGATGGACTGGAGACGGCTGGGTGTGTCCTCAGAGGAGGAGAAAATATCCCAAGGGGGTCTGAACCGGCTGTGTTTCAGCTAAACGTCCCCTCTTGTGTGGCAGAAAACAAACGACGAGCTGGGAAACCTGGCTTCCCATGAAACTGTCCACGTGTGACTTGAAAGTAAAACAAGGGCCCAGTGTTGCCACAACCCTGCCCACTCCCCAGATCTAACCCCAAGCTGCTGCTGTAACCGCGGCTGGCAGAATTTCTCACCAGCATGCCGGAGGTAACAGCAGGGGACCAGTCTCTGGTGTGAGAAGGGCAGGCAGGGGGCCTGGACGAGATCAAAGACAACAAGGGGGAGTCGACGGACCCTCCAAGCCACACCCACAGCCCCGCACCTGCTTTTGTACCATAACAGGTCCTTTGGGTGCTTGTTACTCATGAAGCTACACTTTCATTGAAAAATTGTAAAGATTCGAATCACAGGATGATCCTATAACAAAAGCCAGGCTCCTTTTGTACACCGAGCACAATGCACGTTCTCCCCCACTGCAAGGAACGTGACGTTGATCGTGGTCTCTCCGAATCTTCCCCCAGTCTCCCCGAATCAGATGGCTGAGAACGGTGTGTCCGACTGTGTCTCTATTGATTTATTTATGGCCTCTTGCTGCTCTAGCTGTCTGGTTCACTAAGAAAAGTGAGGGCTCAGAATTAAGTTGCTTAACTGTAGTAACTAGTGTCAGGGAAATCTTACTCACTTAAAAAAATTCTTTTTTTCTAAACGAACATGGTAGGCCCTACATACCCATGAATCTTCTTGGAGAATAGACACAAGCTCTACTCATCAGGAACAGTCCACATGGTATCAGTGATCTACCGCAGGAGAATCGCTCCTCTCCCTCACGATCTTGGACAAGTCTGACAGATTTTCTTCAACATGATGCAGGAACAGCAAGTCAAACCTTACAAAACACGCTTCGCACGTATCTTGGCCATCTGCAAAGTTTCTTGCAGGCACACGCCATTCAGCGTCGTGTCAGCAGCTTCGTGATTTTCCCAGGAACCCTACGTTATTAAAACATGAACATTTTGCTGTCCCTGTAAAAACCCCAAATTATATTAGCAAATTTCAGGTGCTCAACCGAGGAAGTCCCCGCACTGTGGAGTCAGGTTTAATCAAGGCCACCTCTCAACAAAGCTGAGAGAAGCAGTGGCATGGGCTCTTGGGTCGTGACCAAAGAGCCAGATTCTAATGCAGCCACAGAAAAGCAGAAACCCCGAGAAAAACGTGAGAACAAGCTAGAGACGAACGGCAGAAAGCCTGACCTCCCCCGGGCCGGCGCCGGTGGCTTCGTCCCTCCTCCCCGCAGCATGCAAGGCTACTGGGGAAAATGCCTGCCTCACGTCCTGACCTACTAGGCCAACCAGAAGAGGCTGGAGAGAAGGAGAGGAAGAGGAGGGAGGAGCAGGCGGGGCAGCAACCACCCCCCGGTTCTACCCAGCAATCAGACGGCCCAGGATGGGTCGAGGGACCTGGGCAGCCGCGGCAGCTACTCGTGTGTGGTTTTCCCAGTTGTGAGACGATGGCGAGGATTCCCGTCCTTCCCCTGCCCTGGGCCTGCCATCTCCTGGGCCTTCCCTCGTCACCCTCACCCTTTGAACGATTCAGCCCACACATCCGCTCATATCCACCACGATTACTGCCTCTTCCTTCGGGTGTCTGTAGGATGTTCATTCTGCTAATACAGCTCCTTTTACACTGTCTGGGGACTTCCTGGGGACAGGAGTTCCTGCCACCAAAAGCCAAATGCCTTGAGGACAGATCCAGATTCTTGTCGTCTTTTATCCCCAAGGATTGTCGGGGGCTAGAATAGAGCAGGTGCTCAACAAACCTGCTGAACAAGAGTGTGGGCACAGCAGCTTCAGAATCACCCCAGAGACTCCAAGAGGCTCGGCTGAAGAGTCTCGGTTGCATATTTTCTTCCTCCTACCGTCCACTTAAAAGGACTGTAAACACAGGATATGTTCAACATAGAGGAAGACAAATTTCCAAACAGAAGAGGTAAGCAGCTTCATGGGAACGATCACGAGCAAAGTGGACTTTTCAAGGCACAGCCCTGGAACTCGGGTCCTCTGTGCGTAAAGTTCTGTTCGTCTCTCCAAGGTCTGCTTTGCACCACGGGTGGTTCAGGCGTGAGCCCAGGATGACGTGGTCCCTGCATACGGAGACACCAACTCTCGCCCATTCTCAGCACTCGCTGTGCCTCGCTGAAACTCCGGGTCCCTGGAAGGCAGCCAGGGAGCTTCTCTAACCGTCCCCAGTGACTGGAGTCCTCCCCCACCCTCTCACTCCGCCTTCAGTCATATATTTACAACCACTGTCCTAAAAAAATGTCCACCACTTACGATTAATGAAAGATGTAAGCTTGGAAATAAATACACACACACGAAAATATTCCCTAAGTCAACTGATGTTGCTGCCTGAAGCGAATGCTGCTTGGAGCAACGACGCCGTAGGAGAAAACTCGGAGGCAGAATGAAAATGAAAAAGGTCTTTTATTCTTCTTCTCTCTCCGGCTTCAGCAACCTCTCAAACTCTAACTGCTCTGACTCCTTTCAACCAGCAACCTTCTTCTTCTACCCCTCTAACCAACCTCACCCGGTTATATACATTTAGCTTTAACAAGGACAAGTGCTTACACCTCGAGCTTACAGGTGCGTCACACAGTGTTTGAATAATGCATGAATATCAGGTGGAAACTTGAACATCTTTTATGGCTCTCAGCTGACCGCAATCTTAGCTATCTCCTTGATTAGGGCTCCTTCAAACTGAGGCTAAAGTCAAAGTTCTCAGGGAGCCACACACCATGAGCTCATCGGGCTCAGAGGCCGAGGGACCCCGGGGTCCGCACCTGGCCACACTCGCTCTGGGATGCTGACAAGGGACGAGTCCTCCTGTGCTGCAGCTGTGAATGGCTAAGTGCCAGCACCACCCCACAGTCGTGCCCCGCTGGCCGAGGGGATGCAGCTGGCGCGCTGTGAGGAGCACACAGAGGCATGCGGGACCTCGGCACCCCATAATGGCCGGGGTTTTATTGTGGGGTCATCTTCATGTGGCCTTGACTTTTCAGTTATTTTCGAAGAACATTCCTAAAGATGAGAAAATGCTCCTCCGGGGCACATTCCTGCCATGAAGTCACAGCTGTGTCGGGTACAGGAAGCCATATCAACATCGGATCCTAGAATACAGATGGTCCTTGGCTGGTCATAGGTCACATCCCAATAAATCCACTGTAAAATGACAACATCCTAAGTGGGAAACATTTAGTTCACCTCACCTACAGAACACCACAGCTCGGCCACACCCCAAGCCAAGGCGGCCGTGCCGTCACCTCAGGGTGACCTGGAGCAGAGCTCGCTGCCACAGCCCAGCATCACGAGGGTGTCACACTGCATATTGCCAACCCAGGACCAGAGCGAAATCCAACATCCGAGGTGTGGTTTCTACTGAATGCACGTCGCTTCCGCACCCTCAGAAAACCGAGACATCACGTGAACTCTAAGTCAGTTCCTGTAGACGTTCCTACAGGACGTGAAATCACCGAAGGTGAGAAATCACGACCGCGTTCACCCAAACCACACTGGTTTCACTACGACCCACATGCTGGCACGTACACAGACGTTTCTTGAGCCACATGCAAGAGAACAATTAAGGGTGTTTGTTAGCATGTTTGGGGCCAGGTTACTTGATACCGTGTCCAGTCAGAACAGTGACTGTCACGAGCAGCTTCACCACCACTAATGCCTTTGGTAAAAGGTAAATGAACTAATGTGTATGGAAGAGACCAGTACACAGGTCATCGTTGGTGTCTTTAACTTTGTAGTCCTCTGGATTTCCATCCAAATCTGTGAGCCTGCTGCGATGACCTCAGTCTTCCAAGAGTCTATGGTCACTTCCTCTCCCCTCCTCCCTCCCCCTTTTCTCTCTCCAGTGCTGAGGATTGAAGCCAGGACCCTGTGCATGCTAGGCAAGCCCTCTACCACTGAGCCACATGCCCAGCCCAGCTTCCTCTCCCTTTTGAGAGAAAAAACAATAATAAGCAAAGAAAGCAAAATTACTTTTGTTTTTTGGGGAAAAAATGTCAAACATGGTTGATGGACAAGTTCCCTGTTCTGTTAAACCGAGAAAACCTGTTGCATTAAGTATGTGAGGAGGCCAAGGACGAACGTAATGGCGACCACAAAACTGTACCTAGAAGACAGACCATGGAAGGCAGTGCCCGTGTCGGGTCAGCTCTGAAGAGACAGATGCTGATCTCCTCCCTAGCCTGGGTCCTGGCATTCAAAGGCAAGTAGAGGTGTAAGATGCTGTTCATTTTTCACTCTGGAGACAGATGGCGTGCGGCATCTGAGACCATGCAATTTTAGATCCTCCTAGAGTTAAATACTGAGCATACATAAGTCATCTAATAAAAATCAGATTTTATGTTCTCTCCCCTCTCCATAACTAAGCTACATAAAAAATTCAAGGATGGACAAAATTTCAAAAGGATTTATGTAGAGCCCTTTTACCCCAAATCTATTATTCAAATTATCTTTGCCTGTGGCCAAAAGGTTTTGATATCAGATGACAGGAAAAGAAGAATTTAGCACCTAACAAGGACACGAGGAAAGGTTCCAATAGCCCATGGTTACATACTGCACCTCCAAATGAGCCCTACAAAGTGTCCACAGAGTGGCTCTAAATGCACGTCCCTAGAGGACACTCACACAGTATCACAGGTAAATAAAGAGTCATTATGTTTTTTGCACTTGTTACCCTTTAGGAGATGAAGGGTCAGAGAGGTCATGTGATCCGATGAATTCACGCTGCCCAGGAAGGAGGTACTGAGACTGGAACCCTGAGTTTTCAACTTTCAGTACCCCAGAGAGGAGAGCCGTGGACACCACTGGCAGAGGGCAGAGTGGGCCCCACCAGGGGTGGCCTGGAGGTACAGTCCCTGAGTCCACTCCCGAGAAAGACTACCCGTCACAGGGGAGCAGTCACAGACGCGAGACTCAGAAGCACACCCCACGCCCCCTTTCCTCTCCCCCGCTTCCGGGTCGGACGCTGACCTGACTTCCAGGTGCAGATACAGGGTTCATCTAAGCTTTGCCAACTAGTCCCTCCATGCAGGAGCCCTGTTTGGGGAGATAGCTAAGATTGCGGTTGACTATGGGCCATGGACATATTTGGGCATTGTCGCCTTCCGTAGTCTCACAGGACTTGGCCTGGGATCTCGCGGGACTTGGCCCAGGATCTCGAGAGACTTGAGCCGTGACTCAGCATATCGGGCTAGCGCCATTCCTGCTCGGGCTTGTGAGATGAGACCTGAGAGAGAACGGACGGGGTTATCGCTGTTATATAGATATATTGTAGTTTCTTGTAAGAGTAGGTGTCTTGGTTTCTTGTGAGAGTGTGTATGTGGTGTTAGAAATTACAAGAGACAGAGAGAGAAAGATTAAAGAATTTTTTCGTCTCCATCCCGACTCCTTCCCGCGGCGCCGCCATTCCAGGCTGCAAATCCCTTTCCGGCAACTACACCTCCAGCCTCCCCAAATCCTGAAGATATAGCACATTTATGCTGATTTTCACTGCATCCAGATGCTTCCCCTCAAAACATTCACTTTCCTATATCACAAAGATCCATGGTCAGCTTTTAGGCAGTCCACTAAATGCACAAAAAGACAAAAAATATGATTGGACTGACATTGACAATTTGAGTCTTAAAAAAATGCATAGTACTCCTTATCCTCTTATTCACGGGTAACCTGCTGCATTCACAGACGCACGTCTTCGTGGGTAGCTCTGCCTCTATAGAGGTGCTCTAGAGAGTTGAACTGTTTCAGTCCAGAGAAAGTAACAAGGGGTCAGATGAGATACAGTAAGCGCAGAAACACGGCCTTGTCCCCCAACACGAAACACTTGTTTAAAAGAGTCATCTCTATACAAGTTGGAAAGCAGAAACAGCTTTAAAATGTGCTTGGCCCTACTAAACTATTGTCACGCCTGTGATTCCAGCAACTCAGGAATCTGAGGCTGGAGGATCTCAAGTTCAGAGTCAACCTGGGCAACTTTTTAGCAAGACCCTGTGTCAAAATAAAAAATAAAAAGGGCTAGGGGTATAGCTCAGTGGTAGAGCACCCCTGGGTTCAATCCCCAGCACCAAGAAAAAAGTCCTCAAGGGGGCCCTGGTTCTGTCACAGTATAGCATTCCCACTCTCCCTTGACAAGTGTCAAATGTAAGAACTCTGATTTACTCCAATTTGGGGTGTAAAAGGACAACACAGAACACCATAGAAAAAAATATATGGATGCCTAGGTAACAATCCAGGTCAGACAAAATGTAAAAAGAAAAGCTTGCATATGATGTTACATATAAACTAATATAAAAATGATGGATTCTGGGCATTTATGATAGAAGGCATGCAAAGTTATAAATAGCTTTTATTCAGTTGGTTTCCCACCAACACAAAGCTCATACCTTCAAAGGCTCCTTGCGTGGTCCCCGAGGAGCTGATCGCAAGTCCACAAGTAAGTTTATTTTAAAACAAGAACAAGGACAGTCTGGCTTGCTGCTCATCCTCTGAGGAACAGCCTTCATATAGTAGTCTTTCTAAAGTAAGACTTCTACCTTCCAACAAAATGTTGTTGGACTCATGAGCATCTACACTTCTTCTGAAAAGAATCCACAAACCATCAAGAGAGGCTCACGCTGGAGAGCAGCATCCACGAACTTGCTAAATCTGAGAGACAGACGTTAGAAGGGCAATTAAAATTCTCCTGTCTTCAGAGAATACCTAAATACGTTCTGCTTCCATTTTTAAAGTTTCCAAAAGAAGCAATTCCAAAATCAACATCTAGTCTTGAGCTCAGCTTACGTGTTTTTTTTTTAAGTTCTATAGATATAGTCTCCTTCCCGAAGACCTAGTAAAAGATACGACGCCGAGCCTTTCGCCTCATTTTCTTCCATGGCTTTCCTGGGGATTCTGGCCTGACCAATCTCCTCCGCTGGGTGGGGCAGACGGTGCGCTTTGTGTGTTGAGCATGTTAATGGAAATGATCGGCCTGAATCACATGCGATATTCTTTGGGCAATAAAAGATACAAATAGGACACAAATACGATAATCCCTGATAAAACAATGAAACTATTAACAGATGTATTGGACGTAAGGACACAGAATGGCAATGCTGAGAGGATCCGTCATGACCAACAAGGCCACATCTTATTCCACAGACACCAAGAAACCACACCGTGCTCAGAATCCTACTGAGCAGCCAAGCCAAGACTACATCGCCCAACTTGACTTCTGGTAAGTTTTTTATTATGGCACTGGAATGAATTTTTATGCCATGTCTACCATTTTTACTCAGTCTACTTGTTCCTTCTTTCTTTGGTTGGATGTTAGTAACTTTTCCCCAGACTTCATCCAGGATACTGACGGTGCAGTAGGTGCTCCGGGCCGAGAAGGAGCAAGGCCTAGCAGAGAGGAGGGCGCTGGCTGCTGTCCTGGAGTGACAGGCAGTTTAACAAAGAGCTCCTCCTGCTACCAGAAAACGAGGCTCATGGAAGACAGAGTTTCTTTCTCTCAGTTCCAGGTACAGCAAGCAGAGCAGACACTTGGAGAAGGGCTACGGCAAAAGCCCCGAGCTCCTCAGGTTAAAGGAGACAGCCACCGTTTCCCCTTACCAGATTTCTAAATTTATTTCCCAGTGTGTCATGGTGAGAAGTCAGTATCAGGGAGAAAGAAATTCTCAGCTCCCACAATCTACCCAGACTGAAACAGGTAATACAGAATTCCCAGAAAGGATTTTTAAAACAGCAACAACAACAAAAAAGCACTCTCCTTGTTTAGCTTTCCAGGTCAACGTTAGGTTAATATTCCCCAATCCACCACGAGAACTGGAGAAAGTTGAGCAAGAAGGATATTGATATGAATTTTGCTGTTATTGATTTTTTTGCTTTACCAGTAGCAATTTTTGGATCTTGGGACAATTCCAGTAGATGGAGATCAGAAAATGAAGATGGTTGGTTTTCAGCTTGGTCTTGATAATTTAGAGGAGAATGGTGTGAATATTCACTCAGGCCACAGTGCTGCGTGCTTCTTCTATCAGATGCAGAAGTGAGTTCACCCAGGAAGGGAGCTGAACAGATTACAGATTGTCACATATAGCCTGCCTCATCTAGAAAAACCACCAGAGATCAAGAATGTCTCAGCATTTGACAGATAAAGAAAAGAGAAGCAGTTATAAAAATTTCCCCACACTCCAGCCATAATGGAAGAGGCTGGATTCCAGTCCAGAGTTCCTGATGTCAAGTGCCCTAAGCCATGTGTAGGTACTTAAATATTTTATCTCTCTTCCTCAAAAGACTAGGGTGGAACCACCACATGACCCCCGCTATCCCTCTCCTTGGTATTTATCCAAAAAATCTAAAATCAGCATACTACAGCGATACAGGCACTTCAATGTTGATAGCAGCAAAATCCACAAGAGCCACATTATGGAATCAACCCAGATGCCCGGAATAGATCAAGAAAATGTGGTATATACACAACGGGGTTTCACTCAGCCATAAAGAAGAATGGAATAATGGCATTTACTGGTAAATGAATAGAAATTGAGGAACTCATGCTAAGTGAAATAAGCCAGACTCATAAAAATGAAGGATGAATGTTTTCTCTCACATGTGGAAGCTAGAGTTAAATAACAGGAAGAAGGGAGTGGGAAGGGGATTGGATATCATAAAGATAAGGGGAGATCAGTGGAGTAGTAGGAGATCAAGAGGGAGTGGGGGGGTGTGGGATGAATGTAATAGAATCCTGTCATACACACATATAAAGCTGCCAAAGGGGATTCCACCTTTATATGTAGAAGGTGCCAATCAAAAATTAATGAATAAAGAAGTGAAAGGAAGATCAGTACAGTAGAGGATGGAGAAAAGAAAGAGGATGGGGAGGACAGGGTGGGGAAAATCCCCACTCCCTGAAATCAAAATCCTTCCATGTATGATTTTGTCAAAATGAATCCAAATACTATGTATAATTATAATGCTCCAATAAAAAAAGAAAATGAAACAAATCTTAATTCTTACTTTTCCTTCCTTTGCTGATATTTGAAGAGCTGAGCATAAAAGGTTTCTCAATGTTAAATATTAGGAGAATTCATCATTTCAATTGTCCACACACCCTACCCCCAAATTCTTATTGATAGCACAGAGTTGGCTTTATGTTATCTTTTGGTTCTCTGGTGGGGGAAAACAATCTAACTTTTGGAAATTAGAAAATGTGAGTTTAGTGTATATTTTAGGGGGCAGGGAGAAACTGATAGTTTTACCTATCTTTGTCTTAGAAGCAAAAGGAACAAACCTCAAGAAGAAAAGCCAATCCTACCCTCCAATCATATAAGTTACACCTTGCACGTCTATAAAACACAAAGGCACATGGAATTCTCCGTTCTCCTAACTCGGACCGCTTTCACCCGGTTATATACCTTCAGGTTTGCGGGTGCCTACAGGTGCGTCACATACATATCAGGTGGAACTTATGGCTTCCAGCTAGCTACAACAGCCCTTCCTAATTAGGGCTCCTTCACCCCCCCATACCACCTTAAACATGAAGTTCACGAGATCTTCATGTTTTAGGTCACACCAAGGTTTGGGGGTGTGACCTACAACTTTTTGGAAGGATAGTTTTTTGTTTTTTTTTTTTTTTTTTCATTCTAAGTTGTTATATATGACAGCAGACTGCATTACAATTCATATTACACATATAGAGCACAATTTTACATATCTCTGGTTGTATACAAAGTATACTCACATCATTCATGTCTTCATACAAGTACTTAGAGTAATGAGATGGACGTCATTACCCTAAGTTTTTTAAAACTCCAAAATCATGATATTCTTTCTCTTCCCAAGAAAAGCAATCTGCAGATAATTAAGACGCGAGCAGAATGTCCGAGTGCTCCAGATCCAATCAGCGTGCAATAATTAGCACTCAGAACTCCAAGTCACGAAGCGATCCCTTTGCTATGAGATTCAGAAGCCCTGGCGCTCTATTTTCAGATTAAAATAAAGACCAAGTGACTAAGCTTCAACCACGTCTGAATGTTTGTGGGCAACTTTTCCCACAACCAACAACCTTACTTAAACTCCCAACTTCTAAACTGCTAAAGCCATGGAAACATTAATGATGACTTTCCTTCACTAAACCCCAGCTTTCCCTCCTGCTTTTGCCCCGGCCAACCTACTCCATTTAAAGCAAGCAACAGCACGCTGCTCAGCTGCTCCCCCAGACCTCTGTACCTGCACCCAACACCCTCAACCATAAGAAAACCAGAACCCACAGAGAGCTCTGCCACTACCACTCTCCTAGTTCACTGACGGCCATTACATAACCTCAGGTTTTTAGCCTTTATTTATTCAGTTGCTATGGGAAGGCCGTGTTTGGGTAGCTCCATCTGCATGGGGTAGTCACTGGCCTCCAAGCGTGCGTGTGTGCACACGCACCCCTGTAGTGCTACACAGAAAAAATATACACCAAGTTGCAAATAAGCTAAGCAAGTATCAAACAATCAAGGTATTGCTTTGCTAGTGGCAGAAATAAAAAGGCAGCTATTTATTACCAACAAAACATAAATAAAAATAAAAATAATAATAAATTATAAATAATAAATAAATAAAAATAATAATACCAATAAAAACAACTCATATTTCCTCATACATTCTACGCTCATGTATATCTAAGAACAAATTAAAAAATTTTAAAGATAATTTAGTATTTATCAATCACTAGGGATTAAATACGATACATGGACCATCTTGTATAATCTCCATAAATACAAATTTGTAATTCCACTTTTGCAGAAAATAAATGAGGTTAAGAGAGGCCGAGTGAGTTACCCAGGGCTAATCAGTAATGGTGTCAGAATTCACACCCAGAGCCACCCCCTTGCCGTCCTGCTGGTCTCCGGGTGCTGCCTGACCACGAGCCCCTTGTAACAGTCAGACCTGATCTGGCTACTGACCTGCTGAGGGAGCTCACATTATTACTTGGCTTGCCTAGTAAAGTCATGTAAAATGCAAAACGTTTTTACGCCAGCCCGCCCATGTCCGCAGGCACTGTTGATGCTCTTTCTTCGTCATCTCCAGCATGTGTAAAGCGCGCACGTGCAACGTTCAGACAGCGTCTGGCCTTCTGCGCAGTCCTCTCCAGCTCTGACCTCCTTGGGCTGGCTTCTCAATTTGCCCCTGCCTTTCAGTAGAGATCGTAGCAGCCAGCGTCCTCGCCGAGAGCGTTCGGAGACCACCGACCCCGGGGCGGTGAGAACTGCTGTTCTGCTCCCGCCTCCTTCGTTGTCCCAGGAAAAGAAACCGTTTTACGTTGGTCTCCTCTTTAATTGAGGTACTGAGATTCTTGGGATTTTCATACTCTCAATCTGATTTCTCCAGGTGGAAAGATCATAGAATTCCCAAAGAAATCTATATCAATCGTGTAAAGTTTAAGAATCATCAAGAGATTGGTGTCAGAGCACCAGCCCTTTGCAGAAGGCCGGCGACACCCGTCGGATGATCATGCACTGTACTAACATGTGCTGGTAGGTTCTCAGAGGGCTGACCTAGCTGTTCCTCCCGCGCAGTCCCCGGCCCACCTTGACTCCACCTGTCGACGTGGAGCCTGGACAGAGAAGAGCCCCAGGCCCCCTCTTTCTTCAGTGCACCTAGCTGGCAGGCCCTGAGCTCCCTGCAGGAGTCTGCTAAGATTCTGGGTCCAGTCTCTTGACCTCACTGACCCTGCCTCTGTGAGCGCCGCTCATCTCCTGGAAAGGAGCGTGCTCCCGAGCCTCTTCCACATCAGCAGTGGAGAGGACCCTGAAGGCTCTGAGTGCTAAGTGACCCGGACAGAAGCGGCTGAGGGAGGAGGCGAGATGCAGTGGAGGAGGTGCAATGAGGTCCTCCCACTTTACCAAGCCCTCATCCCTCCTGGGCCTAGGCAATGCCAGAGAAGGCCAACAGGTGTCGGGAGGGTAAGTGGAAGTGGCTGCCCTTCCCTTGACCTTCTGGCTGGGAAAGGTCAACATCTCTGCAGCACCCCACACCCCACAGGGAGCCTGGGGAGAGGCAAGGACTTGCTGACTGTGGCAGCCACACCAGCACCACAATTTCAGCCCACCCTCTGTGCTGCACAGAGAGGCAAAACTGTGCACCTGTGGGGGAGCACTCTCCGGGCCAGGGAGCACTCCTGCCTGGGGGAACATAAGGCGGGCTGCAGTGACAGGCAGAGGGGCTGGGACACTGGAAACCCAGCTCGCAGGCCCGTGGCCAGAGCAGAGGCTGTAATTAAATGTGAACTTGCTAGTGGCTCTCCTAACACACGAGGCAAGAGTCAATATTTGATAGACTGGGACCCGTGCCAAACTCGGCTCCGTGGCCTCCCCACAGGGGACTAGTTCAAAGAAATGAGATGTAGCAAAACAATTTGTGCCAGCTTCAAGAAGACCCCAGCTCACAGGTCAGATGCTGGAGCTGTCCTCTGGGGGTCCGGACACACCAGGCCTGGCTCCTCCCCGGGGACTTGACACTGTGTAGAGTTTCGTTGACTGTCTTGTCCACTAGGCAAAGTTGAAGGTGGGTCTCTTCTGGACTTTAGGTCCTCAGCACTGAATATGCTGGGTCCCCACTGTCAAATGCAGTGGCCACTAGAGTGGCTCTTGAGCCCTTGAAATCTGATCCTCCAAATTGAGACACACCACAAGTTCAAAGTGCACAGTGGATCTCAGACCTCAGCATGGCATATAAAGTAAAACAAAACTCATCCTTTGTTTCACAAAATATTGAAATATTTTGATATAATAGGTTAAATAAGTACATCGTATTGGTAAAATGAATTTGCCAGTTTCTCTCTTTTTTTAATCATACATGCAGCTTGTATTGTATTTATATCGGACTACATCATTCCAAGAAGCCCATAAATGCTGTTGAATGAAAGAATGAAAACTAATGATAAAAAAGCTGAATTAAGATTAGCACCAATGCTTTTAAAGTCAATATAGAACTAGTCAATAGAAATGTTTTAAAACAAGTGAGCCAAACTGTTTTTGAAAAAACCTCTGTATCGGGAGCTCTGTTTTATTCTGAGTCATACTGTGAGAAAATGCTTACTAATCACCCAGGACTCCTGGAAAATGAGACAGCAACAGACTGTGATCCAGGCCACACCATGAAGGCTGCACTCCGCCATCAGTACTGTGTTAAGGACTTAGAGGAGCAGAAAAGCAAGCTCACACACTGTAAGGGATTGTCAGAGATAAAACACCTGATCTGGGAGCCCCACAATTTTCCAAGCTTCTCTTCATCCTAAACCACACAGTTCTCTTAGTTCAACTGATTACTTTGAATATATCCTTTTAAATTGTTTGTTTTTTTTAAATGCATAGCTTTCCTCCTCCTCCTCCTCCTCCTCTTCTTCTCCTTCTCCTTCTCCTTCTTTTTTGTTTTGTTTTGTTTTGTTTTGTTTTTGTTTTGGTACCAGGGATTAAACCCAGGGGCACTCAACCACTGGGCCACATCCCCAGCCCTTTTCTTGTATTTTTTATTAGAGACAGGGTCTCACTGAGTTGCTAAGTGCCTCGCCATGGCTGAGGCTTACCCAGCCCTTTTTATTTTTCATTTTGAGACAGGGTTGTAATACATTGCTTAAGGACTCACTAGGTTGTGGAAGCTGGCTTTGAACTTGTGATCCTCCTGCCTCAGCCTCCGAGCCACCATACCTGGCTTCTACCAAATATTTAAAATATTATTAACTTTAATCCTTCATAAACTCTTCAAAAAAAAATATCTGAAGAGCATAGAATACTTCCTAACCCATCCTTTAAGGCCAGTATTACTCTGATAAAAAAAAAATCAGACAAAGACACTACTAGAACTGAAAACTACAGACAATATCCGTGATGCAAAGTTCCAATAAAATACTAGCAGACTAAGTTCAGCAGCATATTAAGAAGAATATACATCACAACCAAGTGGAATTAATTCCTGGAGTGCAAGCATGGTTTGACATACAAAAATCAATTAATGTGGTGGGTACGGTGGCACACGCCTGTAATCCCAGCACTTGGGAGGCTGAGGCAGGAGGATCACAAGTTCAAAGCCAGCCTCAGCAATGGCGAGGCATTTAGCAATTCAGTGAGACCCTGTCTCTAATAAAACACAAAAAAGGGCTGGGGATGTGGCCCAGTGGTCGAGTGCCCCTGAGTTCGATCCCCGGTACCAAAAAAAAAAAAAAAAAAAAAAAAAAAAAAATTAATTAATGTAACATGTGAAATTAACATAATAAGGGGCAAAAACCACACAATCATCTCAACTGATACAGAAAAAGCACCTGACAAAATTTAATACCCATTAAAACACTCAACAAACTAGGAAGAGAAGGGAATATTCTCAACATATAAAAGTCATGTATGAAAAACCCACCACAAACATTATGCTCAATGATGAAAGATTAAAATCCTTCCCTCTAACATCAGGAACAAGGCAAGGATGTCTGCTTTCACCACTTTATTCACTATGGTACTAGAAGGTCAGGGCAAGAAGGGGAAAAATGGCTTCCAAATAGAAAAGAAGGAAAATTATGTTTGTTTGCAGATGTCATGATCTCATATATAAAAACCCAAAATATCACACACACACACACTCACACACACAAAAAAACATGCATACACATCAACATGAACTGTTATATTAATAAATGAATTCATCAAAATGGCAAGACATAAGGTCAAAATAAAAATCATTTGCAGGGCTGAAGTTGTAGCTCAGTGGTAGAACACTTGCCTAGCACATGTGAGGCACTGAATTTGATCCTCAGCACCACATAAAAATAAATAAATAAAATAAAACTATTGTGTCCATCTACAACTAAAAATATTTTTAAAAAATCAGTTACATTCCTGTCATGGACAAAAACAATTTCAAAAGGCAACACAAGTAGAATTCCATTTATAATAGTATCATAAATAAAGAAACACTGGGGATTTGATCAGAGGTAAAAGATGTGTACAATGAAAACTACAAAACATTGATAAAATAAATTAAATACATAAACAAATGGAAATGTATCCCATGTTCACGGATTGGAAAACTTAACCTTATTTAGAGGTCAGTACTACCCAAGGTGATCAATAGATTCAATGCAATCTATATCAAAATCCCAATAACAATTTTTGCAGAAACAGAAAAGCCCACACTAAAATATACATGCGATCTCAAAGAACCACAAAATAGCCCAAACAACGCTGATATAGAAAAACACATCTGGAGGTCTCACAGTGCTGATTTCAAAACTTACACAAAGCTATAGTCATCGATCTAGTGTGGCACTGGGAAAATACAGACATATACAGGACTAGAACTGAATAGAGAGTACAGGAAAAAATCCTCACATATATGGCTAAATGAATTTTGACAGGGGTGTCAAGACTCTTCAATAGGAAAAGAACAATCTTTTCAACAAATGGTGCCAAGAAGACTAGATACCCACATGCAAAAGAATGAAGTTGTTCTCTCATTTAGCAGCACATACAAAAAAATTAACTCAAAATGGATCAAAGACCTAAAAACAGACCTAAAACTATCTAAATTCTGAAGAGGTAACCGAGGGCAAAACCTTCATGATGTTGAACGTGGCAGTGATTTCTTGGCTATGACACCAAAGGCACAGGTCACAACAACAAAAATAAACAAATGCAACTTCATGAAAAATTTTAAAATTTGTGCATCAGAAGACACACGCAAAAGGGTAAAAATGTAGCCCAAAGAATGAAAGGCAATATTTCTAAATCATATATGAGGGGAATTAATATTCAGAGCATATAAAACACCTAAAATTCTGCAACAAATCAAAAAACCTGAATAAAAATGGCAAAGGGTAAAAGAGTTGGAATATATACTTCTCAAAGGAAAATACATAAATGGACAGAGGTCCCAAATCACTAATTATTATGTTAATTTCACGTTACATTAATTGATTTTTGTATGTCAAACCATCCTTGCACTCCAGGAATTAATTCCACTTGGTTGTGATTTATATTCTTCTTAATGTGCTGCTGAACTTAGTCTGCTAGTATTTTATTGGAACTTTGCATCACGGATATTGTCTGTAGTTTTCAGTTCTAGTAGTGTCTTTGTTTGATTTTTTATCAGAGTAATACTGGCCTTAAAGGATGGGTTAGGAAGTATTCTATGCTCTTCAGATTTTTTTTTGAAGAGTTTATGAAGGATTAAAGTTAATCATATTTTAAATATTTGGTAGAAGCCAGGTATGGTTTACAATGAGATACCACTTGATACCCATAAGTATGGTCACTGTTAAAAAATAAAATAAATAAAATAAAATAAATGCTGGTGAAAATATGGAAAAACTGAAACCCGTGTGCACTGTGGTAGGAAATGTGAAATGGAGCAGCCACTGTGGAAACCAATATGGCAGTCCCCCAGTGAAAATGGAATTTCCATATTATTTACATTTTCACTCTGAAAACACTTGAAAGAACTGAAAGCAGGAGGATCGTTCAAGACATACAATGGTGAGGCACTTAGTAACTCATACCCTGTCTCCATGATTCCAGGGCTGGTGAGCCTTTTTACACAGGAGCCTTTTTCACTAAAAAATATGGAAGTAGCTCAGGAGTCTGTCAGTGAATGGACGGATAGGCAAAATGTGAGACACGCATGTAACAGAACATTGTTTTACCTCAAAAAGGAGAAAATTCGGACACAGGCTGCAACATTGGTGAACCCTGAAGACATCCTGTGAAGCAAAATAAGCCCTTCGCAGGAGGACTAGTTACACGAGTACCTAGAGCAGCCAGTTTCAAAGAGTAGTAAGTCAGATGGCGAGCACCAGGGCTGGTGGGGAGGTGGGAGAGATGGTTAGTGTTCCAGGGTCCAAAGCTTCAGTTTTCAAAGATCAGACTGTTCTGGAGATGGAGGGTGGTGAGGGCCGCACAGCAGTGACAGTACCTAATGTCACGGGGCTGTACATTTAAGATGGCAGAGTGTATGTGAATTTTACCAAAAGAGGAAGAAGAGGAGGGAAGGGATGGGGAAGAGACAAGAGGAGAACAAACTGTGAGGAGAGTAAGAAAAGAAGAAGAGGGGCAGGAGCATTGAAATGGCCCTCGATCATGATCATCCAACTTGGAATTGGCACACGTGCCTGCATGACTTCCTGCAAATGGCGGGGGAGGGCCACTGCTCTGTGCATCATCAGACGGTCTGCAGGATGACCGCGTGCCTTCTGATGCACGCACACCTCTTCACTTGGCCACGTGAACCCGCAGCAAGAGCCACAAAACAAACTGGTAGACCAAGTGGACACACAGGAGTAAGGGGGTGAGTGTGCACGTTCTACGTAAGAATTATTTATTCTTTCAACGCACCTTCCATATTCTAAGCCCCTCATCAGTCCTCATGTGTGCCCAAGTCAGGAACAATGAAGATTAGCAAGGCAGACAGCAAGCATATTCTTTCAGATGATAAAGTGTTATTTCCACACTGATCTAATCATAACAATTATTAGATACAATATAGCAGGCACTGTGCACAAAGCACATTAAAGGTTGCATTTTTCACAACAATTGCATACTACCACTTCCATTTCTCAGATGAGAACACTGAGGGAAATAAAAAACCTTGTCCAAGGACACAAAGGAGAAAATATGACCTCTCTTGGAGTCCTCTAGGCTGCAGAGCAAAAGAGTGATGTGAGAAGAAAAAGAATCAGAATGAAAAAGCAAGCCCTCTCCAGCACAGGTATGCTCTGGAGGAAAGACAGCGTCCTCCAGACCGCGTCTGCTTTCTCATGCACTTTGTGCGCAAGCAAAGCCGTGATACCAGAAGCGTCGTCGCATCATCTGGTCCTTGGCGCGCCGCTGTGACTGACGCCTGCGCGACCCGGGTTGCCATCCTCACGCGCACACCCTGGGGCTCGGATTATCAGGCAATTCCGCGAGACGGGACTGAGAACCCTCCGAGGAGCCATGAGCTCCTGCGCCTGCTGTTCTCGTTTCCAAACTCGCCTGGAAACCCAGAAAATCACTTTCAGGGGCATCGCAGGATCCGCGCTCGGCCTCCCGGGAGGTGCGCGGCGACCCAGCCTCTCCCGGCAGCCCCGCGCCCCCTCTCCAGGTATGGGTTGTGCTCCCCCGGAACTCTCCCACGTCTCCCCGGACAACCACGCTCTCCTCCAGCTCCGCCGCCGCCCATCTCCCGGCATCCGTGTTTAAGAAGGGGAAACAGAGGGCAAATGCCAGGTGGCCACCACTGTCTGGACCTGGCCAGGTGGGATGGGTGAACCAGGTGTGTGGAATGGAGGTTTCCATGACGACGAGGCAGCCAGGCAGGCAGGGCCCTGGCAGACTCTTTCCACCAAGGTGACAGAAGCCATCGGGCCACCTGAGAGTCAGCCCAGCTCAGAGCTCCCCAGGGACGACAAGGACCTGGGTCTGCTTAGCTCCCACTCCCACCCTCAGCCCTGGGGTCCTTCTTACCAGCTCCAGGATCATCCAGCTCCTCTTCTTGGGGAGGAATCGGTATCCTCTACAGTGAGCTGCTTGGGGAGGAATCGGTATCCTCTACAGTGAGCTGCTTGGGGAGGAATCGGTATCCTCTACAGTGAGCTGCTTGGGGAGGAATCGGTATCCTCTACAGTGAGCTGCTTGGGCGAAAAAACGCAGACAGGGCTAGAAATGAAGAAGAAAGAAGCTGCTGTAGGACAGTTAGCCAGGCGCCCACTGGACACCTGCCACCTATCTTCCTATGGCACCCTGCACCTACAGCCCTCTATACATCAGGCACAGTAACAATGACTAATAATAAAATAGAGCAATGATAACAATACACTGCAATCAAAGCATCATGAATATGGTCTTTACCTTAATCCTTAGCGTACTACATTATTTTTGAAATATGGTTGATCACATGTAACAGAGACCTCAGAACTTGAAACCTCAGTTAAGGGGGGCTATAGGATACCATTATTTCCCCCTCTCTCTCTGTCTCTCTCTTCCTCTGTGCCTCTCTTCCTCTCACCTATGGTCTTTTAAGTTACAGATTCCTGTAGGAAATCGCCCTTTCCCGATATCTCAGCTTGGACGATCACTTCCCCAGGGAAGCCCCAATCCCTGGCAGACTCCCAGCCTTAAGGTCCCTCCAAGGTGCAGGAGGGTCTCCAGCTTCCCCATCACAGCAGTTACCACCTGTGACTGCAACGGCCACTTCTCTCCATGATCCCAGTCCAGCTGGAAGAGGGAACAAGAGGGGTGCCCTGTCCACCGTCGACTTAACTTGGGCGACAGCACACAGCAGAGGGTCAAGGGAGACCAGCTGAACTATAATGGACAGGTAAATGAATTCATGCATGTAAGCTGCCTGTCGTGGCCAGCCACAGCGCCGCGGGAGAAAAACTCAGAGGCAGAGTAAAGATACTTCTACTTTTACTTCTACTTTCTTAGAGAGAGCTTAGGCAGCCTCGGCCTGACTCTGACCAGCAATTACTTCTTCTATCTGGTTTCTCTTCTGTCCGAACTCTTAACCGCTCTGACTCTTATTTCTTCTTCTGCCTACGTTCTGGCTGCTCTGATTCTTTTCTTCTTCTCCGATCCGAACTCTTCTTCTGACCAACCGAGCGACTGCACTACTGACTGAATGAATTCATTCTTCTCTAGACTCCGACCGCTTTCACCCGGTTATATACCTTTAGCTTTGTGGGTGCCTCACGTGCATTTACAGGTGCGTCACATACATACTTATTATCAGGTGGAACTTATGGCTTCCAGCTAGCCGCAATAGCCCTTCCTAATTGGGGCTCCTTCACATGCATGGACAGAGCAGGGGGTGGCTGGTGGCTGGAGGGGCAGGAGCAGTCCCAGACCACACCTGCATCTGCATCATCATGAGCATCGAAGGAGAAGGCGTTTGGGGATTTCTTTGTGAGGTCTGTAATAAGTCCCTCTGTAACAGTGCAGACATGGAGCGGGGACCCACCAAGGGTGCTGCGAAGTCACAGTAGGCTTCCACACACGGCACGCACGGACTTTTCTCCCGAGAAATAATTATGTCCTGCTCTTGCCCATTTTGGATGCATTCATGTTATGCACAATTTCTCACTTACATACCTTGTTCATTTCTATCCAATAGTACTACAGGTCGAATGTCCCGATTCCAAATGGTAGCAGACATGCTTCAGATTTCAGAGTTTTAGATTTTGGAAGATGTGCATGTCAGCAGAGCACCTCTAATCAGGGCAGATTACCATATAATTTAAAGTTATATTTGAGAGGCCAGGTGCAGAGGCTCCTTGGGAGGCTGATGCAGGAGAACTCGGTTGTAAGAAGAATACTCGTTAACCTGTTTTGGGTCTTGACTCCAAAACTCCGTGGCTACGTGACCCACCCTCTGTCCCCGTCTCCGTCTCTCTGTCCCCAGCTCTGGCTGGCTGCTTCTCTTCCATGAGGTGCAGACTTGCCTCTTGAACACCACCAACAGACCAAGAGGGCGGCATTCTCACTGACTTCTTCTGTGCTTTGCATAATGTTCAGAATAGTACCCTCTGCTAAAGTTTCAAAAACACAAGTCAATGTGAGTTGCACTTTTAGACTATTTACAAGCACCACAGGAAACAACTAGCATGTGTGGGATCAAAAGAGAGGGCCAGCCAGCATGTCAGAAGTCAATATGACATGTGACGCACTCCTGGTTCAGAGCAAAACAGTCCACACTGGGGCTGGGACAGGAAGTCAGAGCTGGCAACAGCCTACCACTGCAAAGCGGAGAGTAAGTGGTGGTGACTCTAAATGAAAGAGAGACGCTTGAAACGCTTCTATTACCAAACCAGGCAATTAAAACACTAAATGTGAAATCCTAGGCTCTTGAATTTCCTAATATGGTCTAAGTGCTGACTTTCCAAAATAATGTTTTCTCATCTTTCAACATATCAAGGAGCATGCCAAAACCCCAAAGAAACATTTCCATTTTGAAAACAAAAATAAACCACACACATCCATATTCTATTAATAATACTGTCTTGCCCTAAAGACCCTGCGTCCTTAGTCAAACCCCCATGGCACATATAAATCCTAACGTTATTGAAAACTCCATCCAAGGAAAGCTGGACCCGTGTGGAGAGTGACCAGGGTGAACCCCGTCCAGTCTCCTTACTAGAGACCCAAAGCCACGTCCCCGACATCAGTCTAGGACTCTCTAAATCTGTTCTACGTCTCCAGCGGCGTTCCTTAAGAGAGGAAAGTTGGCACAGGACAACACGGGTTCAAGCCAGCTCCTCAACATTTAGAGGGACAGGGAGATAGAAGAATGTGGCTCGGAACCAAAAAGTCCAGCAGCAACTGCTAGAGGAGGCAACGCCCAAATCCAAGATCCCCAGATCTAGACTATACACCCTTGACCCTGCCAACGTGAAACAAAGAAATAACGGGCCCACAGCATTTTATGTTTAAAGACAGGGGGAAAAAAAAAAAGAACGTGGGGCTCCCCTTCATCAATTCAAACACCTGGAGCTGCGTGGGGTGAGGACAGCAGGGAGTGAATGACCTCAGTTCTGCACCCAGAGTGCTTCTATCTTCCAGGGAGGAACAAAACAAGCACGAGAAATAACCACACACAAGAGCAAGACAGGTCATCTGCTCTACCTAAAAGATGGACCATGCAACTGGCATGCTCCATCCAACCCGGAGCCTGCAAGGACAGCTGTGTGTTTTTAAGTTCTGAGTCACAGGTCCATCTTACCTCGGGGTAGGCAAGAAGAGGGGAAAACCAAACCCACCCTGATCAGGTGAGCCGGGAGAGAGTGAGTGGGTGGATGTAAGACACCAGCTCGAACACACCTTCAAGGAAAAGTGGCAGCATATGTCCAGTGACGTGAAAACTCCACCTCATTTAAGCCGTCGGATCCGAGTTCAGATCCTGCCCCAGCCGCCTGCTGGTTGAACTGGGAGAGCTCACTGGCTGCTGCAGCCTCGTCTTGTATTGACCAAACGCACACACTTCCCCAAGCTCTAGGACAAACCGTTGAGGTTGGCTGCCACACTTCACACATGGGGAAACTGAGGCACCGAGCGGTCCTGTGTACTGAAAGTGGCTAAGTTATGATTTGAATCCCGGGAGTCTGGCTCCAAAGTCTGACCTCTGAAGCTCTATGCTGCCTCAATTCTGAACTACTTCCTTTCAGGTGAGAGGTGCACCCAGCACAGTGCCTGACATTTAGCAGAAGCTGGGTGATGCTGAGTGATTCACTCCCACTCTCCCTCCACTCCCTCACCACGCTGTGGGAGGCTGGAGACAAAGCTCTGCACACACAGAAGGCAGCTGCGTCAATCTGCAGGGCTCAGGCGCTCCGGGGCAAGCTGGAAAAGGACGCCTTTTATCCCACAGCCTGGAACGAGAGAGCTCTAACTCAGGCAGAGATGCCCAGCGTTTGCCACAGAGGCTGCCTCTGTTTTTCAGAATCTGCATTCCAGGCACAGCTCTGTAGACAAGCCCTGGGAAATGGGAAGGTTTGGGATTCCTGCACTAGGAGCTCTATATGTATATGTCAAAGGACACACACACACACACACACACACACACACACACACACCATCCCACATCTAAAAAACTTATATCCTGACTACCACAGGGGGAAAATAATCTATTTTCAAGAAACTTCCACAGCCTACAAATTGGCAGAGTTTCCATATCAGGCTGTAGCTTGCTTTAAGACGAACCAGATATTGCTGGGAGCTAAAGAACAGAGTCTCTTTGGAAAATTATTAAGAACAAATTAGGCTCAAAGGCCCAGGGGAGCTGTGTTGTAAAATATGAGAAATTTTTGTTTTCCAGCTCTTCAGCAGTTATTTTCATGAACTAATGACATTAAAAGAGAGGACAGAGGTTATTTTTGTATCCTGGTATTTATGTAGAATATTATCAAGAAATGTGTAAATATTATCAATTATGTGTTTAGTTGGGCAAGTACTGACCCACACAAAATAGGGGACTTATTGTCACTTGAATTTTTCAAGGACACAATTATGCATGTTGCTAACTATGAGAAGTTTACACGTGATACCAGGTAGGAATGCTGTCTACACGCTCTTTCGTTTTTTTTCCTTAATAAAAAGTTCCATTTAATGCTAACACAATACAAGAACATTATTTTATACATGAAAAAATATCACTACAATCAAGCATTGAAACAGTTGCTCTGACCCTGGAATTTTGCTAACGTAGTTTAAAAGTCATTAAAAAGAAAGCTGACCTTCCACAGATTCAGTCTCCGTCACTGTGGCTACTGGGTTCATTGATGCCTGCCAAATCTTACAAAGCTACAGCACTCATCTCCATGTGAATCTTAAAAACTATAAGCTTCTATTGTGACTAAGCCTGAGTTTCTACTTTCGGACTCCATCCGCAACCAGCCTGCCTGCTCTCGGGGCATCTTGCTAAAAGCCAACAAAGAGCCCAGGTGCCTGCTCGCGCAGCAAGCTCTTCACACGTTTAACCACACTTTACACGAGTGATTGAGGCAAGAGAAGAAATCTTCATAAAATGTTCATTAGAAATGGCATTTTTTTATCAGGGAAACAAACAAACAAAAAAAAAGAAAATGCATCCTTTATCTTGTTAGTCTGAAAAAGTCCCCAAAATGTGAATTAGGCCTCTTGTAGTCACATGCAAGCCACATTTAGGCTCCCGGCTCAGCCCAGGTCACGTGAAGTGGGGCGGGGTGGGGGGGCAGGAGGAGGAAGGAAACTGAGTTAGCAGTCAAAGAGGAAGGTGGGGTTTCTGGGACTTTGTAGACCTGCAGAAAACAGTTCTTTCTGGGTCCTACTGAAGCCCTTTCCCTTGGCAGGGAAGGCTTTTTGTCTCCTTAGTCATTACAATGGCTAAAGAGCAAGGCAGCAGGGCAGTCTTTGGGGGGGGGGGGGGTGTGTATGTGTGTCTGTCTGTCTGCCTGCCTGTCTGTCTGTGTGAGTCAGCGGAAGCCGGAAGCCTTACAAAATGACTTCAAACAAGCTGGAAGAGGATAGCTTCCACCTCCAGACAGTGAGAAATTGCTTTATCCTACGGGATGTGGCCACCCATGCTCAGTGTAGATAAGTGAGAACATTCTCTGCTCTGGCCAATAGGAGACCTGCAACCACAGCTGCTCACAGAAGCTCTGGGTGGCCTCCCATCCCACAGCTCCAAATGGTTTCAAGGCAGAACACACACACACACACACACACACACACACACACACACACACACACTGCTGCAGGGTGGTGCACCCAAGTGCAGGGGTAGAGGGAGGGGCCGGCCCCACGGAGGGGCAGCTGCCTCCCACAGGTGCTCTCCAGCCCCTCGTGGGGCTCCAGGCAATCAGAGAGGTCTCCAGGCTGACTCCAGGCAAGGGGCCTCTGTGGGAGCTGGCCTCCTCACCAGCCCACAGCAATAAAGGCAAACTGTGCCTGGGAGACCCCGGCATCTGTGGAGAAATTTCCCTGGGAGGCAGTTGCTGGTGCTCTAGGAGGAAGAGGGTAATTAATACCACTTGGTGAAAGCTAGAAATGAGCAAGAGGCCTCGGCCGGCCTGCACACAGACACACAGCCTCTGTTTAAGAGACCCAGCCAGATCGGATCAAGAACTAACATGTGCAGCAATATTGTAGACTTAGCTGTCCTCTAAGTAAAGCAAAAGATCTTGACATTCTAGGAAAAGTGTATGCAAGTTGCAGCAGAAGCTCTTTGGAGATACTATCATTTGCATAGAAAATCTACCTAAATAAAAACATTCATTTCACTTATTTAGTAGTATCTGAGATCCAGTTTTATGGTACCTCTTGCTTTCTTACATTGTCTCCATTTAAAAAAATATATGTTTTCTTGCCTGTAAAATACTATTACATAGTACATACTACTACTACTACTACTACATACTACTACTATTACTACTGCATACTACTACTATGTAGTGTGCTGGACCAACAGGAAGTCAGGAAGTATCAGATATGCTGATAATGCTGAAATCTTACACCTGTGCATAGAGTCCCAAACCAAGTCACCCCCTCTACAGAACCCAGTGCTGCATACAAATTCTTTTGGAAAAATATATTTATTTTATTTATATATGTGTACACAAAGAAAAGACCATTGAAGATTGTGTGCATATTGACTAAGAAGGGATTATAGGATACAGTAGACAGAAAATTAATGCCAAAATTGGAGCACTGGCTACCAAGTTAGTGCTGACAATAATATTTCATGCAAAACCAACATGGACCTAGGTGGTAAAAATGAAATTCAAGTCATCTGGCATCAAGATCACTGAAATGGAGGTTGAAAGGCTGTGCTTGGCCCTTGATTTGCTCTGGGGCCTACATCAGGTGGGGCTACACCTCCACCATAACATCTGCAGAATGGAGATAACACCTCCTGCCACCTACCTCAGAGAGCCGTTAGAAGATTAGGAACGAAAAAAGAAAATCCTCAAAGCCCTTTGAGTTGCTCATAAATATGACACGCAACGTAATGAAATGCCAGCCCTCTCTCCAAGTCTCAAGAGACTCACAGCCATAGAAATAGGAAACAGACGCTGGCCAAGCCACGGGCAGGCCCCTCCCCAGGCACAGCCCTGTGATCAGGGAGGGGGTAGGCAAGGCTGTCCTCAGCTCCCAGGGACTCAGTGAGGAAGCTGAAATTCACATCTATGCAGACAAAACACAGCACCCAGAAAAAAAAGGGGAAAAATAATAGACTGATTTCAACAGACTGCCATTGCTTCCAAAGAAGCAGTGCTCATGACAAAATTCCTAATTCTTGCTTAAAAGTCTAGATTTGCAAGAAGACAATCAAGTGACAATATGACATGGCAGGTTTTCAGGCTGAGAAAAAGTCTCTTATTAAAGCAAATTGGTTCTCTAGAGGGAAAATACGTACCCCCATGCGCACACGCGCGCACACACACACTCTGAACAATATGTAGAGCATAGAACACATAAATCAGAGTATTTCTAATCAAAGGAAACAAAGGCGATGCTTGTCTGTACCTAGTCATATATGGAGTTACTTATGGTCCATAAGGAAATTGGAAGAATATTATCAAGTATTCATATATCCCAAGATGTTCTGAATTATGGAAAGCTTAAAATCTGCATTTATCAATTAATAAAGCACATTACGTATTTTATTATTATGTCAAGCTTTTTTTTTGGATCATGTGTCAGGTTACAATATAAAAGATAAATAACACCCAATCCCTCGTTCTCATAAACCTCAAAGCCTAGCAAGAAAGTCATAGACAAGATATCGTGCAATGTGGGAAGAGTTTGTACGGAGCATAAACAGAGGCTAAGGAAGAACCGAGGGCAGAGTGATTGATTCTGCATGGAAAGCAGAGAAGGGAGGGTCCAGGAACATCTCAGGGAACTTGACACTGGAATGGGACTTTGCAAATGAATAATGTTTCAAACACAGAGAACAAGGTCAAAGGCCATTCTAGATTCATCAGTGGCAGCGCCTCGCACGGCATGTCTAGGAGTGTCCTGGTAAAATGAGACGCGTGGACTCAATCATCAGGAAGGGCCTGCGTTGGTCGCCAAGTCTCAGGATGCGATTTCTCCTAGGGGACCTGGATGTGCAGGAGAGAGAAGAAGTGGCAGGAGTTGGGGGCGGGGGGCACTGGCCTTTGGCCTGAGATACACGTTGTTTGTCATCAGTTTAAAACCAGCAGCACTGCTGAGGCCAATTCCACACGGGAGAGGAGGCGGAGAAGCCACAGACCATGCCAAGCTGGCCTGGGGTTCGGCTCTTCCTGGAGCGGCAGCAGGAGGACCCGCATAGGTGGGGAAAATACGGGGGTGCTAAATGAACAACCGCTCCAGGGAGCCCAGTCCCGGACACGGACGTGCTATTTCTTTGGCAAAGACTTTACGGATGTGGTGAAGTCGACCTTCTCAAGATGGGAGACTGCCCCGCATCACCCTGCGGGGCCCTGAACGCCATCACAAGCGGGCTCACGGGAGGGAGGCCGTGGGCAGCCGCGCTTCAGACAGGCAACTTGGCCACGGAGCAGGCAGCTGCGGGGTCCCACGGCCACGGCCGAGCAACATCGGCCGTGGCCGGGACTGTCGCCTACGGCCCTGGCGGGAGCTCAGCAGCCCCAGCACAGTGCTCTGGCTGGAAGCTGTGTCACAGCAGCCAGAAGACACTGACAGGGAGCAAACACTCACCCTCCAGGTGCCCGTGGGTGTCACCATCACCAGTCCTGATCAGAACAACGCAGGCCAGGCGGCAGACGCCCCAGCTGTGCAGGAGCTGAAGTCCAGGCAGACGCCTTAGAGGGAGACGTGACTGTCACACGGAGCCACTACTCCAAGTGCAGCAGTAGGGATCCAGGCGGGAGCCCAGTGAGGTCACCCGAGACGGGAGAACTGCAAGGCACAGCCAAGAACTGTGCCCAAGGGGGACGACCTGGGTCTGACTAATACTGGGGACAACCAGGGGTCATCATGAGGCCACCAAATCTGGTCTGGGATCCTCGCTTGATTCTCAGTGCCCACTGGCTAGGGAAGGGGCGAGGGGGGTGGGAAATACTTACATCTACCCCGTCCCAGTCAGCACTGACCCGGGAACTGTACCAGGGAGAGACCATCCAATCCAGGGCATGGTGAACACAGGCGTGGGACTAGTGTGGCAATGAGACAGACGGGCGGGCACAAAATGCTCAAAAGCTTGAAGTATGCTCTTTAGCCAACGGGAGAAGGAGCACAGGAGACCCGCTCAGCAGGGTAGAAGTGGAGTGGGGTCTCCGCAGCAGATGCCACCGCCCACCAAGGTGGCAGAGCAGGATGCTGGGGATGATCGGGACCAGATGCATGGGACAGGGAGGGGAACCTCTGGCGGGCGTGTCAAGTCACATGAACAGGGGGAGGGGTGCGGGCAAGGGGCAGCCACGCTCCTGGAGATACAAACGCAAAGGAAAAGGTTGGAGTCGAGCAGAGAATGAGCTTTGCTCTTACTGTACAGGCTTTAGCGTGTGGCCAGGTCCTGCCAGGGGTGACAGGTGCAGCCAACAGAATACTGGGACCCGAAACTCAAGAGAATGTCAGAGATGTTCAAGTATTTGAAAAGTTACTTGCAGTGAGCTACCTCTCATCATTTTCCTTCCAACTTATCACGGTGAAAGTAACCCATAAAGAGAGTCCTGAATTTTTAATATCCTAAAAAACAAAATGTTTAAACTACACTCAAATCACCCACTTACAAAACAACAACAACAAAAACAACCTCACATCTCTGCCGCTTTAGAGTAGATGGATCATAAATTTTCTAAGAAGGGGGTTAAAATTCTTGTCATCAGCCATTTCCTTTTTCTGTTAGTTTTGTGACAACTGGTAGAACACACCGCCAGGCCATCCATGGACTGGGGAGACTGTGAAGGAAGTTCAGTAGTGCCCCCAAGAACAACGATGATAGCAAAGAAGGCACAGTGTTCAAGTTTGCAGAGGACATCAAGTTAGGTGTGGTTTGTTGCTGCCTGAAGCGAAAGCCGTCTGGAGCAACCACGCCGCAGGAGAAAACTCGGAGGCAGGATGAAAATGAAAAAGGTCTTTTCTTCTTCTTCTCTCTCCGGCTTCAGTAACCTCTCGAACCGCTCTAACTCCAACCACCACCTTCTTCTTCTTCCCACACCCTCTAACCAACCTCACCCGGTTATATACATATAGCTTTAACAAGGACACGTGCTTACAGCTCGAGCTTACAGGTGCGTCACAGAGTGTTCACGGGCATACAGAGATTCTTTGAATAATGTATTACTATCAGGTGGAAACTAGAACTTCTTTTATGGCTCTCAGCTGACCGCAATCTTTAGCTATCTCCTTGATTAGGGCTCCTTCAGTGGTTGGAGCAGGAAAGGCAGGTCTGAGAAAAAGGGGGGAAAATGTGTTATGCTCACTAAGACAAACCAGGAGAAAACTAAACAAAGACACAGATTCACCCAGGAAATAAATTCTACTGATCAGTTGCAAAAAAAGACTCACTTGTGCTCTAAAGCCAGGGACTCACCACCTAAATGCTGGGTATACAGTGGCGCCCTGCTGGAGAGCACAAGCTGCTCCCCGCTCGAGCCCATGCCTTCTCGCGGCCAGTGCTCACTACAACATGGAAATGGCTTTGAGGGGCAGCGTGTGGAACTCGGGATCAGAGCCTGTAGGCAGGACCAGGTGGGAGGGGAGGGCAGTGTCGTGCAAACACGCAGGGGACGCTGACCGGCCTCTGTGCTCGGCAGCTGTGCATGAGGGGCTAGATAAGCCACGTGGCCTGGTGATGGGAACCGTGACAGTGCAGAAGAGACAAGGAAAGGGAACCCACCTCCGTCAGCATGTACCTAAGCAAGCCCCGTAACTACCCATGGTGAGCATAAGAGACCGAGGAGCAAGTCAGAGCACCGACAGGCCTCGCGGGGAAGCCCGTCACAGAACCACAGCCCAGGGTCTCCGATTACATTTGAAGCTCATGAGAAATCCAGGCAGAATGCTGCTATCCCAGGACAGAGTCCACGCAGGTCCAGGTGGCCCAGCAAATAACCACACCACGTTACGTTTGCACAGGTCTCAGGAACATGGCTCATGTGACATCTCCCTGGATCCCAAGGGGGACCCTGCATATGTTGACAGCCCCAAGTTCTGACCTGGGATTCACTTCACTCTCTGTTACTTGTGAGTCATCCCAAGGACACAGAAAGGTAAGAAACAACACCTGCCCTTGGGGAGTCAGAGACACGGACAGGGAGCAGTTAAGTACTCACACAAGGCAAGAAACCAGGCCTCCGGGAAGTGCGTGCTGCGGGTCTTTCAGTGTGGGGGTGGTGGGGAGGGGGAGGGGAAGGCAGGCTGCCACTCAGAGACCAGGAGAAAGACAGTTGAGTGGAAATAGGGGTGAAGGATTGAAAGGGAGCTGGATGTGGTGGGAATGACCAGACTAAACACGAGATTCCTGCTGCAGAGGGAAGGAAGCTGACCCAAGTGTCTGGGCTCTAACTGGAACCACTGGGAGTCCTAGATCAGGAAAGAAAGCCAAAGCATGGACTTGGGAGGCTAGTAAGGAGGTCACCCAGGGCTGGGGATCCGGAAGGTTCCCCTGAGACTCCTGCGCTCGAGGCCTGAGTCCAGCCGGTGCTGTGGTGGGCGGTGGTGGAAGCTGCAGGAGGTGGGGCCTTCCTGGAGAAGTAGGTCACCATGATGTGTCCTTGAAGGGTAGATCTTGTCCCCGGACCTCCTCCCCTTCCCCTCTGCTTCCTGGTCACCATCAGGTGAGTAGCTTTGCTCCACCAGGTGCTTCCGCTAGGATATTCTGCCTCCAAGAAGGCCCAAGCCAAGAGAGCCAAATGACCATGAACCCAACCATGAGCCAAATAAACCCTTCCTTTTCTAAATTAATGTTCTCGGACATTTTGTCATAGCGGCAGGAAGCTGACTAATACATCCAGGTAGACATGACTAAAAAAACCATGTTCTGAAGACTAGTTATCTATACTAATGTGAGTATGAACCATGAACTCCTGGGTGGGGGAGGCGCTAGCGAAGAAGTAGAAGTTGGTGTGTCTGCTTGGATAAGGGGGTAGAGGACAGGGGAAAGCCCAAGTAGTCAGGCCGCACCTCAAAGCAGACAAATATGGCCATCCTCAATAAGCCACGGGAAGGAAAGAGAGGAGCCGGTTGGAGACATGACCATCCTTTGAGCACTCTTCAGTTTGAGCCGGGAAGGGTGACCCAGAAGAAATATCTCCTGGGGTGTGTGGGAGTGGTCCAGCCAGAGGGTTGGCTGGAAGTCATCAATCTGGAAGGAAGTTGAAATAATAATATAGACGGAGAGCAACCATTTAGAGAGAGAGTACAGAAAGGCTAAGGAGGTCTTGCAACTTCTCAAACACACATCATAGCTTTTGATTTTAGTGGCAAACTATCAGGAAAAATTCAAAACCAAAGAACTTGGAAGTACTTCAGAGATGAGATTGGACTTATAGGGGGATGACAGTTCTCGAAATATTCCAAAGACAAACATCTAACAAGCAAAAGTCATCCTGAAATATCAAACTGTTGATTTCACGGTCAATAACGACATGAAGTAGAGTTCTGTGGAATTTGACTATGTAAATAACTTACAGTCAACTAATAACCTGACTTTAATCGCTTAACACCAAGACAGGAAAAAGTAACCACTGTCTCCAATAGGTATGCAGGGCCTGGTATTTTTAGCCCTTTCAATGACACTGTGACCACCACCACTGAAATCCATGTTGATGGTTTCCTCGGGCCCTAAACAGGACAAACTTCTGTGACAAAGAGCCACACAAAGTTTCTGACACTAGGAAAGCAAACGTAATATTGTTTTCAAGCTTCTAGTAGAGGACATGAAGCCAGAAGCCATTTCCAAAGCTTCGTAGACAGAGGGTTCTGGAGCGTGGCCTTCAACAGAGGAAATAATGCGGCTTCTGCTACGTAGGGAAGCGCAGCAACAGGCAGGTACTACCTGCCAAAGACGTGCCAGAGATCATATCAGAAACAAAGATCACGTTGCCCTCCTCCTCATTCTCTCCCCCAGATCTTCCAGTGTGCACCAAGACTAAAGAGGAAACCACTTTTTTAAGCAATACCATCTAAAGAGAATGGGTAATATTTATTTAAGACTTATTATCTACCTGGTACTATTCTAAGCCCTTAAATCTTCACACACACCAAAGTGTGCAGGAGGTATTGATTGCTGTTATCAACTTGGTTTTACACAAGGAGAAACCCAGGCACGGAGAGCCAGGTCCCCAAGCACACCTCCTAGGACTGGAACCCAGCAGGAGTGACAGCAACGTCTGTCACTCCGCCCACTGCGTCTACACTGCCGCACAGATCTGCGCCCTGACACATCGCCTGCTGAAAGTAAACTCTTGTTTAAAGACAGTAAACACTGTCTATGACCTAAGTGTTTTTTGATTATTGCAAAAATCTCCAAGAGGACCAGACACAAACAAACCAAACGAGCAGAGTAACGCAGACACACAACTTTCTGAGGCTAGCTTTCCAGAAAACAGATTCCATTTGGATACAGAGAAACTTTTGACCATGTAGGGTGATGAGAAGAAAAATGGAATGGGCAAACTGGGAGAAAACTCGGAAGCATCCATTGCTGGACAAGATTTTTCCAGGGATTCTCCTGCAGGACTCACTCGTATTTACCATAGATTTTGGACTACATGCAGAATTAATCTTACAATAACCTCAGGATGTTTTTGCAGTTTACTGTCCTAATTTTTCCTCTCATTTCCCTAATTTTCCTTTAAACCTGAGTTTAAAAGAAGGTCGCGTGGATCTGATACATGACCTTTGCCAAGCCCAGCAACTTTCTTTAAAGTTGATGTTTCAGCCTGAATTTGTGAGGAACAGATTTTAACCAACAGCCACGTTTCTTGTGTTATTGCTTCTCCTAACATTTCTCTGGACCACTGCTCTTGTTTGGCTGGTTCTACTTAAGACATACTCACTTGTCACCTTATGCCAAAATTTAGAGGAAGAAGTGCTCTTGAACTGAGTTCACAAAAGGCAGAGAAAAATGCAACCAACCGGCTACTGCACAAACCATGGTTTCCATCAAATTCTCTCTCGAATATGGAGAGAGGACAAAATGAATTTGGGATGCAGTCACCCATGACCCCTTGATGACCCAGAGGCTGACAACACAGAGCACAAGTGTTCAGCGTGCCACGCACTTCTCCCAGGCCACCGCATCAGGACGGGGTCCAGGAGCGCAGCACCTGAACCCACCGTGGCCTTAGTGGTCCCACAGAGTCCTGGCAAACCCTCCCTCCAGCCCACGGAGGTCTGGGGAACATGATGGGATGCGGGGAGCCACCATGCTCTTTGCTGGCCTCACACCGTGGATAGGACCAAGGCCAGATGGAACCGCCATCAGGGATGGGCACCGTAGGAGTGCAGCTGGACTCGTGCAATCACCAGGGAGACTTTCCCACTCGATGTCACGGAGGAAAAAAAGAAGACATCAGCACAGCTTAACAACTTGTTTGTTAAATTAGTTACTATCAATGGCTGTGGGATGGCATGAAATTTTAGGACTGCTCTGTACTTTTAAGGACTCCGCTGCATAGAATAAAAACCCTAAGGAGTAGAAGCCAGAAAGCCAAGGTCAGTGGCACGATACCTCCCTTAACCACACTCTCCTCTTTCTGCCTTCTTCCAAAATGTTGCTTAACGCCTCCTCCTACATTAATGGTGTGAGCCAGTGTTTTCCAAACACCACGACACAGAAACCTAGCACCCAGGGTAGCTAGCTGTTCATGGGCATCCTGAGAAGCAAAGACACTGTGCTCCAAGCGAGGAAGAGGGGCCACGCTCTGGTTCTTCCTCCTCGGGAACGCACAGTGCGCATTAGCACAGTCGAGACCCTGAGAAGCCCAGGGAAACTTTGTGAACTGTGACATCGCCTGACCTTATATGCCTGTGCAATGCATTTTCACAAATTCCGAAGTGGGGAGACGTCGACGGCACAGCACAGGGTGTGGGGAATGGTCTACACCGAGCTCAGCATTCAAGATTTAACGATCTAACTCAAACGACCCTTACTCCTGTTCAGCAACATCCACTAGTGCTGAGGACCTTGTGCCGCAGCTTCCCCTATATTGGAAACCTCTCCCCCAGTCAAGTTCATCTGCTTGTCCCACCGTTGGGGTCAACTTCCCATTCTAGAATACCTACCTCGAATTATTTGGTTCAATTTAATCCCCCAATATTTGACATAAAATCCTGCCTCCTCTGAGACTCTTCCATAGGTCACCTTCCCTTTCCCTTGAATGTGGACTTCAAATAAAATGGTGCTTGTGGGAGACTCACTCACAACCCGTCTCACAAGTCCACACCTGCTGTATGCACGCTGGTCCCCCAGCTTCAGAGAACTGGCTGAGAATGGCTCTGAGCTCTTGGCTTTTTCTAGAAATATCTAACACAGGGTATTTTGCTTGAAACCCAGCAGATATTCCATACCTAAATGCAGACCAATCAGGAAAGCCACATCAGTAGCCACCCAAAGGTATTTCAGTGCCACACATGGCTTTCAGAATTAAATAACCAACTTACAGTAGCCTGACTCAAAAATATGTTAAGAGTTGGGCACGTTTTATTTACCGGAAAGCCTCTGGCTTGGTAAAGAAAGGATCTAAAGAACACAGTTAACTCAGGTTTCCAAATTGAAATCTCAAAGGACTCCTTTAAGAATGACTTAATGTACGTGGATTTAGCAGGCAGCACGCTCAGCCCTTACAAAATGAAGAGCACAGGAACCTCCCTACCACCTGTGATAACAGGATTCATTCCTTACTGTCTATTCTGTGTATCAAAAATCACAACTTCAGACATATTGGGGTAGTATATACACAAGTCTTTTATTCCCTGTCCAAGACGTCAATGGAGGGGACTCGGATGACACTTGCCTATCCAAACATGGTGGACCCCTGCAAACGGGAGAAGTTCTCCTCCCCTCGCAGAATCTGATACGGGTGAAATCCACTGAGAAAAATCACAGATGTCTGAAGGTGCAGAGCATCCACACAGAATTCTAGAGCTCAAAGTCAGCGGATGGTATCCCTGGAGTGCATACAACACAAACTTACCAGTAAGACACCTGCAAACCAGCTCAGATATGAGCATGGCCAGGATGGTGGTCAAGTAGAGGTTTTCCAGATTGGGGGGGGGAAACAAAAACAACCAGTACGCCATTAAAATATATAATAGCTGGAAACAATAAAACTCTACAAATGCAGTTCACTACATAATTCCATAATTAGAATGACTGCTCTGTGGATCAAGTTATGGATGGATGTCCTGAAGACCCCCAAACTTGTCCTCGTGAAGTCATAAGGAGGGCCGAGTAAAGGCCTGGACCACAGTAGTTCGGGTTCGAACCCTTGCTCCATCTCTCCCTAGACACAGGCCTGGTAGCGGATTTCTTCTCTGATTTCTTCCCTCCTTTTTCTCACTTGGCAAATGGGGATAAAGGGATATCTATTGCATCGTGCTGTTCTGAAGCTACGAGATGACACCAGAAAGCTCTTCCAACACTGCTTAGCACGCGGGAAGCCCCCGGTACTTATCAAACGCTTAGACATTCCTGCGGTCTAGTGGAGACTCACCCTGAATGCTGGGGCCACAGTACGGAATCAGCAGGCCTCCATCACTCTCCCTTTCATGCTGTTCTGGGCTGTGGTGACCATTTCCCTTTGCAGAGGGAGCAGAAAAGCTTGCCGTGGGAGTTCTTCGTCATAAACAGCAGCAGGCCCCAAGTCCGGCCTACCTCCTGCCCAGGGGGAGAATCACAACTTCAGGCAAGAGATCGTCATCACCGGGCAATCCAGTAAGTAATCTAAATTACAATTCTGATGTGACAATCTGTGGAAGTTAAGTGTGGGTGTTACACTGTCACTCACCAGCCAGACTTTACCACGTTTTTATCTGCACATAGTTTTGGCAAGGTATACAAGACGGACAGGTCATACGGAGACCTGCTTTGAACATGAAAAAACATCAACGCTTTCCTCTCCTTCTCGGATCAAAGAAAGACGTCGCAAAAGAAAATCCAGGTTTTAATAATTCTTTCATTTAACACATTAATGAATGCTTTATGGGATAAAGAGGGAGCACACATTTTTATCTTATTATAGCTTCAAGAAAAAAAAAAAGCCCTCTTAACACATTCACACGTTCTTTCATTATCAAATAAATGTAACTTAGTTCAACAAAGACTTAAAAGGTGTCGCTGAAGGAAGGCTCTGGAACTCAACCTCCTTGCGAAGGTTCCCTGTTCCTTCCTCTAACGCACGCTCAGGTTGCTTCCTTTTTACCTTTGGATCTCATACATCTTTCATGTCTTTGAAATGGCTTTTTTTTTTTTTTTTTAACCTTCTTATTAGGCTGACTTAATCTTGTGGCCATTAATTGAACATATCAATTTTCACGACTGTTTTTCCACAAACAGGACTCGCCCCCCTCCTGCCCCTGTCCTTTGAGGACTGGTCTTTGGTGTGTGATCGGTGATGTCAAGTGGAGGCAACGGACTGGAAACTGCACACCACATCCCGCTTCAGGTCAGTGCTGCAGCCGCTGCTGTCCCCGAGAGCCCTGCCCGCGTCCCCCATGAGGAGGAGGGCCTGGGGTAAGATATCCGGAGGGCCCGCAAACTCAAAACCCCCACACCGTCCATGACAGCACGCGTCCGAAAGCTTCTCACCACACATGTGACATACAGAGTACACAACTACCAGCGTAGTTCTCCTTGCATGCACAATGAGATATGTAATGAAACACAGGCAAGTATTCACACACAGAGAAAGGAACAAGAAACCGGGCATCTTCCCCAGTGAAATTGGGTGGTGACTCTATTATTAGCAAGGAGATCCTGGAAATTTGTTTTGGTCTGATTAACACATTCGTATTTTATAAAAATGCCCAAGGTTTTTTTGTTGTTGTTGTTTTGTTTTGTTTTTGTCTTTGATGCAAGGGTATATTCGATCACACCAATCACCAAATATAAACAAACATAAATGCAAAAAGTGTTGGGTGTGCTGGAGCACACCAACTAGCTTTTTTTTTTTTTTTTTACTTATTTTAATTAGGTATATATGACGGCAGAATGCATTTTGTTTCATTATACACAGTTGCAGCACGACTTTACATTTCTACGGTTGTGCACCATGTGCAGTCTTACGTGTACCTAGGGCAATGATGTCCGTCTCGCTCCACCATCTTTCCTGCCCCCATACCCTCTCCTCACCCCTCCCTCCTCTTGTCCCCATCAAAGTCCCTCCGTTTTCCCATGTCCCCCTGATTATGGATCAGTGTCCACTCATCAGCAAGAACATTTGGCCTTTGGTGTTTTGGGATTGAAAAATGCCCAGGTTTTGCAGGAAAGGTGTTAGCCCACGGTGCTCACATGCCCAAAGGCCTGGAGATCACAACCCCCCACACTTGGTGCCACGCTGCCACTGTCGTCGCCACACAGTGACGTTTCACGGAGATGACCACCAGCAGGTCAGCTCCCCGACCACAGGGCCTCAGCATCTTCACCTCCTATTACATTAAAGAGCTCTCGCGGGGATTTAGCTCACGTTCCTCTCCTGTACACGTGCCCACCTCAGAAGAACCTTGGGGACGTGAGTCCTTCTGAATCTGACCCCAAACTGGCTCATCTTTGGATACAAAGTCCCCGTTGTTCATCCCAGTAGCTGGGAGGCACGCGGATTCGGCACCAGCCGGCAGTTCCTCCGGTCGCCGGGGATGAGCTGTAGCTCCGTCTGGGCACCGTCCTGGTCTCTCCACCCTCCTGCGTGACCGCTGCCCACTCCGGTTGTTGGCGCAGACCCCACAGCTGGGCTGCGGACCCTCTGATGGCTACCTGAAAGGGTCTAACACCACTTCACCTTGCTCCATCAGGTCACAGGCCCCAATTTTCATCATGAGTCACTTTAGAAATGCATGTGTTTTTTAAGTCATCAATGAAGGGAGCACGAGCCACTTCTGAGCTGGTTCTTCCATTGTTCAGTCACCCACTCGGGCAGCCAGCAGAGGCAGACCCTGAAGGTGCAGGTCTGGGGCGGGCGAGGCAGCCGCACTCTGGAGTCCGTTCCGGCCCCTCTTTCTCTATCTCCAACACCTACAGAACAGCCAGGCTTGGACCCCTTTGCCTCCAAGGCCCTCGCCCCGACCTCCCCCTCCTTTTCCGTCCCTGTCCCAGAGCCCCTCACGGCAGCACACGCCCTGGCTTGGCTTTCACCACGAGCTAGACCACTGCTTCTTGATCTCCAGTGATCTCTAGATCTACTCCTGCTGTGGCTTGGACGTGGTCTGTCTGTGCTCCCCAAGGGTTCGTGTTGGGGGCATCATGGTCCTCGGTGGAGTGATGTTAAGAGGTGTTGGGACCTTTAAGAAGTGGAGCTAGATGAGGGGGTAAGGGTGGCACAAGATGGGACTCTTCCCAGTCACTGTCTGGCTTCCTGCCTCTCCATTCAACCCTCCTGCACAGGCTTCTGCCTTTGTGATGCCATCTACCATGAGACCCTCGCCAAAGCAAACATGACTTTAGACCTCTAGAATGGTGAGTTAAATAGACCCCTTTTCTTTATAAAGAACTCAGCCTCTGGCATTTTATTATAGTAACAGGAAATGAACTAATATACTCATATTCCCAGTATTGACTTAAATGACAGTCATCGCTATCAGTAGAGGACCTCCGTGATCACCAAAATCCATAGATGCTTAAGTCCCTTGTATGAAATGGCAAGGTATTTGCATATAACTTACATTCATCCTTCTGTATGTTTTGTCATTTCTAGATTTCTTATAAAGCCTAATACAATGTAATGCTACCTAAATAGCTGTTATACTGTACAGTTTAAGGAATAATGAATGACATGGGGAAAAGTCTGTACATTTTCAATAGAGACTCTATTTTTTTTCCCTGAATATTTTTATCCTGCAGTTGAACATACAGATATAAAATCTGTGGCTATGGAGAGCAGACTATATGTTATTACATTTTCAAAATACATACAGAAACGCAACAAGGAATAAACTTCTTATGCTTATAACTCCCATACAACTAGAAAATCAAAACAAATGTAATTAAAATTTCAAGAAAAGCTCTACAAATAGCACAATTTGACAATGCTGACTGACTGACAGACGAGGCTTTGCTACCACTGATTGGTCCCTGGTGGCATGATCTTGGCACTGACTCCAGTCAAGTCCTTTGAGCTAGCAGTCCTGGTGCTTCTGGGCAGTGTGATGGCTGGGTTCTCCTATCACTTTTTCTTTAGACCTATATCAGAAAATGACGTCCCCTAGCTAGTGTTGGTGGAAAGCCATCATTCACAAAGCGACCATGAGCCAGAAACAAAGACTAGTCCTGAGAGGCAGGTGCTCAGGCCTCAGGGTTGACCTTGTTATAAAATCGTCTTCAGATGATCCAGAAGGTGTTCCTACCAGTTTATCATTGTTGTCCAAACGAAAACCCGGCATTGGCTTGTTCTGGCAGACAAGTCCCTGTAGGTGAAGACGTCTGGCAGTGAGGACGAGGGAGCCCCCAAGACGACTTCTTCCCTACACCTACGCGCAGCCCCACCAGAGTGCAGAAGCATGCAGTGCACCAAGCCCTGTCCTACTGACGTGGCCCCGGGCTGCCAAGAGTACTGGACCCTTGAGGAGCAGCAGTGGAGCAGCGGAGTGGCCACCAGGGTGGGCTGGAGCGCGTGGCCACGTGGTACCCTCCACACAGGCGCAGCAGGCCTGAGGCTTGGGGAGCCTGTGCCCAGGCCAGCCCAGGTGTGACAGCCTGTCACTTCCCACGGCCAGGCCTGAGCATGGTCTGCTCCACCCTTCCCACGGCCTCAACCTCCCACTCCCCCACCTGCATGGAGAAGACGGAAGTGGGGCAGACCTGAACGGAAGTCGAGACTAGGAAACTGACCAACAGCAGATACTAGTTCCAACCCTAATTGGCATAATTTTGGATAAATAGCATTGGTGCTTCTTCCAAACCCTAATTAGCATAACTTTGCACCAACAGCAGGGACCCAAGTGCTACAGAAAGCCCTAGACTAAGCCAGTCCCACAGACACACCTTCTGGTCGAGTGGCCCTTTGCCTAGCAAGGGGATTCTTGTTTCTGTTGGTGACTAAATCTTAACTCTTGCACCTGATTCATTCTGGACTGTGGGTTTCATTCTTCAAATTCACCAGACCAAGGACCCTGGAAGAAAAAGGCATTGAGGGTGCACTGCTAGGGTCTGCTGTGACATTGGGGAGCACGGCCTGCTCTCAGGCAACGCGATGCTTCTCAGCTGCAAAACTGGAGAGTCGAGTTACATCTTAAAATTCTGGCTTTTACTACTAAGAATATTCTCCTCCTAAAAAGAAGCTCTTGGAAGAGGCCACTGTCTCACTTTAGGATCACCGTATCAGAGCCAGCTGGAGGGAAAGAGGAGGGAGGGAAAGTGGGGGAGGGGAGCGGGGCCGAGGCGGGAGGGGCCAGGCAAGGGGAGCCACCATGGAACTTTATTTAGTGCAGGGCCTCTTCAGAAAAGATGACTTCACTGGCGTTGCTCAATAACGGGTGCTCTACATTAACGACGCACCCTCATTCAGTGTCAATTTAGCTATTCGTGTCATTCCTACAGCAAAGAACAACCTACATCACTCTGATGTCATATACATACCTCCACGTGTGGGCACACGCATGTGAGCGATGTGTGCACACACATACATACACACAAAGCGGGTGGGCCGCCCAGGTCCACAGAGTTACGCCCAAAGAGCTCAAAAGCAGCAACCCCTCCCCAATCTTTTCCTCCTGCCTTTGGAGAAAGCACAGATTTGGTCCTGCAGCAACCAACCCTGCGATGACAAATTCTGTCCCTGTGTCTGTTGCTGCTCCTGCCCAACCCCCAAAGGCAGAGAACTGTTTGAGCTGGAGGCGAAGCAAAGATGTATCCGTCCCTAGGAAGACGCTCACAATCACACTCCAAACCATTCTGACCTCGGGCCTGCAGGAAACAGCTACATTCTCAACACATGTGACCCGCCACCCTTCTCCCACTGTCTGTTAGGTGAGACTCATCTTGGAGCCTAGACCTTTCAGGAAAACTATACTGAGGAAAATAGTCACAATGAACAGCAGTGCTAGTAATAATAACAACGTGCATGCATCGTGCCCAGCACAGGGAATAAGAGAGTAACTGAGATTTTTCTTTTAACCTCATGACTATGAAACATGTAAAATTACCAGAAGTGATAGTGACATCTATGACATCTAAATATTTATAAAGAGCTACTCCTATAAACATTAAAACCGGAACCCTGAAGATGTCCTTAACATGCTCTGACACAGAAGGGCTGTATGTATGACATATAATTGTCCATGTGCAACTGACTTGTAACGAATTGAGTAGATGCCAGGTATGGTGGTGCACGCCTGTAATCCCAGAAGCTCTGGAGGCTGAGACAGGAGGATTGCAAGTTCAAAGCCAGCCTCAGTAAAAGCGAGGTTCTAAGCAACTCAGTGAGATCCTGTCTCTAAATAAAATACAAAATAGGGCTGGGGATGTGGCTCAGCGATCAAGTGCCCCTGAGTTCAATCCCTGGTACACCCTACCCCCAAGAAAAGAATTGAGTAGATACAAAACTGTTCATGATACAGGTTGGGTTAAAGGATGTTCTTGTAAACCACGGCCACTAGTTTGCAAGGGCTGCTCTAAGAAAATTCTGCAGAAGGAATGCAACAGTAACCCACGGGCTCAGAGCTCTGGAGGCTGCATGTCTGAGCGAGGTGTGGCAGGCTGGTTTCATCTGAGAGTGCTACTGTCTTCTGATGGCCGTCCCCTAACTGCCACTTCACAGGATCGTCACGCTGGGTGCACAGACCCTGGATGTCCTTCTCAGGACGGCAGTCAGGCTGGAATAGGGCTCACCCCTAAGGCCTCGGGGGAACTGCTGCCTTCTTACTAGGCCGCAGCTCCAAACACAGCCCCGCTCTGGGGTTCTGGGGGTCGGGACTTCAACATGGGCATCCTGGAGAGAAGGACCCCAGACCCCAGCACACACCAGCAGGACGCATCGGGAAGACCTCGCACCCGTGCAGCCCCCGTGGCTCCCTCCCCGGTCACATTCCCTCCGCCCATGGGGACAACTGCTCTTCCAATTGTTATCCTGCACTTCTTAATGATTTTGCCAACCATGTTTGCACATTTTTAAGATCTTATAGAACCATTTAAAGCAATGAATTTCCCTCTAAGCAGAACTTAGGCCACACCTCCCACAGATTTTGATATATTGGCTACATACAATTTCACCATTTCAAAACGTACTCTGATTTCTTCTTTGGCCTATGGGTTATGAGAAGTGTGTTGTTTGATTTCCAGATTTGTGGGTGGGGGGGGTGTCTTGATGGCTTTGTGTTATTAGCGTCTAACTTAATTTTGCCATTGTGAGAGAAAATCCTTTGTGTGATCTCAATCTTTTTTAAATTGTAGAGACTTGTTTAATGGCTCACCATATGGTCTTACATTTGGAATTAAAATAATAAAGTTAATAATAGCATAATTTTGCACAGGTACAGCCACTGTGGCTAGGTTGATTCAAAATATCACAGGATTACTTAAGCAAATAATAGCAAACTCAAAGTTTTTTTTTGTTTTGTTTTGTTTTTTAGGTGACAGTCTGATTACCACTCATAGGAAAATGGACAAAGAATTTATTTTTAGGAACATAAGGATTCTTTTTCACTCAAAGTGTTGACAAAAAATGCTCAACATTAGAGTCATACCCTTTCTTTTGAAGACAATCCTACACAATTTCCAAACCAAATATTAACCACTTACATTATTTCTAGGACTTAAGAGAGTAGTAAGAGAGATTTAAAGAAGAGTTTAAGACTTACCCTGTAGCAAACTGAACTGAACAGCTATTTGACATTTTTTTGAGAAATGTCCAGAAAAAAGGATTGTCCAGCCCCAAGGTTTACATTAGAAAGAAGATAGTAGATATTCAAACCTTTTTTTCAGAGATTTCCAAGGATACCCTAGGAGAAATAAGCATAAAACTACATTTGTGTTTCTAAAAAGATGGTAATCTAAAAATATCAATAACAACAACAAAAAAGTTCCAAATGAAAAAATACTCAGTTCTTACTGCCTTACTTTAGGGAAACCATTTAAGCACATTTTCCTCCAAATCTATTTAAACCCTGAGATTTGCAAGCAAACCTTATTTAGAGGACTTTCTAGTCAAGGATTTGACCTACATAAGTTCTATAAATCAAAAGCTAGGCAGCATCCTGGAAGGCAGGGGCCAAAAGCGGTTTAAAACTGTTCAGCCTTGGGATAGATAAACACCAGCCAAAAGAAGTCTAAATTTTCCTGAATACATTGTATCACACAGCTAAGCAGAGAAGACATTCAATGTCTAATTTTCAAACTTTTAAAAGGGATTTCCCGTGAGTACCCTGGAGCTGGCGTGCCCTAATTCTGGCCTCATTCATGGCCATATCCAGGTGCCAGCCGTCACCTTTTTAGATAAGACCCATGGATGCCCCATCTGGGGGTCACTGCCTTCTAGCATGCTCTGAGTTACACCGTGTGCACAGAGCTGTGGGTCTGACCATATTCCTGCTGCTGCAAACTTTCCACGGGGCAGCCTGTGTTAAGGAGAATTCTCCTTTGCAAAGACCCTTGTGGGCCACTCCCACCAAAATCCTGTATCTGAGCCAGCGGACACCTTCACACACCAGGTCTGTAACTGTACATTTTTCAGGCATGACACTGGATTTTTCTTATACCGTTCCCTATTAAAGTGGTTTAGATTCCAATCCAAGCCTGGGGATAGATACAGAGCATATAGGATCTTGAGCCCTTCTAAGCATCGGCGGTGAGACCAGAGTGTCGCAACGACGACCTCTTACACTAGAAAGAAGCAGATCCACACTCTCGGGGCAAAGCCTTTTGTCAGCAAGGACTGCAAAATGTTCTTGGGAGGGACAATTTTGATTTTCATAAAATTAACTTTGGCCTTAGCCTGCAGGTACTTTCCTATCATATCACCACCTGTATGGCTCATTCTTGTCAAAATGACAAAGGGGAATTGATTTCTTTGGGTGAGGCATCCTTATCCATGGAAACTGCTATGCATTGATTGATAAGTATTAGAGGAAGGAACTATCAATTGATTTGAAATAAACAAAGCAAAATCTCTACTTGTGACTAGCAATCCATAAAGATAGCACTTTTTCATGGGTACATTTCTTTGAAATTCATAAAGAAGCCCAAGTCAACAGTCCCTCAACTTATTAATAAATTATAGCTTGATTAAAGCAATTCCCATTGACGCAGTCCACATTAAATGTCACACTCAGCAGGGTCATCTTAATGCTAAGTAAAGAAAAGCAAAAGTCAAATGGAAAACCTCACTTAAAGTGACATTGTGACACAGTGGCAACTCTGAGGCTCTGTAATCAGGTGGTCTAAATTCAAATTCCAGCTCAGCACTTAAAGACTTTATCAAAGCTGTGAAGAGGCTCAGGTTTCTCATCTCCAAATCTGCAAACCCCACCTTGCCAAGTAAGTGGACTCCGCTGGATTTTAAGATGCATTTGTCATACATAAGAATGCATTTCCAAGGCTTCCCAGCACTGGGACTTGAACGAGTAGGACTCTCTAATCATAACCCACCCACTGCACGGCTGCTAAGTGTCCACGACCACCTCAGCAAGAATGACAGGAGCCACCAAAACGGCCCTGTGGGCGGCCCCCGGATGTGGACAGGAGTCGGTGCTCTTGAATCGCCTTTCCTGTAAACACTGATGGAGAAAGGGAACGGGAGGACTGGGGATGAGGGAGATGAAGGTCCCACGTTCAAGAAGACAAGCAAGAAAAACAGAAAGGGAGGCTCCCAAGCCTCCACGCCACCGCTGCTTCCGCTGTTGATCCTGGACAGGGTCTTGGCAGCATGTTCAAAGGATGGTTTGTGACGGCTCCAGAGAAGCAGGCAGCAGTCCTGGCAGGCAGGCGGCACGGGGTCAGCAGGGACAGGCCAGAGCTCTCCTCCTCTGGCAGGGTGAGCAGCCTGGCAGATCAGGGAAACACAGTGGACACCACATGTTTGGACTTGAGTAGGGAGTGTGACAAGGGCTCTCATGTCAACTTAAAGGACAAATGTAGGAGGGTGCCAGGGACGCAAGGAGACAGGCCAACAAGCCCCGCCGTCAGCATCCAATGGCTGCCGGGCTGGAGAAGGTCCCTGGGTGGGGCCTTGTCCTGCGTCCCTCCGCTTCACCTTTTTACTTTTTAACCAAGGACCTGGATGGAGCCTGAGGGATAGCTGTCTCTTATTCAAATTAACAAATAAAACCCAATATTTGGCCGGGTGCCTTATCCTCTCCCTCTGTCTCCGCTGCCTCTGCAGTCACACGTCCCTGACCTTCACGGCTATTCGGAAGGGAGACGGGACACTCACTCTTCTACTTTACAAAAGAGGAAACTGAGACGTTAGGGCACGTAAACGACTCTTGGTGTAACAAGGCCAGACAAGAGCAGAGCTGGAATTTAACCTCAAGTCTCAAGTCTTAACTTTACATTTTTGACCCAAATCTGGGACAGCAACAACTAGAGATACAAGATTCAAAAAAAAAAAAAAAAAAAAAAAAAAAAAAATCTTGATAAACAGAAGGGAGCAGCAATATTTGAGAAAGGACTTGGAGCAGGGCACCCCGGGGAGCGGTGTCCTGGTTCACACTGAGGTCCCGAAACACCGCTCAGTCTGACTTACGGGACGGCAAATTTGCTAATGCCACCAAGCTGCATTTTATATTTAGAAGAAAAAGGATTATAGTTCTCCCTTCTCTCTGTAGGTCACAACCCACTGGGTAAAGAGATTTACCCAGCAGATGTGATATTTAAGATCCTTTCGACCCTGGGGTACGTTATTCAGTATAAGGTCTACGATGGCTCAATAAACATATTTTGAAAGTAAATGCTAACAGCTTGGTCATATGATCACCATAGCACCACCCAGGAAAACAGATCATAGAGCCTAAATCCCAGAATTCCAAGTTTATGCAGTAGTTATAAAAATAAAAAAGTTCACAATAGCCATGTGTGCATGAAACACACACACACACACACACACACACACACACACACTTTTTTCATCCCGGCAGTCTCCTAGCACGGACTCCCCGACCACAGGTATACAACACTACTTGGAATACAACGCGGAAAACCCAGGAACATTTGGGACACAAGGAGGCAGAAATGGTGACGACCATTCCCAGGCCGTGCACCCCAGGGCTGGAGACCTCTCCCCTGCTCTCCGCCCTCTCCATGGAGTTCTGCCAAGCAGCACCTCTGACGTCCATGCAGGAGGCGGCACCTGGAGTGGCTTGTGTCCAGAACGTGTGACTCTTCCTAAGGGACCTGCTCCCTTCTCCTTTGGACCAAGTGCCACAGTGCGTGGATTTCCAAAGGCAGGAGAAACTCCATCAAGTCAACCAAATGGAGGGCCATGGCAGCCTACCAAAACGGCATCAGAAAATAGGCAAGATTCTCCAGAGAGCGCAGGAAATCCATATTTAAGCATATGCTCCGTTTCCTGTGCCAGTAGCTTCTAAGCTTGCAAACCTGTGCCTGCCCTCTGGCATCCAGACAGTGTATGCTTGGTGCTACTTTCATACCAAAGTTCCTTCTAACTAATTCACAGCTACTAAACTTTTGCCTCCTAATATCTTCAGAACTTTGAAAATCCACTTTACATGTCAGATACCATCTTTTACTGTTCTCATTTTGAAATGTCTCCTCATCTTCTATTTCTGACTCTTCCCACGAGTTTTCTTGTTCCCGGCTTCCTGTGATCAACACCCAAGGCGCAACTCATTAAGTAAACAGGCTGCCCCAGAGGGGGCGGAGGGAGGAACTGACTAAAGCCCACACCACCAAGCCCGTGCTCCTGGGCCTTTTCCAGGAGGTGGAGGCTGACAGCTTACACTGGAGCAGTTCAAAGACCTCCTGCTGGGACCTCCGCAGCAGCTCCTGCCCTATGCACCACAGTCACCAGCCAGTGCCTCTGATGCCAGAGATTCTGCAGATTGATGCCACTCCTCCCGGCCGCAGACCTGCCACGGCTTTACTCCTCCTTTTAACGTTATACTAACGCGTTTCAGGCCCCCGAGTTTATGGTCTGGGCTGAGTTTCCTGATGGCTGCATTACGCCCACCAAGAGGACACAGCATCCAGACAGCGACCCCAAGGGCAATGCAAGGAGAGTTTTCTGATTATGTCATCCAACAGGAAGCCTCACGGAGACTCTGGGATTAATGTGTCTTCCACGGAGCTGGAGGCAGGCGGAGGGCGTCACTGGAAGGGGGAGAGGGCGGGAAAACTGTCGCAGAGGTGGACGGGGCCTCTTCCACGGGACAGTCAGAGGGGCCGCTCCCAGCACCCGCGTCCTCGGCCTCCGAGCAGGTCGCCTGTGAGTGTGGCCGTGAGCCCCCGCCGGCGCGCACCCCACCACGGCGGCTCTCAGCCGTGGCGCCAGTCCTGCTCCAGATGGCGCGGAAAATAATTCATAAATGACACAAGTTCAAGGAGTGGGTGCCAGCTGCTCAGCCCGGCTCTCTGGCCACCCACTTCACAGAACCGAGAGCTTTCAATCAACTGCCGGCTCTCGGAGGGCCTGCGCAAGGCACAGAACATGTGTACAATATGTTCTCAGAGAGCAGCTGGCCAAAGAGGAGCGATCAGGAAATCAAGAGACATCAAAATAGAAAATAGAAATATACACTTGTTTTCTCCCAACTCGTCATCCCCAGCAGGGACGAGGGACAAAGGACTCGGCGTTTCTGAAGCCACACCGTGAGGCCTCCTCCTCACGCATACTCCCAGCTTCCTTTGCAGGGAGTGAGGCGTCTCCAGAAGCTCACCGACACCACTTCAGTGACGCAGCGTCAGTGTTGAGCTCCCCTTCCCCTTCACTCGCCCCTTCACACCCTTATATCCAGAAAGCATTTTGGCTTAACCAAGGGCCAACTACCACTTGGAAACCTAGCACCCCCACCCCCCCCCACCAACCATCTTACATTTCTGCTCTGAACACCCAAGCAAAACAACACTTTAAAAAGACGACCCTCCTGCAAAAGAAACACCTTCCTCTCCTTTCTTCAGGAACTGTGACTCAGGGGCTATTCAAGTCCCGGGACATCATGTAACAACACAGAGGTGAACAGAGATGATCATACCAACCGCACTCTCAAAGCTCTTTAGAAAAAAATCTGACTGGCCTAGGCAGCAAATGCAACCCAAGCAACTTGCCACTTTCAGAAGAGCCAATTTCAAGCATGGCAACCACAGTCGCTAAGGTTATAATTTAAGCAGAGAAAACTCAGGCAAGTCAGTGTGGTGAGATCCATCTGCAGGACTGACTCTGGCAGGCACTCTTGATTGACGACAGAAGCTTGCTAAGTCTCAGCCCAAGAGCTCTGGGTGGGATAGACTGTGAAGGATGATAAACAGGAGGCTAAATTCTATCACTGGAGGCACCACCCACCTACTCACTGCCACTTTAGGCTTTTCCATAAATAGATCTGTTAAAGGAAGGCTCATGGGAGGCCTCTGGGGTGATGTGATTGTGACATCCATGGGAGTCTGCTTTAAAAAAAAAAAAAAAACAAAAAAAAAAAACGCTTCATAATAAAACTTACACATATAGCATACAATTTTAAGCAAAGATATTTATAATTGCAAAAGATGTTGAAGAACAGTCTGAGCTAGCTGCATCAACATAACAAAATCGTTCACCAAATTCATTGTGAATTTTACAGAAGCCCTTGGTGGTGGCCTGTTCTTTTAATACCATGGAGCTAGCTAATTGTTCAGTTTGTAAACTGTCTTTTAAGTAGCGTTCATCAGTGAATGAGGAACATAAGAATTAGGAGAGAAAATGGATCAAAGACCGTATACTTCAAGAGAAGCCATCAAGAGGAACACTGAAGCCAATCATCTTCCATACTTTTCAAGCACATATATTTTCTGTATTTCCTAGCTGTTACTACTGATAACAAATCAGCAATGCAGAGTAGAGGTTTTCTTAACAAGTAAAGGCATTTGGACACCAACCCAGAGCTGGGTAGCAGATAAAGAGATCTGGCAAGCATTAAAATTATGCTGAAGATACTTTGAGGATTAAATTTCATACCAAAGAAATCGTATTCACTGTGCAAAATATCTCTAGTTAAACAAATTATTCAAAACTTGGGACTGAATTCATTCAATCAAGCTGTCATAAAACAAGGCTCCATTGTCTCCTTTCTTTGCCTTGAGGAACTTGGACAGACAGCGACCAGACAGGGCTCAACTCCCCGGGCCCGCAAGGGTGGATTTCTAGAGGACAATCTCCTGTCTGCAGAGTGAACTTTAAACAAGTCCTTCTGTAACTTAAGACTCCCTGTGTTCGATTTTATACTAAATTAGTCTGAGTTTGTGGCTGCTTCTCACGTGGTTCATCCATCAAACGTATTTAACAAAATGGTAATTATTTAGAATACAGAGTTGGAAAAAAGATAGAATTGCAGTGGTCAGTACTGGAGGGATTCTACAGTGGACGACGTAACGAGCAGCACCCCCAGAGTTCCCAAACACACTGCGTATACCATGAGGTCTGGCGGGCGATACCCAATTCATAATGTTTTAACCCAAATAATCAGATGATCAAAACCAGATCATTATAACAACCTAGCGCACGGCTGTCCAGGAGAACATTCTGCAGCAATGGAAGCGCTCCACACCTGGCCTCCCCAGCAACCGTGACACCAGACGTCTCAGCTGCGGCTTCTGCAACCGAGGAACTGAAGCTTCAGTCCAGGATGAATCGGTTTCATGAAGGACCATCACAGTGGACGCCAGGGCTCTCAGAATCTAAATTGGTAGGAATAAAAACGTGGCCCTTGCGGTTGGCGGGGGGAACAGTAGTAGAGAGCTCTTGTCAGGCACGCACAAGGCCCTGGTGTGATCCCCAGGGAAAAGGGAAAACAAAATTATCATCGAATCCTTGCTCAAAATCATTCTAAAATCCTGAATGGAAAAACAAATTTTGAAACTAGAAGTATGATCTGTCTACAGAACTAGGTAACAGATCTAAAGGTCTGTGTTTTAAAATTTTGTTCAGTTGATTTTCCATAAACTAGACTATTTTGTACACCATATCAGTATGTTAAAAAGGCAAGGAATTGTGTTAAAAATGGGAATCGGGCCACCCCATGAGTATTCAGGAAGGTGAAGTACAACTGAAAAAATATTCACTTTGCTCTGTTGGTACTGCTGGTCCTTGACTTTAAGAATGGAAAGCGGAGGCTGGTGCCGCTGTCTAGCACTTCACAACCTGCGTGCTCAGACCTTGACAGACACAACAGGGAGTTGATCTTGTCAGGTGTGAACAGTGTTTTCACACTTCCTATGGAAGTGCGCCTTCGTTATTATTCAACATTTAATTAAGTCAAAACACCAGAAAAGATCTGGTCGCGAGTTTCAGCACCGCGCGCCATGACGCAAGTGACAGAAGCAGAGCTGGACCCTGGACCTGTGACGTTCCAGGCCCACAACCTGGAACCGGCAGGAACGAGCACAATGCCAGCAGCCCGGCATCAGGGGTCACTTGGACACTCTGGTCGGGCTCCACACCCCTCCTCTGCAGGACAGCGGGGAAGCCACATCTCGGTCGGCCTCAGATGACTCATCTGAAAAATGGGGATCACGGGACCGACTCAACGATCAGTCAGCCCGGGACAGAATGCCCCGCCTGCAGAAAGCAAGAGCAGGTGTTCACTCTACTAACCACAGTAGCATGCTGAGATCATCTCTGGCCACTTCAAATTACAAAATCTCTGATGCAACCCCCACCCCAACGTTAACTCATTCTTGGCCCCGAAGGGACAGGGAAAATCTTTATTATCTAGTTTTGTTTTTTTTTTTTTTTTTTGTTTTGGGTTTTTTTTTACCACACAGGACAGGTGAGACTCTGATGCCCCCTGTCCATTCCCAGGTACTCAGCCTGACGTCATCTTTAACAGAGAGAAGGAAGTAGCCCAATTCTTATAAACAAGCTCAGATGTTACCAGACACTAGTTTTCTTCTGCAAGAGAGATTAATGAGGCAAGACGTGCCCATGAAGTCAAGATTCTAAAACGTGATATGCTGAGGGTACCTCAGAGGCCGTTGTTTTTTTGGAACCTGGGCTCTAGAGGGTAAAAAATTGACGTTAATATTTACTTAGAGGTCAGTAGTTCTGTGACCCTGGTACTGGATCTTCTCAAGTGACGATGGTAACAGTTACATTACAGCAAATTATAATGTGTACATCAAAATGCGTGTCAAGCTTTGACTGTTATTAGTAAGGACAGACGGGGGTTTCACTTCAGACATGAAAGGCCCAGGTCAATGGTTTGGATAAACACAGAGACAATGTAAACATTTGTTTAAAAAAAACATAAGTGTGATGTAGGAAGATATATAACTTGTTGGATAGTAAAGATAGATTCAATGCTTGGGATTTTATTGCTTTAGTTTTTTTCAGCAGCTTATTTAGAAATTACACTCGTGTCCCTCTCCTTTTCAGTAAGAACCTAAAACTACGTTTGCACCTGCCCTAAAGCAGGTAGGGGGTCGGGGGTGTCCCCCTGAAGTTCCAGTTCATAAGGAAGCAGAGAAGCAAAGCAGCTGTCAAGCCAACCATGGCCTCACTATCTCTAGTGAGAAATTTAAGGAGAAGGTTGAAAACCACTGGCTAAAATTCAGCTGTTACCCATGATATTTTCTCCTTGACCATTTGACAATCCACTGAATCGCCCTCTCATGTCCTGACGGGAACCCAGGACTGAGAGACAGCTCTACCGAGGAGCCAGTCCATGTGCGTGCTGCTTTGCTGAGACACGGAGCCGTCGCCCTCCGTCACCACCAGCTTCCTCTGGGCCAGTTGCAGCGGTGTCCCGTTCACACCGGAGATATCACTCTGCTTCCCGAATGTCTGTCCCCAAATTTCAAATGCACACCTTTCAGACCACCGGCAGAGAGCGGTTGAGCAGCCCAAGTGTTCAAACCAGACCTTAGGAATCCAACTTCGCAACTACGAGCTGAACGACATAAGTTTCCATTTTCTCTTGAAAAGTGTATTTTTTTATTTATTTATTTATTTTTTTTTTTGTCACAGGGTGATTGGAGAATTGGGATAATATAAATAAAACGTCCACTACACTGTACCAAAGCCACTACCCAGGGGAAAGATGGTGAATATCATTATCATCTTGGGCAATAATTGACACTCTTTGCAAGATTGACATTTTTTAAAGGAAGAAAGCAAAATTGCTACCCTTAAGGGGCAAACTGAGTGGGATGGCCCTACAAACTCACCTGGACAGGTGACCCTGAAGGAAGCAGGAATCACGCACCAAGTGAAGAGAGGAGTGGAGAGGCCAGGTGTTCTATGGGAGAAGGACAAGACTAACCGGAAGGCTGAGAAGCTCCCTGTGGCCACCAGGGCCTGAACTGCGCGGCTCGGGGTGATTCTGCAGGGAGGAGCTGGGGGCCCTTGCTGCGGCAGAAGGTAAAGGAGGACGTGGGGGTGGATCTGGTGGTCTGGGTACGCAGGCCCAGTGTTCACCCTGGAATCACGACCGACGACTAAGTGCCATTTGTACAGGGCAGCCCTGACTACCTACGCGTCCCAGCCTGTCCCACAGTGGCCGGGAGGCATGAGCATCTCTCAGCAGCAGAGCAAGAGGTACACCGGGGTGGGCCAGCGGCGGGTGCGACGGCCGAGAGTTTGGAGGTGGCAGAAGGAGAGGTCCCAGAGACACGGCGGGCCAGGTCAGTGCGCTCCTTTCACCTTTTTAACACACCGGCCTTGAAATGGGATAGCAATGGAGGAGTGAACCAAGTGCTCGCTCTGTCTACTAAATGGTAGAAGGAATGGTTCAGGGGGTCCAGGTCTCCTTAGGGCCACAGCGACCACAACAAGTGACCAGCAGAAGCAGGCGAGGGACCACAGGGGCCAGGAGGAGGCCGAGTCTGTGCTCGCTCAAAGCAGAATGAAGTGGCCTGTGGCAGGGATGCCCGCACAGGTCAAGGTCCGGGCAGGGCAGCAGGCGCAGGCGCAGGGACTGGGAGCCCCGCCAACAGAAGGCAGGCCAAGAACAGGGGGCCCCGAGGCATCGTCCTGAGAGACCATGGATCCAGGGAAAGGAAGCTGTAACTGTAGGGGGTCGCCACGCCTGTCCCCGCAGCCGTGGCTCCTGGGTTTGCAACCGACGCCCATCAAGGTAGCTTCTCCTCTCCCGCGTGGCTGCGCGGTTGCTGCTGGGAAGATTCCTCTCCAGCTGTCCCGCTGCAGCTGCTGGGGATTCCGAATGGCTTAAGGGCCTGGCGCCTCTGTGCGAAGCCGAGTCCCCACCCAGAAGCCTGGAAAGGTCTGCAGAGCTCCTCAGCCACCCTGGGGCATGGCCGTGCTCTCGGAGAGCCTGTTCCCTAGGACAGAAGTAGGACAGGACACGTAAGAAGTCGGTCAAAGAAGGGAAAGACAATGTGAGAGATCAAAAAGGTAAAAACGTAAAAGTGACGTGCTGACAGTGACAGGTGGGTCTGGGCAGGGTGACTTTGGATGGCATGACGGGAAAGGGAGACCTGGGCTGAGAAGGAAAAGGTGCTATGGACACCCACAGCAAGGAGGGCCTCTGGTGTCTCTTTAAAACAGAGCAAATGACGTCTGAAGCAATCAAAGGGGAGCGAATGAGCTGAGCCTCTGGTATGTGCCAGGGACAGTGCCCACCACCTGGTACTCATCAGGTCCTCAGTCCTCAACAGGTCTTGGAGTCCCTGTGACCGCTCACACTGGACCGGTGAGAAGAAAGTCAGTGCATACAAGTGACGCCAGCTGTCCAAGGTGCATGACAGCAAACGGTCACTCCCAACCCCGGAGTCCAGGGAGGTTTTGGCAGCAGCTTGGAAGGAGGTTTGGTGAAGACAGCAGCGGCCCGCGCACGGGTGTGGGCGACGAGAAACCGCACCACGACAGCGGCGGGTGCTGAGGAGTGGTGCAGGCTCAGGGACGCCACAGGGCCGGCGGGCGGGGCGGGACGCGGGCAGACTCACCCTGAACCTGGGGAGGGCTGCCCGCACTCAGAGGAACAGGGGCTCCGGGGTTTTAGACAGGAGCCATGGAGGGCCTTCGGTGTGTCAGCTGACTGGGGCGGGGCGGCTCGGAACAGCCGGACACGGAGATCCTGACGGGTGGATGGAAACAGGCGCTTCAGAGGGAAGGGGAGGAACTGTGGCAGCTCAGAGCATCTCCAGCCCATAGGAGAGCTGTCGCCGCCTGAAGCGATGGCCACTTGGAGCAACGACCCCGCGGGAATAGGTTCAGAGGCGGACTGGAAACAAACAGGCTCTTTATTCTGCTAGCTTCTCTCTCTGGCTCCAACAACAACTCCAACACCATCCACACTCCTGCAACCACCACCACACCACACACAATGGCGCCAACCCCGATCCACAATGTCCCGGGCCAAGTCTCGCGAGACCATGGAAGGTGGCAATGCTTATGGCTCACAGCTAACCGCAATCTTAGCTGTCTCCTTAATTAGGGCTCCTGCAGAGAGCAGCACCCACGGTGGCTCCCACAGCCCCCCTCTCTCCAACCTCAGGCCGCATGGAGCCACCCACACCAACAGGACTCGCCCCAGGAAAGCACCGAAACAGAAACACACACACACGATGAATTTCATTTTAAGTTAATGGCCCTACGACACACGGTCAAAAAAGACATTTTGTTTAGATTCCAATGCATAGTGTTAAAACGCTGTGAAATCACGTGGGCTTTGATTTTTTTTTTTAATGTTATTCAATTGATGTCATTAAAAGAGCAGAATTAGTCTCGTAATCATTCCCTTATGAGTTTGGCTGTCTGTCTTAAAGAAAAAAAAAAAAAAAAGGACTCATTTCTGTCCCAAGCCATCTTATTTAGACAGCAAAAATCACGTCTCAACATTCACGTGGGAAGAGGAGAGAACGCATGTCAATAATGACACACGGTCCTCCTCCAAGCCAGCCTCCCGTCGGGAGCTCGGAATCTGGTGGCCACACCGGGGAGGGCCAGTCTCCCCCTCCTGCTTGGGCCTTCGCCTTGCTCACCACCCCAGCACTCCGCTAGCATGCAAATGTGTGACCGCTGTTTTGTGCAAGTAACACTGTGCTTTGCTGAAAGTCACTATCCGCCACAGCCACAGCACAGGGACCCCGTTGTGAAAACGAACCCAAACGCTCACTCACGCCATTATGAACCAGAAAACCATAAGATGCTCAAGAGATGGTTTCCCCCTTTCTATCTTACGGCTTTAGCAGCTGAATCATATTTTTGTGAGCGGCAGGAGAGTCCAGTTTTTCTGACAAGCAGAGCTTTCTTTAACTCCACGAGGGACACCCGCCGGAAGCCAGTCTGTCGGGCGACTGTGGTGTTGTGGGCACTGTTTGTTGGCAAAGGAAATGGACTAGGGATCAGACAACCTGGCTCAGTGTGAACTTGTCCCCTTTCTAACTCGGTGACCTTGAGCGACTCGTCTCACCGCACTGAGCGGGACTTTCCTTATTTATAGTACACTGTGGCACCTGATATTACCTTTCAGGTGTTTTGTAGCAGCATCAATGCGTGAGCAAGGAGTATGACTACATTAACACCTATTAAGTCCTGTTAAGTTCTATAGTGACTTTAGAGTCATTTTATGGAAGTCTGTATCATCTTCCTCTTTTACTGGTTCCAAGGGTGGAAAGAATACCAATGTGTTCATCAGCTTTCTGTTACTATCAGTGAAATGCCTGAAAAAATCAACTTATAAAGACAAAATGTTTGCTTTAGCTTGGAGTTTGGTTCCAGCCCACGATTCGTTGTCCCCACTGCTTTGGGACCATGACAGGACAGGAGAACAGGGCAGAGAAAGCCACTGCCCCCATGGCCCAGAAGCCAAAGACGGTGTGGAGGGGGCTGGAGCCCCACAGCATCCTTCACGTATATCAACGCAGTGACCAAAGACCTCCCGCCAGCCTTGCCTCCTTCAGGGCTCGCTGCTCCCCAGGAGTGCCCTGCCCATGGCCACGCCTGGAACACGCAGGCCATGGGGACACTGACCTTCCAAACGCCAGCAGAGTTCTCTCTCCACAGGGAATAGTGTGTGCTTTAATAAGGCACATAAAAGATGATGAGCTAAATGGAGAGGTGTGAACGCTACAGTTTTAAAAATTGACTTTGTCCATTTTAATTGACAAACTATCACCCATGTGAAAATTCAACTGTAGGCTGAAGAACCTAACAGGTGTATCTATTTCAAAATTCGTATGGAAAAGCCAAGTGCACAGACACCCAAGTCCACCTTGAAAAAGAAGAAAAACAAGCAGGACCTACTGTACCAGATGTTAAATTAGACTCACAGACTTTATTAACAAGTCAGCCAAACTTGAGTTAAAGAACAAAAAGACCAAGACGGCCAAAGGGGGGCATTAACTTGAAGAAAAAAAAATCACCCTAGGAGAAAACAAAACTAGGTTCCTACCAACCACCCAAAACACATGAACTTAATTGAACGGGTTAAAGACCTAAATGTGAAAGATACAATGATAAAGTCTACAAAAAAGATAAGGCAATTCTTACAAAAGTTAGAGAAAAAATCATTTTGCAAAGCTCCCTAAGTAAAATATTAATGAAATGAATTCCATCCAAATTAAAGATTTCTGTTGAATGAAGACTATAATAGACAAAGTGGATAGAAAAGCAACAGGTGCGGAATGAGTCTGGAGGAAAGTACGGAAGCTTCCGGTGGAAAATTGTACAGTGAACTTAAGGAAAATCTGCATAAGGAAGAAAATCCAAAAAACAAGCATATGAAGAGATAATGAAATTCATCAATAATCTGATAAGAGGAAAATAAAAACAAAAAATATGTTTTACATGCACTACACAGAAGTAAGCACACTAGAAAGCTCACACTGCCAAGCACTGGTGGGAAGGTGGGCAGACGGCCCCTCGTGCTGCTGCTGGGACTAGGGTACCTCGTTCTGGAGGTTGTTGGAGAATGCTTGATGATGTCACTTGCATGGAGTAGCTGAGCTGTCACATGCACTGGGGCCCAGTGACTCTACTGTGAGTCCAGATCCCAAATTAAACCCCCCCGGACTTTCTAGTCAGGGATGTGTGTGAAGCAAGACGGGGACACTATTGCTGCCCAGCCCTCGGGGAAGAATGTAAGTAAAATGTGTTCCGGGCACGCTGTAACACACTGGAGCGTGTGGATGCGATGACCTTGATGTTCCCACAGCAATTCCGTGCACTTGGAAACACTGCAGATGGGAGGAAATACTAAGAAAGAAAATGGGGTATACAACTCATGTTATATAGATTAAAATGCAATCACTATAAGTTTAAATTAGGTGCTGTGCACGTTTTAGAACATGCCCACTGACCAGGGCAAGCACTTGGAATGGTCAGGCTCTTGAATATGTAGGAAGAAGGGGCACGTGTGCATGCTAGCACGCACGTGTGCACGTGTGTGTAACCAGTAGGCCCCTGTGAAAGCATGCACAGATGTGTGTGTGTACATATGTCTCATCAAACAAAAGCCTCACAACATAGCACACTGTCATTCACATGGAAGGCACTCTTTTGATATTTTTTTTTTTTTTTTTTTTTTTTTTTTGGTTCTGGGGATTGAACCCAGCAGAGTGTACCACTGGGCCACATCCCAGCTCTTTCTATTTTTTTGAGACAGGGTCTTGCCAAGTTGCTTAGGTCTTTGCTAAATTGCTGAGGCTGACTTTCAATCTGTGGTCCTCCTGCCTCAGCCTCCTGAGCCACTGGGATTACAGGCATGTGCCTCCCCATCCAGCTCGTATTTCATACTTTTTTTTTTTTTTTTTTTTTTGTGGTTACCAGGGATTGAACTCAGGGGCACTCGACCACTGGGTCACATCCCCAGCCCTTTTTTTTGTATTTTATTAGAGACAGGGTCTCACTGAGTTGCTAAGTGCCTCGCCATTGCTGAGGCTGGCTTTGAACTCGCGATCCTCCTGCCTCAGCCTCCCGATTACAGGCGTGCGCCACCGCGCCCGGCTTTCATACTTTTTGATGCTGATCTCTGGCCACTAAATCGACTGCATGACCTACCAACGGGTTACAACTTTCCACTTTAAAACCCTGATGCAGAGGATAATCAGGGGTAATGGCGAGGTGCTGAGTAGCCACAGGAGCGCCACACGCGCCCAGGAACCCGGAATCCTAAACAAGACTGCAGGCAGCAGCAGCTGGACGGAGCAGCCCTTCCTCCTGCAGCCTTCTCCAGGGATTCCTGTCCCTGGAGTTGCAGGGGCTGGGACCGCTCCCGCCACGTGACTCTGACCTAACCGGCACTTCCGGAGGGTGAACTTTTCACCCCTCCTTCAGCGCTGCCTTGTGGGACTGGGGCCAAAACTAGAGCAGGAAGCGTATGCCAGTTGGTAACGTGTAAAGGGCTATTTTAAAACACAGAGGAGCGTTTCAAAGCATTCCTTAAACACATTCAAATGAGATGTAGAACTATGAAAATAGGATCCTTCTCTTAGAATTGGAAAGTTCGCAAATAGGGTTGAAGTACTAGGGACCTAAATAATGAAGTGGAAAGGCCCCGGGACAGGAGTGGGTCGCGCAGGCGGGGAGAGCAGGAAGCCGTCAGAGGAGGGGGAGACGCCGGCAGGAGACCAGGGGAGTCCACGGGCTGCTCCCAGCTCTCAGTTCAAAAACCAGAATTTAAAGTGCACGGGAATGTCTCCCCCAAAGCAACTGCCTATGAGGACAGCTCCAGGCCCTCTCATAGGAGACCCGCACAGATAACACGTCTTGGGGACCAGCACTGCCAAGGTTCGTTTTTAAGTGTTCTGACAGGCACAGAGACTGCGGAGCTGAGCAGGGCCGGACACTCCTGGGAGAAGGGAGGCTGGTGACGGGCTGTGCTGCTGTGCTGGATGCGGTTCCCTCTCTACAGCTGTGCCCAGTGCAGAGGAGGAGGCACAGGCCCTGGCCATGCCCTCTCTGCAGCCACTGTCAGGCTGGCCTCAAACTTGCCATCCTCCTGCCTCAGCCTCCCAAGTGTACACCTTGGGTGTGCACTCCCAAGCCTGATGAAAATATCCTGAGTTGAAGATGCATTCCAAGCCGCATCCCAGCTGGGGCACGGCTTCCTGGAGGGCCACCATGGTGGAGGGATCCCCGAGAGCCAACTATCAGAGTTTGGGTTTGAAAGGGGTCCATGGAGAACCTGTGCTTATAAAACAAAATTAAGTGGGGCGCTATTCAGAACAAACCAAACCAAAAGGCCATAAAGAGCTATTTTCCATGGAATCTATATCCCAGAAGTGACGTGAAGAAGAAAGATAATCCACATATGGAAAGGTCTGGCTTTGGGTCTCTAAGGTAGGAAAAGGTAGAGAAGTAAACCTCCGGCTGTGCAGGTAAGGTGGGGAAGGGAGTGAAGCAAGCCACAGGAAGGAGGGAAGGAGGAGGAGCCAGGATGCGGTTTTCATTCATTCGCCAGTTTCTGGTCCTGCGGTGACAGGTGTTCACACAGTACCCGAACCCCCTGGGAGACACTGACCAGCTACTGTCACTTGTGATGAAAACCTAGTACGAGAACAGTGGCTCTCCAAGCCACCACTGTGGCAAAGCCTGTTCACCTGCACACTGTCACCCCACAGCTCTGGGGGGACGGCGCTGTCCCTTTCCTGCAGATGAAGAAAGAGACATCAGGATTAAGGGGCAGAACCAAGACTGGAAACTAAAGCCTGGGCTTCCTGACTTCAAATGGTCTTCTCATGAAGCTTACTTCTACCAAAAGGATACCTAAGGGAAAACAGATGAAGCCAAAAAAAAAAAAAAAAAAAAAAAAAATTCCTCCATTTAAAAACGCTCTAGAAGGCTGGGGATGCAGCCCAGGGTGGGAAGGCACGCCGAGCAGAGGCAGGCACTGGTTCTGCACCGCAAAACACAAATTAACCAATTAATTAAGAAAGAACACAAAAATGGGTTTGGCTCTGGAAACGTAATATCCCCATGTCAGAGTCACAGGTTTGAGGTTGTACTGTGGTTATTAAAGACAGTATCTTTGGGAAGTTGGATGAAGGTACGTGAAAACCTTGTGTGATCTTTGCACTGACTCGTGACCTAACGTGAGTTTAAAACACAGAGGGTTTTACAGGAACAGTGGATATGGACTTTTCGGAAGGCTGGAGAACATTTTCTCTTTGGATACCTGCATGTGTGCCTGTGTGTGTTTTGAAGGCTAATTCTCAATTGTCTGCAAAGACCTAAGTACCACAGTGATAAAACAATATTGGACCCCTTGTATTCCTTCACTTTTAATGAACTTCTACCCAGTGTATCTTACCACATGGGCCACACTCTATCTTCCTCACACTTTTTCTCTGCCTACCATATTTTGCATACAGAAACCAAGGAGGTACAGCTACCAGTCATGTCCAAGTTGAACACAAGAGTAAAATGCCTTTCATAAGGACCATTTGATTAGAAAATATACACATTTATCCTACAAATTCTTAAGCTACTTTTTTTTTTTTCAATAAATGGGACAATTTTGAAACAACATTTATTGAATGCCTTCTTGTCAATAAGTTTACTCTCACAACATAATGAAACAAAAATATACCCATTTTACATAGAAGGAAGAATAGAGTATGAAAGATTAATTTGCCAAAGTCACACAATTATTAAGAGGCAAAACGAGGCTTCAAACTAGAATCTGTAAAGATAATACACCTCCCACGTATCTCTACTCTGTTCCACATCCTGTGCTCCTGTTCTAGAAACATCTACTATATCCGCTACCCACCAAGTCTTAAAGGCAAAATATCCATTCAAAGCACGTTCACACATTAAAAAAGAGAAATTCTTAATATTCATTCCTGGCTCCTATTTAAAGTTAAAGTTTGTTCCTAAAGCTGAAGAAAAATCCTAGAAGAACGAAAGAAATGCAAGTGGTATTCCAAGCAACAGTGTGTGCACGCTCAAGTGGGAAACCGGAGAGCGGCGTCTGCCAAGTTCGTCTTGGCCCCGTTTGGTACTATCTCGCTGATCCGAGGCCAGCTTACATTTGCTTCTCTCCATCTTTCCCTCCCCCACTTCCTCTTCATCCCAGAAGCATATAAAAAGCATAGCAAAGAAGCTGGATAGAGTTTCCAAGAACACACTGAAACACAGTCAAATAAGGGAATGGCTATCTCGTCCCTCCAAACGCCTGAAGCAGACCCTCGCGGGGACCCACGTAACAAGAAACAGAATCACCTAACTATCGGTTGCAGAGACAAATATGTTTAGGGGAGAAACAGTTAAGGGAACTAATTAAACTTCCCCTTTTCATCTGTACTGATGCACAGGACATGGTAATTTAGTGTGATCAAACCTTCAAGCGGGATCTACTTTTTAATTCAAACTTATATTTTAAGTCTGTAATTACATTTGATTCCACTTCCAGCCTTTGTTCTGCAGCACTGATTCCTATCTGTTCAGCTCCGGTGCTGATGGACCTCAGATCTCTTACGCTCCTGACTCGGCACCATCGGAACCAAGCGTTGCTTGTGGAGGTCAGCAGCCTTCATCACACGACCTTGACGTCCCGCCACATTTGGAGAATTTGGGGGCTACTATACGTAACTGGTCATTTTATAAAAGGAACACGCAGTTTGCGATCAATCTTGCTTTTAAAAGGGTCCGTGAAAAAATGGGTGCTTGGTTTGCATCGTTTTAAGCCACCCTACTGCCACGTTGCCCATAGGGTGAGATTGGGTGGCACCCTGGTTCTTTTTTTTTTTTTTTTTTTTTTGATACCAGGGATTGAACTCAGGGGCACTCGACCACTGGGCCACATCCCCAGCCCTTTTTTGTATTTTATTAGAGACAGGGTCTCACTGAGTTGCTAAGTGCCTCGCCATTGCCGAGGCTGGCTTTGAACTCATGATCCTCCTGCCTCAGCCTCCCAAGTGCTGGGATTACAGGCGTGCGCCACCGCGCCCCAGCAGCACCCCAGTTCTTTCCTTCCAAACTTCCTGGTGAATTAGAGGCAGCCCTATATTAGTACAATAGGAAAGGAAACACAACTTTCTAGAAAGGCAGACGCACATGCTACAAAGCCTGTCTGTTCTCCCTAACAGCCAGGCGTGGCTTCACAAACACTGCACAACAGTGTCATCCTCCTGCCCCAAGCTCAGGCAGGCATGCTGTGAAGTTCAGTCCACCACCTCAGCAAAGAACGCAGAAACAAGGTGCGACCAAAATAGCTGTGTCAGGCTGTGCCAACCTGGGAGAAGCCACGGGAAATATTTGGGTGCCCTCTGACAGGTTCACACTCTGATGCAGGAGATAAACTTAGCAGACCATTATAATTCAGCGTGATGTGGAAAGTCACCAGACAGCACAGGTTGCCAGGGACTGTGTAGGAGGGACTTTAACACAGCCTGAAAGAGGAGGGTGGGCACTGACAAGAGCTCCCCAGAGCAAGAGCTCCCAGGGGTCTAGGAACCAGGAACCCTCTGCACCCAGGGAGACCCCACAAATGACTGACAACCACAAGAGTTGGGGGGATGTGCAGAAGTGGGAACCCTCACTGTGGCCCATGGGAAGGTAAAGGGGTACCTTCCACAGCTGCGGAAAACAGTCCGGCAGTTCCTCAAAGCTCCAGCCTAGACTCTCCCCCCGATGCAGAGTTCCACGCTGGGGGTCCATCCAGGAGAACCCCAAACGCACCTCCATGCAAGAGCTGCTCACGAGTGTCCCCAGTAGCACCGTCCCAAGCAGTCACAGAGTGGAAACCGCTCACGTGTGTCTGACTGACGGATGGACAGACAGGACACGGCACATTCCGAAATGTCCCTTGCTGTGAGCGAAGCAGCGACCCGGGCTGCACACGGAGGAACACGCACACACCCCCGGGCCTTTGTGCTTTATGAAAGAAGCGAGGCGCAAAGGGCCTCCTGGTCTGCGATCCCACGTCCACGGCATCGCCGCAACAGGCGCGTTCTCAGGTGCAGAAAGCAGATCCGAAGTCCTGGGGTCAGGAATGGGGAGTGAGTGCTAACGGGCATGGGGTTTCTCTCTAGAGGAAGAAACTGCTCTGGAATTTGATCATGGTGACGGTCACGCCATTCTGTGAACACGCCGAAAAGCACTGAACACCAAACTTGAAAACGCTACGTTGCAAGGCGTGAGAATCTTTGAAAAAGGAAATAAGAGTGAGGAAGCAGAAATCAACAATTCAGGGGTCAGGAAGGGGGAAAAGCGGCAAGAGTGGTGGGTGGCAAGGGGAAGGGAGGTGACCTGCTCGGTGACGGGGTGCACCTTCCAGAGCATGGGAGGGGAGAGCCCAGAGGGCGGCCAGGGGCCCGTCCCGCATCAGGCAAAGGCACTGCGAGGGCTGGGCAGGGCTGGGCGCAGACGACGGGGTGAGGGAGACAGTGCCACAGCTTCTGCCCTGACTGTGGGGAGGGACGTTCAAGGTGAATGGTGCAGCTAGAACCACTTCTGTTAAGAACAGGTGGAGAGAGGGCATGTGGCTGGCAAATAAGCCAGGTCCTGGAGGTCCCTCATCCCAGCCCTGTGAGCACATCCATACCAGACACTGCAGAACAATCCACCTGGGCACAAAAATGAAAGAGAGCACCTTAGAAGAGATTTTCTCTTCCGCTCAGCCTCCTGGATCCCCAGGTCTGAGTGGACCCCAGCTTATTGCCCACGGCTTTTTATGGCAATACGTGCATCCTTTTCAAGGCTTCCTGTTCAGTTTTTTCCATCCCTTCAGTCCTGTGGTGGGATGTGGCTGAGTTTGTTTTCTTACATTTTTTTTTGTGATACCATTTTAACAACTGGGTACTGAGGACATAAAAAATGGACGTGATGATTCTTAGTAGGAAGCCTTTCAAAACCCTAAGACAAGCCGGGCGCGGTGGCGCACGCCTGTAATCCCAGCACTTTGGGAGGCTGAGGCAGGAGGATCGCAAGTTCAAAGCCAGCCTCAGCAATGGCGAGGCACTTAGCAACTCAGTGAGACCCTGTCTCTAATAAAATACAAAAAAGGGCTGGGGATGTGGCCCAGTGGTCAAGTGCCCCTGAGTTCAATCCCCAGTACCACAAAAAAAAAAAAAAAAAAAAAAAAAAAAAAAAAAAAAACCCTAAGACAAAGCAAACCTGCCCCCTCCTTCATGACATCTTCTCTATCTCTACTGGCATTCTTTAATGACTTTTTCAACATGAAGAAACCGGAATCCTGGGCTGGGGATGTAGCTCCAAGGTAGAGCACCTGCTCAGCATGTGCAAGGCCCTGGGTTTGATCTCTAGCAAGGGGGGAAAAAAATAACCAGAATTCTAATTGGTGTCTTTTAGGTTTCAAGGCAGGTTAATAACGTACAGTTTCCATGCTGAAAAACTAGGAATTCTTATGTAAATAAATATTATTAACTTTTACCTGTAGTTTTTGAAGTTGGCACAGTCTGAGCTTGAAGATCTTGTCAGAAATATCCACTTCAAGATGGAGAAGTGCACCAGGTGGTTGTACCTATGGAAAAGTGGAGACCGATTAGGGCTGTGTGGGCAGGGTGGAGTCACAAGTTCCCTTACTCCAGAGTCACGTGAAGACGGCGGCGCCCAAGCCCCAAGTTCTTTCCAGTCTAATTACCTGCAGTCGCTCCATCTTCACAGGTGAAACAGAAAAACCCCTCACCCAATTCAGAACTTTTAAATAATCTTTATTAGATTGTTATAACTGTTCTATTTCTAGTTATTGTTGATCTCTTAGTGTGCCTAGTAACAAATTAAATTTTGCTATGTTTGTATAGGAAAAGTCCTAGTACAGTGTCCAGTTCTATCTGTGTGTATAGACAGAAGGCCTCGGGACACGTCTCCCGCAGCTAAGATGGGGAGTACTATACACCAAGCCTTCACAAAATACTGAATTTCCTGTTCTAGACATTAGACAAGTATATACTCACCAACATTTTCTGAAAGTCTCCTATATAGCAGGCACTTTTTCATGCACATCCTCATTTTTATGACATTTTACAGATGAAAAGAATGCACTGTAGGAACAAGCAGAGCAGGACTCTACCCAGTGGGCCTGACTCTAAGACCCAAGTTCTTATCACTAAACATGGCTCCTGATATAGGTCACACCCTCTACCCTATGGAAGTCCTAAATCCTAGAGGGCATGAGGAATGTTAGCTCTCACCATTGTGTAGCTAGTGCTTTCCAAAATATGTAAATGTGTTTCAAAATTCAAAATACCTAGTCTAGAAATACAGTAAAAAGAGGCTGAGTCAAGGGGAGGCAGCTTCGGTTTTTAGGAAAAATGCTAATTAGTGGGCTAGATGACCACGATGTGCTGATAGGTCTAAAATCCCACAGTAGCAAAAAGGAAAAGCCACCCTCAGTGTGACCTTCACCTCTGCTACTGCTAGTGCACTTCCTGCGTCTGACTAGTCATTCATGACCCATCTGGGCTCTACCAAAACCTCCTTCTTCCCTCCCTCACTGTCAATCAACCTCTCATTTCATTCTATACCATTAATTCAGGTCTGTCCTGCACAATTAAGCATTTATTAGGAGAAGAGATGATGTACTCTGTTCTTTTATACCCTTTAAGAAGGAAATAGAGCATGAATACACACACACACACACACACACACACACACACACACACACATGTAACGCTGTGCAAATGTCACGTAAACGTGTCACAAGCTCCACTGGAGACCCTTCAGGGACAGGACGCAGTCTGCAGAGCCCGGCGCAGGTGTCAGGATGCTCTCCTTTGGGAGGTGCTGTGATTTCTAACTCCTTGCAAAAATATGTAAACATGCCGAGACTCGACGTGGAATGTGAAACGAGGCCTGCGGTCACTCTACTCCCTACGTATTTCTGCCAAAGCAGACGCTTCACCTTGGCTCTGATTCTTCCATCTTGTTCCTTTGTATTTCGTCTTGATAACACCATCTTTGTTTCCACTGTCTTTCCTGAATAGTCAAAATGTGCGCCTTTCCTCTCACAGAGGAGTGAAGAACCCTAGGCTGTGTTGGTGCTGGGACTGGTTTGGGGGCTAAGAGAAGCATCTCGAAGGACCGGCGCACAGTGCTAGTGTCTAAAACCCATGGCCTTACTGCGTCTCCATCAGCAGAGTCTGAGAAGGGACCTAACCACTGTGCAGTTGCTCTTAACCAGTCCCTCTAGCTTCTGCTCTACGTAAATGATGGACATTGTCACCACAGTAGCAATAATTGCACGTACGAATATAAAGCAACATAAAATTCACCCTGAGCCAGGAACCCTCGTGAGCACCTTCAGCGGTGTTGATGGCACAGTCCTCACAGTGCCCCCACGTGAGGGACACCGGTATGATCCGCATGTCATAGATGGAGAGAGAGGCAGAAGGGGCAGTTCAGGGGCTCCGGTCACCTGCTGGTAAGTGGTACAGGTGGATTGGAGCCCACTCACAATCCCACTGTTTTAAAATGACCAGCCACAGGTAGGATGCCCACGACAATGACCCTAAGGCAGGCCAAGGTCGCGGTCGCCTTCTCTGTCACATAGGAGTGGATCTGTGTGGGTACCCAAGCTATACCACGAGGCCAGAAGTGTCCGGACGTACAAAACTGCGTCCTTTCCTGTCCAGCAATTCCACAGAACATCCAGACCTGAGAGTCTGATTTGAGGATGACGCCCTGTGAGACTCTCAGCAGATACAGTGAGCTGGGATCCAGGAGCGTCTTCTTTAACTTTGTACAATAAAATAAAAATGAAAAGCTAAGCATTTCCACCCTCATCATGTTTTACTTTTTATTTCAAAGGAATTTCAAACTTGCAGAAATGTTGTACGAACGGTGTGTCAGCTTCTTGTCATTGTGACACCAAAACACCTCGTCAGGGCCACTCGGGGAGGAAAGGTCTGTTTTGGTTTCGGTCCGTGGTCAGCCACTTTCTCCCGCAGCGTGACAATGCTGGGGTCTTCTCACTGGTTCGGTCAGCTGCTGAGATGCCCCTTTGCCCCTCGTGGGTGAGGTGACCTTGGACCGCTGGCAGGAGGTCATGGCTTCCAGGTCACTCCAGGAAAGCTGCTGTGCTTGCCCAGGGAGGGCACCTGGTGGTCACAGAGACGGCCCCTCCTCCAGCCCTTGTCACGGGTAGCACCTGAGGCTCCCTACCCAGGGGCATTGCCAGGAAGCCTGCCGGTGGCGATCTGTCTTAAGGACGCACTCACTCACCTCAGTGGACTCCTGGCGTCCTCCTCTATCCGGTGGGACGCAGTCTATACGATCTCGAGGCTCAGAGTGCCCCGCGGGGACAAGGGCAGCAGGACCCCTCAGGCTGGCTGCTCTGCCAGGCATCTCCCCACTGTCGGTCGGGCACTTCCGTGTTTTCGGGCACAGTTAGACACTCAGGGTCCTCTTGCACCTGATCTGCCCGACCCGCAAAGCATCACCCTCCTCGAAGACCTGCCGTGCCCTTTAGCAAAGACGGGCATTTAAGGGGGGCGGGGGGTCCTTCTGCTCCTATCTCCTGAGTGTCACCGAAAACTGTCCTGTCCACTGAGCGAGATCTGAGACCACGTGAGGGGGGTGTGCACCGATGCGGTCGTAATCTGATCATACTTGAACATTTGTTTCAGTTTACATATTTTGTCCCGTGTTCTGAGATCCACGTACGTTCACACTGATACGCAAAGTCCGGCCCACAGCACGGGGTCCAGCCCCACATAGCCTCTGCCACCCTCTCTCATGACAGGAAGGGGGCAGCTCCCAGCACCCCCGCCATGTTGCCTCGCTGGCCTCCCTGCCCAGATCTGCCTAATGGCTTTCTTACTGAGTTATTAAGGCAGGACGGAAGGAAGCAGGACAGGAGGGAGGGGGAGGGCGGAGGCGAGCAAGGCACGCACCTCTCCCTCTTCTCCAGACCTGGTCATCTGTTCACGACGCAAACCTCGTCCAGAGTGCGCCGCACAGGTGTCCGTGAGGACCCGGCATGTCTTCTGACACCTGGCTGTCAGTGACGTGTGAAGGAACACAACTGCTCACACACTTAATAAATGTTACAAAGGAATGCGGATTTTAAGTACCAGGTGTGACTTTCAACAAAAGGTAAACCCAGGTATATCCTCACTGAGCAGATAACGGGGAAAGCGGGGTGGCGGAAGGAGACAGGCCCTGGGAACCATCAGGAGCAAGACGGTCCCCCTTCTGGGTTCATGACCCTCCCGATCACTGTGCCACGTCACCTGTGAAAACGCTTCCCAAGGAACTAACATACAACTTGGAAATATGTCCACTGAGAACTACGCACCGCCACCAAGTCCCCAGAGAGACATGTACAAGCACAAATGTCACAGCTCCCTGGACCACGAGGACAGAACCACCTTGCAGGAGGGTGTTTAAAAAGACACACGAATGCTTGACACCAAAAATGGTTCCCATAAGCCACAGACACTCCCCGGCTTCAGTATCCGGTGGTTTCTCTGGTCACCGTAGCTAGCATCACAGGGGACACGAAGAGAGGGCACCTGGGGAAGCACCAAGCCCACCTTAGCGTGCGGGGAGGATGGAGACAGTGCAACGGCCACGTCCACATGAGCACCATGCGGCGGTGACACTGGCTCCCTCCGTGAACAGAGAGTACCGCGGTGGTGCACACCTGTAATCCCAGCATTGGGAGGCTGAGGCAGGAGGATCACAAGTTCAAAGCCGGCCTCAGCAATGGCGAGGCACTTAGCAACTCAGTGAGACCCTGTCTCGAATAAAACACAAAAAAAGGGCTGGGGATGTGGCCCAGTGGTCGAGTGCCCCTGAGTTCAATCCCCAGTACCAAAAAGAAAAAAAAAAATGCAAATTAAACCATAATACATATCACCTCATACCTGTGAGAGGGGCTATTATCAAGAAGACAACCTATAGCCAGGCGCGGTGGCGCACGCCTGTAATCCCAGCACTTGGGAGGCTGAGACAGGAGGATTGCGAGTTCAAAGCCAGCCTCAGCAATGGCGAGGCACTTAGCAACTCAGTGAGACCCTGTCTCTAATAAAATACAAAAAAGGGCTGGGGATGTGACCCAGTGGTCGAGTGCCCCTGAGTTCAATCCCCGGTACCCCCCCCCCCCCCCCACCGAAAAAGAGAGAGAGAGAGAGAGAGAGAGAGAGAGAGAGAGAGAGCGCGCACCTGAGAGGAAGGTGATGGAGCCGACCCTCTGCAACACGGCATCTGCTCCTGTCGCGCTGACCTCGGTGGGCAGGTCATTCAGATTCCTGGTGCCCTACTTTGCCCTAAAGAGAAATGAAGTCCCCGTCCCAGTGAAGACGGCACCCTGGAGCCGGGGCAGGAGGGAGGCTCCGTCCTCACGCTCGGTGAGTTCTCACCCTGGCCCCCAGTTCTGGCCGGTGGCCTCTGGCAGGAGAGTCGACTCCCAGGCCTCCTCTCCTCATCTATCCGACAGAGACGACGCCCCATCTCAGAGCTGGTGTGCGAGCCCAATGAGAGAAACGCAAACGGCGCTTCACACACCGAGGGCAGCTCCCAGTCGCCACCACCCGCCCCACGCCACGGCCATGGCCGCCTCCAGCACGGCCATCACCAGTGCCTTCAGGGCTCACCACAGCCTCCCTCCACGGGAAGCGAAGGCTGTGCGAGATTCACCATGGTCGTTGTCCTAGACTGAACGTCCGTGACCCTCCACACTCCGCGTGTTGGAATCCTAACCTGTGTGCGCTGGCATCTGGAGGGAGGGCCTTTGAGACGGGACTGGGTCGTCACGTGGGGTCCTCACAAACAGCACTGGTGCTCTTCAAAGGGGACACGAGGAGCGCTTCCCACCACATGAAAATACAAGGACGTCAGCGGCTGAAGCCCAGGAGAGGGTCCTCGCTGCTACCCCCCGATCCCAGACTCCCAGCCTCGGGGACAGTCAGAAGGAAACTTGTGCTGTTATAAGCTGATGCCCTAGGGTACTGCATGACAGCTGCCCGAACGGAGAGGCCGTCCTGAGTAAACAGAGCTCATTTTCCCTGTGCTAGAGGGTGTGCTAGAGGCTGTGCTAGAGGGTGTGCTAGAGGCTGTGCTAGAGGCTGTGCTAGAGGCTGTGCTAGAGGGTGTGCTAGAGGGTGTGCTAGAGGCTGTGCTAGAGGGTGTGCTAGAGGGTGTGCTAGAGGGTGTGCTAGAGGCTGTGCTAGAGGCTGTGCTAGAGGGTGTGCTAGAGGCTGTGCTAGAGGGTGTGTTAGAGGGTGTGCTAGAGGGTGTGCTAGAGTCTGTGATAGAGGGTGTGCTAGAGGCTGTGCAGAGGGTGTGCTAGAGGCTGTGCTAGAGGGTGTGCTAGAGGGTGTGCTAGAGGCTGTGCTAGAGGGTGTGCTAGAGGCTGTGCTAGAGGGTGTGCTAGAGGCTGTGCTAGAGGGTGTGCTAGAGGGTGTGCTAGAGGGTGTGCTAGAGGGTGTGCTAGAGGCTGTGCTAGAGGGTGTGCTAGAGGCTGTGCTAGAGGGTGTGCTAGAGGGTGTGCTAGAGGCTGTGCTAGAGGCTGTGCTAGAGGGTGTGCTAGAGGCTGTGCTAGAGGCTGTGCTAGAGGGTGTGCTAGAGGCTGTGCAGAGGCTGTGCTAGAGGGTGTGCTAGAGGCTGTGCTAGAGGGTGTGTGCTAGAGGGTGTGCTAGAGGGTGTGCTAGAGGGTGTGCTAGGGCTGTGCTAGAGGCTGTGCTAGAGGGTAGAGGCTGTGCTAGAGGGTGTGCTAGAGGCTGTGCTAGAGGGTGTGCTAGAGGCTGTGCTAGAGGGTGTGCTAGAGGCTGTGCTAGAGGGTGTGCTAGAGGGTGTGCTAGAGGCTGTGCTAGAGGGTGTGCTAGAGGGTGTGCTAGAGGCTGTGCTAGAGGCTGTGCTAGAGGGTGTGCTAGAGGATGTGCTAGAGGCTGTGCTAGAGGGTGTGCTAGAGGGTGTGCTAGAGGGTGTGCTAGAGGCTGTGCTAGAGGGTATGCTAGAGGCTGTGCTAGAGGCTGTGCTAGAGGCTGTACTAGAGGGTGTGCTAGAGGGTGTGCTAGAGGCTGTGCTAGAGGGTGTGCTAGAGGGTGTGCTAGAGGGTGTGCTAGAGGCTGTGCTAGAGGGTGTGATAGAGGCTGTGCTAGAGGGTGTGCTAGAGGATGTGCTAGAGGCTGTGCTAGAGGGTGTGCTAGAGGCTGTGCTAGAGGGTGTGCTAGAGGCTGTGCTAGAGGGTGTGCTAGAGGCTGTGCTAGAGGCTGTGCTAGAGGCTGTACTAGAGGGTGTGCTAGAGGGTGTGCTAGAGGCTGTGCTAGAGGCTGTGCTAGAGCTCGTCACTGTTCTCCAGATCTGACCTCACACGATCCTTCCAGATGACCCTACTTCTAGCCCATCATCCCCAGATGCTGTGTAAGGTCAGTTTACCCAAACAGCACGGGTACGAGAGACAGAAGTTATCATTCAAGATACGATACTTCGGTCCTTTGCCACAGAGGGGGTAGTTAAGGATGAAATTTCAGAACAGAATTACAAATTAGAAAATGAGTCGAGATTATAGAAGGGGGGAGGGAAGTGGCAAAACTCTTAAGAGATTTAAAACAGATCACAGACATAAACAGTCTTCAGGCAGGCCAAAGACGGTGGCTCTCTTTTCATATAGCCTGACTCCTGGCCCAGGGAGCTGTGTTTTATTATTTAAAGGTTGGCTTTTTTTTTTTTTTTTTTTAATTCTTTCTCTCCCCTTCCCTCCAGAAAATAAATAAGTGGTGGTGGTGAGGAGTGAGAGAGATTCAGTGGAGTACCAGGTGCACGGTGGCTTTCTCTCTAGTTAAAAAGCAAAACAAAACACTATTGTCGCTCACGGGCTTCAGTCTGGTCTGCCAAGAAGGAATCAAATCTCTTTAGAAGGAGGCTTTGCATGGTTCCTGTGTCATGCGGACATGAGCTGGCTTACAGAAGGGCCACAGAGACGGCATCCAACGAAGGCCTGAAGGAAGCTGCCCCCCAAAAATCTGATTTTTTTCCTCCTCTAACCCTGCCCCTCCCCTGTCTTCTTTATAAGAACGGGTACGATCCTAGACACGGAAGAAAGAACCACCTCTTTCCCTCCCTTGGTTAAGGACAGCACTCGATTCTTGGAATTAACCCTTTAGGAACAAACCTCTGCCTCCCGGCCTCCCGTTTCCAAAGATCTCTGTTTGTCTTGAAAATCATGAAAAAAAAAAAAAAAAAAAAAACCCACATAATTTTATTCCACTATGGGCCCTTTGGTTTTATGGAGTCCAAAGTCCAAGTCCTGCTCAGCGAGGACTGTTGGGCTGATTTTTAAAGAATGCATCAGATATTAGCTGGAAATTGGTTGTAAATGGAGCCACTTCAGTCTCCCTGGGAAGGGGCTGCAGGGGCTGGTGGGGGGCGGGGGGACTGCAGGGAGCCAAAAAGAAAATTGAGGAGGAGAAAATGATGACTGACGGCTTTGGTGCTATTATCTCTGAGAAGACTAAGGACATTAAGGCTTTGGGGAAAATGGCATGGTGACCTTGAGAACAAGCGGAGACTGAGAGGCCTGGTGTGGCTTCCTGAGGGTGGATGTGGCCGCCCCGGCCTGCGCGTCCACGCGGACGATGCCTGCAGTTCAGATAAGCAGCTGGGGCTTCCTCTTTGCACGTGGCGCCGAAAGCTGCGTCTCCAAAAGGACCCGACGTCACGGGCTCCCTGTGACTTGTGGCCTCTTCAGGAGCTGTGGACTGAAGCTCATGATGATCCCTGCGTGACCTTGGGACAGGACGGCCTGGAAGTCAAGAATGGACTCTGTCCACCCTGACCCTCTTGTCTGTCCTTTCCTCTGTCACTCCACACAGAACGGGAAGTCCCCAGCCACGCAGGGCATCCGGCGAAGCTCTACTCAAAATGAGACCGGGGAAGAGCTCTGGACCCTGAGCCTGCAGGGAGCGCAAACCCCACCCTACAGCTTGCTGCAAGATGTACTGGTCAACACGGCGTTGCTTTAGATAAACTAGTTAATCTCGGGATGCTTTTATTAACCTCAAAAATTACTGTGATTCCAAGGAGCTTTTGTTTACACAGGTTGTACTAAGGAATGTTTACCATGTTACAAGCTGGCACTAAGAAATGTTTAATATTTATTATTCCTTAAAGTAATTTACAAACCCAGGGCTAAGGTTGTGGCTCAGTGGTAGAGCACTTGCCTTGCATGTGTGAGGCCCTGGGTTCGATTCTCAGCACCACATATAAATACATGAATAAAATAAAGGTCCATCTACAACTTAAAAATTTTTTTTAAATCAATAATTTACAACCCATTACTGTTAACATAATTGATACATTTTTATGAGCAATTAGGTTTTTCCAAAATGATTAGTGGCAAGAGTAGTCCTGCTGTATGCTGGTGGGGCATGTTTAGTGTGCATCTTCCCCGGAGACAGCTGGAGTCGCCCACCTGCCGCAGTAATCTGTTGTGGTGTCCTGTTGGCTTGAAGTGTGTAAAGAAAACCCATTCTCTCACAGACATGTAGTCGGCAAATGGAGAAATCGCACAATAGCCTTTTCTGGTAGCCGTAGATGTCCTCTGTGTGATCACCAACACCCAACCACGAGGCAGTTTCCACGGGCATCTGAGGGCCTCTCAGTGACCTTCCCATACTCTGCCCTGTGGAAACCCATCCCTCTAGCTAGCACTTCACAAGGATCCTTTGTCTACGCCGGATTCCAGATCATGACTGATCATTAATAAAACATGGATTTCCTGATTCGTACAGAGGCCCCGATGAACAGTGGAACACGTCACTGTGACCTTGAGAGAGAGCAAGAGAGCCAGGAGAAAGGCAAACACCATCCTACAATTTTTTTTTTGACATTTTCTTAATTTTTATTTATTTTTAATTTTGATATTTACTGTAGGTGGACACAATACCTTTATTATATTTATGTGGTGCTGAGGATCAAACCCAGGGCCTCACACATGGGAGGCAAGCGCTCTACCGCTGAGCCATCACCCCAGCGCCCATCCTATAATCATTATGGAAAGGTTTGACTGTGAAGGCCACCAGGAAGGTCACAGAGAGACCAGCCTTGCTTCAAGAACTACCATTAGCTCGTGCCGCTGCCCGAAAACACGGTCTGGGGATGTGCAGGAGTTTTCTGGGTCAGAGGGGGTTCTTGGGCCAAAAGACTTGAAAATAAAACGTGCCCCAGGCTGGCTTTCTTCTCCACAGGCTCTCCCGGCTCCCGGGCCTTCTGCCAAGGCAGGGGCTCATTGGATCTGATGATGCCCTGATGCCACCTGAGCTGTGCAACAACCAGCCCGAGGCTGAACGCGGAGAGGGGTTCCGGACGGCAGGCCAGAGCCCTTCACCACGGGCATTCCACCTCTCTGCTACCTTCTGAGTTCAGGGGCCCTGCCACACCCGTTTGTGGTGACCCAACTGCTGTTGGAGAGATCGAGGTGTCTTGTCTAGACTGTTCTCCTCCATCTTCAAATGCTAACTGGGACAGCAGGCTCCTGACTTGTCCTGCTCAGTACTGTGCCCCAGCACCCAGAGCAGGGCTTGTCACCTGTTCAGCAAGGAATGGTCTTTAGAAAACTGAATTGAGTTGGTGTATATTTGAATACTGTCAAACAGGCTCCTGGAAATGCCACCTGTGTGCACACTGAGAAACAGCAAACCCAGCACCTCTACCCGCAGGGTGCAGTGACACCGGAATGGAGAGAGAAAGACAGATGAACTATTTATTGGTAAGCTAAATTGGCTCTAATTAGAACCATTTAGTCCATGGTCGTATTTTTGGTGAGGCCCTCGCGCCCTTTAGAAACTCAGATTTCAAATTCAAACCCTCACTATTTTTAATTCAATGAGATGCAGAAAGTCACTAAAGAACAAAATCCTGCTGCAAATACGCTGTTGTTGCAATGCAACCTGATACTCTATTTAAGAAGAAAAATAAGTGAGTTTTCTCCTGATCCTTTAAAGATTCTGACAAAGCCAGGCAAGAACCCACACTTTGATTAAAATACTTAACTTCTCAAATGTGTGTGTGGTTGTGTGTGTAGTCATGTGTGTACTTGTGGGTAGCCATGCGTATTTTCATGTGGTTGTATGTAGTCATGTGTGTAGTCATGTGTGATTTGTGTGTGGTTGTGTGTTTGGCCATGTGTGCCAATGTGTGTAGTTGTGTGTGCAGTTTGTGTAATTGTGTGTGTGTGGTTGTGAGCACACGTAGCAGCATGCTACACCTGTTCTCACTACTCCTTGCTGGCTGCAGAAATCTTGCCCGTCCCTTCGCTGACAGCAGCAGAGAGGGCTAGGTATGGAGAGGAGGAACAAGTAGCCCGATATTTCAGAAACTTTGATCGTTTGGATTAGGTAGGTTATTTTTTGTTTATTTATTTTTTTATAGTCCTGCTTGGGGAACAAGTCTGCCTCCTCGGTGGGCAGAAGTGGCTGTTTGTGCAACGGAATTGATTATCTGCTCAGGATGGCTCATGCTGCAGGACTATAAAAAATTGCAGGTGGCTTTGGTTACAAGGGAGCTATCCGTCTTCCTGAACTATTGACACATTTTTATGTACTGTAGTCTCAAATCACTGGCTAAGGTTACTTATTCATCCATGAAATCTAGAATTTGGAGTCCTACCCAAGGGAAAAGGAGGGTTTAACCTGAGCAGTCCACTCGGCCTCGTCTTGCAACAGCACCGTGTTTTAAAGCTGGATGGAGGGACAGACTCAGGCCCTGTAAGCGGCCACCCAGGGTATCACAGGTGTCCGGATGCTGCCTTTGTTCAACTGATAACTGAGAGCCACGGATCCCCGGGATTGGGGGAAGCCACTTAGACTCTTCCACAGCTTTGACTTAGGATTGGCCAAGAACTGATAAAAAATCACGGTGAATATTTATTTTTCTTCAACAGTGTGCTTGTAAACCGACAAACTGCAGATAAAATTAATTCCAGTCTGGTCCCAGAGGCTCAAAACTTATTAAGCACATGCTAACACCTGCTGCCTTAGAAGGGACGGTCGAATCACGACACAAAATGCCGAGAGTGCGCAGCTCCTTCCAGACACAGAGAGAGACGCTGCCGTGGTGGCCCTCTGGTCCCCAGCACAAGGCAGACCTCTGGAGGAGGCCGGCTAAGGGCCATAGGACCAGTAGGTTTTAAGCTCACGATGCTGGATTTGAAATGAGGCAGCAATCTGTTTTTTTATAAAAATTCTCTATCTAGATCTAAATTCATGAATGTTGGTACACCTCCTTTCCATGGTCCCCCTCTTAGGTCTCAAGTTCTGTGCAAGCCCACGTTCTACCCACATTTCAACCAGGCGGGCCCTCCCTCGGACACGGTTACCTTCATCCCCAGCAAGCAAGCCAGTCATCCGAGGAAGAGCTTCCTCTCCTTCCCTCCCCTCCTGGGCCTGACTTTTGGGTATTTTAATTCACAGGAACATTATTCAAGCAAAACCTTAGTCAAGCAGATATCTGGACCAGACGTAGTGATGATATCAATTGTCAAAAGCAAGGAGAAGTTGTCACAGGGAACGGAAGAGCCCATCAACGAGGCCGCAGTCTGTGCTGCGGATTCTCTTGGTTGTCACTGTCTTGAAGTATACAGTAGGTGGACTCGACCCTCGCTCCACGGAGTCACCAGCGGAGAGATATACTGAAATCCTCAAAGAATCCCGTGTTGTAAAAGAGAAAGAGGCAGAACACTATTTGACAATAAAACTCAGCAGCAGCTGGCTCCCACCTGTCTCGGCTTAGATTTTGCGCATTTGTACCTGTTTCTGGGCCTGGTCCTGTGACTCCCCATTCCCCTCGTTCACACATTCAGCAAGCAGTACTGGCTAGGTGTAGGCAGGGGCACACGGGGTAGAGGAAAGAAATCATCATCTGGGTACTCCCAGAGATGCCCGTCCTGCTGAGTCGATACGTTCAAAAGGTCTTAGATCTCCCCCACCCACCCTTCCTCTCGCTGCTGCTCCTGCTCCAGGGCAGGACTTCCCTGAGCACGAGGCACTACTGCAGCGGCCAGGCCAGGAGCCCCGACTCCCAGCCCAGCCTTGCAGCTAAACTGCTCAAGCACTTGCCCAGAGGCAGACCCAGGACCTTGGTGATCTGCGTGGATCTCAGTCAGACAAGTGGACAATGCCATAACGTAAGGACCAGGACAGTAACTGTCATACAGGGTTAAAACCTGAGCAAGCACGTGTGTACGGACCCAGCAGCGGGCGGGCCCGGAGCAAGCCCGCGGTAGAGGGAAGGAGAAAAGGTGATGGAAGAGAGGGAGGAAGGTGGGCCGCCATCTTTGAGGGTCTCCCTCAGGATTTCCCTGCTGCCTCCTTTTCTCTCTTCCTCCTTAAAACATGCAGTAACAGCTTCGACTCGGCCACAGAGCTCTTCTTAGCACACTGTCACTCTCCTTCCTGGAAGCCTGATCCAGTACTGACATCCTCTATTCCTTATGAACCATCATGAAGCTTTACTCTGCTCACATAAAAGCAGAATCGCCATTCCCTCAGCTTTCCCCTCCCTCCTCCTTCTGCAATTAGTTGGTCACCAAACCCCTTAATCTAAATTCTAGTCTTTTAAATTGCTCTCACACCCCCCTCTTCTCTTCATCCCTATTTTCCAGAATATTCATGTCATTATCAGGAGATAAGTTAATACAGATACAATTTACTCACTAAATAAATGACACATAAGTCACCACGGAGCACTGAATTATAGAGTTGAGCATCACAGTACTGTCCTCAAGATCGAAAGCAATGGTGTAAGTAAAATTTGTAAACTGAGTGCAAACACACAGACTGACCTCGAGGTGTTTTGTTATGGCTGTAGAACACATTCCTACCAGCTTGATCAAGAGCATCTGAGAAACAAGGGCTCAAGATGGCAGCCAGGGGGAGGCTGGTGTCACCTGAAATTACTAGAACACAGCATCCAGGCATCCGAACACGTAGCGTTAGACTGCTTCCAGAAAGCACTTCCACTTCTACTTCAATAGAACGGACCAGACCAGTTCATACCAACCTTCCAAACAGAGGGCTGAAATAGCCAGGAGAGAGAAGACGGTTAAAATAACCTCTGCTTGTGGCTGTCAGGACTGTCGAGGCTCTGTGACGGGGTGGTGACGGCAGCGAAGTGACATCTGACCTCTCTTTAACCCACTGCGGGAACCCAGGTGACAACCCAGACTTCCGGCTGGGGTTCCAAAGGAGGGACATAAACAAACCCAGGAAGGGGCTGGCCCTCACCAAGACTAGGAAACCCATCTCGGGACCCTCCATCCTGACAGTGTCAAGTGCTCAGACCCCACCTGCCCGACTCCAGCAGACTGCGACCTCCTACAGGGAAAGAGGGCGCCACCCACAGCGGACTGTTGTCTCCACCCTGATAATCAGCGCTCTTCAGAAATAGCCAGGCTGACAGAAGTAAGAATAAACCAAAAAGCAAGAGAAAAGTCGGGAACAACAGACACATGGGGAATTGAGACAGTACAGTTGACATAAGGGAACTTTAGACTCAACCATGACCGACTTGCTTAATAAGGCAGGCAGCACTGTAAGGAATTCAGGGTAAAATGACTCAAAAGGGCGTACTGTAATTTAACCTGGAATCACTGGTAGGAAGATGTTCAGAAAATGGGCCTAATGGTATGTTACACAGCCAAAGAGGTAAAAATGAATTAGATGATGGATCAGACAAAAATAACCAGATTACAGCACGTAGAGGGGGGGAAATGGCACACGGAGCACAGTTTCATACATGTCATTGAAATCCCAAAAGAAGAGAAGAGAGAACGGGATTAAGGCCACCTCTGAAGAGAATCTGCCAGCACTGATGAAGGAAATCTAGCCAGATTCAAGATGTGCTGCAGATTCAAGCCTGGTGAAGAGAAGGAAATTCACACCTAGAAGATTACAGTAAAAGCCAACGAAAAATGAAACCTCACAACTGCAGGAAAACAAAAGGAAGAGAACACTTTAAAACTGCCAGGCACACGGGTCTTAGGGTGAGAGGGAGCATTTTCAAATGACAACAGCAAGACCACAGACTCTTGAAAGAAACATGGTTTTGACATCAGAAATACCTTTAACGTGCTAAATAGAAACAATATCCAAGAATTCTATCACCATGGAAAACATCCTTGGAAAACAAAGCCCTACAAATAAAATCTGAAGGATTTCTTCACCATAACATCTGAACTGGGGAAATCCTAAGTGGGGACTGTGGGGGCAGAAGGGAAGTCACAGCCTGCAGGACAGAGGGGTCTTGGCCACCTGTTCACGTCACAGAGGGTCAACCTCCAGAATTCCTAAACAACTCAAAACACTCAACGATTAAAAAAGGTAATGGGAAAATGATCTGGAATAGACACATGTCAAAAAAAGAAAAAGAAATATAAATGGCCAGCATATTAAAAATTGTTCGATGTCATTAGCAAATTCAACAAGATACTATCTCACCGGGGTCAGAATGGCCACTATCAAAGAAAGAAAGAAGAAAAATAACCAATGCTGCTGAGGACGTGGGAAAAGGGAACCCTACCATACTGCTGGTGGGATTGCAAATTAAATGAACAGCCATTACAGAAAACAGTTTCTTCAAGAAACTGAAAATAGTACTATCAGGCACTGAACCCCATTAACATGGAACCTATTTTAAAAGAAAGTTCTCTGCACGACTTTTCTCAGTGAGTACTTTTACGTAGATGTGGGAATAACAGATTAAAGATCTGAAGATTGAAGGTGATCTTTAGGTCTCCATCGATGTGTCCTGTTGAGTATTTGATTCAATAACCTGAATGACATTCATAGAAAATAAATACAAAAAACATGTGAAATTCCAAATGTTAGTTTCTAGGGCGGAAAGACAGATTATCTCCATTGCCTTCTAAATGCAGAGGTTTCCTGTTTCTCTCCCAATTGCACCACCTGAGTGCAGGCGCCCTCTGTCCTAGAGAGCCCGTGACCTTCACCTGGTCGCATCTGTCACCTCCTGAGCAGCCAGAGTCCCCCTGACACACACACTGGAGTCCTCTAGCCAGGACACGGCCCACAGGTCTCACACCAACACCGGTCCATAGAGATCCTCTGAGCTAACTCTTGACTGGGGGGGAGGGGGACCCCAACTGTCACGATGGAGTTCGGTCGACAAAGACGGACGCCTTTAAGATTTCAGAGGTGAACTTCAGAAGTCTGAGGTGGGTAGGGCCAAGCTCGTGGTGGAAAACGCGTTAGCTGATAGAAAGCCTGGGGGAGTGGAGGGTCTTCTTTGGTTGCACACCCTTCTTCATGGGCAGCAGAGGATCACCACGCAGGAAGCCCACTGCCCCGCCAAACACCCACGGAAACCAGCGGGGCCTGTGCAGCTTGGAAAGGGTCTCAGAAACCTTCCCAGCCCAGCCCTGAGAGCAACTGCGACACCCATTTCCCCAGCCCAGGAGGAGGGCTCTCTACTTCAGGGCCTGCTGAGCCATTAACCTCTCTCCATTAACTCCCCATTCTCTTGTTCCAATCCTGACCCTGGCCCTTGATAGATAGGCTTGGGCTGATGGGCCACCTCCCCCATGGAAATTTCCATGAGGAGCAACCTGGTTTCATTTTCCCCAGGCAGGAGCCAATCAGCTTAAAGGTTGCTCTGTTCCCCAGGCAGGAGCCAATCGGCTTAAAGGTCGCCCTGTTCCCTGGGAAAAGAGCCAATAGCGTTAAAGGTCGCTCAGGAACGCCCCCCACCAGAAATCCCTACTTAGGTCCCTGCCTGTCCAGAGCTCAGACACAACAGCTGTCCCTGTGGAGCTGTCAATCATGGGTCCCTGCAACAGCTCCAGACTCACCGTCTCCAGCCGGAGGACAGCTGCCCAGCAGACAGCTCCAGAGACCACGGCCGGCATGACCAGGCACCAACCCTCCACACTTCCCTCTCCCTGACTCCTCTCTCCCACCAGAGCTTGCACACTCCCCTTTCCCTGTACTTCTTCTACCTCCGACCAGCCATGGAGGTTGGTGAATAAATCTCTTGGCTGCATGCTTGTCTCCAGTGTGATCTTTGCCCTTCAGCCCTGAGTCCTGCCTACTCATCTCTGCTCCTCTGTGGCTGTCCCCCAGAGCGTGCTTCCTCCTGGGTCCTCTTCTTGCCTCCCCAATCTCGCAGGTCCCACAACACGCCCAAGCGCTGGCCTATAACCTGGGAGGTGATACTGAAATCCCCATTACCTACCCACCCCCTGAGTCTTCCACCTGTATCCAGTACACCTCGATGTGTAAGAAAGTGGTCGAAACCATAGTCTGCTCTTAGTATTATTTGCAAAGATAGTCGTTCCTTTTGTATATCCCTTTTTTTCTACCAAAGCATCCGTGGTGACTCTCCTGCCATCTTATAAAAGCAACCTTACAGGAGCGTCACACAGAGCCAGCATAGGCACTACCACCTCCAAGGTGGCCCCTCAGACAGCACCGGGGAGTTGGGAGCTGTCAATCACGGGTCCCTCGTACACCCCACAAGGACTCAGCCATCGCCAAGAGAGAAGGCTCAATAGTGCCTAGAATCAGAAAATTAAGGGCAAATGTGGTCAAGTTGTGACCATGTGAATAAGAAAAATATTTACTAGGCATTAGAGGCACAGCTCAGTGGTAGAATATGTGCTTAGCACACACAAAGCCCTGGGCTCTGGCCCCAGCACCAAAACGAAAAAATACTTACTGAGTCCAGTAGTTATGAAAATAGCCACAATCAATCAAATCTGTCGGGGACTTAAGAACACATGGGCGGAAGGGGTAGAGAACTCTTAACTCTTTAGTTGCTTTCCACGCCCTGTTAGGGAGCTGGCCTAAGCAGGGGGCGTTCCTCTGACGTGTCATGGGAACCAAAACTACCCTGAGGATAGGGTAGGGGCTCCGCCAATACGATCTGCCCATGCTTCTTATCTGTTCTGTATTCTTCCTGTTGATTGGCCCATGTCCTCTATAAATGCTGTCCACCTTCTTCAATAAACGAGTTCCAGCTCTGGTATTACCTGGGTCTTCTGAAGACAGGGGTGGGACTACCAGCGACCTTTTACTGTTCCCAGTCTCGCCTTATCGCTGAGGCTGCTCTCCCAGCCTCTCTGCTGGACAGAGAAGGTTCGTCCTGGGTCAAGGGAGAGCTACAAACCTCAGCCCCTCTAACTTCCCGACAATCATCAATTCAAAGAATAGCAAACCATGACATATTTCTAAATGATCCCTCCAGAGCAGTGTTTCAATTAAAACTAGAGAGTATTTTAAAATAGTCTGTGAGGGGACAGCTTGAGTTTTTCCACCAGTCATGCTGACGTGCTACAAAGGGAAAAACACTCTGGTTTAGCCGATGATGAAATCCCGACTTTGCATACAGTAAGACCAAGCCATGCACAGGCAAAGTCTCATGGTCCATGTCGATAAGAAATTATTTTCTTATACCCAGAAGTCTCTCTCAAAAGTCCTCATCAGTAACCAATGGGGATACACACGTTCTTAGGTTAAAAAAAAAAAAAAAAAAGAAGGTCTTTTCAACCAGAGTAACTTTCATTTTTCTTGAGTGCCTATTACTCCATGCCAGGTCCTATTGGCAGCATTTTAGGTCCATGAATGCATCAAAGTGGCACAGAGACTCTTAGGAGGCAGATTGCCCCATCCCCATACAACAGATAAGCAAAGCAAAACAGTGTGTTATGTATTTTCCTGTATGTACATTCTATTTTGACCATTTTTCAAAAGTATATAAGTTAAATCCCAAAGCCATATGCCAAAACATTTTTATAATACTTTGTCTTCAACTGAAAGCATCTGATACAGAAAATTTAATCCAGTAGCAGATTTCGATGTCTTAATAATTAAGTCTATTAGCTGGGTGCGGTGACTCATACCTGTAATCCCAGTGGCTCGGGAGGCTGAGGCAAGAGGATCATGAGTTCAAAGCCAACCTCAGCAACTTAGCAAGGTTCTAAGCAACTCAGCGAGACCCTGTCTCAAAGTAAAATATACAAAAGGGCTGGGGATGTGGCTCAGGGTTAAGCGCCCCTGGGTTCAATCCCTGGTACCAGAAATAATGATTTTAAGCGTATTAAACGAGCTCACACAAAAAAAAACGAGGTTCAGGTCTTCAAAGACCCTCAAACAGTCCATCTCTAGCCTCCCCCACTCACACAGCCCAAGACCAGTGTACCTCGCCACCTGCCATTCTCGGAACCCGGGATGCCCTTTTCCTCTAATTCGTGCAACAAATGATTACCATTAGCCAAGAACCAGAGCTGAACAAAGAAACACAGCCTCTGCCTACGGGAGAAGAGATCTCATTCCAAAGAGGAGGGGCCTGAAGAGTGGGCACCAGGATGGAAGCAACTGACCCGGAGAGTCAGGCTTTTCCCAGGGAAGCAGCAGCAGCAGGGGATCTGGTGTCCACTGGATCAAACCAGCTGAGAGAGATGGGTGCTGTTTTCCAGGCACAAGGCTTAGGGCTAACAGGAAGCAGGTACAAAAGAAGAGCCAAATGTGAATGAGAATGTGCAAAGGCCCTGGGGTACCAGGAAGCTGGTGGATAAGGGGGCCAAAAGAAGATAAAACCCTTCTCTGCTTTCAAAATCCCTCCTCTTCCTTCACGGACTGCTCAAATGTATCTTCCCCTGTGGGGCTGCTCCCTCTTCTCCATTTGCACTGTAAACTGATACCCTTCATACCATTATGGCCCTCTTCTTCCCTTCTGCTAACACTTAGCTCACTGTATTGCAATTATCTGTTTACACATCTGTCTCCCCCACTAGACTGAGACTCCACGGCGGACGGGAGCGAGAAGTATCATCTCTGTCTCTCTCAGCGCACAGGGCAAGCATATTTTAAATGCTCCCTGCGTGTTCATGAATGAAACAGGGCCCTCTGACCACACCGCCCTCGCCCGGACATAAACACAGGACCCTGAGGATGCAGTGCCTGCTCTGCGAGTTGTCTCGGGTCTTTGTGGAGACTCAGTGTCAAGGAGCAACTTTGTAGAGAGCTCTTTTCCCCCACCCTTAATGAATCATGAGGTGTTGTTCACTTCGGCACCAGAACCATCTGCCCAGGCTTCGTTAACACGACGTAATTCATTTTATAAATATCACACAATTATCTAATTTCTAAAAGTCTCTGCATGCTTTGAAAGGTGTTATTTTGGAAACAAGTCCTGGCTCGTCCTAGGGAAATTCCCAAACCAGCGCTGTAATTGCTAAGTTTATCTACAGCACCGAAAGGCCCCAGAGGAAGCCAAATCCCCTGTGCTGCCAGGGACCCGGACCCAGTCCCGCCCAGGCAGTGGCCCCTGAGCACAGCACAGCCCAGGGCCCCCCCTTCCTGTGCACAGGGCCCCGCCAGCAGGGCCACAGACAGCAGCAGCTGGGACACCAACAGTGGCGGTCTTGTTCGCGGCCCTCCAGACAGGTGAGCGGCTCCACACCGCTCTCCTCCCACCTCCAAACCCAATGCCACTCCTTTAGGGGGAGGAAGCACAAAGGAATCGAGATCAGGGGGTTCCTGTTGCAACCCGACCCCAGGCCTCTGGCGATTTGATCCAGCCTCCTGCGATAGGCTGCCCTCTCCAGTCTATCTGGAGGGCCATCGCTACAGGGTCACCGCGGAGGGTCAGCCCTGGCGGGGGAACTTAAAACCGCGCCTCCTGGAGCTGTTTGTGGACCCAGCAGATGTGGGCTCCTCGTCCCCGGGGTGCCAGCACTCTCTCTGAGGCCTGGAAAGAGGAAGACGGGCCCCTGAGAAGGGCAGGCGCCCACTTCCTCCTGGGCTGTCTCGGCCCTGCAGGGGCAGGATGCGGACTGCCTGGGAAAGGGGCCTCGGCCAGCCCCGCCAGAAGGCTGCCCTTTGATCTCTTCCCTCCAGACTGGGCTGCCGTGTGTGTGTGTGTGTGTGTGTGTGTGTGTGTGTGTGTGTGTGTGTGTGTGTGTGTGTGCGTGTGTGTGTGTGTGTGTGTGTGTGTGCGTGTGTGTGTGTGGTGATCTGGCAAACGTGGAAGTCAGTGCTGTAGTACAGATTTCCTGCCTTTATCTCTGTTAATTATAAAATCTCCTGGGAAGAAGGAGGGGAGTCTATGAAATGCCACAGGAAGGGGCAGAAGCCATAAGGGAAAGCCCAGCCGGGCTCTGAGGAGGGTGGGCTGAGGCCGGCTGGGCCTCAGGGTCTGCAGGGGCCTCTGCAGCATGGAGGCCTCAGGTTGCTCCACGCACAATCCCACCCGACTCAACCCCCCTCCCCCTTGGGATGGAAGCTGTTGGTTTTACACAGCCAGGGCCTCTTTTCTCTCCACCAGGACAGAGTGTAGGGACAGCTGGGAACAGTGGGTGCGGCCGCCTCGGAGGCCTCTGCACACATGGCTCTCAAGGGACAGGACTGGCCAGTGCTCATCCCCTCCTGCTGCTGTGACAAAAGCCCTGCCTGGGGCGTTTATCAACAAAGACACAATTCCTTGGGGTTCTGGAGGCTGGGAGGCCCGCCGCCAAGCAGCCCGCTGAGCTGACCCTGGCCGGGAGGGGCTGGAGCGCCACTCCACAGGCTGCCCTTCTGTCCTGGGGCCGAGGCGTAGGCAGCGCCCTTCACCCTCTTCACAACAACACTGATCCCAGCCACGGGGACGGACAGAGCCCCTCCACCCTGCCGCCTCTGAAGGCCGTCTCTGAACGCAGTGGCGGCAGAGACCGAGGCCCGCCTGGCTTGTGGAGGCCGCTCTCCGCAGCTAGAACAGGCGCGCTCCTCTCTCGGGAACCCTTCCCGAGGCCCTTTTCTGTCCTCTCTCCCACACGTGCCCCTTCCCACCGCGTTCCCCTGCGCACCCACTGCTTGGGCGGGGAGGGGCGCTCAACCTGCAAAGGTGCACTCAACGCCTCGGTGGGGAAGGACCGGTCACCCCCAGAAGCCCCTCGGAGGCAGGAACTCATTCCGCTGACCGTAGCCCAACAGCCGGGGGGGTAGGTGTTTCATGTGGGTGAAGTCAAGGGAATTCCCAGCAGTTTGGCTGTGGACATGAAGCCTCAAGTCACACACATCAATCTTTCACGGCTCCACTTTGAATTCCAACGAGTTTATACATCAAAGAAACCAATATTTAATCAGAAATCGTTCTATGCTAGTGCTGGTCTCAGTAGGCACATTGGAACCCACCAAAGTAGCCCTGTTTGCTCCTAAACTTCTTTATTTTCCCCTGATTTTAACATACTCTGTTGTAATGAGCCTTTACTGAGTAGCTGTCGTCCTCACTTTTGAAACCTTCAAAGGGACACGGACCCTGGCACACAGCCCATTCACAGCCCGGGAAGATGCCAGGACAGACTTCCTGCTCTCCCCTGCCTCCCCTGGTCACTGGGCCTGCCTGTCCTCAGCTGTCCTAGTCTGATGACGTTGCCTTTAAGCTCGCTGCCTTGGCTGTAGCTCGCTGAGCGAGGCTCAGAATCTCCCTCACTTTGACCTCAACCCTCCTGTAGATGCCAAGCACCCAAACACAGGAAAACAGAAGGAAAAGGTAGGAAATATGGCCCTGAGGGAGGGACTGGGCAGCTCTGAAATTTGGTCTGATCCTTCCCCCATCACAGAAATGCAAAGGAAGCGAGGACCCATATTTAGCAGGATAAAAATACTTGAAAATAGCTTAGGGTAAGACCAGATGCTGATGCCTCCAGCCGTGGAAACAGAGTCCCCCAAAAGGATAAAAACGGGGAGGCGGATGGCTACCAAATTCTGCTCTTTCCTCAGCATGGAATCAAAAGTCACAAAGGAAGGCTCAACCCTTTGTAGGAGGTATATTGCAAAAAAAAAAAAAACACACACACACAGAAAAACTGTTCTTCCTGAAGCAGCCCACACACCTTAAAATCTAGAAAAGGGAGCCCCAAGTTCTGCTGGTGTGTCCTATAACCCAGGTTCAGCCAACTTTCCCTGTCCTAGCTGCCCAGGGAGCCCTGAAGCCCATAAGCAGCCGAGGACACCAAGTGCGTCCACTGATGGACCGGCTGTCCCCATAAAACTTTATTTACACAGACAGATGACCCGGGTGGAGGCTAAGCTCACTGAAGTCACGATGACAATAGACGGCGTGAGACCCGCTCTCCTTCTGTCCCACCTGGAGCGTGCCTTGTCTGCCGGCTCGGCCTGGGCTGGTGGCTCCGTGAGGGAGACCAGGAACGAGGCTCTCCCGGGACTGGAGACCCTCAGTCAGCACTAATTGCGAAGTTCCCGGCACGGGTGGAGACCCAGGCTCCTCTTTAAAGTCACCCCAGTCTTTGGAGATCTCCTTGTGTGTCCGCCAGCGCAACAGGTTGGAGAGACACAGTGGTGTCAGCTCAGGGCAGGTAAGCCGTGCACTGGAAATCGGAGCAGCACTTCAATCCGCATGGAGGCCTCCAGGCTGGTGGACTCAGTCCCGCACCGCCAGTCCCTGCCTGGAGCGGCTGGCTAGGTCACGGAGATTAAAATACGTGAAACAGTCTATATCCAGAAGAAATTTGCACTGAACAGGATCTTACGGCTCACGTGGAGAAACCCTTTAACTTTACAATAAAGAAATAAACTTTAAGGAAGAGAGGAACTGTCACTTGCCCGACATCACAGAGCTAGGGTGTAGGGCAGGTGTGACCACATGACAGTAAACTGTAAGCTCTAACCAGGAGGCACCAAAGCTGTGCGGCCCAGCACTGACCCCTCAGCTTCCCCCTCCTTCCTGGCACCTAACAGGCGATGAGGAACGACTTGTTGAATAAAGAATTAACGATGGAGAGCAAAGGGCCCAGATCGCTGGGCTTTCCCATCAAAAGCCGCATGGACGAATGCGTTCCTTGTTCAGAAAGAATATTCTGACTCTCCTCCTGATGTTGAGTTGTGCGTTTAGCTCCTCAGACACCACAATCAACTGCTGAACTAAAGTGAGTGGCCAAAGGAGGGGAGGTACCCCTCACAGCAGGGGATTCCGGCCTAAGGAATTATTAATGCACGAGGAGGATCCTTCTGGAACACCCAGGGTGCCTTTATCTCGCACCAGGACTCGGCCTAAGTGCACTGATACGGATTCCCAGGACCTGCGAAACCTAAGCCTGACTGCTCAGAGCGGTGGTGGCTTATTGCATGTCCCCTGCAGCCACCTGCCCATCACCCCGAGACTTCACGGCAAGCGTGGGGATACACTCCTGACCGCTCCTGCCTGTCTCCACGCTTTCCCTTCCAGACTGCACAGGGTGTCCTGGGAGACGCTGCTGTGTAGAAAGGAGCCACCCTCACCCCTGCAGTACCCCGCCCCCTCCACTGGGAAGGTCAAGTGGAATCAACCTGCATTCCTTTCACAGGTGTTGGCCTTTGAGAAGGAATGCAGACTCTGAGCTCCACTTGTTTTCAAAATACAGCTTTTTTCTTTGAACTAGCATGGAATGTGTGACTTTATTCACGGATGGGCAATTTCACAGCCACCCAGTTTTTTATATATGACTTTTCAATATTTCAACTGTCCAAAAAATGTCCTTCAAGAATTCCACTATAAATATCCAGAAATAAACTTTTGTTTGGAAAAAAATCATACACACATACACACACACACACACACACACACACACACACACACGAGTATTCCCATATTTGAAAAAATATGCCTATTTTTTCAAGAACGACAGCCTTAATTATGAGAGCCAGATGATTCAACAGCCACGCTGGCCTTCCTTTCTCTGCTCTAGCAGTGACCATTCAGTAGCAGACCAGGAAAGAACTAGAAGCAGCAAGAGAAGGTCCCGCTCTTTAATCAGTTAGATTTGTAAAGAAAGACACTACCAGATATGTCTGGCTAATGCACAGAATTTTTCAAATTTTGCCAACTGCTGCAATTTAGTAAATGAGATTAAGTTCATCATTAGTAGAACAATTAAAAGGTTTTAAATAGATGACCTCTGGAAATAAGTATCCTAGATAACACTTTCTCAGTTCTTTATTGATACAACACTCTTCTGAGAAAAAAAAAAAAATCAATGCTGAACTCACAATGAATTTTGAAATAAGACTGAAAAGATATACCAACACAAGTACTTTTCCTTTTACTTCAGGTATACATAATTTTCCAGGGTGAAACACACAAACACCACTTCATAAAACTGAAATGCCGGATTCAAAATAAATTCAAAACATTTACAAGATAAATTCAGACATCTGAAGGGGTTTTCCCACAATTAAATTTGCAGTGCTATCAACAAAATCGGTTTATTTTAAGATTGCCTGCCCAATATATAAATTTCCCTTTGTGTTTGAAATACTTTTATCAGATAAGATAGCTTTTGTTTAAACTGCTATTTTCAGAATTTGCTTTGGGGCTTTTGAATGCACACAGCAGAGTAACTTGAGATTTCCTAGCCTGCTTTAAAATGTGTTTCTTCTGTCTGTTTGTATTTAGTAATTTCCTGTCAAATAACCTCACATAATTAACTTTCCTTGCTCCAACCTACTTTTTTCCCTATTCCTACTTCCTGAGGACGGTAATAAAATGCTGATTACATTGGGCTGTTATCTGCCTCCCCTCCGCACCCCTCCCTTGCTCCCTTTGTCACAGCGCACACTGGTTTTGGCAGTTCCTGGGCAGGGGAAGACCTGGCCCGCAGGGCGCAGAGCTGCCTGGGGGAATCCCCGAATATCCCTGTTTATGGGCAGCTGTCTTGCAAAGCGGGGCTCCCAGTGGTAGGAGGTGTGCCTGGTTCTGCTCCAAAGTTCCCTAACTGAGACCAGCTCCTGCGTCCGCTGTTCCTGATGAGCGTGGGACTACCTCTCTTTTCCTTCCTCATCAAGGATGGCGGTGGCCGGGAGCAGGCCATTCCAGAGGCCCAGGACAGGCAGCGTGCCCACAGCAGTGACCAAGTTCTATCCATAGAGGTGAACGGCAATGAAAGCAGGTGGTTTTCCATAGCACTGAGCCTGTCAGTACCTGCTGCTTCTTGATGACCAATCTTTCCTATCTCATTGGTATGACTTTCCAAACATCTGTGTGGGCTTCCAGAACACCCTGACCCATCACCTTCACAAACACCAGGGCCCGCTCCTACCGACATTGATACCTTCGATCACAAAATTCTCCCTTTCAGAAGGCTATCCTCAACATTGTAGGGAGATTTTTGCTTTCCATGATTCTTTTTTTTTTTTGTACTGGGGATTGAACTCAGGGGCACTCAACCACTGGGCCACATCCGCAGCCCTTTTTTTTTTTTTTTTTTTTTTTGTATTTTATTAGAGACAGGGTCTCACTGAGTTGCCAAGTGCCTCGCCATTGCTGAGGCTGGCTTTGAACTCGCGATCCTCCTGCCTCAGCCTCCCAAGTGCTGGGATTATAGGCGTGCGCCACCACACCCAGCTTCCATAGTTCTTTTTGATCTTACCACTATGAACATACCTAGCCCACTAATTCTCTGCTGTGGAGGACTGTGCTGGGCACTGTCCTATAGAAGGCTGGCCACAGTCATGGCCTCAGTCCCCTGGAGGACAGCAGTATCTCCAACCCCTACTCCCCACCGATGACAAACAGCATCTCTGGACATCAGCAAGTACCCCCCGGGGGATCACTTTTGGTGAACAACACTGATATCCATTAAACTCAGACTAGAAAGCGGCTTCCTGCACATCACACACACACAATAACCAGTGGAAAAAAAATAAAAAAAAAGCCACCTCATCGAGCAGATTGACGATTCCAGCAAGGGTCTCCATTCTGATCACCAAATCTGCACACATAATGATGCCACCTTCATTTCATGACAGCGCCTGAATTCACAAGTGACATACACCACCGTCCCCAAACCACTGCACAGACCACAGGAGAAATCCCGTGGCGCAGCCGTCAACATCTCCACGTCCCGGAAAGGCCTCTGGCAGGCGAGGCTGAGCCACAGACTGAGGGAGCCAGGGCAGGAGCCGGAGGGTGTCGGGAACGGTCTGTGGACACGGCCCCATCGCCAGGCTGTGTCCACAGTGCCACTCCACGGTGGGTGCCCCAGGGCCGAGCTGGGCTGTGGGCACCGCTGGCATGGAGGAGGGGTGTGTCTGTAACAGCACTGCCGAGGGCACACATGGGAAACACAAGAACCCACCGTGGGAAGGGCTCCACGTGGCACGCGGACCTGTGACGTCCACTCTGCCACCTGCTTGGGAGAGCCTGTTGCTGCTCCAGGCCACACCAAGGAGACTCAGAAAGCGCGCGTTTCAGAAGACAGTTTACAACGAGAGAGTGCTTTTATAAAGTTCAAATGCAAGCAAACCTCAAACCTGTTATATTTATGTTTAAAAGCTACTGAACCCTGTTTTCAACCCAGTGTGTGTGTCCGTCTCTCTTAATCAGAATCCTCACTACTAATCAAGGCGTTGGAGCATAGCCATTTGGAAATCCCAATGAAATAGTGCATTTGAGTAATGATCACCGTTGCTGCTAAAGCCATACAGAGACAACCAGACATTGGGACCCTCCTGAGGGGAAAGAGTGAGCACACCAATCAACCCACCCAAGCAGGCCTCCCCACCAGCGCTGCGCAGGGACAGAATTCCCTGTGACAACGGGAATCTAATCTGTGCTGTCCTGTATGGTAGCTACTAGCGACAAATGGCTAATAAGTTTCTGAAATGTTGCTGGTGCAACTGAGGGACTAAAGTTTCAAGCTAGTGTGTGTGTGTGTGTGTGTGTGTGTGTGTGTGTGATTAGAACCCAGGGCCTTGAGCAAGCGAGGCAAGCACTCTACCAACTGAGCTACATAGCTTAAAATAATCACATGGGGCCCATGGCCATTTTATTGGACAGTGCAGTTGGACATCTAACTACAATTTACAGGACATACAGAGAATAAAAGAACAGGATGAAATTAATAAATTCAAACAATGAGAAATTCTGTACCACATTTTAACAAATTGAAAAAATGGACAAAGGCAGGGGAAATCTGTGGGTTAATAAAAATCTAAAAGACCCAGTAGCTGACTGCAATACACAGACTTTATAGAGAACCAGAGTTAAAAAAAAAAAAAAAAAAAAAGGTCTAACTAAAATCAAGACCACCAGAAATATGAACACTGATGGGCTATTTGGTACTACTAAGGAATGCCGTTAATTTTACAGATATGATAATGAGACTGTGTTCATGCATCTAAAAACAAACTGTCTTTTTTAGATAACACATTAAAATGCTTGCACATATTCCAGTTGCAGGAGGGGAACAGGTACCTGCCACTAGACGGACCATGAATTGACCATAACTGGGCAAAGAACGCAGGAAGGCCCACCTCCGCAGTCTCCCTGTTTTAACGAAGGACTTCTTTCCCATACACAAAGTCGTAAGAGTACAAGGCTATCATTTTACTCAAAGGGTTCACTTTTAGAAACACGTTTCCTTAAAACATAAATCTGGAAATATACGAAGTGGTTGGCACTGCATTTAATTTGTCCATTAACTCAAGTTAGTTTGTTTCAGCACTGTTTGCAGATACAAAAAAAAATAAAAGTGTGCCAACAGGTAAACGGTACTCCCATACCATGGTGCATTACTTAGCTGTAAAAAGAATGAAGAAATTCTCTAAATGTGCTAAATTTCACTTATTTCTATTGCTAAGTGGGAATAAAAATAGGTAGAGATTCATATGTGTATACATTTTCTATGTATCTTGCAATCTGTGTGTGAATGCATATATATGGGAACAGCCACAGCCACAGGAACTTGGAAAACGGGAAGAAACGAAGAACATATTTTCATGGTACTTCCTACTAGAGGTTAGAAAAACTTGAGAGGCAGATTGATGCATACTCTCTTATATCTTCCACTATATCTCAAATTTACAATTTTAATATGAAAAATCATGGTCACATTATTGATAAAACACAATAATATCAATCCTGTATGAAAAGTGCTAACCAATGAACTAAAATAATAATAATAATAGTAGTAACAAAGTTGAACTAGAAATCAAAACTTTTAAGCTCATATTAGTATATGTCATCTACATAGACAATCAAGAGAATCTAAAAATTATAAGAATCAGGAAGAATTTAATAAGGATCCTACATACAAAATGAACATTAAAAATTGAGAAGCATTGTTGTAAATCATTAAAATCATTCAGAAAGCATAATAGCGAAAATGAACTTATTCACAATAGCAACACATAATATAAAATTCTTAGAAATTCAACAAAATATGTATAAAATTACTCTGTTTAAAAAGAAAGGGAAATTACAGTAAGTGGAGATAGCTATTGCATTTATGAATAGATTAATAACTGAAAAACAATCTTCATTCACCTCAAATTAATCTGCATGTTAAATGCAGTGCTAATAAAAACAACAATGTGTTGTGTGGGATATATGATACGCCAGTCCTAAAGTGCATATGATCTGAAAGCTAAGAGGAAGGAGGACATTTTTGAAGAGCAAAAAATCGGGCAGACGTTACCTACAAGGGAACAAGACTCTTCCACAAAGCACAGTCATGGACAGGCGACCCTGGGACAGGATAAAAATAAATTCATTGTGTACAACTAAAGCAAATAAATAAAGTATAAAAATATTTAAAAAAAAAGATTCCCAGCTGCAGGAGCCCTGTTTGCGGAGATAGCTAAGATTGCGGTTGACTATTGGGCCATAGACATTTTTGGGCATTTCCGCTTTCCGTAGTCTCACGGGATCTCGCGGGACTTGGTCGAGGCTCTCGAGAGATTTGAACGGTGACTCAGCAGATCGAGCGAGCGCCATTGCTGCTCGGGCGCATGGGAAGAGACCAGAGGGAGAAAAGACAGGGTTATCGCTATTGTGTAGATATATTGTAGTTTCTTGTAAGATTAAAGAATATTTTCGTCTCCATCCTGTCTCCGGACTCCTTCCCGCGGCGCTGCCGTTCCAGGCTGCAATCCTTTTCCAGCGACAACAGTTGGTGGCCCATACGGGGAACGAACCCGCGACCTTGGCGTTATCAGCACCAAGCTCTGACTCAAGGACACCGAGATGTCTCTGCAAAGCCTGAGCCTGAGAGTCCGGGAAGACAGGACGCAGGCACAGGGCAAACCCCAGAGAACTCGGAGCTGGGGCGCAGGGCCACGTGCGGTCTCCAGTGGGAACAGCGACTTCCACGGCAGTGGGACACACTGCGCATCATGGTAGGAGCTACGGTGCGGTGCGCCTTTCCTTGTGGTGGGCTGCGACAGATCAGGGTGACCCTCAAGAGCTGTCAGAGGGGATCTGGGAGCAGGAGGAGACTGCGCTTGGCTAACAGTGGAAACAAAGAGGCCACGGGGAAGCGGAGCTGGGTGTGAATTAGCATCTATGGAATCCAGAGGCGCCCACCCCACCTCTGTTGGGTGAGGACCAGAAACCCAGCACCCGGCTGGGCCCAGGACTGAGCAGCGCGCTCCGGATCCCCGAGCCCGCGGCTGTGGGGCAGCAGGAGCCCGAAGCCCAGCTCTGGGGCGGGAGCGTGGGCTCCGGGACCGGGGCGCCGCACTTTGCTAGGATCCTGAATCCTTCCCAGAAGAGACTAGCACTCCCGCACGGGACTCATGGGAACACTGAAACATTCAACATGTGCAAAGCGCTCACAAGTGCTCAGAAGCCACTGAGCGCTCAATAACGGGAGCTGTTCTCATCACCAGCTCGCGAGCCAAGGCCTCTGGGCCCGCGTCCTTGCAATCCCCGAGCCCCTGCGGCCTTCTTCAGCCATGATATCCTGCCTTCATACCATCACCGGATGGCTTGTGCAAGAACATCAAAGGGAACATGGCTTCACCAATGGCAGTCCTGCAGCAACAGCAGTCACACCGCTACCTTCTGCCCTGGTTGCTGCAGAAGCTGCTAGTGGTGACCTCCCCCGGTGGCCAAGAACCTCTGCAGCAATTTGCTTTTACAAAATGAGCTGCTCTTGGTTCATAATAAGAAATTAAAGGGATTTTCTCCAGGACTCTGGCACACTTATCAGCCGGGTGCAGTGGACAGTGTCCAGCCATTGAGATGTCTAAACAGTTGAGCTAACCTTTAGCAATGACGAGCATGCGCACACCAGCTCATGACCAGCGTGCACACGCCAGTCGTGACGAGCATGCGCACGCCAGCTCATGACGAGCATGCGCACACCAGCTCATGCGGCTACAAGCGGGTCAGGCTTCCGTGTAGAGCGTTCTGTGTTATGTTGAGCTTTCTTTTTATTGCTCCTATTTTTTAATTGTAGCAAACTCAGGATGAAGTTTTTGATGAAGCTTCTTTTCTGAAAATTCATCTCAGGATATGGGAAGAAAATGCAGAGGCTACACTGAAAGGCTTGCAAAAGCAAAGTCAGAGGATACAGATATAGGAAGGGAAAATGGGTTATTTTAAAGTCAGTTTCCTAAAATAAACCCTCCTCAGCACTCCTAATCCACTCTCTAGGCTGGCTCCAGATTACTTAAAAAGAGGTTAATTGCTTTGTGGATTAGTCAAATCTTCCATTCCGTTTACTCATCACAACTTTCCTGGTCTCTTTTACTTCTGATGATTTTATTGATTGTAACCCTCCTTTGCCAAGCACATAGGGAATGGGGTCACAGGAAGAAAAAAAAAATAACATGTTAGTCTTGATTATTTCTATTTTCAGGTAATTCTGATAAAAGTTTAGAAGGAGGAAGAAATAACTAATAGCTAAAAACAAGGGCTTGCAATTATTTAAGTTAACACAGGTTTAATTAGTGATGCAAAGCCTATCACGGTGCACAAGCCCTATAGAAGCACACAAGAGGCACGTCCCATTAGTCACTTTTTGATACACGGAGACAAAAATCTGAATGTTACATGTGTGAACAGACAGTGACACCACATGCTTTTAGTTGGAGAGGTGACTACTGGTGTTCCAAGGCAAAATTTAAGACAAAAGATTGCAAAGACCCCAGCACTTGGTAGGCTGAGGCAGGAGGATCGCGAGTTCAAAGCCAGCCTCAGCAATGGCAAGGCACTTAGCAGCTCAGTGAGACCCTGTCTCTAATAAAATACAAAAAAGGGCTGGGGATGTGGCAAAGTGGTCGAGTGCCCCTGAGTTCAATCCCCGGTACCAAAAAAATAAAGATTGCAAAGACCATTGGTACATGGAGCCCAGCCCTGGGGGAGAAGTCATGGAGGAAGCAGCCTGAGGAGTCATCCAGAAATAGGGAGAGGACGCAGGAAAGGAGCCCTCGGACACTGGAAGCCTGCAGGGCTTGTGGAAAGGATGGTATTTCCAACAAATGGCTGGCTCAATCTTCCTATTTACCTGGTTAGAAGAGAAAGTGCATCTTTACTTGACAACATACGTCCTTCAATCCCAGGTGGACTGCAGGACTTCATGTGGGACAGGGAACAATGAGGCTTCCAGAAACTGGCATGGGAGGTGACCCCCAGCCCAGGAGAGAAGAAGACACCTTCTACACAGAGCACAGGAACTCCGCCTCGGAGGGAGAAGACTGATGAGTCTGACCGTGCAAACATGCAGACCTACTGTTCACCGGAAGCCAGCTTCGTGAGCGCAGAAGACAAGCCACAGAGTGGACAAGGATGTTTGAGACTCACGGAACTGTCAAAGGGCTCATTTCCGAAGCATACAAAGAATTCTCAGATGTCAAAAGGAAAAATAAAGTCCAACCCAAAAAGCAGGCTGAATAAGCTCTTCAGAAAGAGGACCTCCAAATGTCCACTAAGCACCAGAGAAAGCTGTCAACTTCATAAGTCATTAGGAAGAAATACAAATCAAAACTCTGATGAGCTGCTACAGCACACCCACTGGGACTGCTAACGTGAAGGGTGGATAATGCCAAGCACTGACGCAAATGTAAACAAGAAAATTCATGTGCTTCGGTGGTAGGGCGAAAGAGTATAGTTAGTTTCAAAATCTGCTTGGCAATTCCTATCTTAAGGAAATGATCGCAGATACAAAAATTTCTAGGCACAGTATGTCATGCAGCATTACTCATAATGGGGAAAGGGGAAAGTTCAACAATAAGGACATATAACTTATGGCATAACAGCTTAGTGAAATATTACACAGCTATAAAAAGTACACTTGTGACGCCACCTCCATTGTCTTTTGCCAATGGTCCCAGAAGTAAGGAAAATGGGTGTTTCATAGAAAGATGTGCTTGGTGTTCTGGTCATGATGATATGACTAGGACAGTGACAAGCACGGATGGTGCTGTGCTCCAAGGGATGTTTTAAGGACATGAAGTCTATTTCTACCCTCACCCAGCTGAGAATCTTGGGTACCACAATCAGCCCATGATCAAAGCCAAATAATAAGATGGAAATGGACTGCATCTGTGATACTGAGCACCATCGCTCTTTGCCTAAGCTCTGACCCCTCAGGGGCCAGATTGGGCTCTTTCCGGGAGAGGCACTCTAGGACCCTGGGAGATGGCAGCAGCAGTGGCAGCAGGTCTGTGCACAGTCTCATGACCCAGGCCCTGACGTGGGAACAGCAGTGAGCCGTGCTCCTGCGAGGACTGAGTGGACAGTGCTGGGCCAGGGAGCACACACACTGCCCTTGGCCGCCACCGCTCCCTGCGGGCCCCCACCTGGGTGAGCACCAGCTCGCCATGCATTTGTTCCTCGGGTCCTTTGGACGATTATGACCTCACTCTCCAATTCTTTGCATTCAATCCTTCTCTGCCGGACATAAGCCAGGCTCAGTTTCCCTGACTCAGAGTGACCAGGAATCTCTGCTTCCAGTCCCCTCTTAGAAACAGTGAAATCTTCCTACACACACACACACAACATAGCTGTTCATTCCACACCAACTCCTTGTAGCTATTTTTGCCATGATCATGCATTTTTTGTTTATTGCCAAGATTGTAGAACAAGATGACAGAAAAATTAAAAATTTGTATCTCCAACACTTGACAGAGATTCATATTCTCTTAGATTGGTAATGCTTATCTGTTAGAACAGCAATGACACGTTAGGTCAAGCACAATGCCCCCGGGGTTGAGGACAGCTCTGTCATCACTAGAGTACTGGCCTGGGTCTGAATTAAGCCTATAGAAGTCATGGTTGTGCATATGAGTGTGCAGGTGCACACACACAGAAATATCAAATACCCTTTTAATGTGTCTTCTTATCCAGGTTTACAGCATAACCTGATATATACAAAACTTAACTAAATTTCACAATAATGCACCTAAAACCATGCAGGGTTCACGAACAGCACAGAAGTCACGGTGCTCCTGGGACTGTCATGCATGACCACGCAGCTCGGGAGTGGGAGGAAGCGTCCCCTGAGCTCAGACAGGACCAGGTGGGACTCTGGTCTCTCCCCTGCACAGAACTACACACCTGAGCTCTGAGAAGACAGAGCGCGGCTGGTGGGACACTCAGAAGAGCCAGTGTCACCAGGCAAATCACAGAAGGTGCCTGGGATCAAAACCTTGATCAGACTAGCCGCGGGTGCCCCCTGCACTCCAGCCATGGCCTCCGGTCAGAACCTGAGGCAGCAGGAACCCGGGAAACAGCACTGTGCCGGGACGGGGGCTTCAGATCTGGTTCATGCAACAAACGAAGGACCCCTAACACTCAGGAAGGGTCTGGAACCCCTGGCTGGCTTCTTGGCGTCAGCTCTTGTGCCCTGGACCCCACGTCGCATGGCAGCTAGGGAAGAGACCTTAGGGGAAGCCACTCCCCCAGTGGCTGGAGGACCCAGGAGGCTGACCTCGTTTGCTTTGGTAGCCTCTGTCATCTGTCCCTAGGACCAGCAGAGGCTCAGACAAGGACATGCACAGCAGTACCTGGAGGACCAACAAGGGGAGTCCGGGGAACCAAAAGTGTCAAGCAGCACGTCAACAGGAAAGACACAAGAAGTGGTCCCATAGATTTTGTATGAGTTCTAGAGGTCGTCACCAAGCCATAAGGTGTGGTGAGACTGTCATGAGCTCACCAAGGACTTTGAGGACAGGCAGACCCCCAAAGAGGTCCCCGACTGACTATAAAGGAGGGAGGGTCCACTCAGAACAGAGTCAAGGACTTTGAAAAATGAGCTGAAGTTGAAAGCACCCCCTGCGGATAGGTTGGAAATCATAGCCTGAACCCAACCCAGTCAAATGCCTGCTTTCAAACAAAAAGAAAAGAGTATCCACACTCTCCAAAAGAGTCAACACAACCCAGTCCCGTAACATAATCTTCAGAGCATCCAGGAACGTTTCCAAGATCGCTGCACACAAATAGCCATGAGAATTTCCACTCACACAGGAAAAGCTACTCCACAGACTCTCCAGCACGACACACAGGCGGAGATCACGTGAAGAGACTCGCGGACGCGACGTGACACTGAAACGCACGCAGGCGTTACACAGGGCTGAGGGACCGATCACGAGCATTCCTGAAACAAATGGCTAGATTAAAAGCATCAGCAAGGGAACAGAAAATATGAAGTGCTTTTGTCAGGTCTTTGTCACTGTGACAAGAACAATTAGAGGAGGAAAAGCTTATGTGGCTCACGGTTTCTGAGGTCTCAGTCCATACGTGGCTGACTCCATTGCTCTGGGCCCACGGGGAGGGAGAGCATCGTGGAGGAAGGACCTGGTGGTGGAGGAGCACCGCCCAGGACATGGTAACCAAGAAGCTCTGCTCACAGGAGCAGAATAAACCCAAAAGGTCGGCCCCGGTGACCTGTCTCCTCCGGCCACACCCCACCTGCCCACAGTTACCACCCAGCGAACCCATTCGAGTGGGGTCATGCACTGGTGAGGTCAAGGCTCTCTTAACCCAGTCATTTCACCTCTAGTTTCTTGCCTTGTCTCACACCGGAGCTCTTGGGGGACACGCCGTATCTGAACCACAGAAGAAGAAACCAGTGGAAACCTTAACACTGAAAAAGGCACTGATCAAAATTTAAGATCCACTGGAAGGACTCGAGAGCAGCATGGGTGGAGGTGGCAGAGGAGAGAGTCCCTGGGCTTGAAGACAGATCGATAGATCATGATCCAACCTAAACGAGAGAGAGGGAGAGGTCGGGAGATCCAAGAACCCAACTTCAGAGACATGTGACTCAGCAACCAAAGACCTGACATTCATGTCAGTGAAGTCCCCAAAGCAGTCAGGAAAGAGTGTGTGCTAAGAATATAGTGGAGAAAGAACATTGGAAAAGTCGGCAAGTTTAGCAAAAGACATGAACCTGTATAGTTTGAAGAATCTGAGCGACCCTAAACAGGGCAAATCCAGAGAGACCCAAAACAACCCGCTAAATAGGAAGGACACTGAACTCGGGATGACAAGTTCCAACACTGGACAGGGTGACAGCTCATGACACCACGTGTGCAACCAGTGCCACTGAACTGTTCATTCTAAATGCTGAAGTGGCACATTTAACGTATATTTTGCGATTAGAACCATAAAGAAAGAGCTTTCAAAGCAGCTAGCACAAAATGATCTGTCCCGTGTGGGGACACAATCAGAAGGACCCCGGATCTCGTGGGCAAACGGTTGAGACCCGAGAAAAACAGAACACATTCTTCAAGACCAGTTACCCCAGACTTGATCACCGGTCAGAACCTCTGTCAGGAATAAAGGTGAGTAAAGGCAATCATGGGCGAAGAAAACGTTCAGAACTGATAGCCGAATCAGCAGAATCGCTAGAGGAAGTTCTTCGGAGAGAAGGACACGGATACCGGAAGGAACCCTGAAGAGCTGCGGCAAAGGAAGAGTGAGTGACAGGAGCACCATCTGGGTCTCTGCTGCTCCTCCCGCGCTCCGCAACGTGGGTGAGAGGGCCTGATGGGACTCCGGAGCAGGTCGGCCTCCCACGAAGACAGCGGTGGAGCAGAGGAGGACCCACAGAGGGCCCGTGAGAGGACCGGGAAGGTGAGGCAGGATGAAGTACAGGTGGACGCTAGAGATCACGTGGGGGGGATCTACAGAGCAACACTCCACACAGCAACACTCAAACTCACAGCCACCCGGTTAGTATGGCATGCTACAGATGTGCAGCGAACCTCAAATGCGGCAGGAAAAGCAAAGAAGAAGAAAGAAAACAGAGGATGGAATGGTGAATCTAAACCCAAATGTATTATAATCATAGTAAATGTACACCATCTAGATACAAGAGCTACGTCAGAGACTGTCAGATGGGACTGATAGAATGCAAGTTGTATTGGGAGTGCAGCACGCTGGTGGGGCGCTTGTCTAGCACGCAGGAGGCCCCGGGTTCCAGCCCCAGCCTCACAGACACACACACAGATACACCTCAATGATATGTCAGCTGTAGAAACTCACTTTAAATATATTTATGTAGGTTGCATAAAAGAAAAGGATTGGATGGGTTGGGTTGTGGCTCGGAGGTAGAGCACTCACCTAGCATGTGTGTGGCACTAGGTCTGATCCTCAGCACCACATAAAAATAAAATTATATATATGTATATGTATGAAAGCTAGAAGACCAATCCAATTTTAAAAAGTGGCAAAAGACATGAAGAGACATTTTAGGAAAGAGGCTACACAGATAATAAATGAACACATAGGAAGATCTTCAGCGTCGTGAGCCGTCAGAGAAATGCAGCTGAAACCACAACGTGATGTTACGACACACCTCTCAGAATGGCGAAAATAAAAAACACAGCGACAAAACTTCCTTCTGGCAGAGAAACTGGATCCTCATCCCCTGCTGGTGGGAGAGGACTGACTCAGTCCCTCTGGAAAGCAGTGTGGAAGTTTCTTACAGAATGAGAGATCAGCATGTCAATCAGCAATGAAACTGAACAAATTATTGAAACACACAAACTGGATCCCTCTAGGGAATTAAACAGAGAAGAAAAACAATCTTTAAAAGTTACACGCTGGATGACTCCACTTGTAGAGCATGTTTGAAATGACATAATTATAGGAAAGGCCAACCGATGAGTTGTTGCCAAGGGTCAGGGCCTGCGGGAAGGAGATGAGCCTGGTCATAAAAGGACAGGACAAAGGGCCCCTGAGCACTGGAACAGCCCTGTACCCTGACTGTGACGGACACACAAACCTGCACGTGTGGCAAGATGACCTGAGCTGTGTGTGTGTGCGCGCGCACACACACACACACACACACACACACACAAAACTGGGAGAACATGAGCAAGATCAGTGATTTATAGGAATAGCTAGAGATTTAATATCAACATGTAAATTCTTAACCAAGTTTCTGTACTATATGTATTATCTTTCTTGGGGGGTGGGGGGAGTACCAGGGATTGAACTCAGGGGCACTGGACCACTGAGCCACATCCCCAGCCCTATTTTGTATTTTATTTAGGGACAGGGTCTCACTGAGTTGCTTAGCACCTCACTTTTGCTAAGGCTGGCTTTGAACTCATGATCCTCCTGCCTCAGCCTCCAGAGCCATTGGGATTACAGGTGTGTGCCACTGCGCCCGGCAATATGTAGTATCTTAATATTTGAAATCTTATACATGATTTGAAATTAAGCCCACGTATGCTAGAAGTCAGGAGAGAGGGAGGTCTCTGAAATCGCTCGAGTCATTTGGAAATGGCAAGCTTGACGGCCTCTGCCCACTGTGGTGCTGCCAACAAGGGTGCAAAGCACCAAGGACCATGAGAACCAGGTTCTAGAAACAAGCTCACGCTAGGCAGATGCCTCGCTGCTTAGAAGTCACTCAAAAATGGCTGTTTTTTAATAGGGCATCTTTCACCTTCGTTTTTCTGTTCCTCACCCTGCAATCTGTTATTAGCAGAAACATTGATTGAAGGACTCCGTGCCGTGCAACATAGCTAAATCCACGCTGAGATTCTATCTGCCCCGACCTGAACCGGTCCACCGGCTGCGATTACCCTTAGGTAAGTGTAGACGCTTTGGGGTTGGAAGATTCTCCGTTTCTCAAACACAAACAACTTTCAGACACTTGAGACAGGACAAGACTTTCTGGTCTGGAGGAAGTACGGCTTGACTTCACAAGGCTGAGGTCAGGGCGGAGACACCCTGTCAACTCTCAAAGAAGTTGGCCATGATATATAAGCGAGTGTTCCTATTTTTAAATTCTCTTCATATCTCCAACAGGTAGCAATGTAGCTATTTTAAAGGTAAAAGGAAAATAAGCCAAAAAGTAAACAGCATGAGCGTGCTTTTTACCAGGGTCCACGTTGAGAAGCCTGCGTCAGGACCACAGCCTCCATCCGCAGTTGACACTCACTCGACAAATATTTATTGACTGTCTATTGGGTGCCAGACGCGATACAGTCATTGCTCTTGAGCAATACCCGATCCAGCGGCGACACAGACACCAACAAACTGTTACAGCTCGCCGTGTTTGCTGTGACAAAGGGCCACGGACAATGGCATATTGACAGAGCCCTCGCAGAGACCTGCAGGCCAGGCTTCTGAGTGGAAGGACAATTCCCACAGGAAGTGAGCAAGGAGGCCCCAGAGAAGCGTGCTGCACCCTCAAATGTGCAGGGGACCTTGAACACAGGAGGAGGACACCAAAAAGCCCAGGGTCCCCAACCCCTTGGAGGCGCTGAAGCAGGGGAGGGAAGTAAAAGAAATCTCCCCAAATGTCCTAACTCTAAAGCCAGGTAGATCTACTGCAGCCGTCTAGCAAGACGCAGGGGACGGAACTACACAATAGCCCGGAAATGGAGAGGGGAGGGACACTCAGCAGATCAAGTGGGGAAGACTCGGTGATCTCCGCGCCCCCCTCCCCCCGGAGGAATGAGGAGTCAGGCATCCCAGCCTGCACCTGGATGATGGGCCGCTAAAGAAGGAGAGGCCGTGAGAACACAAGACTGAGTGAAGCAGGTAACAGATTCCCTGTGAACCTGCTGGAGTTCAACGTGATGCACCTGTTGGCCAGGGAACCGGAGACTTAAAGCACAACTACAAAAACGTGGCTGCAGATTCCAGGACAGGAAGTCGACCGGAAGTCAAGGTTTAGGATTCAGTGGCCTATAGGAGTCTGAGTCCCTGGGACAGGAGACATCAAACATGTATTTTTAGGATTATTATAAGAAATGCTTTCTTAGCAAGCACTGATGGAAAAGCTTATTTGAAGTTGAACTGTACAGTTTCTGTTGTTTCTAAGAGTTTGTACACACTGTCCAAAGTGATTCTCAAAGAGCTCATTGGCGGGGGCTGGGGTTGTGGCTCAGCAGTAGAGCGTTCGCCTAGCACGTGCACGGCCCGGGTTCGATTCTCAGCACCATGTAAAAATAAAGGCATTGTGTACAACTAAAATAATAAATATTAAAAAAAAAAAAAAAGAGCTCATTGGCAACCGTCTACCGTGACAATGGCCCCCACCCCGGAGGGGAAATGAGAATCAGGCCCACCACCTGTCCTTCCGACAGCCGTGAAGCTCAGCCCATGAGTGGCACCCACTCTCCGACTCCCCTTTGAAACCCCAGCACATCCGCCCTGTTTCCCACCCATGACCTTTGCCCTCCCCTGCTGTTTTTGGAGGGTGAAATATATCCATATGCACAGTAGCCCTTCTTAAACCAGACGATGCAAAAACAAAATACAGCACGTTAATCAAGAAAAAAATACGAAAAGGATAAATTATATTTTTCATAGCTACGGGAAGGCAACTGAGAAGTCAGAACCAGAGGAGGAGGAGCTGGGGCTGGGGCTCAGTGGTAGAGCACTTGCCTAGCATGCGTGAGGCACTGGGTTTGATCCTCAGCACCACACTAAAAAAATAAAATAAAATAAAGGTATTGTGTCCACCTATAACTAAAAAATAAATATTAAAAAAAGAAAAAAGAACTCGAGAAGGAGCCACCTTGTGATCCGCGTAACAATGGTTTCTTCACTGGCAACCGTCGGGCTATCCAAGTCCAGCCAGCTTCCCTCCAAATGCAGGAGGGCTGAGGCGGAGGGGACGGTGCAGGAGGACTCTGCCAGCCTTAGCCCCTCAGGAGCCAACCTAAAGCACGTGCAGCCCCGGCCCTGCCTATCGAAAAGCTAGCATTCAGCTGCTGCCAGGACCCAGGAAAACCAACGCGCTGAGCATTCAGAATCGAATTATTAGCAGTGCACTTCTTAGCCGAACCTTCAATAGCAAAGGGCTGTCAAGAATCCTGAGGGATCAGGAACGGGGAAAGAGCAGAGGGCAGGAGGCCCAGATCCTAAGGCTACCTGGGCTCTGCCGCCCCATTCTTTCATCCCTCAAAGCCGTCCCCGAGGCACCGCTGTGGCAGCAGGATTGATGCGCTCAGAGAGGAAGGACAACACCTGGGGACTCCTGCTCCCTTCACCGAACGCGCAAGTCAAATAAAATGTTTGACTATCTGGTGAGGTCTTTCATTATCACTAGAGAAATCTCTAAAAATACAGAAACATGAACTGCTGGTGTCTGGTTTGCCTGCCTTTCAGGGACTCAGAGGTTGTGGGGTGGGGAACTTCCCTGACTTGCCCTAAAGGTTCTTCAGACTGCCGTATAATAAAGATGATTGAAATGCATGTCGAGTCAACAGACACTGTCTTGGAAGCAGGGAACCAGAGGACAATACCTCACTCATCAGAAGCAGCCAGACATACCTATAGGGTGTGCAAAGCAAGCCAACATTCTCTTAGTTCTGTGTTTTGAAAAGGCAGAAATAATTTAGTACAGATCCACTGAGAAAAGAAAAGTGTACTAGCCACCCCCGTGATGGTGTCATGGCAGCTGCCAGTTTCAGGTCAGCCACAGGGCAACAGGACGCTAAGGGCAGGGCCGAGCAGGCCCAGTCCCCCAGGACCTTCCCAGGAGAGACCCGCAGCCTTGCTAATGGCCAACAGGAACCACGCGCCCACTCTGCAGAGTGAGATGATAAACCGCCTGTCTAGTTCTGCCTATCAAAAGCTAGTCCCATACATGCACAGGAGAATCCCATCTGCAAGTGCCAGAGGAACATGCAGGCACTTCCAAAATAGCCAAGCCCTTCAGAACCGCTGCATTCCTGCCACTGCGGTCTCCCGTCCTGACCAGGTGGAGGCCACAATGGCGACCGTCCTGCCGGAGACCCCAGCAGCAAGTCAAGCAAGGCTGATCGACGGAAAGCAGAAACATGGTTACAAATCAGAAAAAAATGGGGAACACGAGCACTTTGTAATTGTGTGCTTTGGGCCAAACCAATTAAGGTCTAGTTCTGTGCACCAAGCTCTGGTGTGAACTGTGGGGCGGGAGGGGATTCGCAGTTTCTGCCACCACACCACCAAGGATTCGCTTCCGCCCCTGAAAGGCCAGAGTCTTCTCTTCTTGGGAAACTGTGCTGAGCTCTCTGCTGGTTTCCCTCAGCCCTCCTTAACCTATCAGCACATAATAAGCATCCTTTCAATAAAAGCAGGAGCAGAGGCGGTCAAGGCTGTTCAAGACTTCCGAAGGCCTTGGTGAGAAGACAGAGCAAATTTATGGCCCTGGTCAAGTGTTTTTATCTTTCCATGGGAGAAAGATACTCGTGACCAGAGGAGTCAGATACTGGAAAGAATGCAGCCTCTCTAACTCTTTATCATCTGTAAATTCCCTGCCTGATGTGATAACAAATATCACTTTTCCCTCCGTGCCATTGGTGAGGAGGAAAAAAAAGAGTCACTGTGATAACAAAGGTGCCATTATTTCTGTCGCATTTCCCCGGGTCCTGTTAATGATCACACTTGCAGTCAACTAATGCCCAGGGTTCTCACATCACTAAATAAATATTACCTGGTGGCAAATATTAGGATCCCTAACTTTGCATTCCTATGAAGTCAAGAAACCTATCAGAAAGGTCAAATCTTGGTAAATAAGGCCGAGCCCCCACCCTCAAAAAATCCCCTATTTCCTAGTTTCAACACAAATACCTGTGCCTTCTGCCCTCAATGGAATTTCCTACCAGACACACATCAGTGTTTGCTGCCATTGTGTCCTGTGTGGCATGACATATTCGGTTAGTAAAAGTTCACAAAGACAGTGCCCTAGGAGGGACTTTCGGATCAGACAGTTAATCCAGGATTGTTAACTGGAGGTGGCTCGTGGACACCTTGAAGTTATGGGGTTTTGTTTGTTTGTTTGTTTGTTTTTTGTGGTACTGGGGATTGAACTCAGGGGCACTCGACCACTGGATCACATCCCCAGACCTTTTTTGTATTTTATTTAGAGACAGGGTCTCACTGAGTTGCTAAGTGCCTCACCATTGCTGAGGCTGGCTTTAAACTCACGATCCTCCTGCCTCAGCCTCCCAAAGTGCTGGGATTACAGGCGTGCGCCACCGTGCCTGGCTTGAAGTTATGGTTTTTAAATTTCTGCAATAACCACTTTTCTCAGGGCAGAATTCTAGAGTGTTCCTCAATTCTCAGACTCGTAGGGCTCTACCCATTTTAGAATCCCTGAGAGCACACTGGTGGTTCTGTTCTTGCTGTGGATCAGAAGACCCTTTGGAGAGATTTAATAAACAGCACACGTCCCAAGGCCACACTGGAATAAACTAAACCCGAATAGGGGCGGGATTCAGGAATGTGAACTAAAAAACAGACACAAAAAGCCCTGCTAGTTATAGCATAGAACTAGGGTTAAGAAGCACTGCAGCTTCCCTTCATGAGTCTTTTAATTTTTATTTAATCACTGAACTTGAAACCTGGGAGAAAAACTAGAGCTCAGAAAACCAGCGCACTCCTCTTACAGAATGGAGCCCGACCTGCCGAGCCGCTGGCAGGGTGGGTCAGCTCCTTAGAAACGAGGTCCAATTCACACTGCTCTAATTTTTTTAAAATCATAATTTTTATTTTTTTTTAAACCATAAAATTGGGTTTACCAGTCCTGCTTCTCCTCAGTCCCCTACCACCTCCAGATGTCTTCTCTAGCAGAAGGTGGCCATCTTTGTAGCTCAGCGGCAAGAATTACCTGTATCTACCTGAAGATTGGCGTCACCCTATTCACAGGGAGGCGCCCTGGTGGGGAATTAATTACCAAAGCTACACCGATCGGCCAGCGCCTCACCAACAGGCCAGAGGTTCCTGTTTATCAAAATCATGGCTGACCACAATTTGTTACACTTCCCTTTACAGCTGTTTCATTTTATTTCTAATTGTCAAAAACCAAGAACTAGCACCCCTGCCACCACCCAGGGGTGTAGACAAACAGCCCAGCTCTCTCCTCCCTTCAGGGAGCGATTTCCACTTGCTGACCCAGGAAGGACAGGCCCTTCTGCAGCAGATCAAATAACAGGCGTTCACTGGAACCAGAGGTTTCCCAAAGAAGGAGGCAACGTCTCCTTTGTTAAATTTTACAATAAATTGACATCCCGATTGAGCAAGTTCTTCTCAGCAGCCTCCCGAGTGCTGAGATAATTATACGACTGCCCACTCCGTGTAGGAGTCCCCATTGAGAGGAGCGGGCTAAATCCCAAGGCCAGCATTCCAGGGTGCTGAAAAGAACCCTTTCAGGGCACACCCACAGGGTTGAGGCCGGATCTCTCCCACCCACTGAGAGAGCGAGGGAGAAGAGGGGCAGAGCCCCGTTCAGGGTCAGGGACCCCAGCGGGCAGGCGGGAGTGGGAACAGTTGACATCGAAGGCCTTTACACACACCCTACGGTCTCCTGCAACTGGTCAACGTTCTTGCTTCACTTCTCATAGAGCGGAGGGCCACGTCTCACACAGAGCAGAGACAGGGTCACCGTTCCGTGAGTGGAAGGGAAACTCCAGGCACAGCTCCAAAACAGCGGGAGGGTTTCCTACAGCGAGCACCTGAGTATCTTCACAGCGCCCCACATAAACCCAGGCCTCTCCCCAAGGAAAGCCGCCCTCCTGCTCCGCTGCGAGCGCTCTCCGACCTCCACCTCCGTCGGGGCCCAGTGTCTGGCCCCGGCCTGCAGACACAGCGCGCCTCTGAGGAGCAAATGGATGAACACCCAGGAAGCACCTTCGTGGCTTGTCGTGCATGTGTTTGACCGTTTTAGTTTCTCTGTCCTTCTGCTGGAGACACAGTTCCATGAAGACAGGAGATTGCACGCTTGCTCACGTTCACTGCCGACACACCTCGGATAATGCCAATAATGCGTAGGAAAGACGTAGCCAATACGTATTTATGGACTTTGTATCACAGAACTAGTGAATTAAATGTGGAGTAATGCCAGAACACTGGACTAGATCCGAGAGATAGGGAAAGGACGTATCAACCTGTTCACAGAGAACGGTCTCCCGTTCAGAACGCGGATGTGATTAAGGCCAACCTGAAGCTTTGCTGTTAAGGAAACTTCGTGTATGTGATAGTAACAATATATAAAAGCACAATCGTGCATTTTACAATGATTTCTCCAACCCTGTTTGCAATACCACCAAGACCTGGGCCAGAGACACCTTGACCTTCCTGGAGTTTGCCCACATAGGAAGGGCTACGTGAACCAAAGGGACACGCGCCAGAACCCTTGACCTTCCTGGAGTTTGCCCACATAGGAAGGGCTACGTGAACCAAAGGGACACGCCCCAGAACCCCAGATCCCCTGTGGGGTCTTGTGCCAGGTACTGGCACCCTGCCGTTCCCTGTCCAAACAGCCTGAGCTGGCTATCAGGCCTGCGAAGGCCCTGCCCCAAGCACTCTCTCCACCCAGGGACGGAGCGCAGCTCGGTCCCAGAGCACGGGATCTCTCCCCACGTCCCCCAGCCGGGCATGGAGCTCTAAGAGTCTGAAAACCCAAAATTCATATTTGGCCTCGATGTTCCTTAAAAAGGTGTTTGTCAGTGTAGAACTTCCGAGCGTGGTTTCTTGGGACGTTCTTTCGTTGGAGTAATAACTCTGAAATATTTAAATATAGAGAACGTGGGTATCCATTCCCATTCCCTGGGCCGTAGAAACCTCGGCGGCACAGTGGCCCGAGAAGAAGACCAGGAATGGCTCAGGGTGGCAGCTGACTTGACTGAGGACACAGGACCACTGACCAGAAGACCCAGAACCCAAGTCCAGTTCTTCACAATGCAGGTGTCCGTGACAGGGCAAATCCCTCCCTCAACGTGACCATGTACAAAGTCCTTGCATGCACTCCCCTGGGGCATAACTATAGCAACCGTGGAGGCTCCCAGAGGGGAGGCCTTGGGTCCAGCAACGCAGAGTCCACCCTCCACCTCTTATCCTGCACAGTTCTCCAATACCACGGCAGCCCAGCGCAGGAGATGGCTGTCTAAACAGCCGCCTGCGTGTGCATGCTTGCAGATCCTGTGCTGCAGATGGAATCTATGCTGGAGGTGAGCAAGCAGCGGCACAGGCCACAGGAACCTCACAAGATGAGGCCCGAGGCTTCTGAATGTACCTCTTTACGGCTCTAAACCCAGAAGTGCATTAGCGTTCTTGCCAAACAGGCTGTGCAGCAGGCAAGAAATCCTGCGAATAATGCCTCCCTAAGACCTGTGCTTACAGGGACCCTTTCATCCAGGAAATTCAAAGCACTTTACAGCCTCAGAGCCTTTCCTGCAAACACTCCACAGCAGTGCGCAGGTGGCCAGGGTCATTCTCACTCACGAAGAAACTGAGGCAGCTGACAATCTTAAGTACGGTTCTTTACAACAATCTTTCCTTCTTGAAAACGGATAGTTTTAAACATGCACCAGAAACAAGCCATGGAAATACCAGGAGAAAGGATTTTGCACTATTTTCTTAGCAATCAGATTGAATGTGACAAAATTAAATACCACGCCACAAAAATCTAGACCTTGCTGTATTTTCTTTCAACCAAACGGGCCATGAAAAATTCATGCTCGGTCCACTGCAAATGGCTTATCGTTAAATTTGAGATATGATTGCCCTTCGAGAGGTAAATTCCATAATCACAAATTTTAAGACAGAAATTTCAACTTTTTTTTTTTCCTTCCCCCAAATGGAATCGGGCTTTTACACCTTTGACCAAAAAGCACTTAGCCAAGGTGATTAGCATATTCTCTCCGGACTAGATGGAATCAATATCCAGCCCTGGAGACTGGGCTCATTTGCTTTTTAGTGGGAGGTAAATGGCCCCAGGGAAGCTAGGAGAAGTGGAACAAGAGTGTGCTCACAGATAAGGGAGGTCAGGGCTCAGGAAGAAGGAAACCTGTAAGTCGCCATTGCTGTTATCTTCATAGGACCAAAATAGCAGGCTGGCACTGATGTGCATACCTGAAAGTCAGGTTCATCCCAGCAACATTTAGGGAGTGGCTACTGTGCACCACCCACGGCATTATCTGCATATTAAGTAACCTATTGCACAGGCCAGGAAACTGAGGTTCAGAGAAGTGGGGACGCACCATCTCACAGAGCTCACCGCAGAGTTAGAAAAATACCCAACTATGTCGAATCTGAAATATGGAAACTTGTAAAAATGTCTAAGGAATTTATAATCCAGTAACAAAACGCACAGATGAAATGATGTCCCAGAGACATGGATAAGGTGACACGGCAATGCAGTGGGCAATGGGCAGGAATATGAAGGGCCCTGCAGAGGGAATGCAGATCAAGGGGCCTGGACTGATGGTGGCTTCTGCAGGTGCCTAACAATGGAAGAGGGCTTAACCTGGACCTCTGGGTTGTCCCCAGAGAATGAGGATGCATGCAGCGACTGTGGGGGACCTGGAGCTGGCCAAGCGTGGTGGACAGGAGTTAGACATCAAGAATCACGTCTGCAGCTGGCTCTGAGTCCTCCAGCCAGGCACGAGGCCAAAGCCTCCATGAGGCCAAAAGCCCCGCCCTAGATTCTAGCACAGTGGTGAGTGCCTGAAATGATTCAATCCACGTCACCAACGGCAGTCACTTCTTCTTCATCAGGACGATCAGAGCTGCCCTGAGACCATGGCTGCAGGGACGCCTGCAGCTCTTCATTTCTGTTGACCTCCTGAAATGTTGGAAGAGCCCAGTGAGGGGACGTCTATTTACCAGCTCCATCTCACCAAGAGGACGCTGAGGCCAGAGCACGCATGTGCTAAAGGACACTTCGTGAAATTCATGTCCCCACAATAACATACCAAACAGAAGTGCAAAACTAGGCTGCTCGGCGTCTTCTGTCTCCCCAACAGGGGCAGCTCCCTTCCCCGCCACCAGGAGCTGAGGCCAGACTCCCCGGAGAGGACACGCAAGCTTCTCACCGTCCCACAGCCTCTGCCACTGCCTCTCCTCCTACCTGGTCCCATCGGTGACATTGCCACTGAGAACGCGCGTCCCAGCTGCTAACCCCCGCCAAAGCGTTCAATCAGACACCAAGATGGAACTCCCCTCAGCTGCCTGGACCGCCTTCTCCTGCTGCCACCAGCCCCGCCCACGGCAGTACTGACGTCATCTCACAGACTCCACGTGCCACACCACCGCTGGTGGGTCAGTGCTCTGGAGCCTTTTGCTTTTATTCTTAACACACTTCGGTCTTCTTGGGTTTCCAGCATGACTCCAGGAGGAGTTGACCTGGAAAGTCACCCAGGGAGCTGTGGACCTGCTGCTCTGGAACGCCCCCACCTTCCGACCTATTAAAGCCTGGTTGATGTCTGCACCGCTCCATTTGGCCGGGACTCCTGTGGGCGAGCACTAGGAGGTGCAGCATTCACAGACGCAGGTTGCTAGTGGGCATGCAGCTCTTGGAGTCAGTGCGTGGGGTGGGAACCTTCCGATCCTGCCGTGAGCTCTCTGGGACTGTGCGTGTCTCTCTTTACTTCTCCGTTCCTCGGTTCCTTGTCTATTAAATGGGCTAACAGCACAAACTCCCCAGGGCTGCTGTAAGACTGGTCAGGCTCTTAGAACGATATATAGCCCACAATAAGCACTCGGTAAACACTGATTATTATGGTGAACATGATTCCATACACACACAGTTAACACAGACATATGCACGTATATGTGCATCCATGCACGTGCATGGGCTTTCTCACTGTTTTGGTTTTGTTTCGTTTCACTGAGATAGCATCTAGCCACGTTGCCCGGGCTGGTCTTGAACATCTGGGTTCGAGCGATCCTCCTGCCTCGGCCTCCTGAGCAGCTGGCACTACCACACCTGGCTACTTCCTGTTCCAGTTCTCTAGGCACAAGCAATGGCTACTTCCCCTTTCATATCTCCTGTCCAACTCCACTATGTCCGCCCCAAACGTCTTCATGCAGTCATAAAAAGAAACTTGTGCAATATAAAACACCAGACCTTCAGACAGGGTCAGACACGGCTGGATTCAAGAGTATGAGTGAGCAGAGATAAGGCCCACCCCTGATACAGTAACCGCGCAAAGTCACGTTTCCCCCACGGATTTAAAACTGTCCACTGGAAAAGATGCACATCCACGAACGGGTGGGCTGTGCTGCCCAGCGACAGGAAGCCCACAGCTGACCCAGGACTGCTCGCCCCACCCCGCGCAAGGGCTGCGCAGCAATCGCCACAGCGCGTCTCGTGGTTTGGTTGACACCCCAGCATAAATCCAGCTACTACCAGACTGTGTGATCTCACCCTGGGACGTGAGCCAGAGGTTTCTCCCGAGATCTCTGAGGTTATCAGATCTGCAAAGTGCTTTGCTTGCTTTCGTTTTTAGCCCATTTTTAGCAAAACAAAAGGTAGCAAAGACCGCAGGAGACACGAAGGTACAATCAAAAATTGTCCACACTCCATTACCCTAAATTACCTGACGATGAATAAATATTCATTGTTCCCTGGTTTCAATAGAAAGTAAACAACTGCTAAAAAAGGGTCTGATCTTTGTCATGCTTTTAATCTCTTCCGTTTCTCTTATATCAGAGAAAGAATATTCCTGCTTCCTGACCAAAGGCTATCTCTCTAATACAGCCTCAAACAAACCCCATCCCAAGCCCCGATTCCTTGTTCTAACTTTATTTTCTTCTTTCTTTCGTCTTTCCATCAACCTACTGCAACCCACTAACTGCAGTGCACCCCAGCTCTCTACAGGATATCCATCAATACGCCTTAGAGGGGAAGCTAAAATCCTAAGGCTTCTATGCATTGCCCTGCCTTTGTTAGCTGAATGATCTTGAGCAAACCTCTCTGCTTCTCTGGGTTTAAGTTTCTGCAACCATAAAATGAAGTGGAACTCTGAAGACCTTCACAGGGTCATTAACCCATAGGGATTCGGGTACAGAGCCAAACAGACTCCAGGAGAGCTGGCCCCACTCCCAGCACCCGGTGTGAGCTCGGAGAAGTTCCCTGGTGTCGGGGCAGGGCTCGCCTTTGGACAAAAGATCAAGGCACCTGCAGATGGGAGAACCCATCTCTCAACCCCACGTGGAACTGCGGAGTGTGAGGACCACCGGCACACGGGAAGGAGCTGGCGAGGGCCGACATCACCCCACGCCATCAGGCAGGGCATTTTTGTATCTTTTGTGATTGGAAAAGGGAAATTGGGCAGACAGGTGTTTTGAAGGGAATGGACAATTTATTAGATGCTACTGCGATGACACAAGTAATCAATAAATAATACTTCAGTGGAATCCAGCATCTTTCCATAGGTTCTCCTTAGGAAAGACCACGCTGATGCCAAAGCGTGCCGCACGCTTGGCTTTCTCCACTCCTCACTTGTGAAAGTCTCCCGCGTCCACACGCAACCCGGGAAGGAAGCTCAGAGCACAGGGGGCCGCTGCGTGAGGGCTCGGCCTGGAGGAATTCAATCAGTTAATGTCTCAGGATCCACCCATCCAACACTGACAGCTCACAGTCGCTGCAAGGAGCTGCTCTCTAAAATGGATCTTTCCCTCCTGAATTTGAGACCTGGAAGTGTGTGTGGCTGGACGCCTGGCAACCTTCCGGATCCGCATTTCAGTCCCAACTGTGTGGACTGGATTTTGTTTCTAAAAGACAGTGGCGAATGGGTTTGCTACTGGCTATTAAGTCTGCTTTTAAGAATAGTTTGGGTATATTTTTGCAGGGAGACTCTGTTATTTCCATCATGTTGATTTATTTTTCAAATTTTCCCGTTTCCCCTCCATCTGAAATCCCCCCTGTCGGTGGTGTGCCTGAGTGCTCAGGTAATATACATACAAATGCTTCAACAGACAGATGGGCAAGTGCCATCGCCTGGTGCCCACGCCTCTTAGTGAGAAAAGCACCCAAAACAGAGAGCAGCGATTCCACCCCCTCAAGTGCTATAATCATCCCTGCAGGGGGTAGTTCTGTAACACCACGGATCTATAAATTAGGACCACCAATAACGCTTGACAATACAATGAAGTGAACATGCTGATAGTCCCTTCTCTAGTACATACATAAAACCAGAAAAATTACTTTATAACCAGTAGCGAAATAAAATTGTTAAGCCGTTTTTGCAAAATCAGTGCTATCTTGTCGTATCTCGTCGTTTTTTTTTTTTTTTTTTTTTTTTAATTCAGAACATGATTTTCATGTATCTGAACATCTACTCCAAGAGGGTGAACCTCCAAACAGAATATTTTCTTAAACTGTTGGTCTTACCAGTGTTGGAGATCATTTTCAGGGGGACAGCTTGTCATGTGCACATGTAAGAAATCTTTACTCAGAGGCTCACCACAACTGGATAGCTCTTACTTAATTCCTGAAAGAAAAAAGAAAGAACAGGAATTCAAAGATAACTTATTATCATCCCTATTTCTAGTTGAGGAGACTCAAGCAGAGAGGTGAAATAATTTGCCAAACACCACATTGCTAGTAAGTGGTCAGTGTAGGATTTGAACCTGAGAACTCTGCTTCCTGAAGTAGCACTGGATTCCTTGATTTCAAAAGGGAGAGGTAGTGGGTAGAGCTCAGGGGCAGAGCATCTGACTGCAAAAGGGAGGGAACCTCACATATTATCTGCCCTACATCTTCTACAAAGGCCAGATGAACAGCGTCCAATCCTGAAAGATTTGGCTATAAATACACTTCAAGGACTTGAACTTTGCCGACGAGACATTTTCTCCAGCACAAAGTCTTGAATCGGGGCTCTGGCCAGGCTCCCTTGGGATGATGGGACCAGTGAGAGACCAGGGCTATCTGCCCTCCCGCCCACCTGCTTTCTGTTATCCAGGGCTATCCTGCCTCCGAACCACGCTCATACCTAAATAAATAAATAAATAGATGTCAAGGCCATTGAAATTTACATCTCGTGAACCTGAAGGTCAGTTCAAAAGGGCACAGGTTATTTATGGGACTGCTTTAGTCACCTAGGGCAGATGGGAGAAAGGAAGAGCTTGGACCTGTTCCCATTTTATCTTTACAACCTCTCATAGAAGAAGCTGACTGCCAACTGCTACGGCATTCCAAAGTGAAAGGTGAAATTAATATTTTTAGCATGAAAATATGGCTTGTGGCACGCCATGTTCGTGAATCTAATGGTATCAACTATTATGAGTCAGAAGACCCTCATGTGACACCTTGCCACGAAACCTCTGGAGAATGAGCCATTCCAGTGTGGTGATGTCCTTATAACTGTGGGATGATTTTTGTTTCTAGATGCTGGATCTGGAATTTTTTAAAGTATAAAAATAAAGCACAGAAGCCCATATCTAGAGCCACTGGTAAAGAAACAAACCACGCAAGTATTATCAAATGCCCCATGCAACTCTCCTAGAATGTTCTGCACTGTGAAAAGAATCCCTGGACCTTGCCACTTCCGAGGCCAGCTAAATGCCTCCCCACTAAGTACACGGGAAAGAAAGTCTGGAGTCTTGTGAGGGTGGGAGAGGTGCTAGGGATTGAACCCAGGGTCTTGTGTGTGCTGAGCACATACTCTACCACTGCGCTGCACGCCGGCTCAGAAAAGAAACCCTTTATCCATCCCTCCAATTGCATCAACTCTAAACTGAAGTATGTGTAAATGAAAGATTCCAAGAAACAGAGGCTAGCCAGGGTAAGTGCACTCCATCCCTCAAAAACATGTTGCTGAATTTGTCACTACACCCCTAATGCACATTAATTCTTTGACCTTATAAAAAGAATTCGAGTTCAATAATTAGGCCCCTAAGTTTTCCAACAAGCCAAGAATTTCAAGAAACCAAAAGCAGGAGGAGAGATGTAAACACCATCACAGTGTCTCCCCGGCTTTGACCAGGACGGAGACACTACTGACCTGTCAAATGACATCTCCTGGATAAAATAAAAAGGGAAATTCAGAAGACTCGTCTGCTTGCAATTAAGAGGTATGTCCACACAGTATCAAGAGTTGTGTTCTCCCATTTGAAACCCAAGTTTTATCTTCCTGTTTTGACTAGTGGGCTCCTGACGAAGGGCCTGCGGTGTTATAAATCATCCCATTACTCACTCCCTCAGGTAACCCTGCTGGAACAGGAAGGAAGTAAATCTTGGAGAGGTGCACTTATATCCCTTAATCATACACAGGCATGCCCTCCAAAGCAGTAAATCACCATCCTGCACGCATCACCGTGATTCACACCTGCAAAGAGCGGAGACGACAGGTACTGAGAGGCACCGTGCCCAAAGAAAGGCATCTGGATACGTGAAAATCAACAACACCCAGGCAAACCAGGCCTGGCTCTTCCCTAGCAGACACCATTCGGCAAGCGTGTCGTTTCTAATGAAGCGTCCTCAGCCATGTTAGAGGCAGATTTCACAGAGCAAAGCTTTCCAGACAGGAGAGTCCAAGGCTCCGTACCCTCCTATGCTCTTCTGAAGCCAAACATCTACATCGTATTCACCCACTTGGGCACGACTTGAATCAGGACCATCGGTCCTATGGTTGGGCTGACCATCCTCTCAATCTCTGCGGGATAGACACATGACCAACCATATGTTTTAAGATGCTACCCAACTATAACCAAGAGCTCATCTGACTTTACAGAGAAGCAGTAAGGAATCAAAACGTACCATCGACACGGAAGAAAAAATATTTGAGGTCACCCTGTCTTCACTACATCTGGGACAGAAAGAGGAAAGGAGGTTTTTAATCATCAAAAGAGCCTTCCATGGGAGGGGGGAAAAATAAAAAAAAAAAAGGTGGTTGAATGAGACGGATATCATTTTCCTTAATGCATGATTGAAGACCTGAATTGTACGAATATACTTTGTATACAAACAGTTGTATGTAAAAAGATACTAAATATATGCACTATGAGTTGTACATATTAAAAATTATAAAAATAAAAAAATTTAAAAAAAAAAGAGCCTTCCTTGTTTTACTCTGATTACAAAAAAAAAAAAAAAAAAAAAAATACAAATTGCTTCCAGGTTGGTGTGAATCGTGCAAGTCGGTGTGGACTGCCCTATGGAGCACAGGGTGCCACCGCTTCCCCTGGTCTTGGAGAACCTGTGGCAGAAGCCCCTGCTCATGACCTTAAGCAGGACCTCCAGCTGCAGAGGTAAGCGCCCCGCCCTGCTCCTGCCAGGCACAGGCCAACAGAACAAGACCAAAAGATGGCGACTCCTCCTGCAGGCCTGACCAAACCTTCCTGTGCAGTCTGCAGCACTACCATCAGCTGCCCTTCACGGTTCACCGAAGGCACCTTTGGCTCGGCATCGGTAGGACACGACAGTACGGTGGCCTCCCAGCGCCTCGATCTCAGACACTGTGAGACTTACTTTCTACATTTGACTCTGTGGCCTGAGTTTCACATCAATCAAACTTTTGGGATGACCGCTCACACGCTGGGGGAAGAAACGAGGCTGTTTGAGCCAGGATCTGGCCAGGCAGACAGCAGGGTCTACCCTGCCTTCAGCGAGATGGTTGCCCTAAAGATCAGCCCCTGAGCTGGCCAAGGGTGGGGATTTGTAAGACAAAGAATGACATGTATTTTGGACAGCTGTGCACATATACACATAGGATGGAAGTCTTCTCTAAGTAAGAACCAGCGTGGTACATTTAAATAGAGTAAGGTAATTGAAAATAGATTTCTTTTTTTTTTTTTCTTGGTAAAAGAATGAACTCAATGCTACCACCCTTTTAAGCTTGCATTATTTATTTATTTATTTATTTTATTGATCGTAAAGGGCTTTCTAATAAGATTACGCGTCCTCCGTGGTTGGGCCGAGAGCTCTCTGACTGCATGTGAATGAGCAGCGGTCTGCTCAGCTGTCAACAGGAGACTCTCTTCCCCAGACCACGTCATCCTTAGGTGAAAACCAAGCGCCTCCATTGACTTGAGGGTGTGCTGTGACAACACTACTGACCACACTTGCGCCTGGACACCTTTCCCTGCCGAAAGCCCAGGCCAGCTCGATAAAAAGCATCCACACTCACACACACAGATAGCATGACCTCGATGACCACTCTTCCACAAAAACCCCAGTGTCCAGGGTCACTTTGACCCCACCAGGGGCAGGGATTACCTTGTGGATGCTGTATCTACGTTCTTAATCACACTTTTGTTTTACCTCCAGCTTTAAAACCGATCAGATGGAAGGAAGCCTTCCGGGTAAACACTCCCCCCGACTCGCTGGGGTTAGGAGAATGTTATTTCTAGACTTAAAGAACAATGCGACCCAAACCACAGATGCCGGTGTCTGTCAGATACGGAGTGTCCAAGGATGAACCCGGGCCACCCACCCCTACACAGCACTCCTGACTCACTCACAGAGGACAGAGGGAAGACGCCTTTTAGCTAAAAATGGAGATGTCAGGCAGCTGCATGTCAGACTTTAAAAATGATCCTTGGGAAATCTCAAGGGCTTATGCTCCCTAAAACAGCAAATACATCCTTTTTTTTTTTTTTTTTTTTTTTCCTTTTAATGTAATACCAGTCAACCACAGTCAAGGTCAGAAAAAGTCTACTTGGCCACCTGAATAACTCTGCCATATTTGGTATTCAAAATTAAAAGGCAGAGAGTTAAAAGTGGTAGTTAAGTGCTAGATTTCAACTTGAAAGTTTAAAATTGGGGCAGGACATAAACCAAAATAAGGACGGCTCACTTAACGGCAGTTACTCAGCTCACTTGTTAAATGTACTCTGATTCATACGCACAGTCAAAAAATAGGGCTGGCGCTGAGAGAGCACAGCCAGCACCGTGGCAGACATGTTTACTGAGCCGTTAGGTATGCGCAGAACTGTCTTGAAAATGTGGGGCCTGCCCCAAGCAGGGCCAAGAGATAACTGAGCATCGTTAAAATAGCAAAATCCATAAAAAGACGCAGAGAGCACGAGTGCAGTCAGCAAAATGTCAGTAAGTCACCCCCTCCACTCTGTCCTGCTCCCAAAACGCAGCCCTCGGACGCCGCGCTCCCACCACACAGAAGGCACCAGAGAGGGGGTCCCAGCCTGTGACCACAATGACAGCCTGGGGCTTGAGGGTTCTCTAAATGGTCGCTTGAGATTCGGGTTTCATTTTTCTGTCTAAATAAAATGTCCCTGGAAATGTTCTCCGGACACAATGGAATCACAGAAGATTTATAGACAGAGTGGTTCACCAGGTTGTTTTAATCCAGAGCAGTTAACGGACAACTAGGTCACCAGGCCCTTCTACCTACCACTTGGCTGTTCCTAGACTATACAGAGGCTGGGTCCACCAATGACCCCGGACGTGTCTCCTGTGTCTAGTTCGGCACCAAACAAAAAACCACAGACACGCAACCAGAAAATCGCAGTCTTCCAGAGCACAAAACGATACTTCTAACACCCAGATTATAAAGGTTGGGGGAGAGGAACGAGAAGAAACCCCTATAGACAGGAAAAGGATTGGTGGTGTGGGAAAGCAGAGAGGAGACTTGTTTCATGGCCCTAAGGGTATTGTTTAGGTTCCGTGAAGCTCAGAGTGAAAACGGTGCAGAGCCAGCCCTGCATTCACGGTACCAACGTGAGCGAATGTCAGCTGAAGACCATCGTGGGTTGCTGGTGAGTGTTTTGTGTCCGTAGAATAGACACAGGTTTCACCCACCGCCCACACCGTGAATGACTCGAGAACCAGGCAGGGAAGCATAAATATGTCTCTGTATCTTTGTATAACAAGCCACTAAAGGAGTTCAAAGAGACGTCGTGTTATTCCAGAGCCCTGAATTTCTAAATCTCACAGCGGACATTTCCCAACCTGGGGCAAGAACAGGTCAGAAGACAAGGCGCATTTCTATTCCTAGGGGTAGGCCGGCAGCTGCTGGGCCCCTCTGCATGCTGGGCTCATGCGAACTTCTTCAGGCATTTGGCGTGTCCGTGGAATCTGCCAGTTTGCTGGGCTTGACACCCGTGAGATGGCTGAACATTTGTTGTTGTCCATTTGCGGGCTGACAACAATTCAAGACTTAAATGCCACATTAACAGAACCTGACCAGCTGGGAGGAGGCGTTGAAATTCTTGATGAAACTAGAGTCAAAAAGGAGATACCATTTTCTAATCATTCAAATAACCCTGTTCTGCACCCTCTCTTCTTATAAAAGATAGCTCCACTCCCAGCATGTTTCAATAAATGTTCACACTGTCACCCGATCAGGAGGCGCCCCAGGTAATTCCAGCCGGTTCTGAGGTTCAAGCCCAATTAAGCTCCTGTCTTGCACAGTTTTTGTGATGAAAACTGAAATCCCTTTAGATGGTGATGTACTCTCTGAAATCCAAACCAATCCCCTAAGTCACCGAAGGGCAGAAACAGTTCTAGTGCCCTCTCCCAGCATAATAATTGATTAAATAAAACTTTGTGTACTTATTCAAAAATGCCTCGGCCTGGTCCTCTTCATGCATGCAGGAACAGGAAAGTGCAAATGATTGTTATCAAAGTCTTCTCAAGTTGTTCTCGTTTTATTATCAATTGGCAAACTAAAATTTTATGTCTTCCACCGCATGTTGCAAACATCTTAATTACAACTTTACTTCATTTATATTCAGAAATACACTAGTATTCTGCCAAAACAGAATAATAACCTTAAAAAATTGATCCATTAATTTGAAATTTTCCCTTCCAGAGACACTTTGCCCTTCTTTTATGTATCTTGGATTAATGGCTAGAAACATCTTTTGTACCAAATATCTTATCCCTACTTAGGTTGGAATGCCGGATTTCTACAAATATATGTGTTTGTACTAAACAAATGTTCAACGACCTTCACATCCAACAAACGGAACTCAGGCCTCAGATGAACGCACAGCCACATAAACAACCTGAGCACAAAAACACATCTCCACCCAGTCAGTGACATTCTCAGCCCATGCCACGTCTTCTTTCTGGAGAAAAGCAGAGCCTCGGGAACTTCCGTCACCTTCTCTGAGTCCGCAGGCTGCAAGGAACACCACCTACACCAACTCTTAAAGGAACTCATGTGACTGATATCGGTCCTTTCCAGCTCTAGTACTTAATGAAAATCTCTAAATAAGTAACAGAAAACTCTGTATTTTTACAACTAGTCTCACTACATGGAACATACCTAAGTGTGTCCAAAGCTATAAATTTGCCTCACTAAGCAGATACCCACAAGATTTCAGGAGCACCGAGACTGTCCTGGGCGGCTACTAATCAACCACCCAGGTCTCTGGAACTGGATGATTATTTAGGTGGTCAAACCCCCAGGATAAAATTCCTAGCTATTGCCAGGCACAGTGGCGCATGCCCATAATCTTCACGGCTTGGGAGGCTGAGACAGGAGGATCCCCAGTTCCAAGCCAGTCCCAGCAACGGCAAGGCACTAAGCCACTCACGGAGACCCTGTCTCTAAATAAAATGCCAAATAGGGCTGGGCATGTAGCTCAGTGGTTGAGTGCCCCTGAGTTCAATTCCTGGTACCTCCCCCCCAAAAAATTCCTAGCCATGAAGTCCTTCCCATGAAGTTGCTTGCTGTGGGGATCCAGTGGCCAGCCTCTGTGGGCAGGGTCAGCTGAGCAGGTCACCGCAGCAGGAGGGGAGTGGAGGACACTCTCCATTTAGGGAGAAGCGCTTTCCACCATGGTGGACCAGAGCAGGGGAGGAGCGAGGAAACAAATAGATCCAGGGATCCCGACCAGGACAGGCCATATTTTACTCCACTTTGAAGTAGAAAATGTGGCGACTTGGCTTCTGATGGCGGATGAGAGCCGATGGTGGTGTTCTGATGATCTGCTCTCCAGTCAGGTAAGCCCAGCAGGAAAGAAATTCCATTCTGTCGTGAATTTCAGAAATAAGAACAAAAGTCCTCTAAGTAAAGGCTCGTCTACCCAAAATATGAACATCAAGGGAAAGTCTTGCCATGTTGATCTCGAAGTACAAAGACCTTCAGTCCAGGTTTCATCACCAGGGCCACGAGGTATTAGTCTGGAAAAAGTCAACCCTGTTTAGGTTTCACACCAGTTTTTAAAAGCCTCCAAAGCTGGGCGCGGTGGTGCACGCCTGTGATCCCAGCACTTGGGAGGCTGAGGCAGGAGGATCGTGAGTTCAAAGCCAGCCTCAGCCATGGCGAGGCACTTAGCAACTCATTGAGACCCTGTCTCTAATAAAATACAAACAAAAAGGGCTGGGGATGTGGCCCAGTGGTCGAGTGCCCCTGAGTTCAACCCCCAGTACCAAAAAAAAAAAAAAAAAAAAGAGGAGATGGGATGGTGGTTCAATGGTAGTGTGCCAGCCTAGCATGTGTGAGGCACTGGGTTCAATTCTCAGCACCACATATAAATAAATAAAACAAAGATCCATTGGCAACTAAAAAAAATAAAAAATAAAAGCCTCCAAAAACATCAAAATCCTGGCCTCTTTTAAGGTAGGATGACTTCCGATCAGAACTGGACGATAAGGCTGGGCATTAGGCCTCAATCTTACTGCGGGTCCCGCTAGCGTCTAACCTTTGACCATCATAATGAGAAAATCTGGGCAACAGATCAGCTGAATCCTGCCCGATTTCCACGGCCTCAGTGAGGTCCTAGGGATGATGCTTCTGTGTCCAGTGGTCAAATAGATATCTGTACACCCTTGTTCACAGAGCATCGCCCACAAAATAATGAAGACGATAGCCTAAGAATGGAAGCAACCCAAGTGCCCATCATCAGATGAACGGACCTGGTGTGACACACACAACAGAATATTATGCAGCCTTAAAGAAGGTGGCAGGTGGATTCTGACATCTGCCGCAGGACGGAGGGATCCTGAAGGTATGAGGCTAAGGGAAATCAGCCAGCCACAAATGGATCAACGTTGTGTGATTCCAGACTCACAGAAATAGAAGGGATGGCAGTTCCAGGGGCAGTGGGGAGGGGAGCAATGAGTTGTTTCATGGGTATAGAATTTTAGTTCTGCAAGATGTAAGGCTCTGGAGGTTGGGTGCACAAGGATGGGAATATTCTCAACACTACTCAATCACACACTTGAAAAGAATGAAAACGGTAAATTTCATGTTACGTGTTTCTTGATCATAATGCAAAAACAAGTCAAAAAGAAATATATTTAGCCCGCAAACCGGAGTTGGCTGTTCTCTCTTGTAAACTACCTCTGCATCCTCAGGTGCTGATTGGTAAGAACCGCCTGTGTCGCGTTGCACCCATCGGACTCCCTGAAGCAACAGGTACTAGCATCACTGCTTACTTCACAGACAAGGAGGCGGAGGTCCAGAGTGACTCGATGCCTTTTACAAGATGGCGCCCTCGTGGATGAATGAGGTGCTGCCACACCTCAGCTCCTCTTGGAGAGTCTGTTCTTCCGCCTGGACGACCTCACCAATCCTGCAAGCAGGCTTCCCCCACCCAACCCTCCTAACCGCTCTCCCAAAGGTCACAGTCGCCTCCCTGTCCTGTTCCTGGGCTTGGCGAGCTTATCTACTCTGGGCTTCTGTGGTGGGTGATGCAGGTGGACCCACCCTTGCCTACTGGACCCCATTCTCTCCTGGTAATCCTACTGTCTGACCGCTCCTTCCTTACCATGTTCTTAAGAAACAGATTCTTCTTCCTCAATTTCCGACAAAACAAGGGCTGATCGATGACTAAATAAGTAGTTATGAGTACTTTAAATTCATTTCACAGATTCTCAGGGTTGTTTTTGTTATCCATTCTAGATCTCTAGAGGCAGGTTCTCTAGAGTTGTCCCGTGAAGGTGGGGAGTCTGTTACTTACCCTACACCTCTCAAAGCCTAGTGCAATATATGACATGTAGTAAATCTCACCAAGACTTGTTAAATTTGATCTTAATATAACTAAACCCTCATGTTCAAAACCACTTTTCCTAGCACTCTTCCAGAGTCAATGAGAAAATTTCCACAACTATTTATCTGTCACCCTCCCTCCAAGGCCAGATGAGGTTCATCGTGGGCTCCAGGGAAGAGCTAAACCAGTTGAAAAGCTTCACAGCGTCGCGTCTCAGATCTCTGCCATGTCTCACCCCAGTATAAAAGCTTTAAATGAAATTAGAACATTCTAATTTTCCTACATGTCCTCCTACTAATTGAACTAAATACTTGAAACCCTAACACAAGAAATTAGAGGAAACTCGGAAAGTGTGATTATTCAAGTCAGCTCAATTTGGGGGAAGAGTATGTTCAGTTAGCTGTAGATTAAAACGCACCCCACCATGTCACTGAACGGCAAGTCACACAACAGTCCACTTTCCTCCTGTTATTTCCTTAAAATAACAGGCTGCTTCACCAGCACCCTCTGTAAGTGACACACCGAAGGCAGGCCCTGCATCTTCATTTTTACTTCATCCTTTTGGGGACAGTACATTCTGAAGTCTACTTCCGATCTCTGACCTCAGAAATGTTCTCCTATTAGTTCTATGCCCAGCCTAATGGAACGCTAATAGGCTGTTAGGATTCACTCTGCAAAAATCAATGTTGTGGACCCAGCAGGGTAACTCAGCTATGCACACGGCACTGGGTCCCACTTGATAAGTCACTGCTCCGAGGAATGGACACTTATCCTAGGGAACTCACAGCTTTCCTTCATTTTTTTATTAGAGCATTATAATCATACATAGTATTTGGGTTCCCACTGACAAAAGCATACATGCAAAGAATTTGGTTTCTATCCCCACTCCCCACCCCCACCATCCCCTCCTCCCTCTTCCTTTTCTCCCATTTATTTTTCATTGGTGCATTCTACATATACATAAAGGTAGAATGTTCTTTGGTACATTTATATATATATATATATATATATATATATATATATATATATGATAGAATTCTGCTGGATTCTTTCCATATTTCCTCCCCTCTCCCTCCCTCCCTTCCTCTCCTTCTCCTCTGTTTATCTTCCCTTATTTTTATGCTCTCTGATCCCCTCTGCCTTCTTTTCTTTATTTATTTTTTTTTTCTAGCTTCCACATGTGATGGAAAACATTTGACTTGATTTTCTGAGTCTGGCTTCTTTCGCCTAGCATGATTTTCTCCGTTTCCGTCCATTTATCGGCAAATGCCATCATTTCATTCTTCTTTGTGGCTGAGTAAGACCCCACTGTGTGCATATCTCACATGTCCGTCGTCCGCTCCTCTATGGACAGGTATCTGGGCGGGTTCCATGTTCTTAGCTATTGGGAATGGAGCTGTTATAGACACTGTAGTGCCTCTGTTCCTACAGCATGCTGATTGTAGTTCTTTTGGATAAATAGCGAAGAGGAGGCATCGCTGGGTCACGTGGTGGGTCCATTCCTAGTTTTTGGAGGAACCTTCACACTGCTTTCCAAGGTGGTTGGACTAATTTTCAGTCCCACCAACAATGTATGAGTGTACCTTTTCCTCCACATCCTCACCAGCATTTATTTATTCATTTATTTTGTATTCTTGATGATTGCCAATCTGACTGGAGTGAGGTGAAATCTCAGTGTAGTTTTGATTTGCATTTCTCTGATTCTTAGAGATAGTGAACATTTTTCACATATCTGTTGGCCATTAGTGTTTCTTCTTTTGAGAAATTTCTTTTAGTTTTTTTTTAACACATTTACTATTTTTTTTTTAAGCATTGAGTTTTTTGAGTTATTTGTATGTTCTGGATATTAATCTCCCATCAAAGAAGTAGCTGGCAAAGATATTTTTTCCCATTCCAAAGGCTCTCTCTTCACTCTCTTGTTTCCTTCGTTGTGCAAAGCTTCTTAATGCGACGGCATTGCACTCTGTTGATTCATGGTTTTATTTCTTGAGCTTTAGGTGTCTTGGTGAGGAAGTCAATGCCTACACCTCTACGATGGAGAGCCGACCCTAGGTTCTCTTATAGCATTTACAAGGTTTCTGGCCTAATTCCTAAGTCTTGATCCGTTTTGATCTGACTTCTGTGCGGGGTGAGAGGGAAGGATCTAGTTCCATTCTTCGGCATGTGGATACTCAGTCCTCCCGGCACCTTTTGTTTAAAAGGCTGTCTTTTCTCCAATGTATGTTTTTGGCACCTTTGTCAAGTATCAGACGACGGAAGTAGGTCTGTGGCTTTGTCTGTCTGTCTTCTAGACTACTCACTCAGATCTTCCTTAAATTGATTTTTTGTTTGTTTGATTTAGGTATTACTAATTTCCCACCTTATTTAAAATACTGAGGTAGCAATTCCTTACGGACCTGTAATATGGACAACATCCAAAATATTGCCCAATGTTAAAAAGATAAAATTTCAACAACAACAACAAAAAAAGGATGATTACCAAGTTGTGAATTTGGAGAGGATTGACTGGTACCAGAGAGGGGATAATTTTTTTAAGTCTAGGTGGAAAAAAAAAAAAAAAACCTAACTATCACCATAACACACTGGTAGATTGAAATGGAACATTAAAAAGGAACACGGAATCCAATATCAATTTTTGAGAAAAATTATTTTTCAACAAACGAAAGGTCACTCTTTGATAACACAAGTGTAATGGCACAAGATGTTGACCCAAGAAAGCATACTTTTTTAAGATGGAGCAGTTGTCTTAAAAGATCATCTCTCTTTGAAAGAAGGAGAAAGGAAGAGCCTTTCTAAACTTCTGAGAGTTACAGAACACACGTTTTCTTTTTATCCTGCAGTGTCTTCGATGACGCCCATACCCAGAGTTAAAGTTTGTTCAGTATTATGCTGCTGCTGTTGTTTTATAAAACACATCTATGAAATCATCTTACCCAGCCTGAAGGCTCTGCTTTTAGAAGGCTGTGGTCTCTGAAGCCCACGTATGTCACTGGGACAAATGCCACCCAGTGGAGGTGCAGGTGCCCAGAGGGTGAGGCCGGCCGGCCTGGGAGCTATCGGGGAAGACCATCACACCTCTCTTCTGCGGTGTTCCCTGCGAGTAACAACAAGAGAAGACCGACTCATTTAGTCAATAGTACTGTTTTCAGTCTCCCTGCCACGGACCTTCTTACTGTCCACAGAGGGGCTCAGCATTCCCATGGCCCCGCTCCTGAGATCTCAAGGGCACATTTGGACATAACTTTGCCACCACCATCATGGGGTCACCCGGCTGCCTCCCTGCCACCCCCTCGGCACGCCCACAGCTCCTGCGGTCAGCACCTGTTCCGCGGCCGTCATTTCCTCTTACTTTCCTTCCTCCCTGCTGGACAATGACGTTCTGAAGGTCATAGACCATGACTTCACCTTCCCAATGTTTCCAAGTGCCCCGGCACGACAGGTCCTCAGCAGGCCATTAATTTAAGGAAAATCCATGGTGCACCTGGAACTAACCAGGCCCTGCTCTGGGGGCCGGGTGGTGGCAGTGCAGGAAGCATAGACCAGTGTGGGCAAGCTGACGGGCCAGCCGTGTTCCTGCGGGTGGACGGAAGGGCACTCGCTCGAGAACCCGCGCCTCTCTCCCTGGCAGATTGGCTTGGAAATCTTCCTCGGAGAAACAAGTAAGCTTCGCCCCTGACCTGCTGCTATAGACCTCTAGAATTATGAAGGTGAAGTCCAAGCCTGGTAAAAGTCCTAGAGTTATCCGTGGACCTGCTCATTTTCTTTACCAATGACCAACATCAAAAGACAGGAGATGGGCCCGTCACGGTGCCACCGGACGACCATTCAGCCCCCACACTGGAACGTCTACTCGGAGGCAGCCACGGTTATCTTCAAAAACAGCAAAGTGGGAGCTGGGATGGAGCTCGGTGGGCAGAGTGCTTGCCTTGCATGCACAAGGCCCTGGGTGCAGTCCCCAGCACCACCAAAACAGAAACCAGAAAAGCACGCTGGGAGCCCAGGCTTCCTCCACCCCCGCTCATTCTAACAACAGCTCCTATCCACGGAACGTTTGCAACTCTCGAAAGCCTTCCATTTCCCGCGTGTTCTCACACGTGACCCCTCTTGTGACCCCAGCTGATGCGGGGGGGGGGGGGGGGATTCCTACCACCTTGTGTCTACAGGTGCCGAGTGGAGGCTCGAGGCGGTGAGGCCGTTTTATGCAGTTGGTAAATGATAAGGTCAGACTAACACGAGAGCATGAAGCGCACGGCCATCGGCGGGTCCTGACTATCCGGCACACCACCTTCAAGAAGGGACACAGATCGGAGCTGGAAACACGCGGGGCACTCGGGTGCAGCACAAGGCCTCTCCCCAACGAGGCCCCACGCCCCCTCTCTCTCACCCCTACGTTTGGGGTTCCCAGGGCCAGTCTACCAATCGCTGCCAAGGAAGGCTGCTTCCCCCAGAGGTCAGGTGGCAGGCCTTCCCGACGCTGGCCTGCAGGTGCTCTGCCTCGAGACCTCGGCACCGCTAGGCGCTGAAGAGCTCCCCCATCTCGCTGCCTTCCTGGTCCCAGACAGCAAGCCCTGCTCCCTAAGCTCTTGGAGAGCCACCCTGGCCCTCAGCACGTTTTGGGACCTGCAGCAGGACGAGTAATGAATGAACGCCCGAGACTGCACCGCCCTGTGGAAGCCGGCTCAGAGTCTGCTTTCCTCCATCACTCCCGTTCCCTGTGTGCATCCCGCGCCGAGCCCTAGACGGTGCCGGGCTTCTGCGGCACGTGCGTCTTGTCAATATTTGCTCATTGATCTGTTGCTCAAATACCACTACTGAGTTGTGTCTGTCTGGCAAATCAGGCGACTTTGATAATTAGTGTCTGAGGTGGGAAAATGTCTTCCAAAACTTAGGGTGAATGGGAAGGATCAAGAGTGACCCTGGTCTAGGGGAAGTTCACTAGAGGGAGGCCGTTCCACAGCCAGAAAGAATCTCGATGTCAACAAGAGTAACACCGTCTGTGTCGTTTCACACACACACACACACACACACACACAGAAGCATGCGTACCACCGACACCACTGGGAGCCTGTGGAGTCACTGCAATGCAGATGTGTCAACTCTTGCTCTAGCAAACTAAAAAGACTCATGCTTACGTCTACAAACACCGTACTTTGTAATTCTTCTGACAAAAAGTGCATGCACTAAACTATTATTTCAGCCCTAGCCTGAATGGGGTGCTTTGAACCAGATTCCAGATTCATTAAAGGGTGACTAGAAAGCTATCTGTGGTTTGAGCCTTTGACAGGGGCAGGCTGGGAGTGTCGGAGAATCTGAGAGTTAGCTGGGACAGTCCAGATCTTCTAATTAAAGCCCCCACCCAGTAAAAGGAGCCTTTCTCCGGCTACCACCAAGACCCGGAGGAAATGCATTAAAAGTCCATGTTTCCACATAATGGATGCACTTCCTCTTTCTTTGATGATAAAGATTCTCACATGGCACAAGGTTACGTTTTGAATCAATCTCTCGGGTACTGGGAGCTGCAGGAGATGTGATCAAGGAACACTGAGGCAAAGGGACACAAATCTCAGGACGTGTCCAGGAAAGCATACAGAATTTAAAATCCTTAACATGTCTCTATCTTCTAAGAGATACTCAAAGAAAGCACAGATTTGGTTAAAGACCAATGATTTTTGAATTCTGGTTATCTGGGGTTTCATTTTATCTTCACAGAAAAAAAAAAAATTGATGTTACTATTGATGTAACAAGGAGTCAGATCAGACCAAAAGACAATGATGTTGTCAAAGCTTAATTGAAAACTCTCCTGAATTATTAATAATAGCATAATTCCCGCCTCCAGAAGAATACATATTTATCTCAATGGAAGCATGTCCAATGGTAAGTGTATCGCAATAACAAACTACTATACCTCACAAGATACAATTGATTCGCATTATTTTATTGAATGGATGTAGTGCTGAAAATTGACATATGTGCAAGGTCTTTATTGTAGATCCCATTGCATCTAAATTATTCTAGGTGAAGTCACGATGTAAGAGGCTCACAATTGTCAGTCCTAAATATCAACAAGCCCCTTACTCCATGCCTCACTTGCCATTTTCAATCTTTCAGTGTTCACTTTTCCTAAAGAGGAGCACGACCTGAGAGGACATCTCCCCAGAATGACTTTAAAACCACGTGAGGATACACGATCGGTGAGCGTGCAAAAGGTGCACAGTCCCTCCCTCATCGAGCTCACCTTCCTGCCAGGGACGAGGCAAAAGGCCTCTAGCTGGGCACAGTGTCACCAGGGTAAAGGGACGGAAAGCCTCCCAGGTAGGTGGCCACATTCGGTCATCTCGGGAGCCCTCTAGAGTAAGGTGACATTTAGACAGAATAGAGGAAGTACAGGAACAGCACCACGCCGGCCCGGACACGTCCAAGTGACATCTACAAGCGGACGAGGTGGCTACAGCAAGTGGGCAGAGAGGAAAATGGCAGGAGGTCTCAGAGGCAGCGATGCCCTGACTCCCCCACTGCAAGCCCGCGGCCAGCCCCCAACCCTGCCCAGAAGCCTGGGTGGGGCAGCTGAGGGGCAGCGGGAGGGCTGGCCGCAAGGAGCTCGCCCCCACAGGTGTCAGGGCCACCAGGCTCTGGGGCAGACGCCTGCCCCTCACAGCACCCCAACCCAGAACCCCAGCACCCAGAGCTCACGACCTCCACCTCCTGCTTCCCACAAGAAGAAACAGAAGGAGGACAGAATAATGGGATCGCAGGGCCGGCCAGAATACTGCTCCTTTTCCAGACCCTGATTGGCATGAATTTGGGCCAACAGCGTAGACTCGAGTGCCATATGAACCTCTAGACAGCACACTCACGGGAGGAGCCCTCTGGGGTCCCCCTCGTCATGTGGGTGGGGGGTTCTGTTTCTATCACACTTGGTGAGCCCCACTCCTGCGCTCACGCATCCTTGTCTGTGGACCTCGTGTTTTGAATTCAGAGACAAGAACCCAGGAAGAACTCAGCAGCGAGCCCCGGGGTCTGCTCAACGCGGGGCGTGTGGCCCGCCACGAGGCGCGCGGCCGGGTCCTGGGCCTCCACGGTAAGCCAGCAGAAGGGCAGGAGCTCCAGCGTCAGTGGGAGCCAGTTCCGGGACCTCAAGCGTCCTGCATGAGCGTGGTGGACGCTGTGGCCCACCATCAGCCACCCCGCCAGGTCCAAGGCCTTGCTCACGTCTGGGGCGGCTGGACGCAGGGCCTGCTCCTGGATCACAGCTGCCGACGGGACCGTGGAGACCACTGCTCTCCCCCCTCCTCGTCTCCCACCGCTAGGCAGAAGATCCATGCGCACTCCCAGGGACGTCCCCGAGCCCCGAGTTGTGGGGATCTCTACCGCCAGCCTGAACCTGCACTTCAGCTTTTATGCGGGAGAAGTTCAACATGCCCCCAAGCAGTTTCAAGGCTGAAGGAAAAGTGCAAGTAACAGAGACTCACAGAGGGCACCCCCACCTCTGAACCGCCCTTCCTCCTTTGTCTCCAGTCGCAGCTGGGGACAGCCACCCAACCATCTCCGCTAGAAAGACGAGAGCCCTGCTGTCCCACACCACAGCCATCACGCGCGCCCCCCACTCCACTCCACCTCCAAGTGGCCCGCAGATCCAGCTCTCCCACCAGCCCAGGCCCTGCCTCCGCTCAGGCCTTCATCCTGTTTGGAAGTGCTTCACCCAAAGGAAGCTCCTGCACGTCTTCCCCTTCCCCAGCCCCACCCGTCCTCGAGCTGTCGGAAGAGGAATTCTGCGGCCATGCACACACCACCAACCATCCCACGACCCCTAGCTCAAGACCTGACCTTGGCTTTACTCCAGCCTCATCTTCAACCACTTCCCCTCTGCTAACCCACCCAAACGAGATGCCGCCGTCGCTGGCCTCCGCCATGGTGTCTACAGCTCACGCCGCCCCCTCCTGCCTGGGGCACCAACAGCCCCTCTTCCTAGGTAGCATTAATTCCATCTCATTCCTAAGATGCCAGAAAAGCATCTGGTGCCCGATTCCAGCCCCTGAAGAACGGAGCAGTTCCACTCCCAGCCTTACCACGCTGTCCTCAAAGGCCATTTATGTCTCAAGCCACCCCCACCCCCAGGTCCAGAACTCCTTAAAGACGGGGACCACTTCTCTGGGTCCTCCAATCCCAGAAGGTAGCGCAGCGGTACCTCGCAGATGAGAGGGGGGAAAATAAAAAGGCTGAGCTTGACCATTTATCATCGCCTAATGTTTATATAAAGGAGACTGTGGGAGAGTGATTTTGAAAAAAAAAAAAAAAAAAAAACTGTGGCAAAAAGAAAAAGCAAACTTTTGGACAACAGAATGTAGTTTTAAAACAACAGAAATTTCAACGAATGCCAGAAGTATTTCCAACTGCAAATGGTTCGGGTATCCTGGCCTCAGCGAAGTCTGTGTCCCTTCCACAGGACGTGAGGAGTGACAGGGGTCCTCGGTGCATCATAAGCTGGTGGTGTGGGAGCCTCCCGGGAAGCAGCTCCCCAGCTGTGGATAAAAATGAAAGCGTCTTCTGCCTATTTGTCCCCACTGCTTCCGAGATTCATTTCCCCCAACATCTTAGGGTCTATTTTCTTCCTGTGTCATTACCACAGTTGGATTCCTTAAATGAGACTTGGTGGCAAACATGGGGTCCAAAGGGAATCTTGTCATAATGAGAGTGTGAATCCAAAGGAGAAGCCAGCGGCGAGTGGCTTCCTCACCAGGCAGCAGCCTCGCCGTGACATCTGCAACTGTTGGCTATGGCTCGTCCCCAAAGGTGCGTGTGTCAGGAGCCTGGTCCCCGGTGTGGCAGAACTGAAGGTGACGGGACTTCAGGGGTGGGCAGATGAGGCCCTGACTGCCCTCCTGCAGGGATTACTGCGGGTCTCTCAGAGTGGGCAAGTTCCCAAAGAGAAGGTTGTTCCAGGAGGAGGAGGCGGGCCCTCCTGTCTCGCCGGGTGACAGCCGTCTGTCTGCCTGCCTCTCTCGGACTCCCTGTCTCTCCCCATTGATGGTCTGCACCTCCTTGGAACTCTGCCTGTGTGCAGCCCGTCACCAGGGCAGCCCCTCAACCTTGGACTAGAGCTGTGAGCCAGAGCACACTCTTTACAACTCACCCAATCTGCGGTCTTGTGTTCTTAGCAACCCCAAACAGGCTACACACACTTTCTATAGATTTAAGTCTGCCAGCATTTGTGCAAAAATAATAACAGAGAAAAAAAGGAGAGGGGTAGGGAGAGGGGAGAGGGAGACAGCCTTTGCCAAGTCCATGTGTGCGAGTCTAGCGGTGCAGTCACGTGGCTGCTGCTGGGCCTTTCCTGAGGGGCACGTCCTCATAAACCTCCTGTGAGCCCCGTCCGGAGCAGGAGAGGGCAGGAGCCAGGGACGCAGCGGGCCAGGGTATCACAGTGCAGTCGGCAGGCAGCCAGGCTCAGACGCAGCAGCACAGACCCACAGGGAAAACCACCACCGGCAAAGGCAGCCCAACTCCAGGGAGACCGGTAGTTAGAGAAAGACTTTTTTAAACTCAGTGGAAAAGGCACACATACAGCAGGCACCAGGGTAATTACCAAAGCCACCAGGCACGTCTGCCAAGCCTGGCTGATGTGGCCTCTTGACCAGGTGTGGCTCCTGGCTCCTGTTGCACTCTGGTCCCCAGCTCTTCCTCCTCCCACTGCTAAATGCACCAGTGGTGACCTGCCCCACACACCACGGACCCCAGCTATCTGTCTGCTGGTTTGTTCTGGCATCGACTACAAATGGCAGAGCATTTGTGAAATGGACCCGAGCTCTCCAAAAACTACTGCAGCATTATTTTCAAGAATTCATTTCTACATTTCCAGAGATCATTGTGAATTTTGCTGTCAAACGCACAGCAAGTGTGGGCCTAACACAATCAGTAATGAATTTTTGTTCTTCGTCTTCAACAGGGAGACACAAGTCATTGTCCAGCCGCTGGTGTGGGGGCAGCCACAGTGAGCTCCCAGTTCTGCACCACGCGGCGCCCTCCAGTCCCCTCCTTCACCACAGTCCTGCGCACGTGTGACAACAACCCCCCAGGACTCTCCCCACGGCTCTGCTCCAGCCCAGAGCCAGATAGCCAAGGATGTCCCAGACGCTTCAAGAGCAAACGGCTTGAGTTGAGCTGCTTGTGTCGCCGTCCACTGGCTCTCCCGCCTCACTCCTGGAGTCCTCCCTGACCAGGCTCCCTCCTCTGGCCTCACAGAGAGCCCGTAGAGCCATCGTGCCCCAGCTCTGCTGTGATAGCGAGAAGAGCTGTCCCTCTGTCACACTGAAGAGCCAGGGCACCTCTCCCCGGACTCCAGCAAGTGGTGCTCAATCCCCACCCCCACCCCCGGTGCCCACGCTGGGGGTGCAGCACACGCCATTTTCCTTCTCTCAACTCTCCCTCTAGGCTGTGCTCCTCTACCCCCATTGCAAAAGCACTAGGGTGCATTCAGCAGGGGCTGTTTCTGTGCATGATGGGGGAGGGGCCAATATCCGCTTTATGAAACCACTATACACCTTTCTGAAGTCAGAGCCAGAGAAAGATGCTCACGTTTCACAACAGCAGTGTGTCCAGGCCAAACCCTCCAGAATGAAACATGAACACGCTTCATGCAGTCTCCATCCAAAGAGAAGCAGGTCGGCTCCACGGTAGTGAGACGCGGGGCCAGCACAGACCTGGAGGGAGACTCGAAAGGCGAAGGAGGCAGAAATGGTACCCAGAGAGTCGGCAATGCCGAGGGCCCACCACTGACCTCGTGGCCCTTGGCAATGACAGCCAGCCACATTCACGGTCCCTTCGACACCAGAATCCCTCCAGCCTGCCCTCACCCTGCAGCCCGGTTGGAGACAGGTCAGGAGGATGCATTTCCTCAACCTTGGTCTTCCAGTGAAACACCAGGTGAAAATGTCTAAGAAGAAAGCACCTGATTAGGAGGAGCCATCCACCAGGCGCAGCTCAGTTCAACCCTGGGTGAAGGAACGCTTCGGTCCCTGGCTCAGTGTCACTGAGCTGCTTCTCCTTGCTGTCTTTGGGAGTAGAGTCACCCTTTCCAGGCGTGACCCACACAAGAAGTGTCGACTGTAAACTCTCAGGGCAGCCTTGGACAACCCAGGAACTGGCAGCTGGAAGGACAGAGCTCGAGTGTGCTGCTTTCTATAACAAAATTCTTTTTACCCCTGGGTTAAGTTGATTACTCAAACTCTGCAGACTCCTCCTCACCCCCTCTGGCCCGCTCGCCCTTTCCTTAGGCTGACCGACTCCAGGAAAACAAGTATTGCATTATGCCTGACTCCTTGGAATGAGATCAGTTCTGGTTTCAAATTCCCTTGCAGAACAACCCCAAGGCCATAGGATCCTGTAAAAACCCCAGATGCCTAACGGCTCAGGAAGGCCTGGGCTCAACAAGAAAGCATTACTTAAGTAATAAGCAGCAAATGCATCCTCAGCCCAGACTGGCACCTTCTGAGTCTCCGCGGAGGCGATGGCAGGCCCACATCTGTAAACAAGCCAGTCTCTGCTCGGTGGAGCTCCTCCAAGGAGGCAGAGGCTCGAGCCCAGGGTTCGGCCGTGATTTTCTGCAACTGGCACCATCTGTGCACACCCTGCCAGACTTGCTGACAGAGCAGGCTGCGTAGACCATTACTAATCTGCCAGGGTCAGCAGGGTCGGCCTGCAACAGGATGCCTATAGATTTCAAAGGCCAGCCTTCCCTCCATGCCAGCTAATCAATCTAAGTTGGAGAGCAAGCATGTTTTCATTTCACGTTCTTTTAGATTTCAAAGAAAAATCTCATTTTTAAAGCTCTTAGTGTGGGAATCGCTTGCATGTAATCGGTGCCCTGATACCACTTCAGTCACATGAGACCTTTGGAGCATGAGGCTTCCGCATTGATCCTTTGCCAAAATTGGGTAACCAGGCCAGAAGGACAGCTTTCATCAGGCAGCAAAAAAGCCTTTAAAATCATGACCCCGGGGAAGGACATCATGGGACAACACTCAAAGTCAACTCTAAGTCCTCTTAGCTGAGTCTGCAAAAGAATCATAAAAGCCTATTTACAGTCAGCCTAGCAGAATCGTACCATGTGAGCCTGGGCGGTGTAACTAGAACTGGTAACTCGAAACCCGGCCTCGCTCCCCATCTACTCCAGAATCCACCCCCCAGTGCTGCCACCTGTCATCCACCGCCCGTCAAGTGCTTGCCAAGCCCCCACTGTGTGCCAAGGGCTCCACACACCCTGAACGCCCTTGCTTCACGGAGGAACAGGGTGACTCCAAGTCTAGCACATGGAGAGTGGGCCAGACAGACAGGTCCAAGAGCCCCATGAGACAGATGCTGTCAACCCTGTCTTCAAAGTGCCACCGTGTAGCACAGACTCATTCCAGGCTTGCTGCAGTAACGAAATAAAAAACCCTTTTATATAATCCTATCAATAAATTTTTTTCGGGGGGCGGGGGGGGCGTGCCATGGCCAATTACTGTAATCATTTCTTTGTAGACAATGTTATTCTAGATCTTCAAGTCAAACTATGACTCAATCCGATGATCAAAACTCCAACGGCCACAAAACCAAGGCATTGCTATAAGCTCTGAAGAAACTGGATCTTTTGTTGACAATAATTAAAGGTTTAAAGAAATTGTGAGATAGGTGACCTCATCTTCCTCTTGCTTAGATATCAGTTTCTTAACAAAAACTTAACAGAGTTTAAGTTGGGCAAAAAAGGTAAGAATGAGAGGGAAATTGGTGAGCTAAACTATAATTAATAATTCCTCCAACCCAGATCACGTTCCTTATAAAACTGGTCTTGTGAAGGGTGCCACTGGGAGATTTGCCAACCAGACTGGGCCACTGGGGCAGACTCAGAGAAGCAGGTTTTACATGAGCTCCTATTGTGTAATTCCTTCTTCCAGATTTTTCAAGCTCCGGGTAACTAGAGATAACTCCGGGCTAGCCTGGCTACTGACCCATCCATCCTTCCCAATTCTGCCCCTCGAAAGGATGGCTCTGTATCATCCAAAAATAAGCCACCCAAGTCACTCGGATCCTCTCCAGCTATTCCATGTTGCAGAATCTTTGCTACCTGCACAGCCCGGAAACCATGCATCTCCAAATCACACAGCAAACCAGAGACCAGTGGAACAGGAGCATTAGGTATGATCCTGTTCCAAACTTACTCTGCCTTTCCAAACTCCTGGCACCTCAGGGCACTGCAAGAGATCTCACTGCATTTAACTTAGGAAATTAGCATCTCCACCTCCCAAGGTGGCTCCCGGGAACTTTCAGGAATAGCATTTTACAAGGCCTAACTTCACCCAGGAGACTCTTCACAGCAGGCTTTGCGACCTCTTTCCCCATCTCCGGCCCCTAATCAGGCTCTGTGTCTTCGTCATGCTGGCCACCAGCAAGTCCTGTTTGAACAAAGACTGCCTAGCATTTAACTTCGTTTATCTCCGTCTGGTTCTGCTGGAGAGAGATAAGAATCTAGACAGAGGCTTTGGTAGGGTTTTACCTGTAACTTGTTTAAACCACCAACTACAAACACCAGCTCAGCCTGCGAGCACAGCAGGTACCAGGTGCAGGGATAACCTGCACAGGCCTGGGCTCCCGGCCGCGGCTCCACGCAGAGGCCGCGGGCAGACTGATCAGAATCAGGAAGCCTGGGGGACAGAACAAAAAAATCCTTGAGAGGCCTGAAAAAGACCCATCGAAGCAAGAAGGTAGCAAAACAATGACCAACGTATGCCTATAAAACTCAGAAATGCATCCCATGACCAAGGTCAAGTGGAGATGGTAACCAAGCCATGTCTCTCAAACAGCCCGAGATGGAAGCCCTACCACCTGGGGCGACTCGCTCTCCTGGCAAGGACAGACAGCACCTTCAGTGTTGCCTACTTCTGTTTGATTTCTAAGCATTTAATCACACTCACCAGCCTGTTACCAAGAGGTAGGGTTTACGTGCTTTCGTTCCCCGTCAACTCTCAATTACTAGGTGTAACGACTGGAGCATAAACTCAGGCCGGGCTTAGAGATTAGTGGCAGCACTTGCTTAGCATGCAGGAGGCCCCAGGTTCCAGCCCCAGTGCACACAAAGATACACACACACACACACACACACACACACAAGCACACACCCTCATGCTTAGCAACCTTTACAGAATTTGTGACAAGAAGAAACAAGGTTTATTTTCCTCTCTGACTTCTCTGACCACTTAGATTTTATCTGGTTCATGAAGATTCTAAAGGAAATTCCTACAGGAGCCTTGCAAACCCCATCCAGCAGGAAGCTGGACCAAAGGACCCTAAATGATATGCTGTGGTCACTCTTCCTCCAAGTGCCCTTGGCATCCGCCCAGGGGCTGCCTCTGTGACAAATCAAAATGGCTTGCCCCAGACTCCCAGGAACCAGATTCGAGTAACAGTGGAGGTCTGACTGTGAAGACACAGAAGTGCTGAGAGTGCCCATTTTCTTTGACGTTTAATACACTCGCTCTCTGTACAGCCACCCTCCACACTGGTTGTGAGATCACCATCTAGTCCCCCAATTCTGACTCAAGGAAGCCACAGCTGTAACCCCTCAGCGGAAGTCACTGAGGCTGCCTCATCACACCTGAGAAACGCTCACTGCGGGGTGGGAAGCAGATCACCAGGTGGACGGGATTGCTGAGAAGATGAAGGAAAAGCAAAATCGGAAAGGAAGAGGACTTCTCTCTCTCTGTTGGGGAGCGACACGCAAATGCCAACCTGTCTGAGCAAAGGCTCTATCTCCGACTTCTACCACGCAATCCAGAAACCACCAAAGTCCCACGGGGCCAGATCCAGAGTGGCTGTCACAGAGCTGACTCACGCGGCCACGCCGCCCTCCACAGCCCAGCTCTGCTGCGGGGGGCACCACACCATCGTGGAGGTGCTGAGGCACCGTCTCTCCTATAAATATTTTCAAAGTCAAACAGATTTTCCAGATGCCTCACTCATGTTCCCAACCACGTGCACAGTTCAGTCAACGGGGCAACAGAGAAAAGCTGACTTTCAGAGGAGGTGGAGGATCAGGCGCCATAGCTAAGACTTTACTCATCCCTCCAGAACCCGGCATCTCCCCTCAACATCACTTCTAAATGCACGGAACTTCAGAGTTCTAGCACTTCAGAAGTGCAAAAGGACCTGGAAATCTGCTGGGAGATCTTCCTTCTCCCAGACAAAGATGGCAAAGCTCCGTCAAGGGACCTGTCCAGTCACACAACTGGAGACCAACCGGCAAGTCTTACCAGCCAAACCGAACTAGGGGGACCAGGCAAACCTGCTTCCCCTCCCCAGCTAATCTATCTAGCAATACATTGTAAATAGCCCGAGGTTTCTTTTTTAAAAATATCTGAATTTGTACATTTAAAAATAAGAAAAAAGTATTGCGATCCCTTAATGGAGTGGTTAAATCGTGTTTTTATAACCACCTTTGAAAGCTAAGCACATGTTGAAACTAACTGGACCACCCAAGTTAAAAAAATCTAGTTATTCCATGTAATGTTTATTTGGTTTGTTTCTAAATGTGTATTTAAGTGGCAAAGTCATAAAGGGAAGAATTAATGATAATCGATACCAGATCTGCAACCATGGAGCAGGAAGGAGTGAAGGCAGCCAGGAGGGGAAACGTGTTCTACACGGAGAAAACTGTGCGGCACTTGAAAAGCAAGTCCCCGCCATGCCCTGTGCTCTGAGGACAGAACTATCCACAGACCAAGGCTCACCCCTGGGAGGGACATTCACCAACAGGAAAACGTGGAGGTCTCAGAACTAGGGAGGTGGCAGAAGAGACTGGGCGCTGGAAAAGAATGAGTTTGGTGCCCTTCTGGTGTCTTCGAAACTGTGTGTCACAACTCTAGATTCCAAAATGAAGTGCACACAGACTTCAAAAGACCCAGAAACAAAGGATGCGTTGACTTCCAGATGGTTCCCATTCCTGAGGAATGTTCACCATTTATTGGAAACTTCTCATAGAAATGATACCATAAACAGGGATACGGTTTCCAGAGCAGCCTCCAGAAACATTTTTGAAATCTCCACATATACCTGAGGTCATAAATACTACAATGTATGGAAACAAAGCCAGAAAGAGGAGGGAAGGGCCTGGGGCAGTAGAGAGGAGGAGAGGACTCTCCCTGTGCCTCCAGCTAAGGTAAGGGCACTGGTCATGCAAGCTCCCCTCTGGCTCCCCGCACGGCCCAGCCCCCTCCTCAATGCCAGTCCTCGTGGGAAAGGAGGAGGAAGCAGAGACAAAGGTGTCCTAGTTTCCAAGGGCCCATACTTCCAAGAGGCAGTGAGGCCAAAGGAGCCACCAGTACCTACCACGGGGGGCAGGAAATGTGAGGCACAGTGGCTGCAGCAGAAAGCAAGAACAGAAGGCTGGGGACACCACACCGGGACCCCGAATGCCTTGGCCAGCCCACGCACGGCCCGCTCCATCCTGCAGGCTGGGAACCCAGGCCCACGTGCTCAGAAGTGCTGGAAGTATGCCGCGGTCGGCCCCTGGAAAGGCTAGGAAATGCTTCTAGGAAATGGACCACCCTTTCCCTGGGACAGCGGGCGTCCAGTCAAGATGGTCTGTTCGTGGGGCTAGCAGGACTCCCGTGACGGGACTCCCGCGACGGGCCCAGCGCGCTCTACAGAAGAACCAATGGTCTTCCGGAACTTGAATGTCCAAGCCCAGCCCCTGGTCTTGAGGCCTCTGTGCTCTGCGTTAGAGGAACCATTAGACGTGGTGACCTGTCACCACAACGGAAAGACTCCATGTTCCCCAGCTCACAGATCGGGCCGGGCCTGGGAGTTATATGATTGTAGTGCTGGCCTAAACCAGTGAAGGTCCCTTGAAGTGCTCACGGTATATATTGGCAAGAATGAAGTTCAGTTCCTTATGAATAAAATGCACAAAATCCGCCAACCGATAAAGGGGGTGGTCTGAAGCCCCTCCAGCTTCAGACACGTTGAAGCAGAGACGGGGAAAGGCTCTCCTGGGCGATGATGATACCCTCCGGCACCCAAGCCCGGGACCACAGGAGTGACTAGGAAGCGCTAGCTCCAGCAAGGCCAGGCCTCCTCATCCCTGCGGCCTCAGGCCGGACCCCTCCCTGCCGGCTCGAGCACCTGAAAGCAGTGTTCTTAAAATGGAACTAAATCACCTTCCAACTACGCCTGGATCTGCAAACATACACTGAGTCAAAATTAATGCCACTCCATGGGCTCCAATAGGGTTGGGGCTGCGTGCCTTCACACGCTCCCGGCGGCTCCGCCCCTCCAGCTTCAGACACGTTGAAGCAGAGACGGGGAAAGGCTCTCCTGGGCGATGATGATACCCTCCGGCACCCAAGCCCGGGACCACAGGAGTGACGCTCGCCGCGTGGAGGGGAGCAGCTCCGGATGCAGGCTGACATGATGAGTTAATTCAGCTGCAGCTGAATCCACATATGCACTGGCATTATGTGGTCCTGTGGCTCCAGCAAATCTCCAGATAATGAGCGAAGCCGTGTGACACACTGGGAAAGGCACTGGGCCGGATCGGAAGACCCAGATTTCTCATATTGACTCTGCCGGTTCATCTCCAGGGAAGGGGCGAATCGCGCTCTCTCTGGGACTGAATCTCCTCATCTGTAAAATAGAGAGCAGATGCTCTCTCCTAGCACAGAATTCTGACTGACATGGAGACGGAAATGCGAAGCTATTGGTACGGCCCCCTCGGTCTGGCACAGGGAGCCTCCGAGTCGTATTAAGGAGCACATTCTGGACTTCCAAGGTGACTTAATACGGTGGCTTTGGCAATGCAGCTATGTGTAAAGCACTATTCCTACAACCCCTCCAAAACAGCATCTTAAGGGAAAAGGAAGATCCTCACACTGAGCCCACACCAGGGAGTCCTTAGCCCTCTCCCCTGCGACGCCGAGGGTCAAGGCCCTCTCGTGAAGCAGAATGAGCACTGTCCGTCACTAGTGATGAGACGTGGCCACCTCAGACGACTCCTCCAAGGGTGGCAGCTACGACAGAGGACTCCTAGCAAGATGACTTCATTCCGTCTGGCGTGCCACTGGACAGGGACATGCACGGTCCTCTGGTGCTGTTGGTACCTGTGTGTTACGGACACGTCTTCCCAAAGAGGCTCCCGTAGCTCTGGGGCAAGGAGCAAGTCACCTCTCTGGTAGGGATGGCATTTAACAGGGTGACTCAACACCTGTTGGGCAATAGGAACATGAGTTGGCAGAGCCCCAGGTGTGGCCTCCTGACGTGCTCCAGTGCTTCCACGGAGTCCTGTCACCCTGCCAGTGGGGGAAACTGTCCTGGGATGCCCTCCCCACCCAGTCCTACCTCTGCGCCCTCCTGCTCTTTCCTCTCCCTTATTCTGCAGCTGCTGAGATTCACACTTCCCACCCAGGATGGGGGCGCCGGGAGGGCTCTGCTCTCTGCCCTGCCGCCCCCCAAACCTGCGGTGTTTGCTTCTCTGCGTAACCTGCATTCCGATCCGTCCACGGGAGGTGGGCCCTCCCAGAGTGGGAGGTAGACAAAGAAAAGGAGTCGCTGCAGATTCTCTCCTTTTCCCCCTGTGTCCTAAATCTGCACACTCTGATTTAAAATGAACTACTCTTTTCGAAACCAAAGGAAATGGGCAGCTGGCCAAGATGATAGCACAGCCCTAGCAATCTGGGCACAAAGATCTTATGCTTCATAAGAGGGTTACCTGGACCGTCACCACTCAGAAAAGGCACTCAGTGGAAAATTGAGCTCGATCTGGAGAACCACTTGGTCCTGCAAAGAACCACTACAATAAGAGCCTGCACAAGAGTGTCACCTCCTCGCTCCTTCATTTCCTAAACCCAGAGCAACTCTCCCCTTCTTGTGCACCGACCTATTATCCTCAGTCAGCTTCAAAGGGTAGCTGCCCCAAAGCTACGTTTTCTCCAGGGAGCCTGTTCTAATAGCATTCCCCAGGCGTGCTCTGCTTCCAAACTTGAAAGGAGCCACGCAATCTCAAGCCCCGGAGATTTAACAACGTGGTGCGGTGTGCCTGAATCACACACTCTCTTTAACTCAAGCCATAATCCTCCTTTAAAATCTTGACAAACAGAAAAAAGGATTATAGAAATTATCACTCACACGGAAGAAAAAAGAAAAAAAAAATAACGAGGGTGCTGAGACCCCAAATCCTGCATCCATTTCTCAGTTGGTTCCCCAAGTCTGGAAAACACTAGGGAAGATTTCTTAGATCTGTTTATCCCTTTATCAAGTAGGTTTCTGTTACAGTGTGCGGACATGGTGTCGCACCATGCTTCCAGCTGTCCTTAAGCAAGTCAGGGGCAGGGAGCCTCCCGCCACTACCGTGGGGTACTTGCCTCAGGGTTGCTTTGTCTGGCGTCTATCTTTGTGTGACTCGGGAACCGCCTTACTCCCGATTGACAATGGAAACTCCATTCTTAAAAGGAACACCCTCCCATAGGTGTGCAAGGAGGCCACGCAGCTTCCACAAACAACCCACAGAAGCGCACATCTGCGGCGTTCGGCCACCTTCTCATCTCACGCGCACCGGCAGAGAAGGGCTAGGAGGCTACGAGCCTCAGGACACTACATGTCCAGGTACTTGCCACTGTCTGCCAACACCTCTGGGATGCGTCTGGACAGAGGCCGCGTACCCGATGTCATCGAGCCACAGGAAGGAGACTGTGAAAGTGGTTGAGTGTCTCCCTCTCAGGCGGCAGTTAACACGCAACGGTCTGCTCCACAACCATCAGAGCAGCCAAACGGCTGGTTTTAAACCCCTTTTCCCACCTTCAACACCATCCTGGACAAATCCCATAACTGGGGGGTCATTTTTGGTGACTGCACTCTAGGTCATTTTCAATGTTTATTCTCAAATTCAATTTTGACCTTATACAAGGCCCTGCCCTGACCAGGCAGGGCTGCTAGCTGGACTCCGAGCACGGACAGCTGGCTTCTCCTCGCCCACGAGCTCCCTGCAGGACCAGGCAGGAGCTGGGAAGGAGAGAAGAGGCGAGCATCCCGCTACAGGACCAGCCACGACCAGCCAGGCTTGTGTCCCAGGCTACGCTGGCTGGTGGTGACTGTGCTGAGGTCCTATGTGACCCCCCACCGCGCCGCTTCCCTCTGTAGACACCCCCTGTGCTCAGGCTTGACCTCTCCCCCACCCCTGGGCTCCCGATCACAAGGCCAGCATCGCAGGAATGACGCAGGCAAGAGGGCTCGGGACCGGCCACCACTCAGCGTCCCCTGCACCCCAGGAGAACTTGCTTATGAGCCTTCCGCCAACGGGAGGGCGTGGAGGCACTCCACCGGCGGTCCCTCTCCCTGTCCTTCCTGTCTGCTGCTCTCCTCTCCCACCAGGGCAGGTCGGGAAGCTGGCCCAGCAGGCAGCCACAGGGAAGCCACCGCGGGCAGCCCCGGGGCTAAGGGTGCGTCTGCTGGGCTTGTCCCCCTCACCTCCTGCATGAAGTAGGGGGGGGGGGCAGTTTTCTTTCCCTCTGTTAAGTTCTCAGGGAGGACCCTGGCCCGCGTGGGCACGCTCTCTTTAGACAGTGCGTGCAGTTTCCAAAGTCGCCTCCCACCCGGAGCCCTGAGCGCCGGTTGGAAGTGGGCAGGCGAGGCTTGCTCAGCCACCCCTTCATCCAGACAGGCAGACAGGGACGTGCTGGGCGGGGAAATAGGTCTGGTGGGTGTGGAAAGGTCCACTCCCAGGCCCCAGAGTGTGGCATCCTCGGTCCTGCTTGTGAGTGAGGATGATCAGGATCCTCTGAAGCCTGCGCTCAGTATCTGTTCATCCGACTCAGCAGATAACAAGGGGTTGCCTGTTCCTGAAAATTGAGTTTTTGTTGATTTCTTTGTGGTTTTGTTTTTTGTGGTTTTGTGTGTGTGTGTGTGTGTGTGTGTGTGTGTGTGTGTGTGTGTGATTTCATCATGTCTCTGGTTACAACATTACGGTTTGCTACTAGGTTACACTACCAATAAAGTTTCAGTATTATGACCCCTGTTCTGTTATTTACAAAGATAGTTTAAACGATATTCCATATTATTTTCAACTGAAATGCAAGGCCACCTTTCACCGCCAATAATTTTAAAATGACTGATCCCAATTCATTTTAGTAATGTTAAGCCTGACCCAAACACAGCACTTTATACAAAAGCCTTGTTTAGTATGAAATATATTGAAAAGGTGACAATAGTATGTTTGTGAGTCATTAATTTTCCCAAATCTGCCTTTGAATGATTTCACTTTGTCTTTATAACCATCTTGCCTGACAGTCAGACATATATTTTTATCAAAGGGTTGAAAAGTTGTATCACAGGGAACCAGTTAGGTTTGCTGGATATGAGGAAGGATGAAATAGGGAACTTCTCCTTTATCTCAAGATAAAAAACAAAAAACAACAACAACAACAAAAAAACACTAGAATGCACTTAATTAAGAGTGCTAGTATTTATGTACAAGCTAAAGAAACTTAGCTAGTGTCCTTCTGCTTGTGTCTAGATTCCAAAAGAGGTCCCTTACTCTATGTTAGTTGCAACCTGGTTTCCAAAAAATACTCCCTTCCCAGGATTCCAACATACCCTATATTCAGGTATATTCCAAGAGTGTCTCTTTGAATCACTACGTAAACAATTTTGAAGGATCATAATGAAATAGCTAAGGTTTGCAACACAGGTGGTAATTTTATTTATTTGGTACCAGGGACTGAACTCGGGGGCATTGGACCACTGAGCCACAGCCCCAGCTTTTTAAAATTTTATTTAAAGGCAGGGTTTCACTGAGTTGCTTAGTGCCTCCCTGTTGCTGAGGCTGGCTTCGAACTCACAATCCTCCTGCCTCGGCCTCCCAAACCACTAGGATTACAGGTGTGCGCCACCAGGCCTGGCAGTAATTTTTGATATGTAACAATCTATGTTCACTGTTGGCTTCATGTTAATATCCCTAATTTTAGAAATGAGGAAAGTCGCTTTAAGAGGTTGAATGATTTACTGAAAGCCTCCCAGCTAGCACATGCCACGTTTGGGAGTCACACCCGGGTCTTCCTGCTTTAGATCCTGCAGGGCTTTTGCTGTTCTGGGTGGAAGAGATCTCCCCTGACATTTCGCATATTGCCCAGGACAGGTCGGGCTAGTTACTCATTACAACTTACTTACCAAGTTCTCAGTAGGCCTTATCTCCTTTGATTTCCCCAGCGGCCCCAGATGGAAGATAAGATAGATATTCAGTCTATTTTAAAGATGAGGAATTTGAAGCTGAAAAAAGCTCGCTTGTCAAGGTTTTCCAACTAGAAAATAGCAGGGGGTGCTGGGAGCCGGCCTTCCAGCTTCCCCTCCACTGGGCATTCACCCCACCGTCCAACAGACCCCTCGCTTCCAAGGCGTGAGTCCCGGCCCTTTGGTGCAGACCCCGAGGAGATCAAGAGAGGGGGCGACGCCAGAGCTGGGAACATGACAAGACCCGTGAGGATGCCCACCTGCTCTCGGCCACGAGAAGGGAGGGGACGGACACGGGGCGGGGGAGGAATGGGGCAGGAAAGGACCCAGCCATCGAGCCCAGCGCGACGTGCCACAGGAAAGGGGAGGGCAGGAGAGCGCTGGCCCAGGGAGACGGCGCATCCCTGCAAGACAAAGGGAACAACGGAACGCCTTGGCCAGCGGCAGAGGGCGCGGGTCAGAGGGGACACGGCCACGGTTTGCACGTATCCCTCCAGAGCTCATGCCTTGGAACTTCATCCTCAAGGTCAAGGTCATAGAAACGGGGCCCTCAGGAGGTGATCAGGCCGTGAGGGGCGCCATGCCTGTGAGTGGGCTCACTGTCCACAAACAGGCTCTGGAGAGCCGACTCCTCCTCGGCCTCTTCTCCACGTGAGGACACAGCACGCTTTGCCCTTCGCTTTCCGGCACGCGAGGACGGAGCAACAAGATAGCATCTTGGAAACCGTCAAGGACACCGGATCCACCAGCACCGTGATCTTCAACTTCCCAATCTCCAGAATAGTGCAAAAGATTCCTATTATACACAAACCAGTCACTCCAAGGGGTTTTGTTACAGCAGCAGGAATGTACTGAGACGGACAGAGGATCCCAGACTGCACGAGAAGCTCTCACACTCCTCTAGAGATGGTACAGGGAGCCGTCCCATGCGGCTGTGGGCCAGGTGCCGGCAGCATGGAGATCCTAAGCATGCCTGCGAGGCAGAGGCAGCATGGAGAAGCCTCACAACACTGGGCTGAAGGACAGGCCCACCTGGAGGCCGCAAATTGAAACTTAGTTTGGTGTGTTGACACTTCGTGGCCAGGCAGCCTTGACCTCAGAGATGTCCCTAAGCCACTGCTGGGGACTGGCTCCACGTGTTAAATGTACCCTTCCTTTTCTGAAGAGGGGAGAGGTGGACAGGTTCATTTATTCATCAGTCATATCATCTGTGGCTTCAGACCTGAAGCAGCCAAGCAGTTAAAACCCAGCTGGTTTGAGGGAGGGACACTACTACTTAGAATGGAGAAGGTATCCAGCCAGAAGTGTCTGGTACCTGTCTCTACCTATAGGTGTGACAGGTCCTTCTTGAGGTCCTCCTTGGCCATGCCCTTTGTGACTTGCCCAAAATAATTCTTAGAAACACCACAAGGAAGAAAAGGGAAGGGAAACAGTATGTAAGTGTATATGGATGGAAATTCAATATCAAAACTCATGCACTTAAAAACATCAGACAAGGGGGCTGGGGATATAGCTCAGTCAGATGCATAAGGCCCTGGGCTCAATCCCCAGCACCACCAAAAAAAAAAAAAAAAAAAAAAGAAAAGAAAAGAAAAAAAAAATGAGGATACAACCTGGTCTTGCTTTTGTTCACTGTCATCCTATGTTAGTGTGCTTTCCATTACTGTAACAAATACCTGTGATAAGTCAACTTATAAAGAGGAAAAGTTTGCTTTGGCTCACAGTTTGGGAGATTTTGGTCCCAGGCAGACTGGCCCCATTGCATTGTGCCTGTGCAAATCCATTACATCATGGCGGGGACAGGTGGCAGGGGACAGGTGGCAGAGGAAAGCTCTTCAGCTCATGGCAACGGGGGTGTGGAACAAAGGAAGGGTAGAAGAGGAAAGTGAGACCCCACAATGCTCTTCAAGAACGCGTCCTAATGAACTAGGACCTCCCACTAGTCCCACCACCTCCCAACAGGGCCACACTGGGGACCAAGCCCTTAACACAAGGACCTTTGGGGACATCCCAGACCCAAACTGCAGCACATGCACAAGAACACAAGTCAGCCTGTTGGCAAGTGGCCCCCAACCCAGAGCACGGGGGGGGTCCACACCCAGACCGGAGGCAGCCCGACCACCGAGCCACACCTGCAGCCCCAAAACAAAACGTATCTACAAAGCCCACCTAGGAGGACCCAGCTCACCTGACACGCGCCAAGGACCGGCTCTGAGCCCGCACGTGGCCCTCACTCTCCAAAGCTACCCTCACAACACACCGCGAGGCGACTCATGAACCCCGTTTCCCACATAAGGAAACTCAAGTTCCAAAAAGTGAAGTAACCGGCCTAGAGCTGGGGAAAAGGGTATGCAGACCCGAGACCCCACGGGAAGACCCGTTCAGCTGCACAGACACCCACGGCCCAGGAAGGCAGCACCAGGCCGCAGGAGGAAATCCTCCCGGATCAGGACTTCAAAGGGCCAGAGCCTCTGAAACGGCCTCCAGCGCCCTGTGCACACCCTCCCGGAACACGGACAGAGGAGAGCTCAAGAGGGCGGAGCTGGGATGCAGCCGATTTTTTGAGGAAACGTCAAAGAAACCCAACGAAAGCAGCTTGGAGGTGCGTTTAAGGAGCTGACGGACAATGACCTTCAACCCTGCAAGGAGCTGTGGTGATAACTAGCTGTCCTCAGCGTCACACAGAAGAACGCTGAGAAGAGAGGCCCAGGGCACAGCCATGGCTCACGCAGCGCAGTGTGGACGGGGGCAACCGGTGAGATTTGGCGCATCACCTGCCTGCAGGGCTGGGTCCCCACTGGGGGTGCCCTTCCGCTGCCCAGCTGCAGTCTGCTCCCCTGCCACGTGGAGATGCAGCACCAGGTGCCCACCACCCGCAGGAGCAATCAGAGGAGCTTCCGGATGCCCTCCAACTCTGCTTCCCCATGGGGGGGGGGGGCAAGTAGATGAAACGGAAGAGGCGCCGTGGACCCGCTGTCGGGATGCCAGGAGGCTACCCCAAAACTAGGCCTGCAGCTGATGGATGGTTTGTCACACCCTACTCCTCTCTAGAGGCCTACCAACCATTCTGGGGTCATTTTTTCTCCATTTTAGATAAATACTGAGAGGCTGGGTAGGAGTGGGTGATGGTCTCTAGGTGTCCGTTTAACAATGGACACTTTGGTTTGCAAAACAAGCTTTTGAACTTTCAGCTAATTTCATGTGCACCCCATGCTGCCCTCCTCCAGCCTCTCCCCAGCCTTCGCTGTCTTGTGTTCACGTGGACCTTAAGAACCACTCCCCTTCTATATGATTCGAGGCCAGGGTCATGATTCCCTATCTCTGCTTCCTCCACAGGGTCTTGTGCATTCAGAGTCAGTCAGAATCAGCACGTAGTGGAGTGGGGGGCTCTCTGCCCAAATCGCCACCTTCCCACATCCTGCCGTAGGATGCTGCAGGCGGTAGTGAGAGGAGACGGTACCCAAGCGCGCGGCGTCCCCCCAGCATCCCAGGAGTGGAACCATCCCGTGGTTAAGGCGGTGGGAGTAGAGGATCCGAGATTCTGCACAGAATTAAGTGCATAAGCCACTTTTTGCAAACCTAAGTTTCCCTCCATTTCATAAAGAAATGAAGAATAAGGAGAATTAAGGACAAGCTGTCAATTGAAAAAAAAAAATGACTGAAATGTCACTTGCACTGGGCTGAACCCTTTGTGAAGCTATTGCCAAACTAGAGATCCAAAGGATTCTGCCGCGACCCTACAAGCAGAGAGCACTGGAGAGCTTTTACTAGGATAGAACGGCAGGACTGGCTAAGGGCTGTCCTGGGGAACATTCATAGGACAGAAGTTTCAAAAAATGTGACAGACCGGGAGTGGCCTGAGGTTTGGGTTCCTGAAGCAATGTCAGGAAATGTTGCGGGTGCTGACTCTGAAAAATGGGCAAAGAAGAGAACGGAGACTCCAATTCCAGAAAGTCACACCACGTCGCACCCCTCCAACAGGCCTCTGCCCTGGGGAGCAGAGAGGCCTTCCCCACACACACTGCCCTCTGCCATTATTTAAAAACAATAGCCGGCAAGACACAATTCATTTCTAGAAGCCAAATGTCAAGTCAGGACGGGGTGAGCTTAGGCAAAATCAAGGAAAGCACCCCCACACAGACCTGCCCCGATGGGGGGCACTTGTGTGGGCAGAGGGGGTGGCCCTGGGGGATGGGAGGGACTCACTGGTGTCTGCGGTGGAGCCAGCCACTCAGAACTGAGGTACTACCACCTCTGGCCTGTCTGCGGCGTGTTCTAGAACTTTCAGCAGAGGGGGACCCAGATGGTGTTCTGTAAGACACCCCAGGTAGGTGACTGCTTTCCAGGCTGGGTGTTTCAGGCCTCGCTGAGGCCCCTGTGCGGGGAGGGAGCCGCGGTGGCCCTCCCTCCCCACTCCCTCGCTCGTGACTGACAGGTGTCTCCGACATCCTCCTGGGCAGAGCTGCTGGGTTTCCCCCCTTGCAGTCCAATTTGTGCAGATCAGCAGCTCCTCTGATAGCAGGAAGAGAAGTTTCAGGTGTTGGGGGAAAGAAAGCTCTCCATAATTAGCATTTTCCCTTTGCGATATCATATGCCTGGAATCTCATAACTCGAGGGCCCTTAATTTTCTGCAGATTTTTATTTGGCCGTGTAAACGACATCTTCGAGTGCAGGAAGAGTCATCCCACAGGGAAAGCAGGAGCCGCTCAGCTCTCAGCAGCCACTCCCTTTAGAACCCAGAAGGCACGTGGGCAGGCGGGTACCTGGGCAGGCGGGCACGTGGGCAGGAGGGCACGTGGGCAGGAGGGCACGTGGGCAGGCGGGCACGTGGGCAGGCGGGCACCTGGGCAGGAGGGCACGTGGGCAGGAGGGCACCTGGGCAGGAGGGCACGTGGGCAGGCGGGCACCTGGGCAGGAGGGCACGTGGGCAGGCGGGCACGTGGGCAGGAGGGCACGTGGGCAGGCGGGCACCTGGGCAGGAGGGCACGTGGGCAGGAGGGCACGTGGGCAGGCGGGTACCTGGGCAGGAGGGCACGTGGGCAGGAGGGCACGTGGGCAGGAGGGCACCTGGGCAGGAGGGCACCTGGGCAGGCGGGCACCTGGGCAGGCGGGCACGTGGGCAGGAGGGCACGTGGGCAGGAGGGCACGTGGGCAGGAGGGCACGTGGGCAGGCGGGCACCTGGGCAGGAGGGCACGTGGGCAGGAGGGCACGTGGGCAGGTGGGTACCTGGGCAGGCGGGCACCTGGGCAGGAGGGCACGTGGGCAGGCGGGCACGTGGGCAGGAGGGCACGTGGGCAGGCGGGCACGTGGGCAGGAGGGCACGTGGGCAGGAGGGCACGTGGGCAGGCGGGCACGTGGGCAGGAGGGCACGTGGGCAGGAGGGCACGTGGGCAGGCGGGCACCTGGGCAGGCGGGCACCTGGGCAGGAGGGCACGTGGGCAGGCGGGTACCTGGGCAGGCGGGCACCTGGGCAGGAGGGCACGTGGGCAGGCGGGTACCTGGGCAGGCGGGCACGTGGGCAGGAGGGCACATGGGCAGGAGGGCATGTGGGCAGGAGGGCACGTGGGCAGGCGGGCACCTGGGCAGGAGGGCACGTGGGCAGGAGGGCACGTGGGCAGGCGGGCACCTGGGCAGGCGGGCACGTGGGCAGGAGGGCACGTGGGCAGGCGGGCACCTGGGCAGGAGGGCACGTGGGCAGGCGGGCACGTGGGCAGGAGGGCACGTGGGCAGGCGGGCACGTGGGCAGGAGGGCACGTGGGCAGGAGGGCACGTGGGCAGGAGGGCACGTGGGCAGGCGGGCACGTGGGCAGGAGGGCACGTGGGCAGGCGGGGGCACGTGGGCAGGAGGGCAGGCAGGCATGCACATAAACACGTCTCCATGCTCAAAGACCAAGCCTGGGCGCAGGGAGGCATGGGAGGGGGCTGCCTGTCCTCCCCAAGATGTGGCAGGAAACACCAAGAATGAGTTCCGATGAGCTAGAGTCCACGTGGAGAGAGAAACACTGCTGGCCAAAATCACCCTGTGCTTCAAAACAGTTGTTTGTTGTTTGTTTGTTTCTTTTTTGGGTACTGGGGATTGAACTCAGGGGCACTCAACCACCGGGCCACATCCCCAGCCCTATTTTATATTTGATTTAGAGACAGGGTCTCACTGAGTTGCTAAGTGCCTCATCATTGCTGAGGCTGGCTTTGAACTCACGATCCTCCTGCCTCAGCCTCCCAAGCCGCTGGGATTACGGGTGTGCACCACCGCGCCCAGCTTCAAAATCAGATTATAAAGATTAATTTCCATGTGTTCATTTTAAACATGCAAAAAGGGAATCCCTGGATTTTAAGGACCGGAAAATTTTCCACAGCCATTAGCTTTGTTGGAACTAGAACAGGGCTTGGACATTACCATGTCCAAGCCACAGGCCGTGCTGACATGATGTTTCAGTGCAGGGAATCTTTAGGATGGGGTCCTAAAAAGGACCTCAGAACATTTTCAACTGTTTTTTAAAACTATTCCATAAAAATACATGCAATGGGCAGCTCTGGATCATACCCAGTGGGTCAAGGATGGCCTGGTGAAGGGAAATTATGGAAATGAGTGCTGCGTGGTAAAGAAAAGAGCTTCCCCTGTGGTGAGATACCAAATGGTCAACCTGCTGTTTTATGGATGAGGCCCAGACAAGTGAGCAATCTGTCCCGGCTAGGACTTGCTCAGATTTCCTCTTGCACTGTTTGATAATTCCTGAGCGTCAGTGACTTTTTAGTTTTCATTACATGTCAGCAACCTGGACTATTTTGTTGAGCTGGCCAAGCTGAAGCAGCTTGTCGCTGCCACACTGAGCCTGCTAGTCAGTTTTCCATCACTGTAACAAACACCGACATCATCAACTTACTTACAAAGAAAAAAGGTTTGTCTTTTGGCTTGAAGTTTCAGAGGTGTCAGTCTAGGATACCCCATTGTTTGGGCTTGTGGCAAGGCAGCACATCATGGCAGGAGCGTGTGTGGAGTACAACCACTCACCTCATGCCCAGGAAGCTAAGGGGAGAGGAAAGGACCAGCTCCCACGATCCCCTTCAAGAGCACAGCCCAGGGACCTGAGGACCTCCCCCAGGCCCCAACTCTGAAAGGAAGGCCCCATCGCCTGCCAACAGCACCGCACCAGGACCAGCCTTGAGCACACGGGCCTGGGGACCTTTGAGATCTAAACTGCGGCAGTCTTATGCACACTCTTGGGAGGCATGTCCCCACCCCCACACACATTTGTTGTGGATTCGGCTAACACAGTGGCTTGAGTGATGAGCTCTTACTGGCTCACAGTGCTTCAGGTCACAAGTCCAGCCCCCTGAGGCTCAGCCCCATCTCAGCACACCACAAGGCAGACAACGTCTCAGAGACGTTGGCTGGACTGATTTCTTCTCTGGAGGCTCTGGCGGGGAATTCTACTTCTGAGCTGCTCCTGGTCATTGCTGGAATCCAGCTCCTGTGGTCGCAGGACTGAGGTCATTTCCATGTGAGCAGTCAGCTTGCAGAGGTGACTCACCCACCGCCTTGCCACACGTCTCCCTCCACCTTACTGCCAGGAGCAGCCCGCCAACCCTCTGGGACTCCGACTCTCTTCAAGCAGCACCCAGAACTCTCTGCTTCTAAAGGGTCGACGCTCAGGCAGGCTCTCTGGGATCATCCCCATATCTTAGGGCAACCATGCCTCATAAGATAACTAACTGCAGGAGGAGGACTATCACACTGCTAGTCTAGAGGTGAGGCAGGGGGCAGCCCCAGCGGGCATCTGGGAGGGGTGCTGGGGTCGATATGAGAACGCACCTTCTGCACATGCTGTAAAGGAATCTTTTTCTCCCAAGATTTCCAAACTAGGGAAAGTCATTCTGTCTACATGTGGAGTGGCAAGGTGACATGAGCACACGTTGGAAGGACCTTTCACTGAAACAAGCAAGCTCTGCTGGCTGACACCAAGAGGGAGGGAGGGGGGGGGGGATTCTTTCCACTTCGATCAATGTGGCAACCAGGGGGAGAGCAGGGAAGGGACAGAAGAGGCGTTCCGCAGACAAGACGGAAGCCCAGGCCCGGCCCAGCGGCGGGCAGCGCTCATCGGGGACGTCAGACCGGCTGCGAGCGCGGGCCTGCTCCAGAGGCCCATCTCAGTCCCCGCCCTCCAGCTCCGGGTCCACGCGCGGCGACCGGTGTCCTGAAGGCCAGAGCTGCATCTGGCAACTCGGAGGACAAGAAGGACACCCGTGATACTTAGGGCTCGGTGACCACTGGCCTACGGGACCTGCAGGTGGAGGGGACGCTGATACGTGCCCGCGGTGCTGCTGGGGCGGTCAGCTGTCCCCCGGCGCGAGGGCGCGGTGTCCGAAACGGGGGGCCGGGAGAGGCCGAGGCCAGGCAGCGCCCCTCGCGCCCCTGCGCGGTCCCCACCACGGCAGACCTCAGGCCTTCGTCCAGGACAAGGACCAGGTCCACAAGGCCGAGAGCGGAGAGGGGCCCCCGAGAGCTCGGCGTGGGTCTTCACCAGCAGGAGAAGGGACCAGGCCGGGGCTGCCAAGGAGGGACCCAGACTCTGCGGCCGCACCGAGCCCTGGCCCCGCGCACCCCGTTAACCAGCCCCAGCCGCTTCACACCGACGGCCACGGCTTTCATTCACTTCAGCCCCTTTTGCTCTTGAACAGGCATCGACTTTTGTGTGTTCCAGGAATTCAAATGCAAAGAAAGAATAATAATAGCAATTTACAATAGGTTAGGGACTCAAGTTCAGAACTGTCTAGCCAGGCGCAGTAGCGCACGCCTGTCATCCCAGCACTTGGGAGGCTGAGGCAGGAGGATCGCGAGTTCAAAGCCAGCCTCAGCAATGGCGAGGCACTTAGCAACTCAGTGAGACCCCGTCTCTAATAAAATACAAAAAAGGGCTGGGGATGTGGCCCAGTGGTCAAGAGCCCCTGAGTTCAATCCCCGGTACCACAAAAGAAAAGAAAAGAAAAGAAAAGAACTGTCTATACAGAAAACACACAAATACCACAAGTTAGAAAATCTAATTGAACTTGGAACGTGGTTTGGTTTTTTTTTTTTTTGAAATGACATTAGGCAATAATCTTACTTAATATAAATCTTCTCTTCATATTTTGGTTTCATTTAGGAAGTAGCACGATGGTATCCATATTTATAATTTATATTGCACGTTATAAAAATTGCAAATTAGCTAAAATAACCAATTTGTTTAATATGGTTGTAAGCTGCAAACTTAAAAAATATTGGCTTTCCCTCTTGCGATTTTTATATTGATTATGGTAAAATAAAACGTCTGCCCTTTTAACTATTTTTAAGTGGCATTAAGGTCACATCCTTTTGCTCCCACGGTCCCCAATTAGCCACAAACTCTTCATCTGGCAAATTCCAAACTCTGAGCCCATTGAACACTGATTTTCCATTCTCCCACCCAACTCCCAGGCAAACACCAGCCTCTCTCTGTCTTTATGAATTTGACTCATCCGGGTATTTCATAAAACAAGAACCACCTGGTGTTCGTGCTCTTGTGTCTAACTTATTGCATGTAGTAAAATGTCCACAAAGTCCATCCATGTGTGTCAGGCCCCAGAATTCTCTTCCTTTTCAAGGCTGAATAGTATTACACACACACACACACACACACACACGCACGCACGCACGCACACACATGTCTATCTATTCATCTGTCAGTGGACACGGGGGTTACTTTTAGTTTTTGGACGTGTTTTTAAACTTTTTTTTTCTTTTCATTTTTTGAAAAGTTGTCTTGAGATGATGGGAACTTTTAGTTTGGTTTGGTAAAATATATTTTCCCTTCTAGAAACATAAGCACAGAGGTGAGCTGCAGGCACCAAAGCAGAGAGGAATGCCGCGCCTTTGCAAATACAAGCGACAGCGAAATCACAGTCCCTTCCAAGAGAACCCTCCCCTTCTCTTCCCTACCTGGCTGGACGATGCTCATGTCCTCAGAGGTGATGATCTGGGGAAAAAAAAAAAAAAAAAAATCCTCTCATTACCTGGCAGGGGAAAGAATGGAGAGAAAACCCATCTGAATTAGGAAAACTACTGAACTACAGATATTTCTTTTTTTTAAAGCAAAGCAATTTTATTACTTTCAACCTATGGGAAGCTAACAAATTATCAGAGGAGCCCTTAGGCTCATATTTTCTTGAACACAGGAGAATCCTATATAATTACCATATCAAGTGCTACTGTGGAAATGGGGACTTCGGAGGTACTTGGGGACACTTAAAAACAGCTTACACTCTAGGGTTTTCAATACCCCGCCACCAGTACTCAGCACTCTACTACTTAGCTACTAATTTGCAGCACTGAGAAAGGTTTGCCAAGAAAAGATAAACTTGAGCTTCACACTGGGGATTAGCAAGTTTTATTATATTCTAACTTACAATGAAAATTCTGCACTATGAACACATTTAAGGGGGAAACTGAAACATTTCAAGGGAAAACAAAAAAAGGTTTAGAACTGATTAGGATATTTCAACTATCCAGGTCTAGATTTATTTGCAATCAACAAAATTAGTAAGAGAAAGAAAAGGACAGAAATAATTCTCACGACACAGGACACGTTCAGCAGAAAGATTAAAGCAATAACATGATCAAATCTGTATTATAAGAAGACGTGATCAAAGATGAAGGTAAACTAGGAAACAACAAAATATCAAAACCCCAGACGGTCCCTTTAGCTCGACAAAGCTTCACCTTGGAAGTCTATTCCTCAGTTCCAATCCTCAACTTCAAAAGTATAGTAAGAGCACTATACAGATTCAATGCAATACTAATCAAAACCCCAATATCATTCTTCATAGAAATAGAAAAAGCAATCATGAAATTCATCTGGAAAAATAAGAGACCCAGAATAGCCAAAGCGATTCTTAGCAAGAAGAATGAAGTGGGTGGCATTACTATTCCAGACCTTAAATTGTACTACAAAGCAATAGTAACAAAAAACAGCATGGTATTGGCACCAAAATAGACCAGTTGACCAATGGTACAGAATAGAAGACACAGAGATGAACCCACACACCTACAGTTATCTTATATTAGACAAAAATGCCAAAAATGTTCACTGGAGAAAAGACAGTCTCTTCAACAAATGGTGTTGGGAAAACTGGAAATCCTCATATAATAAAATGAAATTAAATCTCTTTTTCTCACCATGCACAAAACTTAACTCAAAGTGGATCAAGGACCTAGGAATTAAACCAGAGACCTTGCAAATAGAAGAAAAAGTAGGCCCAAATCTCCATCATGTTGGTTTAGGCTCCAACTGCCTCAATAAGACCCCTATAGCAAAAGAAGTCAAAACAAGAATCAATAAATGGGATGGATTCAAACTAAAAAGCTTCTTCTCAGCAAAAGAAACAATCAGTGAGGTGAATAGAGGACCTACAGAATGGGAGCAAATCTTTACCACAAGCACATCAGATAGAACACTAGCCTCAAGGATTTATAAAGCTCATAAAAGCCTTAACACCAAAAAATAAATAAATAACCCAATCAATAAATGGGCCAAGGAACTAAGCAGACACTTCTCAGAAGATGATATACAAACAATCAACAAATATATGAAAAAATGTTCAACATCTCTAGCGATTAGAGAAATGCAAATCAAAACAACTCTAAGATTTCATCTTACTCCAGTCAGAATGGCAGCTATCAAAAAAACAAACAACAATAAACTCTGATGAGGATGTGGGGAAAAGGGCACACTCATACATTGCTGATGGAGCTGCAAATTGGTGCAGCCAATCTGGAAAGTAGTATGGAGATTCCTAGGAAAACTGGGAATGGAACCACCATTTGACCCAGCTATCCCTCTCCTTGGCCTATTCCCAAAGGACTTAAAAACAGATTACTACAAGGAAACAGTCACATCAATGTTTATAGCAGCACAATTCACAATAGCTAGATTGTGGAACCAACCCCTCAGCTGATGAATGGATAGGGAAACTTTGGTATATATACACAATGGAACACTACTCAGCACTGAAAGAGAATAAAATCATGGCATTTGCAGGTAAATGGATGGAGTTAGAGAAAATAATGCTAAGTGAAGTTAGCCAATCCCAGAAAAACCAAAGGTCAAATGATCTCTTTGATATGAAGATACTAACTTATAAAGGCAAGAGAGAGGGGATGAGAGGAATGAAAGAGCTTTAAATAGAACAAAGAGGGGGGAGAGAGAGGAGGGGACAAGGGGATAGGAATAATGGCAGACTGAGTTATCCATGATTACCATAAATACATGTATGAAGACACAATTGTTGTAAAAATACTTTATATTAAACCAGCAACTTGAAAAATTGTGCTCTTTATATGTAATATGAAATGAAATGTACTCTGCAAACATGTATAACAAATTAGAATTAAAAATGAAAAAAAAACAAATATTTTTTTAAAAAGTGTAGTAAGAATGGTAGGTCATGGGCTGGGGTTGTGGCTCAGCGGCAGAGCACTCGCCTTGCACGTGTGCGGCCCGGGTTCGATCCTCAGCACCACGTGAACATAAATGCATTGCACTGTGTACAACTAAAGTAAATAAATAAATATTTTTTAAAAATGGTAGGTCACATATAAACAAACCCAGCCTGGCTCTTTCATTTGTTTTCCCTGAACATTCTCAAACTGACAAGTGATGGAATTCATCAAGATGGTCACCTCTGACAGGTGCGGTGGCGCACACCTGTAATCCCAGTGGCTTGTGAGGTTGAAGCAGGAGAAGAGCAAGTTCAAAGCCAGCCTCAGCAATTTAGCAAGGCCCTAAGCAATTTGGCGAAACCCTGTCTCTAAATAAAATATAAAAATGGGCTGGGGATGTGGCTCAGCGGTTGGTTTAATCCTGTGTTCAATCCCTGGTACCAAAAAAAAGATAAAATCTTGATACTTTGCACCTGGATTTGGCATCCTTAAAGGGATGGTGGGATTTCTTTTCTACCCCATGAATATCCTATAGAGATGCAAACTATTATAAAAACAAGCACAAAGCAAGCATTTAGAAACATCGCCTCGTCCAGGGCGATGGGCCACTGTGTATCTTAAGAGGACTGCGAGGGCCTTGCAGTGTTCAGGACGGAGCGGGTGAGGACCACAGTGTTTCAGATCCATCAATGCCCGTATCCCGTGGCTCCATCTGGACAGCTAAGTGGAGCAACGCGGGCTGGTTCTGCACTGGCTGGGTTCTGTGAACCGTGGAGGTCATCGGTGGAAGCTGGGTCTGGGGAGAAGGTGTGATATGTGGATATGGAAAAAAAAAAAAAATCAGAGAATTATTATGTGGGGGTGGGGAAGGGCTGACAGATTGCCCTTAGTTATTTTTTTATCCCCTTATTTTTATTAAAAGGAGAAAAATAAAATATAAATGCATTCTCAGAGACCCTGATTATTCTGTCCACAGTTCAGTAAGCAAGCAGCACTGCGACTCCACTCTGGGTTAGCAGAAGTGAGACCTGTTCAATAGGGTTCCATCACACCGTGTCATGCAACGTGTGGTACTCAATAAGTGCTTGCTGAATGCATTTAAAACAGACTCCGGGGGTATGGTTCCTTTGCTCTGCACTGGAGAAGCCCGGCCACCTCTTTGGCCTATGCCCTCTCTGAATCACCTGCGGATCTCGCCCCAGCATCTCCGGTCTACGGACCAAGACAGGGGTTTCCCGACTCTGCGTGAGAGATTCTGGACGTTAGGCCAGGCAAATCTGTGCTTCGACTTGTGGTGTTGAGGCGCACCCAGGCCCACTCTGATGATCGGCAGGTCTGAGACCCCTGGCCTTCACATGCTTTCCATTTTCACCAGTCCGGGAAGCGCAGCCCTCGGCTCCCATTTCTAGATATTCCATTCCCATTTCGTGATAGGCATTTACTTCTCCAATAAGTCAGAGCTTCCCGACGCCCCATGGCACCTTCTCAGTGATGAGAGGCGTGAATTCTTTTCAGAAAGGTCATTTCTTCATTTATTTTATTTGGTCAACACAAGAACCGACTTAGCTTCTCCCAGGATGGATACTCGGCTTTGTCGAAAAGGCTGCTGCTCACGAACGACTTGATCTTGAACTCTCTCCTCAGAGGAAGATTTTTAAAGCATAGTGTGATTATGTACGATTCCAAATCAGGACAAAGTGGGAGGTAAGTTCCATTTTTAGCTCTAAAGTGGGTGATCGTGGCCATATGTAGCCCCTGAGTGTGGAGATTAGACGCTAAAAATAGAAGGCGGCCCGTCTATACAGTATAATTGTGGATTTCTAAGTTTCGGTCTCCAAGCCACAAGAAACGAGGGAGCTATTCAGAGAAGTGGAGTCACTTCACAAATGTTCTATACTTCACCCAAAATTACCACTTTTTTTTTTTTTTCCAATCAATCAGGTTGCAACTGACAGAATGTTAGACTCCTCTCTCCTAATGTATGTGCTGAGGCTTTTTGTTTGGCTTTGGGGGTCCCCCCCCCCGCCTCAGATATAGTGATTGCTGACCAAACACCCAGGCCCCTGAGTGGACATTCCCGGGCACCTGGCATCTCCAGGCAGCCGGATGGAGCACTACGAGTAGAAGAGGCAGCCGTCAGTCATGGATAGAAAATAAAATGGCAGAGACACAGCTAAAGACAGGGGACAGAGAACCCCAGGATGGAAACAGGGAATGAAACACCCCACAGGATCTCGCGGGCCTGAGTGGAGGAAAGCGTGGTCTGTAAGCTCCGGACACATCCAACGCAGGGCTTGATCAGAAGCCCTGGTGTGACATCCGGCTTTTGTTCCCATCCAGGAGAGCCCTTCAGAAAGAAAGGACCCAAAGCACACGCAGAGGAAGCTGCTAAGCCGCGATTTCTAATTGGATCTCTAACCTCACTGGAGGAAGAGGAAAATGGATCTGTCTGCTGTTTCCTTAAAATCTGCTACCGCCTTATCTGAAACCTATAAACAATGTCCTAAATACCGTACTGTACTCGGGTTCAAAAGTTCACCGGTATCTGGAGAAGTGGTAGCCGGCTCCCCCAGGAAGGAGGGACCTGGGGGCTGCAGATGGGAGAAGGTTATTGAATCTGGCTCCTCCCACTCAGACCATCTGCAAAAGCTCAGGTCTCTGCAGCCATTCTGACCTTCAGGCCCAGAGTCCTTACTCAAACTGCACCTGCCCGGATTAGGTTTCCTGCTAGTGAATGATTGTTTCTTTCCTTTAGTCTGCAAACAGCTGTCACGTGATCCAGCGGCAGCTGAACAGTGGGAGCCCGCTGACCCCTTGCAAAAGGGCTGAGCAGGACACTGAGTGATTCATCTTCAAAAACCTGTTCCTGAAATGCTTTTGCATGTTTATATCACGTCTTGTTTCAGCTCAGATAATTAAAGCCTGCCAGAGACAGAGCTTTAACCTGGAAAAGAGACCACGTCTCTGACTCATTAGCACTCCGAAGGATGAATGGGACTCATTGTCTCTCCCTTTTCCCTTTGACCCCGAAGGTTGCTAAATCTATGGTTTCTAGCCTTGCGAAAACTTGAAAAGGGGAAACGTGAAAAGGAATGTGGCGGCGCCCTGTCACAGGAGATACAGTTGCACAGCTGAGATCAGCTACACCTGCTCCACAGACATTTGCTAATCCAAATGACGTGTCCTCGGCATGTGTAAAATCACCCTGGACAGCCGCCCCGTCCACGATGGAATGGACAGGGAGGGACATTTCCACTTGAGAGTGGCAAGGGGAGGGGAATTTACATAACGTTTGTACAGGATAGCAAGAGACTCTAGGAGACAGTCCAGGCATTCCAAGGAGCACGCTATGGTTATTCACAAGCAAGGTCAAATATTCCAGGAAAGGATAAGGCTACTTACTCTAAGCAAAGAATCACAGTTTTCCTTCTAAAGGACAGCTGTGCATGCTACTGAAAGGAAACAACTATAGCTATACAAAATTCTTCCCAAGCGTTAATTGAAACTGTATTTCTCCTTGGGTCAGAGTGAGCCAGTAGGGATGGAGGAGTGTCAAATTCCAGACTCCAGGCACCCAAAATCAGTGCAGGGGTCAGACTTATAGGGCATAGTCCTTCCTCCTGAGAGCTTCACCCCTGTGTGGGGGGCTCTTCCCCATCACACACGCACACACAGGCTTGGGGCTGCCCCAGTGAGTTCCTCCTGCTAAAACACACATCCACAAAGTTGCAGCTCAGAGGAACATGCAGTAAGTACAGGTACAGACGCAGACGGGCTTAGCTCTCTGACTGCAGAATTTCCAGAGATGGAGAGACAAAGCTGGGATTTGAAAAAAATAACGAAGAAAGCACTTTGCCTTATCTCCCGGCATCCCTCAGAACCCAGAAGGTGCCAGCCTTGGCTGCAAACCGGCTAGGCTGTTCAAAGGCTGCTGGGAAGAACTTGCATTCCCTGCATCAGCACTTGAGGTGGGTAAATGTCAACTGCGGGTGCCCAGGTGGTGAAAAGCGTCTGCCTTACTTCTAAGCAATAAGGCGAGACGGGCTGAGTAGTGGTGGGTGTGGCTATGGTGTCCAAGTGAAGGCCAGAGTGACCAGCACGTGAGAGAAATACGGCAATCCTTGCCATGTCCAAACTGAAGTGCCTCATTTTAGGTTACAAAACGAATTTCATACATCTCATCTTTTTAGGAGAGAGAGAGAAAGAAAAAGGAAAGAAAGAAAATAGGCGGATCAGTTTATTTTCTGAGCACAGTATTAATGACAAGATGACATCACCAACAGCCAATCAGAAAGCTCTCTGGTGTCTGATGTTCTAACACCATTTCATATTTATGGATAAGCACCAGAAGGGTGTCAACCCTAAGCTGCATTTCCCTCCCTACTCACTTCTAAATAAAGTGCCTGCTTTCATTCGACAGCCAAACTGCCAAAAAAAAAAAAAAAAAAAAAAAAATCTCTTACAGTCTCCCTTCCTCCTCATCCAGCCCTGTTTTCTGAAAATCCTGAAACAATAAGTGGAAGACGGGGAGAGTGGCTGGGACCCGTGGCGCTGCTTCCTGCTTCTGAACAGCCCTTGGCTGACAAGCCAAAGCCCAGGACTCCTCTGCAACCCCCAGAAACAGCAGCAAGCAAGACCACGTGCAAAAGGAAGGGTCGGGACTCTGGGCCCTCGAGAAATGGAGGCAGTGCTTTCCCCAGCCCCAACCATCTTTACTTCTAATTATTATCTACTCCCACTACTTCCTGACCGTCTAAAGTAGTTCTGCAGAAAGCATGAGAAAGTTAGCCCTGCCCTGGCGCGTCCCAGGTCACGTTCAGGAGCTCGGTCTAGCACTCCCCCAGATCCACAGAGGCCAAGCATCCCCCTCACACCCCAGGAACAGGGAGTCAGGGACAAATGCTGCTATCTATGATGGAGCCTCAGTCCTCAAGGCCAGGGCCAATGACTGAGCTGCTGGGAGGTGTGGCCAGGACCTTTGTTTTCCAATTTTCAATCCAAAATCAACAATCCCTGTGAACAGAAATTGATAACGTGTCTCAAATACTAGGATGCACAAAGGAGGTGTCTGCATTATCCATGAAAAATTCCTGCCCTAGACAACTGTTCCACGTCGCTCCAAACCTCGTCTAGAAATGAGCACAGCCCTTTCTTCTTCCACACCCTGCACCATCTGATGGCATATCGGGATCTCTGGATCAAGTTCAAAAATCAGAATTATCACATGTAATAAAGATGCTTGGCCATGCAGCAAAGATGACAGGATTTGGCGAGCTGGCCTGGAGCCAAAGTGAGTGACAGATCTTGAGCTGATGTTTCTCTCCTCCAGATTTAACAATGCACAAAGAGGAAAAATTAATACTTCACTCAGAACGAATTCCATGCCTATCAGCTGCCTTTGTTTTGCAACCAACTAGGCTTCCCCCACCCCATACTTCTCCTGCCTCTCCAAAACATCTAAATAAAATGGATGCAGCCTGCCCCTTCTTACCAATCGTGTGGTTCAATGTTAACTGGGAAATTGGTTCAAAGGGGGACATAACAGAGGAATTGGGATCCTCACTCTTTGGGAGCTAAGTAATAGTTAGAATCAGCTCGTTTCTCTTACACACGCCCGTCCAAACCAAAGCATGAAGAGTCCTCTGGCAAATGTTTCTAAAGGACATTCTTCCCGATGCTCTTCCCTAATGCAAACAAAATCCCCTCAGACAAAGTCCCTGTCAGAAGACCTGCTGCGGCTCCAGTCTTGGCGTTCCCCGTTAGCTGGCAGAAGGGCGAACTAATTTGAATCATCCAAAAATCATTTATATTTGGGTTCAGTTGCATTACACGGGAATTGTGAGTTGGCTTCCCGTTTCCCTCCCTAATTAAGTTTAGTTTAGAAAAATTTTAAGTTTTTATGTTCCCTCAGCACGAACCCACAACTGCCGACTGTGGCCGGCTGGCAAAAGTCACCCACAGATTTTGTTTTTTAATTGTCTTAGGTAAGTCACCAACACACAGCTAATGGTGGTGACAATTAGCCTCAGCTCAGGGTGCAAATGCAGCGAAGAGTCCAGGGGCCTGGGTTTGCCAATGGTGTAATGTAGGTGCAAGCAAAGGGGTGGCCAGAGGACAGCCACTGAAGGGAACGCACACCTCAAAGCCACCTGGTTCACTCGTTATACCCACACCTTACCAAGGTCCCCTGCTCATAACCCTCAGGCTCCCCCCAGCTCTACAGAGACAGGGCTGTCACTCAGATCTCTTAGGATCTCTAACGGCCATTCAACATACGTATTCACAGCACACACTCATAAAAGTCACAAATGGCCTGTAAAATTCCAATTTTGGAGACTAAACGCTTACTCAGCACTTACCAAAATCCTTAAACTATTAGAGTACTTGTCTAGTGATGGGGTCCAGGAGGCAAGATCAATTAGAGCTCAAGTAGTATGTTTTCATGAAAACTACAGCAAGTGCCCGCTGTCTGTTTATGTGTCACGACATTTGCTTCCTTAGCTGTTTTCATGGTGGATTCCTTTTCCTCCGTGCTGCCAAGCAGTTGGCACTTAAGTACCATTTGCAGTATCTTCTCTGCTCTTCTTTATCTCACTCACTTTGTCTTTTCACCCAAATCAACCCAATTTCATGTTTTCTGGTACACCATCCCTCATGAGGAATGAAGAGGCATCGTGTCTAAGATTCACGAAGAAAATTTATAAGAAAATTTTCGGGAAAATACGCATGTGGAAGGGGCATTTCCAAAATATGAGCACAATACACCAACTATCCTTTCTTGCTCCCCCTATAGTCTCCACCATTTGAGAACAATATTAGGTTTGGTACAAATCAATGGTCAAATCAAACACAGGTGTCATTTCACTATGCATGGGAAGAAAGGTTGAAATTTTGGACAATAAAAATTTGAAAATCATACTAAAAAGACTCAGGTGCCTTGGCAATTCTGGTGGGGAGGGAGCCAGGGAGATACATACACACACTGCTACGAATCACTCCTCTTTTCATGGATAATATGATTAGTCCCTAGTCAAGGCTGTACACAGAGAAGACTATAGGCGAAATTGCAAGAACACAGTAAGGTCACCATCACAGAGCAGAAAAGCACCATTAACACACCACCTCCTGCTTCTAAGAACTTCCCCTAGTTTGACAGGAGGCAACTGTCCCTGTCCCTTGGATAAGCAATGGAAATCCCATCCATTTGCAAAGTTAGTAGACCTGTAGGTGCCTCACATATTCAACATCCTGTCCCCCCAAACAGGAAGTGAGTCACAGAACTGAACAACTACCCTATGGTTTTCAAAGGAAAAGACATGGAACTTCAGAGTTAGCTTCTTATTCTGAAACAATACACACCGAGACCATCAAGTTGCTCATTCTGTAATAATGATCAAGGTCAGGTCTTCCACAGTTCATCTCAAAGTGTGCATTCTGCTCAGTAAGATTTGATTTTCCACGTTAAACTAAGGTCTTGAAATGTGAGTAAAAGACTCATATTCGTATTCATACTCTCTCTCTCTCTGATATTTACAGTCTGTGTCAACAGAGAATTGTTTATAACATCAATTTAGCTAAGAGTAAAGGAAGATACGGTTATATCAGCATAATGAGTCATGTTTTTCACAGCAGAAAAAATAGAAAATAAATGAGCATGAACGGAATGTTACTCAGCCTTGAAGAAGAGGGAAATCCTGCCATTTGCTACCTCATGGATGGAAGTGGAGAACATTATGCTAGTAAAATAAGCCAGACGCAGGAAAATACTACACGATACCGCTTTGATGAGGAATCTAAAATAGTCACACTCATAGAACCACAGCATAGAAAAGCGGTTACCAAAATAGTGGCTGGGAAGGGAGAAATAGGGAGGAGTCAGCCAGAGGGCACAGTTTTCCTTTGCGACAGGAGATGGATGAATCTAGAAAACGAAGGCATCTAGTTAACAGTACCGCAGTGTATACTTAAATTTTTGCTAAGTGGGTAGGTCTATGTCAAATACCTTCACCACAAAAGAAAAAATATTTTTAATTAAAAATAAATAAAAGGTGTTGGAGGTAACTTTTGGAGGGATGGATACGTCTGAGGCCTGGACAGTGGTGATGGTTCCACAGGTGCACAGTGGCCACCACCGTTATCAAGCTGCACCCTGTACGTTACATTCGATAGGTTGAAGCTTTGATGTCAATCATACTTTAATAGATTGGTTTAAAAAAAGAAAAAAGCGTGGAGAAGCACTAGGCACAGAGACGGTGGCCTAAGAGGCCCATTTCTCCTTGTGTGTGCATGCGCGTGTGATGGTGCTGGGGACCCATTTCTTTCATGTGCACTCTAGGGCCCATAAATGCCTTGTCCTAAACAGTCTTTTTTTCCTGGCTTACGAGGCCCCTTGGTTCCCACCTTCTACCCAATTATTGCAATATTTGGAAAGAAGACTAGACTATGAATTTCATAGAACATCAAGCAATTACTAAAATACTAATTCATTCAGGCATATAATCCCAATTGACAACCATCATAGCCCAGGTATCTAACAGGCCTGGCTATGGCATTCAGACAACAACAAAACAAGATCTGACGCTGGAAATCCATCTTGTATATTCTAGGGGGGAGGGGGGGAATAACCACAGATCACACTCAAGAGACCCAGCCAATTTTTGCCTGCAAAACACTATAATACGAACAGCCAGATACAATACCTCAGACCATTTGCTTCTTCTAACAGTCTAAAAAAGAACCTGGCCTTCTATTAACAATGCTTTGTTATCCCTTGAGATGACTTTTCTGAAAACTGGAGTCACATTTTGAGTAATAGAGAAAAACCCACACATTGAATAAAGGACCACTACCGGCAGCGCAGGGCCATCTCACGGAGCTGGGCCAGATGTGCCTGCGCCGAGGGGAGGTGTGGAGACGCACAGGGGGAGCCCTCGCCTGCTGGCAAGCCCCGTTCCTGGAGTCAGAAGGAATACCCTTTTCTAGTTCATTAGTTGTTGGCAACCCCGTAACCCGAACATACCTCAGTGTGTGATTCAGCGGTAGAGATAGCTGCAGATTATAAATATGCATACATACTTATTATGTGTGTGATTTACATATGTGTTTCTATAAATGACAGTCAGGTCAAGAATCCCTTATCCAAAATGCTTAGAACTAGAAGTATTTCAAACTTTTTCAGGTTTGGGGATATTTGCACATACATAATGAGATATCTTGGGGATGGGACCCAAGTCGAAACACCAAATTCATTTATGTTTCATACAGAGTTTATATACAGAGCCTGAAGATTGTTTCACACAATATTTTTAATAATTTTGCCTGTGAAACAAAGCTTCTCAGTGTGGGATTTTCTGCTTGTGATGTCATGTTGAGGTCATACGAACCACTCACTCCAGGAGTCTGGGAAAAGTATCAACGTGAGTGACATTTCATTTTGAAGGGTGTGTGTTTAAACGTTCTGGGTTTGGGGCTTTGAAATACATGAGAGCTAGATTCTCCAGTTAGTGATGCTCAGCCTGAATAACACTTCAACACCCAGAAACCTGATTTCATCCGACTCCGCTCTCGTAATGCACACAGGCGGAAGCTGAGCTGGTCACCGGGCACTGAGCAGGATGGCTACCCGGAGTCCTCGATCTGCACCCTGGGAGTGAGGAAGGTGGAGAAGAAGACACCACACCCAGGACAGGTGAGAAGACAGACAGAACACAGTGCTAAGAACAAACTCAAGGAAAAGAGAAGCAAAATGGAAGGAATATCTGTGGACAGCCGGGCAGAGGGAGGACCAGGCTGGCAGACGGACCCTCCCAAGGTCATTTCCACTCTCGTCCCATTAACACGCCAGCCGTGTACTTCAGGTGCTCTAAGCATGGGGCCCTAAGAAAGCCAGAGCCATGGGTACATCCATATGTGACTCATGCTGCTTCTGTGTCGGGGCCATAGATCGTGTGCATGACTCAAATCAGCATCTCACATATGCTCCTGCTAGTCACAAGGGAGGCCAGAGCCAGAGAAGGGGCTCGGAGCCATAAAACCATCAGCACTGCTGCCAAAACCCAAGCACCGCCTCTAGGTAACTGCTCCCCTGCGTGGTCCTCCAGGACCAGCCGCACCCAGGGGTGAGAGCTCACTGTGAAATCAAGACGGTCCGCCTTCCAGGGTGCCCTCGCACTGTGCGGCTCCCTCCTGAGCTCAGCCTTTCTCTCCAGGGAGGCTGGAGAAGAGGGGTACGCCTGAGGCCCTCAGCACCTGCATATTTCTGCTGAATTCGAGACCCTGGACCTCAAACATTTCTATATACCTGCAGGATGTTTAGGCAAATAAGCCTTGAAAATTATCTTAAAATCGAGAAGAAAATGCTTAAACAGACGCCCTTCAAAACTGAATACCACTCGCCTCCACCCTCTCATCCCAAACTCCTGGAGTGATGGGTTTGTATTACAGCCTAGGGTCCCTGCAGCATTAGGTAAGCCAAGCAGCTTGGGTGCGGTAACAACAATAATCACTGGCTGTGCTTTTTTATTAGTGGCTTTATAGAGAGACCACATTTTTTTTTTTTTTTAGATGAAAAAGTTAGCTTCAGGCTCAGCGCCTGCATACTGAGCTTCAGTTTATTACGAGGCTTAACAGTCTCGTAATAAGCCCTCAAATGTTGGGAGTCACAGTGACGGAAACCCTGAGACATCAGCTGGCGCTACAAAACTGCTTTGAATGGGCTGGGGCCTCCCCGGGTCTCTCCGTCCCCAGAGCCGGGACTCGGGATGGCTGAGCCCTGAAAGCAAAACTCTTCAATAGTGAGAACTGGTAACTGAACCCACTGAGTGAGGACCGAGAAACACTTCGAAAGCACTTGCCCAATCGGTCACTAAATGATCAGAGAAAAGAGAAATACAAGTTCACATAAGGAAAAACACCAAAATGTTGTTTCTCATGATGAGAGAGAGAAAGAGGAGGAGAAAACACGAGGAAGAAGACTGGGCTTCTCACAGGCAGGAGGGCCTAGCCAAGCAAAGGCAGTTTCTCTCTGTTTCATTTTACGTATTATTTGTAAGTTCAAATGTGAGTGTGTGCAAAGGAAGGAATTGTATGGGGAATAGCCGTGAGAACAGCAGCACTAGAATCTCCTTATTTAAGATCTCCTGACCCAAATTGGCATGTGTCTTCTCGAGGGAAAAGAAAGAGTTTAGGCAACTGAAAATCCAAAGGTTGGGGACTCCATGGTCAACAGATCTCATGGATGCAATTTCTATAAACAGCCATGATTTTGTAGACAGGCAGCTGTTTCCAGTATAACTTTCTTCACCATGCCATAAACCATGTCACTAGGCTCCTCCTTAGTCCCCGGAGCTGGAACAAACTGCCAAACAAGAGGCACATTATATGTCGGAAGGTTTATAGGCTTCCCATGTTGCACCCCACTTATGCTGATTCAGCAAAGATGGGTTCCCTCTCTGAGTTTCCAAGTCCTTCTGTCTTCCAAAGTTAAAAAAAAAAAAAAGAGTCTGACACTCCAGGAGTAAAATGTGCTCAAAAACAGGGAGAAAAACAAGGCCACATTCAAACTGACACACAAGAGACATGAGTGTATATTCACATATACACACACGCATGTATACACACGCCCATAGCTACACATGCACATGCCCTTTCATTACAGTTCTGGATATCCCCTGGGGAACCATCTCCACTACCCGAACAGCTTCAATCGCCTCCTTTTAAGAACTCCCTAAATTCTCAGGCCCCAAGGCAGTTCTCCCAGATTAAATCAACTATGCCCAGAGTTCCTGCCCGACCTAACAATGGTTGACACGTCGTCTCCGACTTCACAGCACGGCAGAAGCAATGCAAATTCTGTAGGAAAAGCACTTCCCATTTTGCGTCGCTCTTTTCCCTGGGCACGCGGCACAATCCTCTCCAGCGATGCTGGGTCGCGGCAGAGAGACTGTCCTAGGTTCCCAGCCGTGACCTCCAGCAGGCCACGTATATCCAACACTCTTCTAGCTTATGCTAGCTGCAACTGACAATGGACCTGTCGGGATGCGGCCCCGCCGTAAGCCAAGGAACGTGTGATTAGACACAAACCTCCACTTACAGGTTTGATGGGCGACTCAGTGTCACATGCCCAAGCCACCGCCCACAGCCCAGCCAGCCACCCTCCTGCGCAACTGAACTTGACCAGTGGGCCCCCCACCTACCCAGCCAGAAACCACCTTCCACGCTCATCCATCCCTGCTCCTTCTCGGTCCCCGAGCAATCGCTACGTGGGATCATTTTACGTTGTCCTGCTTCCTTACCCTCTTGTTTATCACTTCTGTGTCCCGTCAGATTCTTCATCTAGAACATCACGATAGAAAACTCGCCGGATCGCCGCCGCCAGTAGCCATTTGCTCGCACCCGATCATAGAATCTCGGTGAACAAAGCAGGGCTAACTAGTTGGAGTCCTTGGAAATTCCGTGGGTGTGAAAACATGACGCCACACAGTTTGTGCCTATATGGAAAGTGAAGTTAGGTTCCAGCTCCAATGCCTGCAAACGGGTTTTGTTTCTAAGCTTATGTCGATGGCTTTAGAAATGCTGGGAAGCCACGTGAGGCACACAGGACGCTTGCCCTGTGCAGGGCACACCCTGAGCACTGCCAGGCCCCAGCCTCCTGGGCCGAGCTCGTTGAAGCCCAGTGTGGCCCTCCAAAGCACTGGGACCCAAGACAGTCCAGAGTGTGCAGCTTCGCCTCCCTAACAGTCTGGAGTCAGCCCCACACATTCCACATGAACACCTCCAATTAAAGTGACAGTGGCCTCCATCTCTAAGTCCATGTGGCTGCAGTTGGAATCTCCCTAAGCCTCCCGGCTGTGGTGAGGACGGGCTCTCCTGGCTTTCTCGCTTGTCTCTCTGTCTCGCTCTTCACATCCTTTGCAAACTGCAGAAAGGCGGAAGCGGAGGGAACCTGGCTCAGAGGCTTCCTTTCCTGGTCTGTTCTGCCCTTCCTCAACCTCACTCTTCCCTAGGGCTCTTCAACGGGCTTCTCCCACCTCAGCCTCTGCGTTGGGCCCCAATGCTGTGACTCCACCACGCCTAACGTCGCCCTCAGATGCCTCAAAGGGCTCACTTGAATCACTTCCCCACCCACCACCCCCACGCCAACCACCCTGCTGCCCCTCGAAGGTCAGAGCCCCTCCTCGATTGGGAATGGACCTCTGTCTGTCCAGTCCCGCACGTGAGATAGCTTGGACTCACCATGAGACCCGCCCCCCTCGGTCCATCACGAATTCTACTGCACACCTACTTGTCCGCCCGTCTGACCGTGTGTGCCATGCAAAGCACCCAGTGCGAAGCAGGTGTGCCACAAATGCTTGTTGAATGCACACATTAATGACTTTTTAAAGGGAACTGCTTTAATGTCCACGAATAAGATGTTTTCCTGTGTCTCTGACAAACCCTTCCTTCCACAGGAACACCTTACTTTTACCCCAAAACCTCAGTCTCCACCAAAATGCCATTTCCTCGGCATGATTTGCTCGCCTTCCACAGGACGCACGCTGGGCTCCTTCCTCTCTGCTCGCGGGGTCCCACATTTGAGCACACACACAGCGAGGCCTCCTTTGCCTCCGCAGGGCTTGGCCGGTGCGCTCCGCTGCGTGGGAGGGGCGGCATTTCTTTGTGATTGGGTGTATAGGTGTGTTTCTTGGTTTTTGGAGGGGCATACTGGTTGTATAATGGAGATATTCTTTGTTTGTTTAGGCTTGTGGTTTTGCGGGCGTCTTTGTACAGGTGTGGGGGATGACATGTGACCCGTGGGAGTTGTGCATTGGGGGGGTTCTGGTTAATGGTCGTTCGTGGCGAGGGGGGGGTGGCTTACTTGGGATGTTTGAGCATATGTCGGACTGGGGGTTATTTAGTTCTCTCGGAAATATTGGTGTTGGTGGGGTAGTTTCGTGGGTGGGGTATTTCGATGGATGTAGTATGTTGATAACGTGTGGGCGGTGTGTTTATGGGCGTGCGTGTCGGTTTGGCTTAGTTTGGGTATTCGCGGGGGGGGCGCGCGGGAGTCGCCCTCTAGTAGTATTGTTGGATTGTGATGGAGTGATGGTTGGATGTGTGGGGGAGGGTGGTGTAGGTGTTGGTGGGGTGGTAAGTGTTTTGAGCCTCTATGGGTTGGAGAGTTTTGTGGGAAATGAGGGTTGGGGATAAGGAATGTTTTGATGTGCGGCAGACGGTGTTGATCGGTGGTTTGGGTGGGATGCCGATTGCGGGATTGTTGAGTTGTCGAGTAGAGGTTGTGATGTGGGAGGTGTTTGGGTAGGGACCAGCTTGTGGGGGTGCGGGATGGAGTTGGAGTGGTTTGTGTGGTGAATTTTTTTTGCACTACAATGATGTTAGGGGGGGTTTGTGTGGGGTAGGATGAGTGCAAGTATGAGTGAGCATGAATGATATGTATGGGAAGATGATGGGTGTTGGGGGTTGGGTGAGTTGCTTTTTGTGACATGATTTGGGGTTTGCGCGTAGGGGGTCTTAGTGTGGCATGTTTAGTTGCGCGGCGTTAATCCGGGATGGTTTTATGTTTGATGGGGGGGGTAGTGATAAGATCAGGGGGGGATTGGGTGGGTTGGGGAGGTCTGTGTATGGCGGAGTTGGGGTTGTGGTTTTGTTGTTGATTTGGATACATTCGTGTGGGGTAGGTCGTGGTGTGCGTGTTGGGTTTTGGATGGGGTTTTATGAGGGTTATATTTGTGGGGTGGTGTTGATTTGGGATTGTCTTGTTGGGTAATTGAAGTGGGGTTAGTCTGGGCAGGTGTGGCGTTGTGGTGGTAGGTTGAGGGGGTCCAGAGATGTCGGGTTTCGGGGGTTGCGAGGTATATGGGGGTGGTCCGGAATCTTCGGTGGGGAAAGTAGGTTGTGTTTTTAATAGGGGGTGGGTAGGTGTTGGATGTGTGGTGATCGTTGTTGTATGGGCGAGTGTTGGGGGCCAATGAGATTTGGGGGGTGCGAGTTACTCGGGACGTCAGCGCGTGGAGAGCGGCAGCCAGGCTCAGCTCTCAGGTCTGAAGGATTTGTTTCATGGACTCCGTCCCCATTCCTGTGTCCCACCTCTCTGGGGGGCGGGGGCGTCAGGAGGAGGAGGACCGGCCAACCCAGGCGTGTTCTAATGGCTGCGTGCTCCCAGACACCTCCTCTTTCCTGTTCCCCCAGGGGTAATGGTACCTGCGGCCTCCTCTGCCCTAGTTGGTCAGAGCCACGGGGAGCAGGGAGCCAGGCACTTCCTGGGAGACAGACGGCGGCCAAGGACTCGCAGGTAGGGCTCAGGCTGCGGCACGTGTTCTCCTGACGGTGGGAAAGTCCTCAGCAAGAGACCCCACCGCAGCACCGTCCCCCGCAGCACTGGCGGAGGGCCATCCAAGCCAGAGCTTAACTAGCACTGAAGAGGCCCCAGCTGGGAGCCCCGTCAGAGCATCCAAAGGCCCCCGAGAAGGAGGCGACTCCACCGCAGCCAGGACAGGCCTCTGAGGCCACCAGCGGCAGAGGGGGCGGTCCTAAAACTCCTTCTCGTCGCCCTGCGTTCCCAGCTCGTGTGCATTTTCTTAAAGCTGAACTCCAGGCACCCCCTGCTTCTAGCTCTTTGCTCAACTCCCGCCCCTTCCATAAATTAAATTAATGAGGAGTTTTCTAAAAGAGCACATTCTCCTACGGGCTCTGCTATGCTGAAGTAATGGCTCTGACATGCAGCCAGGCCCACAGTCACAGCAGCCATGACTCTTGCAGCAGCTCCAAAACTCGGCCTCCCATGTCACGGAGCCCCACCCTGCTCTCTCTCTCCCCTTTGGTAATCACGGTGGGTCGCCTTCCTTCCTCCCCTCAGGTCCTACAGCAAGCTCAAGCGCGTCAAAGAAGCCAGCTACGGATGTGGAGGTGGAGAGGCACACTCAGTCTCGATGTTACGATCTTGTCCTTTCTTCCCACACGTGTCTCTAAGAGGAGAGTCACCCAAGTGCCAACCTGATGCTGCAAAGAAGAAAACAGAGCCCACCTAGAGCAACAGGGGAGGGGCGCCCGCACGTGCCTGCCACGTGGGGCGCGTGGCCATTTTCACCTGAGAAGCCAGTGGGCACGGGGCATCAAGGCACCTCCACCACGGCAACGGCTTCAAATCCCCTTAAGGTGAGCAAAATGACGGAAAAACCCAAACACAACTGCAGGGAAGCCCGACTTCAACACACACAACGAATACAAGTCAAATGAACATAGATGGATTCAAGTTCTTAAGCCTCGAAGGCAGAAAAAACTGACAAATGTTCACAAATTGGCTTATCTGTCGTGAAAACAAAATTCCAAGTATCGGTTTTTTTTGGGTACAATGGACGCAGATTCCTGGATCCACAATTTGTACTAAGACTCTGAGCTGATATACAGAATTTTAGTACATGTGAAAAAGGGAGGTAGAGGAAAAGGGAGACACAAAGAAGGCTGTGTTTGCTTCCCTAACTGGCCACGGGATCTGAGCAGCAATAGTTGTAAATAGTTTGTCAGTGTTCTCCAAAAATCAGTGTCACCTAAAGTCCCAAAACAACAGACGCAGTGATCTGGTGGTGAAAGGGAGACTGTAGCACAGGGATGGGCACCTGGGGGGGAGACCTTTCCCTGGCAAATATTTATTTGGAAGATAAGTGATTGGACTTTGAAAACTCAGCATGTGTGTGATTTTGCTTAGTCTAGTGCCTGAATACAGCCTTGTATCTACACAGACCTTTAAAGTTTCAAAGGCGTTTCAGCATATATTTATCTCATTTGATTATGTGACAGTCCATCAAGAAAGTATACCCACTTTATAGACGAGAAAGTTGAAACTTAAGTGTTTTGTCCAAAGTGACTGTCTTAATTTGTTTTCTGTTGCTATGGCAAAATGCCTGAGGCTATGTGACATATAAAGAAAAGAGGTTTATTTAGCTCACAAGGGTTGGAAACTGAAAGTCAAGAGATTAGGCAGCTACATGCGTTCAGTCACTGTTGAGGACGTCGTGACAACAGCATCACAAAGGCAGGCGCACCAGTGGAGAAGATTGCAGGGTGAGACAGGAAGCCAGAGAGCGGAACGGGGCCCAACTTGCTCTTTACCACTTGCTCTCACGACAACAGATCCTCAGACACCAGCGAAAGTCCCTCCCAGGGCAGCGCCCAACAGCCTAATCACCGGGCACCAAGTCCCACGCAGAGGTCGCGCCACCTCTCAACACCACGCTCGGGGGACCAAGCTCCCAACACGGGAGCCTTGGGGACAACTCAAACCACGTCCAAACCACACCAGGGACACAAACAGCCACAGCAGGAGCTCCAGACTCCTCAGGGACAGGTTCATGTCCTCTCCAAGGTCGCACAGGTGGAAGGACCGGCCGTGAGACCCAGCCTGGCAGCTCCCAGTCACTCTGACTGGAGGACGCCGCGTGCAGGTCACACAGGAGCAGGTCACGCGCTTGCTCGAGACTGATGCACGTTCCTTTGGGATGAAGGGTCATCTCAGAGTCCACCTGCGCGTCCCACCCCATCTCCTAGCACCACGGGCATCTGTCCGGTCCCTGGTAGTCCATCCTGACCCTGGACCACACTGCTGCTGGCGGATACTGAAAGTGGACCCCGGGACAGCAGAGCGTGTCTTCCCGTTCCATCTGACCCTGAGGACGAGCGTGCTCGGTGCTCATGGGAAGAGTGGCCACCGTCACCGTCAGGGACGCGATGCCTCTCTCCTGGTTGGAGTCACGTGCACACGTCGTCAAGGTTCAGAGCACGAGCAAACCACCCGAAGAGTGGAAAAGGGACTCTGCGACATCAAAGGTGATTCTGTGGGGCTACCCCACTAGCTGCTGTTTGTCCTGCGAATCTTAGACAACCCGTGCGTCTCCAAAACTGTGCGTCGGAGCAGCGGGCGCTGAAGGAGGCCATCGAGGGCTGGAGCCTGTGCCCAGGAGCGCCCTGCGCGTCCCAGCGCTGGCTCCGCCCTCTCAGCCTGCCGCTGTCCACTCGTCTCCCTCCCCACTGTCCCCACAGTGGCTCGCTCTCCAACACCAGACCCAGCCGGGTCACTGAGCTGGCCTTCACTGAAGCCCTATCACCTGGCGCTGTACCCAACCTAAAAGCAGCAACGCCCAGGGCCGCAGAGCCAGATCTGGGACACCGCGGAGCTGTCCCGCTAAGACAGGCGCGGTCAGGCTGGGGTCGCAGCTCAGAATTCACCTACCCGCACGAGGCCCTGGTTCTACCCCCAGCACCGCTAAGAATGATGATAAAGCGTCTGAGGTCCCGGGTGGCTTTGATGCTTGGTTGAGAAGGAATCCAAAGGCTCATCTCTCTCTGCTTGCTGTTACCCGGTCACGCCACCGCGGGCAGAGGTTCTGCCACTTGCTGACCACGTATCTCACTTCCAAGGGCAAAATCTCCACGGCTGCTCAGCTGGCTGGTGCCTTCCAGAGGAAAGGAACTGGGGGAGAGAAAGCGGGAGCACCTGCCTCCCCCACAATGGCACGTGCTGCCGGCGGGCCAAGGGACTCTAGGGGACCCTCCATGCAGGTGACAACGGGGAGACATTTGAAGACCCCGCAGCTTCTCTGGATAGGCCTTCTCCTCCATCTGCAGGCTCCAGTGTTCCATGGGGCGAGGAGACCTGGCTCTGCCAAGAACAGGCAGCAGGAAGAAGAGGGGCTCCTTATAGACAAGGCCCGATTCACTTCACGCCGCAGTCTGCAGAGCAGGGAGGGCCCTGGATTGTTGAGCTGGAATACAGAGCGGTGTATATCCTAGCAGTGGCTGCAAGAACTTAAGTCAGGTCACTTCTCGAGAAAAGCCACGAATCTCTTCTGAAATCGTGACTCCCTGAGTCCACACGGCTGCGGGAGGTCCCGAGAGGGGCGCAGAGGGCAGCCCCCAGCTCGGTGGGCCCAGCTGGGGTTCACGCACGTCTTCAAACGGCTCTGCCACGCTCTGGGTCTCACTCTGTGGTTCTGGAGGCCATGGGTCCCTAGGTCTCATCAGACCAGGGGTAGAAAGTAGGCCTACTAAGGCACTGCGCCTCTCCAAGCCCTTTAATAGAGTTTTGATTAATTCATGTACTGTGGCACTTCAGTGACATCAACATTTCACCACCTGGTCCTTGGCGTCATGCTAGTTCTCCAAACTGCACTCTCACTTATCATCTCCTGCGACCAGCGACGGCTAGGGAGAGCACAGCGCACTCACAGCTCAGCGCTCCCGGTCACTTCCTGCAGGTGGCCCGACTGGCCAGCTCACACACGCCCTGGGGAATGACGCAATGGAAGCCGCACACCACCCTTCTTTTTTGACTGAAAGCAATGAAACAGCCTTTTCTCCTCTCACCCCAGGTGCCCAACACGAGGCAGGGAAACTCAGTTTTTCCACAGTGAGTTGGCACCTCCACAGTTCATGTCCCCGGGGCCGGTGTGCAGCTCAGCGGGACGCCTGCTGAACGTGCCCTGGGTTGAGCCCAGCGCTGGGAAGGAAGCATGTCCCTCAGCCTCACCCTGAAGGGCCCGGGAGACGGCCTGCTGGCCCCAGATGGGCCACACTTCACACACGGGGAACTGAGACCCTGTGGAGATCCTTTGAACGCGGCAAGGTTTCAACACAAGTATTCTGGTTTGGAACTCCACTCAGCTCTCTCCAGAGAGTCCCCACATGTGTGGAGGAAGAGTCCACGTCCACCTTTAGAAGCCCTGACATCACCTGATGCTGACATGTCGGCCCCAACCCACCCTGAATCTGGAAGGCACCTGGCCGGGTCGTCGGGACAACGCCTCCCCCGTGAAGGCACCAGCAGCTCGAGAGCGTCTCGGGATGTGCGCACACAGGTCCCTTGCTCGTGGGAAGCCACGGGTGAAACCCAGTGGCTACCGGATGTGCCATCAGACAGCAGCAGGACCCTTGAAGAAATGAGAGCTGGACTCAGGGGGGCGGGGGAGAGGTCTTTGCTCTCATTTTGGTTCTATCCCCTCCATTCACATGTTGGGAAAGTCCGGAGGAAGACGAAGTCAACCGCTCCCGTAAGAGACGTCTCCTCGTCTCTCAGACTCGAACCTGCCTGACCACGACCTGAGACCTGCCCGAGGAGGCGGCTGTCGATCACCCCGTGGCCTCTGATTCAGCAGGTCCACGGTGCTGGCCAGCAGGCGCGGTTGGATCAGCGCCACAAACAACCAGATGCCGGTGGTCCCAGGACCACACCTGGAGAAAGCCCCGCAGAGGGACCAGTGCCACGACAGAGCCACGCAAGGGACAGAGCGGAGTCAGGACTCGGGAACCCTCCAGTGGTCTAGCCATCGTCTATCGTCTGTTCCTTTAGCTCCAAGCGCAAAGGCAGCTCAGTTAAAACTTCACAGAGCGCACCACAGGCGGCCCACCGTGCTGCCTGGGTTTCCCCAGCGGCCCGGGCGTGAGCCCGCCACCCCAGTCAGATGTGTCCAGGCCCAGCCCCTGCGCTCCCTGCTGCAGAGGACACTGTCACCTTCACTTCAAAGAGCCTTTCCCATTCCTTACCACTATCTGTCTAGTTCCTCTTTATTTTCTGTTCTTTCATAAATCTATTTAAATTTTTTCAGTGACATGAAACATTTTTTTTCTCAGGTGAATTTTATACAAATGTGAGCTAGAATAAGCCCGGGGGGGGGGGGGGGAGCACTAGGGAAAAATAGTGTTACCTTAGACTAGGTAGAGGGAAGTGACGGGAGGGGAGGGAGGGAGGGGAGAGACAGTGGAATGAAACAGACACTGTTGCTGTGTGTGTATGTGTGACTGCATGACCAATATGATTCTGCAACACGTACACTCAGAAAAAGGAGAAATTATATCCCATCGATGTATGTTTAACTAATTAAAACAAGTGAAAATAAATAAAGAATGACGAGAAGATGGGATCAACCCTCCCTACACACACACACACACACACACACACACACCTGCTTGGGCTGCAGCAGAGACCTGAGCAGGTGTAAAGAAAAACAGAACAGAAAGAAGAATCTGAAGAACAGGCTGACAAAACAGCAATGCCAGTCAAAGCAACTGGAGCACAAAATAAAGTCCAAGTGATACGAAGGTATGATTTTGAACGCAACTAACACCGTCCTATTAAACATTTATTGCACATAGGTTTGGTGAGTGGCTGTCAAAAGCAAGAATGGAAACAGAACCCAGGAGTCCAAAGGTCTGATGCTTGTCGATAAATCAGGCAACTTCCCTTCACAATCCAAAAGAGCCATTCCTAACATATGGCTTAAATATTTATATTTTAAGTGCTTTCAGCGTACAGTCCACATTACAAACATTCAGTGCCATTTAGCCAACTTCATAAGCAACTAAGGCCAGGCCAGGCCCGATGCACATTCAAACAAAATAAACATTCCCCATCGCACGCGGCGAATGGTCCAGGATCTACTTGATACCCTGACACCACTCGCGTTTGCCTGTCTTCCTCCCCAAATAATGTCTTTGGGGAGATTTTCCTCTTGTGTGACAAAAGACGGTGTGACCGAGGCCACAGAGAGATGAGAATAGTCCCAAAGATACCCAGCGTAGGACCTGAAATAAGTGGGACTAGAAAGCTAACTGTCAGGGACTCCAGCTCGTCACCGGGTCTGCTTGGCAGGATCACATTAACTCACCAAACACACGGTGGTGGGTGGTGTCTACGCCAGGCGCTGCGCTCATCTGCCTGGATCAAGTTTCAGTCCTTGAGCAAGCACACTGGGTCCAGGAGCAGACAGGGGTAGGTGTGCGAAGGACAGCCCCACAGGGTAGAGGGAGGGGGGCAGCGTGACAGGTATTCAGGGACAATCTTGCCATTTTAAATGAGGTGGTCAGAAAAGCTTCCGTGAAGCTGCTCTATTAAATATGGACCAAATCCAGCTGTGAGAATAACCCTGACTCCCCACCGCCACCCCCAGACCAGCTGCTAAAAAGTGGGTCAGTAGGAAAAGCTGCACAGTGCTTACACAGAGTGAATTAAAGGACACCTGGGAATTTTAAGGAAAGAAAGGAAGACGGACAGGAGGCCAAACTGCTCCAGAGACCAGCACGCGGCCAAGGAAGAAGGGCACCCCTTCACCCGGCCACGCACAGGAGCGGGCCAAGGTCATTCACAAGCCCCACGCAGACGCAGAGGGCTGTGTGAGCCAGACACGGGAGGAAACGCCTGCAACCCCAGACAGCCCCTGTGGGATCCACGGCTTTAAGGTCCTCTTTTTCAGGACAATGGCCCAATACATCAGATGCAAGATAAACACGTGTTACAGGATTTTACAAAAGTTGTATCGTTGTTGTAATTATGATCAGAGGCAATTTTTATTATTCTTAATAAAGGAGGGATGAGCTTCAAACATCCAATTCCCAGCATAATTCTCATTGAGAGCATGCACGTTTTTTAAATTACCAATATCATGTATTAAAGGGCAGGAAGCAAACACTTTAGAAGTTTGCAAAGAGTGAAATGAGCCTTTGATATTTTAAAGGAAATAAACATTTGAAAAGTCCACAGCTACGGAAAAGCCATAATCTATTTCAGATTAAAAGGCATAATAAAGTTGTTGCTTTTTAGAGCTGGGATTAGAGTTGGGTTAGAGCTTCAATCACTCATGCTTTTAATCTGAAATTGGTCCTTAAAAGCTGTAATGAATTAAACAACATGCCACCCACAGAATCAATTGCAAAAATACACTGTAACTAAAAGCACAGTGACTCAATCCACTTCCTTCCTCATTTTTCCATAATCCATCTGACCCCTTCCTGTCACCTAATCTAATCACGGCTTGGGTTTCCATTAGGTTAAGATTCTCCCTGCTGCACAGCTGAAGGCCCTGCATTGGTTCTTCCAGATTTAAGGGACAATTTTATAAATGTCACTATATACAATTGAATTGTTAAAATGTAAAATAGACAGTGATTCAATTCCTGGCTGTGCTTTCCAAGTGCAGGGTGGTGCCCATAGACAAGGAGTCTAGAAGCAAAGTTGAAGGGGGGAAAAAAAGAAAGAAAAAAAAAAAATCTCCTTTCCCACACTGTCCAGTAACTGGAAATATCCTTAGACAAAGACAGGTTTGGAGCTTGATGGACACATCCTCAAGTCTAAAACCAGTCCCTCCCCCACAACTGCCAATGATTTCCAAAGCATGGGCACTTACATGAACTTCATCCAAAGCTCACAGCCACCTTCAGACCTAATAAACATTTCCTAAATCATGGACATACATTTCCCAAACTAAGTTCTGGGTTGCAGAAGTTCATTCGTGCAAACTGGCTTTTGGTTTCATCCACACCCGAACCGGTTGCTCCCATAACGTGTTCTAGAACTAGATGCTTTCGCCGCAGAGCAGACCCTCAGAAACTTTTGGTGTGGATTCCTCAACATCTACACAGGGATAGCTCTATCAGGTGTCTACTATACGTAGTGAAGTTATGATGTAAAGGCAGGCGTCCAAGTAATTGGCGTGGTGTGGGTGGTAAATGAACAATTTCATTTGGATGTGTGTTACCAGTAGAGAGAGGGATCCGCTCTTTGGTCCAAGGTCACAGGCAGTTAACAGCGGGCCTTGCACAGATGTAGTTCCATCTGGCTCCTACACTGCAGCACGAGGCTCATCTAGCTAGTGATTAAAGACAGGAGTGGGAAGAGGCTGACCCCAGGTGAGGCTCTGACTGGCAAGTTGATTCATAACCCATCTTGAAGACTAGAATTTAACTGGGTAAGATCAGAAGACTCTCAAAGCAACCGAGTTTTAACTCTTCAATCTCTGCTGCTCAGGGGCCATCCTACAGCCTAACTGAAGTGCAATTACTGCCAGTTGATTCATTCTTCCAGCAGTTTCTTGCCTACCCCCCAAAAAAATAGAGTCACTCGAATCAAACAATAATTACATTATCCCATTTAATCCTTGCAATAACCCCTTGTGCAAGACTGTGTGGGAATTAAGACCTCATTCACAAATAACTGAGTGAAGACTCAGAGAGGTTAAGTGATCTGCCCAGTGTCACCAAGCTGGTAAGGGCAGAACCAGAGCACAAATTCAAGTCCTTTGCCTTTAAGCCATGAGCTTTCTTCTAGTCCATTTTTTGGTCAGAAACGAACTCACTGTCCAGGAAGAGGTTCCGGTGACCCCTGTGTATCCATCTGGGGTAGATTCTTTTCTTTAATGTTCTTGATAGCTGTTTGGGTCACGCTTGCTATAATCTGTCATTTAAACAGATTTTTATTTTCAACTAGAAAGTGGGGGTGGGGGACTTGAATGAGTTCACAAAAGGGGACTTATGGGGCAGGTGAGCCCGTGAAAAGATGCTCCCCATCGCAAGCTATCGGAAAAGGCAAATTTAGTCTCTAACAAGACACTGACCACTTCACACCTGTCAGGATGCCTAAAATCAAAAACGGTGAGAACACCCAATGCCGGCGAGGATGCAGAGAAATGGGATCCCACGTGTACTGCCGGTGGGAACGTAGAACGACGCAGCCTCTCTGGAAAACGGCTTGGCAGTTTCTTATAAAACTCGACATGCACTTATCATTTGATCCAGCAATTTCACTCTTGGGCATTTACCCCGAAAAAATGAAAACTTACGCTGACACAAAAAAACCTGTATGCAAATGTTCACTGCAGTTTCATTCATAATAACCAAGATCTGAAAACAGCCCAGACAGTCTTTGACAGGTGAGTGGCTCAACTCACCACGGTGCATTCAGATCATGGGGCACCGCTTCACCGGACCACGAGGTGAACTACTGAGGCAAGCGACAATGGGTATGAGTCTCCAGAGCAGGAGGGAGATTTTTTAAAAGCCAACCCCAAAGGATTACAAACTATATGATTCCATTTATGTCTATAAAGATTTTGGCAATGGAGAACCAATTAGTGCTTTCAGGGATGACAGAGAAGGACAGTGGAGCAGGCGGCAGCAAAGGGGGGAGCTCGGGAGTTGGAGCAGTTCAGCACCTTGACTGTCCTTCACTGCGTGGTAAAAATACAGACGTACGTGGTAGAATTATATGGGACCTAATATGTACCCACACGAGGGTGGGTAAAAACTAGAAATGGGAATGAGGTGGACGGTTCCTCAGTGTCGAGATCCTGGTTATGATATTGCAGCACCGTTTTGCAAAATGTCCCCGGAGAGGGAACTGGGTAAAGGCTATAGCGTTTCTTACAACTGTGACTCAATTATGATCTCAATTAAAATTTCAATTAAACACATCAAAAACAAGTTTTTGCTAACAGCTACTTTAATAATTTATTCATTGTACCTTTCTTTTCCCCCCTTCTTTGAAACCAGACAGCTCATTTCTTCCCCTACCCAATCGGTTATCACGTAACATCCATTAGACATACTGTGAAAACTATTCATTGGATCTAAGCTGGTGAGTGAAATAAGCCTTAAACAAAAGAGGACTTATTATGAGACTGCATTTGCATGAAGCTCTAGGACAAGCAAACCTGAGACAGGGGAAAGCAGGACAGAAACGCTGCCTGCAGATATGGTGAGGTTCTTGTGGCTGATCTGTGCACCGGGACTGTCCCCAAACTCCATGGTCAAAAAGAGTTTACAAGGATCCCATCTCTCTCTCACACATTCTTCTCAGGAAAAGGAAATTGCAATCAGCAGAGTAACCATGAAGCAAATTCATATAAAAGGTATCATTAAATCAGACTAAATTAAATTAAAAACAGATGTAATTAGGGCCCTCTGAAAGTAATTTTGGCTAATACTTTGTTTACATGCAATATAGATGTAGCAACCACTGTCCTCAGGCGCTTGCAGCTGCTGCTATATTAATTATTACATGTGCTTTTTATATTCCAGCTCAAAATATCCTTTATAGGTCTGAGGAGCTAATGTTCTCTTGCCAAGGTTACTTCAAATGAGTGTCGGATCCCACAGAGGGACACACTCCTGTGAGATCCTCACGTTGATCTGACGTAACGTCACCAGGCCTCTACACACGAGATCGCGTTTTTCTTTGTTTAATCACGACTTTATTCTACTTAGGGTATTTATTTATTTTGGTAAAATGAAGGGGGAGGGTGGACTGTTCTTAATTACAGCATGCCCAACAAGACCCCGCCCTGTTCACGGCGCAGGCCGGCCCTGCACAGACACGTCTGCTAAACTGGCCAGACGTGTCAAGACGCTGATGGAAAATACCGCTTGACCCTCCGAGCGATTCCCAGGCAAGAGACCAGCCAGGCTGCAAACCTCAACGGCCTGCTGTTTCTTTGGGCCCAAAAGTTGGTTCATGGTCCCCGGGCTCGCTCTCTCTAGTCCTGACTTAGGTTGAACTGTCTCACATAGTGACCAGGACACCTCAGAATGATATCAGTGGTCACTGTCCTCCCCCTTTCAAGTAAGGTTACTTTTACCCCCATTTGCTTCTAGGTGTTGCTACCAGTTTGAATCTTCACCTGGATGTCACTCCTTCTGGCCTGAGTGGGCACTTGGGTCACACAGGCCATCACTTGTAAAATCTAGCATTCCCTGTTGTTAAACAACAGGCCAGAGGATCCCTTTATACACGAAGAAGGCTTTGAGTTCTTCTCCTATGAACACTGACTTTTAAAAAAAGTATAAATCTTGAACAATTTGAGCAACCCCTTCCAGATAAGAGTTTAACGCGGGATAATTAATAATTGTGATGTTCAGATAATAGCATGTGATGGTCTCCAGCTAGGGTCAGAAATGAGAAGAAGCCCTCTCTCTCCCCTTTCCAGCCCCCTTTGGAAACTTCTCCAGATGCCCTTGACCACAACTTTCTGAAAAGCATACGCCCTTCAGCACACAGAAGAGTGCCACAGCTCGAATGCTTATTTTTAAAACTCAGCATCTCTTTAGTGGTGAAAATCTATTGAGAAATTCCCTCCTCCTTGAGGCTACAGATCTCTATTCAGCCAGGGCTTCAACAAATGCTGATATTTCAAGAAACCTAATCTCTTAATGACTGGTGTCAGAGAAAGGAGGCCTGTCAGGGAGTCACCGTGCAATGAGCTGCGTCTCAGGTGTGTGGCCGCCCACACACACGGACCAGGGTCCGTGGCTGCCACCACCAGCGTGGCATGGACACCTCGCGGTCTCTCACCCGGGGTGTCCAGTGATGAGCTGGCCCTCGGGCCCCACGCCGAGCTTCCTCCAATCCTCCCTGGGGCGCAGTCCACTCCACACCCAGGACACGCCCAGGCCTCCAGGGGGTCCAAATGCAGCGCGTGGGCAGGTGGGCAGTCTGGTGACACTGGAAGGAGGCCAGGACGAGGGCAGGCGGGGGACGGGCCACTCCAAGCAGCCGGGTGGGAAGGTTTGGTTCTGAGCTGGGCTTTGCAGGGAGGCATAGTTACTGGGTGGGAAAGGAGGCAGCCCAGGGAGGAGCATCTGAGCAAAGCGAAAACAAATCACTTGTGGGGAAATATAACAAAGACATCGATGCACCTTTGTGGGGATTGTTCAAGCTGTCTGGTGATGGGAAAGGCATAACAGAGGGGGGCACGGTTTAGGGAAGCCTTTGGGCCTTTGTTAATTCATTGAACAACTACGTGGCCTCTGAATGTCAGCTCTGCACAAGGCCCTGTCCTGAGGTGCTGGAGGACAAAACATTTGAGAGAAAAAAAAAAAAAAGTAAGACCTTTCTTTTCCAGAGGAACACCTGCCCTCAGTTGACTGAAATAAGGTGCTGAACAAAAACTCCGACATCATTAATGCATCCCAAGAGCGACCAAAGAAGTTTTCTGTTCTCCAAGTTAGAAGATCCGATCTGTGAGCGGTGGGCAGGATGTAGGCAGACCAGCAGAGCCCCCCACCCTGGGCTCTTATCTTATCGCAGACAAGTCAAGAAACTCCATGAGCACGGAGTCCACAGAGAGAGCAGGACCCACTTGGTGGACACAAAAACGACTCCCTCCTCCTCTCTGCAGGCTGAGGAGCAGAGACTTTCCTTAAAGACTAAATGGAGTTAACAGAGATCTCCAGTTCGAGGGGCAGCTCAGCAGGGCCTCAGGGAGTGGGGACAGGCGGAGCCTTGTTCTGCACCAGGCCCCAGCACAGGGACCCACTGCCCACCCCCAGCATGCAGCTCAGAAGCAAGTCAGACCCAGAGGCCAGAGGGGAAGAAAGGGCCCAGGGGCCCCGCCAGGGACTGAAAGGAGGATCAGGGCAGGGGCTCTGTTTTCCTGCTGTAAAAACAAGCAGCAGGAGGCCTCCGGAATGCTGCTGTGTTTTTCTAACATTTACAATGGATTGTTTTTCCTTCAGAAATCTCCTCTGCTATTTGCAAGTACTAAAATCACACAGGCGGGTGTAAGGAAGGAGGAGGTGACTGGGCCCAGGAAGCTGGTCCATCACCCACCACTGGCTTGTTATTAATGGTGGACCCCGGGAAGGTGGGCGGTGGCCCCCGCTCTCCACCCTCGGTCATCCCCCAGGGTCCTGAGAGCACAAAGCAGAGTCTGGTCCTAGGATTCAGGCCAAGTGTGTAGGGCAAAGATCACAGCACCATCATTTCATCAACAAGGGAAGCCACTTCACCCGAGAGGGTAAAGGGCAGTGGGAGGCAAGGCCGAGGTCAATGCAGGCACCCTCTCTGCAGTCATCGTCACCCGGCTTGCGGGTCACAAGCAGTCGGGCAAGGCTCGCCCAATCACCTTCAGAGTAAACTGCGACATCCCCGTGAGGTGTCCCCATGTCACAGATGAGGTGACTGAAGTAGAGAAGGTCAGGTGACTCACAGGACAAGCTGGAGCCTGGGCAGCTGGACTTGAGAGCAGGCACTTGCCCTCTCCCCTCCAGCAACCTCTCTGGTCACAGGGCGCGCCATAGATTCTCTAGGCTGTGTTTCTCCCCGAGACCTAGGGGCCACAAAGGCAGCGCCTTGCTGGTCTTCAAGTACCTGCTGCTCTGGTGCCTGGCTGACAGCTGGCACTCCACCCCCCCACTCTCAGAACTGCAGCCTGTGCATCACATTTACATGTCACAAACCACGTCTCTCCAGAACCCCCTTTCCAAGTCTGCTACTTCTGTTACGTTTCAGGGGGTGGGCCATCATGCCACTGGTCCAGTTGACAATTGGTTTCTTCGATTCCCTTCTAGGAGAAAGTACTGTAGATTCCACTCAGAGTGTCTTTATCCAGCCCAAACATCCACTGATCACCCACTAAGGAAGAAGATCAGGGTATAATTAATAGGTCGGAGCTTAGCTAGCAAGGCCACCGTTGGAGGGTTTCGGGCTCGTAGAGCATTCCTTGAAATCAAAGGCATTACAAGCAGGCGATAATCCTAGACACTTATTGACATGCACCCTTGAAGGGATTTAGGATTGGAGTCGAGAAGGGAGGTGATGCCAGTGAAGAGGAGGAATAAGGGAAGGCACAGAGGCCAGAGACAAACAGCCGTGGCCCCTCACGCCCCTGGTTCCACTGTGACTTTAGGCAGATGACGTGAAAGCAAAGTGCGTTCAGCAGAAACCGCACTTCAGATTGGAGAACTTGGATGGCTTCATTCCTTTCTTAAAAGTCATGAGGAAACACATTGAACAACCACAGTCCAGCTCTTGGAGTAGACAGATGATGAACAATTTTCGTGTTCCTGTGATAATATTAATACACTGAGATTTTATGATTACTGATTACGCGACCACAACATGTAGCCAGGTAGCAGCATCAGGGAGACACACATCCCAGCCGGCCACGCCATCAGGACGGAGACAGGGCAGTGTGCCCTGAGGCTGAACTGCGACATTCAGTAGGTCGGGGCACTGAACGCATTTTTTACTTAATATACTTTCAACTAATGATGGATGGGTTTTATTCACACGTAGGCCCCACTGTACATTGAGGAGCATCTTTCTGCTTCTAGAACGTTACACATGCCACACGTGTTGTCCTTAGAGAAAGCTCGACATTTCGGAGACTCCTTTCCCTTTACCCTTTGGAGACTGGGAAAACAGGAAGGAAGACCTCCATCAGGAGGATCTGAATTCCACTGTACACGCCTTTAGGATTAGGAGGGAGGCACGGAGGGAAGCAGGATTCTTTCCCATAGTCTCCATTTCACTTTCCTTTGGTGGCACATGAAGAGGCAGGGCCAGGGCAAGACCATCAGCTGAAGCCACCAAGCGGCACCTCCTGCTGCGGCCAGGCTGCAGAAGCTCAGGGAAAGGACAGGGCTCTCCAGGGAGCACCTCCTCTTGGTAAGAAAAATCTCAGCAGTCCATAAACGATTTTCATTTGCCATACTATACGTTTATAGACGTCTCTGAACAATTAAAACTCGGTATTGTAAACTGAAATTGCTCACGCCTCGTTGCAAATTTTATTGCCACAAACGGAGTCCCTAAGAAGCCTGTTGACTTTAACCACGGTGACTGGCGGCTCCCTCTCAGTCATCCTCAGTGACGTAACTGGGGGTATCTCCTCCTCCTCCTCCTCCTAGGTGGGAAGGGGACACAGCAGCAAAGACAAAAGCAGGAGAGGGGCGGAAAACAGAAGCACAGTGGGGACAGGGAGGGTGTGTCCCAGAAAGAATCACTAAGCAGAGACCTGGAACCAACTGTTTGGGAACTAGGGGATGGAGCCAACAGACCCCCGTGAGCAAGGAACAGCCTGCTCTCATGGTGGAAGCGGAAGCTCTCAAAATACCAATACACTTAAGAAATAAAAGAATCTATTAAAGTTCTGAAATTCCTTTACTCATCTGAGCCATGGCAGAAAAATAGAAGACCTTCTCATTCTGGTGTGTTAGAATGTTCTCATAGAAGTTAGATGTTCTAAACGGGTTTCTTGGTCATTGTGGAAAGATGGAAGGGACAGAAAGTGAAAATATATACGTATTTTTTTATACCAGGTTTAAACCCAGGGGTGCTTAACCCCGGAGTCACATCCCCAGCCCTTTTGGAGACAGGGTCTTGCTAAGTTGTTGAGGCTGGCCTTGAAGTTGCAATCCTCCTGCCTCAGCCTCCTGAGTCACTGGGATTACAGGCATGCACCACCTCACCCAGCAAGGAAATGCTTTCAAATGCTCATAATCCACATTCAACTAGTGCTTATTCCCTGGTACAGTTTCTTCAACTGCGTTTTTTGCATGGATATTATTGCAAATAAATGCAGGCTTTGAATTTCCTTTTATATATTCCAATGTAAATTAAATTGTGAACTTAAAGCACTGCCTAAACAGCTTTAATGTGTAGTATCTCTCATACACTTTCACTTACATAATTATCTCTCTATGGGTGGACATTAGGGTTTTCTTTTACTCTCCCATTCAAAGAGCTCTTTGCACACAGATTTCATGTGTCTATCAAGAAGATAAAAATAAGTACATATTTTGAGGTACACAAGATGTGCCTTCCAAAAGAGGAATGTGCAATATGAAGTTTCTCTGATCTCCATCACTGAAGTAACTCTTATAACAAATGACCAATTAATAAGTGCTATTAACATTGGCCCTTTTGATTCCACAGCTTCTCCAGGACCCCGACAGAACTCCTGACTGAATAAGCTTTCCTCTCTGAGGCCAAAGGCAGTGTCTGTCTCAAGTCCTGCATGTGGCATGCTATCTTGACAACCTCTAGTTTCCATCCATGCTTTCTTCCATCTCTGGCAGAGGCTGTGAGCTTGGCACAATCCCAGAAGCTTTAGGAATGCTTCCTAGATACATGCACCATGTGTGCAGACTTTCCAAAACCCGGCCGAGTGCGCCCTGTTTAGTAGTTCCACCGTAAAAGCAAATACAAGTGGAGGATAAAAGGAATGAAAAACAACTGGGAAGGGAGGGAGGCAGGAAAGAGGAATTTGTTAACATACCCTGCAGCCTATGTCATGAGTGAACTCTGGATATCTCTTAATTCGCGTCTCATAATTCTCCCTGAAAAAATACATTCTCACATCTTAAGGGGAAGGAGAAACCCAATCAGTTTTAACAGAGGGCAGAGGAGAGGGGGGAGACTGGGTCCAGGAGTTCACGGGAAAGCTGGAGGAGGCAGGAGGCCAGCGCGGGGTTTACGAGGGAGGAGAAGGGCAGGAGCAACTCTCTCTGCTCTCTCTCTCTCTCTCCAACATGCCCTAACTTCCCTCCCTCAGCTCCAGGTCTGCAGTGTGGGGCCCACCCGACCCTCCTCCCTCCGCCTCTGCCCCACGCCCTCCAGGCCACAGGGTCAGGCCCAGCTGGCAGCCCCCAGCCTCAAGGTCAAGGCCCGAGTTGGCACAGGCACGCCCACTGAGGGAAACTGGGCCTCCGACAGAGGATGGAGCAACAGCCAGGAAAGAACCGCTCTGCAAACAGACTTCCAAGAAGACTCAGCCTCTTGAAACCCTCCCTGCAAAAGTTCACACCGCAAAGCAGCTGCTGCTTCGTGCCTGGGTCCTAATTAGCCCCGAGCTCGGGTCAGCACACAACTCGGGCCAGCGGCACCAAGGTCCCTGCTCTGTCCCCCACGGCTCGCCCCCAGGTGCTCTTGGTCAGAAACTGGGCCACAAACTTGACAGTCGGTGCGGCTCGTGGACACTTCAAATGGCACGTTCTGTTCTGTTCACGGGGTTACCATAACAGCGCAAGAGCGCGGCCACGCTGGGGTCTTGGCACGCAGCCGCCAGGCTGGAAAACTGGCCCCGGACCTTATCTTCTTGTTGGTCTCTTCTGGGTTCAAATCACTGAACTCTGACCCTCTTCTGGACCCCTACAAATGCTTTCTAGAATGACTGTATCAAATTTTATTTATCCCTTTTTTTCCCAGCTTTAAACTAGCAGCTCTATGCCAAAAAAAAAAAGTTGCTGTGTTACCAAGCGTCACCCCTGCCAAAGCTGACAGCACGGCTCTGTCCAGCCACAGAGGAGCAGGCGGAGGGAGGGAGGGACATGGAGAGGGCAGCTGTTTTTTCAATAAACTCCAGCACAAACCCTCCCACCTCCGGCCTGTGTCTTCAGGGCCCCAGCAGAGAGCAGGGGAGGCGGCGGCCGCTCCTCTGTCCCTCCTGGGCTCGTCCCTGGCTCCCACGCAGCTGACCGCGGCCCTTTCTAACCCACCCAGGAGCAGGAGGACAGAAGCCAGAGGTTGTCTCCATGTCCTTGGATGCTGGTCTCTGCTCTGCTGGCTCCCCAGAGGGTTCCTCCTCCTCCAGGCCACCCCCACCTTAGTGTGGCCCGGCCCAGAGGCACAAGGGACGGCACTAGAGCCAACTACAAGGTGCCTACTTTCCATCCCACACCTTCCTAAGTATGCTGGAACCCTCTCTCCACCAGAGACACAGCTGCTGTCCACAGTCCCCGGGCTCCCCAAAGCCGCCTGTCGTCAGCCACTGGCCTCTGCGTCCTCTTCTGCAGTGGGAAGGGAGGGCGGGAGCAGAAGGAAGGAGAGCGGCTGCGGCACCCCCCCCCCCAACAAGCAGCCCAGCAAAAGCTCCAACTGGTTAACCTAGAAAACCCTGGGGCATTGCAGTCTCAGAGGCCCGCCCAGCACCACCTCTGAGGCCTTCTCTCCCCTTCTAGTGGGAAGGCAGAGGAGAGGGAAAATAAGGACACGTGTGTGCAAAACAGTAACACTGCCTCCCTCGAACTTGGCTTTGGGCAGGGACCAGATCCCAGGCCCAACACCTCCCTTTCTGTCCCAGTGGGGAGATAAAGTACAGGGTGCAACGCTGACCGGGCCGCAGGACCCTGCTGCCCGGAGAAGGGCCCCACCCCAAACTGCCCCTCAAGTCCCCAGCTGGCCTTTCTTTCTTTCTTTCCTTCTTTCCTTCCTTCCTTCCTTTCTTAACTTCTTCAGAGTTTTCTAGTTCATTTTGGTAAATTAATTCCTTTTAATGCCTGGTCTTAATTAGAGTTACTGTGGAACAGTCATTTAACTGTAAAACCCAGGACATGCATATATATAAATTTTTCTTTTAAAAAAGCCTCTTCTTAGACCTTTCTCAAATGACTCAACAGCAACCAAAGAAAAAAAAAATTCATGTGAACGTCAGTTTGGTTAACTGTTTTAGGAAAAAAAAAAAAAAAAAAATCCAGGTTTAGTTCGCATTTGTCGAAGCCCAGTGCCAAAACACGTCATCCATTGCTGGCTTTAAAGTGGAATTATGAGTTGGTGCATGATGGGCACTGACTGAAATGGATTTCTAGAATCCGTCTCGGCCCAAACAGAGGCCGCGTGCACTCGCTACAGCTGAGCCCACACTGGACTGTGTTGTTGGTTTGTTTACAGCTCCCATACCCAACCCTCTGTGTATTCTTCAAGTTAAAAGAAACTAAGAACCACTGATGCCAACTCCCAATTCCCAGTGAAATCTGACTATTTAAGCCTAAAAGGAAGGCAAGGGCAGGTAAGGTTAGAAACCCAAATCTCTATGGCCTTGAATTTCCTAGTCTCGGGCCCAGGCACAACTGAGGGAGGGTCTGTCCACCAAATCGACCACTCCAAGAAGAAAACCGATTAGTACCTTCAGTTTTGATGTTAGAGACCTTAGCCCAACTGTGGGAAACAGGAAGCACACCCACATCAACTGCCTGGAAGGCCCCTCTGGATCCTTCCAGACTCCTCTGCTCCACACCCGCCCCGGCTGGCCCAGGGTCCTCTGACCTCCATCGCTATCCTGCACGTAATTATTTGCAACCAGGCAAGAATTTTTATGAACTTCATTTGAACTCTGTTCATGGTCTGTCTACCAGGAAACTAGATCCAAAACCCTTATCTCCAGGAGTCCCTAGAACCTCCAGGAGAAATGAACCCAAAAAGTGGTAAATAACAAAAACATGAGCTTCCACAAGAGATGAGCGCTCTGTGTTCCAGACCTTTCTATGGAGTTAGAATCACGTGGCCTAAAGGTAACAAGTACCGTGAGATGTCCCCTCAGCATCTCTAACGCCACTCATCACCACCGTTTAGAAACCAAATGTCGCCCAAATGGCCTACTATGTGCTAAAGGCGTGGTGCCCAGGGTGACACTCCTAGGAGGTGCTGTGGACCCTCAGGAGGAGGGGCCGTGTGGGAGGTCGTTAGGTCATTGGAGGCATGCCCTGCAGGGCACCGTGGGACCCTGGCCCCTTCCTTTTTCTTTTGCTACCTGACCAGCCACGAGCCCCAGGCCACTACCACCCGGCACCACCAGCAAAGGCCTAAAAGCAGTGTGCCCATCCAGTGATGAACGGGACCCTCTTAAGACTGCTCCAACATAAACACCTGCTTCTGACAAGTTGATCATCTCCATGTTTCATCACAGTAACACAAAGCTGACTAGCACACTTATCCGTAAGATTAGATACACCAGTATCGTTAAATTTCCAATTCATTTTTCCTAAAAAATTGTGATGTAGCTGGAACAGCCCTAGCCTCACCCGGAGCCCTCCACCTGAAGTTATATTCTTGCTACTTTAAAATACTGGCTCCCTCTGCCAAAACCATCTACATTATGTGCACTCTCTATAAACCCAATATGCAGCAGTGATATAAGTCATCAGTTGAGCAACATCACACAGTACCAACAGGCAGGGAGCCTCTGACTACCTGCTATTGAATGGAGAAAGCCCTCATGAAGCAGAAGGCCAGGGAGAGAAGCAGTCTTCCACGAACACCATACTTTGGAAGGGAAAGATGGAATGAAAGAGACGATCGAGAAATACAAACTTAAATATGATTATTCAAGGACCCGAGGGCACCCAGTCCTCATACGCGGTGACCTGTGGTTGGTGGTGGTTCATAGTACCTAGGGGCTCACTGTCTCCAAATGTAGTCCTGTGTTTGGGGGGCAAGTACAGCTGCACATGCCCCTGCCCCCCCCTTAGCCTTCCTTCAGGAAAGAACTTGAAAATGGGCATCTATAAAAGGTCAGCTGCCCTGTACCTCTGGGCCTGTCCTCTTGGGCAGAAGAGTGGGGTGCCTTTAGGAGCAGCTGTCTCCAGAGTAAATTCAGAACACACAAAACCAAGCGTGACTGGAGGAATCGGGGGAGAGGAAGAAATGAGGATCACCTCACCAGAGCCCACGTTAACCAAAGCCAGATGCTCAGACACCCCGTCAGGCCGTGGCAAAGCCACCTCCAGGGCAGCCCGACTCACAGTGCTGCCAGGTCACAGTCCAGGACGCTGGTGGTCACCCTCCAACCTCTCCCCGTGACCAGAACACACCCTTAGTCCTACAATTCAGAAATCTTGGCCTATGACCTCTCTCACGGTGTTTTAAAAAAAAAAAAAAATGAGAGGTATGTTACATTAAATTTTTTTAAAAAATGCTTACACCGTTAGAAATCCTGCTGGGAAATGACAGATTTTAAATCCCCCATAATGTGATCATGGCTACCAGCATGAAAGGGGATTACTCTCAACTGAAATAGAAAACTAAGGAGCAAAACTCCAGATACGGCAGAGTACGGAAGAAGCCGGCAGCATCTCCCTCCCTGAAGGGCACCCAGCAATCCTGCGACCTCGTCGAGGACACTAGGGCAAAGCCACGCCAGAGGGGAGCCTTCAGCCAACTGCCAGGCCCTGGAAACGCACGGCCAGGCTGCGCCCCGCAGACACAGCGCCCCGTGGTCAGATCGACAACCAGTCATCGCAGCAGGGCGATGACCAGCCCAGACTTTGGAATGTAGGGCCTCTGAAAGAGCCCCATTGGGAGGTTCCTGAATTAGTCTCCACACACCCAAGCCAGTTTTTGCTTTCTCAACAGCTTCTACATGCAAAAGCACTTGGGACGCCCTGCACACATGGGTGACATCCTGCCGGGCACGGAGCCCCAGGGAGAAGAGAAAGCTGCCCCTGAGGCCTTTTGCAGGGCTTCCTGGAGGGGTGGCCACTGCGCGGTGGCCAGGGCTTCCCCTACAGGAGCTTCCAGGGTGGCGCCTCCTAACAGGGGAGAAGTCCGTCTTCCGGTTTTCACAGGAAACGAAGGACTTCCAAATGACGGGTTTTGAGAAGGAGAGAGAGGGAGTGACTTATTCACGGTAAATGTGAAACACGTGGTTTTCTTAGAGGGTTTCCATGCACCCTACAAAGTATGTCACTTCTGTGAAAGAGACGGATCATGAAGACTTCAACGCAGTGCCCTGTGGATCCTAGCGTACATTTCTGTGTCCAGCCAGAGGCCCAGGCGCTGAATGACGGCTCCCTAGGTGACATTCACCCTCACAGTGAGCAGCAGCGTCCCACGTGCCATGGGGAGTGGGCTGGAGTCGGCATCCATGGGACAGGGCTCCGTGGGCCACTTCAGGATCTGCAGAAAAAAACTATCAGCCAGTGGAAAAGCCAAAGGCCTCATGGGAAACGCCACCCCAGGGGGGTGCCTGCCTTGGCCAATTATTTATATTCCTGGTGTGTCTTTGTCGGGGTGCTTGTTCTTTATTTTAGTTGTTCAGGAGAATCATCTGGAAGGTTTAAAAAAAAAATCCACCAGGTCTCCCCAAGGTTCTAGAGCTGGGAGCACCATTCCACCCCCCTCTGACGGCTGTGTCACTGAGGCTGTTGAGGTGACCTACAGAGCCAGCCTTCCCATCGTCCTTCTTCCTTGAAAATCCAGCAGTTTTAATGACCAAAAACTGGCGTGTTAGGCAAGATGGCATTCTAGACGTCTAAATAGGTTTTCAGTTTTAAAAATTAAATTACGCGTGTGGCTCCGTTAATACCACGCGTGGCGTGTCATTTTGCACACAATGCCATCCCTGTTTTTGCTTCACGTTTTGACACGAGAACTAGAAGGTGCTGGCGGGGGAAGGCTCACTGAGCAACCACGGTTCACTGAACGGCTGTCGGGTCCCAGCCCTGCCGCCTTCAATGCTTTATTCCACGTGATTCCCACAGCCCGGTGGAGGGACCACGGGGGTTCCACTTGATAGAGGCGTCAATAAGCAAAACAGCATGCCGTGGCCAGTGAGGCCGGACGATGGCTGGGATTTGCAGAGAAGCCAGGACAACTCCAAAGCCTTCAGGCCACTCCTGGGAACCAGCCTGTCTTTCGTGAGTGGGTGACGTATTGAAACCCCCTCCCCCAGCCACTGAAAGGGGGAGGCAAGGGCGCGAGACCCAGATCAGCCTCTGGCACCACATAAATATATAAATAGGTAAACAGACAAAAGAAGACAGAAACAAACAGCTGCGGAAGCCCGTGTGTTGGTTCTCCACGGGAGAGTTCAAGTTCAAATGTTATTTGTAACCCTCAAAACAGAGGCCAAAGCGCAAAGCCAGGACTCGAGCTAGCTCTTGAACCTTGAGCCTGAGCACACGCACTTTTCAGGAGAAGTAGGTCCCCTCATCTGGAGGGGGACGCTCCAGGACCCCGGGGAGCCTGAAACCAGAGGATGCAGCCCTACTTAAAGTCTCCTCCTGCGCACCCACCCCCGAGGTCAAATTTATCGTGAACCAGGCACAGCAAGAGGCTCACAAAAACTAACAACAGAACAATTTGAACGATACTCTAATAAAAGTTATTTAGAACTTATGAACTGTTTTGCATTTAATACTTTCAGACCACAGTTAATGTGCAGATGGGCGCAGCTGCCACCAGGTCCCCTGTGACATAAGAACACCCTGCTGAGCCTCAGCACTTTATCACTCCGTCCAAAACCCCTCACGACCTCCACCTCTGTCAGCCCGGAGAACTCCTATTCAAACCTCAAAACCACATTCATGTCTCATCGGCCTGATTTTCTTCATACCTCTTTCCTCAATAGAATTAATAATCCTCCCCTCTGTCTTATTTTCGTAGCTCACACTCCATGAAGCATACATGTAGTGTCACAATTATGCCCTATCTTTAAGTCCCCAGTACCTGGCAACATGCCTGGCAACTGTAACTGTTGCTCACTGAATGCTTCCTTGGCTAAATACACTTTTTAAATCTCATTATGAATGCTAATAATTTAGACATTTTATCAAAAGCTCACACTTACTTCCTGCAGACATAAACAATGGCATTTGGATGTTTTTTAACAAAAGTGGCTACGTGTACTTTTGAAACGCTGATTTCTTCTATTAAGAAGTCCTCTTCCCAATTTCAACCTTTAGAGTAGTCAATACAGTCTGTCTCTAGCACAAAAACAGGCACAGAACAATGGAACAGAACAGGAAGTCCAGAAACAACCCATGGATGGAGGAGCAATGACCTCAGATACGCCAAGATACATACGGGAACATGGTCTTGTCAAGGAACGGCGGGGGAACCTGGATCTCCACGTGCCCAGGAAGGAGGCTGGGCTGTTGTACCATGACAACTAAATCAAAATGGAATAAAGACTTAAACGTGACACTTGAAAATGCAAAACCCCTAGAAGAAACTCAAGGAAAGATGTCTTTGGAATTGATCTTGGCAATGATCTTTTAAAATACAAAATTAAAAACAAAACAACAAAAGAAAATAAGTGGGACTACATCAAACTAAGAAACTTTTGCACAGCAGAGGAAAGGATTAACAAAATGAAAAGACAACCCACAGAAGTGGAGAAAAATGTGTTAGCCATATATTGATGAGTGGTTGATATCCCCAAGACATAAGGAACTCACAGGACTCCACGGGGGAAAAAATCAGCATCAGCAAAGCACCTGAGCAGACATTGTTCCAAAGAAGAGATACAAATGGTGACAAGTACATAAAAAGGCCATCACGAATCATCAGGGACGTCAAACTACAGTGAGATTTCTCCACACCTGTTAGGAGGGCGGTTCTCAGCTCATACTAAGCATCGGTGTCGGAGAGAAGCATGCAGAGGAAGAGAACCCTTACAATTAGCCATGGTGAAAAGACTATGGAGGGTCCTCCGAAAGTCCAAAAGAGAACTCCTATGTCATCTAGCAACCACACCTCTGGGTGTACGACCAAAGGAAATGAAGCTGCAAATACAGAAAGGTTTCTGCACCCCATGCTCATTATAGCCAAGACATGGACACAGTCCAGGTGCCTCTGGTGGGTGAATAAAGAGCATGTGATGTGTGTACACACACACACGCACACACACGCACACACACATCATGGAAGACCATCAGCACAAATGAAGGAAACCCGGCCCTCCTTGACCACACACATGAACCTGGAAGCTGGGGGAAGTAAACCAGAGACAGGGGAACGCCGCAGGACTTCAAGTGCTGGGCCCTCCACACAGGTCAAACTCCCAGGAGGCTGGAGGTGCTGGTGAGGGGAGAGGGGACACGGTGGCTGGTAGGTGCCAACCTCCAATTGCAGAGCAACAGCTCCTGAGGATCTAATGACAGCACGGTGGTGGTGACGGGACTGTGTTGGGGACCTGGACTCTGAGGGCAGGTCTTCAGTGTCCTCGCCTCCACCTGGTGACTCAGGTGGTCAGGTGTGTCATGATCCTTATCTGACCACAGCGATCATTCCACGACACCCAGCAAGGCTTCATGCCGTACACCTTGACTATACACCATTTCTATGTATCAACTATTCCTCGATAAAACCGAAATAAACAAAAAACAATTTTAACAAATTTTAATAAGACCACCTATTATAAATGGGCATATGCAGATATTTCTTACAAACTTCTTAACAGCACATTTATTTATTTTTTTAAATTTTTTTATTTTTATAATTTTTAATATGTACAACTCATAGTGCATGTATTTAGCATCTTTTCACATACAACTGTTTGTATACAAAGTATATTCGTACAATTCGGGTCTTCAATCATGCATTTAGGAAAATGATATCCATGTCATTCAACCACCTTTTCTTATTTCTATTTTTTTCCTTTTCTCCCCCTCCCTCCCCCCTTGCTCCCTCCCTTCTCTTTGACCATTCTAGTGTTCCTCTAGTCCACCTACGTACCCCCTCCATCCAACAATACTATGAACTAGCCTCCTTATATCAGAGAAAACATTTGGTACTTGGATTTTTGAGACTGACTAACTTCACTTAGCATTATGTCTTCCAATTTCATCCATTTACCTGCAAATGCCATTAATTTATTTTCTTTTATTGCTGAGTAAAATTCCATTGTGCGTATATACCACATTTTCTTAATCCACTCATCTACTGAGGGACATCTAGGTTGGTTCCACAACCTAGCTATTGTGAATTGCGTAGCTACAAACATTGAGATAGCTGTGTCACTGTAATATGCTGTTTTTAAGTCCTTTGGGAATAGACCCAGGAGTGGGATGGCTGGGTCATAGGGTGGTTCCATTCCCAGTTTTCCAAGCAATCTCCATACTGCTTTCCATAACGGTTGCACCATTTTGCAGTCCCACCAGCAATGTATGAGTGTTAACAGCACATTTCTAAGTGCGGTTGATTCTGGTGCTTCTAGTAGACTCTTTGGTATTTGTGAAACACAAATTCATAAGGAAGTAGTAATACCTTTTATAAAAATATATTACATTATTTTTTAAACAACCTAAGCGTGGCTTTTTAAATTGCCTTTTCTGTGAATGTGTTTGCCTTTAAAGGTGAAATAAAGGGCACCATGTTCAGAAGAAACCTCCATCCTGAATGACTTTGTGACTGTTTGGTACAGCCTGGGTTCCCAGAGAAATGCAGAGAACTGAAGACATTAAAGGCTCTGCTATTTCCATCAAAAATCACTGCACCTCCGGGGAATGGTGCCCACACTCATGTCCGTGAGATCAATAGCTGAGCATCATACCAGCAAGACATAGCCAAGGTGCATGGTCTGAGGCCGGATGCCCGGGCACAGGCTCCAGCTCTGCCAACTCCTGGGTCCTGGGACAAGTTAGCTTCTCCGCATCTCATTTTCATCACTTGTGAAGTTATGCGGCGATGCAACGCACGGAGATATTGGATTAAATAAGTTCTCACACAGAAGAGCTTAGCACAGGATTCAACATGCACCAGCATCGGGTAAGCTGTCGGGAGTCAAATCCCATCTTCAACACATAGTACACGCGCAGAAACAGATTTAGCTACAAGAAGGAGCTTGTCTCTTGCTAGTGAAGCTTAGCTCTTTGAAAGAACGGGAGCCTCACACTTGTTCCAGAGCATAGATAACGCCCTAGAAACAAACGCCAGACACGGGATGGTGGGGTGTGTCAGTGGGGTGCGGGTCCCCATGGTGTAGGCAGGTTCTCTCCTCCCAGGAGATGAGTGGGGCTGCTCCCCAGCCCTAGGGAGTCCTTGTTTGGAGGGTCTGGGTCCACCAGAGGATGCGATTCTGCCAGTCATTTTACATTCAGTTTCGCTAGGTGTCATGCAGCAACATTTCTTAGCAAGAATTCCCAGACACGAATCATTATAAATAAGATTTTTTTGAACATGTTTGTCCTAATGTGTATTTTCCAGAGGAAGAGGGTGATGAAACCTAGTCACATGTCCTAAATGGGTTTTCACTGCTGATAGATAGGCATGAGCCAATGGGCCACCTCCCCCATGGAAATTTCCATGAGAAGCAACCTGGTTTCATTTTCCCTGGGGAAGGAGCCAATCGGCTTAAAGGTCGCCCTGTTCCCTGGGCAAAGAGCCAATAGTGTTAAAGGTCGCTCTGGTACACCCCCCACCAGAAATCCCTACTTAAGTCCCTGCCTGCCCGGAGCTCAGACACAACAGCTCGTCCCTGCTGAGAGGAGGCAGCCTCTGCGACAGCTCCAGACTCACCGTCTCTAGCCTGATGGCAGCTGCCCCAGCCAACAGCTCCAGAGACCACAGCCGGCACGACCAGGCACCCACCTTCCATTCAGAGCTTGCACACTCCCCTCTCCCTGACTCCTCTCTCCCCATACTTCTTCTACCTCTGACCAGCCATAAAGGCTGGTGAATAAATCTCTTGGCTGCACGGTTGTCTCCGGTGTGATTTTTGCCCTTCAACTGCCACATGTGTTCTTGTCCCCGTATGCTTTTGGGGCTTTCTTAATCCACACTGGCCACAATCATTCAAGTCGGGCTTCATAAAAAGCTTTGTTATAAACATAGTATTTTAAGTCACTAAATCATCATCAAGGAATATTAAAACACTTTCCACATAGAAAGGTGGCCGCCAGGCGCTGACAGGAGGCAGCAACCAAGGAGTCCAAGTTTGACGGGCGCAGTTTCAGCTTGGGAAGATGAAAACGTTCTGGGATGCGGTAACTGTGTTCAGCACCAGGCGAACTTAATGCTAGTGAACTACACGTTGAGAACAGTGAGTTCTGTATGATGCGTATTTTAACCCAACAGACAATATTAGGAAGCACCTACCACTTGTACAAAGGACAAGGAGGAGCAGGTCACTATTAACAACCTTGGGCCAAAGAAAGTTCATCTGGATAATTCCAAGCAGGTAGCAACCCTGCCCTGATAAAGGAGAAAATCTCTCCTCTGTTTCTCACTTCAGTTCAAAAAAATAGTGCAAACACCAATCACATTGAAAATTAAAGGGAAAATGACTCACACACCACTGAGATTGGACTCTAAGTCCCAGCACAGAACTCCGGAGCTGGGAGTGTTCATTTGGACACCTCCGGCCAAGCAGGACAGGAAGGGGATGCAGAAGACGACAGCCTCAGACACCACAATGTCAAGCAGGAACTCGAGCCATTCATAATCTTTACTGTCGAAGCACAGCCTGATAAATTCCAGTTAGGCTAATCCCATTAAGATCTAACACTGTTATCTTTTTTAAGTGAAACTATATTTAATTAGGTCACAGGAAGGAAGGGGCAGTCTGGCTCCCCCGCGTCAACCCCCGTTTCCAGAGTCTTGCAGACATGAGGGGAATATGGATGGAACTATTTGTTCCCGGCACATTCCTCCTCTTTCTCTTTGTCCTTCCCTGCAGTCACGTTTATTGACATTTTATGGTACCCTGCCACCAAGAGCTCGCAAGGGAAGGGCAGTCCTTCAGAAGTGAAGGTGGGTGGAATAGTTCCCATCAGCACCCATTCCTCCCACCTGCAGCCCCGGAGGGCCGCACAGGGCGAGTCCCGAGCCCCAGGCGGCCGCCCTGTCTGAGCAGCTTTTCCTTTTACAACACTAGATAAAAGATTGTCAGGCACATGAGCACTGACCTGGAGCATGGTCGGATCACACATTGTGGACCTCATTATGGACCTCATTATGGACGAGGAATGGAAAACGAATGGTGTCATGGGCAGCATGAAAAGTCCTGTCCTGATATTCAGGTTCTTAGGATGACAGGTCCCATATTTTTTTTTTTTTTTTTAGTTGTCAATGGACCTTATTATTTTTATTTATTTATATGCGGTGCTGAGAATCAAACCCAGCGCCTCACACATGCTAGGCAAGTACTCTAGCACTGATCCACAAACCCAGCCCGCCATTTTTTTTTTTTTTTTTTTTTTTTTTTTTTGTGGTACTGGGGATTGAACTCAGGGGCACTCGACCACTGGGTCACATCCCCAGCCCTTTTTTGGGATTTTTTAATTAGAGACAGGGTCTCACTGAGTTGCTAAGTGCCTCGCCATTGCTGAGGCTGGCTTTGAACTCACGATCCTCCTGCCTCAGCCTCCCAAAGTGCTGGGATTACAGGCGTGCGCCACCGCGCCCCGGCCATTTTTTTTTTAAATAATAAAGCACACATACACATACACCAGAAGTTACCCCGATCTGTACCTGTCAAACCTGGGGAGGCTGGAGCCCAGGATGATCCAACCAGCTCTTGGGGACTCTCTAGCATAGCCCTACCCAAGTGTCCACACCAAACAATCTCTACTTGGTGGAGCCCACCCCTGGGTATTTGTGTACTCCCCTGATTTAGTATGATCTGGAAAGATAAACAGAAAGCCTCAATAGATTTGAATTATTTTTTTCTGATTCTTATCAGGTAAGGTAATTTTTATTCATTCTGATTATAGGTTTCGCTGGAATTAGAAACAGGTGGTATCTGAATATTTGGTATTGCTAGGAGCAAATTTACATATCACCAGAAAACAGAAATCTTCTAATCACATAAATCATAAATCATAATCACATGAGAAACAGCTCTTTCGATTTCTCTTGGTGAGAAACAATGTTTAGAAGGCCTAAGAATCGGAGCTTCGGGGCCAACAGCACTCAAATAACTTGCCCTATGTGAAGATTCCAGAAAACGGTCTGGGAAAAGCGTAAATGTAGGTTTCTTGTCCTAAAAGAAAACAGTTGACTGAGACCAATCAGGTTTTAAACGTCTGCTATCAATTAAGAATGAGTAAATTTATGAATTGATTAGATTTTTTTCTCATCTTGGCAAATGAAGTTGGGCCTTCGCTTCCGCCCCATATGCCCTCAGCAAGGGGAGGAAAGGGCTTGAAACAAAACAAGCGCCGGTGTCAAAGAAAACACCTCCGCCCCATATTTTTTATTGGAAAAATAAATTTTGTTTTCCAGTAAGCTATTTCTTTTTTTTTTTTTTTTTAATCTGTTTTTCCAAAAGGCTAGAGTTCTATTTATTTCTCAAAGAGGCACACGAAACCTCCCAAGTGAGACTTAGATTTACATCTGGCTGATCCTCCAAATGTGACCAACCACGTTCATGCTGTTCGTTCCTAATGAGCGCGGTGATTTTTGGGTAGCACGTGGGAGAGACAGCAAACTCACCACTGCTCGTGGGCAGCGAGGAAGCCAGGGTGAGCAAATCCACAGTCAAGTTCGAATCACGTCTGCCAGAAACCTAGATGGCAAGGGTGCAAAACCCTGCCAAGATCCACAGGGGAACTGGTTCCCCTTTCCTTCCTCCACAGACTGCTTCAACACTCAAGCAACGAAGGCAGCTCAACCTTTCCTTTCTCAGCTCAGGGACCGCAAGGGCAGATCGGGCCCTGTCCACAGTCTTAGAAAAATTAAAAATGCCTCACACTGCAAAATGTAACAGCAGCCTCCCTGACTTCCTTTCCTGGAGCCATATCCTCTTGCAGGAAAGAGAAGGACAGCGCGGCCAGAGAGCGGGTGTCCTGTGCATGGTGCAGAAGTGCACACGCGTTTCTGACTAGGACACCCACAGACAAACCAGCAGATCTCCTCCCCGAGACACAAACTGGCCACAGAGAGGGCAGAAAGGGTCAGCCCCAGAGCAAATCCAACAACAAACTAACAAAAAGCTAGAAATGGTGGGGAAACTCCAAGTCCGGTCACTGGTGGGGTAAGAAGGAAAACACTTGTTAGGAAAGGGTAAGCCCCCCAAGCGGGCCTGCTCAAGGAACATGTTCATGTCTCCTCCCAGCTGAACCCCAGACCAAAGGCAAGTCCCCAGCGGCGGCTCCAAAGCAGGACAGCAATGAAAGAGGCTGAGACCCCACTCCTCCCCACCCACCCATCAGAGCCAGAATCAGCTGGGGTCAAGGGAAGGCAATGTCGGTCAAAGCCCTCTCAGGTGACTCCAGTGTCTCGTCCGCCATGGAGCACCACAGGTTTAAGAGTCCATTGAAAACAGAAGCTACTCTCCCTCTCAGATCCTCCCAGGGCGTCACTTTCGCTGGTCTGTCCTGTCCCAGAAAGTCGGTCCCCACGTCCACCCCCTGCTCCCAGACACACTTCACGGTGCAGAAGCAGGCGGGCTTGCAGCTGTCCAGGCTGACCTGGGGCAGACCCCACAGGAATGGCAGGTGGGTCCCCATCCTGTGACCCAGGCGTGTAAGCGCATACGCCTGGTATCTGAAGTGCCTCAGGACAGGCTGTGACGTCAAACACAAGGACAAATGCAGACGACGGTGTGCGGAGAGCACAGGACCTCAGCCTCCTTAACCAGGGCTTCCACACCTCCACCGCGTGTTAGAGTCACCTGGAAGGCTCGTTGCCCCAGCCCACTCCCAGGACCCCCGACTCAGTCAGCCTGGGTGAGGGTCCAATTTTGTGCTTTTCTGACAATTCTCCTGTGGAGCCCATGCTGCTGGCCTCAGAACCCCACTTTGACCACGACTTCTCTAGGTGCAGCTTCTCACATCACCAGACATTGGAAATACCAAACAGAAATTGTTTTTTTGTTTTCTTGTTTTATTTTTTTTTGGGGGGGGGGTACCAGGGATTGAACTCAGGGTCACTTGATCACTGGGCTACATCCCCAGCCCTTTTTTGTATTTAATTAAAGACAGGGTCTCACTGAGTGCCTCGCTACTGCTGAGACTGGCTTTGAACTCAAGATCCTCCTGCCTCAGCCTCCCAAGTGCTGGGATTGCAGGTGTGCGCCACCGTGCCCAGCTCAGAAATTGGTTTTTATGGTAGCTCTAGTTACAAACAGAATATTGAGAACCCCTCCATATATGATATGAAGGACTTACTCTGAAGTATGGTTTAAAATAAGAAAATAGTATTTATATATATATATATAAGATACATGTATTTTATATATAAATAAATAAATTGATATATATAAAATGTAAATATAGATATAGATATATTTTAAGTGTCCTTACCTTGAAGAAATACTCATTGGAAAAAAGGTTGAAAACACTGCAGGTAAGATTGACCTGGCACATGGCTAGCAAAGTGCTCTCCAATGACTCTGCCCATTTCTGCAGTACCAGATGTATATATGGTCTTATGAGTTACTTGTGTTTGTTCCCAATCTGTTTATGCCACTTGTATTTTATATTGTGCTTTGTATTTGATATTGTGCTTTTATAACATAATTTAATATTATATGAATAAATGAAATAAAGCCAGCATGGAAATAAAGTTTTTCATTTCTTAAAAAAAAAAATTTTTAAAAAGATTGACCTGGGCATGACCCCAGCCTCCCTCCTCAGAGGTAACGCTCATCCTGAAGTTGGGACTTAATGTTCCATGCAGATTTTATGTCATCACAGTGTACATGTATGAATACATAAAGACAAAACCAAAAACATGAAAGAAAAGCAGCACAGACAAGCAAATACAAGAAATAAGTAAATGCACAAAGGTGGCCTTTGTCAGGAACACAGGGCACCCAGGGAACAGCCCACCACAAGAGACGGCCACACAGCTATCAAAAAAACAACAATAAATGCTGGCGAGGATGTGGGGAAAAGGGCACACTCTCACATTGCTGGTGGAACTGCAAATTGGTGCAGCCAATCTGGAAAGCAGTATGGAGATTCCTAGGAAAACTGGGAATGGAACCACCATTTGACCCAGCTATCCCACTCCTTGACCTATTCCCAAAGGACTTAAAAAACAGCTTACTACAGGGACACAGCCACATCAATGTTTATAGCAGCACAATTCACAATAGCTAGATTGTGGAACCAACCCCAATGCCCATCAGCAGATGAATGGATAGGGAAACTTTGGCATATATACACAATGGAACACTACTCAGCACTAAAAGAGAATAAAATCATGGCATTTGCAGGTAAATGGATGGAGTTGGAGAAAATAATGCTAAGTGAAGTTAGCCAATCCCAAAGAACCAAAGGTCAAATGATCTCTTTGATATAAAGATACTAACTTATAAAGGCAAGAGAGAGGGGATGAGAGGAATGAAAGAGCTTTAAATAGAACAAAGGGGGGGGAGGGAGAGGAGGGGGTAAGGGGATAGGAATAATGGTAGACTGAGTTATCCATGATTACCTAAATACATGTATGAAGACACAATTGTTGTAAAAATACTTTATTATATAAAATCAGCCACTTGAAAAATTGTGCTCTTTATATGTAATATGAAATGAAATGTACTCTGCAAACATGTGTAACTAGAATAATATAAAATAAGAGAGAGAGAGAGAGAGAGAGAGAGAGAGAGAGAGGGACAGCCACAGAGAATCGGAGCGACCTTCCATCTGGAAACCCACCCACAGAGACTCTTACCTGGCTATGTGGGACGTGTTAGCTCCTCCGCCATCACCTGGGGTGCTAGAAGAGAAAGGAAGCCAAGTCAGACTTGAGGGTCAACAGGAGGGGGACACACACAGGAGGGGCGTTGCAGAGCTCAGGTCCCAGGGCTTGGAAGGCTCCTCGAGGAGCAATGGAAGGCCGTTTGTTGAACTCCACCTCAGACTGCCAGTGCACCTGGCCGTTCTGGAGCCGGGCCAGGGCCTCGCTGCAGAGCACCTGGACAAGGCGGAAGCCTTCCAAGAGGCAGGGGCCCCGCACCAGCACGTCATGAGGCCTTTCTAGGCCCAGACGTCATGGTCTGGAAAGAGAAGGGTTTTTACACATTCTCCAGAGTGACTCTGCACTGGAGAAGAAAAGCCAGCCAGCGTGAGGATGCACAGGCACCCAGAGAGTCACTTAGTAGAGCTGGTTCTGCTCGCTCTTGAACACGACGTTGCAGAGCTAAGGTGGGCAGCCACAGAGAGCTCCAGACAGGAGACCGAGGCTGAAGGTGTGCCGTAGCTGGCCCAAGGTCCCAGAGCTAGCAAGGAGAACCCCCAGCCAGCTGACTCCGCAGGAGAGGCTGGTCACACTGCCTCGTGGGCCATACCCTGCGGCTGGCGTCACTGTCAAAGCTACAGTGAACTTCGACCCCAGGTCTTGAGAGGAACCACAAGATCACATCAAAAGTCAATCCTTTTTCTGTGCCTAGCCTCATCTTCCTAAAACAATCTGGTCATTTCTGCAAATGTGTTTGATTATAAAATAACCACCTGATGGAACGTCCAACAAAATTAGTTTATAACATTTCTACTCTTCTTACTTAAAAGTTTGCATTTTGCTTTAATATTCCTCTATAATTAAAAAAAATAAGTTGATAACAGTAGGTTATGTCTCCATACAGGAAAGGAAATTGGGAGTTTTGCTATCCCTTAAAATTTTTAGACACTACACCGCAAAGAACTTATTTCTTAAGCACTTGGTTCCAAAAACAAAATTCTTGGCAATTCATGAAAGATTCAACTGTTTCACAGAGTGGCTATTTTATTTTTTTAAGGAGAAATAATTGTCTAAGGATTAGAAATATACTGCAGTGCTATTCGGCCGAGGCGGGGAAGCAGCTTCCGCAGCTCTCTGGGGCACAAGGTCATCTTTCTCTCCACGTAGGGATGCTCGTAATTGGCAAAGCACATTCGCCCAGCGACTCAGGTGGAAAGACAACCTATCAGATAGATCAGTGGTCTGATCTGGGACACAGCTGCTCACCTCCCGCCAGGCTTCAAATAATCCAGCATTATCAACCTCCCCCATTAAGTACAATTAATGTTAGGAAATGGAGAAAATAAGCACGAGTAAATAAAATGGCTGACACACACCAAGCCCCGCAGAACCTACCAACGGTGCGCACCACAGCAGCTTCCCAAGCTCCCACTGACCCCGAGGTGCTAATGAGGGAGTTCTGCTAAGACTGCATTAAAAAGCTGCCCACACTTAGCCAGCCCTAACCCCAGCCCAAACTTTCCTCCCCATCGCAGCAGGAGGCCCTGGCTAATTGGAACGTGCATAAAACATGGCCCGAAATTGGTTGCAGCAGCACTCACCTCAGGAGCATCCTGAACTACACAATCACACACGCACACACAGTCACACACAGACACACAAACACACACACACACACACACACACACAGAGCAGCGGATTGCTTAGCTTTTTGAGAAACCCAGGTGAACACCATAAATGTGGATTTTACAATTAAACTCCAGGTGTGTGATGAGTTAATTTTTTTTTTTTTTTAAAACCAGGTGAAGTTGGTTTTTTATAAGCATAAATCTCCCCATAAGCCTGGGTAATGACCAGAGGCAGACACAACAAAGACGCCTGGTGAAAGAGAGCTCTAATCACATTAGCTTGGAGTTCTACAGGAAGATGGTTGCTCTGTGAATTTCCCTTTATATGTAGCAACTTCAAAAAAAATCCCTATTTTTCTTAGTACATCTTTATGTAGGGAAGCCGAGTGCCTTTGAAGGCTCACACAAAACAAACAAGAGTCTTTACAAGTCCTCCCTGACCACCCAGGGAGAATCAAATAGTATTTTTTTTTCTCCAGCAGGCCACCCCAGGATACCAGGAATAAAAAAGCAAAATGAGGAATTCATCTTGTAACCAGGATGTGTTTTCCTAGTGTAGTTATTACACTGTGTTAATCTAAATATTATGGTATATTCTTTGCTAGTGAAGCCCACAAAGATCTAATTATTCATTTATCAGAGAGAAGAAATTTTGAAAGAGCAGAAAAATAGGTTAAAATCTAGGAAGTAGCCGTGAGGGGGAGATTAAGATGCTTTCTTCTTAGAATCCCAAGAATTGAGCAGGGGGTTTTCAAGGTGCTCAGAATGGAAGGGGGATGGGCCAGGGCCTCTGTGCTCCCCCGCAGGGAAACCCTGGGTGCAAATGCTCAGTGGCTTAGACTGCGGGGGACATCTGGGGAGGGCAGCCTCCTGGGCCTCCCTGGAAAAGCTCAGGATCAGGAAAGTAGGTTAGAACCATCAACATCCTGAACCAGTCTCTGACCACATCTCGCCCGCACGAATCTCCATTGGAGCCAAGTAAAGATCAGAATGGTAGCAGACAACCAGGGGCCTCTCCCACCGAACCCAAGCCGCCTTCCAGGCCCCATGCCTACTGCTGCCACTCCTGGGGTGTGCTGGGCACCTCTACCCTCTCCTGCCAGCATGCGGATGGCCTCTAACTCCCGAAATGGCCCGCCTCTCAGCTTTCCATTGGCTCAGTGTTTAAGACAGAGGTTTGGGGTCCACAGACCTCCTCCTGCATTAGAGCTCGGCCACAAAGGAGTCACCTCATTTCCTGCCTCAGTTTCTTTATCTGTCATTTTTGAGTAACAGTGAATAACGCTCACTCTCATGAACAGTAAATGAGAGTGTTCATCAACCAAAAACTATTACTAAGGGTCAGCTGGCCCCACCCCATCTCCTCAAGCCTTCCTTAACATCTGCAGACAAACATAACCTCCCCTTCTGCAAATTCCTATCACACCCGAGCTCAGCTAAGCTGATTCCTGGTCACTCTCCACTGGCCTTCTGACCATACTGCTCTATGTCAGCATACCTACCAGACTGCCTGCTTTGGCAGGGAGAGGAGGCTTATTTAATGCAGGTGTGCATCCTTTCCAAAATCCTCTACACAAACCTGCAAGAACCTCAGGATCCTTGAATTAACAGGAACCTTAAAAAAAAAAAAAAAAAAACACACAGCTAGATATTTTTCCATAAAGAAAGAAAACAGTCCAAGTGAGGTGAAGAAAATATATCACCAGTAAGCATCAGAAGCTTTTTCCAATGGTACGACTTTGATGGACAAATAGGGGGATGCATCAGTGGGTTATGGGATGGATGCATGGAAGGACAGATGGCTGGACAAACATACAGATATATAGGACAGACTCACCAGCAACCAGCTGTAGCATCTCAGATCTCCTCGGGTTTCAAACCCCAGAGACAACCTGCCCTGGCCACTCAGGCGTTCAGTCACTAAAACTCTTTCAGTGTTACTCCTTTAAAATTCTTTATAAAATCCATACCAAGAAAATCTACCATGCTAAGGGACTGGAATTAGTATTCCTTTTTAACTGTTGAGTTTTTTTGGTTTGTTTTGTTTTTGTACTAAGGATTGAACCCAGGGGTCATTACAAAAAGGGCTCAGCTACATCCCCAGCCCTTTTTATTTTTTGAGACAGGACCTCACTCAGTTGCTCAGAGTCTTGCTAAATCACTGAGGCTGACTCTGAACTTGCGATCCTCCTGCCTCAGCCTCCAGAGTTGCCGGGATCACAGGCGTCCGTCCATCACCATGCCCAGCTAGACTGCAGATCTGTTACTAGAGCATAGAATTGTATTTCAAATCTTCTCAGAGAAATGCAGCTCACCTTCACCTTATTCATGCCACAGGCTCCATTGTGTGGCAACTCCACATGCCAATCACGTGCTGGTCTCCCCAGGGAGCCCACAGAGGGACCATTCCTATGAAGAGCTCCCCATGCAATGTCATCTCCTGCTCTTCTCTGTCCGCCACCTCCATCTGTCCCCACGTTTACTCAGTAAACTGCATGGAAAACTCCATCACAGAGGAATGAGACGAATGTGGAAAGGCAGCTTGCAAAGCCCTTGGGACACTGACATTTTAACGTTCTGAATGTAGGGGTCCATTTTCTTCACCCTCTAAGGTTCAGGAAACCTTACGAACCTCTCAGATGGAGGGCAGCTCCAAACTAGGACCTCGAGCATCAGAAGGATTCTCCACACTTCTGGGATTCTGGAATTCCCCTACAGGGCCGCGTAACTGACAGGGAACATTCGTCACTTGGCCACACCTGTTCAAGAACGCCCACTCTCTCCACACCTCTTAGAACTTTGGAATGGCCTGAACGTGGAGCTGGGAGGCACACCACACAGAAAAGGTCTGCTGTCGGACTGTGGGGACAGGGGGGAGCTGTGGAGGGCAGTTCCTAGCAACTGGGGACGGTGACACGGAGCAGGTGACACGGAGCAGGAGGGCACGGCGCTGTGTCATTCCTGCGTCGTCGTCCTATTCGATACATCTGCAACTCTCATTACGATTTTCTGTGTGTGATGGCGGAACCTGGGAATGTGGAGCCCAGGGATGAGACGGCCCCTGCTCTGTGCGTAAAGCGACAGCAGGGCGGAGCCTGGCCTCGCCTCTGATGCCAGCGGGAACTCAGGAACAGGCCCAGAGGGCAAGGAAGGGGTTCCCTGGATGGTCATGCAGGCCCGCTGTCCAGAGGAGAGTCGAGTCACCTTAGCCAGCAAGGAAAGCCAGGCTTGAGGGGGGGACATGTTGACCGTCACTGGCACAACCCAGTGCGGGGGAAGAATGGGCCTGGGACTGAAGGGCGGAAGACAGCTGCAGGGGACAGTCTCCACCTGTGACTCTGAGGGCCCAATGCCACCCAGCGTGTGGGACAAAATTAAAAACTGCCCTCGGAAGCACTGCACGGGAGACAGGGACAGAGTTCAGGCAAGAGGCTTCACGTTACAAGAAGACGCGCCGGGCAGCGTGCACGCTGCTCACACACAGATAGAAAGTGCCCCTCAACACAGCTCGGGGAGGCACGTAGCAAAGGATGAGCGTTTTTAAAACCAGTGTCTCGGTCTGTTTTCTGTGGCTATTACTGAATACCACAGACTGGATAATTTATGAACAACAGAGGTTTACTTGACTCACGGTTCTGGAGGCTCTACGAGCACAGTGTCGGTGTCTCCAAGCATCTGGGGAGGCCTCCTGCTGCATCCCACCACGGCAGAGGGCAGCACTTGGAGAGATGGCAAGGTGCCCGCTCGGGCCTCTTCCTCCCCTTAAAAATGCCCTCATGGCATGGTGGGGCCGCACCTCATGACTTCTCACCCTAATTACCTCCCCCAGACCTCACCTCCAAATGCCAGAAACATATCAAATTGGGGGATTAATTTTCCACACATGAACTTTGGGGGAACATAGTTAAACCATAGCAATAACAACATTAAGATCAAATAATTTTTGCAAGCAAAATCTTTTTTAGAACCAGAATCAGGTTAACCATTGACAAAAAACTTTTTGGTCCTTAATGAAGTCTTTAAAGGTACATTTGTGCAAAATAGAGTTTTAAGCCGGATGCAGCGGGACACCTGTAATCCCAGCACTTTGGGAGGCTGAGGCAGGAGGATCTCGAGTTCAAAGCCAGCCTCAGCAATGGCAGAGCACTTAGCAACTCAGTGAGACCCTGTCTCTAAAAAAAAATACAAGAAAGGGCTGGGGATGTGGCCCAGTGGTCAAGTGCCCCTGAGTTCAATCCCCAATACCAAAAATAAAGAATAAGAGTTTTAGTTCAGTTGAAAGAACCATTGGAGAGAAGTACTTCACTTTTCTTGCAACTTCAAGGACTATTTAACAATATCACTAATGCATTCTGGAATCCACACTCCATCTTTTCCCGCCCAAACTGAGCCATCTTCCCAACAAAGAAAGGTTTTAGTACAGTAAAAGCTATACTAGCAGACGTCCAACACTGAAGAAGGTTGCATTCCTTCTTTAGACAGGATGTTCTCTGTATCTGATACGACTTTATCCATGTGAAAATATGCAAAATGCCCATTAGAGACCATTTTCCATAGCCTGTCCACTCGAGAATCAACTTGGCTCCTAATGAAAACTGGAAGTATTTCTATCTGCCCCAATAGCTTCCAGCTACAGGAAGGAAAAGAATGAGATCTTTACAGCCTGGAAGAGAAACCTGCACTGAATACGTATTGAGAAAGGAAGGAAGGGGAACAGGGGACAGTGGGGGCGGGGACTGAACGGATGGGGGTGGGGGCTGACAGCCAGGCTTAGAATACCAGCCACCAAGAGTGCACCCTCTACACAGTGAGGTCTCAGACACCTTCAGTCGAGAATAGAATGCGTTTCCTAGCAGAGGGCCAGGACACCACTGCAGATAATTGGAGCTGTTTTGTTTCTCTTTTTCGTAAAGAGTAACAGTAGCATCTGCCAAAACTCGTCCTTGACCCACCGGGCTATCTTTTCCCTCGCCCTCTGCGCCCTCTGCGAGCTCTCCTCCTATCTGTCATGGAAAACAAGCCCCTGCCTCCCAGGCTCTTGCAGGAGCTATCCTTCATTCACCAACAGCAACAAAGACATTTATGAGGCTTGTCAACATGTGGCCTCCGCTAGACATTGTCCAAAAGGAGTTAACAGACTCCGTCCTGTCTTTGAGAAAGCTCCCGAAGAGATTAGTGTTTGGTTTTTATAAATTTGACCACCAGAAAACTCAGGGTGCATGCCCTGTTAACAGCAGGTCTACGGCTTTGGGGACAAAGCACAGCACATGTTATAAGCTCCTATAAATCAAAGAGAGTCCTCTCAGGCACTGTCTGCTGGTGGGCAAGGCAGGGATTTCCAAACGTGTGAAAGGAGCCCCTTCTGAGGAATGTCTTCCTCTTCCTCCTGCAATGCATGGCAGCCATTTTTGCTTCCTGAGGTAGTGTAGTGCAGTCTCAGGACGGTCGACCAGAGCTCCGGGAATACCCAAACCATGCCACTGACACACATTAAGTAATGATAATCCAGGACAGTTTTGCCCTACATGCACACACTTCATCCAAGGGGATGTTCAGGTACAAAAGAGAGCTAACTGAAAAACAGAAATGGGGCACTATGATTTTTGCTTTTCAAGAGCAGGGGAGGGGATCATCTCTCAGTAAATGAATATGTAAAAAGTTAATTTTTCCTTAAGACACATCTCTTCATGCTTTGAAATAGAATAAGGTCTGAATTATTAAAACCCAGAAAATAAAAATATCTGGGATTTTCTTGTAGGGAAGTTCAAATGGTAGAAGAGCATTTGAAATTTTCAGTCTTCCTGAAAATCAGAAGGACTTTCAGAATAATGCATTTTTCCCCTCGACAAAGGGCATCTGCGAGGCTTAATCTGCTGAAAAGAATCATTCTGACAGTCTTAATGTATTCTTTTCAGGAAAGCCCTGTTCAGAGAATTCCATAGGAAGAAGAAAAAAAAGAAGAAGAAGAAGAAGAAGAACAATACCCCAGGATGGCACCAATCTAAAACCATTGTAGCCCTTATAAACAGAAGAGGCCAGAGTGTTTTCAATATATTCCAGATATTAGATCAAGCCAGGAAATAGGAGTGATAATCCTGAATATTATTTATTTTTCACATTCCCTTGGTGGAACGATAGTAAAACAAATTCTTGAATGATTTGCCAGTCTTTCGAGAAATGTTTCCCAAGAAAGAAAGCTACTTCAGAATTCTGCTGTAAGACAAAAATATCCCTCAGGTAGGAAATACTAAACTGCATACACATTGTAACGGAGAACAGTAATCTCAATAATAAGAATGATTATAACATGGTATTAAAACAAGGTAGCCTTCATGGGGTAGGGGGGTCAGGATGTTCCGTAGACATTTTCTCACACGGGGATAATCCTGCAAGAGAATTACAATATGAGCAATGTTGACGACTCTTCTCGGCCACTGGCCAGCTTAAGTGAAAGGCCATGGTGTGAATCCTTGCTTCTGGTCTGGTGATTGAGCAGGCTGACCACGGAACTCTGCATTAGTAATGGGGAGAGTTCTATTTCTTAGTTCTAATTCGTAATTCTATTTCTTGATTCTATTTCTTTAGTTCCTCCATTAAATTCTGGCTTTGCTTCTTCTGTTTTCCAGAAGAACAAAGAAAGGTCCTCCAGTGCCTGGAATCTCCGCTCTTGGCACAAGACAGCCAGCACAGCTTCCTCGAACGCTGGCTTCCGGTGCCCTTCTCCAGGACAGGAAGCAGGGCGGTCCCTACTGCCCCACAGAACCTTCCCGTCCTCTGTCACACGCCGCATGGGCTGCCCCACCTGCACGCAGTCCTCACACACCTCCAGCTCGCGGCCCCCACGCCATGTCTGTTGGCATGGAACTGCCTCCTTCTCGAAAGTCTCCAATGTCTGCTTGCCTGGATTCCCTGAACGCGGGCTCCGCGACCCAGACTCCTCCAGTGGAAAAGAACCTTGGCGCCTCTGGGGTCTGACCCTGCCACCCCAGCTGGCCCTCCAGACCTCCGTCTTGGGGAAGCAGGGCTCGCTCTGAAAAGCAGAACTGCTGAGCATTTTCACGGTCAGAAAGCTCTATTTTGAGCTGGATTCTTATATGGTCACTCAACAGGCCCAGGTTGGTCTACAACAATTTTTTTTTTTTTCCTGTTTAAAAAAAAAAAAAAAAAAAAAAATGTCTTTTCAAGGTTTAAAAGCATCTATCACATTTGTCCTTAATCCTCACACACCAAGACGTCTCAATCACTCCTCCTCGGGACCTCGCTTTCAGACCCCTCGCCTTCCAAATAAAATCCGAGTGCTACCTAATTGTTATTCATGTCATGCATATGGAGAAAATAATGATATCTGTATATCCTGCTGAGGAAATAGACCAGAGTTTGGAGCAGGGCTGAGCAACCTGGGGACTCCACACCCAGGACCCCGCCTAGCGTGGCCGGAATGGACCCAGCACCCCTATAAGTCACGCACGGTCCCTGGATGAGAAGCTCCCTGCAAATTTTCTTGGTTACTGTCTTCAAACCTGCAACCCAAGAGTGAACACATTCTGCAAGGACCACCCAGGCCCAATTTATTCCATCAATCCTTCCCATAACGACTAAAGCCTGGGTTCATTTTTCTTCTTCCCAACAACAAAGCACGTGATATCGGCTTGAGCTGAATTTGACATCTGACGTCATGACATTCTACCATGGATGTTTTAGATTTTCTTCAATGAGTGTCTTAATTTATGTGTACCTGACTCACTTTCCATAAAGGGCTGCAACTCTGTCGGAGGCGATGTTTTCTTTATTACTGTCATTATTCTTAAAAGAACACAGTGAGACTGAACACACAGTTAGGGCCTCTGGGAGACACTGCAGTATGGAATTCTGTGACCCCCTTGCAGGAAAGGCTTGGGGGACAGGCCACGATCCAGTTCAAGACACAAGCCCCACCTGAAGGGGAAGTTTATGGCTGTGTTTATTCACACGGAGTCTAAACAGTGCCACCGACTTCTAGACTGGAAAACTTAGTACAAATAAACTCTGAGTCAGAGCCAGATTGGAAAGAGGGCCTTGGGACGCCTTCCCCTATGGGGGTTATTAGGACCAGACCCTCGTTCGTTGCTCAAGTTATAAACACTATTAAATGACATTGCACAGATTTATTTAAAGGAATGCTTGCTTTCAGATTAGACTTTAGCCTTTCACAAATTTCCCATCAGAATATGGTAAGAGTGGAGAGTTTTTTTGTTTTTGTTTTTTTTCGATTTCAACATTATTTCAAGTATGAGACTCAAACTGCGTTGGTGAAAACGAATCCTAGCTGTAATTCAGCCTCAGGGGAAGGTCAAGACCCTTGGATGCCCCTAATCCTCCTCCTCTAGGGCTGAAATGCCTGGGAATTGGGTGAATTTACATATTCTCCATTGACCACAAGCTGTCACAGGGCGCTAGCCAAACTCCTGTCTCACTCCCCTGGATGCAAGCTGATTTATCTCTGCACCGCTCGCTCGGCTCTCAGAGTTCGCCTCCGGACAGAGACAGAGAGCCTGAAAGTGAGGGCCCTCCTGCAGAAAAAGCAGCAGCCCCTTCCTCTGCGGCAGGTGTGCTCTTCCGCTCCCCCCCCCTCCTCTCCTGGTGCAAGTCGGCACATTTGAAACTCCACAGACCAGGGAACCGCCAGCGCGGGTCCCTCTGGGCTCGGTCCACTCCTAAGTGAGCTCTGAGAACTTGGACACTTTACAGATCCTGGAAGGATGAAATATGAGCGGAGGGAAGGAAGTGTGACACAGGCAGAAAAGGCGATCCCTGGGAGGGGAGAAGCTAAGAGGAGGGAACTATTAAGACAGGGCGTGTCGTATGAACCAAATTGACGGATGATACTGCTGAAAACTAAGATGGGCCGCTCCATTAACGTTTGAAAGTTGAGCAGGTTACTGTGGACTCAATTCCATGCAGATGACACCTTGCGGCCAAGGGCAGGCCAAGGACTTCAGGGCTGCCTCGATTTACCTTAACCAAAGCTCTGCCTGCCCGGTCTGTGCCAGGTAGCTGGAGTGAGACAGGTGATCGCATGCAGCAGGTAAATCATAAGAAATCATTCACTAAACGAGTATTATCACAAAACAGACCAAGTCCACCCTTCCTACCTTTGGGAACCCCAAACAGAAAAGAGCAATAATTCTGGGGAGGCCCCCCAAACAGGGACACCGCACGCAGGCCTGGGGCAAATTTCCAAAGCAGATCTTCCGGAGAAAAATAAATTCCAACTCTGTTTCTCTCCCTGAAACCAGCACTTTCATGTAGATTTATTCGTTCATCAGAAGCCGATATTATCATAGGGAGCCACTGGGCCAGGAGTTTGGCCAGTACCAGGAGATCCATCCATTTTAATTCCATAGCAGAACCTTTCACAGTCTGAAGGGTCGTGCGTGGGGACAAGGAAAACCACGTACCTCCCATTAAAATAAACAAGCAACTAGTTAAGGAAAAAAATCCCACTCTGAAAGTTTATTAATAAGCATCTTTAAAAAACAAATAAGATTGGGGATGCAGCTCACTGGTAGAGCCTTTGCCTAGCACATAGGAGGCCCTGGTTTGATTCTCAGGACTCCAAAAAAAAAAAAAAAAAATCAATAAATATAAATAAATAAATGATTGGAAAGGATTGAAAATGATGTCAGCTTAATCCATAATAATGTGCTGGGCGCTTAGTAGGTGCTTCATAAAAATTATCATTGAACAAACGACTGAATTCTTAAGCACACCAGAACTAACTGGATAACAACAATACACTGAAGGTGGTCTTTTTCTGTGTAAAGAATGTAGGAAAGAGGTCAAAATCTCCCACAAAACCATGATGGGAAGAAATGAGTCTAAAACAAAACCATTCGATGAGTTGCAATCTCCATGCCATTGCTCTCTGGAATTAACCGAGTCTTCAGTGAGCTGGGTCTTCCCCAGGACATGAAGCTGGCTCAGAGAGACAATAGGCCACTGTGGAACAGGGCCAAAGTCGGGGGCCAGCCTCACACTGACGGGAGTTCTGGGCTTCCTGCCGGTGGGCGCAAGGGCCCCAAGACAGCAGCAGAAGTGCTTCCAGCCACGCCACCTTAGTCCACCTCGCTGTCCCCAGAGAACTGCACCTAGGGCACAGAATTCTGGAAGCTTCTCCTCTCCCCTGTGATCCGCGCGGCTCCACCTTCCTGTCTTTCCACAGTTTGTTCTGGGGGACGACTGCCGGGGGGCATGGTGTAAAATTCCCCAGTCTCTTCAGGAGGCTTGCTATTTCACAAGCTTCTCTTAGTGCTGATATTCTATATCTCAAAATAAGCCGCCTGTTTTAAATTACAAATCCAGGGAAACATCTGAGTTCAGGTAGGTACTTCATAGTTTTCTCAAGTTCCTCTACTTACGAGAAATTAAACTTCTCTCTCTCCACTGACCCGCTTTCCTTCCCTTTGAAGGGAATGGAGTCCCGCCCTGCGAGGTTGCGCGGTGCCCACCAAACCTGTCACACAAACCCAAGCCAGGTGGACTCAGAGCAAAGGAGCAGGCTTCGCCTGTGGGCCTCGAACACAAAGCGTCCTCTCCCACTACGTGATCCCAGAGCTAAGAGGAAGTCTGCGTCTGGAGGAGGCTTTGCTTCTTAGATTGCAAAAGGCACTGACTTTTCATAAACTCCTAACTGGATAATACGCACCACATTTCCTTCTTAGCAATTTGATTTTCCAATAAATCCACTTTGATACAACAGTTCTCACTCACCTTAACTTGGAGACCAAAATAAAGATATATCATTCTCATTGCACCAATATTAATCTTCCAGTTATTTTACATAGTGATGCTTATGTAAAGTTGAACAGGTAAGTTTGAAATTTCTCATTCAGATAGGTCCGATTCCTAAAGGCAGTATCACTCTACAATCATGCGCCACACAATAGCTTCCGCTCCAGGACAGACCAGGCATACAGTGGTGGCTACAGCATGTGGCCCAGGTGCGTGGCAGGCTACAGACCTGGCTTTGCATAACTGCGCTCCATGGTGTTCACATGACAAAATCACCAAGGATGCGTGTCACACAGCCCATCACACCATCGAGCCACATTCGACTGTGTGTAGGCAGGTCTAGAGGTCAAGGTCATTGGACGCTGGGAGAAAACCAGGGCTGAGTTCTTGGAAACAAGGACCATCTCTTATGCCAAACTCCAGGAAGAGTGGCTCTGATCTACTCCCCATGATACTCCTTAAATAAAAGACACCCAGGTGGGAGGTTTCTGGGGTCCGCTGGACACCACCACACCTGCAGGGCGCTCTGAGACGCAGGCAGTAGGGAGGTGGCCCTTGCCCATGGAGTACACTCGGTGGCTGAAGACACTCAGGACAGAAGGCAGGGAACAACCAGTTTCCCCCATGGGGTATCCATGAGGATGACCGAGCCCAAGCTGCCACAGCCTTCATACGGCCACTGTAAAGCCTCTCCTGTCACAGCTTCTCACGGTGAAGAATGTGTCTGTGCTTTACGTGACGTTCACTTCAGATTTTCAATTTGAAAAATGTCCCCTGTTTTATCTCATCTGCACACCGGAGACCCCTTTGTGAGCTTGTGGAATTCTTTAAATAAATCAAATACTAAATGCCTTCTCTAAGTTTAATTTAAGTATGAGAACTGATCAGTGTTGCTACTTCATTCATTCATTCATTCATTCGCTCATTCATTCATTTGGTCCTGGGGATTGAACCTGGGGCACTTTAACAGCGAGCCACATCCCCAGCCCTTTCTACACTTTTATTCTCAGACGGGGTCTCGCTAAGTTGCTGAGGCTGGCCTCGAACTGCCTCAGCCTCCGGAGGCGCTGGGATTACAGGTGTGCACCACCGTGCCTCGCTCAGTCTTGCTACACTTTTTAAAGGAAACTCCTTAAACAACTGGTGGTACATCCACTGCGTTCCACCAAAGACTATGCCCAAGAATGAGGAAGAGCCAGATGATCAGAGAGTACGGGTGTTGCTGCCTGAAGCGGAAACCGCCTTGGAGCAACGAACGCCGCAGGAAAATTCGGAGGCAGGATGAAAATGAAAAAAGGTCTTTTATTCTTCTTCTCTCTCCGGCTCCAGCAATCACTCCAAACGCTCTAACTCCAACCACCACCTTCTTCTTCTTCCCGCACACACTAACTAAAACTCACCCAGTTATATACATATCGCTTTAACAAGGACACGTGCTTACAGCTCGAGCTTACAGGTGCGTCACGCAGTGTTCACGGGCATACAAAGATTCTTTGGATAATGTATTACTATCAGGTGGAAACTAGAACATCTTTTATGGCTCTCAGCTAACCGCAATCTTTAGCTATCTCCTTGATTATAGGCTCCTTCATACGGGCACGTGGGATCAGGCCAGCGGCGGGATAACAGGGTACGCAGCACACTGGGACCAGTGTCGCTGAGTAAGTAACGTGTCTACACAGGCCAGAAAGGAAGTATAGGAGGACACAGACAACGATCTGCTGCCAGTGACGTCAGGAGAAGTGAGGGGCACATCTCACCACCCCCTTACCCGCCGAGCGAACCCGCGGCTCACGGGAGAACTAAAACATATGGTCCCGTTCGTTCCTGGAAATGCTTCCTGTCCACACACTGGAGCCTCTGCCCCCCCCCCCCCCCAGCGGCCTTACCCAGGTAGCAGGCGTGGGACACTCAAGGAGCAAACAGACTGAATGAACGATGAGTGAGTAGCAAACGTTGTGAACAATGGATTAATAAACTGAATACCTGGTTTTTGTGTGATCAATTTGGATTTTTGGATCTGGCCAATAGGACAAGAAATGATTTATGGCTACAAAACGCACTACAACCCTTCCGAAGCAAGTTCAACCTGCTTAACAGGTATGAGTCCGTTTCCTTAAAATTGGTAAAAGATTTTCCCCCATTTTTAACTTTCCTACTGATTAAGAACATAAAACTAAGAGATTTTCTTTTTCTGTGCCCTGCTCCACCGTGTGCACACTGTGATTCTCGAGTAACTTCCCCATGTAGAATAATTTTCAAAACTCATGAATTTATTCTGACTAGCATGTTCAGGAAAGAACCAACCAGAATTTAGGCATTTCTTTCTAAGGATTTAAAATAGTCCGGGTCCCCATACCCAGAGGAATCCAAAACTCACAGTTTCAGGTCATTTCTGTGGCAGACCCGAAAGCAATTCTGAGGACAAAAAGAAAATAAATAACCTGTGAACTGGTTGTTCCAGGTTGGGGTGAGGAGGGAATGGACAACTTAGTTCTGTCATCACCAATCTAGACTTGCAACACGTCTAACAAGATAAAATCTCCCAAAAGTAGCAAAAGAGTTTCCTTTCAATAAAGGTACTGGCTATGAACAAATAAAATATTTACAGGGACTTAAAAATGCATATTTGCTCCTATTTTTCTTCTCTTTTTAGTAGACAACAATTTGGAGACACTTGTTCTTCATTATCAGAACAATAACCACCCATCTGAACAGCTAAAATGCAACCCTTTGCCAATATTTAGTGAGTAAATCATGCTGGAACGCTTTATACTAGAATTATGCCAACACTGGCTGATCATTTCTTCCTTATTCTCTTTCACTAAAAATATATATAATTTTTGCTGGGTGCAGTGGCACACGCCTGTAATCCAAGCAATTTACAAGGCTGAGGCAGGAGGATTGCAAGTATAGGTCAGCCTCAGCAACTTAGCAAGGCCCTGTCTCAAAATAAAATAAAAAGGGTTTGGGGCCAGGCAGTGTGGCACATTCCCATAATCCCAGCAGCTCAGGAGGCTGAGACAGGAGGATCACAAGTTCAAAGCCAGTCTCAGCAATGGTGAGGCACTAAGCAACTCTGTGAGACCCTGTCTCTAAATAAAATACAAAATAGGGCTGGGGGTGTGGTTCAGTGGTTGAGTGCCCCTGAGTCCAACCCTGGTACCAAAAAGTATAAAATAAAAAAATAAAAAGGGTCTGGAATAGAGCTCAGTGGTAGAACACCCCCTGGTTTTACTCCCCAGCACTGCCAAAATTAAAAATAAATTTTTACTTAGAAAAAAATTTTCTTTGTCCTCCTGCTTTCCCATGTTCTGTAAAGTAATTAATCTTCAAACAAGCTCTTTCTCATACTAAACCACGCTCTGCCAGAAGCCACATCTGGGGTGCTTCTAGCTGTTCCGAGTCCCACACATCTTTGGAGGACGGGCTCAAGTCATGCTTCACTAGCTAACTGTGTCCTCACCCTGAGCACTTTGGTGAGGAACCCCAGCTATGAGCTATTACTTCAACAATTAACCATGACCATCAATGCTTCAAATATCCAGCAAACGTCTCCCCATTCGAGGCCAGGTTCAGCCGTTCCCAGAAGGACAAGTATGACTTGCTTTTTTTTCCCCTCCTTACCACATACCAGACACTCAGCCCAGACTTCTAGAGTAGACAAGTGAATGGAATGTATGAATGACTGCACACCACACCGCTGAAAACGAGCTTTGGAATCAACTACCCACATGCTCAGGTGACTTTTTCCACAGACATTCCAAAGCCCCCTTGAATTATCCAGCTCATTAAAATGAGCCCTGAGTGCAGGGTTCAAATAGCAACAGGGAAGTGTACTCACATGCTGCACTTGTAATAGGGTCTATTTAGAAATATCATGATTGAATATGATCCAGTAATTCTAATATTATAAAACAGGCTTTGGTTTTGTTAACTGCAGAGTTCCACAGTTGGAAACAACAGGGCCCACGCAGATGGGGAGCTGCTTTGGTTTACCTTGGCTTGAGTGGGGCTCCTGTGCTCCAAAGCATCTCAACAGGTGGCTGCTAGAGTGTCCAGGTGTACTTCCACATTTACCCCCTTGGTCCCTTGGGCGCTGGCTGGACAGAGTCAGGCTGGCCAGAGCCCTGGGAAGAGCTGGGGAGAAGCCCTGGGCCAGGCCTGTTCGGCCACCAGCACCTTATCCCACCTACCCTTGCAAGCACTTGACTCTTACAGACACTTTACATGTGCCGTAATGTGGAAAAGCATGAGAAGCAGCCAGAACGACTCCCCACTTTGCAGCTGGGTCCGTGAACACCAGTGCCCTCCTCCGCCAGGCACAGATGGTCAAAGCCATCAAAGCCTGCTGTAATATAAAACCAAAAAAAAAAAAAAAAATCAACCAACAGATACACTCCAAGACAGAAAGAGAACTAATGGGCTTAAAACTGAGGAGTATTCTGCATGTCCTGTTTATTTACTGTGGGGAAAATGAGTATTATTATAGCTGATCTCAGAGTCGCTTTGGGGGAGGGAGCTGACATTATTTAGGAAAATATCTTTATGAGCCACTTGAGGGCAAGGGGAGGCAGGGGAGAAAAGAAACAAACTTTGCAGCTAAACCTCTCTGCAAAATGGCATGGAAATTTGAGAACAGGGAGAGATAAAGAGGAGAGAGAGAAAAAAAAAAAAAAAAAACAAGCAATTTGCAAAGCCAAGTTCATGAGAAAAGATGGCCGGTAAGGCCAAGACACAGGGCCGTTCAGCCTGCAGCTGGGAATCAGCCCTGTCACTGGGATCCTAAGGCCCTCAGTCTAGCCAAACCTCTGCAGAATCCCTGTCCTTGTGTGATTTGGTTTGCTTCTGTGGCCACATGAGAAGGAGGCTAAGGTTCAGGTTTCAGCAGAGCAGAGGACAACGGAGAAGGCCGAGATGGAAGGAGGTGACAAGTTCCACGGGTGAAGGAGGCGAGGCAACAAGCGGCCAGAAGACTGCTGGACAGTCGGTGACCTCTTGATGTGGGGGTGGGGGGTGGGGAGCAGGCTTGAGCCTTCCAACATCTATGAAAGGAGGAGACCTCGTCGACATCTCAAGAAGAAGGCCAACAGCTCCGTCCTGGCCCGCAACCTTTTAAGTAGCCTCCCTTAGATTCTCAAATTGAAACCCCCAAAGGCCAGATGTGACTCTTCTTTACGTGTTTGCTGTGAAGTCACACATCGCCCAGGCCCCAACCCAGACATTGCATTTTATTTAAAAAAAGAATCAGGGACTAGGGATGCAAGGCTGGAAGAGGACCTGCACTGTTAAAAAAAAAAAAAAAAAACCAATAGGGTTTTCCTGTCTACTACCAGAGCAACAAAGGTATACACACGTGTGTGGGTAAAGATGCAACATTTCCATAAAATCGCCAAGTTGACAACAGAAGCTCCCTAACACATAATGTGTGCATCTGAACTTGACCCTGTCGTGGCATTACACAATTACTGTCGGTGTCCTGCATATTCGGAGATGCCCGCCTGGTCCTCGGAGCTGCATTCGTGTCTCCTCAGTACCAACTGGGGTGTTGTTGCTGAATGGGTGGCACATGGGGGACATCTGGGCGAGCACAGGGCCACCATTTCCTGTCTACTCCCTGGTCCCAAGCTGCCGCCACCCACACCCAAGGCTGCTGTTTTCTCAAACGTCTGGAAGAGCGGAGCTGTCCAGGGACACCGGCTCTTCCACCTGCTCTACTGTTTCGGGGGTCTGGACTCTACCGTCCAGGGTTTAAACACCAGGGGACAAATCGATCAAGGCGCTTGCCACAACCAAACTATCGTGTTTGTGTAAAAGGAGAATTTTTTGACCAGAGTCAGCTACTGTCTCATACTTGTGTTTTTAAAGATCTTTTGCTAAATTAGTCAATTATCTGATCCCACTAAACTCAACCACAGTTGATGGTGTCAAAAGCTAGCAAGGAAAGAGTTAAAGTCTCTGCTTCTGTCCTTAATTACGTTTAAATAAATTTTAGCACGCAGACTTACTGCACTCACAGAGCTATGGAATAATCCACTGTTCTAAGAACTCCTATTTCCTAACTGACACAGTAGCTTATAATTGTGTTTTCACAGTATTTAGTAAAAACATTCAGCTTGTTAAAAACATAAAAAGACCCATAATATGAAATTTACTATTAAAGAAATCGACTAAGATCTATTTAGAACACATTTTTCCTTTCTTAAAAAAAAAAAAAAAAAAAAAAATCACTCACCCACTCATTTGGATAACACAAAGACAATTTTTAAAACACTGATACATTTGAAAACTTCCCCAAAGGAAAGAAGCCCAGTCTTTGTGGTAACATGTTCCTTCTCAGAGAAATATGTCACAGCTATATCACTGGATATATTGATTCCACGGAGTTTCAATTTAAAAAAAGAAAAAGGTGTCTCATAAACCTTGTATTATACTAAATCTGGATCGTGCATTCAGACAAATGGAAGCCATCTTGAAAAGTAAAAGAAATCAATCACTGTTCTGGAGAAGAGAAAAGAAGTATAGAACACGGTGACTGAAAACAATAGCTATGGGCAGAAAAAGTGACAAGACACGTAGCAACTCATTAAAAATCCAGAGGATATTGGAAAAGGCAGATTGAATTCTCCCACTTTCACCCAAGTGGCTGACGGACATTCCACACAGAAAACACAGAAATTGTGTTCTATGAAATTAAACAAATTCTTCTGCCGTCTGTTCCGTCACCAAAGCAGGAGGTGGAACGAAGCCCGTTCACCAACCCTTGGCCTTGACCAGAATCAAAAGAAATAGAAGGAAGGAAAGCAAGCTGCTGGCAAGCGAGGCATGGCACGCTCAGCGCAGCGTGCCCGGTTGCCCGCACCCCCCAGGTGGTCCAGTGCGCTGCCTCTTTGTCCACCGGCCACACTCCTGCAGGGTTCGAGCTGCCCACACAGCTCCACGACCGTCGTGCAACCACAGGTGTTAAGAATCACCAAAGACTCTCCAAGCTCCTCTGGCCGGGTCCTTCGTTTCCCGGCAGGTGCAGATTGAGCCGTCCCCATCCAAACGTCCAGAATGCACAAAGCTCCGACGTGTGAAAGTCTCAACACGGGACATGGAGTCACAGCGGGAGGGTCCCCAGCTGACCTCACCTGTGGGTCGCAGTCAAAATGCAGGTGCACTAATAATACTGTAGAGATGACCCGAAGGCCTTGTGTGTGGGTGGGTGCACAAAACAAGTGAACTTCATGTTTAGACTTGTGATCACCCCCAAGATGGTCTCTCACAGATATGCCAATGTTCCAAAATCTGAGACCCTCCGGTCCCAAGCATGTCAGAGAAGGGGTGCTCAGACTGTCCTGCTACTCCCCGGTTGGAAAACACGCAGGCGGAGCCTTCTGTGTCCCCGTCAGGATGGCACCCGCTCACAGTCCATCCTCCCCCGATGGCCCCGGGCTGACAGAATCCTTGCAGCACCAACACACGGAAGCGCGGCGTCGGCCACCCATCGTGGGACCACGAGAGCCAGGACACTGAAAGAGGTTCAGCAGTAACAAGCCACCCTTCCACACTGCAAGGTGTCGAGGACACGTGTGTCGTGGCGTCACACCGAGAGGCACCCCCAACACACGCTGACTCAGCACGAGCGCAAGCGAGGGCATTGGGGGGCGGGGTGCAAGGACAGAAGAGAACTGGACTTCCTGTGGCCTCCGTCAGGCATTGCAGGAAACCAGAACACCGTTCCCAAAGCCAGCCACAGGCAGCACTCAGCCTGTCGTCATCCGTGTCCCCAGCACACGTAGAATAAGCCCTCGCCCCGCCTCTGAGGCCCAGTGACCAGCCTGCACCCACCTCCCCATCCCAGGTATCCACGTGGCCTGCCTCGGGGCCTTTGCTCTGCTGGTCCCCACTTCAGACGCCCTGCCCCTGGTGCTCACAGGACAGACAACACCTTGTGACTCAGAGCTGGGCTCAAAGGAGGCCTCTCCCAGACACCTCACCTGACCCAATCAGCAGCGCCCACTGGGCACCTTCCATCGCCCACCTTCACCCTGCAGAGCTTATCTGATCTCTTTCTTGATTATTCCACTGTGTACTGAAATCGGTGCTGTTGCTTAGGACAGTCTTCATCATTCGCAGATTTCATATTGCAAACGCACCTGGCTAGGATTAGTCTCTAACCCCAATCAACATGCACAGTGCTTCTGCAAAATTTCACACACACTCACAGAGCGATGAAATTTTTGAGTTCCCCCCTTCATTCACATTTCCAGCAGAGACGGAACAGGAGGCAGCCCGGCCTTCTTATTTCAGCTCTGACACTAAAGAGGTGTCCCTCCTGTGGTCTACCTAGTGATTCTTTTTTTTAGTGTTGTTTTGCATTTTTGTGCTTTCTGTTGGTGATTTCTCTCTTTAAATGCACATATAGTGCAGAAGCTGTCTAATGTCCCTGAGTGCAGGAAGATGGGAGTCCCTTACAGAGAAATGCCTGTGTTAGATAGGCTTTTAGGCCTTAGTTACAGTGCTACCGGCCACAAGTTCAATGTTAATGAATCTATAATGTATATTAAACAAAACATACGTATCTTAAGTGCACATTAAAACATTAAGTGTAAACATTATTTTTTTGAAATATACACATAAAACTAGGTTATATATTGATCGGTTGACAAAAAAATCTTGCTGCCAAGCTGAGTGTGGTAGTGATGCACACCCGGAATCCCAGAGACTGGGGAGACTGAGGCAGGAGGATCACAAGTTCAAGGCCAGCCTCTATAGCTTAGAAAGGCCCTAAGCAACTTTGCAAGACCTTGTCTCAAAATTTAAAAGAAAAATAACAAAAAGGACTGGGATGTGTCGCGGTGGTTAAGTGCTGCTGGGTTCACTCCCCAGTACCACAAGCAAACAAACGTGCAGCTAGAGTTTCAAAGGAATCCAAGCCTGGATTCCCTAAGGAGCAGTATCCACTAACTCCGTGTTCACAGCGATTTTATACAACTATTAGGATAATGAGACCCCACTGTATTTATTTTCATTATCTGCGTGTTTAGAGATTTGCAAAGAAAGACATTTTCCTGAATCTATCTATTTTGCTCCTGCTAACACTGGTGGTAGCACAAGTAACAGAAATGGTTAAAAGTTCCATTTCTGTCCCTAGTTTTCAAGTAAATGCTTGCGTGCGGATGAAGCAAGTTTACACAGCTATTTCATAATTGGTCATTCCCGGGGGGTAGACGCTGCATCTGTCTTGTTCAGGGCCGGGGATCACCCCTCTCTAGAACGAGGCCTGGCACAGCGAGTCCTATTAAAAATCTAATGAATGAGTGAAATATTCCATGACAGACAAAATCCTCTTACTCTCACTTCCCCTGCAAAACTATGCGCCAAGTCTCAGGTACTAAATTCTTGCTCTCGTTCAAGTTGGCTTGAATAAACCTCCGAGGCAATTAACTGTGTTAAGGCGGGGAGGTGAGGACTCACTTGCACAAGCAGAGACAGACGCTTCAGTTCTCTGAATTTCTCCTATGTGTGTCTGGGGCACACATTCTACCTCTCTTAACCTGACATTTCTTATACGGTGATCAGGGAGAATGTCCCCAACCCCAGCACAGGACTGTGATGATGCTGCACAGCTTGTAGAACCCTGCCTGGCCCAGTGCTGCAAGGAGCCAGCGCCATCTCCCCAAGCTCCCTGGCACGTGGTCACTGGAGTCACGGGTGTGCTGCCGCAGCATGGCCACAGAGAACAGAGCAAAGTCCTCACTCAGCACGACAGAAACGGGGCGAGCGGTGGGCAGTCGGAGCGGGCAGGGCAGTTTTTGTTTTCGCAACTGCGCATCCGCTCAGCCCGACCTTCCAGAGATGCGGAAGTCAGGACTTTCTCCTAGGGAAAGTCACAGGAGCTGTACCGTCAGTCCCTACCCGCCCTTTCCCCCAAGGGATTAGAAAAACGGTGCAAATTCACAGCCACCTCTTTTATTTGCAAATGTTTCTATATTGTAGCAAAATATAGATGGCATGAAATTTACCATTTTAACCATTTCTAAGCGTTTGCTCTTTCTGAAGTGAAGTCTCTGACGTGGCTGCATACAGACAGACCTGAGACTTGACCTTTAACACACGGTGACATTGGCTATACCACCGTAAACTTGGATTTACGGTCCTTGAACCTTTTCCACCACCCTGGTCCCTCAGGAAACAGGCATTCTCCTCAAACAGCCTGACATCCTCATGCTTGAGATGATGCTGATATTTTGTGAATGACTCTCCATTTTGTGTGACCTACCAGGCTGTCTTCAGCCTCTCCCTATTTATGTGTCCACACTGAGCCAGCTGCATGATGTCTAGCACCCATTTGAGGTCTCACATATTGAAATTCTTTTATTAAAGGCACAAGAGCCACACTATCTATATTTGGAGTAACACAGGGCTCAAGAGGCACAGACCAGGAAGTGCACGTCCCAAACAAAGCTCACCAGCAGTCCATTAGCTGCCACAGAAACAGCTCAAGCAAACAGCATTTCAGTGACCTCACACAACCTCGTTTTCTAAACACCATGAAAATTCCTTCTACACTGAGCTGCTGAAAGCAAGACTTAGGTCGACTGATAAAGCTTTCTTGTGTAATTTCAATCACATTAAAAAAAAAAAAAAAAAAAAAAGTGAAGTTTGCTGAACCTGTTGGAAAATTAGCACCGGGGAGTTGAGCAGAAGTCTCTCATTGTTTGCTGACCCAAGTGAGCAGGGCCTGGGCCTCTTGCATGGGGCTCTGCAGATGAGAACAAGGGGGTCGTGGGTCTCCATTGCGTCCACAGATGTTCCTCTAACATATTGATGGATGGAAAGACTGACTATCACTCATCACACCTCATCTTCAAAGGAAGGTATCACATGCAAAGATGTGGGACCTTTGAACATGCTGCGCTGGTTACATGGCTTTTCAAGAACCACTTATTGCCGGGCGCAGTGGTGCACGCCTGTAATCCCAGCACTTGGGAGGCTGAGGCAGGAGGATGGCGAGTTCAAAGCCAGCCTCAGCAATGCAGAGGCACTTAGCAACTCAGTGAGACCCTGTCTCTAATAAAATACAAAAAAGGGCTCGGGATGTGGCCCAGTGGTCAAGTGCCCCTGAGTTCAATCCCTGGTACCAAAAATAAATAAATGAATAAATAAAAAAGCACCACCTTATTAGCAAACAGGGTTGCAGGCTGAATGTGGCTCTGTATTTCAAACCCACCCTCATATAGTCACCACCATAGAAGAGATCCCCAAATTCATTTTGTCAGGAACCCTGTATTCCAGTTATCTACTGCACATCTGGGGATTCAAAAACAGGAAGGAATCCTCCACTGTCTACATGATAAACTAACTATCTAACTGGATTAATGTACTGGATTTTTGCTTCTGTGTATATAATATTAAATGCCTCAGGAAGAGGAGGAGGGAGAAGACAGGAGGGAAGGAGGAGAAAATAAACAAAGAGAGGGCAGACTTTAAACCCAACCATACGGATAACTGCAGGAAATGCAAATGATCTAAGCATTCCAGTTAAGATGACACACAAGACAAACCTACACAGAACACCATACTTCATCACGAAACTGTGAATGTTCTCGTTTGAATTCACTTATTTTTCAACTAATGTTTGTCAGGAAGCCAGGCACTGTGGCATGCACTGAAGTCCCAGCCACTCAGGAGGACGAAATAGGAGGATCCCTTGAGCCTGGGAGCTCAAGACCAGCCTGGGCAATATGGTGTACCCGTCTCAAAAAACTAGTAATGCTTATTCTTCTAAAGCACTTGTGGGGGCCAGACATGGTGGCGCATGCCTGTAATGTCAGTGGCTCAGGAGGCTGAGGCAGGAAGATTGCAGGTTTAAAGCCAGCCTCAGCAACTTACAAGGCCCTAAGCAACGTAGTGAGACCCTGTCTCTAAATTAAAAATAAAAAGGGCTGGAATGTGGCTCAGTGGTTAAGCACCCTTGAGTTCAATTCCTGGTGTGTTGGGGGGGGAAATGACTATGGAACACATAAAATACTAATGACTAGAATAAAGAGTTTGTACCAAAAAACATAGTACAGAGGAAATAATGAAAGGTACAATTGTGTTTTAAAGGAGAAAAATAAATATATGAAATAAAATATGTAAAGATACACAATCTCATTAAGTACCCAGGAGTACAAATGAAAGCCCTGAGAAAGTCTATGCTTACCACAACACCAAAGGTAAGTTAGCAATGATACGAAATAATAGGAATATTTATTCACTATTCATGAATGTTTGATCCAAGCACTTTGGAAAACAAGTCCGTATTGTCGAATAAAGCCAAATTGTATGTGTGTTCCGCAACCCAGGCCTTCCACCTGGGACTGTACCCCAGAGATACACTCGCCCCAATACCAGGCTCTAAGACTGTCCACCGCAGCAGCCTTTGAAATGGTGAAAACTGCAAATGGCCTGACTTAGTTCATCTCCACTCAGAGGCAGACAGACCCTGAGATAAAAATGAACGGGAACCCTGGAAGGGGTATGGAAGGCAGCCACTCAAGATGCACTATCGGGCCAGGCTGTGTGGCGGCTGGAGTGGCACCGCGTGGGGAGCCATGGGCACTGCAGGGTCCGAGGGAGCCAGGCATGCGCACCCCAGCTCCCAAGAACCTCCAGGCAGAGCCGCGCCCAAGGGCTCTTGCGGCCTTTTGCAATGTGCCCTGGCAGCGCAGCTTTCTGCAAAGGGCTCAGAAGGGTCCCCTCAGGCACAGACCAGACGACAGCGTCTGGCAGCTGGAGGGAGCGCGGGGAAGGATCCAAGAGGCCCGGGCGAGGCCTGGCAGGACGAACGCTCTCTGGGACTGAAACGGGACGCGGGCTGGTGGGAAGCAGGGCCCTGCACACCCTCGTCCAAAGGCGCACTCCGCGGCGGTGACAGGGGTGCGCTGAAGCTGCACACCTCAAACACGGGTGATGGCCCTCCAGAGGCCACCAGAAGAAACGAGGCAACCCCATCTCAAGTCTTAAAACGTGCAAAATCCAACAACTGTGAGTTCGGGACACGCAGGTGCGACGAAGACGAGGGACAAGAAAAGGAAAAATGCAGGGGTCGGAGCCTGGTGTTAGGCGGAACGTGCCCACAGACTGTGCCTAGACTGATCAAATAACTGTTCATTTCAAAAGAAATTTTAACAGGAAAAGTTGCATGGGTGGGGGCAAAGTAAGGAGGCCTGATGGGAACAACCAGGCAGAAGATGCGCACAGCCTAATCTCCCCAGCCTTTATCTCAGAAATTCATGCACCATCTTTATGTATAAAATATTTCAAAAAAAAAAAAGCAGAGGACTGAAATATAAACCTAGTCACATTCTGATGGGTGAGTAGAAGGATGGCGGATTCCCTGTTCTGTACTTTCTACCAAAAACACGCGTTCCTTTTATATTAATAAGACCATTTAAAGTTAAACACGTCCCCAGAACCTCCCCCTTACTTCCCGGTCCTAGTTCTACCATCTTGTAGATACAGCCAATCTAGAAAAAAAGGGGGAAATCAAAGTTCCTGGATTCCCTGTTGTGGCTATTAACCGATACAGAGATCCCAGATTTGCTAATTCAGAGGCTCATTTACATTTGCCCACAGGCATCGGCGCCAAGGAAAAGAAAGTAGGCCAATTCTAAAATAAATCATCTGGTGGGCAATTAAACACCTGATGAAAGTTGAAGGGAAGAGAGAATCAGAGCAGCACAGGTTAAATTCTGTTCTCACCAATTTCCAGTGACGGTTACCATCCTCCCGTGAAGGGACCTGAGCTGGATTTAGGTTGTATCGGACGTCGCTGGAAACAACCCAAGTATTTAAACTATATTAAGAGATTCGATGTGTGCTTACAGCCATCGCAATAACCATTTCTTATTTTAAAAGATAAATTATAACTGAAAAGGGAAACAAACTGCATGATCTACACAACTGCTGAATCCGAGAGAACGAAAACTCCTTAATGCTTGAAATAACCAACTTGTGTATTCATCAAACGTCTTGTATATTTTGTCAAACCATTAAGAACTAAAATCATTTCTGCTGCTCTCAGAAGTTACATGCACCACACTGCTGCTTCTACTATTTGAATGCAAATTTAAAATCAATACCAACCACCCTATCAGTGCTAGGACAGAATAAATGGCTTCTCAAGTGTTGCACAAACTTCTACTCAATACTAGAAGCAGGTGAATCTGTATACCCGAAAATGTATTTGTGCATTCTATTAGCAGAACTGTGTTTTGATGATGCGCTGGTTAGTACGTCCTACTTCAGGACTCCAAAATCATTAAGGCTTATGCATTCATAATCTGAGAGGCCTATGTGAATAGGCTTGAGGGCCCCAGGAGCACTTAAAAGCTAGTTGGGGGGAAAAAGAAGCGCCTGCCCCAATAGCTTTTGTAAAGCAACGGAGCGTGAATCTCCTTTGTGAGCCTGCGAGCTTGGACTGGAGAGGGCAGCCGTAAACTCCGGCTTACCCAGACTGCAATAGCTGCCTCTGGGTTTCCAGCCTTGACCCCTGCACAACCCATTGCTTTTGCCCTGTTCTTTTAGGGTGACTGTGTATAACAAAGGTTTTGCAGGAATGTCACATGCCCCACAACATCTATTTCAATCCAAAGTTCTGTTAACAACCAAGCGTGGGGACAGCAGCCTCTGCACCAGCGTCTCTGAGAGCAAAGAGAAGAGAGGAAGGCCTCAAAATCGAGGACCGACTGTGTGCACTTGGTAACTCCATTGATTTACAAGAGCAGCACAGTGCTGCTCTGTACCTTACGAATCGTAATTCAGAAAAACCCTGCAACCCACGAAGGCTGAAAGATGGAAAGCTGGAGTCCATCACAGACGTGACCAGTGTATTTCTTGTATTGAATTTGCTTAAACCTCTGTGTACGTATTGCTTTCCGTTTAATAAAAGAAAGACCTCTTCTGGTTTTCCAATAGGAAAAGCCACCCTCAAAGGAGCTTTCTAGTACCATGAGGTAGGACTGTCACCCAAGTGATTTCAAAAGGCCTTTCAAACCCCCCTCTGATAACTAATCTGTTATCTGGCAACCCTATAAGAAGTCTTTAAAGCATCCATAAACAATCATTATCTTTAAACAGGATCCTAAAAATCTAAACTCCCTAGATAACATAGATTTTTCACTTTCACCTCCCTCGGACTCTGCCTCAGAACTCCCTCCCAACCTTTCTAATTTAAAAAAGTCTATTTATTCCAAGCAAAAGCTAATAACAGAGAAGACATGACGATAGATTCTGTAAACATTCACCTTGCAAAAATGGGTTTAAAATAAAACCCATCTTTGAATTTAGGAAAGTGGCGAAGACACGATACAGGGGTGTAAACGTAAACGAGGAAAAATCTTTACATCTCCATTTACTTTTCCATTTTAATTAAACTTGAATTCCAAATGATGCTGAGCTTATTAACGAGATAATTCTTTATAAGACACTACTGAGTGGGTTCCATAGAATTTTATGGTTTGTCAATATCAAATGGTAGAGAGTAATCTAAGAATTTAGTGAGTCACTAAAATTAAAGGCAATCACGAGACACCCACACGGTCACCTAGAACTCCCTCGAGGACCCAGGGGGAGCCTCCAGGTCCTTTCAACGTGGCCAATTAAAGCCATAGCTCCAGCACCAACTTCTCCATGTGACCCTCAGCCTCCTCTCCCACAAAGGACAGCTGCCTATGCTCAGAGGTGCAGGGCGTGGCTGTGCGTTTCAGAAGTCGAAACTGGAATTTTTACAGCTGGCAAAGGTCTACCGGCCATATACATACTTACACATTTCAGATAATGAAGCTAAATCTTGAATCACCAAATCATACTCCTCCCTAGGGTGCTCTGTTTACCCCGAATAAACTCTATTTACTACAGTTCCATTTAATCCCATCTCTGCTTCCAGAATCAGACTTTACCAAACCACCACGTAGACTCCAGACTTCCACTGTCCTGAAATAAACGTCCTATGAAGGTTAAGTGTAAATGAGGGAATGTGTGTGCGCACGTGTGTACACGGGAAAAGTTTGTCAAGATGCTGCAGCAGCAACACAGGGTATTGAGGGGAAATTCCTTCCAACTCAACACCAGCTATTTGGAAAGACAGGACGGTGGAGTCTGCTCTGAAGTATCACCTAAGCAATAAAGTGTCTGTGCACACAGGCGTTAGAATTCTCAACCTTCTTGAACAAGACACAGCTTCCTACGGCAGGATTCGAAGTCTGAGAATCATAGCTCAGTTTCCAGGACTGCAATGCTGGGTCATGCTTTACTTTTATTAGCAATGTATTATTTTCATTCAATATTTACCCCCAAAATGGGGGGGAGTGGTTAAACAAGAAGCATACAAGTTAAGCATCGCTTAAAATTCAGATACATCCTACAGGAAAACGCCTGTCAAAAGGAAAATGTCCTCCCATGCCATGGCTCCTGTGAAATCACGGCGAGGTTGACCTCTTCCCCTTCCGTCGTGGAAGGCTAGCGCTGGGGACTGGACCTGCGGTCACCGAGCGTGGGAGGGATTCCCACCGTGTGGGCTCTAAAGCCAGGGCTAACAGGTCCACACCGGCACCTTCCACTCCACGCTCTCCTCCTGCTCCAACTCGATTGCTGCATCTGAAGTTTGTCCCCGAGATGACAATACCTCTGCTAGAGCCCCCGCAGGCCACGGCAGAGCCACCACGCAGGGGACACCAGGGCTGGGCCCACCGAGCTCCTGAAGGAGGGGGCTGGATTCACGGAACCGGAGTGCAACCGGCACTGGGAGGAAGCCTGGAAATCCAGAAACGAACCAAAAGCAGCCAAAGTCCCACTCCAATATTTTAACCTACGATTTCTTGGCGTCGTTTTGGGCGTTTCCATGACAGGATGAAGATGGGGGATGGGGAGACATTCATGAGGGGAGCAGGTTGGTGAGTGCTTTCTCTCCCGGTTCCTCCTGAGTCCTTAAAATGCCTTCGTGGGGGGAGTGGAATATCCTTCACAGTTTAAAAACAGGCGGAGCCAGCTGGAGTCCTGCCAGCTTATTGAGCATCCTACTTTATGCTTTGGCCAAAGAGGCAAATCAAACAAGAATAATATTAGTTTATACTCATGTCTCTGTGCCGTTTATCGAGCAGTGTACCATAAACTGCCTTAATCAGTCCTCAGGGCGACCCTGTGAGGACGTAGGACTGGTCCTTGATTCAGTGAGACGCTAGAGCCCGGGGCAGGCGAGGTCGGCCAGCCGTGGGCCCCGCTGGCTGCCCTCTCTGAACATCCTGGTGCAGTTGCCATCTTCCCTTCCCCGCAGAGAACTTAGAAGACAGCGTGGCCGGCTGTGCAGTGGCATCTGCAGGCCGCCTTGCTGCTGGGCGACCGTGGCATCCCGATTTGATTTCAGGTCAGCCTTGCACAATCGTCGATCCGCACGTGGGCAGTTTGCGGGACACAGTGCGGCTCTGACGCTCCTGGAAGGACCCAGCTTCGATGTCCAGTTCAGGGGCCCAGTGATGGCCGCAGGCTGCGTTCCCAAAGCAGAAGTAGCGCTGCTGCTGGCAGCCGTCTCAGGAAAGAGGATTTCCTGGCAGAAGCGCAAACCACAGCCTCCAGGGCTCAGCAGGCCACCACAGGAGGTGGCAGTTTCCTCCTTAGGCCAGGCCCCTGCCATGGCTGTGGTTTCCAGAGAGACCGTGAACTTCTCAATGGCGGCTCAACAGACTCCATCTTGGCTTGATCAGTCTTTCTGCTGCTTGCCACTAGGGACCACAGCTCCAACGTCCACTTCATGACATTCATTTGCTTTGGGAAGAGTCCTCAAAGACGCATAAGATTCAACCTAGCAAAGCTTTGGGACAAGGGGAATGGTATTCTAGGCAAAGGGTCTGGCCATGCAAAGGCCCTGGGGTAGAAAAGACCAACCAGAGTTAGCATGGTGAGAGGCACAGATGGAAAAGAAGGTGATAAAATGAGCCAAACCAGTGGGCAGAGGCCAGTGCAAAAGGCAGGTCTAGACACGCTCCACTCCTGGTCCTGTGTGGCATGAAAGAAATCGCCTCATTAAGCCAAACAAACTCATTTGAAGTTTTACCTAAGAAGTTTCAGAGTAAGATGAATATTTCATTACAGGGTAGGCTTTCAAACATGTAAAGACAGTAATGACGTTCCCAGCAGGTCTCGTTTTTCCACACCCAGGTCCTTGAACTCCCCAAGTAGCATTCTGGCTGTAATGGCCTCTTGGTGGAGACAGCAGCTCTGTGCTGAGGAACCCTGCATGGAGGCCTTTAGGCTACCCTCACTCGATCCACAATCTCAGGGAAATAAACTCACAGCATCTGGGCAGGTTGCCCAAATCCATAAAATACAGAGGAATCTGCAGCCCGCACACCTCCTAGAACTACAGGATCGAAGCACAGCAGGCAGGAAAGACAGCTGATGGCTGATTGAACATGCATGTCACCAGGTAAGAGCACAGAGGATGGGAATGTACGGTGTCACGTGACACCGTCCTGGACACTGTGCTCAGGGCTGCCCTGGACTGCTGGGCAGTGGGGAAGAGACTGCAGAGGACATCATGGGCAGAGTGGTGAGCTCTTAAGGGTGACGTAGGTCATGTGCCACCATGTGACTAGAGGGGACGTCTGCTATCTTCACCTGCATCTCCTGAAATAATCCCTGGATTTGAATATTAAGGATAATTTAGTACATCACAAAACAAAATCCTAGAAGCCAGTGTGGCCAGCGATGCAATGGCCTCCGTGACAAACTTGGCCGAAAGCTTTCTTTCCGTCTTGAGCATATTTGACCACAGAACAGTGCGGAAGCAGTAGATGTAAAAAATCAAAAAGCGGGCCAGGGTTGTGGCTCCGTGGTAGAGCTCTTGCCTGGCATGTGTGAGGCGCTGGGTTTGACTCTCAGCACCACATGTAAATAAATGAATAAAATGAAGATTAAAAAATAAAATATCAGGGCTGGGGTTGTGGCTCAGCGGCAAAGTGCTCGCCTTGCACGTGCGCGGCCCGGGTTCGATCCTCAGCACCATGTAAACATAAATGCATTGCATTGTGTACAACTAAAGTAAATAAATAAATATTTAAAAATAAATAAATAAATAAATAAATAAAAAAAAAATAAAATAAAATAAAAAAGGAAACTGCTTCTCTTTCCTCCACTTGAGATGGCTACCCTGCCATGCCCAACCGTGTTGACCCAGGACTCAGGGCTCAGGGGAGGGAACTGCAGAGATTTGCCCCGCTCCATCCTCCAGGAAATCCACCACCATCGGCAAGGAGGAGCCAGGACACAAGTCCCACCCTAGGACAAGCCATGTGTACAGACACTCCCAGCCAGACGGCAGAGACAGGCCCGAGCCCAGAGAGCCAGTCTGCAGCTCAGCCCCGGCTGGGAAGTGGAACCAGCGGCAACCACGGAGAAAGGACAGCGCAGTCAGGCTTATCGTCAGGAAAGAGGGGCGATCCCAAGGACCACTTCACCACCCGGCAGCTGCTGCCCACCATCCCAGAACATTCCGAACTCAGTGTGATCGGGCCCAGGCCGGCCTTTCAATGTGAATTAAGATTCAGTGAATGGGGGCATGATATTCAAGGGTGGTCAAGGCTAAGAAGAGTGACGAGAAGTCCCGCAGAGGAGGAGCAGTGAGGACAGGCGACCCCTGGGGACCCTGGGATCCCGGAGGCCAGGGCCCCAGGAAAAGCACCAAGAACCCGCTGCGAACAGCCTGCCTGGGGACCCGGCCTGGGAAGCGTGCCCTTTGGTGACAAAAGGAAGGAGCACAGGAACGGAGAACTGAGGACAGGCCAGCGCTCAGGGCTCGTCAGCAGGCTGCCCCTGACCCCGTGTTCACTCTGCTTCTAGAAAGGCAACAGACCCGACGGAACAGTCCTGGCTCCCGGAGCATGCCACCTAGGGCGTCCCCTTGTGTTTTCCCTCACTTACAAGAAGCCTGCCAATCACCGCTTTGCGGTCTTCTGATTGGTGCCATCCTGCCAATCACCGCTTTGCGGTCTTCTGATTGGTGCCATCCTGCCAATCACCGCTTTGCGGTCTTCTGATTGGTGCCATCCTGCCAATCACCGCTTTGCGGTCTTCTGATTGGTGCCATCCTGCCAATCACCGCTTTGCGGTCTTCTGATTGGTGCCATCCTGCCAATCACTGCTTTGCGGTCTTCTGATTGGTGCCATCCCCGTTTACGCAGACTTTCCCTCCCCCAGCGCTGCATCTCTGTGAACACGTATACACGGGATGCTTCTCTTATATGTAACACGGGTGCCATCTAAAACCGAATCTCATGCTAGTGACCTAGCATTAGGTAGAACCCAACTCTGAGTACCAGCTCTGCAGACTTCCAAACTGAAATCTTATTACTTCTGTACCTGCAGTTCCACAATTACATTCATTTCCAAACTTTAAGGATCCTTAATTTTCCAGTATTTTTGCCCAACGCCATTATTTCTTCCCACCAACATAGTTTGGATCCATAAGAAATTCACTCAAACACAGGTTCCCTTATCTTCACATTGACATCTGTAAGCCACTCATTTCTAAAAATAACTTGTTAAAATTTATTTTATTCATTGGTTTAGGTGGTAGAGACAAGATGTTCAGAACTCATATGCAATCTACACAGAGACAATTTTGCCTCCCTACAATTGCTTCCTGCCATCCCACTACTGGAGGACAGCCTTGGGAATTTAAATGACCAATTTACCCAAGGAAATAAAGCTTATTCTTAGTAAGTGGGGGAAAAATGTTGACTTAATTTATTTTACTGCCTGTGAATCTCCTTTGGAAAATACAAGTATAGTTTGATTAATTAGATTAGCAAATGCAGTTGTTGTTCATTCAGTTGGGTGGATTGATGCTTCCCTGAACCAAGTCCAGCTTCATTGTACACCTGCAAACTTATCCAGGTGAGATGGTGAGGGCCAAAAGCCCTTCTACCCCACAGCTCCTGAAAATCTCTTTTCATGAGTCGATTTGATCTTTTGATCAAATTTGATCTTTTGTGATTGGCGGCAGACAACTCAACCCCTCCCTGCCCCTGAGCTCGTAGAGAATAGAGGACAGGAAATTGACTACATGGTGTGTTACCATTTTTTATGCTGCCTAATTTTTAGCAGTTTTCCTTTCCTACTGAGTTTCATTGCAAATTTTTTTTTCTCGTATAAAAATATCAAAAGATATAAGACTTATTTTTGTTATTAATGACAGCATATTATAAGATTATTAGAAAAGAATTCTTGGAGCCATTGTTCTATTTTTAGAAAAATTGTGGTTAAATTTCTCAAATTGTTGCTAGTTTTTCTTTCTTCCTTCTTTTAATGACCCGTCTTTCTAAGGAAGTCCCTTTCATCTGACTTGCTACACAAAATCACTCCTGATTCATTTGTTACTGAGATTTACCAGAGTACAGCTGTTCAAACAAAGTCCTGGCCTATGAAAGCCTGGGAAAACTGGGAATGATAATCAAATTAAAATTCCTCTACATTCTTTTAACAGAGTGCAGACAATTTTGTTATTTTATATTTAAAACATTAAAATTAAAAGGCCTGAGCTCTGTGGTATTATGGACTGCATTTTTTCCACTAATGCTCTAGATGACATATCAGAATGAGAAAATTTTAGGAATTCAGCAACAAATCAAGTGAACTTTTCTATAAGAGATTTTATTTTCAATTTGAAAAATTTGGAAGCCCAAGAAGACAGGGGCTTGAGACCCTGTTGGGTCCCTGTTGGGGACCACTGGAGATCACGTGGCTCTACATGGCAGGCGTAAAATGGCAGGCGTAAAATCCAAGTGCTGGTGGCCTCCACCTAAGCGTCTTAGGTGGCATCTGGTGGCTATCAGACAACACTGATGGGCTCAGGGTGGACCTGAAGTGCTTCTGTCCACAGGCTGAAAGCCACCTGCTCCAAGACAGCCCAACATCTTCCCGTTCCCTGAACGTGAGAAGATTATAGGATCAAGGTCTCCTTCACTCATGAGCCACAGGCAAGGGGCCTTGACAGCTGGAAGACGAAGAATCAAACCGGGAGCGCATTCCCCTTACAAATGGATTCCCCCTCCCTCCAGTGCACCTGCATGCTCACCGGGCGGGCGGGGATTTAAAGGTTTCTTAGATCAAACAGTGTCTGACTCCATGGAGAAGCATCGCATCTGTCAGCCCAAGGATCAGAACCCCTTCTCACCACTCCCCAGACCCCCAGCTCCAGCCACTTAGCCACCGTCCATGGCCAGTCCCCTGGGGGGCTACTGCTGTCTCCCACACGGGTCAGACAGAGACCTCCCCCCCAGTCTACCTGCCTCAGTCCTCCCACAGTGGGGACACTAATCTTTCTAGGAAGCATCAGGATTTACACACACACACACACACACACACACACACACACACACACCCTGTGTCACTGGTGACATCCTCCCTGGGCCAGCCCCCTCCCCTCTTCTTTGGACTCATCCTAACTCAAGTCTCTGCTGAGATGGCACTTTCTCCCAGTCTCCCTCTAAGTCTGGGTTAGATACCCCCACACACACTCTCCCTCTCTCTCTCTCTCTCTCCACCCCCCCCCATGGTGCCCTGAACTACCCATTCCGACCATTCATCAAGTTACACTCCAAAGCCATTATAACTTTTCTATATTCTCCTAGAACAGAGTCTCCAAGAACAGCAGGGCCGAGTCTGTACATGTTAGCATGAAATTCCTCATGCTGGTATCGGGCCCCTCATTAACTATTCAAAATAAATATCATTGAATCATTTCAAAAATCTAATTAAAGTTTTCACTTAGCCAGTACCTAAAGCCTCCACAGAATATTTTATTTTAATGAGCTGGGAAAAGAATCACTTTAAAAAAAAAAAAAAAAAGTTTCCAAAAATTTAACCTATACAAATAACACAGTAGGTGTTCAATAAATATTTGTTATTGCATAAAGGAGTAATCAGGGTGACAAAGCCACAAAGGACATTAAAGAGTGTGATTTTTCTAATTAGTCCACTTGCTGGACACGGAACAGGATGGAAATCCAGTCCCGCAGGTCACGCGAGTGCGGGGTCTGACTAGACCTCCCTCACCAGGTGCGAGGTGGCCGAGGTTGGGTGTTTGGACCATTTCTGCTGTTGCTCCTATTTTATCGATACTCCCAGCCACTCGTCCCGACGTCAGCCAGCCATACAAAGCCAGCTCAGGAAGGACAGCTCTGACCGCACCATTAGTTCCACAGCTTCTCAAGCCAAAACGACAAAATGAGAGAAACCAAGCCCACCCCATTTCTCTCACATCAACCCAAGAAGATCCTGCCACGCTATCTGATGGCGACTCTGTGCTGATCTGAAGTCACCCCTGCCCTACACTGAATTTTGTGTGTTTAAGCTTCCTTGATAATTTGAAGAATAAGGGTGATGAAATACCTCCTCTGGCCAATTACAGTGTCTGTTTGCCATTCACCCCGGGCTCCTGCCTCAGCAAGACCTGAGATCTGGGTTTAGATATTTACTATAAAACCAGTGAGTAGTCAGAACTTGCTCTCACCCATTCAATGCACCCAGCACCCACGAGAGAGACTCCAAGGGTCCTGTCCCCACAGCTCTCCACCCTCCCCTCCACCTGCTCCCTGGCCCTTGTGCCGATGCAAGGATCCGGGCCTCCTGCTTCTGCTCAGAAGGCTCCCGGCCTTCCTCCCTGCTGCGCACAGGCTCCTCCCTCTGCCCGGAATGCCACCTCTCCAGTCTCATTCCTCACCCTGTCTGGTGCCCAGCATCTCTGCCTGGACCTTTCCCCACCCCCAAGCAGAACTTGACCCGCCTTTTGTGGTTTTTTTTTTTTTTTAGTGTCTCAGGCCCCTCAACACATTAGAGGTTCCAATTACTGCTCTTCTATCTACCTCCCCACCAGGCTGAGAGCTCCTTACAAGCACATACCACATCCACATTTCCTCAGTGCATAAAACCATACCCACAACAAGGTAATCAATGAATGGTTATTTAATGAATAACCATCCCTGTCCCCAATTAAGGCCAGACATTGAAATGATCAGAACGAGTCTATAACTCCGCCCATCTTCATTCTGTACAGCATTAAAAATCAAAACAGAAAACCAAATACCCAAGTACTATAATTAAGTTCCTATCCAGTCTGAGGGTAAGTTACAAAACTAGTTGTCATAATGATAAGCAAATGACTCAGACTCTGGCAACCTAACCTTGAGCGGTTGTTCCAACTTGATCCGGAGTTGGAAATAATCCAGAAGAGGCAGTTTAGAGATTTTAAGTACCACTGGCTATCTGGCCTTTTTAACGTTTGTTCAGCAACTAGTTGCTGAATACCGGCAATATGCACGGCTGGCCTTGTGTCTTAGTCCATTTTCTGTTGCTGTAACTGAATACCACGGGCCGGGTAATTTGTAAGGAGTGGAGGTTTATTTAGCTTGTGGTTCTAGAGGTAGGAGTTCAGGGACATGCTGCTGGCATGTGCTGGGCCCCAGAGCATGGCAAGGGGCATCACATGGCAAGACAGAGCCAGAGAGTCAGTCTTATTCCCTCATTGAATACAGCCACCAGTGTCCTCATGGGGACTTCACTCTCAGGATGTCTTCTAGTTCTAACTACCTCCCAGTGCACATGAATTTGGGGATTGGAGTTCCCCACACATAACTTTTGGGGGCCATATTTAAACCATAGCATGTCGGTAGTAAGTGGACCACCAACTCATGTTGGAAAAGACCCCCGGCCTTGATGTCACTGTCTTTCAGTGTAGAGGAAGGACGAAGCCCACCCAAGACATCACTATGGGTGTCGTGTGAGTGGCAGACAGGGATCGTGGAGACTTGAGAGGTGAGGCAGCGGCGTTCTCCACATATCGCTGGCATGATGGTAATTGCAGTCCAAGGTGAGCATTTGCTCCTGTACAGGGCGGCCTGGCTGCAGCTGGGTGGTGACCCAGGCAGTGGAGGGCAGAGGTGCCTCCACCTTCAGGGCAGGAGGAGCCCAGGGCCTCGGGCCTCCTCGGGCCTCCTCTCTGGCTGGGAGGCCCGGCGCCCAGACACCATGGGCCTGCACCCCGAGCCCATATTCACTCACACAGAGGAGCTCCCAGCACACGCACCACCAGGACGCGTTGCTGCCTTCCAGGGCCTCCCCTCCCTCATTCTCAGGGTCTAGCGTAGCTGTGAATATCTACCTTCATTTGTCTTCGTTGCATTCAATGCAAGTTCTTGGGTTGTGTGTATGTTCCAAATTTTTAAAAAGCAGCCAACAAACACGACAGCCTTTTGTTGTGCTTTTTGACATCTCTGTAGCCTCATCTTCTGCCGCTCCGATGTCCCCACGATGCATCCTCTCACACTCGACGCGGCGCCCTCCCGTGGGCCAGCTGTGGCACCTGCAGCTCACACAGGACGAAGACGCCTTCTCTGAAGTCACAGGACGTCAAGTGTCCACCTCTCTTGGGGACCACATGAACGGCCAATGCCCCAAACCACATGAATCCAAAATGATTGTTGATATTTCAAACAAAGGATCTATGATGAAAAGTTTGAGGATGAGCCATAATTTGGAATTACAGGGGGAAATCTTGTGTGTATGTCATTACACGGGTTTTTTTTTTTTTTTTTTTCCCTTGAGGCAAGACTCTATGGCTTTCAAGAAATCCTCCGAAGAGGCCCCCTCGCCTCTCTTGCACCTCTAAATGAAATGTCCTACGAGTTCCCGTGACGGAACCACCTTCACATATAAATATGACACCGTTTCCATCTGTCCAGCCAAACGTGGCAAAGTGCTTTACCATGCCTTTTAACCTAAAATACGATCACAAGAGCCACGTGACACACCAGGCCAGAGTCAGAACACAGAGACCCTGGGAGAAGCCGCAGCGAGGAGAACAAAGAAAAGGTCTCCAGATGATCCAAGCTTTCCAGGCATAAATTATGAAGAGAGAAAAAAAAAAAAAACTGGGTCACTGTGACTTGACATTCAGAAATAAGCAGCCACACTTTATTCCTACTGACCTACAAATCACCTCCAGTCCTGCATCCCGACACCATCCTACAGAAGGTCACTGAAAACCTCAGCATGGCCCTGCGCCGCAGTAGCTGGAGAACCCCAGGTCGGTGCAAGGAGGGAGGGACGAGGGACGCCCTCCACTCCAAGGCTGAAGGGGGCCTGTCCTCACAGTACAGGGGGTCTGTGGAGAGACACGGCGGGTTCCTGGCGCGGGAGGAGGGTTGCCTGGGCGCACTGGATTCTGAGGCTGCAACGGGCCTCAACCTACGTGGCTTCCGTGGTTCAGGCTGTCACCACGGGGACTGGCGCGCGCAGAGCCCACGTGCGACCTGTCCTGCGTTTCACCTGATGCCACCCTCAGCAAGGTGTTTGCCTCCGCCATCGGGCGCGTGACGTCCGTCTCTGCGGGCACCCGACAGGGACAGGCAGGGGCGCGCCTCTGGTCGGGCTCTCTGGGGCTGCAGCGTCCACACCGTCTCCCCCCGGGCCCAGCGACCTTCCCCTCGTCCCCTCCATGTCTCCTCCACAGCTTCACGCGGGAGTCTCGGGCGGCTTCAGACATGTCCAGTGCTTCCTCTGTGATCCCCGTCACCAACAGACTCTCCCCGCCAGCAGCCGAGGTCACTCAGAGGCACTTGATTTGCAAACGCGTTCAGCCTCCACCCGGGACTCGGGTCCTCCTCCGTTCCTCAGTGTGGCCCTGCCAATGTTGGCACACTGGTGCCTGGGGCTCAGGGTTTCCATGTCACCCGAGACGGCTCCGACACCCATGTGCTTGCGCTGCTCCCACACGGTCCCCTTGGCCAAAGATCATCCACTTCAGGAATAACCCCGAAAAAAACCAGAATATTGCTTTTTGAAAATTCTGAGCACTCCTATCACAGATAGGATGTGATCCTAGACCTACCACCTAATATCCGCATGACAGCTGAGCAGGTCTCCTATCCTCCCGAACCTCTCTTTCAGCCGGGCACAGTGGCGCACGTCTGTAATCCCAGCACTTAGGAGGCTGAGGAAGGAGGACATGAGTTCAAAGCCAGCCTCAGCAAAAGCAAGGCGCTAAGCAACTCAGTGAGACCCTGACTTTAAATAAAATACAAAAAAGGGCTGGGGATGAGGCCCAGTGGTCGAGTGCCCCTGAGTTCAAGCCCCGGTACAAAAAAAAAAAAATCCCCCAAACCTCTCTCTCCATGCCTCCAAAGTGGACAGAACTTCACCTTCCTCACCAGCTGTGAGCTTCAGATACGCGGCTACCAGGAGAGGCTGAGCAGAGACGGCTGGTGCCCCAAAGCCAAGCTCTCAACAGTTAGGAATTTGCTTATTCTGAGAAAGATCTTCATGACTGTAGACAAGGATGAATATTAGCTCAAGATCACTGGGCTTTATTTTTTTTTAAAGGGGGGAATACAAATAATTTACATTCTAAGAGCAAGCAAGCATTCCTGTTTAAAAATACCCAGGGTCCATTGTGACAAGCCTTTGGTCTGCAGGAACACTGAATTTCTGCCTACTTTTCTTTTTCCTGGGTTTGTACGTTCCTCCCCTCCTCTAAGTAAATCAAAACAACACATGGGAGAAAAGGTTTGTAAAGGCTGTCGCAAGACAACGGCAACGACAAGGACTCTGGGTGAAGTCCTCCTGGGGCATTGCTGCATCCAGCCTCATGAAAAGACCAATTGAAGGCTCCCGTGGTGGTGGCCATATGAGACACACACGTGGTTTTGAAGGCCTGAATTCCCTTGTGCTGTTCGTGGTGAAACCCGGGCCAAGCAAAGAAGCTGATGCTTCCCACGGAACACGTGGGCCTCCATTGTGTCTGCGACCCCTCTAGGTATTTCAGGGCCGGAATCAAATACAGAAATGAAAACAAACAAAAGCCCACTAGCTGCCCAAATTTGGTCTTGCCAGAAAAAAAGGAAAAAATGGTAGTATTAAAAATAAATCTGTTGTGGGACGACTGTGGACTTATTTAGCCCATTCAGCGGGATTTTTCGTGATGCTACAGAGCCAAAGACTCATTGTGTCATTGTCCAACACAAACAATAGAGAAACTCAGCCGAGTGCAAAATCCCCAGGAGAAACTATCTGCAATTTAATTAGTGAATAATTGAAGCAATTTAAATACAATCCCAGGCATTTTTTAAAGTGATATTTGAATAGACATCTGCTGCATCCTACTAAGTGTTCCGGGGAAGCACGATCATCCCCGATCCCGCGAGATGCCACCATCACGAGCAAGACTCTGTTGTTAGGGCAAGACCCATCGTTTACAAGAAAACTCTAGAAATTCTCCCTCCTGACACATACCCACGCCCACAAAATGGATTAGACAGACAGACAGACCACGGCCACATTCGTCACAGTCTTTTGAAATGCAGAATAATGGACACGTGATTTAAGCTCAGCAGCTCTCAGAAGGCCTGGCACCTTTACTGCCTTTCTTCTATTACTACTGCAATTTATTTATTTACAAAATGGGAATATCAATGCCTACCTCACATGAGTTTTGAATATTAAATGAGAATATTTACAATAAAGCACCACATCACTGGTACTTGAAGATGCTGAAATGTTGAAGAAACGGAAACTATAAACCACTGATAAGTCACCCTTACACCTTCTACCATAAGAATTTTCCTATCCCCACCTTACAGACTTATTTGTATGTATGAAATATTTGACCACGCGGAGCTGCAGCCTCATAAGAGGAAGAGAAATGGGGAGACAGAAGGGGTAACAGCAGTCCAGTGACGTGAATGCATTTTACACACTCAGAAATGGTTCAGACTGCAGGTTTTCTGTTGTCTGCATTTTACAATAACCTCTTTAAATTATTAAAAAAGTATTTTACTATATACTAAAATCTCCCCTAGCCAAGAAGAAATCCTCTTCCTTTGGGCTGGTCAGCTGTAGGAGGCCAGGGAGGGGCTTGGGACACGAGTCACGCTCCAGAGCCCCAACACTTGGCAAAGGCACATACTAGGACCTCGGCCAAACTTTCAGAAAGGGGTTTTCCCCTGAACCTTTGTTAACTACACACACAACAGATTTCTGAATAAAGGTACCCACACACCGGGCACCAAACCCTCAAACTCCCACCCAGGCCTCGCACACTTAAAGGGACAGAAATGACATTTGTTCTGAATACAAATCAACACACGTACTTGAAATAGTTCAATAGTTTACATTTGAAAATGTTTCACAGACTCCCAGCATATGCTACAGCAAGTGTCTTAAACATACAAAGAACCCCAGAAAGAAGACCCGGAATCCCTGCTCTAACTCGTGTAGACGTCGCTGTTCTTGAAGCACTTGGAGCTGGCCACGTGGATGCACCAAGTCCACGCACAGGCATGACAGTGGGCAGCAGAGGGAGGCGTGGCTCAGCATCACTCTGGATGAACAGAGCCCCGGGGCCCCCCACTCTGCTGCCACCAGCAAATCACCCAAACTCTCCAGCCCGGGTCTGCGCACTGGGGAGGTGGCAGGACAGGACCCGTGCGTTGGCCGGCCCCTGTAGGTCCTGGCTCCTGACGCTCTGCTCTGTGCCAGGCTTTGTCTGGGAGATCTCATGACACAAGGTATCAACCCACTCACTCCCTGCACCTGACAAGGTGCGGCTGAGGAAGAAGAGAACATGAAAACACCACCGAACTGAGGCCAGGGGCCAGCAGAGAAGAATCTAGAAGACCAAGGCTGGGCATCAGCACCTCACACAAAAACCTCACAAAAGCACCACATTTGAGGCCCAGCACAGGTCCAGGTGGCCACAGGCTGAGGCAACGTGGGTTCTCTTCTGTGCGTGCAGACGCGGCGTGGGGCTAGCGAAGCCACCACAATCAGCCCCCAGAGGACACTCAGCAGCTACAGGAACTGGGGCCAGGACTGCCCCTCGGTCCTGAAAACCCTGAGCTGTCCCCTTTGCTTGGAACACAGAGCACGACTGTACTGATGGAAGGTGATCAGGTGAGGAGAGAATGACATTTAGCGAGGGCCCAAGTTACACCACGGCTCACCCCAGCACAACACTTCTTGACATCTTCTGCGGTTTCGACGAAGGTGTCGATAAAGGTTGCGAGATATTCTAATCCGGTTCAGAGTAGGACGCCTCACAGTGCTGACGGGGCCTATCAAGTCTTTCATAATAAAATAACCGATAACTTAAAAGTTGACGTTAAACTCGGAAGAGGCTTTCATCTTAAATTCTATTAGATCCTTCCAGTTGTATGCGTAATTCATGTGAACCTTCACACTCTGAAAGTCACTAGGTGCTTGGCTCTGGAGGGTCACCCAAAGGCTCGTGGGTTGAAGGTTTGGTCCCAATGTAGCCAAGTCCAGGGTGGAGCCTGGGGAGGGTATTGGATCAAGAGGGCTCTGAGCTCACCAGTGGATTAATCCACTGATGGACCCACAGTTCAGTGGACTACTGAGGGGGGTGGAAACAGGAGGTGGACCTACTAGAGGGAGCAGGTCCTTGGGGTGTGTCGTCGGGAGTCATATCTTGACCCAGCCCCTTCCTCTCCGCTTCCTCCATGAAGAGAGGGCCTCTGCTCCACCATGCTCCCACTGTGACAAAGGAACAGGCCCAAGTGACCACAGACTGAAACCTCTGCATCAATCAACCCAAAACCCCTTTCTTCCTCTAAATTTTTTTTTTCAGGTGTTTTGTCACCATGCTGGAAAGCTGGCTAACACACCGGGAAAGACTGTTCTTAAATCTGCACGTGGGAGTGGTGCTGGGATTGAACCCGGAGCTTCATGCATGGTAGGCGAGCCTCGTTCACCCAGCTATAGCCCCAGCCCAAAGACATAGTAAGTTGGCTAGAATTCCACGTTAATGACTAAATGACCACAAGTCACATACTTATAAAATCCACATTTCTAGTCGGGGGGTCGGAGCCATGCCTGTAACTCCAGCAGCTTGGGAGGCTGAGAGAGACACGAGGATCGCAAGTTCAAGGCCAGCCTGAGCAACTTAGTGAGACCCTGCCTCAAAACAAAAAAATAAAATAAAAGATCGGGGACATAGTTCAGTGTCAGAGCACCCCTGGATTTAATCCCCAGTTCAAAAAGAATCCGCATTGCTAGACATCTGCCAAGTTATGTGTGCAGTACAGCACTTGAGACCTCCCCTCCCCGATTCCTAAAACACCCCCAATAAAACACCGATAAAAAGAGAGACGGGTTACCATGGAGAGAAAGATGAGCAACGGTCAGCATCACAATCCAGAAGGGCACCTGCGCTGGTGCTGCCCACCCGCTGAGGAGCACGTGGATGGCGTAGAGTCCTGGCCGCTCCGTTCCCCTGAGAAAATGGACAGCCGGCTACGTCGGTGACCCAAATGCCTCACCCTTGGGTTTTCTTTGAAGAATGGGCTAGGAAACCCCCCAGCCGGTTGCTTCCAGAGCCCCAGCACACGCCCCTGGCGAGGGAGCCTCATGAGACAGAAAACCAGTTCACGACGGCAAAGAGCGACCTCGTCTCAAGCCAAAAGCCTGTGTTCACAGGCGGGCAGCTGAGGTGGGAAGAGAGGCTCTCCTGGAACATTCTTTTGATCATAGGCCTCTAGACTGTGCCTTCATCCCTAATTCCCAAAGCTGCAACCCCCCCACGAATGACTTTGTCCCACCTCCACACCTAAGCCCAGGCCCAGGCTGGACGGAGCACCCTGAGCTGCCTCGAGGAGCCACAAGTCCCAAGCCTTTAGTCTGTGCACAGCTGCCCCTTGAGTCCAGGAAGGAGAGTGACCAGGGGACCCCAGAGGGACCTGGGGAACCCCATATGGAGCCAGGGTGGACGCCGGGCTCCAAGTGTAACAGGAGCCAGTTGAGACAGCTGGGACAAGACAAGACAGGACGAAGAAAGGAAAGCCACCCCCAGGCAGGCTCCAGGTCCTCGCAGGAGCTTCCGTCTTGCAAAGGCTGCTGGGAGATGGGAGTGTGCGTGGTTCTGAGAACATGAACTAGATCTGCCAGCCACGGTGGTGCACACCTGTGACCCCATGACTCAGGAGGCTGAAGCAGGAGGATGGCAAGTTCAAAGCCAGTCTGGGCGATTTAGCAAGACCCTGACTCAAAACAGAATCACGTACGAAGAACTGGGGTTGTGGCTCAGTGGCAGAGAACTTTTCTAACATGCCAAAGTCCTGGGTTCAATCCCCAGCACCACAAGAACACACAAGAATTCAGACTTGTAATATCTTGGCTTTGAGGTTGTTAAAATCTCTTTGAGAGTATAATACATAGTGCAATGAGGTGGCTACCCCTTGGGAGAAAAGTCTCTCCTTGCAGAAACCAAATGCCCTTTTGTAGAGATTATTCCTTTTCCTGGAAGACTGATCAAATGTGCAGGTGAATCACGCAGAGACCTCTTAGGAGATGGCGACTGCAAGGAGGCCAGGCTGTGAAGCCCAGGCTGGGGCAGAGCTGCAGGCCCAGGAGGGGATCTGGACCACAGGGGTACTGACAGCTAAGTACTCCCCAGAGGCAACTGCCACCAAGCAGTCCCTCAAAGACAGGAAACAAGAGGTTGTGACGGGAAGACTCACAAAGGTTCTTCTAGTTGCTGACGGAGCGAGGACTGAAGCGAGGCTCCTCTTGGCTGAGCCCGTGGACGGACGCTGCATGAGACCAGTGCAGACTTGAAGCGATGGCCTGGCACTGGACGCCAGGGCTGGGTCTCTGCTTCCTGGGGAAGCGCTGGACTGCTGTAATAACCTGAGGAGGGCCGCAGATCTGCGCCCCAATACCCTGGGTACCCCCACAAAGAATTACACACAGCTTCCCAGGACTCCTGATCAACATCCCTGAACTCTCAACACGGACACTCAGAGCTACCACGCTGCGGGCGCCTGCACTATGTGGGTGTCTGGGGGGAGCTTTAGTCAAGCTAACGGCACTCCAGCTAAACCAACGGCATCTCCTTGAAGAATGTGCATTCTTCCCATCGGTCATCCTGAGGGGGACAGATCTCAACAGAGGAGGTGAAGAAAGGAAAACTCTTGTCTTCCTATGAGTCTAGTGAGACCCTGGCCAGCCTCACGATGGCCTGGGCCTGCGCATTCCAACAATACCCACCTCCCTCAGCTGGCTGGAAGCGATTCTCTGTGCTGTAGTCCTCTGTTCCCCTCCACCTTCAACAAAGTCACGTTAAATGTGACAGCCTCAATTTAGAAGTCTTTGAGGAACCCCAGGAGAGTCTCTGTCGCAGCTCGTGCTGGAGTGATAAAAGGGAGAAGAGCCCCCTTTGAAGCCAGCGCAGTGATGGTGGCCGTAAGCCCCGTGACCACGCGCAGCAAAGGCACTGGGGTTGAAGGAGGGAGGCCACGCAAGTGGGCGGGAACTCGTCGCACACACATAAAAGGTGGCGAGTTCCGGTACCTTCCAGAGCAGGAGGAAGGAGAACAGGAGTCACAGGGAGCCCCAGGGCCTGCTGTTCCCACAGGAGGGCCACGGGCCAGCGGATTCCAGACCCACCTGTGAATGTGACCCCGAGTCCTTTTCCTCTTGCCGTAACAAAACACCTGAGCCTGGGCCGTATCTAAAGAAGAGAGAGTGGGCTGGGGTTGTGGCTCAGCGGCAGAGCGCTCGCCAAGCACGTGCGCGGCCCGGGTTCGATCCTCAGCACCACGTAAACATAAATGCATTGCATTGTGTACAACTAAAGCAAATAAATAGATATCTAAAAAAAAAAAAAAAAAAAGAAGAAGAAGAAGAGAGCGTGACGTGGCTCGCGGTTCTGGGAGCTGCCAAGGCCAGGAGCATGGTGCTGGCGTCTGACGAGGCCCCGTGCGGTCGTGACACGGGCAGGACACCACATGGCAGGATGGAGCTGACGCACAAGAGCGCTGGCTCTCGTGACAAGGCCACCAATGGAGAGCCCGCCCCCGCAAGGCCTGTCTCCACACGCCTGCCCTGGAGCCTGCGCCTGCTCTGGGGGCAGGTGCACACCCCCTCTCCCCTCGCCCCAGAACAGAGGCCGTCGGGACACAGCACGAGGCTGGGGAAGAGCCGAGACTAGGACCACACGGAACGGAAACGGAAGGGGCACGGCCCTGTTTAAGATCTCACGGACCAAGGTTAGCATGACCTCATGGCAGAGTTTTGAAATCAGTGAAAGTGGTGGCTTTCTATACAGATTCCATTTCGCAAAAGTGAACCAGTACAAAACGGGGGGGTCGTGAACTGCGGTCGATTCCCAAGCAGGAACGAGTTGGTGGGGACGAACCCAGCTTCCATGTAGAACCATCTAGCTCTGATAAAAAGGAACCAAGTAAACCAATGCTCCAGAGGAAATTGAGAAACACGTAAAGCAGGGCTGGGGAGTGTCGATCAGTACTAGAGGTGAAAGGCCCTGGGTGCCGCCCCCAGCATCAAACACAAAACACAGAAAGCAGTAGATAAAGTAATTCACACCAAGCAGAAGCCTCAGTCCCCATTTGGTTTTATTGGCCAATTAAACTAAGTTTCAAGGACCAGTCATTGTCACGCTATACAAACTGCTACAGAACATTTTTTTTTAAAGAGAAAATCTCTAAAAAGATTTAAACACACTACATAATATATAGCCCCACCTATAAAGCAGGGTGTTGGTTTGGGGCCAGCTTCACATAGAGTATAGGCATGTGGGGATGAAAGCCCAGAATGGGAAAGGTTTGGCCAAGTGCACACACCCAGGGCACAGCCATCTCCCTAGTAAATGTCACTGTCATTTAAATTGAGATTATGGGATGGAACTTACACAAACACATCAAGTCCCTAAACGTCCCAACCCTAACGTCCACACTTGAGTGCGCAGGAGTCTACTTGGTCTGTAGCTGAGACAGAGGGTTAACCAAGCACCACCAGGTACCGGGCACCTGTCTTCCCATTGCACGTGCCTTCCACTGCATCTAAGTCTGGGACGTGGGTCTGGTACCAAAATCTTGGATAAAATGCTTTGCCATTCAGTATTTTAAATGTAAATAAACTACTGCATCATGTATTGATTTTATTTCAGATGCAGTTTCTCCAATGCCTTAAGAACAGCAAAGTCTATATTACTTGTCATTCTCTTAAAGATCATTTTCTTGGAGAGGAGAAAGTAGTCAGAAGTGTGATGAATTTCCTTCTGATGGATATGGGGGCTCACCAGCGCATCAGCGGCTATGATAGATCCATCCAGCTGAAGCGTCCTCCAATGAAAGAAATAATAATGGGACATCAGATCTTGCCACAAGGTGGCTATTACAAGGTTTGGATTGGCAGAGTCTAGGCTGATAAAACAACCCTGTGGCTGATAAACCAAAAAGAAGCAAGAATGCGGGTTTAGTCCCATAAATATTATCCATTACACACGAGTTCTCAAAGAAGAGAATTTGAAGCTAGAATTGTCAGTGTACATCCTAATTTTACAGATTAGAAAACGGAGGCCCCCGACACTACTTTGTCTATTGAATTTTATCAGACCCATAAGAGTCATGGAGGTGAAAAAAAAAAAAAAAAAAAAGCCTAGAACTTCCCATTTCCTCCATGCAATCTGCATTAGACCCAAAAAGAGGAACCAGTAAAGAGACCCACAAATCATTCTGCTTCAAAATCTAGCAGTGCACACAGGCCAGAGCTCTACCCTGGCTTTACGTTCATAAAAATGCAGGGCTTAATTCAGAAGGATTTTGGATTCAGTCCTCGACGACACCTGCTCAGGCTTCCGAGGAGGCTGCGCAATGACATAAATTATTGATCTGTGTTCACCAGCTCCGCATCAAACGCAGGCACAAGGACAGTGCAAGCAAACGGCGGCAGACACGAGCAGAGCATGAACTTCCTTCTACGTCTGGGGAGGCCAAGGAGACATCTCTCAGCTGGTTCTGGGACCAAGTGACTGCCTCCTGGCCTCCCAGAGAAATCCACAATCCACCAGAGGTGTGGTGAGGTCTCCACTCGGGTCAAAAAGAAAGGCCTCCATGGACTGGCCCGGTCCAAGGGGTAGCACTGTAGCTTCACTTTTTATATTTTCGGCTCTGGAAATTATGTAACTGCAACCTCAGTGTCTCACTGATTTTAGATGATTAATTTTTCTTCTTTTTTAAAGTATGTAGGACTTAATCACCCAAAACCAGTCGAAGACAAAAGCTGTGAGCCAGACCTTGAACAAGCATACTGTAGGTGAGCTAGAGCACTGTTGAGCCCACCTTGATCACTAGTCAGATTTACAGGGAGCTTAGAGAAGTGTGGGACAGTAAAAAGGAGGGATTACTCAGACACGTTACACTGTGTTTCCTGAGAACATGGAAATATGCGGCATTAAAATATCCCCTAAGATTAACACCACGCACTATTTAAATTTAGCAAGTTTGTAGTAAATGACTTTAAAATATGAACACGTGCTCATGCACACTCAAATATAGATAGAAAGTTCTGGGATTTACAACAACATAGTTTTTCCACAAAATGAAGAGGAAATTCTTTGAGGTCACCAAGGAAAATCTGTCTGACAGATTTTCCCCCTGGATACCTCTGCCCACTCTCCAACCAGAACCACGGGCTGTGACAGGCGGCTGCGTGTGGGTCACCTCTTCAGGCCGCAGGGCGAGGCACCTGCAGGGTCCCCTCAGCCGGCTTCTTGCTGATGTGAATTTTAGTCTTTCTAGCCACACATGCTCACTGGAGGTGCTAAAAACACCCCACCCTGCCTTCCTTGCAGCTGTTTTGATAAGTAGGCAGGTTGCTGGGGGGAGAGGAAGGTGAGGGGAAGGGGCTGAAGAAGGGCGAGGAGGGGCGAGAAGCAAGAGGCCGCAGAGGGAGAGGAGAGGTGTGGAGGCCAAGTGTACCCAGACTCAGGAGAGTCAGGATGGCCGGGTATGAATCCCCGGGAATGGCCAAGCTCTCTGAGGCCTGCCTGTCGGCCTATTCTGAGGGCTTTATATGTACTAAGTCATCAGCACCCACAGGGACTCAAGAGCTGGGTGCTATGATTAGGCCCACTGGCGGGACCCGAGTCCTAGGAGACACGGTCAACACCAAGGCCAAACAGCTGGCATCGTGAACTGTTTCCGCAGCAGCCTTCAGGGTGAGCTCGCAGGGAGAGGAGAGTGGGTTTAGGTCATGCAGTGGAAAAGCCCTGGGCGTAGCCTAGGAGGACATCATAGACCGTCCCCCTCCCCAGGGATGCAGCGCAGATCATCCTCTTAGCCCCTCTGTCAATCATTGCCGCACGTCGGTCATAGGGAGAAAATTAAAATACTACCCATCAGCTTAGGAACCTGAAAGCAAAATCTGGAATGCCTATCCTAGAAAAGCTCTATAGCAGTGACACCAAGTAAGAAAGGTCTATGTTAGCCAGCAAGGGGGCGGTGGGGAGGCCTCTAAAATATACTGTGGGATTTCCTTAAAAAGCAAGTTTCATGACCAGTACTATCAGAAGCTGAATAATAGCCCCAGAGACAGCAGATCTTGATCCCTGGAAGCTGTAAATGTCACCTTATTCAGAAAAAGGATCTTTGCAAGTACCACTGAAATAGGGCTTTTTAGATGGGAGACTGTCCTGAGACATCAGGTGTGTCCTAAATACATTCACCAGTGTCACAGGTTGTTAGGCAAGCTCTACCACTGAGCTCCACCTCTGGTCACAAGTGTCACTGGATGAGAGACGACAACACGCCCTAGTTGGGCTTCATTTTTGAGACTGCGACTAAAAGATCTAACCAGAACAACTGTAGAGGGGGAAACGTTTATTTGGAGGCTCTCGGTTTCAGAGGTCTCAATCCGTAGAAGACTGACCCCACCCCGCAGGGCTCCGGGTGAGGCAGAACATCATGGTGGAAGAGCGCGGCAGAGGGAGCGGCTCACGTGAGGACCAGGAAACAGGCAGAACACCACTTGCCAGATACAAATACATACCCCACAGCCACGCCCCCTGTGCCCCGCTGCCTTCAGGTACCACTCAATCCCATCAGGTGATTAATTCACTGATTGGGAGGAGGCTCTCACCACCCAGTCATTTCCTCTCTGAACCTTCTTGCCTCGTCTCACGCGTGAGCCTCTGGGGACACCTCACACCCAGACCATGACACGGGGTTTTGCTCTGTTGCCCGAGCCAACCTCGCACTCCTGGGCTCGAGTGTCTCTCCTGCCTCAGCCTCCTTAGCAGCAGGGCCTCCAGTGGAGGCCACCAGGCCCTACTAGTCTGGTTTGTGTTACTATTAACAGAACGCCTAAGACTAAGTCACTCATCAAGAAGAGAGATTCGCTTTGGCTCACAGTTCTGGAGTCTGTCCAAGGCAGGGCAGCCTCATCTAAGAAGGTCGGAGCTGTTTCCTGACACGGTAGAAGCCTCACTTTATAACAGCCCACTTGCAACAACCCAGCAGGGGAAAACTTGCTGCCTCCGCCCACAGGGAAGGCAGCAATCCCGCTTCACAACCTGCTCGCTCTTAGAGCCCCACCTCCCACCACCAGCACAGGGGCAATCAACTCAACACCAGCTCCAGAGAAAAGAAGCTATACTGACACAGCGGCAGAGGGCAACGGGACCGTGAGGCAGGGACCTAAAGATGCTGGTCTTGGAGACTGGAGCACTACAGCCACAAGCCAAGGAGTGCTCTAGAACTGGGAGGGGATGCCTCTCTGTTGTGGCATTTTTGTTACAGCAGCCATAGGAAACTAATACAGGTACCTAGGCTACATTTATATTAAGATGTACATACAAGGCTGGGGTATAGCTCAGTTCAGTTCGTAGAGTACAAGGCCCTGGGTTCAATCCCCAGCACACACACACACACACACACACACACACAAAAAGATGTACATACACACACAAATATTAGGAAAGCAAAAGGGTTGACAGAATGACCTTGCAGGAGGAGAGAGCAAAGGAGAGACAGAGAGAAGGAAGAAACGGATGTCCACAAGACGGGCTCCACTCCTACCACTGAAATCAGTTCAACCTGCGCTTTGAGGCAAAACCTCCACCTGAGGGTTTTTCTGGGTTGTAAAAAGAAGCCTGGTGCTGCACCTTGCCAGAGGCAATAAGCCCTCGCTGGCATTCAAACTCACAGGACAGGGACGCACCTCCCTGAAAAGGGATTCGCTGAGTGTCCCAAGTGTCGCGCTCTCACTCTTCCTCACTTTGTCCCTACCTGAGCCACCATGGCTGACACTGGCCCCAAGACAGACACCAGTGGGGAAGGGGAGAGGAAGGCCAGCGTACCCAGACCCAGCTCGGACTGGCACCCAAGAGCCCCCGCGTTTAGGGACAGTGGCCCCACGGGGATTGCTGGCACTGCAGGCCCCGGCTGCACAATCCCACCAGGCCAATTTTAAACCACACTCTTCCTCCACCTCAGGACACATTCCCTCAACATCTAAACGTCTTTACAAGGGCGGTTCCCACAGGACCTTTCCAACGCGGGCTATTCTGCTCTTTCTAAATTTGAAGTGTGCTGGTAAAAGGCAAGAAACACTGCCCCAGCCCACACCCCATATCCAAAAACGTGTTTCTGTTAGAGATCAAACAAAGCATCAAAATCACTAAGAGACTTGGAGGAAATTACCCTCCAGGAAATTTCTTCCATTTGCCAAAAGGCCAACCGGGGGCCTCTATCCAGACATTCTCACAATTAGGTAAAGAGCAGCATAGAAAATTCTGGGTGATTTTTACTGATGGTCAAATATTTCTTTCCTGATATCCAAATAGAAATGAGACTCTGCTTCCAAAATCCCTGACGTTCTTTCAAAGGTGAGGCACACACGCAGCACTGAACAGGTAGCAGGAGCAGGCCCAGAGCTCCCGGGCTGCCCCTGCCGAGCCCCAGGGTCTTCCCTATGACCTGGCAGCAGGGCCTGGGTTTGTGGGCAGGTGGAGGTGAGGTTCCGCCTCAGCGCAGGTCCCGGGGAAGACAGCCCATCCCGAGCTCCAGCGACTTTTTCCTACATTTCACAGCCATCACATTCCCAAACTGAAAATGTAACAGCTTGCCACCACTGCGGTCGACTTAAGATGTAATAATGGAGAATGAGATGTTATTGATTGGAAAGGGAGGAGAAGCAACCACAATGGTGTCATCAAGTCAGAGAGAAAAGAAAATTAACAGATGAATTCTTCAGGACTGAGATTGGGTCCCCACCCACTACAGATGGCAGAGTTCTGAGCAGCAGTCCCCAGACAAAACAAGATGTGCACGAAGCATGAGAAGCAGTTCCCCCAAGAACATGCCACGCCTTCAGCCACCAGGAATTACTCATGCCCAAGCACACCAGCTCACACGCACATGCACACAAACACACTCACACACACTCGTCGTTGTCTTGCAGTGGTGCACAAGCAAGACAGTTCCTTTTCACTTCCCGTGAAGCAGTCGTTGGGTACAAAGGAGTTGCCACTTTAAAATGCAGATAAAACAGTATATTTTTCAAGGAGTAGTTAATATTAAATCTGGTGCGCCATGGCCTCCAGGAAAATGCAGGCATGCCCAACTTGACTGTGAAGGAATCCCTTTCCAATCCCATGACTGTGCACCTAAAGAATGGGCAGTAAGATTTGAGAGGGCTCAGGAGGCTGAGACAGGAGGATCACAAGTTCAAAACCCGCCTCAGCTACTTAGCAAGGCCCTAAGCAACTTAGCGAGTCCCTTTCTCAAAATCAAGATAAAAAGGGCTTGGGGATGTGGCTCAGGGGTTGAGTGCCCCTGGTTTCAATTCCTGGTACAAGAAAAAAAAGAGAGAGATTTTAGAGAAACTATGGAGACGCTGAGTATTTTCTCCGACACCTGCTGGTCATTGTGTATCCTGGAAGAAACGTCCGTTCAAGTCCTTACCCCGTTTATTAATCAGGTTTGCAGGTTTTGTTTGTCATTGGGGTTTTTGCCATTGAGTTGTGGGAGTTCCTTAGCTCTTTCAGTGAGCGATGCCTTATCAGATGTGCGGTCTGCAAACACCTTCCCCAGATTCCAGGCCCTGCCTTTGCACCCTGCTGAACGTTTGGTCTGCTGTGCAAATTTTTGCTTCATGCCACTGGTCCTCCAGGAAATGCAAAATGCACATGAAAACCACAACAGCTATCGCCTCGGGCTCGTTAGGGAGGCGATCGCCAGACTAGCGAAGACAGGTGTTGGCGGGGCTGTGGCGGAAGTGGGACCCGGGGCACTGTTGGTGGGATGCGAGCTGGGCGGCCACCACGGACACCAACACGGGGGAGCCTCAGAATGTAAACACAACCCCCACGGGACCTGCAGCCCAACTCCTGGGGACTCACCGAAAAGAACCGAAATCAGGACGGCAAAGAGATACCAGCAGTCTGGGATCCCCACCCGTGCCCCTGCCGAGACGTGGGGACGACCCAAGTGTCACCCGCAGGTGAACGGACAGAGAAGAGAGGATACAGGCAGATACGTGAATATTAGCCAGCCTTTAAAAAGAAGGATCCTCCAATATTCAGCAACGTGACAAACTTGAGACCATGAAGCCGCAGGTCCCACTCACTGAGGCACCTACGGTGCTGAAATTCAGAGACACAGGGTGGGATGGGGACAGAGAGGGAAGAAATGGGCACTACTGACCAACAGCTATCAACACTTCAGTTTGGCAAGATGAATGTTCTAGGGACCTGCTGTACAGCACTGTACCTCTAGCTAATGATACCCCACCACGCACTTCAAAACCTGTGCAGAAGGTAGATCTCATGTGAGTTGTTCTTACCAGAATAAAATATGTTTTTTAAATGGTACCTGTAGAGTAGTAGAAATGGGCAGTACTCTTTTGGTAAGTGTTTTCTGCTAGTGATTGTTGCCATTTTATTTGTTGGTCAAAACACGCAGTTCGTCAAACAGGTAGTAGCTAGTCAAGCCTGAACGTACTTCAGAGAAACGCGACCATCGGAGATGATACCAATCTCCGAATTCTTAAATAGAAAAACAATACGTTTAGAAGAAATGGCTGCTAAAAATCATCTCATTTTTAATCATTTAAATGAAATTTAGATTTAAGTTCCAAGGTTTCCTTCCCAGAATAAATCAAGTATTTTCTCTTGTCATCAGGCTGATTTATTTGTCATCTTTGAAAATTTATTTTTGACCACGGACTCAGGTAATCAAAGATTTTTTTCCAAGCAAGGCCTACATGTAGTGAGAACACTGTGGCCCAGTCAATTCTGTATCCCACCATCCAAGGCAGTAGTGAAAAATAGGTGCAGAGACAGAATTTGGGGGCATTTTATACACTGTATAGCAGCTCTCCCCTTAGCCTAGAACATGGCCTGGTGGTTCCATCAGAACCAGCAGGAGTATCTAGGATGCACTAGCCAGAGGCTTGTTGGTTTAGACTTAAAATGGCCCTCGGCAGGACAACCAAACCCTCAAAAGTTGAGTCTCCACAACTAAAAAATCCTTCCCAGAGTTTTTCAGAGCATTTAGTGAGAAAGGCACGTGAAGGGTTTGCACAGAGGCTACCAAAAGATAAGTCATTCATGAACTTGTTGCTTATTGTGCACAGACTTCCCTCAGAGAAGAGTGAAGTTCACTCCTCGTGCCCCTACAGGACAGAGTGGCCACCTGATTCACACCCACAGCCCCAAACACAGGAGAGAGCTTGACGCAGCACTAGGCTCACCCCGAGTTGGCCTAACTGTGAGCCAGCGTTTCCCGAGTGTCCTGCCCTCAATTGTTCCCATGCTGCGCCAGTAACTCTACTGCTCAGCAAATTCATCTCAGCCTGGACAACTGCAAAGGGGAGCCGGGGAGCTTGGGAGGTGCTCCCGGGTCTCCTGGAGGAGCACAGCTCTGGGATGCCTCCACCCTGGAAGTGACTCTGAGGCCACCCTCCTGGGTCACACGGTGGGCATGCAGTGCTTCAGAAAAAAAGGGTAGAGTTAGTTGCTGCCAGTGTCAACACGGGCAAATTTAGTGCACAAAATTATAGGCCACGGTATTTTAAAAATACAGAAACAAGTTTCTGGTGCCAGCAAGTGGTCTTGGCCTGGGAGCGGGTGACTAGGACCAGACGCACTTTTCTATCTTGGTCTAAGTGGGACGTGGGACGTGGGCCGTGCTGGCCTTCGGTCGCCCTGTGCAGTTCCTCCTTGCCAGCCGCTCCCAAGGGCAATCTGAAATCTCCTCTCAGAAGGAAAATGTAAAGTAGAAACAGACCTCGGCACGTCTTCAACAACACAGGCTCCTTGCTGGTGTGAGCTTCACCCTGGAAAGACCGCTGTCACTCACTGATGGGGGCCTCAGATGGGGCAGAAAAGTTTTAAGACTCCTTTAATACTTTGTTACTAAAACACATGGGGCAAATAACACCCCAAAGACTGCCATCAAGTATCCATTCAGTGAGTAGACATGAAGCGCCAACTGTGTGCACAGCGGCACTGGACAACGGACGCTGCAGTTGCAGAACTGGCATCTGCCGCGCCTCCCTCTTCCCCCCGGCCCTGCTGCATCTTCCACAAAGATGCCTTTCCCTGAAAAGGCCCGGCCATCACTCGCAAATCTGCCTCCTCCAAATGAGTCTCTGGAATGCACAGTTTGCCAAAACACAAAGGACTCCTTTCTGTCCCCTGCAACACAGACGTGGACTCTGGGGGAGGACGCTTGCTCCTGGGCCTCTGTGAGGCGGGAGCGTGACCTCCCCTCCGGGGCCGCCCTCCCCTCCCCACCAGACAGCTCCCCGTCCACCTCGGCCCCAGAGCTGCCTGCCCTGCTCTCTCATCACCGCTGCCCCTCTTCCTCCTGAGCCAGTTGAAAGAATGTCCTCTTTGTGTGGTGTGTGCATTCCTGGGTTCTTTCCGTGGGGACAGGACACAGAAGGGCCGGGAGGTCAGGACTTGTGATGGAGAGGGGACAGCTGGTTCTTTCACTCCTTTCCTTCACATGAGCAGTGACGGGCATCCCTCAGCTCACTAAGCCACCTGTGCTCCGGCCAGCGCCGTCTCACGGGCGGCCTGAGGCACACAGCGCAAGGTCCGTTTTCTCAAATAGTTTGTGACAAGGCCTGAGTGACTGCCCAGAGCACGCTCTAAGGGCGTGTCACTTGCACCCAAGTAGCTGCTCCATGTCACCCTCCCGAGCAAGGGCGGGTCCTGTGGCCCTCAGCCTGGGAGACTGGGAAACGTGTGCCCCCAATCACGGGCTCCTGCTCTGTGTCACTCCATAGGTCACCCAGATGCTTCATGCCAAAGGACGCAGAGACCACCGTGCACACCAACCTGCCTCCCGGCTCAGCCGGCAGGGCTCATTCTAATTCTCATGGCTACTGGTCTCTTCTCAGCCTCCACCCCAAGAAACCGCAGATCACACAGGAGTCCTTCCAAAGGCCTCACTGCCCGGGCAAGGCTGCCCACAGCCAAGAGGAGGCATCTGAGGGACAGAGGAGAGAAGGGCAGCTGGCACTCAGGAGCCTCAACGTGCAGGAACGACCCACAGTGACTCGGGTCAGCAGGAAGCCCCGCCAGGAAACAAAACATCTCACGTGGCACCCTCCTTACGGCTCCTCTAGTCTGCCCTGCCCGAGGGGTTCAGCCTCCCGAGAGGCCTGGGGTGAAATAGAGTCGTTGCTGTTTTTAGGCAGCAAATATAACACCGAAAACGACGTGGATCATCACAGACAGTAAGAAAAAAATGTAAGCAGGGTACAGTGGCACACGCCTAAAGTTCCAGCTACTCGGGAGAGTCGCAAGTTTAAGGCCACTCTGGGCCGCTTAGCAAAACCCTATCTCAAAATAAAAAAATAAAAATAAAAAATAGGGGCTGGGATTATGGCTCAGAGGTAGAGTGCTTGCCTAGTATGTGTGAGGCACTGGGTTCGATCCCCAGCACCACATGAAAAAGCTAAATAAACAAAATAAAGGTGTTGTGTCCATCTACAACAAAAAATATAAAAATAAATAAAGAAAAATAAAAAAGAAAAGTGCTGAAGATGTATCTCAGCAGAGAGCACCCCTGGGGTCGATCCCCAGTACCAAAAGACATTGAAAGAAGAAAATAATCCCAAGGTTAACATCACACACCCAGTTTTTTTTTTTTCAGAATAGAAGCATATGCATACAGGGTTGCAGAGTTTCCACGGCCTTGAGAGACGCACCTGATAAATAGAGTAATATAAATGCAGAAAATGGACTATCCGCTATAATTCCACAAATTTCTAGTTCTCTTACAAATAACATAAACAATATACAGCCCTTTGAAATCAATTCTAGAAGTGCAGGGCTGTCGATACCCAATGAAATTATTATCATTATGTCATTTTTACCTTAGATGTGAAAAGCTGGAGCTCTGGTTCTAAAATGATACCCCACAAGCACTCTCCTAAACGTGCTAGAGATTTAGCTCAGTCTCTAACTTGCTCCTGTCTCCCTCAATAGCACACTTAAAAGGTAATTATATTTTTGGTACTAGGGATTGAACTCAGGGGTGCTTAACCACCAAGTCCCATCCCCATCCCTTTTTTTTTTTTTTAATATTTTATTTAGAGACAGGGTCTCACTAAATTGCTTAGGACCTCATTAAGTGGCTGAGGCAGGCCTTGAACTATGATCCTCCTGCCTCAGCCTCCCAAGCCATTGGGATTATAGGCATGTGCTTAACAGGTAATATTTAAATGTCATATGAAACAGGTCATTACTAAACTGCTTCTGTGGCCTCTTAGTAAATAGAGCAAATGTGACCCAGGGAGGTCAGCATGTGCTGGGGAGGGGGTTCCAGCACCCAGGAAGGGAGATGGTGCCCCACTCACCCCTGCATCTGCGGTTTGCTGATGGGAGAGGTTTTATCCCCACTACGTCGATTTTCATTCCCAGTTCTTTAGCAAGAACTACCCATATATTAGTCTTTCATTATACAATAATGCCCTGCTTTCAGACTCTCTCTCTATTTTGGTACATCCTTTTAAAGTAAAAGGCATGCCATTAAAATGCATTTGTTCCATTGAGTCAGATTTTTAGACTCATTATGATGCTCATTGTTGACACAATAGCTCCTTCAGACACACAACAATCTGTCATAAAAGGCCCATACTTGGATGGTTGACAAAAGTGTTTGCAAAGGCTGTCTTCTCAATGCAGTCGCTGTCAAAGACATACATTAATATCGTCCTAGTTAAAGAGTATTTATTCTAAAAAGTGCAGACCATTTAAATAGAAAATGACTTCATGAGCTATTTCTGCAAGTTCAGTTGCTTCTGAAAGCTGTGTGGTTAGATATGCAGTGGCATAAACTAAGAGCTACTAACAGAAGCCCAGAACCCCCAACACCCACCAGGAGCAGACACGCCACTCGGTTAGACTGCGGCATGGATTCCCAAAGTCATTAATATTCCATTCTTTCCCATAATCAATAAGCATTTTCGAGTTCAAGTTGTTTGCAGACTTCATTTCAGACTTAAGTGACCTCTTTTCTTACGTCAGTAGAAAAGAAGCAGCTTATGTGAAAATGATGTGACCAGGTTCAAAATACTCAGGTTGGGTCATCTGTGATAAAAATAAACCTAACATAAAAGATGCATTTTCCCCCTCAGAAGTGTGAAGACGAACGTCTGAAATAGAAGGTGGTGTGTCCTTGCAGAGTGAGGTCATGCTCTATTCTTAATCGTGCCTGATAGACTCAGGACACAAAGCCGATATTCTGAACAATTAAAATGCCAAATGGAGTCCATGCCAGGCAAAAAGAGGAGAAAACACAAAATGCATTGAGAATTTCACTTTTGTGAGAATGTTTTACTTGCTAGGGTTCCGTATACATTCTCATTTCCACCCCACTCTAGGACACAAATTATGAAGCTTGATTTTTTGAGGCCTTATAGTATCTTTAGAAATGCAGACCTGGAGCTAGGGATGTAGTAGCTCAGGGGTAGAGCATTTGCCCAGACAGATAACAACAAAATCGAGATTAGTGTTTATGTTCCAAGGTGCCTAATTCAGAGATCTCCACAGATCTGCTTCTTTTTTTTTTTTTAATATTTTTATTTGCTTTAGTTGTACACAATGCGTTTTTTATTCAATGCATTTTTTTATTTGTACGTGGTGCTGAGGATCGAACCCGGGTCGCCCACGTGCTAGGTGAGCGCTCTACCGCTGAGCCACAATCCCAGCCCCACAGATCTGCTTCTTGTCTTAAAAAAACAATACACAACAATAGGTGGTCAGATTCATGCTTGAGAAGAAGAAATAGAAAATAAAAGTGTAGCTCAGGCGATATGTATGCTTTGTGCCTACCAGCTAGATCAGCTTTGAAATCAAGCCCGAAATGTGATGTGTAGACCACATCTCAAGGCAACTCCTCCATCTTTGAGATCTGATTCACCATAACATCACCAAGTACAGACCATCTAGGAATTAGCCAGGTAGGTGCTTATCTACTAAAACAAGCCATGGATTTGCGAAGTTTAAATCATGTGCTATACTCATAAAAGACTAGATGGCAGGGCACTGAAGCAGTATCGAAAACCCACGTGCAGAAGATGTTAACACATAAGAGAGGTCGGAAGAACCGTTCAATTTCTGGGATGACTGGTCTCTACTAGGAAGATAATGGTAACCCCTATTGTAAGCAATAGACCCAAATGACACACAGAAGTAGAAGCAGCCAAACAATAGGAAAGAAAAAGCAGGTAAACACAATAATATTGAAATGGAAGAGACTACAACGCAAAGGAAAATTCATGAGCAAAGAGACTAATATGTGTGTGTATACATATATATATATACACATTAGTATTTAAAATGTACATATACTAATGCATTAGAATATGTACATTAGTATATATGTGTATACATGTGTGTATATATGCAGTATAATATATGTGTATATATGTTATACATAACATATAATGTATATATAGTATGTATAATTTGTATGTACACATTGTGTGTATACATGTGTGTATGTGTGTGTGCGTGTATATAAAAATCTATGTATGAGAAAGCCCCATTCACTGAATTTCAAGGCACATGGGGTCTATTGTTGCTAATGACCCCCAAAGTGAACATCTTTAAAAGAGAATATACATAGCTAAGAATAAAAAGCATATACAAATAGAAAAATGCATATGTCCAGTAACAGCAAGTCTAGTGAAAAATAAAATAGGGAAAAAATATTCAAGCTCAATGGTAATCAGAAAAAATAACAATTAGAATAATTTAATGCCATTTTTTTAATCAACAAAGAGGCTAAAAATTTTTACAGATAATATTCAGAGTTGGTGGGGCACCAAGTGAACAAGAATGCTTAGAGGCAGCTTGTAGGGATAAAATTACAGGGCATTGCTTCAAAAGGCTATAAAATTGCTACAAACATACGTGTTCATTGGCCCTGTAATATAACTATATGTATTTACCCTGAGGAAACACAGGATCAGAAGGCACAAAAGATATATAGATGTATATATACACACACACAGATGTATATGTATATATGTGTATATGTATATGTATATATGTGTATATATATGTACACACACATATATATATGGCTACTCACTACAGCATCATTTATACACTAATTTTTTTTTAAATATTAAACAGGAGGAATTGATTTAAATAGATTTTGCTGTAAATGTTTGTCTGATATAATACTAAATAGTCACTAAAATTTGCTTGTAAAAGAACTAATACCTTGATAAATAGTCACATTAAACTGTTAAAAAAAAAGAATCAGGGGACTCATCAGTTTATGATTAAAATTATTTTTAATACGCATATATTTCTAATGAGATTGGATACCTCAAAATATTAACTATAGCTCTCTCCAAGCTGGGGTGATTACTGGTACTACTAATTGTCTTCACTGAGTTTCTCCTAGATATTCAAATTTCCCAATATCATCATGTTAGTTTTTCAAACCCATAATCAGTCTAGTGGTTGTTAAAATATGTTAAGATATTAAAAATAAGTTCTTTAGCATATTTGTACAATAAAATGTGACCAGCTGATAAAGTTTAGCTGAAGCATACTGAGGATTTGGGGGAGGGGGGTACAAAGGCTCAAATCTATGGTGATCACTTTTTTCCCCTATAACTTCCAAACTCTTTAAAATGAAAAATGCCCATCACATACAAAAGCAGAAAAGGAAAGAAAATGAGCTCCCATCATCCACCATTCAGCTTCAACAATCTCCTGCTCGGGACCAAACAGACTTCTAAAATATAGACTCGTTGTTTAAACATAATCAAAATAACATCAACACATTTAAGAATAATTTGTAATAATCCCTTAATGTCAGCAAATACCAGGCCACTGTTCGAGTTAGCCCCATTGTATCATAAATGCTTTGCAGTACAGTCCGTGCGTCCAAATCGGAATTGCAGAGGGGCTGTGCATTGTGTGAGTCTCTTTTAACTGACACGTCCCCCTCCACCTCTCTCCTTCTCCCTCTGTTTCCCAGGACCTGGGTTTACCAGGTCCACCTCCTGATGTGAGCAGCACATTTATCCAACCTCAATTTCCTGAAAACATGCTACTCGGGTTCTTGAGGCTTGGTCAGATTCATGTCTGATCTTTCTGATAACTGTACCAAAGGGTGGTAGGAATGTGCTTCCAAGAATCTTGTCTGCTTGTTTCTCTTTTGAAAAATTACCACCTATTGATAATTACTGCTCAGACACATGAGTTCATTAAGGACTGAAGCTGATGGTAGTATCACACTCCTCCTCATGGAGAACTGGAGCACTTCTAGAAGCTTCTCTTGTGCTATTTGGTTGGGGTGAGATACAAGTTATGTAGTCAAATATGGATATAAGTTGGATTCATTCTCTTTATTTACATTTGCAAAATAATGACCTAGTTCTTAGCACAGGAATAATCCTTATAAAGTGCAAATCTTCCCACATAACCTATAGCACCTTCACAGAGGCTACCAGGCCATGAGCAGCCTGGGCCTGGCCTGCCTCCCCGGGACTATCTTTTCTGGAAACTTCAGTGGTCCAGCACACTGGGCTTCCTCCTGCCACAGTGTCTTTGCACGGACATTACCTCATCCTGAAACACTTTCCTGTCTCCTACCTCCAGCCTTAGTTCATTTTGGTTCATCCTTAAGGTCTCATCTTAAAGGCACTTTCTTTGGGAAGCCTTTCCAGTCCCCAAAACCAGGGTCAGCCTTGTGCGTCCCATGATCCCTTGCTTCACAGCCCTGCTCTCAGTTTGTAACTAAACAGTCCCCACTGATTCTCACAGGGTTGTCTCTCCTCGACCACCCCCAGCAGGAAGCCCTCTGAGCAGGTGTCAGGTCTATCTTCAGATGACCCAGCACCCAGCCCCCAACTCTGTGCCACCACATTATGGTTTCTTAGTAAATAATCACACGTAGAAAGAAGACAGAGTGACTGAGTGTGTGTCTGGGTTCTAATATCATTTGCTTATTTTCATTCATTTGAAAGGCTTTCACCAACCAGAATGGCCAATGTATCAGGCGGGGGCCAGGGATCTTGAGCTGGTGACAATCTGTCCTAGAAAATGGGCGAGTGAATAGATAAGAGTCTGAGACGGCATTGACCGTCTGCCACACAGAGGGCACAGAGTGACAGCGGTGCACCTGGGCAGAGGTGACAACAGGCACAGTAAAGCAGCGTGCTCTGCGGGGTGTGTGGGCCTCCTTCCCACAGCTAGACAAGCTAGAAGACCGAGGGACCTGAAGAGTCTCTTTAAAGACCTTCGTCTCAACCTACGATGAGATTCCCTTGTCACTACAATGCAAATATTCATTGCTTCTGCCCCCAAAACGACGTAGGAAGCTAGTGACGACAGAATGCTGAGACATTAAATAAATAGAGCAGATTAAGATCCAGAAGCCAAAGGGATGTGTACAGCCAGCCTCAAGGTCCACAGCGAGATTCAGCCTGTGGATCAAAAGCATTCTGGGAAAAAACTGCGTCTGTACTAAACTTGCTCAGACTTTGTTTCTTGTCATTATTCTCTAAACAATACAATGTAACAAATATTTAATGTAATAGCTTTTCCACTGTATTAGGTATTATAAATAATTTAGAGATGGTTTGAAGTCTGAGGGTGGGTAAGTTGCATGCAAATGCTACACCATTTTGCACAAGGAACTTGAGATCGTGGATTGTGGTATCTGAGGGGGTCCTGGGACCAATCCCCCAAGGATACCCAGCTGCATTCTAAACTAGCACCTTCACAAAGAGAGAGGAAAACATACCACAAATTCTCTAAGTGATTCAGAACAAATATGATGCCAAGTCACTCTTAACAGCATATCTGAATGATCAACAGAAGCTATTGGGTATAACAAATCATCTCATTAGCATAGATGTTCCTGCAAAAATGCAGCTCCTCTGGAATTCAGAGTCATGATTACAGAGCTGTGATTAAGTCAATAAACCACTTCTCTGATCCTTTTCTGAGACTTCAGGGGGACAAATGCCTTTTGCACCTTTCCATCACCAGTTTTGGATTCCACGACCTGGCATAGAGTCAGCGCCCAGCGATGACAGAATAAGTGAATGAGTGACGGACAGAGAAGCATGAAGTAGTGCAGAAAAGGTGATGACGATAAACAGGGTGACCATAAATTAATCGTCCAAATTCCGACACTCCTGAGAGGGAACAAGGACTCTAATCCTAAGTGGAGACCTCACCTGTCCAAAGCCACGCCTCCCTTGGCCCCGGCACCAGGCTGCAGATCAGCCCATCAACCACGTGCTGAAGGCTCAGAAGAGTTTGGTGACGTCAGGGACAGCATGGTGCCCGTGGTTACTCAAAACGGCGTCACTAAGCAGGATATGTGAAAGATAAAACAGACGAAGAGATACCCAAATCCACTTGTCTGCATGGGGACATAAAACGCAGTCACAATGAGATTCCACTATTCATCTGAGAGGATGACTTACAAATGGTCCCCGGGGACCTCCACACACTGCTACAGTGACACAGGGGACCTCCACACACTGCTGGCGAAGGGTCACTTGCAACAGGCGCTTTTGGAGAACCCTCTCTGGCACATCTACTAACGCTGACTAGCACTCGATGTCCCAGCAACTCCCTTTCACAAGAGAAATGCACGCATATGTTCACAAGAGACACGGCCCCAGGAAGTCCCTCACCATCACACAACATCTGCATTTATCAATTCATCACGCCACACACATTGAATCAATGTGATTTTTACTTGTCAATTGAATGTTTCTTAATCGTTAAGGAAAAAAAATCACGTTCTTTGCAGCACTATTCCTAATAATCAGCAACCAGAAAGAACCCAAATGTTCGCCAACAGCAGAATGGATACACATGGTGTGGCATATTTATTTATTTATATATTTTTTAAATATTTATTTATTTGCTTTAGTTGTACACAATGCGATGCATTTATGTTTACATGGTGCTGAGGATGGAACCCCAGTCGCGCATGTGCTAGGCAAACGCTCTACCGCTGAGCCACAACCCCAGCCCCAGCATATTTAAATAATTAACCACCCGCACGGGCCAGGCGCGGTGGTGCACGCCTGTAATCCCAATGGCTCTGGAGGCTGAGGCAGGAGGATGTGAGTTCAAAGTCAGGGTGACTATAAATTAATCATCCAAATTCCGACACTCCTGAGAGTAAACAAGGACTCTAATAATAAATGGAGACCTGATAGTAGATGTGTAGGCGCCAAGCCACTCAGTGAGACCCTGTCTCTAAATAAAATACAAAACAGGGCTGGGGATGTAGCCCAATGTTCAAGGGCGCCTGAGGTCAATCCCTGGTACCTAAAAAAAGAAAAGCACCACACAATGAGAAACCAGCGCTTGCTACACCTGGCTCCATGATCCACTCTCTTGTGCAAAACACCAGGAGTAGACTGAGCACAATTCCATGGATGTAAATGGAAAGAAGCACAGAACTTCTGTGTGGGGGGCTGATGGTCTTGATGGGACTGGCCTTTGAGAGGAGCAGTGACCAGGAGGAGAAGGGGACTGTTGACATTCTTAACCCAAAGCGCTCCCTTCACCATACTCGTTGGACGGTCCACTCGAAGCTGGTCTGCTTTTCTCTGTGCATACTAACTCTAAGTTTAGGAAACACTATACCCAAGAAATGACAATGTGAGATCTTTTTATCTCCCAAAGTTCTGAGCTCAGCAGACATGTGATGTGACAGAGTGACAGGGTTTAAAGAGGAAGAAGCTCTTTATAAGCACCGACTGGCTACTCCATGTTTTCTTCTTCCTATTTCCACTCCCTGTTCTGTTCAATATCAAACCAAGGTGCACACCTATAATCCCAGCAGCTCGGGAGGCTGACACGGGAACATGGAGAGTTCGAGGCCAGCCTGAGGAACTTAGTGAGACCTGTCTCAAAAGAAAAAAATAAAACAGGGGAGGAGTCCAGAGAGGAAGTTCAGAGGCATAATGCTCCCGGGTTCATTCCCAGCAGCACGACCACCACCACCACCACAGGAAACGAGACCAAGGGAGACCACTAGAAAACAAGAAGGGAGGCCGACAAATGCGACTCACTGACGAGGGACAGCTACCACAGAACTGCAAAATTTTTGAGAAAAACCTAAAAGCAATTTCCACCTCCTCAGCATGGAAGAGTCTAAGAGAAACAGCACAACACTGACCATGCTGTCTTCTTAGATATTTAGAAGAACAGTCGCAGGAAATGAGAAGAGAGGTCTGTGGTCAATATGAGGGGTCAGTGCAGGGGATGGACCAGGCGCACCAGATCATGTGCTGAAGTCAGGCTCCCAGGGCCTCCGACAGGACTCACTGGAAAGCCTGTTTGCAGTGACCAAACCCAGGTCCCCTGCTGGCCAGGCAACCACTCTGCCATGGAACCACATCGCCAGCCCCTGAGAGTCTCCAAAGAGGTGACTAGCTTAGAGCAGGGCCCCGGGGGACGTGATCCAGTGTGGCGGGTTCCTCTGCCAGAAGAGGAGATGGGGACACACCCGTGCAGAGGAAAGACGATAGCCCTCTGCTAGCCAGGGAGAGGCAGGAAAGAGCTCCTTCCCCGCCGCCCACCGACACCTTGACCTTGGCCCTCCAGCCACCAGACCCAGGAGAAAATTACTTCCTGTTGTTTGAGCCACGACCTGTGGTTCTGCACCACTGCAGCCCCAGCAGCCCATTCACTGTGGAGAGGTAAGAAACAAGTGCATTGGTTGGTGCTTTGCTGTCTCAGTGTGTGTGTGTGTGTGTGTGTGTGTGCGCGCACGCACCCTCAGAGTATAAGCTCTCCAAGGCAGGGCTGCATCCACAGGGCTTAATTTATCAAGTCCCCTCCTGCAGATGTGCACGCCGACCTTTTTTTTTTTACTTTCATGTGTGTGGGGGGTTTGTTGGAACAGCTGATTCAGAGCCCTCTCCCAAGCCTCACCTGTCTTTCCACCTCCACGTGACCCGAGAATCGCATGAAAAAGTCTTCTGGCTTCTAGAACAATGGGTACGAGAAATGCCTGTCATGAAAACACAGAGAATACTTCTTTCCACAAGATAAATGGATAGAGGATTTACCTTCCCACCAAAAAAAAAAAAAAAAAAAAAGAAAGAAAGAAAGAAATGAAGAGGGGAGGGTCACAGCGATGGGAAGGGAAAATGGATTACCCTAGAAAGTAGAGTCCCAGGACGAGCGGTATCAAGTTCCACTCTCAGCTCCCTTATGAACATCATTTATCTGTGCGGCAGGACCAAGGACTCATCCACGTGGTTTATTGAGCATGCTCATCTCCTAGTTCAACTTCAACCACAGACAATACAGCACGACCCTCCTAAGTGTACAGAATTAATTCAGCTGCACCTGTCGAGAGACCTTCCGGAAATAATTTACGATAATTTGTCAAGAGTAACCTTTTGATAAAACATAGATTTGTGTAAATTTAAAGCGCTTCCAAGAGGTGCGGAGGTCCATTTTTATTATACAAATGCTGCATCAGCAAGTTGATAGAGGCCAAAAAAAATCCTCATGCTGAGGCAAGCGACTGCTCCGTTGAACTTGATCTTCGGTGCCATAAAACAGAGCTTGCCGCTTCAGCACGGGCAGCCGTGATTCACAGCCAGCTGCATCTTCCTCCCTGAGTCCTGGAAATGTCAAGCCCTGTAATTAACGAGGGACCCTTACAGGTCTGCACGCTCAGTTTTAAAGTGACAAATGAGGCGTCCACTTCGCAGCCTTTAAAGTGTTCGCAGCATATGTTTTTAACACTCGGTAGCCACCTGGGCAGAAGCAGAGGGCGTCAGACCTCCCCAGGCACCCCCCAGCACAGCACAGAGGACTCCAAATTGCCCATGGGATGCAGCTTGCAGGGCTGGGGGAGGCTACTGCACACTCGGTGCCTTCCAAACACGGGCCAGGAGCCGCACCGGCACTGAAAGGCCGTGGGTACGACCAGCACCCCATCCTGGATCCGCGCACGGACGCAACTTCACCAACGTCTTTGTGAATTAAGTCACATCTAAACAAAGATCATCGAAATTAAGTCAGGACCCCTGCTACAGAATTTCTATCTGGGGAACACGGAGCAGATGACAACAGTAACCTAGTACTGCCCTTCAAGAAGCCAGGGTCTTCCCCAAGGCAATACTGAGTCTGGGAAGACCGAACAACTCACGGAGTTTGATTTCACTGCATGCCACGGCAACTACAAAAACCTTCGTGTATAGGAATACACGTAATATTTGCAGAGCACTCAACACAAGTGAGACAATGCTTAAAAGTATGGGAGCCAGGCGCAGTGGCACACACCTGTGATCCAGTTTTTTGGGAGGCTGAGGCAGGAGGATCGTGAGTTCAAAGCCAGCCTCAGCAATGGCGAGGCACTAAGCAATTCAGTGAGACCCTGTCTCTAAATAAAATACAAAATAGGACTGGGGATGTGGCCCAGTGGTCATATGTCCATGTGTCCCTGAGTTCAATCCGCGGTACCAATGTTTTATATATATACATTTTAAGTAATATTTCAGAATAGTCACACAAGAAGTTTCCTTGCAAGTCTCAGCTCATCTACATTGGCATGACTTGGTCAAGTTCCATATGTCATGCCAGTGTAGATGAGCTGAGACTTGCAAGGAAACTTCTTGTGTGACTATTCTGAAATATTACTTAAAATGGATTCCACTTTCCCTGCGATGATCACCCAAATCATAAAGGCAAATGCATAGATTGAGCTTGACCTGACTGCAGCCAGTGGGAGTGCCCCAAGAGTGACCCAGAGTGACCCTCATCTGTTTCTCCTGCACAGTTTCCCAGAAAATTAGCCAGTGAGGGGCACCATCCACAGAGCCCGCTAAGCGTCTCTCCGCGGCCCCCAGGAAGTCACTCAGCTTCAGCAGAAAGAAACCCCCTCCTTCCCTCTCATCCACCTGTGCTGGGATGAGCCGGCTCTGAGAGCACCGAGCGGGCGAGCATCAACTGATATGCTTTAACAGCTCACAACCAAAAAGTAATCGACCATCGCTTCATTCCCCAAAAAAAGAGACTTAACCAATAAGTAAATTGGCTGTAGCTTCATTTCCAAGAAAGAGATTTGAAATCCTTCATTAGACAGAGGTGTCTGCCCGGCTCTCCAGGCTTTCTATCTGAGCTGTTAAGAGCAGGTGAATACAGCTGCACCTCTCAGTAAAGACCGACGCCCAGGGTTCTGTGCTCAAGGTTATTTTCAAGAATGGACTATTAATTTGTTGAATAAACCAAGTATTCCCAAGCCAAAAAAAAAAAAATTGGCATTCATTATTGTCATTTAGTATAAAACACAATAATCTCAAATCTATGATTGATCAGAATACAAAAATAAAAATCCTCTAGAAAAGAAACTGAAGTAGGGCTCCTCATGTGACACGAAGGAATCTTGGTGCCCAGGATTTCCGTTTAAAACCATTAGTCGAGCATGTTTCATATAATGAATACCTCCTAGGTCCACAGGTATTAACTAGACCTGCCTCTTCACTTCTTTGGTCATGAGAAAATTACTTTATCCCCAGTCACTGTCATAGCAAAGCCGAAAGAGATTCCAAACACACGATTACCAGATGAAAAATGGTTTACCCCACTTACGTTTCTTTACAAACACAATAAAGGAAAAACCATATTTACATATAGATACAAAATAACAAACCCTTCTATTTGCAAATCACCAGCTTTTTAACTTTCCTACCTCTTCCTTTTAATATTTTTTTAGTTGTGGGTGGACACAATACCTTTCTTTTAATTATTTATGTGTGGTGCTGAGGATCGAACCCAGGGCCTCACACGTGCAGCGAGCACTCTACCACAGAGCCCCAGCCCCTTACTTTCCTACTTCTTTGTCCCCCAAATAAACTCATTTTTCTTGAGCTGGAGATGATGTCCACAGCTTTGCAACTGCTTCTTTATTCACGGGAACCTGCAAGAGATTATTTCCAAGGGAGAGAAAATATGCGCCCACCCAGTTCGCCCTATGAGACCACCACGACAGAACACGTGATCCAGAACTTCTCCAGAGACGGTCTCCTTTTCAGGAATCCAGTGTGATGCCAAGTCAGACTCAGTGTCTGGTAGAGTGCAGGGTCCCTGGGTTAGTGCCAGGGACATGCACGCACCACCCCGACCCCCACACACAAGTCAGACAGAATGTGTTCTCAACAGGGACAACTTTCAAACACCTCCGATAAGATCAGCTATGGCAAAGGAAAGATCCAAAAATGCCCTCTCGTCATCAAAGCTGAGAGGCTGGTGCAGGAGGATCCCAAGTTCTAGGCCAGCCTGGGAAACTTAGCAAGACCCTGTCTCAAAGTACACCTGGGGGTGCAGTAGAGCGCTCGCCTGGCATGTGTGACACCTGTGTTCAATCCCAGCTCTGCACACACACACACACACACACACACACACACACACACACACACACGCAAACCCCTCAACCTCACAGCAAAAGCGACCCTTAGGTAGATTTCCTCCAAAGAAAACTTGTGAAGCTTGCCAAGTGTCCTGTCCCCTGTTCAAAGATAAGCCAAATCTGCGATTTGAACAACCAAAGATTCAAAGAAAAGAGTACTTGAATTCAGAGTAGTCTAGACTCATCCTGGTGCCATCATTAAATACCAAAGTATTTTAAGGGCAACACTGGTCTCAAAAACTGGATTCAGCAGTGGTGCACGCCTGTAATCCCAGCTCTTTGGGAGGCTGAGGCAGGAGGATCATGAGTTCAAAGCCAGCCTCAGCAATGGCGAGGCACTTAGCAACTCAGTGAGACCCTGTCTCTAAATAAAATACAAAAAAGGTCTGGGGATGTGACTCAGTGGTCGAGTGCCCCTGAGTTCAATCCCTGGTAACACAAAAAAAAAAAAAAAAAAAAAAAAAAAAACTGGATTCAAGTGATCCTCCTGCTTCAAGTTCCCAAGTGCTGGGACTATAGATGCACCCCAGGGCCCAGCCAAAGTGTGTCTATTTCAACCAAACCGTTCTCCATATTGTGGGACATAAAAAAGTACAAGGGCCGGTCTTCTGTATTTTGGGGGTGTGTTTGTAACTTACATAGGTACAAAAAGCATCATATCTATTTATTTTAACGGAAAACTTAATGTTTAACAAAAGGTATGCTGCTGTTACTAGAACATCTCAGAGCTTTGGTTTCCACCACACAGCTCACAGTTCTGTGGGCACGTCCAGCTGGGTGTGGACCAAGTTTTGCCATAAATCAGGCAAAAGGTTTCTAAAAAATAACTAACAGTAGGAGAACCTTAGTCAACACCAGCCTCAATAATCATAATTTCTCCCTAAATCTGTTAGGGAGTTGTTAAATTTTATCAAAATTATTAATCTTTCCTGTGATAACTGTTCTTCCACAATTAAAGGAAGATGAATTATTGATGAAAGCTACAGCAACAGACTGTGGCCCTCAACAACGGACCTCTGCTCACCAGCCCTTTATCATAAGATCATCTTACTTAGAATCAAGAAAAGAAAGGCACTTAAATTGTGCACAAACTCTGAAGAAGCTGCACCACCTAAGGTCAGAAAAACACAGGTCTGACCAAGCCTCGGGGAGCTCTGGTAAGCCACAGTAATGTTGGCTAATTATCTCCAGGGACTTCACATGTATTTGTTTCGCCCTTCCCCCAAGCAAGGCAAACCAACAACTGCTAAAAACATTTTCCTATCATAAACCTTCTATTGCCCAAATATATTAAATCAGAAGAGAGCAGAGGGCCGGATGAGCCGTATGCAGAATGCGTGGCCTGGACGATACCTGTATCGTTTCCCCTCGAGGGTCACCTTTCCACTCTGGACACTCGACGTTGGCTTTCTATCGGCAAATGCTTCATGGAAATGCATTAATGGAGTCTCCGAAGTCTGTTCAATACCCAAAGAGGCTAACTGAGCATTGCCTGGGCTTTCCCACCTGTCAATGCCCGTCTTCTCTCTCCTTAGCATCTTCCACAGCCCTGTGCAGAAGCCACCTGCAGCAGACAGCGTGGACTGATTCAAAGTGTCCATCACCTCATTTCCACCAAACAACCACAGCAAGTTCTTGCCACAGCAAGAGCGGCTGGCCTTTGGGGGGAAAATGTTATAAAATATTTTCTAACATACATAGAGGGGAAATCAGCCAGTTTTTTTTTTTTCCCATAGTTTTGCATACAAAAGAAAATACAATAAATTTTAAAAATTCATTGCCGCTAATGAGTACTCAATGTTTCAGAGTTAAGCCTTTTGCAATTGTTCTCTCTATACTTTGAGACAAATACTTTTCCCATTCCACAGCAAAGGAAAATGAGGCTTAAGAGAGGATAAGAACCTTGTTCCAAAATAAAGGCACAGGAGAGACATCTGAATCTCTGACCAGTGGAAATTTTGACATGTCCCAGAAAACTTAGAGGATATTATCTTCTCCATATAATATCTAAACAATGAATTTCTTTTTCTTTTTCTTTTCTTTTTTTAACGAGAATTGAACCCATGATGCTTAACCACTGAACCACATTCCCAGCCCTTTTAATTTTTTATTTTGAATCAGGGTCTCAGTAAGTTGCTTAGGGCCTCACTAAATTACTGAGGCTGGCTTTGAACTTGAGATCCTCCTGCCTCAGCCTCCCAAGCCACTGGGACTATATGCGTGCACTGCTGCCACACCTAAGAATGAATTTTTTAATAGTGTAATTTTTGTTTTAGTTGCACACTGATAGGACAATCCATGTACCACACTCAATGGCTTCTAAAATCTGAGTTTTACATCTAGCTAACAGAAATAATTACTTAAAATAGGAGTCTCCAGATGGTATAATGTGGGCTGTCCACATGGTAGCCACTAAATGTATGTGGCTTTAGAGCATGTGAAATGAGACTAGGCCAAACGGAGCTGTACCCTAAGTACAAAATATATGTTAAGTATCAAGAACACATATCAACATCTTTATCTTGATGATATGTTAAAATTATATTTTCAGTACACTGAGTTAAATAAAATATATTATTAAAAATAATTTCACCTGTTTTTTTTTTTTTTTTTTTTTTTTTTTTTTTTGTGGTACCGGGGATTGAACTCAGGGGCACTGGACCACTGGGCCACATCCCCAGCCCTTTTTTGTATTTTATTAGAGACAGGGTCCCACTGAGTTGCTAAGTGCCTCACCATTGCTGAGGCTGGCTTTGAACTCGCGATCCTCCTGCTTCAGCCTCCCAAGTGCTGGGATTACAGGTGTGCGCCACCGCGCCCCGGCTCACCTATTCTTTTTTTAATGAAGCTATTAGAAAACTTAAAATCACATACATGGTTCACATTTGTGGCTCCTATCACATTTCTCTAGGAGAGCACTAAATAAATTGTTTAAGAATATGCTTCTGTGGGACACCAGGTTAGTTATTAGGAGCTTGAGATGTAGGTCCACGGCTGAGCACTTGCCTGGCGAGTGCAGAGCCTCGGTAAGAACAGATTAGTTATTACATGGACACAAGAGCCCAGGACACTCAGATTACTAGTTAAGCCCTTGCTAATATCAAAACTTGTTGATTGTAATCGTTACTCAACCATGAATTCATTCAGCAAATAATTACTTATTGAGCAATTACTATGTCTTGAGTGAAATAATATGAGGTTTGGTGCATGGACCTGGCTCTAAGGAATTTCATACAAAATATTTTTGAGGGCGGGGGTTGTGGCTCAGCGGTAGAGCGCTCGCCTAGCATGTGCGCGACCCGGGTTCGATCCTCAGCACCACATAAATAAACACATTGTGTACAACTAAAGCAAATAAATAAATATTTAAAAAAATATTTTTGACATTATTGGAATCACCCCACTTAATTCTTCAGTAATTAATAGGGCTGTAGCTATTAAATTAAAGTAAGTGGCATTGGGACATATCAAAGTACAGCAGAGAGAAAGGGCTTGGTGCTAACCCCAACCCAGGGATGTCATTAAGTAGACATGGAGGTGGGAGCCTTACAGCTAAATCCCTAATGTCAAATCTAAGCTTAATCAGAATAAAAGGTCAAACACAAGTTCAATTCCATGGGGGGAAAGGTCTCGTTCAAATCAGATCCTCACCCCACCCGCCTGCATAGCCAAAGTGGTTTCACATTAGCCATATTATTGTAGGCACCAGCTACACTTTATTACTAAAAACTGCAAGTGACTAAATTTTGCAAAATCTCGTAGTGTATCAATACGTGTGTGTGGAATAGGGCAAAAATATAAATACTAACAAAAAATAAATCTCACTAGAAATTTATAAAAATCCCCTAGCTATGCTCTATAGAAAAACAAAATTATCAACACATTAACCACAAAACTGTGTGGTGTGTAATTTCTCTGGCCTCTGTTGTTAGTTTAAACAATACCGGTAAAATGTTCCAGCGATTTATTTTAACTCCAACTTAGAGTTTACAATGTAACTGAGCCTCCTAAATAAATGGTCTGCAGAGACCTTGTGAATCTACAGGAGAAAATAAAATCCTATAAGCATGTCATACCATTAGAAAGAAAAAATGTTCACCACCAGGCCAAGCTACTAAACCAGAATCCCAGATACTTTTCTGTGGCTTCCTCATACATAAAAACAAACTGTTTATACTTCCCAAAGAATAAGATCCCACAGTTCCCATCCGGCTGAAGCCCCAGTAAATACACCAAGGGTTCTGCTTGAGTAAGAACCAAGCTCACAGCTTCAAAATTACATTTCATGGAAGATTTGAGCAGAAGACATCTCGGCTTGGCTCCAGAAATCCCGGAACGCTGTCATTTAGATACTGTCAGAGCAGGAGAGAGAGCAGGCACCGAGGTAGTATCTAATTAAGACATCAAGCCCCTGCCCTGACGGACTTGCTCGTCTTGTTCTGCTAGATGAGGCTTTCCTGGTGGTTTTATTAATATTCTAGCACAGCAAAGGAATTGCTACATTAAAAGACAATGTAAATCCAAGCTTCAAGTTGCAATAAACTCATAAGGTACTAAGCCTCAGGGGTATTAATTTCTTCTTTTGCAAATAAATGCCAATATCTTGCTGTCTCTCTTGCTTCCAGTGAAATTTCAAATACAAATCTCCAGGCTCTGAGTCTCTGAGCCAATGAAGAAGTGGGTTCAGACGCTCCTGGCGGGGGTCTGAGACGTGCGGGAGCGAGCATGGGGAGACCCTCAGGAGGGCTGCGGCCTGGATGATTTCCTCAGGGCGGCTTGTGACACATGACCCCAGACTTCAGGGCTTAAATCAGCAGAGGTGTCATAGCCCCTGGAGTCAGCAGGGACATGCTCCCTGAAGAAAGTGTTCCTTGCCACTTGTGGCTTGTGGGGGCTGCCGGAACTCCGCGGCACGCTGTGGCACTCTGCGGCACTCCTTGGCTTGTGGCCACATCACTCCCACCTCTGCCTCTGTCCTCACACCTGCTCCACGGGGACAATATTCCTGCCCTCTCTTCTAAGGACATCTGTGATTGGATTGAAAGCCCACCTAGAAAATCCAGGACAATGTTTCCAGGGCAAGATCCTTAATCACATGTGCAAAGACTGTTTCCCTTCTTTGGAAACAGTGACAGTTCCAGAACTCAGAACCTGACCATTCGGGGGTGGGGTGGGGGCAGGCTTTACCCAAGCCGCTGCTCTGCCCCTCCAGGGAAGCCGGGGCTTCCAGCCACAAAGCTGAAAACTGAAAACCAAGCAAAGCCGCACAAAAAATCGGTGCCAACAGGCGTGCTATCGAGACCCCCCCTGCCCCAGCCCAGGTCACGGGTCCTGTGAGGCTGGGAGGCTCTGCTTAGCTTCTCTCGGACTCTCTCAGTGACCCTGTGGCTCCCGCGTGGCTACAGCTGCCATTCTGCCTGCTTGTCTTGGTCTCCCACTGGGGCTGCGACTCCTTCCCACTCCTGCCCCAGCCATCATGATCCTACGCGGCTTGTCGATGCTGCTGCTTCACGGTGTTCTTGTTGGTCTGGGGCCTGTCTCGCTCAGCAGACACGAGCAACTACCTTGGAAGGCCTGAGAGACAGGAAGCCCTCTGCCACCCCAAAGTATTTTAGGACCCGCCACAGGCCAAAAATTCCTCACATCTGTCCTCTCCCTTTAAATTCAAATATGAGGGCCGGGGATGGGGCTCAGTGGCAGATGAGCCTAACACACCAGGATCCTGGCTGCAATGACTAGCACCAAAACAAAAAAAAAAATAAAGAAATAAAAAAAAACGCCTGTAATCCCAGCACTTTGGGAGGCTGAAGGAGGATCACGAGTTCAAAGCCAGCCTCAGCAATGGTGAGGCACTTAGCAACTCAAAACCCTGTCTCTAATAAAATACAAAAAAGGGCTGGGGATGTGGCCCAAGTGCCCCTGAGTATTCAAATTTTTTTGTACACCAGGCGCAGTGGTGCACACCTGCAATCCCAGCAGCTTGGGAGGCTGAGGCAGGAGGATCGTGAGTTCAAAGCCAGACTCAGTAAAAGTGTGGCACTAAGCAACTCAGGGAGACCCTGTTTCTAAATAAAATACACAATAGGGCTGGGGATGTGGCCAAGTGCCCTGAGTTTAATCCCTGGCACCCCCCCCCCAAAAAAAAAAAAAAGGAAAAATATATATATATATTTATTATTTCATGGTAGATTATACATTAAACCACAGTTTTAGATTGCTTATGAAAGAAATCTTCAGTCATTATTTCCCAAATATATGTTTGTCAAGAGGTTGGTTCTGTAAAGTTTTATTAATGAGTGTCCTGTGAGTTATAAAACAAAAACAGACAAAATAAAACTTAGCAGAAAGCATGATTCCATATTCAAAATGATTTTTTTAAAAGTTAAGCTTTAGCTACCAGACATCTCAGGGCCAGGTTCAGAGGACCCAGTCAATTCTAAAAGAATACACATGTTTGTGGCTCTCTAAACTAATAATAAGAAGAAGGCCCTTCTCCCCTGAAGTGACAGGATGGCAGGAGCCAGGCCCGGTTTTGCTCAGCCTTGTATCTGCTGCATCTAGGCCAGTGCTGACCCATCTCAGGGTCTTGATGGGTGGTGAAGGGGTGGACGGACAGGAGGGAGGAAGGAAGGGGAAGGATGAGGGAGGAGGGCAACTCCGAGACCCATCTGCTCTGAACGGTCAGACAAAGGAGGAAGACACAGCAGAACGAGGCGGGGGGAGAAACAGGAGCAAGACGGGGACCTGCGGACAGTAGCCCCCAGTTCCCATGTGCAGTGTCACCGGGGGATGATGTGACCAGGCAGCGGGTCCCGGAGAAGAGCTCGCAGATCCCTGTGCACTCCTCTGCTGCAGGGTCAGCACTGCAGGGACCTGGGGCCAGGTGCCACCTGGGGTCCACTCCCAGCTCCACTGTCCATGGCTGCCACGTCCTCACGTGCAGATGGGGGTGACCATCCCTGCTTTCTGGGGCTGGAGACGTGCTTATGGAGACCATGTCCCCCAAGACCAGCATGTGGGATCTCTGAAAGCTCCTTTCGCTAGATACTTTCACCTCCCAAGGTCTGCACAAAGTGCTGGACATATGCGTGTCACTTAGAAACACCACCTAATTGATGGATTGTCCCCTATGATGAATAGTCTTTCCTCCCTCCCTCCCTTCCTTCTTTCTTTCTATCATCCTGTATCAACCAGATAATACAGTTACTTGATTCAAAATTCAAAATATACATCAGAGCACCGAGGGGACACTCTCCTTCTGTCCCCTGGGCTCCCAATTTCCAGGCCATTTATGAGCAACAGGGTTTCAATCACCAGCTGCTTATAAATTAGGTTCACAATAAAATATTGTTTGTTCTAGGATTAAACAACTCAAAACAAAGCATTCTTCTGTCCTTTACTCACTCCAGGTCTGCCAGGGGACCCTGCCTGTGCCACCCAGCTGTTCCCATCCTAGGGACTCACCAAGCAGTCACCCCCCATTCAGAACACTAAGATACACTTGACATGAAAACAGTCCTCAGCATACGGGGAACCAAGCACACTCACACATTGCTGGTGGGACTGCAAATTGGTGCAGCCAATATGGAAATCACTATGGAGATTCCTTGGAAAACTGGGAATGGAACCACCATTTGACCCAGCTATGCCACTCCTCGGTCTATACCCAAAGGACTTAAAAACAGCATACTGCAGGGACACAGCCACATCAATGTTTATAGCAGCACAATTCACAATAGCTAAACTGTGGAACCAACCTAGATGCCCTTCAGTAGATGAATGGATGAAGAAAATGTGGTATATATACACAATGGAGTATTACTCAGCATTAAAGAAGAATAAAATCATGGCATTCACAGGTAAATGGATGAAGTTGGAGAATGTAATGCTAAGTGAAGTTAGCCAATCCCAAAAATCCAAATGCCGAATGTTTTCTCTGATATAAGGAGGCCGATTCACAGTGGGTTGAGATGGGGAGCATAGGAGGATTAGAGGAACACTAGAATCGTCAATGGGGAGGGAGGGGAAGGGAGGGGGCAAAAGGGTAAAAAAAAAAAAAAAAAAAAAAAGATGGTAGGATGAGATGGACATCGTTACCCTAAGTGCATGTATGAAGACATGAATGGTGTGAATATACTTTGTATACAACCAGAGATACGTAAAAATGTGCTCTATAAGTGTAATATGAATCGTAATGCATTCTGCTGTCATTTATAAAAACTTAGAATAAAAGAAAGAAAGAACGAAAGAAAGAAAGAAAGCAAAAATGGTCCTCAGCGCAGCTCAGTGCTTTTTAGAGGGTCTGCTGGGTATAGGACCATATTTCAATGTCACCCACACAGAGAATCAGAGCAACCAACGCCTTACAGAAGGGCAGAAGTGACAGTAGGTAAAGAGTTTTGATTTTGGAAAGATGCTGGGTGACTTTGGGTTCTAGCAACATTTAGAATCCACGATTATTCCATAAGAATGGGAGGCAGAATCCAAGTCCTCTGGGGTTGGCCAGGAGCCGCTGAGATGGACCAACCCTGGAGTGAGGTGAAAGAAGATTAAAACCAAGGACAAGACTCCGCGTCCGAATAGGAGCAGCAGGGCTACTGGGGCTGAAGAAGCAACGGGGGAACAGAGAAGGCCAGGGTGTGTCAGGAGGACACAACGAGGGGCTGGCAGGACCAGGTCAGAATCAGTGGGTGAGTGGTGCCCTGATGCAGACCACAGTCAGACCACAGTCAGAACACAGTCAGAACACAGTCAGACCACAGTCAGAACACCAGGCGGAGCCCGCCGTGTTGTCCGTGGGGACCAGGCACTCACGCTCGGGGCACCTGGATTGACTCTGGGTTCAGATGACCTGACCCCTGGTTCTAGAGCCTCGGCACGCACAGACCCCAGGGACTCAGGCGACACAGCCCAGAGCCAGGTCCTGGCGCCAGGATCCTGAGGACAGGATACTTCTTGCCCTTGTCTGTTTGCTCGTTTCACAAATACACTCCTACTGCCATTTGGCTAGAAACCCATGCAATATATTTAGGTACCACAGTTTAATCATGATAGAAAAGTGAGAATTTTGAATTTGGCTATGGAGCCGGGCAGAAATGGACAGAAGTTTTTTGAAGAAAAACATTCTAAGAACTTTCACCCAGCTTCCCACACTGAGACAAATGCTGGAAACCTATTACGATTGGACCAAGGTCTATTTACCCTAAAGACAGAATGACGGCAAGTGAATTTTGTTTGTCCTTGGAACTATACCCATCTGCAAAAAGTAAAATCAAAGAAGCTCGACACATATGCTTGTAGCTTTTGGTCCCATGACCGTCTTTTTTACTCGGGTTGCCATCATGGAACAGAGTAGGAATCATTCCAGGGCAGTCGTCACCTGAGTGACCTGTCCACCCTAATGTCTGCTCCATCCCACACTGATCTCAGCACCTAGCTTCTGCGGTGCCAGCGGAGGACGTAGACAGGAAGGACAGCTCCCCAGAAAGTCAATTTGTGGTGAGGAATAAAAGAAGGAGCAGACACCCAGGGTCCCACACCAAGCCTGAGAGCAAAGGTCCGCCCATTTGGGGGTGTTTTGAGTCTTCAGACTTCTTTCTTTCACCTCTTGCATCCCAATGAAGGAGTGTGAAAGGGGTTCCATGAAGCACCCCACGAGGCTGGCTCACTTGCTCTGACATCTAGGGATCACCCTCCAAGCCAACCAGGAGCTGTAGACCTCGGTCCAAGCCACCCTGAACCTCAGTGACACACAGCAAGGCACTTACACAGGCCATGGAAGTTCTAGGGTGGCATACTGAGGGAGGTTCAAGTTCTCTTCCGCCTTCCAGGCCAGTGTTAAAAACAAGGGCTCAAGAAGTCTCCCAACCCAGCACAGCACATGATGGTAGGAGTCGCTAAGTTAGAGCGGTGACCCAGATCCATTGAATGGGGAACAAAGCGAGATGCCCATCTTGGCCCAGTTCTGCTCGAGGCTTTCAGAAAAGAGGTCCCGTTCAGCCGGGCGCAGTGGCGCACGCCTGTAATCCCAGCACTTTGGGAGGCTGAGACAGGAGGATCGCAAGTTCAAAGTCAGCCTCAGCAGTGGCGAGGCACTTAGCAACTCAGTGAGACCCTGTCTCTAAATAAAATACAAAAAAGGGCTGGGGATGTGGCCCAGTGGTCGAGTGCCCCTGAGTTCAATCCCCGGTACCACAAAAAAAAAAAAAAAAAAAAGAGGTCCTGTTCCCCGTACTGGACTGTGAGACCTAGGAGACTAGTAGGTGCCCATCCTGGAAGAGAGAAGGCTTGAACCAGGTGGCTCAGGCCTGCCTCGGAGTGTAAAGTCAGTCTTCTTACCTGTGGGTCGTGCATCCCTCTGTTCAACCAACCACAGAATAAAGTGCATCTGAGGACTTGTTTTCCTCATCATGATCCCCTAAACACTACAGTGAAACAGCTATTTATGCAGTTTTACAATGTCTTAGGCAATGTAGAGATGAGTATAGGGAAGGAGAGGAGTGGGCGGGGAAGACATGGTGCTACAGAGGGATTGAGCACCTAGGATTTGGGTATCCAAGGGGGTACTGGATACCTGCGGATACTCAGGGACGCCCATATCTGTGTGAGAGAGGGAGAGAGCAAAGGGAGAGACAGGAGGGTGAGGGAGGACCAAGCTCAGGGCAAAACCAGGCTGGAAGCCGGGCACAGTGGCACATGGCCCAGCACTTGGGAGGCTGAGGCAGGAGGATTGCGAGTTCAAAGCCAGCCTCAGCAACGGCGAGGCACTTTCTCAACTCAGTGAGACCCTGTCTCTAATAAAACACAAAAAGGGCTCGGGATGTGGCCCAGTGGTCAAGTGCCCCTGAGTTCAATCCCCAGCACCAAACAAAAAAAAAAAAAAAAACAGGCTGGAGCCGAAGAGAGGTCTTCAACTCAGAGTTTCGAGGGAGAAATTTGAGCCTGTCCATAGCTCTTCTTTGGAACCTGACTTGAAAAAAAAAAAAAAAAAAAAAAAAAAAATGAAAGGATGATCCAAAAATCATTTTTATTTTGCTGTAGGATGAGGATTGTATGAACGTTACTACAGATTATCTTTGCAGAGTCCCTTACAAATAATGACACCTTCCCACCCACGGGCTGCCTGCAACATACTCTCTCAGGAATCCACAAATCCAGCAGATAGGCCTCCTCCTTTGAAGCCTGATTAAATGGTTAGGCCTCAAAATATATCCACAGTATTTGCAGAATAGGAGTAAATCCAATCAACATGGAACTAGACATATGATCAGGTTGAGTTGACACTTCAAGGGGACCTTTCTCCCTTCCCGGTGGACACTGTCTGTCCCCGATCTAGTGCAGTGGACAGATGGGCACTGTGCCATTTACCCATTTCACTACTTGAACCAGACATTTCTCTGAACCTCCATTTCATCACCTGTAAAATGAGAATACTACTACACTTAACATGTGGGATTCCAGTGAGAACCAAATACGATCGTGTATAAGACATGGTTGCATAAATTAAGGTTTATGTAATGATCACTACTTCTCTGAGGACATCAAACTAGACATTCAAAAACAGTCCAAACATAAAAATATTCAAAAATCAAAATTCTAGGCATCATAGAGTATTTACTCTAAAATTTTTTAAAGCCAAAGTATGCCAGAAATCCATTTCAAGACCCCACAGTGATCTGAAGCTAAGCCTAAATTATCACAATGATTTATTGATGTATCATAAAAATAAAGTTTTTTTCTTTTGATTTTCAGAGACTTCTATACATGTGTCTCTTGAGACATCATCCCACTGACCATAAAGGTGTTGATCCACATGTTCTAGATTTTCCAACAGAAAAAATAAATAAATAAATAAAACAAAAAAAGCATCAAATAATATTTGACAATATTCTCCACCTATGGAGAATCCTTACATCTCACAATCTTTTTTTTACCCCCAGTGCTGGGGATGGAACCCAGGGCCTCACACAGGCAAGGGCTCTACCACTGAGCCATAGCCCCAGACCAAAAAAAAAAAAAAAATGTATTTTTTAACTACAAAAGAATAAAGATAGGAGTATGAAAATACATTACTTTTGATCCAAACTCAAATACTTTTCCCCAGTTGCTGCCAAATTGCCCAACACTTAACCCAGTCCCAGCGTCTTTCTGTATCTTAGGCCAAGGATTTGGTGGCTGTGAGCTTACACTTCCAGATTGTGAAACCCTGTTGCAGGAAAGCCAGAAAAGTTACAGGTCGCCTCATCGCAAAGGAATGCTGGGCTTAGCAGCTGCCCAAGACACCAGGGCGGGGCTGCTTTCGTTGTTCGTTTATGCAGGTTAATTTTCGAAATTCTTAATGTAATAAGCAGAGAATACTCTAGTGACCTGCATTCCAATAAGATCAATTACTTCTGTTTGCATACCTGGATGACTTTTAAAGCCATGATTGTATACACACAGCATGAGGCTCTATTTTGTATGTTTAAGTCAATAATACATCCCTCCCTGACCTGTGGACATCCAGGAGCTGTCCCCTCTAACTTTGTTCTGACACTTGGCACAGTATGGGTTCTTTCCAGGCCAGGGAGTTGGCCTATCAATCAGGCCTCTCTGAGGATCCCCTTGGCAGTGACCAGTGGTCTTGGGCTATTATAGTGCTTAGGACATCATCTTGGGGCTTCTCTGAAAGGTGTTCTCACTCATAAAAATATCTAAAAGGCCGAGATGTGGAGAAACAGGCTCGTATGCTTCTGGTAGAAACCTCAAAGCTGTAACATGGTATTTCCAACTTGGAGGACAGGCAGTTTCTTAAAACCTTAATAATAATTACCACACCAACCAGCAGTTCAATTCCTAGGTATCACCCAAGAGAAATGAAAGCTTAGGTCCAGACTCATGCACAAATGTTCAGAGCAGTACTTCTGACGATCGCTAACAAACAGAAACAACTCACACGGCCAGTACCTAGTGACAAGGTCACCCGCAAGGCACGTCTGTACGATGGAATACCACCAGACACTGCAAAGGACCAAGCTGCAGGTACGCGCTACCACGTGGAGGGACCTCGTAAATTCAGTGGTAAGCAATCCAGCCAGCAGAAGACCACACTCAGTGAACCCCCAGGACAGGCTGACCGACAGAGGCAGCGGCAGAGAGTGGTGGCCTAGGCCACGGCGGGACGGAAATGGAGTACGAATGGGCACAGAAGATCTTTCTGGGCCAACTGGGAGGACAGGTGGTTCCTTCAAAGGCTTAGGGTGTGAGAAGATCCCAAGGTGGTGACGGCTGCCCAACTTTGTACACTTACCCCCCCAAAATCACGGAATCACTGAATTATGTGCTTGAAACCCCTCCAAGACTTGGACTCAGGGAGCCAACTAACCTGAAGCTGTGACGTTGCTGAGCTGCGAATGTAGTTAGTCCCGTTCTGCGTTCCTCTAGCGGAAAAGCCAAAAACGTCAAATAAAATAAGATCCTTACTTTCTCAACCACCCTGAGTTGGGAAATCTCCCACTTGAGGCCCAACGCATCCTGATGGACACAGACCAGAATTGCCCTCACCATGGCCTGCTCAGCGTTGTGTGACGTGGATGCACCTCTGATTTTGGAGGAAGAATATAATGTTTAAAATACACGTTTGTGATGATGATGTGCGTGTGTTCAAGCCTTTCTAACTATGTTGTGATTAACGATTAGGAGTTCTGAGGTACACTTAAGATGCTACCTAGGAGTTAGTTGTTCTGCTAAACCCGACTTCCAAGCTTGGACTGGCACTTGTCACTCAGCCTTTCTCCCGCCCACTCCTCCTCCTGCTGAGCATGAAGCACATGACTTCAACACCCTGAATACAACCCAGGCATCAGCCCATGTTGTTTCATACCCCCAGGCTTTTGCACATTACGTTTTTTTTCTCTTTCTGATTGTTTTGTTTGGGACACTAGGGATTAACCCCAGGGGTGCTTTACCACTGAGCCACATCCCCAGCCCCTTTTCTTTATTTTGAAGCCAGGGCCTTGCTAAGTTGCTGAGGTTGACCTCAAGCTTGGGATCCTCCCTCCTGCCTCAGTCACTGGGATCCCAGGGGTAGGATCACTCCTGTAGTACACATCGCATTTCCCAAACCTAGAATATTCTTCCTTTTCTGACCGCATGACAAATGGCTATGCATCCTAGCTGGGCACAGGAGTCCACACCTGTAATCGCTGCAACTTGGGAGGCTAAAGCAGGAGACCACAAGTTCAAGGTCAGCCTGGGCAACTTAGCATGACCCTGCCTCAAAATGAAAATAGATAAATAAAAGGCTGGGGATGTAGCTCAGTGGTTGAGTGCTTGGCTAGCATGTGTGAGACCCTGAGTTCAATCCCTAGTATTGCAAAAAAGAAAACAGAAAAAGCTATGCATCTTTTTAATTCCAAATCTGTCTCCCCTGACCCCGGGAAGACACTGACTCCCTCCTGCTTGAATCCTGGTCTTGGTGTGTCTCACTTTTACCACTTCCTCCATCACTGCGTGGGAACTGGCTGAATTGTCACTACCTCCCCTTTTGTGAATGGCAAAGGGTTTGAAGCTAAATTACAGCTCTATCTCACATTTGGGTGACTTTGGGCAAGTCGCAGCACTTTTGAGTCTCGGTTTCTTCTTCTGTGAAATAAAACACGTTGCCACCCATCTCTCTTGGGCTGCTGTGAGGCTCACCTGTGATAATATGTTTGAAAGTACCTCCATCAATCATAAAGTACCAGCACATTTTAGTTAGAATAGATGTTTTAGAGGTTCATAATGGACCGACCCTTTTTTTTTTTTCAAATATTTTATTTATTTGATTTAGTTGTACACAATGCGTTTATTTGTATGTGGTGCTGAGGATCGAACCCCGGGCCGCGCACGTGGTAGGCGAGTGCTCTACCACTGAGCCACAACCCCAGCCCCTGGACCGACCCTTTGAGGGCACGGAGGGGGGGCTCTCGGCAAGGAGCCAGCCCTCCAGAACGCTAGAGCCAAAGATGGGTCCCCCTTCTCCTCACTCCGCTCAGCAGCACCCTCCTGCCTTCGGGCCCTCCTTCCCTGGGCTTCCTCCCCAGGGGGAGCCCCCTGTTCTTTGCACCCTCTCCCCTGGCAGCCCAGGCCCTGACACCTCTGTTCCTCCCACACTCAGCCCCTCCCCCAATCTCACCCAGCCTCGTGGCTTTAAATGCCATTTAATTGCTTCCAACTCACAAATCCGTACCTCCAGACCCCTTCCCTAAAACCCCAATGACTATCAAACTGCCTAAATGCTTAAAAAGTATCTTCGTGCCAACGAAGCTCCTGGTCTCTGGCCTGTAAGCCCACTCCTCTTTGTTAAAGGCTTTCAGTCCTTCCAGGGACGTGGGCCCCAAATCTTAGAATCCTGCAAGACTTTAACTGTCCCTCACTCCCCGCCAAGCCGCTAGGCCAGCCTCAGGCTTGACTGTAAGATGCGCTCAGAGCCGACTCCTCACCACTCCAGCTGCCCTCCCAGTCCACGCTGCCATCGCCTCTCTCGCCTCTGCTCACCTCTGTTCTGGTCTCAACCCACCAGCCGGAGTCGCCCTGTCACACACTAGTCACATCAGGCCCCTCACTGTTCAGACCCATCAAGGGCATCTCCCCTCCCTTGGCATCAACTCCAAAGGCCTGGCCTGCAGATACATTCCTCTTTCCTCCTCCACTGTCCTTGCGCTCCCCCACTCCGGCCGGGGTGTCCCCATGGCTGTCCCCTGGTAAGCCCTATCTTGCCCTTCCCCTGTGAGCTCACCCTGGCCATCTTACTGAAAACTGCCACCTCTCCCTTTCTGCCCCCAACCCCCTTTCTCTGCTTCATTTTTTTTTTAACCTTTATTTTTATTTATGTGGTGCTGAGGATCGAACTCAGGGCCTCACACACGCGAGATGAGCGCTCCACCGCTGAGCCCCAGCCCCAGCCCCTCTCTGCTTCATTCTTCTCAATAGCTTGCCACCTTTGAACATAGGGGTTGACTGTTTCTAGTACAAGCTCTAAGAATGCAGGGGTTTTTACTTATTTTGTTTACTTATGTGTCTCAATGTTCAGAGCAATGCTTGGCACATAGAAAGCTCTACGAAGATAGCACCTAAAACAATTAATGAAACTGGACATGGTGCCACACGCCTATAATCCTATTGACTTGGGAGGCTGAGGCAGGAAAATCGCAAGTTCAAGGCTACGCTCAGGAACCAAAAAATCAATGAGGGGAGGATGACTGAACAAAGTAGGCTTCCTAGATCATGATAAATAAACCTCTAAACACCTGTGTCTCTAACAACAATGGGCAGAAATATCATCACAGCTCTCAGAGACTGATGGCATTTTAAAAATCAACAAACTTGAGGCTATAAGGAGAAATCAAAATAAATTTGAACACAAACAAGTACCTTAAGAAACTCATAGCAAATAAGTGAGTAGAAATGGTACTCAGAATACAACTAAGAACACAGATAATCACCTCTGGGATTCATTGTAAAAGTCAAAGTTAAATAAATGCTTCTTATTAACTTATACGATCCTTAGCATGCACCATAGTCATCACTTCATGAAGGCACAGCTACATGATCAGATTTCCCTCCTATGTAAGTTTATTGCATACACCTTGGCAGGTCACGCTGATCATATGGTAACTTACCCTATTCTTAAAGTGACAGAGCAGTTTTAAGTATCTAAAAGCATAAAATTTGATATCTATAATAAAGTTATTAAGTATATTTGTTTATATTCAAAACAATTAACAACATAAAGACAAATCTTAATGAATTTATCACTTTAAACTCTGACATTACAAGTTGTTACATTAGGGGTTGCTGTGTGAGTGACATATAACCCGCTAACTAAAACAAATGCTGTCAACAAAGTTTTGGATGCAACTTTTTTCAAAAGATCTTTTCCCATGTTGATATTGATTGATTCCACATTTTTAAAAATCTTTAACACTATCATCTCTAGACAAGTATCTGCCAATAAACAATAAATGTGAAGAGGCAATACTTGAATATACCAGACAAAAACTTTGTGAAGGTAAAATGAATATAATCTTCAAGCTAAATAATCACTCAGAGAAAACAATACGCCTAGCTAAATTACAGATCTAGAAAAGGAAAGTTCGGGACTTGGAATTTCATTTCAGAATGAAACACTCATCTTCCAAGTACCATTTATATTATTCATGAGATTTTTATTTACAGAAAAACCATTCTGTAAAGACTAATATTAGAAAAAACAGCCGGGCGGGGGTGGCGCACGCCTGTAATCCCAGCACTTGGGAGGCTGAGGCAGGAGGATCATGAGTTCAAAGCCAGCCTCAGCAATGGTGAGGCACTTAGCCACTCAGTGAGACCCTGTCGCTAATAAAATACAAAAAAGGGCTGGGGATGTGGCCCAGTGGTCGGAAAAAAAAACACAGTATGCTTCTTGGGCTGTTTATCAAGAAACCACTGAGCCATTACTTTATATTTTAGCTGATAAGAGAATAAATAAAATTAAGTCCATTTCTAAGTGTACTCATCAATAGTAATGGAAATAGAGCATTTGAGTAAACTTGACAAAACTAGTTCTAGAAAGTCACCATTATCTCAATTTGCAGGTACTCCTGTAAGGGCATGAAATGGCCACAAGCTCTGAGAGGAAGCCCTGACCTTCGGCAACACACTCAAACGTAGTCAGGATGAGTTCAAGAGCGTCTGATGAACTAAATGAATAGGCATTGATTTGGATAGATAAAAGTTGACACAATATATATTTAGAGAAAAAATAACCAAAATATGTGCAAACTGTCCAAATTGACTTTGAATAGTTCAGTGAATATTTCTGGTTAATGTGGTTTGAAATTTGTGAGACAGTTAAGAAAGAAAATCTGAAGTATTGAAACATCACTAACTCACTGTGAAAGCTAATAACAGTATCTCTCATTATATTTTACAGACGTAAAGTGTTTTCTTACATACGTGCTTTAAAGAAGAAAAAAAAAGATCCCCTCAACAACTCTATGAGATATGTGTTGGGATACTCACATTGCAAGTGAGGAAACCGAGACCCAAGGGACTCAAGGAACCTGGCCAAGGTACACAGTAATTGCCTAGGCTGGGCTCCCAAGTCCCTTCTGTTTCATTCCAAAGGCTCTTTCTAAACCTCTGAGACCAACCCTGGCCTGCCATTCAAACAAATTCAAATATAGCCACAGCAGATATTGGTGGGGAAAACACCTGCTGGGAAGTCATACTGTACTCTTAACCTCAAAAGAAGATTCCAGCAGATAAGCTTCCAGTAAAAAACACATAAAGGGTTCTGAAATTCCATTCGGCACACTTTCCTAAAGTATACTTTACAGAAAATGTAAAGTATGTTTGTTTCCCAAAGTAATCTTCCCTGAGCTGAACATTCATACAAATAATTATAACTAATTTTCATTAAGGTTTCCATGCCAGCACCTCTATTGTTCAACAATTTGAAAATAAACTTCACAGGAGAGGATGTGTCTTAATTATAGAAGCAATCAACAAATCAGAGACTCTTACGGTGAAACAGATTTCATAAAGTTTAACTAGACCTTCATTTTAGAGATCATAAACTGAAGTTATGAATGGCTGAGGAGCTAAGTTTATACAACTAGAAGTCACAATACTTTTTTTACTTATATCAGGATAAAAATGTTTTCAATTTTTAAGTAATTCCTTTGACCAGATCATGGGAGAAAAAGAAAAAAAAAACCTCTCATTATCTCAGGCAAACCATCACTTAAACAAAGACAATAAACACTACTATACCAGAACTAACTTTTTGCATTACCAACAGTATCTATGTAAATTTTTAACTGCATTCTCACAGAGATAAACAAAAATAAATTGTGAGATTTAAAAGAAAGAATATACCACACAGTGGCCACTATAAAATCTAGTGTATACCATGAAGGTCAATCAAATCTACAGGTTCAGTCATTAGTCAAAGTTTTCATTCTGATAGAACATGTACTTTATATGGACTCCTTGTTATTAAAATTTCATTTTGGGCTGGGGTTGTGGCTCAGCGGTAGAGTGCTCACCTAGCACGTGCACGGCCTGGGTTCAATCCTCAGCACCACGTAAAAATAAATGCATTGTGTACAACTAAAGCAACTAAATAAATTTTTTTATTTCATTTAATCTTGGCCACTGTTGGATTTTGTGTACCAAAATGAAGTATCAAAGTGAAAAGAAAAAAAAAAACAATAACGTAAACCACATAAGTGCATCTAACATAGAAACACCTGCTTTGATATTTACGAAGAAAATCAACCATAAATAAAACAGGGCATTTGCCTACTAGACCTACTGGACCTATGACTAAATCTCCTTAGTGGCCATAAAGTCACATTCATTATCTGTGCAAATGTTGAAGAACACATTGTAAAATTAATAAAATTTCATCGGAAGTACTCAGATCATCATTGCAAGTGAAAAGGAATCAATAAAAACCAATTCCAGACAAGGAAATCTGAAGTTGTAAACCACTTTGATCAGGCCACAGCTCAAAACAGGGAGACCATTCTCTGGGGGCCTACCTATCAGCCCCAAGAAGAAGTGCTTGCTCACAGAAGTGTCTAGAGAACAAACCTTTCCAGGTGGAGAATTCCCAGTCATCCGAGTGTAGTAACCGACACAGGGAAGGCACTGCCCCAAATCCCAACAAGGCAACTTTGTAGCAACTCCAGATGAAGAGGTTTGGTGGTGTCCAACCAATCCAGGAAAGATCAGATGAATGTACTCCAGGTGGTCCACTGATAGATCCAAGAAGAACAATGCAGAACACAGAAGGTTCAACTCCAGAGGTGCTCCAGCCAGGGCATGATGCTTTTAGAGGCTCATAATAATCACACCTGCACAATTAAAATTAATCAAGGTCAGTTTGTTTCCAAGTCACTCTCTACACTCACTTTCCAGAAAAAAGCAACTGTCCCTTAATATAGCTCAGTCGTTGACACCAAAACTCACTGGTATGCGACTGTGACTCGAGCACCAGATGAAACGTAACTTGAACAAGTTAAAAGACTGTGTTTGGGTGCTTCCCTAAGTTATTAGCAGTGCATTCAGTCTGATGTTTCATTTGTCTTGTCAAGCGTGAACACATCCAAAAGTGTGAAGAAAGCCTCTAGCACTTGGGAATATAAGAGGGAAGTGGAGAAGGTGATAAATTACCTCCCTGTTTGGACCCAACCCACAAAACACACCTGAGGATAATGACCTAAATTTGTCTCCAAGAACCAAGACACATCATAATATTTAAATACGTCCCAACAGCGAGAGCAAACATCTGCTCACTTTCAACAAACCCCCACCATAGATGCCTCTTGTAGTAACCAAGTGACAGGAGACGACAAACAGCTTTTTTACCAAAGCAGAAAACACGGGGAAAGCCACCCTAGATCAAGGAAGGTGTTGGCTAGTTTCTGAGCGTCCCCTTCACCTGAGGCAAGAACCAACCTAGAAACCTTCCGAAGAGGAGCCACTTGGGAAACAAAGTGAGGGAGTCTCCTTTCCCCTGTGAACAGGAGGGAAGTGCGCTGCCTCCAGCCCGCAGGAGCTGGGATCACCACCCCTCTTTTGGGCGGGCGTGGTCGGTAGGAACAAAAGGTTAAAACACAAAAGGCGGGCGGAGGACTGGGTCAGGGGAGCTCCTGGGACTCCAGGTCCCCCTTGCAAGCTAGAACACAGAAGTGGGAGGGGTATGCAGAGCGAGAGTTGAGGATGGGTCCCTGAGACAGCACGGGTCACTGGGGTGGGTCCTGAAACTGAAAGGGGCCGAGGGGATGGCCGACTCCAACCAGTGGTCCAGGCCCCATCGCCCCCATCCCTGCATCTCTCACAGTCCGGAGCTGGGGCTTCCTCCACCCCACCCCGGCCCCCAAGAAAACTTTCCAAACTCTGGCCTGTCTGTTGTAACGCCCTGGACCACAAAGACAACAGCCCGGCCCCTTCCACCCAAACCTCTCTGCACTCTATTGTTATGATCTTTCTGTGCTGGGCATTGGTTGAAGCGCTCCGCAGACAGTGAAGTTACAAAACGGGTGAAGAAATGACCCCCAATGCGTCCCTCTTCTTTTTCCAGGATCAAAGTCGGGGCTGGGGTGGGGGTGAGACTGATCTGGTCCCCGCCAATATGAGCCTATTTTCATCCCGTAAGTGCGCCACTGGGAGAAAGCGAGCCGATGCCCCCTTCGGATGCCCTAATCCCACCCGACCCCCAGCTCTTCTTCTGAAGAAGCACAGGAGGGGAAATGCCTGCTTGCGTTTTGCCTATTTAAACATAAAATGAGATAACACAATCTATGGAAGTTCGTTACAGAACAAAAGAGAAGGGAAGGAGGGCACGGAGGTACGATTCCCTAGCCAAACTTTGCCACTAGCCGACCCCTCTGCCCTCGGAAGGGCGGGAGCAGGGCGAGCCAGGGCGGAGAGGTAAACAAGACGACAGTCTCCACTCACCTTCTTCCCCACTTGGCCGCACTTTGGAGACACATTATTTCCCTTGTAGCAGTCGGCGAGGCGCTAGGACACTTTTGTTGTGGCGTGACAGCAGAGAAAGTCGCGTAGGCAAAGTTAGGAGAGGGGGATACCCGGGCGTCCGGGGAGAGGGAGGAGAGAGAGTTCATCAGAGTTCCCCCTTTTGTTCCCAGTCCCGGAGCAGACAAAGAGGCGGCGAGCGGCGGCAGGTTTCTCCCTCTCACCCCTTCTTCCTCTCCCTCCCCTCCCTCCCCGCCCCCTCCCTCTCCCGCATCTCCCGCCCGGCTGGGGAACCTCCGCGGCGAGCCGGGGCTGCTCAGTCCCCAGTTGCTAGCAAGTCTGCCCGACCCCGTCTCCCTTCCACCTCGCTCCAAACTTTTCTCAGGGGAAGCCGGTCCGGGTACCCACCCCGCCAACCCTTTGGCCACCCTCAGCTTCCCAACGCGCTCAGTCTACGGGGGGAGGGGGTCTCCAAAATCATTGTTTCGGGAGACGCACCTCTTTGTTTGCACTTTCCCTGCCAATCAGTGTGAAAGACCCACTTTGGCATCGAGTTTCCGTCCGTTTTTCACCATCTCAAGAGACAAAATGCGGAGGGTCGAGGGTCAACCCTCGAAGGCGCTTACACAATCAGAGGTGGGGCGCACGCGAGCCTCTCCATCCTCAATCCTCCACTCGACTCACCCTCCTCCACCCAGCACCCCAAACAACTCCGAGGGGCTCTAAGTGATAGAAAACTCTCCTCCCTCCCTCCCTCACCACCCCTAGCCGCCCACACCGGCCCCTTGGAGCGCCCTCGAATCCGCAGGACAAAGGCCAGCTTGGGGGTCCGGCGGGACCTCCCCCCCCCCTTTGGGCTACCTGTTGCTGCGCGCGCTGCACAACTCGGTCCAGGGGCTCCAAGGGCGGGTTTCCAGCTCCAGCATCGCGCCCACCCCCCTCAGACCCCAAATTCCCTCTAATCTCAAACTGCCAAGGAAAGAAGGTTCTCAGGATATCCGCACTCCTTGGACCCTGGAGCCAAGCGCTGCGCACCCCGTGCCCTTCCCTACCCACTACCTAGTCCTCGCCCCCAAGAGATATGACTCGGGGTCCTAACTGCCTCCCCATTTTATACCCCCTAGTGCTGGCAAGTCCTAGCGCAGCATCCCCTCTTACCATCCCCCCCCCCCCAACGCCTTGTCCAGAGCAAATCAGGTGTCTCGGACCTGGAACAACTCCCCACCCTTCTCCAGGTCTTTTGCTTGACCTCCGGAACTGGAGACCCCCCTCTTCATCATCCCCCACCCCTCGACCTCAGCCCAACTGTGCGCCCCAGTTTTGGCTTTCTGAGTGACCCGGAGGCAGAGCTAATTTTCCTTCTAGATCTCACTAGAATTTAAGAAGAAAGCAGCGAGGTGGGAGAAATGGGAGAGAACGGGGCCTCCCGGGGAGGCAGTTTCGAGGGCAAAGGGAAAAAAACATTCCAAAAGGAACACCCACCCCGCAGCTGGTATACGACCCGTTGCGCACCTTGGCTTCCAGCCTCTTTCCTCTCCCCAACCCCACACTGGAGTTCTTAGCGGGCTGGTGAAGTTTGGAGATAGAGAGATGGGGTGAAAGGAAGCCTGGGGACTTGGAAGCTGTGTTCCGGCTTGGGCTGGGGGAATGCCAAGGGCGGGGAGCGAAGAGCCCCTGCTGGGTCTGGAATGTCGCGGGTGTGGGTCTCTGTACTCGCCCTGCGACTCCCTGCCAGGTCTCTACCCTAGAGCAGAACAAAGACGCCGCGAGGAGCGCTTCTGTCCTGGCCTCTGGGCGTGCGCACCCCGCCCAGTGCTTCCCTCGCTCCAGCCCACGCCGCTCTCGGAAACTTTGTAACCAACTTCCCGCAGAGTTTGCGCGCGCGGCGCCCGGCCCGAGGAAACCGGACAATCGCCTCCCGGGACCAGAGATGCCCTCCACCCCTTGCGCCCCCGGCCCCAGCCCGCGTGCGGGGCGATCCCCTAAGCTCGGGCCGCGGAGCGCGCGCTTTCCTGGGCTCCCTCAAAAGAAAGAGTTTTGTTTTCTTTTTTTAGTTTGGACGCGCTCAGGGTTAGGCAGAGGGATCGGAGAGAAACGGTGGCAAATAGATAAAGGAGCAGCCGCTAGGACGGCGGAGGGCGGCGGCTCAGCTGCTGCGTGAAGCCCAGGGCGCAGGAGGAGTAAGAGCGCGGGCCGCGCCCGTCGGGCCGAGTCGCTGCGCGCCGCGATCCGCCCTGGGCTCCCTGCGAGCCGCCACCAGGCCGCGGCGTCGGGACCTGGGACCCGCCGGGACCCCGCGCCTCCTCACCTGCGGGAACCGGGACACCTGCGCCGCCTCTTCGCTGAGCACTCTCTCTGGGGCGGCAGCTCGCTTACTGGAAACGCAGAAGCCTCATCTTAGGTTAGGAATCTTGAACGCACCACAGCCAACCACAAAGAGAAAACAGCCCCCACCCACTCCTGTCTGGCGCATTTTCCTCTTTGTTTAATCAAGATGACTTCCAGAATTCTCTTTTCAGGAGAAGTCCACCCTCCCCCGGACAAACCCTTCCCTTCTCCTATCCTCAGGGATCTGCGTGGAAAATAATGAAAAGTCAGTACTTGGAGACGATTCCGTTCCGCTGCCCCTCGAAGTTCCCGAGTTCATAGAGTAAAGCAACCAGGATGAGTTCTAACTTCTAAATAACATCCACTAGCCGAGTTACTGTCCACCAGTCTAAGCTATGGGACCATTGCCGACCCTTTGAAAATATTTATTGTTTCTCTTTTCTCAAGAAATAAGGGTCGTTCGCTAGGTGAAAATGACGACAGCCTTCGGGTTTCTCAGCGCTGCTGTGGGTGAACTACTCCGGTTGCCGCTGTTGGAGAGTCCCCCTTTCCCCGCCTGCTTGGGAACAACATGAGAGCGCCCAAGTCTTTAGCTGGACAGAGCTCCGGTCCCTGTAGCAGAGCCCACTCCTGGGTGGACCAGTGCATGGCCTACTCACCGCTACCTTTTAAAAGGATGCCTTCCTTGCTTGGATGCCACATTCTAAACATTAAAAAAAAAAAAAAAAAAAAAGTTAACACCATCTGTGCTCAAAGGTGGAGAGTTGAACAACCCAGGTATCTGCTATGTATTGACGGCGGTGGAGTCACAGGGCTTCCTGCTGGTGCACCAGTGGCGTCTTACTGCATGTCTCTCCCCTCTCTGCTTCTCTGCCTAGAGACTTCCTCTGGCTGTAGACCCCATTTTGCTGATGCAGAGGGATGGGTTAGAAATTTCCAGGCAATAAGCCGGGCACGGTGGTGCACGCCTGTAATCCCAGCCGGCACTTTGGGAGGCTGAGGCAGGAAGATTGCGAGTTCAAAGCCAGCCTCAGCAATGGCAAGGCACTTAGCAACTCAGTGAGACCCTGTCTCTAAATAAAATACAAAAAGGGCCGGGGATGTGGCCCAGTGGTCGAGTGCCCCTGAGTTCAATCCCTGGTACCACAAAAAAAAAAAAAAAAAAAAGAAAGAAAGAAAATTCCAAGCAATGAATGTCCCTCAGAGCAGCCCTCAGTCAATCAAAGACAGTGTTCTCTCTGGGAGGTAGGACAATGGTCAAGGGCATTCCATAGCTTTGAGTTTTAGTTACCTACAGCAGTAACCTCTAAGGGACACTGTGGGCTTGCTGGCTCCCCTCCTCCTTCCCTCCCCTCTTCCCTCTTTTCTTTCCTTTCTTCCCTCCTTCCTCCTTCTCAGACCTTTCTCTTTTTCTTCTTTCCTTCCTTTCTTCCCGACTCACTTCCTTTCAAGCTTCACTGCCCGTGCTACTGGAATCACATTCCAAATAGACCACAGCACTTTGCCCTCAAATCCTACTTTCAAGCTTAGCTTCTTAAAACTCAACCTAAGTTGACTGCCTCTTACAAAAGTTGTTTCTAAAGGAAGGGGGGCACTCGACTTGAAGAATGAAAAATGCAAGATCAGATTTTCCCTAGGAGAGAAGTTATTTTAGTAGTAAAAACGTTTTGAGTTATCCAGTTCATTTTCTATGCAATAATTTAGGATCAGATATCTTACTGAATGAAACAGAAGTAGCATCATATATCATGTGTGAAAGTTTTATCCACAGATTCAAAACAAACACAAAGAACTCCCTTCATGTGATGCTGGCAGCCAGTGATGCAACAGGAAATGCTGGTAAAATCACTTTTATTGAAAAATGAGTTAGAAGTCACATAGAAGGGAGGTGGGGCAGAGCTCAGTGGTAAAGCACGTGCTTAGCATGCATAAGGCTCTGGGTTTGATCCCCAGCATCACGTGAAAAAGAAGAAGAAGTAACATAGAGGGCTTTTAACGGAGCCTCCAATGAGAGTGAAGGAGAATGACAAGCAGATCTCGTACAACGTGACCTCAGGAGATCTGTGGTGCCTTTCAGCAAACTTCTCACGCCACAAACTGGCCACTCTTGCAACATGTTGCATGAAATGATGTATTGTCTCATTTTCCTGTTAGCCATCATCATGGACAAGTCATCTAAGGTCGACATAATTAGAGTTCCTAAGGCCATCCCTAGTTCTAGAACCTTCTCCAATCTAAGCTGGTTACTTTCGGCTTTGCTGTTTTGAAATTCCCAGAGGTAGTCATCAGTGCGATTCATCAAATTCTCAATACAGAGGTAAGGCAGTTCCCAGCCCCTTTAGATGCAGTCATGTGGTTTGTTTTGACCAGGGAGATGTGAGTAGAAGCTATGTGCATGTGTCTTCCTGGTGGAAGCTTAAAGAGCCATTGTGTGGTTTTCACATGTTCCCTTCCCGTCTGTCACGGCTGATTCATCCTGGGTACCAGAGCACTATAATTTGGATCTAGACTGTCCCCCAATGGCTTGGTGAACAGATGGTGGCACTATTGGGAGGTGGTAGAGGAGTTGAGGTCTAGTGGGAGGAAGCAGATCACTTGGGGTATGCCCTTGAAGGATATACCTTGTCCCTTGCCCCCTATTCCTCCCTCCCCACCCCCACCTCCCCACTTCCTGGCCACCAAGAAGTGAAGAGCTCTGCTGCACCAGATGCTCCCCACCATAATGTTCTGCCTTGCCAAAGCAATGGGGCCAAGTGACCATGGACTGGAGCCATGAGCCAAAATAAATCCTTCCTCCTCGAAGTCATTTTTCTCAGGTTTCTGTTATAGCAATGAAAAGCTAACACCCAGAGTAAACCCCCAAATAACCCTCAATGGTCATTTTAGTACATGAAAAATAAACTGTCTTGTCACAAGCCACTGAGATTTCAGGGTTGCTTGTAATGACAGCACCACCTGGGTGACTCTTGTTCAGATACTTCCCATCACCTACCTTTGCACAGACACACGCATGGTTTCCCTATGATCTTGAGATCTTATACAGAGGCTCAGATGAACTGCCTACAGTAGTTTCGAGCTGGGAATCAACCTCAGCGGTACAAACTGTACTGGGAAAATGGTTTTTTAAGTAAAATGTTAGCTTATTTTGTTGAGGAAAAGAAAAAAAAAAAAAAGACTACCAACCAATTAGTAGGACAGGAGCAGCATTTTGTGGAGTAGCTGTGCCTTGTTTTTGTCAAGGCCTTCTGTCTCTGTTGTTGGCTTACCAATTGATCAACACCAGGAGTCTTTATCTTACTTGTTTTAAACCACATTTCTTGAGGCAAATCATTGGTTTTATTTACCTAATAAAACTGAGAAGTCATTAACTTCTTCATGGGGTTATGATGAGGATTAAATGAGATACTAAATTAAAGTGTTAATCCGGGGGCTACGCATAATAATAGCTACCATTCAATTTCAAATACTCCAGGGCAGGCCTTGCAAGCTCCCTGTGGTCAGAAACATTGCCTATTCGGAGAAGTTCTTCATTTTCTAAATTCCCAGCAATGATCACTTTATTGCAAAAATATTTTTAAGATAATGAATACCCATCTTTTTCCTTTCCTGAAAGGTATCTGGAAAGTCAAAATACTGTTTTGTTTCTAAGTCCTACGGATAGTTGATTTTGCTTGTACTCCTGCTGGTGCGATTCTGTTGTTTCTAATTATTTCCATTTCTGAGGGTGAAGCCATACAGGCTCCACCGTGCACGAGGCCCTCCCCCCTCCTCAGTCATCTCCTAGATGTGCTAAAGAGCTTGCAGCAATGCTCTGTTGGGCTACCTGTTCACTCACACCGTTCTCTCTGAAGAGGCACACCCCTTGCTTTCCTGCTTGTGTTTTTGATGCTGGGGCTGGAACCCAGGGCCGCACCCACACCAGGCAAGCTGCTCAGCCTCTGACTCCACCCAGCCCCTCTTTTTCCTATTTGCAATCCTTCTGGGCTCTCTGATCCTCTTACAGCCACCATTCCCTGTGGGCTGCACTCTGGAACCCCCAGGTGGGATTAAGTGGCCTATTTCTGTCCTTTCAGGATGGAATGAATTTTCTTAAGAATGGAATCTGCTTGGTGTGTGTCCCCTGGCTCTGCCACTCACTAGCTGTGTGCCCGTGATCAAGTCACTTTGCCTTTTTGAACCTCCATTACCCCATGTAAAGTGACATAACACTACCTGCATCCTAGGATAGCAAGACCAAATGTTATCAAAAGTGAAAAGCGCATAGCCCACAAGCCTGAGGAGTAATAAAACAGCTGTCATGTATTGAGTACATATTATTTCTAGTAGATACAAAGACAGTTAAAGTACAGAAAGCAGTACATAATGAAATTTATTTTGATTCTCAGCTCTAAACCTCTGGGATTGCAATAAATGATCTTCTTTTAGGATGACCGACATTGAAAACAAAGCTACCCAGACTCTGGGTACAAGAAGTTCCAACAGGAACAGCAGCACGAGTTCATTATATTGAAACACAGAAGGAAGAGCAGGCCATCAAAACCTTGGGGGGGAGGAATCAAAGATATTTAGTCCATCATATTGGACTGGAGAGCATTTCATCCCCACTACAGTGGGGTTCAAGGATCTCTCTCTGGTTTGTGTACAGTTGTTCCTCTGAATCCAGGGGGCTTGGTCCTGGGTCCCCTACAGATACCAAAGTCAGTGGGTACTCAAGTTCCTCTTAGGAAATGAGGCAGTGTTTGCATGTAACCCACCCACATCCGCCTGTATATTCTTAAATCATCTCCTGGTTACTTATAACACCTTCTATAATGCAAATAGCTATGTAAATATTTATGCTGTATTTTTTAGGGAATAAGGACAAGGAAGAAAGTTTGCATAAGTCCAGTACAGACTCAATTATCTGTACAACTCTTGATCCACATTTGGTTAAACCCGTGGATGAAAACCCACAGATAAGAAGGGCCAACTGTCAGATGCATGGATAAAGAAACTGTGGTATATATATATATATATATATATATATATATATATATATATATATATATATATAATGGAATATTATTCAGCATTAAAAGAGAATAAAGAGAATAAAATCATGGCATTTGCAGGTTAATGGATGGAGTTAGAGAATATCATGCTAAGTGAAGTTAGCCAATCCCCAAAAACAAATGGCGAATGCTTTCTCTGATATGAGGATGTTGATTCATGATGGGGTTGGGGTGGGGGAGCATGGGAGGAACAGATGAACTCTAGATAGGGCAAAGGGGAGGGAGGGTAAGGAAGGGGTGTGGGGGTAGGAAAGACGATGGGATGAGTTGGACATCATTACCCTAAGTGTATATATGAAGACATGAATGGTATAACTCTACATTGTGTACAACCAGCAATATGAAAAATTGTGCTCTATATGTGCAATATGAATTGTGATGCATTCTGCTGTCATATATAACAAATTAGAATAATTTTTTAAAAATAATAAATAAGTAAATATTGAAACACACACACAAAGAAGGGCCAACTGTCCATACTGTGACGCACTAATATAAGGCAAGTCCCCATTTTCCCAATAAGAAGATTGTCTTAAAAGTTATTTTGATCAACATGAACATATGCACTTTCAGATCAGATTTCCACATATTCACTGTGATTACTTAATTTAGTCACATTAATAAATGTAGAATTCATCGTTTAGTAACATTTCTTTCTTTTTTCTGGCCACTCACAGTTTATGAAACAATTTTCTCTTCACACACATCATTTGCCACTTGTCTCCCTTAATCAGAGCTCAGTATCTTTACTCTCATTGAAATGGCCTAAAAGGCAGCTCTTTGTGCTCACGATGCCGACATCAGAAATTGTCTCCCAAATACTCGTGCACACGATATTAGCAATATTATTCAATGTGAACTTGAGGAAGCCACCACACAGCACTTGGTTACAAAGAGAAAACTTGATGGTCATAACAGCACAACCCAGAAACCCATCATTTTTTAAGTCCATACAAGGTATCCTGGCCTCCTTTCTTTCTTATTTAGTCAGGTGGTTGCCCTACGCACCCAACCGCAGCTGAACACATAAAGATGGAGGCTCACGTGCGGCCCCCAGTAGAACACGCCCACGATGACAGGAGAGACCAGGTCAGAGGTGACTGTGTCCGAGGCAACACCTTTCTGGAGGGCCTTTCACGAGGACTTAGATCCCTAAATCTTACATTTAGGAATATGTCGGTGTGACCGTCTTGTTGCCAAATGCTTACTTGGGTTGTGGCAGAGCTTTTCCATGTTAGGAAACAAGAGATCCTGACAAACTCCACCTGTGTCTCTCAGGACAGCCCCTCTTGTCACACTAGACGCGTTGCCGTCTTCTCCACGTCTGAACCAAGAAGCATCTCCAGATCATCATCCCAGGGGATGCCGAAACGGCCTGGTGTGTGTGTGTGTGTGTGTGTGTGTGTGTGTGTGTGGTGCTGGGGGTGGAACCCAGGGCCTCACACCTGCAGGCCTGCACTCTACCACTGAGCCACCCCACCCTGCACAACAGCCTTTAAATACAGGTTGGAGTGTTCCCGCCGCAGTTGTCGTCCTTGCCTGGCCAGCACCTCGACACCTACTGATCTTGCTCTCCCACTTCCTACCACCTGACCACCCCTTCACGTGTGCTGCTATGAATCTCACTTCCTGTAGAATTCTTTCTGTTCTAGAACTTTCTCTGAAACCTCTGCCTTAAATTAGATGGGTGGGACCTTTTTAAGTAAAAGGTACCTCACAACTTCAGATCACCGCGCATGTCCTTGGGGGGTTGCCCGGTGCAGAGAAGGCAGTCCTTGCCCCCCTGGTGACTGCAGGGAGCGCAGAGGCAGCCTCCCAGGAGAGGGAGGAGCCCCGTCCTGTTCTTGGTTGAATGGCACTGTCGTGGGGTGTGATTCCTGGTTCTGTTTCATAACACTCATCCTCATATCTAACACGACATCTGCAACCCAAAGGCAGTACAGTTAAATGCAAATGCCCTTACCTGCTTTCTTTCAATTTTGCAATATCTGTGCACTCCAAAATTCATGTAACTTTGTCATGGCTTTTTATTTCCTGTGGAAATCCTTATTTGAGATGATAACAGCCTTAAGAATAAAAGTGAATGAATATTTTGCTTTGTGGAGAAAGGTATTATTAGATTTTCTCCCGCAGGCTTTAAAACCCACACACCCACACCCCCACACACACACACCCCTCTCAAGGTCATCCTAGTTTAGAAGTTTCTGAGACAGACATTTTTATTATAGCTTTGACCTAATCCAGAAAGCTTCTCACCAGTAGTCACAATTAGAGAGAAAGATAGAAACACAGCTTTGTCGCCTGCTTTCTTAGGTTGAGTTAGTTTTTTTGGCTTTGTTTTTCTTTTTTTGAAGCAGGGTCTGGCTGTCTCCCAGGCTGATCCTCCTGCCTCAGCCTCAGTCTAGCTGGGTCTGCAGATGTGGGCCACCACACCCTGCGCCTGCCACCTGGGGCCTTCCCTTGTGCTTCCTGTTCCGTGGCCCCCTGTTTCGGGAGTAACGTGGCCTGCGTGTTCTCTGCCACAATTTGGAACGGGCAGGCTGGCCTTGGCAGGGTTCTCCCGGGCCCTGTGACAGCAAGCTCTCGGTTCCAGTGTTCACTTTCCCTCTGGTTGATGTTGACCTCAGGAGAGACTTCCCTCAGCTTGGAGCCTTCCTTCTCTAGTTACTTATTGAGTTTGCTTCCTATTTGCTGGCAAGCTCAGCCCTCATCAACGGAGCTGCAGATGGGTCCTTTTCTCTGAGCAGGCAGGAACTCGGACAGCAGACCTTCCCAACCCACACCAGAGGTGGCCCCATAAACAGCGGCTGGTAGCCCCTGAGGACAGACCCTCGTTTTCAGGGAACTCGACTGGGGTCATCATCCTATTTAAACTCGGGCAAAGAGGCAACCATTTCTCTTCTCCTTCACAGCCAGCAATTTTTCCCTGTAATAAATGACTTCATTCTGCAGCTGGAGCTACAGAGGTTAAATTTACAGCTAAGTACAATCCTTTACTTGTTATAGCACCTTCCAGAGGATTCTCTCATTTATTAGCAAAAATATCACTCTGAGCCAGCAATAAGAGTGGGTATGCTCAGACAAAATCATTAAGAATGGGGGTGAGAGTCTGACGAGGAAAAATATAGATGATTACGCCAAAAGTATTTCTCTACCTTTCTCCTAAATGCTGGAGAAGGGTCTTTCAGTATCTCCAGGCCCAGTTTCCCCCCAGGAGTCCACCCCTGGCCGCCTTCTCCTCCTATTCTTCACCTGCCTCTCCAGGCTGGCCTCAAGGGCTGCTGGCTCCCACATCTGGACCCCCAGCCCAGGTCTCCTTCCTTGGGCCAAACACTGTAAAGCCGGCCACTCACTGGACATTCCCTGACATGTCTCTCACATGCCTCACGCTTGACATATCTTCCCTGATTTTATTAGCTTTCTCTGAGGACCAGAAACTCTCCCCACATTGCTTATTCTTGCTAGCAATACTGTGATCTACCCATGGAGGAAAACCAGCAAACCAGGAAGGGACTGCTTCTCCCCCTTCCCTGCTGAGACAGCGACAAAGGACTGTCCATTTGGGGACTTTGGCATCTCTGAGAGTCCTCTCCTCTTCCTTTACCCTCCCATTCAGTTAACACCCTCACTGCCCTTTACCTAAACAGTTGTAATAGGATTTGTTATAGGTTGAACATTAGTGTCCCTGCTCCATCCCCAAATTCCAATGGTGAAGTCCTAACTCCTAATGTGACTGTATTTGAAGATGGAGCCTCTAAGGAAGCAATTAAGGTTGAACAGGTCATAAGGGTGGGGCTCTGAGTCTTAGGATTAGCGGCTTTATAAGAAGAAACACTGGAGACCTTGGTCTCTCCCAACCCCTCTGTCCATGAACCCAGGGAAAACCCAGGTGAGGACAGTCAGAAAGTGGCTATCTCTCACCTTCTCACTATGACATTCCCACACCCCTTGCAACCACTGCATCTAATTCACACTTTTCTAGAACCCTGACCCACTGTATTTCCTAGGTATATCTTCCCTATGAGACTGTGTACCTTATTTATCAGTGTGTTTGGAGTACTTATCAGTGATACCAAGAAGAGCCAGCCTCACCAGAAACTGACCTGTCACACGTTGATCAGGGACGCCTGGCTTCCAAAACTGTGAGAAAATAAATGTTCTGTTGTTGAAGGCACCAAGTCTGTAGTTTCTGTTACAGCAGCCCACGTTGACTCATACAGTCTCCACACCAAGTCTCCTTCCTTATCACCACCCAAACCATCTGAAGCACTGTTTCACCATGTTCTTTATAAAAATTCCATGCTCGTCACATTATGCCTGCACTTAAGACAGGGTGGGGGGAACCGATCAATGGCTCCATCCACTGCCAGAGTCCAAGCGCAGCTTCTTGGATGAACTGGCCTTATCTTCCTCTCCCACCATCTTCCCTCCCACACATGTAAACCCCCGCCCGTCTCAATCACATACAGCTCCCTAATGTGCCTTCCCTCGGTTGCTCTGTCTGCATTGGCCCTTCCCTCACCCTTCCCACGTGGGGACCCACACCATCCCACCCTACTGAAGGTCGGTTCTTTAGCTGGGGGTCTCCTTCTCACGGCTGCCTCCCCTGACCTTCGACCTGCAGGGCGCTGAACCTTGCCTCACTTCCTGCCACCACTGTGGCGCTGCGCTCTCTGGTAGGAGGCGCCCCAGTGTCTGGGGTTCCTGTGTGTGTCTTCCATGGGAGGCCACGTGCCTTATTTACCAACGCATTTCTAGCACCTTCTAGCATCAGTGTCTGGCATACAGTAGGCACTCAATGCTTGTTTAATTGGAAAAAGGACGGAAGGGCTGGGGAAAATATCAAAAGCCATCTGACCTCCTTCCATCTCTGTTGATCTTGATCTCCCTGGAATAACCTCATCGCTCCAGTTTGTTGGGGTTCTTTTTTTCCCTTTTGGCATTTAGACCTAATATGATGGATCCACCAGTCACAGGTTCTGCACCTTCGACCCAGTTATTGATTTCACGAAGGGATTCATAAATCCTGGTCGGATCCCTGAGAAAGGCCATTTGAGCGTCTCCTTTTATTCTGATATTGATTCTTTAATTACCTTCACATTTCACCCGCTTACTTACCCTCTGAGTTCTGCTGCCATTCCGCCCATTATAAACTCTATGCACTGAGGGTCCACCTGGTCACAGAGCTTCCCGCCCAGCACGCTGGCCTTAGTGCTATTTGCTTTCCCCTCGTCCCCTGCTGTCCCTCCTGCTTACTTACTCTGCAGACGCTGAAATTTGATAAAATCTTCTATAAAAGTCTCAAGCATTTTTGAAATTGAGTTTAAGCTCGCACTGAACTATATTTCCATTATTTTCACTGCCCACAGCATTAGGACTTGAAGACACAGATTCTCAGGGACCCCTTGTAGGAGGTGCCTGGGTGGCATGGCATTGCCCTTTCCTGAGGGCTATCAAAGACCCACACATGAGAACTATTTTTGTGTCGATTGTAGCCATGTCACCAAGGACATTTCTACTCTATCAGCCCAGGTCCTCTTTGTGAGAATCTGCAGGAGAACTATTTCACAGGTATTGGGATCAAATCGTGTTTCCTTTGTAGTGTGGCTTTAATCTTTCGGACAAGTCTTATCATTGAGCAGGCTCCCTCTTTGCTTCATTCCTCAAAAATACACAGCCAAATTTGTGCTTTTGGCTTGCACCCGATCCAGGTGAGAAGGTAAACAGGTTTGGGTGCCCATCTTATCCCTTGCTTTAGTTTTTCTAGACCCTTATTTTCCTGTCTAACAGATTCTCTCAAAAATCAAGTTTCCCTTTTTTTTTTTTTTTTTTTTTTTGTATTTCTGTAAAATGTGTACACAAATCAGGGCATAAGTAACTTTCAGTCTCTTTTTACAACAGGAAACTGAATGTCCTCGTGAGCTAATAAACTTACTGAAGGTGTTTTATGAATGGCTAGCCCAGTGGTGCCTATCTTTCTAGACTACCTCTTATACTGGCTAGCTATAAAGCAAGTATGGCATGGTTTAGAATGTTTTGGGGGGATTTTGGATGCTGGGGAGAGAACCTGGGGCCTCACACATGCTACCCCACTGAGCTACACTCCCAGCCTTAGAATCATTTAGATCTAACACGTGTGGGCTCTGTTCACTCTTTTTATAAAGTTTTAGTGTTGGACTCAGGAAAACCAAAGTCCAGACATCGCAGTGTCTAAAGAATTTCAACTCAGAACCCATAAGTACTGAGACATGAGACTGTGGTGAAGTGCTAACCCTCCCCACATGCTGCCACTTTCACTTCGTCACATCTGTAAGAACAAGGAAGTGTACCTGCCTCTGGCCTCCACAGCTCTGTGAGATTATGGATGCAAAGGCACTTTTAAAAAGAAGTGCTACGTGATTAATAGAGAATGGCTTTAAGTCAGAAAACACATCGTTATCATCTCTACATAAGGATATCTTATACACAAAGCTTCTGACTTCTCTAGGTGGGACAGGTCACAGGAAGGATAAATGGATATCCATGAGAAGGTTTATTAAATTAAAAGAAAGGTGGTATTGTGGTCATAGAAATAAGGAAGGGGGCTGGGTGGAGTGGTGTACACCTGTAATTCCAGGGACTCAAGAGGCTGAGGCAGGAGGATCACAAGTTAGAGGCCAGCCTGGGAAACTTAGTGAGATCCTGTCTCAAAATAAAATAAAGAAACAGGCTGGGGGTGTAGTTCAGAGGCAGAATGCTCCTGGGTTTAATCTCCAGTACCATTAAAAAAGGAGACGAAGGACTGGGCATATAGCTCAGTTGGTAGAGTGCTTGCCTTGCATGCACAAAGCCCTGGGTTCAATCCCCAGTACCAAAAAGAAAAAAAAAAAAAAAAAAAAAAAGGAGGAGGTGGGTCCTAGAGAGCCCTAGATGCAGCTAGCCAACTCTACTTTTGCATTTCTGTATGTCTGTTGTGCTTTTAATTATTTTTTATCGTGATAAAATAGATACAACATAAAACTAACCGTTTTAACCATTTCTAAGTCCACAATTCATGGCATTCTCTCTTTCTCTCTCTCTCTCTCTCTCTCTCTCTCTCTCTGTCTCTGTCTCTACTACTCTTTTTCTTTTTCTAATATCTTAAATTTTAAACTATGACTTGCTTGCTTTGATATCTGGGGCATAAGGAGAATGCGTCACCTGAATTCAAACCTTAGCCTCACCAGTTACTACGGCCAGGTAGCGTATCCTAGTCTTATGGACTTGACCTTGCCCTCTCCCTAGTGAGGTTCTGCCTCTGGCCTCTGGCCTGGCCACGCTGAAATGCATGTGACCTAGGTCACATGGAGGACAGAATGAAATAGTATGGGTGAATCAATACAAACTCACTTGAAACATAAGTTCATTTATGAAAGCTAATACATTAACTAGAGATGTAGATCAATTTCAGGCACCTTCTCTTAGCTCCCTGAGAACTTCTGCTAACTCTTGGGTAGCCTGTGCTGACAGAGGACAGGTACCTACTAAATGTTGGTTGAAACAAATTCAGAATAAAATGCTTCCTTTGAACAGATTTTACAATAAAATCTAAACACATAAGAAGAGTAAGACATATGCTAGGAACAAGAGGAAAGAAAAAGGATTCTTAGGGATCTATTATGTGCCAGATAACGTCACTGTGTTCAGAATCATGACTTCGTGTCATACTTACTGGGACCCAGAAAGGCAGGTGTTATCTATCAAGCCCGCTTCTTAGAGAGGCTAAGTATATTAGCCACCTCTCTGTAACTATAATAAGTACCTGAGAAAATCGACTTGTAAATAGAAAAGGGTTATTTCAGCTCACAGTTTTGGAGGTTGCAGTCCATGAATGGTTGGCCTCATAGTTCTGGGGCTGTGACAAGGGACCTCATTGTGGTGGCAGCTGCAGGAGTGCTGGAGAAACAGAGAGAAAGAGGAGGGACTGGGGTTCCAGCGTCCTCAAGGGCACAGCCCCAATGACGTGGTCCCCCTAGTGCCACACTGGGGACCAAGCCTCCTACACACAGGTGTTTGGAAGGATATTCCAGATTCCAGTTGCCACAGCACTAAGAAGCCTGTGCCAGGGTGCAGAGTGGGAGAGACAAACTAGAATCCAACCCAGATACGCTCCCTTGAGCGTTCATTCCTTTTTCATTTTATTACTGAGATCACTAAAATCATTCTTAAGCATAGACTGACAGTATGTCATTTAATATTTTGCCTTTCTGTGAAATGGCTCCTGGAACTCTGAGCTCTTGACCATCATTTGTGTCAAGAAGGAAAGAAAAACTAAAAGGACTGGATGGTGGATTGACTAGAACTGAGAAGTGGGGTAAGGTTTGCACTCACGTATCACTTCTGGTGAGCAGGTGCAGTACCTCCACCTGGGCAGCAAGGCTAAGGATCAATATTTAATATTGGTTCTAGGCCCTGTGCTGATGTCTTTTGGGACTTGCCTCAATATAGCCAACACATAACTCACAGATTACAGGGTCAAACAATCCCCAGGTCTCTGGGGTTAATAATGAAGAATATTAACAGGACTTACTGGAACCTGACCGGTTCCATAATAATAATAATAATGCCATAATTTGGACATATTGACTTTAAAAAAGACTGGTGATAAATATACATTTGCACACAAAGTATGATATAGAATATGGAACTTAAAGTATGTTAAGGTGCATTTTGGTTTTTGAAATCCATTATGTAAACTATATATTAACTGAATAAACAGAAAAATGTACTAAGTATCCATTTTCGTTATTATATCACTTGAAAACTTCTATACTACCTGGAAGTAGCAAATACAAGAGTGAATTTAAAACTCTAGAAATTTATGAACTTTCAACCAAAAGTTAATTAATAAGTATATTTGTAGTTTTATGCAAGACCAAAAGAAACAAAAATTCATACAATTTTTTAAAGGATGTTTGCATTTACAAGGAAATCCTTCTAGGTGCACAGTTAGCCTAGATACAGCCTATCCTTTCACCCGCAGAAACCAAAGGAAAGACTAATCTTCTAAGGTCCTTTTCTGAAAAATCTGTCAATGTGGCCTCTTTGCCTTGGCTACATCATTTCTTCACCCATTTCTCTTTTAATTTGTAAATCTGGAATCCCTCCTTCTCCAAGGCAAAATGCTTTTTGTTCCACTAAAATTCTGAGATTTTTAAACATAGTCTTTTTTTTTTTTTTTTTTTTCCATTAGTTATCATCTGTACCACCAAGCTCAGTCGCATGGATTGGCCCACTACGACATCATGGACATGCCAGCCTGTCACAGCTCAGGGATAGCAGTCACCATGCACAGGGTATCATGGAAAATCACTCTGGAGTGGCTAATAAGTGACAACTTATTTATTAATGAGATGATCTTAAACTTTCACCAATATGGCGGACAGGCAAACTGAGCTGAATTGGACCCTCCTTCCCCAATCACCACCACAACAGAAATACTACATACACATCTATCTGTGCGCGCACGTGTGTGTGTGTGTGTGTGTGTGTGTGTGTGTGTGGTGTAACCTTAGCCTATGGGCACAGAGACTTGAGGAGTGGCAGGCCCTAGTTCATGGGGCGTTTCTTTGCTAGGACAGGAGATGTAATATTCGCCATATAATATTGCATCTACAGCTGAGATCTCTTCATACAGGTTATGAAAAGAAGGCAGAGAAACCTCTACTTTCCCTCTAAGGGACTCAACAGAGGTGTTTTTACCAGCCTGCAGATGCACATAAAAATGTCTTGAGAGAAACCAAAATTTCTCACCTGCGTTGAAAGAGAGTCCACATTTTAAAAATAATTTTTTAAAAGTTATTTCTTCCTTTTCTGTAGCGCTGGAAATGGAATTCGAGGCCCATGTATGCTAGGCCCATGTTACCACTGAGCTGTATCTCCAGCCCTAGGAGTCACATTTCTATTCCCACGAAGGCAGAAAATCCAAGCTGAAAAATTACCAGAAGAGGGGCATCAACTCAGTAACAACTCTGGGACTCTGGCATCAACAGTCAAAACTGCTCTTCACAGACGCTCACAGACTCTGTGGACACTTGCAGCCACGTAGGACTCCTATGGACACCACAATCCTCACAGAACACGAGCTCACAAAGAGAGGTTATAAATAAAGGATGTCTAAAATAAAATCATGAAACAGGAAGTGAAACCATAAACAGTGAGTAGAACAATCTCCCAGAGTAGGCAGAGTTGGAAAATACAGTTATAGAACTTTTAAAACTGGAAAGTAATGAATGGGTGCCTTAATTGGAGTTCTCCCAAGAGTAGACTCTCAGACAGGAACGCAAGACTTGCCAGCTTATTAGAGAACTGTATGGAACTGCAGGCAGGAGAAAATGGCCTGGGAGAGGACGGCAGCCAACCCAGGGTGTGCTGCCAAGGTCACTTCCAAGGCAGGCTACTAGAGCCCCCCCACATGGGAAGCCACACCACTTCTAATGTGGTGTCAAGCAGGCTGGAGGATTAGCCTACTTGTGGGGCAAGGGAACTGGGTATTTAATGCAGCAATGCCTGAGCATCATTGTTTGTGGGCTGGTGGAAGGAGTATTTATTTCCCAATAATTCCAAACTTTACTTACAGAAAAAAAAGTATACTGCAGTACTCACAGCTGGAAGTCAGACAGAACACCCTGAAAGACCCCCAGAGAATGGGTGAACCACTCACTCTACACTGAGTTACAGAGCAGACTGGAACATGGCTACAGGTAGATGCTACAAAGCAAAAGAAAGACCAGACGAAATATCCCAGAATGAAACAGAACGGTAAAAATAAAAAGCATGAAAGAGAAAATAAAAGCTTTAGAGGTTATACTGAGAAGGATAATCACATAGTAAGTACTTTTCAGAAGAAAAGTATAGGTAAAAAGAAGAGAAATCTTTCTATTCTATATTAATATGTGTTTATGAATTCCTGAGAATTGACCACAGACATGAACCAACACACTGAAAAATCAAATCCTCAAGAAAAATAAGTCCAGCCACAACATAGTGAGAATGGAGAAAACCAAAGACAACTATTAATGCAACCAGTGGGGATGATTGACATAAATACATATTCCTATCCTTATATATGAATACACAACCAATGTAACTCCACATCATGTACAACCACAATAATGGGATCCTAATTGAAACAAGTTTTACTATTTTTTTTTCTTGGTACTGGGGACTGAACTCAGGGGTACTCAACCACTGAACCACATCCCCAGCCTTACTTAGTCTTTTATTTAGAGACAGGGTCTCACTGAGTTGCTTAGTGCCTCACAGTTGCTGAGGCTGGCTTTGAACTTGCAATCTTCCTGTCTCAGCCTCCCAAGCCACTGGGATTACAGGCGTGCTCCACCGCACCTGGCAGAACAAGTTATACTTATTCTGTGTATGTATAATACGTCAAAATATACTCTACTGTCATGTATATTTAGAAAGAACAAATAAATAGATAGATAGAAATAAACACATAACAAAAAAGCATGCTAGTAAGAGAAATAGTAAACTTCCATTAGCAATAATATAGATAAAACCATGACATTATAATATCATCAAAGTGCCCAGGGAAATAATGTGGAATTCCATAGGCAGAATGACTATCATTCAGGAACAAGGGTAACACTGAGATATTTCAAACCCACAAAGACATAGGGGCCTGAGAAAGTAGCTGAGTGTTGGAGTGCTTGCTTAGCACGTGTGAGGCCCTGGACTCGATCCCCAATAAAAATAAAGTAATGTGACTACATGACCAGTATGATTCTGCAACATGTACACTCAGAAAAATGAGAAATTATATCCCACCTATGTATGATTATATAAAAATGCATAAATGCATTCTACTGTCATGTATAAACTAATTAAAACAAATTACAAAATTAAAAAAAAATAAAGTAAAAAGGACAATGGACACTTTGCCATTTACTTTGAGCAAGAAGGAAAAGATACTTGAAAAAACACAAAAAGCAATTGCTAGGCCTTGAGAAATCTAGATAAGAATTCACAAGAAAACCAATGATAAGCAAATGCAATTAGAAGAGTTGATGTGGGGGATTAAAAACAGGGGAAGCTATGTAACATCAAACATTGGAAGAGGTGACTGAAATTAAGACGTTCTAACAGGTTTTGTGATGCTCAGGAAGAGGAAGATAAGAGCAGTTAATTTCAGACTTTAGGTGCCGTACGAATGCTAAATGGAACGGTTGTCCTGATACTACCTGATTCCCGAACTCCAGAACTGTGGCTATCAAGACCACCTGGTGTCCAGGTAAACAGACAGCCAGGTTAACCCAGTGAATAGGATGGAAAGTCCTGAGAAGAACCCCCGCCCCTTACCCGCCCAGTCGCTTGGTTTTCAACCAACATGTCAAAATTAAATAGGGAAACAAAAGTCTTTATACCAAGTGGTGTAGAAACAATGGGTGAACCACCTGAAAAGAAAAAACAAAATACACCAGAAATTAGTGCCATGGAAAAAAGCCATCAGAGACACTGAACATAGAAAGGTGTAACCACACTGAGCCAGGGAAAAAAAAGAAGACAGGATGTAAATACCTATCTAGATGTGTCTGACATCTGACCATGAGAAAATATGAACAAATAGTCATGCCAATGAATTTGAGAATACAAATCTGACAGTTCACCATTATGTATGATGTTAGCTGTAGTTTTTTTTTTTTTTTTTAAGATATCCTGTAGCACATTTAGAAAGGGCTGATCCATTTCTAATTTGCTAAGTTGTTTGTTGTATCATGAACAGATCTAGAATTTTAGTAATTGTATATCTGAAATCATTAAAAGGATCTGATCATTTCTACCCTTTAACCTGTTATTTTGTTAAATAACTTTAATAGATTTTTTTAATGCTAAATGATTCATATATCTTTGGGGTATACAGACCTGTTCATGATTTATTACCTTTTAAAATGTCAAAATAAATTCAAGAAGAAAATAAAACCTGAATTTGCCTGGAATCACTAAGGAAATCAAATCAGGAAACATAAACCTGTTGACAAAAATGACATTTAGTTTTTACTAAATGAAAGAACACAAGGGGGAAGAAAAACAGATAAGCTCTATCTTTCATAAACTATTTCAAAACTGGAAAAAATGAGCCAGTTCCTACCTCATCCTATGGACCTAATATGGCCTTAGTACTCAAACTGACAAAGGACAGGGTAAAAAAATATATAGTTTAATCTCATTTATTAATATAGATCTGAAAACCCTAGTGAAATATCATAAAGCTTAATTTATCACTGTATTTTAAAAAGTAATAAATCATGAACAGGTCTGGTATACCCAAAGGATGTATGAATCATTTAGCATTAGAAAAATCTATTAAAGTTATTTAACAAAATTAAAGGGTAAAGGGGGAAAAATGATCAGATCTTTTTAATGATTTCAGATAAACAATTAGTAAAATTCTAGATCTGTTCATGAAACAACAAACAACTTAGCAGATTAGGAATGGATCAGCCCTTTCTAAATGTGCTACAGGATATCTTAAAAAACAAAACAAAACAAAACAAAAAAAAACAAGTGTAGCTAACATTGCACAAAATGGTGAACTGTCAGTTTTCCCTTGACAGTCAAGGAAATGACAAATGCCAGTCTCTTGGTTTCTTTTCAATATCGTACTGGATGTCCTAACAGAACCGCGAAGGAGGAAATCAGAGGGCGTGGAATTGCACTTTGGCATCTCCTGCTATGAATGAAGTGGTGTTAGGAAGAAACTGTTGTTTATTAAATTCTCTCTTGAAATCATGAGTGGGGAGTTGAGGGCTGGGACTGACGGGATCCATGACATGGGAGTGAAGGTGACTCAACAGCTCCTTGCTAGGAAGAGAGATTTTAGGCCCGAGACAGAGACTGAAGATCTGGGAAAGGAAGGGCTTTGGTGTCAGAAGCCAGGGCCAGGATTGACAAAGGGCAAAAGATCTTGCAGCCAGATGTTCACAGCACTCCATTTGAGTAAGTCTTTCTGGTGCCACAGAATCTTTGGGAAAGATTGCTACACCTTCTGGGAATGAAAAAAAAAAAAAAAAAAAAAAAGGATGAAAACCCTATCTGGCTCAGTGAGATACAGAGCCAGGAAAACACAAGAATGGCTAGTCTCCAATAGAAAATAACTCGACAGAATAGGAACCCAGTACCAGAGATAACTCTCCTGAGAACTCACACAAATTTGGTGCATTCTAATAGCAAGGAACTTGGGCAAGGGAGTCAAGAGATTTTGTGACGATATTAAGGGCTAAAAACCATGATGCTCTTACAGCCAAAATTTAAAAAGTTTGCAAAATGAATCTGAAAAACTTTGGATTTAGGAACTGGTGGAGCTCAGTGGTGAGGCTCCTGCCCAGCATGCTCCAGGACCCAGGTTGGAACCCCAGCACCAAAACATAATAAAGCTTCACATCTGAATCCCACTGGGTGTAAGGCTGATCCCCAAATGCTGTCCTCTGTTGCTTGGCTCCTTGTTGCTTGGCTCCCACTGACTTGATGAAGCAGAAGTTCTTAAGTTAGTGTCTTAGGAGATTCACTTCTTCTATCTGGTTTCTCTTCTGTATCACCAGAATTGCACTGATAAACCGTTTCTTACTTTTTGCGGGTCTTATGCTTTTGGAAACATTTAATTAGGGCTCCTTCATCATGCTTTTGGAATATGAAACTGTCTGGGGAACGTGGAATATGGAAAAAAAGTTCTTTGGGGACTCTTAATTTTCTGGTGAATATGATTTATATCAGTACACCTAGGCAGTGAAATTAATGTCAAGGTATAAATTAGTTCAATTAAAAAGTGACTACCAGGGGGTGAGGTGTTGTTTACCTGTAATCCTGCCTACTCAGGAGACTGAGACAGGAGGATGGGAAGTTCAAGGCCATTATGGGCAACTCAGCAAGACTCTGTCACAAAATGAAAAAACAAAAAGGACTGGGGATGTAGCTCAGTGGTAAAGAGCCCCTGGGCTCAATCCCCAGAACTGCAAAACAAAACAAAAGTGAATCTCACAGTAATTATTTAGCTTGAAAGAAATACACACACACACACACACACACACACACACACACACACACACACATCTGTCTGTATCTTGGAACATAAAATAATTTAAGGTGATCAATCTGAACTACAAATAGTTTTCAGATGGTCAGAAAGGATTATTACTATTTTGTTGATATTTTAGTTTTCAACTTACAGTATATTTTAAGATTATAACCATAGAAGCATCAGCTTTGGTCTAATGGATAAACTTAGGAAATATAAATATTCTGGCAATATAAATATTCAGGAGTGATAGCAAGCATTTAAATATACCAGTTTTTAAATCATTTCCAAAACATGAAAAATATTCTAGTTCTAGCTCCATAACATGTGCCCCTATCATTAGTGAAAAGTTCTCACTAATGTAACCATCATTCACCTCGATCTCTAGTACTAGGGATTGAGCCCAGTAAGATTCTGGCACTGAGCTGCATTCCCAGCCCTTTGATTTCTTATTTTGAGACAGGGTCTCACTATGTTGCAGAGGCTGGCCTTGAACTTGCAATCCTCCTGCCTCAGTCTCCCAATTCGCTGGGATCACAGGTGGTGAGGGCCACCATGCCCTGTGCGTGCACTTCTTTATTCATACAAAAGCCTTTTCAGTGCTGCCCTCTGCCAGTGTTGCACTGGGTTTTGTTTTGTTTTGTTCCCAACAAACAGTATGACCATTTTGATAAGCCCATTCTCTTTATCATATATTTTTTTAAATTATAAGGCAGAATGTTTGATCTAATGGTCAAAACTTCTTGGGATGTTCTTAGAGCTCTATTACAGAATATTCCTCATAGGGCTGGAGATTCTATTCTACCTCATTCCTTGCTATCTCCTTCATCACAGGTAAACCACTAATTTAGTCATGGTTTCTGTGTTAAAGCTCTTTCCTGTGAAAACAGACATCCCATACAGCCAGGATTCACACGTGACAGCCTAAAGTAACTTTAAACCAGTGTTTGAAATGCATTATTGTTGACACTACTCCGAAGAGCAAGCAGCCCGCGCTCAGGTAAGTATTTTGGGAATTCATTTGAGCAGCACATTAAGATTTCCCAAGCGGGGAATGGTGGCGCACGCCTGTAATCCCAGCACTTGGGAGGCTGAGGCAGGAGGATCACAAGTTCAAAGCCAGCCTCAGCAATGACGAGGCACTTAGCAACTCAGTGAGACCCTGTCTCTAAATAAAATACCAAAAAAAGGGCTGGGGATGTGGCCCAGTGGTTGAGTGCCCCTGAGTTCAATCCCCAGTACCAAAAAAAAAAAAAAAAAAAAAAAAAAGATTTCCCAGACCCGACAATCATGACCTCATTAATGAACGAGGGTGAACTTGATGCTACAGTATGTTCTGACTCTCGGTTGGTCAGTGTTCTTGATGGATGACAGAGCCAACCCTCAACTCAGATGGCAATAAATTCATCACAGCCATCAAAATCACATTTCCCCACTTTTCTATCCTCATCAGTAAATCCCCTGACACCCTCATGCACCTCCAGTCTGAAACGCCCACACTTCTTCAACAGCAGTTACGTGGAGCACCGAACCATCCAAGCTATATTGGCTTCCCACAAGAAGGTGTGGCCATTCGAACTCATTCAAGAAATAGAACCAAACCTAAGGGAAGAGGTTTAAGCTTCCATTGGGCAAGGATTTTGCTTCCTGGTACTTATAAACCCCACCCTCCCCTTTGGCTTGCATGGCCTTGAGTTGACATCTAGCTTCTTGTCCTTCCCTAAGGCCAGTAATCACAGTGTCACACAGGCTACTTCTTGTCTGCCTTCCTCTTCAGTCCCACAGGCAAACAACAGCATCTCTCCGGGAACTGGGACAGACAACCCTTTCAAAATCAGGGATGAATCATGCCTACTTCATATCCTGAACACAATTAGGTCCACTTCCAACCTCTACCAACAATGACCAGAAAAGGCACGCAGAAGTGTCTGCATCATGAGCCTTCTTGTTAACCATTTCTATCTCAGCACACAGGTTTAATTCCACACCCGCAAAACAAAACACACGCACACACTTAATTCATTTAATTTTCTAGTTTGGCAGTTTTATTTGCTCCAGACTTTCAGAAGACATCAGAAATCTGCAAAAACAGGAAGAATCATGGATTTTTTTTTTTCAGTTCATCTTCTATTAATTTCTCTTTCTTAAGATCTAAGTTTTTCAGCTCTGCCACTTGGATGGAAGTAAAGTACTTAACAAAATAAGCATGTTTTCAGTTTCCTTTTCTCAATTTGGGGACTCATATAACAGGGAACAAAACCTACATTAAAAAAAGAGGAATATAAACATCAAATACCAACATAATTACTGTGATTATATGTTACACCGATCCCTGATTTTTCCTGCAACCAATCATAAGGTATGTAGCAGCATGTGTTATATAAGAGTCATTGTTTTTAATATAAGGAAGCAAATTGATTCTTGAGAATATTTTCCTGATTACCAGATTCAAAAAGAAAACTTTTACAGATTTGTCTTCAGAGAGATTTTGAACTATATCCAGGACAGTCATCGGATATATATATCTCCCCACCCTAGGACTAGAGATCCAACCAGGGCCTCAGGCATGCTAGGCTGCCACTGAGCTGCACCCCCAGCCCTGAATGATTTCTTAGTAAGTCTTTCTGGATCTCATTTTTAAAAATAAGTTGATGAGAAAGAACAAAATTATTACAAAACAATACATTTATTCTCAATTCATGGGGGAGAGCCTGACCTCAGACCACAGAACGGAGAAGACAGCATGAGCAGGAACAGCGCGGCTCCCTGCAAGTAAAGATTTGCAGAGGAAGCTTTGCAACGGCCCTTCCTCTGTTCCACCAGTAAATGCTGCCCTATGTCCAGTCGGTGCCCTTTCTCTGGGTGGTGTCTATCAAAGTCCGGGCCACAGACTAACTACTGGTCTGCGGACTGTTGCTGGTACACAGGAGGTTGACTTAGAAATTGAGAGTTAAGAGTTTACAACTCCTATAACAATCTGAGAATTACTTCATGAATATTGACTCTGATAATTTAAAATTGAAGCATATACTTTCAATATTATTGATTTCCTTACTTTTACTTTTTTCTAGTAATTCATATCTATTGCATGTTATAAAAGAACCTGCAATGCATTGAGAATTTAAGATTCCAAACTGGTTCTTTACCCCAATATAAAAAGTACTCAATGCTTCCATTTCTCAAACTTGAGTGGCCATATGCCACTCTGATGATTTTACCATGTCTGCACACCAACTTTATTGCTTATTCAGTATCTTTCTTAAGCAAATCACTTTTTATTCAAATAACTTTAAATGATGCCATATCATCACCATAAGTCCTGTATCATTGCTAGTAGAAAATAATTATAAGAGCAAATTCCAGGACAAAAAAAGCAATGCTAGTTAATTTTTTAAAAAATATATTTATTTATTTACTTTAGTTGTACACAATGCAATGCATTTATGTTTACGTGGTGCTGAGGATCAAACCCAGCCCGCGCACGTGCGAGGCGAGCGCTCTGCCGCTGAGCCACAACCCCAGACGGGCTGGGGTTGTGGCTCAGTGGTAGTGTACTCGGCTAGTACATGTGAGGCCCTCTGGGTTCGATCCTCAGCACCACATAAAAATAAATAAATAAAATAAAGGTATCATGTACAACTAAAAAATAAATGTTAAAAAAAATAAAATAATACAGGGTTGGGGTGGAGCTCAGTGGTAGAGAGTATGCCTTGCATGTAAATAATTTAAAATAAAATAATAAATAACAATCTTCAAGTAACGACAAGCCTAACTGATTTGCAAAGGTATGCATCTAAAAAAAAGGTAAAAGAATAAAAAAAATTTTTTTTTGTCTCTCTTGTCAGTCAACATAAAAAAAATGGATATTGAACTCAATATTTCTTAGTTCCAGACAAAGAAAAGCCAAATATCCAAAAGATATTTATCCCTTCTTAGGAAAAAGTGAATCCTAAGAATTAATTCCTAATCAAATTGAAGAAGCCATTTGTTCGACAGATCTTCTTTTTCCCAGTAGCCTTGTGAAGAGAATTGGAGGACTTCTGAAT